>CM076579.1:581233584-582522982 GCA_034641835.2 Pinus albicaulis | reverse complement strand
TGCAGTTGCCTTCATGTTTGAGTATGTTCCAGGTGGCCTCTTGAGAAAAACCGCATATGGGCATGATCCACGTCATGTCTACATGGTTCGTTGCTCATCATGGAGGAAGAAACGAATTCTGGGTATGGTTTTGAATGTGGGGAACACATTTAGGAAGGAAGACTTCTATTAGGACTGTCTCAGTCCAGATGTCTTTTCCTCTTCACGCAGCCACTTCAAAGAGTCCTAACGTGATTCCAATAAGGAAAGACAGTGTTCCTGAATTATTGCAATTATTGTTATGTGCATTTGCTTTATAAACGCTTGGGAGACCGAGAGCTATGTTAGAGATTTTATGTTAGATTTGCTGCTAGATTTTGTTTAGACTTTGTGCTACATTTCTGAAGACGCAGAGTGTTATGTTCAAACTATTTCATCTTTAATGGAGCAGACCGTGTTGTTTTGAAGCGTGATTTAATTTGGAGTTGAATTCCGTCAAGTGGTAGAGGGCCCCTGCCTCTTGCACGGATTTATTTTGCGTAAATTAGATAATTTTCCTAGCCGCCTTTACGTTTTGCATTTGAATTAATAGTTGTTTTAATTAGCTACTGTAGTCGTACTCATTCTAATTCTTCCACAAGAAGATGCTCTTCCAAAAGACTATAATGATGAATGTTGAATGACTATAGTATTGTAGGATTAGGAGTTGAATTTATAATTGTTTTAACTAGCTACTGTAGTTATATTCATTCTAACTCTTCCACAAGAAGACACTCTTCCAAAAGATTATAATGATGAATGATGAATAGCTATAGTACTGTAGGATTTAGTTGTAGTTTTTGCTATTCACTATCACAGTTACACTTGTTCTAATCACTCTTCCACACGAAGAAACTCTTCCAAGAAATTCTTAAGAAGTTCAAGACATGACCGTGATAATGAATGATTTAGTTGTGTGTTTGTACTAAGTATCATCTCTGTTCTTGCTCTTAAACGCTTGCCCAAGACATCATAATGACGAGTAGGGTATGGATATGATATCTTAGTTTTTCATTCGCTTTCAGTCTATTTGCTTACAATTGCACTCAATTACACATTCAGAATTGTTCTACCTCTTCCAAAAGAAGGAACTCTTCCAAAATATCACTAATGATGAACAAACAGATTGTGTAACTTCATAGAATAATGCATGTTAGCATAGTTAGAATGCTCTGGAGTTTCACTGCATTTAACTCATGTTCAGTTACTTTGTTTCAAGTTTGATGATGACTTATAGTTTAGCATTGTTCTAGATTAGTGGCATCTTAGGTTCATTCTTAGATTAACTCATTGTACTTGCACCTCATATTCAAATTGTCATCCATTGCACAATAAATTACTTCAGTTGTTAGGATTAACAAGACAGCCTTCATTATTCACAAACCTCTTCTTGTTCTAAAATCCCTAATTGATCTATAACCATATGAACAGAAGATAACATCATTCTAAGACCTGAAGTATCTCTGCAATTTCCTCATCATATTATAAACAGAGCTCTTCCTCAAAAGACTACTTTAGAAAGAAATCAATAACTCTTGAGTAAAGGTTTTGTGACATTCAATTAAATTGTAGAATAGAGATAGGAGCTAGTTCTAGAATAGAAGATCTTATGATGATAACAATGTCTTTCCTCTAATTATGTTTCAAATCTCTAATCAAGGACAAAGTATTGCATCATTGTAAGTTAGTTGTTTCACTGTCTATTTAGAGAATTTGCATACTTAGTGATCATTTCTCAAGTTTAGTTTGTGTTTTAAATCATTTGTCTAAAAGTCATTATCAAGCTTTGCTTTTATTTAGTCATAGTTTAGATTCAGCTTCAATTGCATTTGCCATTTGTCATTCCATCAATTAGGCTTAACTCTGTTTTTAATCATCAGTTCAATTCCACTAGCTTTCTAGGCATTTTTCCTGCAAACATAAAACCACCAAAAGACCAAAAACATCATAAATCATCACAAAAGACCAAAAACATCACAAAACACTACACACAACGCATTAGGAAACAAGCACCTAGGTACATACAGTACACTTCACTTCAGCAGTTTACAAATCCTGGTTGACAATTAAATGAGCTCGGTTTAGGAGACTAGATTGAGACCAAACATTTTGGCGCCGTTGCCGGGGAAGTGAAAACTAGGTAACCTTTGTTTCTTAGCATCCAAAAAAAATTTTATGCGTAGGGAGAGAGATTCAAGGGGAAGATTTATAAGCAGCAGAGGCAAAAGTTTGATTTCTAGAA
The DNA here is from genome assembly GCA_034641835.2 of Pinus albicaulis. NCBI lineage: Eukaryota > Viridiplantae > Streptophyta > Pinopsida > Pinales > Pinaceae > Pinus > Pinus albicaulis. The sequence goes on along the minus strand of CM076579.1, from coordinate 582,520,722 downwards.
CACCACTTGTTTCATCTAGATCCAGAACTAGTACACCTTCAACTCAAACCCATCTTCCATCCTTTACTGATCCTGGACCTCTATAAGATCTAAGGTTAGCTATTCCATTAGAGAAACCTTCCACTTCATCCACTGAACCTGCCATAGAAGAAGATCTAAAAACTCTTGTTAGGAACACAAACCTTTCTACTTCCACAGGAGAGTCAACCATGGCAGAAGAAGGAGGGGGAGGAGTTTTTAATGGAGAACACACATTATTTGGAGGAGGAGGTAGAGGTAGAGGAAGAGGGGAAGGAGGAAGAGGAGAAGGAGGTAGAGGTGCAGATGGAGGAAGAGGTAGAATAGGAAACTCTTTTGGGTTCCCTATACTTGATGAAGAAACCAATACAACCATGAAAAACATTTCGCCCTCTGTCCTTCCAAACTTCTATGGACTTAAAACTGAAGATCCTGAAACTTTCTTATTCGAATTTGAAGTGCTGTGTAGGACTTATGACTACCTACAAGATGCTCAAAAACTGAAATTATTTCCTTCAACTTTGAAGGGAGTAGCATTGAAGTGGTTTATGAGTCTAATCAGTAGTTCTATTAGAACATGGGAAGACATGAAACAAGCATTTATGATACTTACGATTGTGTATCTATGGTTAATCCAGCAAAGGAAGAGAGTGTTCAAGCTGTTACAAAAAAAAGATGAAAACTTGAAAATTTATTGGAAAGATTTGATACAGCAAAAGAGAGACAATGGAAAATCTGATCAAAGACACCTTAAAAGCTCTTTTGTTGAAAACAGTCAAGATGTGATAGTTTTGAATGCTCTAAATATGATGAAAAAGGGGATGGCTCACAACTTTATTACACTCAAATATAAAGTTGCTCTATAATACTTTCCCGGAGGGATCTGACGCTCGAAAGTCCATGAATCTGCATACTGCAAGACAGTAAATACGCCACGAGACTGATGAAATAGATGAAATGAGACACATACTTGATGATTTTAAGGCCCGTATCTTAGGGAGTCTTAGTGAACAAATAGACACCCTCAAGATACAAAACAAGCAAAAGGCTGAGTCTGATGCCTTGGCAATCTTTTGTCCCAAATGCAGAAAGAAACATGCCTTAAGAGAATGTCCTTTGGATGTAAAAGTTGTAGAAACCTGTGTCATTTGTTCTGAGAAGCATGAGACCAAGAATTTTCCTTCTCTTCCAGGTCTCAAGGCTGTTTTTCAGGAAGAAATTCCTACAGATTCCACAGAGTCTCTTAATTTTGTATCTAGAAGACCTTGGCAGGGATCTCAAACACAAGGATTCCATGATCAAATGTATAATCAACCTCCACCTTGGAATTCTTGGCAGCAACCTTGGCCCCAATTTCAAAATCAATCGCAATCTTGGGCACAAGGATCACAAGGTCCCTATGGAAGATACTCTCCATATTATCAGTATCCACCATCCTATCCACCATATCCACATTTTTATCCTCAAAATCCTCAACAAAATTTTCCTCAAAATCTTCAACAAAATTTTCAACAAAATCCTCAATAACATCATCAGAACCAACCACATCAAAATCAACCACTTCCATTACCATTCCCTCAAAAATCCAATCAATTTCCAGCTCAGCCCATACCAAACCCCAATAATAAGAACCCTCAAAATACATACATGATAGAAGGTCAACAATTTCCAACTTATTTAATTACTCTTCTAGACCTTAGTGATGTTCAACTTAGGTCTGGAAGGATACTTGAGAAGAGGAAACCTTCTGTGATCATACAAGAACAAGATAATTCTGAGGAAGACTCCCTACGGGTTAATAAAATTCTTGAGGAAGATACATCCTTTCAAGATCAAAACATTGAAAAACTGAAACAAAAAGATCCAATAAATCCAACTCCTGTATTAGAGCAACCATCCACATCTACTTCTATACCTCCCTTCCCGGAAAGATTACAAATTGATAAAGGTGTAGAAAAACAAATTATGGTGCCTAATTATGATTTCTTAGATGAATTGAGAAATGTTTGCATTAAAATTCCATTATTGCAAGCCATCAAGGAAATCCCAATTTTAGCCAAAACATTAAAGGAGTTGAGTACGAAGACAACAAGAAAACGAATAAGAGAAACCAAGAAAATTCAACTGGTAGGACAAACAACAGACATTATGATGGGAAAGATTGCTATTCCAAAGTATCTTGACCCAGGAAATCCAGTTGTCAAAATTCACATCAACGGAATTGAAATTCAAAACACACTCATTGATTTAGGAGCAGCAATAAACATCATGAGTAGACAAATCATGGACAAACTGAAACTTCCTAATCTTCTCTTTACACCCACACTATTACAATTAGCAGATAGATCTGTGATTAGACCAGATGGGGTAATAGAAGACATTCCAGTGTCCCTAGACTCTTGGGAGTACCCTATGGATTTCATGATCCTAACACCCAAGAATAATCTAGGAGGCCATCCTGTTATACTAGGAAGACCTTGGTTGGCTACAGCTGATGCTTTTATTAGTTGTAGGTCCGGTGATATGTATATTTCTGATGGTAGTTCAACCAAGAAATTCACTTTATATCCTCCAGCTAGGACAATTACAGATCTAGATGACACTCAATGGATAGAGGATGAAGAATATTTACAACCACTCTTCACAATTTTAGAAATTAGTGAAGATAATCAAATTCTGAATACTCTAGAAAATTTTGAATCCTCTCTAGAACACAAACATGAATCATTTCAAGAGGGATCCAATATTGAGTTTTTGTCATCTAGGCAGATGTCTCTTCATTCTATGGACAAATTTGGCAGCTCTACAAGTGAAATTTTTCCAGGCAAAACCTTGAACATAAACAAAAACCTAGAAAAATATCAACAAGAAGAGTTAGTCAAAGTATTACAGAGACATTCTTCTGCATATGCATGGGAATACACTGACATGAAAGGGATAAGTTTCAAGACTTGTACTCATCACATCTATATAGAGGCAAATTGCAAACCAATCAGACAGCCTCAAAGACGGATGAATCCAAATCTTAGGGAAATTGTCAAGGAAGAATTACAAAAAATGTTAAATGTTAACTTCATCTATCCTATTTCAGATAGTCAGTGGGTTTCCCCTTTAGTAATTGTACCTAAGAAAAATGGAAAATGGAGGGTGTGTGTTGACTACCGAGAATTGAATAAAGCTACTCTTAAAGACCATTTTCCCTTACCTTTCATAGATCAAGTATTAGATACATTAGCAGGTAAAAAGTACTTTTCATTCCTGGATGGATTTAGTGGTTACAATCAAGTCACGTGCTTACTTAGAGGCCAGGTAAACCATTTACTTGTCCTTGGGGTACCTATGCCTACCGAGTATTGCCATTCGGATTATGCAATGCACCTGCAACATTCCAAAGGGCAGTATTAGGAATTTTTTCGGATCTAATACATGACTGTGTAGAGGTGTACGTGGATGATTTCACAGTTTATGGGGACACATTTGAAGAGGCTTTAGAAAACTTGGAAAAAGTCTTAAAAAGATGTCAAGAAGAAAACCTTTCACTTAGTCATGAAAAATGTTTTATGATGTTTACTGAAGGTATTGTTTTAGGACACCACATTTCAGGGGATGGGATTAGAGTTGATGAGGCGAAAGTTGAAGTTATTTCTAACCTATCCATTCCAAGTTGTCAAAGAGATGTTAGAAGTTTTCTAGGATTTACGGGGTATTATCGGAGATTTATAGAAAACTTCACCAAAATAGCATCTCCTCTCTTCAAATTATTCACCAAAGATTGTGAATTTAAGTGGACTTTTGATTGCCAGTTAGCTTTTGAAACCCTGAAAACCAAAATTTCTGAAGCACCTATATTAAGGGGACCTAACTGGAAGTTACCTTTTCATATCTCGACGGATGCTTCCGATACAGCTCTAGGAGCAGTATTGGGACAGAAAGATTTGATTCCCTATGCCATCTATTATATCAGTAAAAATTTGACTCCTGCAGAGTTAAACTATACTGTAACTGAAAAAGAGTTTTTAGCTGTTGTTCATGCCATAAACAAGTTTAGACACTACACCTATATTAAGGGGACCTAACTGGAAGTTACCTTTTCATATCTCGACAGATGCTTCCGATACAGCTCTAGGAGCAGTATTGGGACAGAAAGAGTTTTTAGCTATTGTTCATGCCATAAACAAGTTTAGACACTATATAACAGGCTATGAAACTTTTGTTCACACTGATCATTCTGCCATTAGATACTTAATGAATAAATCAATCACTAATGGCAGAGTTATAAGATGGTTGTTACTATTGCAAGAATTCAACATTACTATTCTAGATAGGCCTGGAAAACAAAACACTGTGGCTGATTTCCTGTCTAGAATTCAAAATATTAAAGATGACACTCCGGTTGAAGATCAATTTCCTGATGAATATCTTTTTGTAATCTCTACTCAAACTCCATGGTTTGCTGATATTGCCAATTATTTAGTTTCAGGAAAATTTCCTTCAATTATGAATGCAAGGGATAAAAGAAAAATCATTAATGATTGTGCAAGATATTCATGGGTCGCTAATGAGTTGTACAAGACAGGTCCAGATTTGATTATTAGAAGGTGTGTTCGTGAAGATGAGATGCCTGAAATTCTCAAGGCATGTCATGATGAACCTTGTGGCAGACACTTTGCAGATAAGAGGACAGCCTATAAGATCCTTAATTTAGGATATTATTGGCCATATTTGTTTAAAGATGCAAGGGAGTATGTCAAAAGGTGTGACAGTTGCCAAAGGGTAGGGAAACCTTCTCCTTCAGGTGAGATGCCATTACAACCTCGGGTACACATTGAACCTTTTGAAAAATGGGCTTTGGATTTTGTAGGACCTATTAGTCCTCCATCAAGACAAAAGAAATATATATTAGTTTGCACTGATTATGTTACTAAATGGGTAGAAGCTAAACCATTACTTGTTGCTAATGAATCATCTGTAGTTAATTTTCTTTTTGAGAATATTTTTACTCGTTTTTGTGTCCTAAGGGAAATTGTTACAGATCAAGGAGCTCAATTTACATCAAGGCTAGTGGAGCAAATGATGGAGAAGTATAAGATCAGACATAGAAAAACAACTCCTTATCATCCACAAGCAAATGGCCAAGTGGAATCTACCAATAAAGTCATTGAAGGAATCCTAACAAAGACTGTTCATCTACATAGAAGATATTGGGTAGATAGGCTTCCTAAAGCCTTCTGGGCCTATAGAACTACATGGAGAAACATAACAGGCCATACTCCTTATGAGCTTGTTTATGGAAAGAAAGTTTTGTTTCCCATAGAGTTCCAAATTCAAACCTTCAAGATGGCAGTTCAGATAGGACTTGATCTAACGGAGGCACAAAAGCATAGACTGGAGCAAATTAATGAATTGGATGAGATCAGACAAGATGCAGTTCAGAAAACAAGTCTAGTCCAACAGCAAAGGGCTAGATGGCATGAAAAGTACATCAAAGAGAAGAAATTTAAAGAGGGTGATTGGGCTCTCTTGTTTGATTCAAAATTCAAAGATTTTCAAGGGAAATTTCAGACACATTGGCTTGGGCCATATGAAATTGTTCGAATTTTTGATAATGGGGCAGTAAAAATCAGAACTATAGATGAAGAAGAGGTCACTTTTCTTGTGAATGGTCATAGACTGAAGCTATACCACAAGCCACTCTCAAGAGAAGAGTTTGTCAAGAAGTTCCAAGAAAACAATGATGTGAAGTTAATGAAGAAGAGTCTCTCTTCTTCATCAACTTGATTAAATTTTCTGAAGCATTTCTCTTGTGAAAAAAAATAAATAAATAAAAAAAAATAAAAATTAAAAATAAAAATAAAAATAAAGGTATAAACATGAAAACCAATCATTGATTGGCATGTTTATACAGAAAAGATAGGGTGAAAATCAGAGTCTCTCTGACACTCTAACTTTTCCCATTTTTGTTTTTACAAGCAGCTGTTACAAAAAATCATAAGTTCAGATCCATAGTGCTTATGATCCATCTCATTTCATTTCACTCCATTCACTTATCCATCCATACTCCATCTCATCCATCATTCATATTTCACTCCATTCCATATTTCATTCATCTCATTCCATCTTCCATCCATCTCATTTTCATGTCAAAATACAAAATTTGATGTCTTGTTGTAAGTGAATAAAACATGTCATGAATTGCAGTACAGTTCTTATGTTCTTTCACTTCATTTCATAAACTGAATCCATTCCATTTCATCATCCACTTCATACATATCATAATCCATCATCCATCTTCATTCATACCATATAACATTTCACCCATATTCCAAAAACACTCCATTTCATGATTAAAATGCTCTACAGGAACATTCTGCAGCTCAGTAGACATTCTGTAGCTGATCAGCCTTTCTGCAGCGAGACAGTCTTTCCGCAGCTACAAACCCTGAAGGCATCAACCAGCAGACATTAGAATTGCAAAAAAGTGACCCAGTGTATCCATGAATCAAAAGCATCAAGAAAATTATGAAGACTCCTCCAAAGGTGAACAAGAAGACAAAGGCTACAAAAATCAAATGAAAGGCAGAGGTAACAAGTTTAAATTATAATGGAATTTCATAAAAGTTTAGCATAGTTTAGTTATGGATTGTTCGAAAAGGTTGTTTTAATTATTTTTATTGATCAAAACCAATAAACCCTCCACAGACTTTGGATTTAAATCTTCCATTTCAAATTTCATATCCGATATCATTTAAGCGGTTAAAATGGTCAAGGTATTTGAATTCTTCACGTTTCTTAACCAAATCATTCAATGATGATTCCCTCTGCCGTCGTAAAAATCGCCGCCGTCTCTTCAATCATTAATTCATTCCCTCCACCTCACTCCACTACTTCATTCCGTGACCACTGCCATAACTCCATTCTGTAGCTGGCATTCCATTCCGTAGACAGAGATATTCTTATCACCGAGAGCAGAGCCAAAGGATATCAGTTTGAATAGCATTGAGCATTGTAAACTCAGAGCAGAGCAAAAGGGTAAGTTCAGAAGTATAGCAGCGTGAGAATTTGAAGCCACTTGATCCCGTGGGCAGACAAAGTATCACTGTGGGCAGAGATTGAGCATTTTCACTATAAACACAGAAGTGTAGCAGTATGGAGTTTGAAGTCTTTTGTCACTAGGAGACAGAGGTGTTGCAGTGTTAAATTCGAAAACATTTGCTACCAAGAGCAAGAGGTATTGTAGTGGAGAAGTTGAAGCTAGTTGTCACTATCAAACAGAGACATATCAGTCCAAAGTTCAATTGTCAACAGAGGCATATCAGCCCGAAGTTTTGAATCTGTTGCCACTATCAATCAGAGGTATGTCATTCCAAATTTTGAAACCATTTCCATTCAGAACTTGAAGCCATTACAATTCAAAGGTGAAAGTCATTATTTTTGTGGGTAGAAGAGTGTTAATTTGAACATTGAAGAAGTAATCATGGGTTTCATTGTAAGGACTGAACCAGTGGGTTCAAAATATTTAGAAGGTTACCCTCAATGCAAAGAAATGTTACAACAAATAGGATGGCTTCAATTTTGAAGAAATTTAATGGCTTCCACAAGGAAGTCACTAAAACATTTGAAAGATCATTTCAAGGAACCGAAGTTGAGGTGGGAGATGTCAAATTTACTGTCACTGAAGTTTTCATTGCAGAGGCTACAGGGTTGCTCAGAACTGGAGAGAGATGGTTCAAAAATAGAGAATTCCACAATGACTCCTGGAAACAAATTTTAAAATCACCAGGTATGGATGTTACTGTATTCCCAGTTCTGCCTTGAAAAACAAATGGAGAAACATACTACTTCTTCTGCAAAAATTTATTACATGTGAGGGTAGATATGGAACATTTTATGTCTACCACATTAGACTGATAATGCATTTTCTGGGGGAAGACTTAAACCTACCATATTTCTTGCTTCAAAGTCTGAAGAAGATGGCTTCCTGTGTACAGAGAAGGGTTCAGTTTTTAGAGACAACCCTATATCATCATGGTTTGGTCAAAATTTTGATTGAACATCATCTAACTAAAACAAATGATACATGGGACGATTTCTTGATAAGAAATCATTTTGAAGAGCCAAAAGAACCCTCACCAGAACCACAACCTACAAGGAGAAGTAGGAAATGGAGGGCCTCAAAAGTTGAAATTGACAAACCAGTCCAAGAGAGCAGTGAGGAAATCATTTTAGAAAAGTTGACTCAAATCAAGAGGCAACTTAAGGAAGAAAAGGTAATCAGGAAATCTACCATGAAGAAAGGAGAAGGATCTTCTCAGCCTAGAAGAAGCCACAGACTAAAAGGAAAACTAAAGAAAACATTAATCAAACAAACAGGGGTGATTGATATAGAAGACGAGGAAACATCCATGGAAGAAGATATTGAAGAGGATTTTTATGAAGGAACCCCTGAAATTGACCCTGCTCAACAGGAAATTTATGACTATGTGGAAACTTTGGAGAGGAGAGCTTCAGAAAGCAGAGAGAGAACCCCCAGTCCTCCACTGTCTGAAATTGATATATTAAGAAGGGATAGGTATGAGTTGGAATTACTGAATAGACACATCAAAAATGAGAATGAAATTCTCAAGGATCAAGTCAAGCTCAAAACTGATATGAACTCAACCTTATCCCTGCATATAGACAAAGTGGATAAGACCAATGAGAAGTTGAAGACAAGGAACAAAAAGCTAATCAGGGCACTCACCAACCTAAGGTTCAAACTTGTTATCAGAAAACCCAGAAGATCTCTAGCTTCCAGACAAAGGAGAAGGAGAGGATTAGATGTCCTTGCAGAAGCCTCTGAGTTCATAGGATAATTTGCATGAGGACATGCAAAGAGACAGCAGCGGGGGTATGTTGAGCCTCAAAATTGTGCTTTCCTTCACTTCATTTTACCTCATTTTCCCTTGTCCATTGCTATCTTAGACCCAATTGATCAATGAATATACTTAAAATTACTTCTAGAATGATTTACATGACTGACTTGTTAAATTTTGTGATTTTTGCCATTGTAAAGCATTTTGACCGGAACTAGCTGCAGAATGCAGACATTCCGTAGCTAACCGGCGATTCTGCAGCTGCCTTCACGTTTGAGTATGTTCCAGGTGGCCTCTCAAGAAAAATCGCATATGGGCATGATCCACGTCATGTCTACATGGTTCGTTGCTCATCATGGAGGAAGAAACGAATTCTGGGTATGGTTTTGAACGTGGGAACACATTTAGAAAGGAAGACTTCTATTAGGACTGTCTCAGTCCAGATGTCTTTTCCTCTTCACGCAGCCACTTCAAAGAGTCCTAACGTGATTCCGATAAGGAAAGGCAGTGTTCCTGAATTGTTGCAAGTATTGTTATGTGCATTTGATTTATAAACACTCGGGAGACCGAGAGCTATGTTAGAGATTTTATGTTAGATTTGATGCTAGATTTTGTTTAGACTCTGTGCTACATTCCTGAAGACGCAGAGTGTTATGTTCAAACTATTTCATCTTTAATGGAGCAGACTGTGTTGTTTTGAAAGCGTGATTTAATTTGGAGTTGAATTCCGTCAGGTGGTAGAGGGCCCCTGCCTCTTGCACGGATTTATTTTGCGTAAATTAGATAAGTCTTCTAGCTGCCTTTACGTTTTGCATTTGAATTAATAGTTGTTTTAATTAGTCTACTGTAGTTGTACTCATTCTAATTCTTCCACAAGAAGAAATTCTTCCAAAAGATTACAATGAAGAATGAGGAATAGCTATAGTATTGTAGGATTTGAAGTTGAATTCATAGTGGTTTTTAATTAGCTACTGTAGTTATATTCATTCTAACTCTTCCACAAGAAGAAATTCTTCCAAAAGATTATAATGATGAATGATGAATGGCTATATTATTGTAGGATTTAGTTGTAGTTTTTGTTGTTCACTATCACAGTTACACTTGTTCTAATCACTCTTCCACAAGAAGAAACTCTTCCAAGAAATTCTTAAGAAGTTCAAGACATGACCGTGATAATGAATGATTTAGTTGTGTGTTTGCACTAAGTATCATCTCTGTTCTTGCTCTTAAACGCTTGCCCAAAACATCATAATGACGAGTAGGATATGGATATGACATCTTAGTTTTTCATTGCTTTCAGTCTTTTGCTTGCATTTGCATTCAATTACACAGTCAGAATTGTTCTAATACCTCTTCCAAAAGAAGGAACTCTTCCAAAATATCACTAATGATGGACAAACAGATTGTGTAACTTCATAGAATAATGCATGATAGCATAGTTAGGATACTCTAAAGTTTAATTGCACTTAACTCATGTTCAGTTACTTTGTTTTGAGTTTGATGATGACTTGTAGTTCAACATTGTTCTAGATTAGTGGCATCTTAAGTTCATTTTTAGATTAACTCATTGCACTTTCACTTCCCATTCAGATTGTCATCCACTGCACAATAGATTACTTCAGTTGTTAAAATTAACAAGACAACCTTCATTATTCACAAACATCTTCTTGTTCTAAAATCTACAAATGATCCATAACCATATGAACAGAAGACAACATCACTATAAGGCCTAAAGTATCTCTGCAATTTCCTTATCATTTCATAAACAGAGTCCTCCCTCAAAAGCCTACTTTGAAAAGAAATCAATAACTTTTGAGTAAAGGTTTTGTGGCATTCAATTGAATTGCAGAATAGAGATAGGAACTAGTTCTACAATAGAAGATCTTATGATGATGATAACAATGTTTTCCTCTCAATATGTTTCAAATCTCTAATCAAGGACCAAATGTTGCATCATTGTAGGTTAGTTGTTTAATTGATTAGTTAGAGGATTTGCATACTTAGTGATCATTTCTCAAGTTTAGTTTGTGTTTTGAATCATTTGCTTAAAAGTCATTATCAAGCTTTGCTTTTACTTTTTCATAGTTTAGATTTGATTCTGCTTCAGTGTTTCCAATTGCATTTGCCATTTGTCATTCCATCAATTAGGCTTAGCTTTCTGTTTCCTTAAAGCGGCTCCTTTCCATTTGTTGTCTAGGCATTTTCCCTTGTAAACATAAAACCACCAAAAAGACCAAAAACATCATAAATCCTTACAAAAGACCAAAAACATCACAAAACACTACACTCAACGCATTAGGAAACAAGTACCTAGGTACATACAGTACACTTCACTTCAGCAGTTTACAAATCCTGGTTGACAATTAAATGAGCTCAGTTTAGGAGACTAGATTGAGACCAAACAAGTCTCACATGTAGAAATTATGGTACAATCCATGAGCAGCATGTGCCATCAATATCAGATGGTGAGATCCTATATAATGCAGAAAATGAAGAGGAGGGAAAACTTCATTAGGGAAGAAACATTCACCCCTATTTATTTCAAAAGAGTGATGTACTAAGAAGGCAAGAAGATCTATGCCTTGATGTCTCCATACTTAGAATAAACCCTCTAGGGAAATTCCTTGGTGGAAAGAGCAAAGTGTTCTCTCAACCTTGTACCGTGATACATTTGGCCAAGAGAGGAACTATCACAGCGCTGGAGACCTTGGGTAAGAAGCATGCTTATGCAAGGCACATTTTACTTTATGATTGCATGCATTCTTTTTCTTTACATATGCAGGCCATGAATCCTAAAAGCAGTGTCTTACCATATAAGCTTCATGGCCAATTATGGGCCAAGGCTGCTTCCAAATATGGCAACTCCCTTGATAGGCTAAGGGAGATCTTGCAGCATGATGGGTGCTTCCCTAAAGCACCAAATATACATTTCACCTTCGGCCATGGTGGAATGATGAGGGCAAAAAGTAAGTGGCATATAAACCACTTACCACATCATGATATTTCTAGGGAGGAGAAAGGCACATCCATGGTGCAAGGAGGCTACCTTTTTGCATTGGGGGATTGTGAGGGACTTCCATGTAGGAAGGAGATCTTCTCACATAACAATATGATGGTGGATGGCTTTGGCATATGGAATGTCAAAGGGAGAAGTCATGGAGTGACAAGAGCCTTGCTACTAAGGCCTACATCGCTGTCACTTGAGAACATGTTTTTATTGATGGAGTGTTCCAAAGGGAGTATGCACCCTCTCCTCTTGTAGTTTTTTATGAGAAGATTCTCATGGGAGGACTCACTCATGGACCTCACCTTTAGCTCACACATGATGCATGGTAAGAAATAAATTTATGTGATTTTTGATTACTCTATTGAGTATTTTTATTTTCTCACCATATGTAAACAGTGCATTGCTCCACAAGAGAGCAATATTATTTTTGGGTTTCATGGTCATTGCAGGGCCAAATTTTGTAACGTTGATAAATCATCTCTACATGACTTTGGGCAAGTGTTGTATTGCTTTGATTGTACACAGATGGTATATATTGCTGCTTACTACTCCATAGTAGATAAGCTAACATGCATAGCTGCAAATTCCTTGAATAAAAACTTGCCACTTGATGCTCTGAATCAGTAGTTTAAAGGACTTCTCTGTATCCACCAAAGAGACCATGTGTATCATCCAAACTTGCACATAAGCTTCAACCATTTTCTGATTTGGATGCCATATGGTGATGATGTGCCATTCATCTTGTATGGAATGGTTTGGGTTGGCATGGTTCATGACTTTGGAGGAAGGGTCCTTGGAGGCTCAATCTCCTTCTTGCCATTGGAGGGCAACCATGTTGCAGCCCAATATCAGCATGCCCTCCGTTAGCCACCTATAAAAATTTGTCATATCAAATGGTGGCTAGATCTTGTTTAAGCCTTCAAGAAACAATTTCATGCCAAAATTCTGAGTTCTTAAAGTCTTATGAAGATAACTAATCTTTTAGTTAATCTTCACTTCTTTTTCCCTCATAAACCTGAAAAATCTGCTATTTGCCTGAAGAAAAATATTGCTGAAGAACCCCATTTTTCATCATTTTTGCCCCTCTTTTCATTCATAAAAACTCCATTTTTATCCCTTTTTTCCTTCATAAAATTCCTCCATAAGCCTCTTTCAACCTTCAAAATCACTTTAAAAACCCTTTTAAAACCTTATGCTCTTCCTTATTTGGTTTTAAAAAGACTCCTTTCCCCTACCAGAACCCTCATTTTCCCTTAAAAACACTGTTTTTTAAGCCTAAAACAGTCTTTTTCCATATAATATTTTCTTCAGCCCCCAAGGGCTTAACTCTGGTAAGCCCCTTCCTCACAGGATCGTAAGCCCCACAACTGAGTGCTAAAGACCTTTAAAACCCGTCCAAAACCCTCTTTCCTTTTATTTTCTTATTTCCCCGATGAAATTGTCAAGTTGAACGTGGACCATTGATCTTTGCAGATCAACGGCCACCGTCACACTCGATCCACCCTCATCTACCTTTTCCTCTGTTCATTAACCCGCCTCTTCACTCAATCTTGATCGTCCATTTGATAAAATCCAGTGGTCAAGATTAAACCCGACTTTCCTCTTTGATTTTTCATAAGCCCAACATGTTAACTCTTCGGTGAATATCCACCGTTGATATTTGCAGATCAACGGTCCACATTGCACCCGATCTGACCCGATAACACCCCCGCCTCGTTAAACTCTTGACCACTCACAAACTACCACGTGGATCCCACTAACTCCCCAACCCGCATCTTCCTTTGTCCCGTGCGATCTGCACCGTTGGATCTCCAACCTCCCATTCGACAGCTAGGAATCGTTTTCGCATTTTTTTTGCATCCAGGGTTTAATGCCAAGAAAAAATGCAAAAAAAGTGGTTTTGGGAGGACACACGTTGGGCAGCGAAGCATATCTCATTTTTTCGGAGAAATTGTGAAACCGCCTCAAAACTGCGCGAAACCAGCAGTTTTTCAGCTAAAAACCACCTTTCCCCATTTGGATTACATTTTCTCATTTAAATCTCCGCCGTTCGTTCTTTAAATACGATGTCCCAGATTTCATTAAAACCCCAAGTCTTTGCCCCTTCGTTTATTCTCTTAGCCATCTCATCGACTGTTTCCCACCGTCGATCTCCGCAGATCGACGATCTTGGTTAAATGTTCACCCCATTGCATTTCCCCACCGTCTGAAATCCCAAGCATTCCATTACACGATCGTGACCGTTCATTTAATAAGATTGACGGTTCTGATTGATTTTCCCCACCAACTCATCGCCCTTCCCCTTTTCTCCAAAGGACTTCATCACAAGATCCTGGCTGTTCATCAATGTAATCTAACAGCTTAAATCTGATCGCCATTCCAGTTCATTTCCCCCACCATATGAACTTCAGATCTAATCTCCACTGTACATTTCTTACATCCAACGGTCCCGATTAAACTTCAACGCCCAGATCTTTTCCCTCGCCTATTTTTCTGAGCATTTCATCGAGGCTTCTCTGCCGTCGATCTCTGAAGATCGACGATCCTAATTAAAACCTTCCTCCCATTTGCGTTTCTCCCTCCACATTTAAACCCCCGATAAATCTCAGCCGTTGATCAATCTATATCAATGGCCTGGACTTAATCTTCCCACCATTTACCCAATCACCCCCCGATTGACCCCAGCAAGTGATCTAGACCATTGGATGTTTTCATCCAACGACCATGATTAAATTTCGCCTCCAAAACAACCTCTGACCTAATTTCACCGGATTTTCTTAATTTTCTTCATTTTTTTGCAGTTTTTAAGGGTTTCTCCATAGTTTTAAAAGAAAATCAAGGGCCGGGAATGATGATCCCTCAGGCCAATATCAATGAAGAAAGAAAATTTGCAGGGTTCAACCTATGATTTATCCGTGCCTCCTGAGCACTGATAACATTATAAATCCCTCTGTGCGCCTGCAAAAACAACAAAACGCAGTAAACCTTAATCATACCAAGAGTATCAGTGTTACAACATAAAATCAAAGCAGATATGAAGAATTAAAGGTTTTAACACAGTTTTGAGGGATTAAGGCATAAATTCGACTATCAAAGGCCTAATCCCCACAGTTAAAGACAATATGAAGACCTGAAGACAAAAATTAAGCCTAATCAAGCCTAAAACACAGATCAAAAGAAAATTAACAGTGTTTTAGGGAAAAACAAGGAGATATATCAGTCCGATAATCCTCCACTCCCACATCAGAGGCTAATTGAATCCTCTTCAGCTACCAAAAGCCACTTGCAGCCTCAAAGAAATCAAAGAAGGCATAGTTATTGCATATTTCAAAGATATTTGCCTAAAGACAACTGAACAATTAATTCAACAAAAGAAACTTATTATAAATTGTCACCAAAGTTATTACAAAGATAAGAAAGAGCCCTGAAGTCAATCTTCTCATCCATTAAGCCTTAAAAAGCAAAAATAGAGTTATGAGACAGAGTTGTAGATAGAATGCATTCCTGCCTTATGCCTTGCATGGTTTTCAAGGCTAGGAATTGCATTAAGTGTAGAATTAATTATAATTTATCCCTAGAAACTCTTCCACCTCCTCTTTTTCTTATAAAATCTCCTTGAGGAGCACATTGTAAAAGGTTGGTTGCTGGACTTTGATGTAATACTTACTGCTTGAAACTTTCTACATGTAAAAAGTTTTCAGAGGCTCTTGAAGCTATGCTTGTGATCAACGAAGTTAAGCTGACAAGAGAAGATGTTGCTGTACTGAAACACTGGACTTGAAGTATGTAACTTGATTGACATAGTTATATAAGCTGATTTTTGGGATCCTGGTCTATATCATTGGTGAAGTACTTCTTACTGTTATTGTTTTTCCTTTCATGTATGCCATTTTGTCCACTTTTCTCTGATAAAGAACATCAAATATAGAGCTAGGATTTACTGTTAAAAGTACCCTACTCTCACTGATAAGCTTTATCCTTATGTTTTCCTGCAATTGTACTTTGAGAATGACTTATGTTAATTGTAAACATTATCAAGGAATGTTGATTTGTCCATGTATTGATGTGAAAAACTTGAAAGGAAGTTCTTGAATGATATTTTCTTTACATGATAAGTAGAGTTAGACTAGAAAAGTTTATGGTTTTCCCTGTCTTCTAGTTTCTTTCTTCAAAGGTTGTTTTTAAGGTTTCCCTAAGAGTATGCTAAAGTAGGTTTTGATTGTAATATATCGTACTTGATCTCAAGCTGCACTTTGTTTTCTTATCTATTTTCATCCCTTCTGAAAGTATTCATGTGGATTACTGGATTGTTTGTCTGATAAGTTAGCTTTAATACAAGCTTGTCCAAAGAAGTTTAAGGTTAGCCCTGTCTTTGGTTGGTTTCAAATAGTGTCTTAAAGGGATTTTCTTGTATGGAAATTTGATAAATCCTTGTTGAAATTATTGACTTTTTCCACCTTCTCAACACTTTTAATGTTCCATTACATCATTTAAATCTAAAGGATCTTTTGATATAGATGAATTTCCCCTTGGACCACTCTTGAAATTGTTGCACAATTAAACCCTTTTGTGACTCCATAGCCCAATGGATTAGATATTGTCTCATATCTATCCTATCAGCTAAACCTTGTTTTGATCATTCACATCTTCACCCCTTTGAAAATATTTCACCTTTAGGACTTTCCACTCAATTAAAAATCATCCCCAACCATCCAAACAAACAAAAACCCTTGTTCTTAATAACTAGCCTAATATCACATTTCAAGCCTTAAAAGATAAATAAATATTTGCACTTATAAGAGAGATCCCTCTATGGATTCAAGAGGGCTAGATCCTAGAATCCCAAAGTGGTTCATAATGTTGTCTCTGCAGCTTTAGTCTTTCCAATCTGCTAAAATTACAGAGGCCTAACATTTCTAGCGATTCCGCTGGGGACTTTTGAGTAAAATCCTTAAAACAAGACACTTATTATTTAGTGCAGTATAAGTAGCTTTCTTCAAGAACTACCAAAGCAAATGGTAATCATGATAGAACTTATTTGAATCAGTGACAAACTAAATAACCCTTAGGATTCTCATAAAAACCTTATCAAACCTTTAAGGAATCAGCTAGCTAAGCCATAAGAGTAAACTTTCTTTGTCTCATCACCTTAGCTAAGTATTGAAATAGATTTAGGACACTCTCATAACCCATAGGACTGAAAGAACTCAGAAAACCCAAATTTTTTTTAGATTGGTTAAATGGTGGTGGACCATAAAATATTTTACCTCCAAAAGTGCTAAAAATTTTCACTTGGTGACTCCACAATCCTAAAAACAGACCTTAAGACTCCACTGGGAAACCCATTTTCATCATAATGTCATATAAACTCAGTTAAGAAGACTTTAAGGATTAAAGTGTTCTTGTTTAAATATCAATTAGCCTCTTAAATATTGTCATATTTGGTTAAACTTTTCTTGTAAGTTGGGTCTGAAAAACATAGCATAGTGGCTTCTAAAAGAGTTCATACTAGGAGCCATCCTGATCCAAATCCACCTGAGATAGTTGATAACCCTGAAATAATTATTTGGAAGTCTCCTAAGGCCAAATCTTCAACTATTGTCAAACCACTCCATAGAGCTAATTCTGTCCCTGAAAACCTTGCAGCTCTACAAGATTCAGAAGTTGACTTAAGAAACCCATTCAGAACTAGGTCACTTAATGATATAGATCAGATAGATCTTGAGCCTTCACCTTCACCACAATATAGAAGTGAATATCCTGGTAGCAGAGAAACTACTCCACCTGATTTACATTTCCTACATAATTTTGGTTTCTCTCATCCAAGATCTACTCAACAATCTCTTACTGGTCCATCCACTTCTGTTACCCATACACCCATTGTTCAAAACACTCCATTCCAACCCACTTTCCCTCTTGTATATCCACCAATTGTAAATGCACCTTTACCTCCTATCATGGCAACATGGTATGCCCCTCTGGTCCTTCCTTTACCTCTAGTCAATCTACCACAGGAATATTAGTCCAAGATACCATTACTTGATGCCAATGGTGCTATTGCTGCTTCACAACATGTGGATAAGATGAATGACTACTTTGACAGAAATGAGATTGATGATGAATCTGTCAAACTTAGATTATTTTCTCAAAGCTTAGGGGGAGAAGCAAGAAAATGGTTCAAAAGCTTAACCCCTCACAGTATCAATTACCTTCAAGCCCTCCATTAGTTATTCCTAAACAAGTGGGAAGTCAAGAAAAACCCTCTCCAAATACTTTTAGATTACAATAGTCTTAAAAGAAACACTGGGGAAAGTGTTCAATCTTATTGCACTAGGTTCAATAGTGTGTATAATGTACTTCCCCCAGATCTGAAACCTCCACAAGGCTTAGATTTAAACAAGCTTCCTGAAGGATTTGATCCTGAAATCGCTTATCAACTTAGAGAAAGAGACCCTCTGACTCTAGAGGATATGCAGAAACGAGCCCTAGTTGTGGAAGTAAATTTAATGGAGAAAAGATCTAGAATGAGAAATGAGAAGAAAGTATCATTTAGGGAAGAGTCTTCACCTTCCACATCTAGTTCAAAAATGGAGAGAATGATGGAGGAGATGATGAAAAAGATGAGCATACTTGAGAGAACATAAGCTAGTCAAAACCAATCAGCTCCTCAAAAGAGAAATCAAAATCAAAATTAGAATTTTAGGAGAAATCAACCTCAAAACAGACCAAGGGAGGATGATCAACAGATTACACCTCCTTTTCATCAAAACTATGTAAATGAGGTTGAAGAAACAAGTGAAAAAACAGAGGAATATTATATAAACACGATGGGGGTAGACAATGATACTTTTGGTGATCATTACAATAGAAAACAAAGTCTATACACACCTTATGATGATAGAAGACCAGAGGATGAATATTACTATCAAGAGCTAGAAAATGTCATCATAGAGACTCCAAAAGAATATGACCTTAGGAGTAAAAAGAATCAGGAAACTCCCAAAAATAAAACCTCTGACTATTTTGCAAAAAAAAACCCTGTAAATAAGACCAAAGTTACAAAACAGAAAGATAAAACAGTGGCTATAAATTCTCATAAAAACAAAGAAAAAGGCACTCAAATTAATGAAAACAGAGTGCAGATCTTAGCAGCGTTAGCACTTCAGCTAGTGCTCCTATTAAAACAATTTTTACCAACGTAAATAGAGGAAATCATCAAACTGATTTTGCTGATAGAGTGGTGGTTAATAAGGCTGAAACAAATCTTGTAAAAAGCCAAATACCTTTTAGTTTGGAACAGGAAATTGCCAAGATAAAAATCTTTGTTCCTCTTACTGAATTAGCCACCCAAGATGCATATAGATCACAAATTTTGAAGGCTTTCAACATAGCAGAAAATAATGATACTTTCAATATTAATGATGACCAACTAGAGCTCTTATTTGGTCCCAAGATTGAAGGTAGATATCAAGAAGGGCCAGTTCCTCCTTTTTATGTTAGTTTGAAAATTCATGACAAAATTTTACACAATGCTATACATGATTTAGGGGCTTCTCATAACTTAATGCAAAAATCAGTAATGGAGAGCCTAGGCCTTGAAATTACCAGACCATACAAAGATCTATACTCCTTTGTCTCTAGCAGAGTGAAATGTCTAGGTTTGATCAAAGAACTTTGTGTAAACTTAGCACAAATTCCAGCCAAGTGTTTAGTAATGGATATTGTAGTGGCTGATGTACCCCCCAAATATGGTATGCTGTTATCAAGATCTTGGGGATTTAAGTTACAAGGAACAATGAAAATGGATATGACATATGCTACCATCCCTATTTTTAATCAAACAAGAAGACTTTATAGGGAATCTCATATGCAATACATGGTAAGTAGCCAAGAAAGGCCAAACAATTCTCCTCTTTATTCTGTACATACAGGCCTTGACTCATTTATTCTCTTCAATGATGAAACATTCAATGAGCAAGAAACCTCAACTGATTTAGTGGCCACCTCTCAATCTTAGTAGCAAACATAGAAAACGAGGAATACAAGACAAAAGTGTCAAAATAGAAAATAACTACAAACTAATCACAGGTCTAGAGCTACAAAACAATCATCCATCGCTTGTTAATTTTGAGAACCAAGTGAAGAATCCTCAACTTAATGTAGAACATGAGGAACTAGGACAATTTCAACATAATACTGACTGTCAAGAACAAGCTGAAAGCACACAAAATAAAGAGGATAGTAGTCAAACTATTAAATCTAAAACTATTCCTCTTTGGAGTATGAATTTTGATGGATCTTGCACTAAGAACAATGCAGGTGCAGGCATTTGGATACATAACACTAAAAACGATCATACTGAAGGGCATGCCTATAGATTAAATTTTCAATGTTCAAATAACATAGTTGAGTATGAATCCCTCCTTTTAGGCCTACAGTTATTGAAGAAATTAGGAGCAAAAAGGATAAAAGTGCATGGGGATTCAAATCTAATTGTTAGGCAAGTGAATGGGGAATATATTGCCAAACATCCCAGAATTAGAGCCTATAGAAATTATTTTATAGATTTATTAAAAACATTTGATGAATTCCAATTGATTTTTGTCCCAAGAAACCAAAATATCAGTGCCCATGGTTTAGCCTTTGCTACTAGAACTTGTCTAACACCTTATGAAACCAAACAATGTACCACCCAAATCAAATTTAGACCAACTGTCCCAGATAATGAGAAATATTGGCAAGTGTTTGATGGAGAAAAACAAATAAAAGACTTCTTATAGTCCAGAAATGAATTTGAGCTGCCAAGTTCAGATTCAGACTATGACAATGATTGTTCCATTGAAGAAAATCTACCTGATGAAGAAGAAAACTATCCAAAGGTTGTTGTTATAAATCTTCTAACTAATAAACTTCAACATAACACAAAAATTAGTGCAGATTTAGAAAAAGAGGACTTAGAAACACTGCAATATAACACTCAACACTTTCCAAAAGGTCTGGTCCCATTAGAAGAGTTGTTTGATTTCAATGATGTTACCAAGAAACCAAAAATGGAGCCTGTTGAAACTGAAGTAGAAGAGTGCAATATAGGCAGTGAACTAAAACCAAAAATAGAGCCTGTTGAAAATAAAGTAGAAGAGTGCAATATAGGCAGTGAACTAAAACAAAAAATGATCAAACTGTCTAAAACTTTACCAGCTCACATCAAACTAAAATACATACAGTTATTTAAGGAATTTTCTGATGTATTTTCATGGAGTTATGAGGATCTAAAGTCCTATGACACAGAGATAATTCAGCATAAGATACCCCTTAAGGAAAACCAAAAACCTTTTAAACAAAAATTGCGTAGAATTAACCTTGTTCAATTATCTTTGGTTGAGAAAGAAATCAAAAAAATATATGAAGCTGGAATTATTGTCCCTATTAGATACTCAGAGTGGGTGTCTAATATTGTGTTAGTGAGGAAAAAGACAGGAGAAATAAGGCTTTGTATTGACTTTATAAACTTAAACAAAGCCTCATTGAAGGACAACTACCCTTTACCCAAGATGGATCACATTTTACAAAAGGTAGTTGGGTCTAAAATAATTTCTTTGCTAGATGGCTTCACAGGATACAATCAGATTTTAGTACATCCTAATGATCAACTCAAGACAGCCTTTACTACACCTAGGGGCACTTTCATGTATGTGAAAATGCCCTTTGGTTTAATGAATGCTGGTGCTACATTTCAGAGAGCCATGGACATTGCATTCTTAGAAGAATTAGGACACTTCATCATTATTTACCTTGATAATATCACTGTTTATTCCAAAACAGATGAAGAACACCTAGAACACTTGAAAAACGTCTTTGAGAAATGCAGAAAGTATGGGTTATCTTTAAATCCAAAGAAAACAATGTTTGGTCTCCAAGAAGGTAAAATAATTGGACACATCATATTAGCAGAGGGAATAAAGATAGACCCAAAAAGAATTGATGGCATTTTGCAAATCAACCATCCAAGAAATATCAAGGAACTTCAATCTTTCATTGGGAAGATTAATTTCTTGAGAAGGTTCATACCCAACTTAGCTGAACTCCTTAAAAACATAACAAACATGCTGAAAAAAGAAGAAGGAGTTAAATGGACCTTAGAAGCAAAGAATTCATTTGAACTAGTAAAATAAGCATTAACCAAAACACCAGTTCTTATTAGTCCTGATTTTACAAAAGATTTTTTCATTTTTTCATTTGCATCAGAACATACAGTGGATGATGTCCTATTGCAGAAAAAATTAAAGGGACAAGAGCAGCCAATTGCATTCTTTAGTAAGGCATTGAGAGATGCACCTCTAAAGTACAATGTCATGGAAAAACAAGCCTTTGCCTTAGTCAAAGCCTTAAAATACTTTAGAGTTTACATTTTACACTCCCACATAATTGCATTTGTGACAAACTCAGTTGTAAAAGACATTTTAACATAGGTCCCAAATGGAAAAAGAGGAAAGTGGATAGCTGTGATACTTGAATATGATTTATAAGTCAAGCTCACTAAGCTCATAAAAGGCCAAGGACTAGCAAGATTAATGGCTGAATCTAATTTTGAATCTCTTGATATAAACATGATAAATGCATTAGATGAACAAGAGGAGTTGTCAACTCCCATTATTGAAGATCATTTCTTGAATTCATCTTGGTATGCTGATATTTTATATGTTTTGCTCAATTTGAATACACCTCCTGGTTTGCCTAAAACAAAGGCAAGATTTTTGAAGTTAAAAGCTGTAAATTACTGCATTTTGGATAAATGTATTTATTGGAAAAATGCTAGTGCATTATTGCTTAAATGTTTTCCTAAGAATGATGCAGATAAGATCAAGCATGAGTTCCATGAAGGAGAATCTGGAGGCCACCTCTATTGGAAGACAACTACCAATAAAATGCTTAGAGCTGGTTACTTTTGGCCCACCCTCTTTCAAGATGTCCATAAAATTATTATTGCCTATCATAAATGCCAACTCTTTGAAGGCAAAAGAAAATTTCTTCCTTTACCCTTGCATCCAATCAATGTTGAAGCTCATTTTCAGCAGTGGGGTTTAGACTTCATAGGAGAAATCCATCCACCCTCATCTGCCCAACATAGATGGATTTTCACTGCAACAGAATACTTTACCAAATGGATAGAAGCCATCCCTTCTAGGCAAGCCAATGACTCTGTCATCATAAAATTCCTTGAAAATCATATCCTATCTAGATTTGGCTGTCCTAGGAAGATTATCACTGACAATGCTGCTACATTTGGATCCAAAAAGATGGTTGAATTCTGTCACAAATATCAGATTACATTGGGCCATTCTATTTCTTATTACCCTCAAGGTAATGGGATGGCAGATTCCTCAAACAAGAGTTTGGTAAACATAATCAAGAAGTTGCTGGAGGAAAATAAGAAATCATTGCACACAAAGCTAGTACATGCACTTTGGGCTGACAGATTAACACTTAAAAAATCAATTGGAATGTCACCCTACCATCTTGTTTATGGTGTAGATGCAAATTTTCCAACCAGCCTAGGAGTGCCAGTTATGAAGCTGATCCAATAAGTACAGTCTGAAGACAATGACATGGTAAGAAGGATTAATCAGACCATACATCTTCAGCAAACCAGAGAGGAAGTCTACAACAGAGCATTACAAAAGAAAGAAAGCATCAAGAAGCCGTTTGATAGAAGGACAAAGGCCAGTGATATCAACATTGGTGACAAAGTTTTAAAGTGGGATTCAAGGAGAGAAGATAAGGGAAAGCATGGGAAATTTGACAACTTATGGCTTGGCCCTTATCTCATTCATCTACTACTGGTAACAATGCATATTTCTTACAAGAATTGAACAGAGCTGAACTTTTTGGGGGTCCTGTCAATGGCAGGACGCTTAAACATTATTTTTCTTGACCATATCAGTTTGGAAGCCTTTTTTATTTTTTCCCATTGTAAATATCATATCCATCATTGCATTCAAAATTAGAATATGAAAAAATTCAAAAACAATAGAAAAAGAAAAGAGGGCAGATTGTAAAAACAAGAAAGGTACAACCCCATACCAAAAAAGAGAAACAAAGTTTGAAAGTGTGCAAGCTCAAATGCCACTCCTAAAAAAAACACACTCCTAGTTAGTCATACAGCCTAATCATGAATAATTAGTTTCAATTTACTGTTGATAGGTTAGTCAATTAGATTTTCCAAACAAATTAATCTTGGCTTATCAGTTAGATATATTAGGATAGAATAAAAAGGTTCAAATAAGCTCAAAATCTTAACCTATGATTTTCAAAAAAAGAGTAATGGCTCTAACTAGATCAAATCTTGAGCCAAGGATAGAAGAAAACTAGTTCTAATGTGCCCAAAATTTGAACCGGATGAGAAAGAAAAAACAACTCAAACAAACTCAAAAACATAGCTGAAGAAACAATGAAGGAGGTTTCTAAATTTTAAGTTCTTAAGCCTTCACCATTTTGCTTTAATTTTTTGCAAATTTTAGTCTATTAGCAGCTTGTTTTTATGCCATATATCAGTGAAAAGTTAGAATATTCAATCCTGGCTTGTTTGATTTTTAATTTCTGTCTTAGAATATAGAGAATAAAAATCTGTCAGACAGTATAATCCCGACAGATAGTAGTTAGGTAGAGAAGCTTATGAACTCAACTGCTTAATCTGAGTTCATGGAGAAATAAGGGTAGAAAATAGACTAGTTTTATGCTTTCAAAATAATAAAATGTTTGTAAAAAGAGTTTTCCAATCCAAATTCACTTTGAAAGAAGAAAAAATGTTAGATCATTAGGATTGGGTAAGTAGAAAGTTTGTTTTGATAGAATTCGATTGGTTTAAATGGATGCTAACACCGTCAGATCAAAAGAAGACCAACAAAGGAAAAGAAAATTGCAGCCCAATGGATGAGGCATTGATCAGCTTCTAGAGAAGACATGTCTGAAGTTCTTGACACCTTCAAGAAGGTATCATCCCCATGTGGAGCCACTGTTAGCCACCTATAAAAATTTGTCATATCAAATGGTGGCTAGATCTTGTTTAAGCCTTCAAGAAACAATTTCATGCCAAAATTCTGAGTTCTTAAAGTCTTATGAAGATAACTAATCTTTTAGTTAATCTTCACTACTTTTTCCCTGATAAACCTGAAAAAGTTGTTGTTTTCCTGAAGTAAAAGACCGCTAAAAAACCACATTTTTCATCATTTTTACCCCTCTTTTCATTCATAAAAACTCCATTTGTATTCCTTCTTTCCATCATAAAATTCCTCCATAAGCCTCTTTCAACCTTCAAAATCACTTAAAAAACCCTTTTAAAACCTTATGCTCTTCCTTATTTGGTTTTAAAAATCCTCCTTTCCCCTACTGGAACCCTCATTTTTCCTTAAAAACACTGTTTTTTAGGCCTAAAATAGTATTTTTCCATATAATATTTTCTTCAGCCCCCAAGGGCTTAGCTCTGGTAAGCTCCTTCCTCACAGGACCGTAAGCCCCGCAACCGGGCGCTAAAGACCTTTAAAACCCGTCCAAAACCCTCTTTCCTTTTATTTTCACATTTCCCCGACGAAAATGTTAAGTTGAATGTGGACCGTTGATATTTGTAGATCAACGACCACTGTCACATCCGATCCACCCTCATCTGCCTTTTCCTCTGTTCATTAACCCGCCTCTTTACTCAATCCTGATCGTCCATTTGATAAAATCCAATGGTCAGGATTGAACCCGACTTTCCTCTTTGATTTTTCATAAGCCCAACATGTTAACTCTTCGGTGAAGATCTGCCGTTGATATTTGCAGATCAACGGTCCACATTGCGCCTGATCTGACCTGATAACACCCCCACCTCATTAAAATCTTGACCACTCACAAACTACCGCGTGGATCCCACTAACTCCCCAACCCGCATCTTCGTCCGTCGCATGCGATCCGCACCGTCGGATCTCCGACCTCCCATCCGACAGAAAGGAATGGTTTTCACATTTTTTTTGCATTCAGGGTTTAAAGCCAAGAAAAATGCGAAAAAAGTGGTTTTGGGAGGACACGCGTCGAGCAGTGAAGCATATCGTGTTTTTTTGGAGAAATTGTGAAACCGCCTCAGAACTGCACAAAACCAGCATTTTTTCAGCTAAAAACCACCTTTCCCCATTTGTATTACATTTTCTCATTTAAATATTTGCTATTCGTTCTTTAAATTTGAAGGCCCAGATTTCATTAAAACCCCAAGTCTTTTCCCCTTCATTTATTCTCTTGACCATCTCATCGACAATCTTGATTAAATCTCCCCCCCATTGCATTTCCCCACCGTCTGAAATCTCGAGCATTCCATTACATGATCATGACCATTCATTTATCAAGATCGATGGTTCTGATTGATTTTCCCCACCAACTCATCGCCCTTCCCCTTTTCTCCAAAGGACTTCATCACAAGATCCTAGCTGTTCATCAATGTAATCTAGCGGCCTAAATCCGATCGCCATCCCAGTTAATTTCCCCCGCCATATGAACTTTAGATTTAATCTCCACCATTCATTTCTTACATCTAACAGTCTCGATTAAACTTCAAACCCCAGATCTTTGCCCTTGCCTATTTTTCTGAGCATTTCATCAAGGCTTCTCCGTCGTCGATCTCCGAAGATCGATGGTCCTGATTAAAACCTTCCTCCCATTTGCATTTCTCCCTCCGCATTAAAACCCCCAATCAATCTCAGCCTTTGATCAATCTAGATCAACGACCCGGACTTAATCTTCCCACCGTTTACCCAACTGCCCCCCAATTGACCCCAACAAGTGATCTAGACCGTTGGATGTTTTCATCCAACGACCACGATTAAATTTCTCCTCCAAAACAACCTCTGACCTATTTTCACCGGATTTTCTTAATTTTGTTCATTTTTTGCAGGTTTTAAGGGTTTCTCCATAGTTTTAAAATAAAATCAAGGGTCGCGGATGACGATCCCTCAGGCCACTATCAATGAAGAAAGCAAATTTGCAGGGTTCGACCTACGATTTATCCGTGCCTCATGAGCACTGATAACATTATAAAACCCTCTGCGTGCCTGCAAAAACAAAAAAACGTAGTAAACCTTAATCAGACCAAGAGTATCAGTGTTACAGCATAAAATCAAAGCAAAGATGAAGAATTAAAGGTTTTAACATAGTTATGATGGATTAAGGCGTAAGTTCGACTATCAAAGGCCTAATCCCCATAGTTAAAGACAGTATGAAGACCTGAAGACAAAAATTAAGCCTAATCAGGCCTAAAACATAGATCAAAAGAAAATTAATTGTGTTTTAGGGAAAAACAAGGATATCTATCAGTCCGAGAAGCCTCCACTGCCACATTGGAGGCTATTTGAATCCTATCCAGCTACCAAAATCCACCTGCAGCCTCAAATAAATCAAAGAAGGCATAGTTATTGCCTATTTCAAAGATATTTGCCTAAAGATAGCTGAACAGTTAATTCAACTAAAGAAACTTATTATAAACTGCCAGCAAAGTTATTACAAAGATAAGAAAGAGCCCTGAAGTCAATCTTCTCATCCATTAAGCCTTAAAAATAAAAAATAGAGTTATGAGACAGAGTTGTAGATAGAATGCATTCTTGCCTTATGCCTTGCATGGTTTTCAAGGCTAGGAATTGCATTAAGTGTAGAATTAATTATAATTGAACCCTAGAAACTCTTCCACCTCCTCTTTTTCTTATAAAATCTCCTTGAGGAGCACATTGTAAAAGGTTGGTTGCTGGACTTTGATGTAATACTTATTGCTCGAAACTTTCTACATGTAAATAGTTTTCAGAGGATCTTGAAGCTCTGTTTGTGATCAAAGAAGTTAGGCTGAGAAGAGAAGGTGTTGCTGTACTGAAACACTAGACTTGAAGTATGTAACTAGATTGACATAAATATACAAGCTGATTTTTGGAATCCTGGTCTATATCATTGGTGAAGTACTTCTTACTATTATTGTTTTTCCTTTCATGTATGCCATTTTGTCTACTTTTCTCTGATAAAGAATAGAAAATATAGAGCTAGGATTTACTGTTAAAAGTACCCTACTCTCACTGATAAGCTTTATCCTTATGTTTTCCTCAAATTGTACTTTGAGAATGACTTAGGTTAAGTGTAAATATTATCAAGGAATGTTGGTTTGTCCATGTCTTGATGTGAAAAACTTGAAAGGAAGTTCTTGAATGATATTTTATTTACATGCTGAGTAGAGTTAGACTAGAAAAGTTTATGGTTTTCCCTGTCTTCTAGTTTCTTTCTTAAAAGGTTTTTTTGAAGGTTTCCCTAAGAGTATGCTAAAGCAGGTTTTGATTGTAATATATCTTGCTTGATCTCAAGCTGCACTTTGTTTTCTTATCTATTTTCATCCCTTCTGAAAGTAGTCATATGTATTACTGGATTTTTTGTCTGATAAGTTAGCTTTAATACAAGCTTGTCCAAAGAAGTTTAAGGTTAGCCCTATCTTTGGTTGGTTTCAAACAGTTGCTTAAAGGGCTTTTGTTGTATGGAAAGTTGATAAATCCTTGTTGAAATTATTTACTTTTTCCACCTTCTCAACACTTTTAATGTTCCATTCCATCATTTAAATATAAAGGATCTTTTTATATAGATGACTTGCCCCTTGGACCACTCTTGAAATTGTTGCAAAATTAAACCCTTTTGTGAATCCATAGCCCAATGGATTAGATACTGTCTCATGTCTATCCTATCAGCTAAACCTTGCTTTGATCATTCGCACCTTCACCCCTTCGAAAATATTTCACCTTTAGGACTTTCCACTCAATTAAAAATCATCCCCAACCATCAAAACAAACAAAAACCCTTGTTCTTAATAACTAGCCTAATATCACATTTCAAGCCTTAAAAGATAAATAAATATTTCCACTTATAAGAGAGATCCCTCTCTAGATTCAGGAGGGCTAGATCCTAGAATCCCAAAGTGGTTCATAATGTTGTCTCTGTAGCTTTAGTCTTTCCAATATGCTAAAATTACAGAGGCCTAACACCCTCTACACTTATCATAAGTGGAGAGGAGGACAGTGTGGGATAGGCCCTCTTGCCTATCATGTTCATTTATTCAGCCCACCTACACTTCAGGAGCCAAAGGTGGAGGAGATTCTTCATGAGTTTCCATGTTGGAGGGTGACTCATATCATATGGATGATAGCTTGGGGGTGGAGGTTTCACTTGGGAATGAGGATTTCCCATACATCTCAGACTCCATGCCTTGAGAGGACCTCTAGACAACACATAGTTGTCTCCTTGAGTATGTTACTTCTGCATGAGGATAGCCATTTGGGATGTGCACCAAATTCCGGTTTATTTTCTTGGGAGAGGCACTATGGAGTTTCATTGTTGAGACAACATCTTATTCTTTGGAAATCTCATCATATGAGGATGCTACAGGAGGATGGAAGGAGACCTTCCAGTTCTATCCTTGTAGTTGCTTGAGGAAAAGCAACATTTGGGAGGGGAGGACTATAATATTACTAAAATTAGCATGCATCTAATAGGAATATTAGATTTTGATTTGTGTACCTAGTAGATGAATAAATGGGGAAAAGGACCCATATTTAACTTGTATTGACATAAAATCCCTCTTGTTGTGAAAAGGGGATAACTTGGTGGCTAGATTTTTCACTTCCCATGTGTGGACAAGAAAAGGATCATGTTGATTTAGTCAAGTTGACCAAGTCAATAGCGCTGCCTAAGAAGGTGTGGCTTGCTTGAGAAGACAACACAGTTTTGGAGGGAAAGTATTCACATGGTATTGGAAACCCTAATAGGTGGGACCCAAGGTGAGGAGGCTCACAAACATTATAAGGAGGAAGATGGCAGAATTTTTGGGTTAGCTTATGGATTACATTTTCATGTCTGCTTAGACACTTGAGCATTCTTCAGTTGTTGAGTTGAGTATGCAGTGATATTCAACACAAGGTATTCCTACTTGGGGATTCCTTCTCTTTCATTGAGAGATCAATTGGAGGAGTTCTATTCTCCATTATCCCATAGCCAGTCTTGAGGCTTAGCACCTCGTATAGCTACAACGTTATTATTGTAGCAGGAAACACTGTGTTGCTGGGTGTGCAGTGGGAGATTCATAACACTAGTTGTTGAGCTTATCTTTCAGAGGAGGGAGCTCCCCTTTCTTTGCAATATATGTACAAGAGCTTTTGAAGCTTATTTGACATCTTGGAAAGTGTTCAAATTAGTTCCCATCCACTACAGCACAGTTTACTGGGGAAACTGCGTCATGTTTTCCAGAGTAGTAGTTGTAGGGTTTGATCCCTTGTTTGTGAGCTAATTCCTTGAAGGAAAGGCCAACCTTTCTCCTGGGAAGCTCTGTACTTCATTATTTCTCTGTTACTTGTATAATTCAGTCATATATATTCAGTGCTACAGTAAAAATATTTTTTTCAGATCCATATCTGCAGATCTGCATTTTTATACATTGTACTCTCATATAACCCTTGCCGGGTGATCTTATTTTGTATAAAAAGGAAGGAATCTCCATTTTCTCTACCATTGGATGATTGTACACCTCTGATCTCTTATTTATCATCATTTTCTACATAAAAACTCATTAAAATAACATATTCCTTGCTTAAGTACTTTCTGCATGAGCTGGGCTATGGGGTTTGAGCTTATTTGAGCTGCATTGACTTGGGGAGATCTGTTTAAGTTGGCTAGAGTGATTTGTTTCACCTATAATTATGCATGTGAGTTTTATATCATGCATTCTAAGGGATCCAAGTCCCATTTCTCACTTGTATAACATTATTTTCTGAAGACAGCTGTTTTATGCCCTATATTGTTACATTTCCCCACTTGGGAAGGAGGATATAGGCCATACTCTTGCTGAGGTTCTTACATATACTGGTGAGATATTATTTTACATCTAATGATCTGATCTACAGTGACATGCTCATGATTAACTGAAGCTCCAACCTTGGAATATCTCAAAATACTCCATTTGTTGTAGCAATTCTAGATTTGGAATATTACAAACTGCGTAACTAGAGAGTTTATGGAAGAAATAATGCATTGTCCCTTTAGCTGATAATGATCTTACAACTATTTTGTGAAAGGAAAATACAGATCTATGGAGCTCAGGAGCTCTGATGATGCCAAGATTCAGGATTTGGCCACTATGATGGAAACTCAAGAGAACCCAGAAAGGAAATTCCAGATCTATGAGATTGGAAATTCACCCTCCTATGGTTTGATCCCTTGACTACTGGGTTATGTAGATATGAATCTATATTTGAATTTAATATGGTTGAACTGAAGTAAAAATCATATCTATGCTTTGAGGGCTGATCCCTCCTTCATATCTTCAAGCTAGAAGCTTGAGATCTTGTCTCTTCTTCCTCCTCCTCAAAATGCAGAAACTAAATATATAGTTTCTGGAAAAAATGCATTGTATAAGAGGGAGAGACTCAATCCCACTAAAATATGCTTCAAATAAGATCTAGGCTGATGGAAACAGTGATGGCAAGGTGAGGGGATGATCCCTGACATGATTCCTTACTGAAGTGCTGGAAACTTCCTTCCTCTTTTGGATCTGCAATGATGGACTACAAAATCCTTGATTGGACTGCTACTGATAGGAGGTGACTAATTTTTGGCCTGATTCCAGATCTGAAATGAGGCTCCGAGAATGCTGATATTGAAGTACAAGATGACAGGAAAAATCCTTCACCGGTTCCTAAACTGAAATACATAAGACAAACTCCTCCTCTCAAACCCTTCTTCATAAATGCATAATTTCTAAGTGTATATGTTCTGTAGAGAGTAGGAATAGTGTGGAACCAATGGCTGATGATGAATAGCATCTCAGAATACTTTCCCAGAGTAGGCACTCGAAGTCCCCCATGGGTAAAGGTGGGATTCCTGGTCGAGAACACCCTTTGCTAAACATCATTGCAGACATAGATAAACAACATAAGCATGCATAGAAATGTCCTAAGACAGATCTAGATCTAGACAGATCAAAGAAATGAATAATCCAAGATTGCCTTCCATTCTGCCTTCATCTTCCTTATATACAGAATGAGCCTTCCCAAGCCCCGACCCACCTCTAAACTACGCTGTGCATGTGGACATAAGTCTCCATGATTGACTGTGCTGTCTCTCCATGTTCTACACTATGTTTGCATTAAATGGCCAATATCTCCATCATGTGTGCATTAATGCACCACTTCGTCCATCATCTCATCATGAATGCTCTATGATCTTACATTTGATTCCCTCCATGATCTTAGTTGATTGCCTAAACCTCCATAATCTTTCTCATAAATGAGACATGATCTCCACTCCTCTATCATAAATGAGCTGCTCCACTACTCCATTATGTAGATATATGTCTAATTTGTCCACATTCACACATCAAAAGTGGATCTTATTCATCTTTGAGGATTATGGGTCCCTCCACCCCTTTATTTACTTAATTAATTAAGTTTATTAAGAACTCTAATATTCCAATAAACATGTGAAAATTTTGGAATATTACAGTCCTCCCCAGCAAAATGTTGCTTGTCCTCAAGCAACTACAAAATTATATGCTAGAGCAATCTTTCCCCCTCCAAATGGAATCCACACAAGGAAGGTCTCCCCATTTTTTGTAATGAGTTATATACGCCCAACACCAAAGTTGCCTCTCTAGAATGTCTACAGTGACTATGTAGCTAGATGTCCCTCCTCAATCATGAAGCTCCAAGTGACAACCATACGCTGTCCAAAATCCTCCACAATACATGAGATACATAAAGATCGATGGTTCCTCCCAATAAAGGAAATATCTAACTCACAAAGTATACCTCCATCCCATGCTACATGAAGTAAAAAGAGGCTCTTTATGCCTCCATCCTTAGCCCTGTTGGCTTTGTTGGATCCAAGCATTATCCCAACATTGAACAAAAGAAGAAGTTGAGACATATGTGTAGACAAAGATGTCAAACCATATTCTCCCAATAGTAACCACCATAAGAAATGCTCCCTGCTGCCACAATACACCATCAAAATACCAAGTGGGTTGGCCATATTCTCTTAAGAGAAGCCACAACAACAATGCATCTTTCTGCCCCACCACATCATCATCAAACCAAGTATGGTGTCCATACTCTCCAAGTAAGAGCCATTGGAGGAATGCCTCTTGCTGCCATCCTCCTTCATTATTATGCAAAGTAGGGGAGTATGTAGGAAAAAAGTCCCCCAAAAGAAGCTAAAGAAACAAGATCTCTTGCTGAATTTTTACATTATCATGTAAATAATGGAGTAATAACATAATGATTGACATGTGAAATGTCATATCAGCCCAATACAAATCAACTCCATCATTACACATCATGAGAGTATTATTCCATATTACAAACAATACAAAACACATAAACATGGGAGATGTCATGTGATGGCAAAATTATTTTAAAGACAACCAAGGTGAACATGCCTTATTTTGCTGCATTCTGTCATTGATACAAAATGCATGAGTCAAAGAAATATGAGCTATTGGGTGGTAACCATACTCACCCAAGAGCAACCAGCGTAGCCATGCCTCCTTCTTCATTACATGAGTATTTTTCAAGGCATGGGTCATGGAAATATGTTCTGTTGGGTAGTAACCATACTCACCCAAGAGCAACCAACACAATCATGCTTCTTACTGGCCTATCTCATAGTTATGCAAGTGGTTTGGCAACCCCTTGCTCCACATCATCAAAAATTCATCCAAATGTGGATGATGGATCTCATTCTACAAAACCTTGGTATCCTCCTATTGTAGGACACCAACCTCATCAAAATATTGAAGAACTTTTCACTCCATGATATTTTGAAGTGCATCTCCAATGAGATTCTCTTCTCCTCAATGGCCCTCAAACCAATAAGGTTTTGGATCTGCTGCAAGTAAATTTTCCATTTGAGTTGTGAGTTTCTCATTGAGAAAGAATCATATTGAAAGGGGAAAATATTGCCCATATCAAGATGTCTACCATCTATCACCTTCTTCTCCATGTCTTCATGAGTGAAGCTGCCATTAGATTGCTCCCATAAGGAATGGGTCCTCTTCTTCTCACTGCTGCTCATGGATAGTGATGTATCTGCTGTCTCATAGCAAGGCACAATGCTGAACTCATAGCCAACTATTATACATAGGATCATACTCATATGATCTTCTGAAACTCCACATTTCAACTCAAAGGGTTGAATGTAGTTCATCAATGACAAACTAGTATGTTTTTTCATTTCTTCCTTGATTAGATCAAGGGTCCTCTACGCAGTGATATGTTGCTGCTTCAAATCAACATATTGTTCTAATCCTTGGTCATGCAATGGCTCTGATGGCATGTTCCCATAAGTTTCAGTAAGAGGTAATGAAACAATATGAGATGAAAGTGGATGCATACTTGGATCAAATGATGTGTGGGAACCTCTTGCAACACCACAAGAGTCCCTCCAACCGGGACAATGCTCTCTCCAACTACTGGTGAAAGTGATGGCTGCTCTTCTATCAATGTACCAGCTTTGGAATCTACCTCCTCTTCCTCATGAATCTCCTAAATCATGCATGGGACTCTATAGGTCAAGAGCTTAGGACTATCTTGCAAAGATGCAAGTGTCTATCCTCCGGATATAAGTACTTCTACATATGGTGGTGAATGTAGTGACTCCTTGTCCAGAGTGACAAGAATGACATCCTCCTTTGAATTCTCAAGAAATGTCTCCTTGTGAAATATCTCTGGTCTTATTCCATCAAGATTATTTCTTAACCTTGAAAATAAATATAAATATTTAGTCACCTTTGCATGCTCCATGTGACCAAACCACCAATCATTGGCTTCACCATGAAGATGAAGTGCCGCAATCTGAACAACCTCTTTTTCAGCTACAGGATGTAGACTGAAAAATGCATCTAACTCTTTCCTCCAAGCCTTTGTAGTGCTTGAAGAAGATCCATCAAATGTAGGGAAATATAATTTGTTGTGCCTCTTTTTTCTATTACTGTTATAGGATCTTCTTTCTTCTTTGAGTTTGAAGAATTTTTGGAGAGTTAGATTCTCCTTGAATGCTCTAGGTTGTGACTTGTACTCTTCTAGATATATACTATGAATCTCATGACTCTCAGGCTACATATTTCTTCCTTATTCATTTATATACCATTCACCTTCTTCAAAGAAAGTGAACATAGTATATCTATGAGGAGATCTATGATTCTTCAATCTTATTTTCTACTGATAATAAGAACTGGGACCTTCTTCATCCTAAAACCTTCTTGAGATTTCTCTTTGCCTTTCTTTCTTGATTTCATTGATATCCTTGGAGAGATCCCTCATATTTCTAAATAAATATGCAACAAAACTTAATCACTCCATTATAGTAGATCTCTACTATCTTATTTTCATATGTTGTCAATAATGTCCATAAGCTGAGCCAAAGATCATGTTCTAATACCACTGTAACATCCCAAGGAAGAATAATTTATTGATACGCAAACACAATATTTGAAACACAAAATATGTACATATAAAATTATGATCAACACAAATACACATAGAATAGGTGAGCCATTTTATTAATATGGAGATGATTCAATTACAACAGTGTACAAAATAGAGGTACTCTAGCCAAAGAAGTGGCCTAGAATGACCCTGAAAACATGCCAAGGCAGGTATTGTGTAACTGGAGAGCTGCTGGAAGCAATAATGCACTATCCCTTCAGCTGATGATGATCACAGCTATTGGATGAAAATAAAATGCAGATCTATGGAACTTTAGAGCTCTTATGATGCCAAGATTCAGGATCTGGCCACTATGATGGACACCCAAGATAACCTAGAAAGGAAATTCTAGATCTATGAGATTGGAAATTCACCCTCCTAGGATTTGATCCCTTGACCGTTGGGTTATGAATATCTGAAGCTAAATTTGAATGTAAGATGTTTGAATTGAAGTAAAAATTAGATCTATTCTTTGAGGGCTGATCCCTCCTTCAGGTCTTCAAGCTAGAAGATTGATATCTTGTCTATTCTTCCTCCTCCTCAAAATGCAACAATTGAATATATAACTGCTAGAAAAACTACGTTGTACAAAAGGGAGAGACTCAAGCCTAATGAAATATGCTGCAAATAAGCTCCAAGTTGATGGAAACAATGATGGAAAGGTGAGGGGATGATCCCTCACAAGATTCCTAGCTGAAGTGCTAGAAACTTCCTTCCTCCTTTGGATCTGCAATGATGGACTACACAATCCTTGATGGGGCTGCTACTAATAGGAGGTGAATAATGTTTGTCTTGATTCCATATCTGAAATGAGGCTTCGGGAATGCTGATATTGAAGTACATGGTGACAGGAAAAATCCTTCACTGGTTCCTCAGCTAAAATATTGAAGAAAACCACCTCCTCTCAAACCCTTCTTCAGAAATGTGTAATTTATGACTGTATATGTTTTGTAAAGAGTAGGAATAGTGTGGCACCAATGATTGATGATGAATAGAAGCTCAAAATACCTTCCCAAAGTAGGCATTCGAAGTCCCCCATGGGTAAGGGTGGGATTCCCACTCGGGAGCACCCTGTGCTAAACATCATAAGTGTGCATAGAAATGTCCTAAGATAGATCTGGATCTAAACAGATCAAATAAATGAATAATTCAAGACTGCTTTACATTCTGCCTTCATCTTCCTTATATACAAAGTGAGCCTTCCCAAGCCCCGACCCACCTCTAAACTGCGCTATGCATGTGGACATAAGTCTCCATGATTGACTGCGTTGTATCTCCATGTCCTACATCATGTTTGCATTAAATGGCCACTCTTTCCATCATGTGTGCATTAATGCACCACTTCCTCCATCATCTCATCATGAATGCTCGATGATCTTACATTTGATTCCCTCCATGATCTTAGTTGACTGCTTCAACCTCCATGATCTTTCTCATAAATGAGACATGATCTCCACTCCTCTATCATAAATGAGCTGCTCCAATACTCCATTATGTATATATATGTCTAATTTTTCCACATCCACACATCAAAAGTGGATCTTATTCATCTTTGAGGATTATGGGTCCATCCACCCCTTTATTTACTTAATTAATTAAGTTTATTAAGAACTCTAATATTCCAATAAACATGTGAAAATTTTAGAATATTACATAAGCAGAGTAAATGGAAAGAACCTGCAACTACAAATTAGATCAATGACGATCAACCATCCACAAGATCATTGGTAAAAGAAAAGGACAACCAAAGGAAATAAGCTACATCAAAATACCATGCCGATAAAAGAGACATCATTAAAGAGGTAGACAAATCCACTCCTTTCAGCTTAGAAACTGAAATTTACAAATTAAAAGTGTCAATACCTTTAACTGAACTTGTCAAGAATAATTAGTATAAGTCCCATGTAGCCAAAATGTTAAAAGTTGATTCTTTTTATGATATAATTAATATCGATGATGACAAACGCAAGCTTATCTTTGATCCAACAATAAATGGTCATTTAGAGGATAGTGAAGTTCCCCCATTCTATCTAAGTCTAAGAATACACCAGAATATCCTTCATAATACCATTCTTGACTTCGGAGCTTCCCGCAATTTGATACCAAAAGCCATTATGGAGAAATTGGGCCTAGATATCACTCGTCCCTATAATGACTTGTATTCCTTCGATTCAGGAAGAGTCTATTGTTTAGGTCTTATTAAGTATTTAGTTTTTTCCCTTGAGAAAATTCTAGCAAAGAATGTCTTGATGGATGTGGTGGTGGATTATATACCACCACGGTTTGGTATGTTGATTTCTAGATCTTGGGGAGAAAAGTTGAGAGGCACTCTATAGTTAGACTTCTCTTATGGAACCATCCCAGTTTTTGGACAATTGAGAAAGTTGTACTGGGAAACAAAGATGAAGTTCATGATAACCAACAAAGAGAGGCATAATAATCATCCAATAAATGTTGTACATACATATTTAGAGCTTTAATTTTGTTCAATGATAGTGGTTTGAATGATGTAGATAGTCAGCTTGTCGAAGTAGAAGATGTTCCAGCGATTCATAATTGCATAAAAATAGTTATAGAAAAGGAAAATAGAATCTTCCTCGTGTTTCAAAGAAGCCATCTATTAAGGTAGAGGAAATTTCAAATCAGAATCAAGAAGTAGACAAGATAGTTGAGACAAAACAACAAACAAAATTTCAGCACTAGGAGGATGAAAATGGTCTATGGTCCATGTATTTTTATGGTGACTTGGGTAAAGATGCGGAAGGAATTGGAATATGGGTTCACAAACCTCTTCATTAGCCTGGTAAGGTTCCTACGAATGTTATATTATGTTCATACAAACTATATTTTTATTGTTCTAATAACGAAGCAGAATATGAAGCATTAATTACTAGTCTCAATATTTTGAAGAAGCTGGGCGCAAGAAGAATTTTAGTACGTGGTGAATCTGAACTTGTGATAAAACATGTGAAAGGGGAATACCAGGCCAGGCATCCATGAATGAGAGCATACAGGAATGTTGTACTAGATATCTTAAATATGTTTCCAGAATACACTTTGAAAGTAGTACCGAAAAATCAGAACCTCATGGCTGATTCACTTGCTACAACAACAAGTAATTTCAAAATCCCAGTATTTTCTAATAGAAAATATGAAATAATGTGAAGCACCAACCTACAGTTCCTGATAACTTGCGATATTGGCAAATATTTTGGGATGATCAGCAACTTAATAATTTTTTGCAAAGTGAAGGTGAGTTCGAGAATTGTGCAATCAACAAGGTTTATGAAAAATATGATCAGGTCATTGAAGCAACTCAAGTTGATATACTAGAGTTGAAGGACAACAATATTCCAAAAGGACTCATACCTTTGGAAAAATTGTTCGATCACGATGATTTAGCAAGGAAGGAAACATTGGTTCCTAAAGAAAAAGGTGTTGAGGACGTAAACATTGGGTCAGCAAACAAGCCCAAGATGGTCAAGTTGTCCAAGTCTTTGTCTCATAATGTAAAGGATAAGTACATTGATTTACTTTCTGATTTTTCTGATGTTTTCACATGGGATTATGTAGACTTAAAGTTATAAAATAAAGACATCATACAACACACCATTCCCATTAAGCCCGATAAAAATCCCTTTCGACAAAAGTTGAGAAGGATCAACCCAAGGTTGCTACCATCAATTGAAAAAAAAGTGAACAGACTCTACAAATCAAATATCATTGTTCCTATCAGGTTTTATGCTTGGATATCTAATTTAGTCCCTCTAAGAAAGAAGACAGGTGAAATAAGACTTTTCATAGACTTCATAAATTTAAATATTGTGTGAATGAAAGATAATTACCCCGTTCCTAAAATGGATCAAATCTTACAAAGAGTGGTTGGGGCTTCCCAAATGTCCTTGCTTGACGGATATTCGAGGTATAACTAGATTTTGGTACATGAAAAAGATGAGGAAAAAACTGCCTTCACTACACCTTGGGGTACGTTCAAATATGGAAAGTTGCCATTTGAGTTAAAGAATGTAGGGGCTACCTTTCAACATGCTAAGGATATAACATTTTCAGATGAGAAAGATGTTTTCCTAGTGATATATTTAGATGATTTGACAATATTTTCCCATTAATATGATGACCATTTTTACCACTTTAGGATTATTTTTCAGAAATGCAGGAAATTGGAATCTCTCTTAATCCAAGGAAGAGAATTTTTTCCATGGAGGAGGGAGAAATTCTTGGTCACATTATCTCTAAGGATGGGATCTAGATTGACCCTTCTCGGGTTGAGGAAATTTAGCAGATTGATTTTCCATGTAGCAAGAAAGAAATTCAGGCATTCAATGGTAAGATGAATTTCTTAAGTAGATTCATTCTGAATTTGGCAAAGCACCTTCGGGAAATGACCAACATGTTGAAAAAGGAAAATGAGGTAAATTGGTATGAGGATGCTAAGAAGTCCTTTAACATAGTGAAGTTTGCCTTGACTATTGCCATATTTTAATAAGCCTATATTACACTAGGGATTTTATTATATTCTCATTTGCTTCTGAGCAGACCATAGCTTCAATTTTAGTGCAAAAGTATAATATCCCCAAATTGGGACTACTAGCAAGGCATGCCTGAAAAACACATTTTTCAGGAATGTATACTACAAGATTGGAAACCAACCCTTGGATCCCTTAGATTTGAAAATCTAAGACCTGAATCTAAGAGGGATTAAAAAAATAAATCCTTTAGGTGGGTTAAACAGGTCTCCCCACACCTAGTGCTGTTGGAAAATGCCCAAGGAAGGGATTGCAGCAATACAAAATAACACTGCCCAGAAAATAACGTAGTTTAGCCCAATATATGTAGGAGATTAATATGAAGGCCCATTAATCACTTATACATCAGAAACACAGGTTTATAATAAGGCCCATACAATGTACAAGAGAAAAATATAGAACTTGATGAAGAAACCCTCAAGAATGAGGTGCTGCAACAATGTATTAGGCTGTAAGAAGGCTTGACAGCATTATATTAAGAGCCATAGCAGTTGTACAGTACATATAAGATCTATAAAATATATTTGTAGAAAACATTAGATCCATATTATATCTGTACACTAGAAGAATTCCTCTACACATTCCCATTGGGGTTTTGAGAAAAACATGAGATACAAAGAGTAGATTTGAGATCTAAAGTTGCAGATCTGCAGTAATATTCAGAATTTCTGAAGCAATACAATAACAAGAAAATAAGATATGAATAGAACATGGATCATAAGTCTAATCCATGGATCACCACATTGACGGGAAGAAACCCCAACACCAGAGATCTCTCCTCCAAAAGTATGCCAAAACTCCCTGCAACTATGCACTTGCAAATAACGCAGTTATGGGAGAGAAACTACACTGTAGACTCTACCACTGGTTTGGCCTGATGCCAAGATATGAATATGTGGCTTCAAGGATCTAATACTCTCTTATTAGGAGGATAGAAGGCTCTCCCATTGAAAAGAGGCACCAGAATGGCCTAGATCTGAATAGATCTAGCCTCCACTTGCTACAACTTACAAGGACAACGAAACCCTCAACATGATTTGTGTTGTAGTTGGAAGATGTAGCTTGGCCAAATGCCTGATAGTGGACAATATCAAAAATACTCCTCCAAGAGCTACTCAATGGAAGAGGTGGGATTCCTGGTCAGGAGCACCCTAGTGCTAAACAACACTATTCTCTTCTAAATAGCCAAGAGAATAAGAAATGTCTAAACAGAAAATATCTTCAGAAATATCATATCATGAACAACCTTCCCTTGATGTCCTTCTATTCCTTTTATAAATTAAAAATATTGTCAAACCCTAAACCATCTCAATAATTTAGCTCTATTCACATGAGTAGCCTCCAACTAGAACTGCGTTGTGCATCTAGGAGGTACATTGCATCTGGACAATGCTGTGGATTCGGTCCTGTTGACCTAGTCAATTGTCACAATCCCTTTCACACATAAGGGATTTTTATCAAGTCAGCCCAGATTTAGCCTTGTTCACATAGGGCATTGATTTATTTTGCTATTTTAGGAGTTTATTGACCCTCCTTTACAATTTATTCATGCAATAAGAAAAATGAAACAAAATTGCATATTCCCATTAGCTTGGGCTAATTGGGAATATTACAGTCCCCCCCTCCCAGAATGTTGCTTGTCCTCAAGCAACTGCAAGGATAGAACTGAAGAGTTCCCTCCCAAGGCATGGAGTCTAAAATGTGTTGGGAAACATCTTTTCCTAGTGGACCCTCCATCCCCAAGCAATCATCCATACAAAATGAGTCACCTCCCAACATGGAAACTCCAGAAAATTCTCCTCCACCTTGAGCTCTTGCAAAGTAGGTGGGATGAAAATATGAACATGGTAGACAAAGTAGCCTACCCGATGCTGTCTTCCTCTCTACTTATGATAAGTGTAGAACTTATGTAAATCTTGGGCTGCAATAATGTTTCCCTCAAGTGGAAAAATGAAGACTATATCTCCAAAGATCTCCTCCCCAATGTTGTGAATCAAGCTGGCCCAAATCATTCCATATGTGATGGATAGGAAATCATCACTATATGGCATCCCATCAATCACATGGTCCACCTCAAAAAGAAAGAAGTGTTTGGCTGTGGTGGCCGTATCTCCTCCCATGCTCCCATTAGAACATGCAATGCAGAAAGTGTGGGAATCCTCTTCCCAAAGGGACACATCCAACACATGTGTCTCTCTCTCAATCATGTTCCCCACAAAGATAAGGATAATATCAGTAAATGAAATCATGATTATAATTTTAATGAGGGAAATACTGAAGGTTTCATATGGAGATGAACTATACCAACAGTTTCCCAAGTTGTCACAGCACAGTTTTCCCAACTGCTGCTTCAAAAAATTACATGGCAAATGGTTTGTTGATACATGTTTGATTATGTATGTTACTTCATATACTAATGAATGGTAAATGGCTGTGTACATCAAATGAACATACGTGAAGTAATGCAACATTTTCCCATGGCCATATAAGAGATGGTTGTCTCCATCATACATTCTGGCCCAATGTTGATCATGGAGCTCAATGAAAAGCTTGCCCTCTTGTGGAGCAATGCACTGCATAGAAATGGTAAGAGTATGTAGGTCACTAAATGCAAAAACAAGATCCTTACCATGTACTAGAAGTAAGATGATGATAGGATCCATGAAAAAACTCTCCATAGTGGTATGACATACTCTCATGAAGAGAAATGAATCATGTTCTGCATGAAGATCCTTTCTCATATACTTGGAAATCCAAGCCAAGAAGAATATATCACAATAATAGATGTCTCCACCCATTACTCCATATTTCTCACCTCCTCCTTGTCCATCAAGTGCATCAAGACTGAAGTGATCCTAGGGACACTCCATCCATAAGTCCATGCTCCAAGGTGACAACGCTGTTGGCCTATGCAAATAGGCTCCTGCCAATACATAGCTCCATTCTTTGACATGTTCATTGTCAAAGACATCTTCCATAATGCTGCTACAAACAAGAAGCTCCTTCCAAAGTGGAAGTACTTCCAGATTATCCAAGGCTAAGGAGCAACCCCTTTGCACCATGATAGTGCCATCTCCTACTCCTGCAACATCATGCAAAGTGTGAGCGCAAATCTACCCTTTCTCTCCCAAGAATATCCAAAGAAACAAAAGATTTTGCTGCCTCCCCATACCTCCATCATACAAATCATGTGGTGGAAACATGGTGATTGATATGAAGAATGTCATATCAACACAATGTGTCCATACTCCTTGCTACCCAATGATGCAAGCATCCTGCCACACATATTCCCCCACATACCCTTAGAAAGAGGATGATGGCCAAACTCTTTCAAGAGTAGCCAACGCAGCCAAGACTCCTACTACCCAGTATCATAAATTTGCAAGTAGCTTTCCAGCTTCTTTCTCATCATCCACATCCACTCAACCACTTATGGATGATGGACCTCCTTTTTCAAATACTTGGTATCCTTCCATCGTAGGACACCAATCTTCTTAAAGCTTTGAAGAACTTTTCACTTCATGAAATGTTGAAGTGCACCTCCAATGGGATCTCTTAATGAGACCTCCTCCTCATGCACGGCCTTCCAAACCCAGTGGGGTTTTGGATCTGCTACAAGTAGAAGTCTCTCTTTGAGCTATGGCATGCTCATTGAGAAAGTGTCATCTACAGATGAGAAAATGTTTCTCATCTCAAGATGTATACCCTTTGTCATCTCTTCCTCCATGGCTTCCTGAATGAAGCTACCATTTGAATGCTCCCATGAGGAATGTGTTACACTAAAAATTGTCACCTTGACATTCTGCTGACTGTATGAGCTCATTAACACTCATAGATGCCTCGTCTGCAAGTCCTACAACCTTTAATCTTCATGTCAAGCCCTGAAACAGGAGGAAAAACCCTAAAAATATCTGAAACTTTGGGTAC
Source organism: Pinus albicaulis (assembly GCA_034641835.2). Classification (NCBI taxonomy): domain Eukaryota; kingdom Viridiplantae; phylum Streptophyta; class Pinopsida; order Pinales; family Pinaceae; genus Pinus; species Pinus albicaulis. The sequence goes on along the minus strand of CM076579.1, from coordinate 582,476,852 downwards.
GCAGGTAACATGAAGCCTGCCTACATTCCTAGCTTGGGAATGCAGGTAATACACTGCTTACCTGCGTTTTAGAACGCAGTTTTCCTTTGCAATGCCTGCGTACTCTCCTCAAACTCAAAAATGCGATAAAGTAAAGTCAAAAAAGTGGTTTGAGGTCAATTCTAGAAGGTTCTAGATGAGAATTTTTGGGGATGAGTATGCTTTGATAAGGTGCATGTATCCCTCACCTTAAGGAACTAATCCCTTGATGTGAGGAGTCTATCCCTTTGAAGAAGGATTCTATCCCTTAAAAGGTGGAATCCGAACCTCTTCATCTGCTCTATAAAAGGAGGCATTGGGTAGTCTCAAAGGGTTAAGTTTTTTGAAGATTTGGAGATTGAGGATTAGAGTTCAAGCTTCAGGTGTGTTTGAATTGAAGTGTTGTTGATATTTAGACTTCTTTCTGCTGAGCTTTTGAGAGGAAAGATCACATACCTCTTTGTGCTCCTGGAGGAAGAGTGCAAGACTTATGAAAGTAGAGGAGACTCCTGCTTCAGACCCCGGGAAGGCCTTTCGAACATCAAGGCTAAGGTTGTAAGGTTCTTCTGTTATTTTAAGATTAATACAATCAACTTCTGTTTTTCTCAATAAATTGTCGTTCGATTGTTTATTTCAATAAGTTGTCGTTTGATCATTTATTTCATAGATTCCTTGATCACTATGATAGGTATGTTTTATAATTATTTGTTATACAGGTGCTATTTAATATTTGCTTGTTTGTGATTGTAGGTCGACGAAACATGACACTTTATTGCGACAAAAGAACTCTTGTTGCGACGGAAGATCTCTTGTTGTGACGGAAGGATTTTGATGCGACGGAAGCACTACGACTACAAATAAGCATTTGGATCTAAGGTAGGATCGACACCTTCATAGCATTTATTTGTAAAACGAATATATTTAGAGAAAGACAAACTTAGTTGTTAGTTTTTTGCTAGATTTTCTTCTGACACTAGGGAGATCGGTCTTGTCCGCAAGAACGATTTATCCGGCCAAAAAATTGGCGACTCCACTGGGGAAAGAACTTGTTGTTTTTTGGTTCTCCTTTATTTTGATTTGAGGAAAAGTTTTTCCTTGTTTTAGATTGATGGATACCTATCTGGGTAGCTTAGGTTTTCTCTATTTTTGAAAATTTTGAGATCTTTTATGCTTTTCTTGAACTTTTCTGGGGACCGCGCTTTGTTCTTTTTCACAGTGTGGGCAGTTTCGCACTTTCCATGAGTAAACAGTGTGGGACCGCACCTGTTACTTCAGGAAGCTTGCGGACCCTATTAAATTTTTTGAAAAGATTTAGATTTCTTCTTTCAATTTAGTTTAGATTTGATTTAGGATTCTTAGCATCTACCCAGATCTGTATTTTTCTGTCAAAAAAGCCTTGTTTATGAGTTTCTTTCAACAATTTTTCATCTCATCAATATCCATTAAGTTAATTGGGTGTTTTGAGTCTCTTTTTTGAGAAATTCTTAATTTGATTTCCTTTGGTCATTACTTGGAGGCTTGTCTCAGTCTTTTCACAATTTTGCATCTTTTTGGGGGGGCTAAATTGTGTATGAGTGTTAATCGCCTTTGAGTGTTTTTTGATCTTTGGAACTCTCACCCGATTTTCTTGACTTGCACTTGATTGGTTCTTAGATTACATTAGAATCATCTTGTGTTTGAGAATTCTCTTGCATAGATCACATTTGCATAATTAGAATTCTCATTTTTAGAATATGAATGAAAAATGTGCATAGATTACATTTGCATACTTTTCAAGTGAATTGTGCATAGATTACATTTGCATACTTTTCTGAAAAATCAATCATAGATTTAGATCAGTTTTCTTTGATTTGAATTTAGATGTTTTTATGCTTGTTTTAAAAACAAAAAATATAAAAATTGTTTTGGGATTGATTTGCATTAGTTTTTCTTGATGAAATTAGTGCATTAGAGAATTTGTTATATTTTCTCTTAGTGATCAATTTTTTGCATTGTTGGAAGTGCATGGAAACTCTCTCCTTACTTTAGTTAGGATTCATCGAATTGAAAAGATTACATTATCATATTCGATTGCATTAAATTTTAATTCAAGGTCCTTAACATAAGTGGTTTTTCATGTCCATTTACCCTTTTGATATGTAAGAGCCTAATAACTGGCAACAATTAAAAAATCATTTGGTAATTTTTACATTTTCAAGACTCTTTCCACAATCTGTGGATTATTTTTGAAACAAGTTGTAGTGCTCGAAAACGAGAGTATCGGTAGGTAAGTCTTGCGGTGACGAAATGGTAGAAAGGCAATTTTGGCCTGATACGGGGCTTCTCTTGAGAAATTCAATCACGAATCGTAATAGAACATTTGAGACAATCCAATTTTTTTCATTGAGAGGAAAGATAGATATTGCGCACATTGCTTGATGAAACATAAGTTTAACCATTTGTCGAGGCACGGGGTCATGATAGGTAAACATCGGATTAACCATCGAAACGCTGGGGATTAGCTTTCGTGCCTACGCCTTGCACGTTGAGATCGAGATGGTGAACTGTTCCCGATTTGTGTTTTTACTTTGGTATGGTGTCCATAAGCTTAAGAGTATTTCCTAAGGTGATGGTGAAGGAAAGATCTCACTATGCCTAGAGCAGACGTCGACTAGACTCACTTGGACTCTCTAGGGGGTTCTCTTCACTCGAGATGGTTTTGTGAAGAAACTTGTGCCAGTCTGTTTCATTAAGCAGGTTGTCGGGGTAACTGTTCCAACCGCCATTTCTGCATTAAAATTCTACGATGTTGGATTTCATCACCAACTAGTGTTTTTAGTGTGGGAATCTATTGTTTGTGTGTGGTTTGACTCCTATATTTGATAGTGCGTTTTTACTTTTGGAGACCATAGGTGTGAATTGTGAATTTTAATTGTTAGGTGTGAATTGTGAATTGTTAATTTTAGTTTTAAATTGTTAATAAAATTCACTGAAGTTGAATATAATGGCAACTGTTCCAGAATTTACCAACCAAGGAACCCCTCTTAATGAGAATCCTAGTAATTTTCCTTGCTTTGGAAATGTTGGTCCTCCTTATGTGGCTACTTTGTCATTACCTGGATTTACAATAGGTTTACCGATATGGTTATTTTCAACTTCGTTGGCCCTGAATACTCCAATTGTTCCACCTCAACCGGATGCTTCACTTCAACAGAGTTCACCATCTCAACATCACCAACCTTCTGTTGACCCTTTACCTTCTTCACCTAATATTTCTTCCTCCATTTATTCCTCTTCGCTTGGTAAAAGCCTTGACGCTAGTAACCAGGTGGTGAAGAAGAAGAAAGGGAAGAAGAAGAAGAAGAAGAAGCAAGATAAGAAAGAAGTCAACCAACCAACCGTGGATGTAAGTGTTAGTTGTGTTGAGGAAAAATCCAACATGCATCGCAAACCCAAATACCCTTGTAGGCTTTGTAAGGGTGACCACTTCCTTATCAATTGTCCCGGTATTCCAAAGGTCTTGGAAGTATGGTCAGAAAAATCTCATCAACTTTCCATTGATCCATCAACCAGTGATAGTCAGGTTTCTGGGAAAAAGGGTAAAGTTAGGTTTCCTTGTAAGTTATGCAAAGGGAGTCATCAAACTCACATTTTCCCTCACATGGATGAAGCCTCAAAATTGTTGGAAAACCTTACTGTTCCACAACAAGAATTTCCAATTGGTTACCGTAAACTTTCTCCCAACCTACCGTCAACTGACGGAGTGATTAATCTAATTTCAAGTACAGTCGATCCCACTCTTCCATTGGAGAGTGAAACTCATATCACTCAGGTTGATGATCCATTAGTTGATCAAGTGGTCGATTCGATTTCACATTTGGTCGATCCCATTCTCCCTGTAGAGAGTGAACTTCATACTGCTCAGGTTCTTCTTGTTACATCAGATTCTTCTACGCCAGGGGGCATTTCACCTGTTTCTACAAAACCCCCTCCAAGTATCGAGGTCTTTTCCTTTGACTGGAATAGACTGACAGAACCTCGTCTTCCTTCCTCCATCCCTTTCCAAATCATTGTGAAGTTTGGTGGTAGGGACATACACCGCACACAGGTAGATGAAGGTGCTTCTGTTAGTATTTTATCCTCAACTACTTGGAAAGCTTTGGGTTCCCCTCAGCTTGTGCCTATTACGCAGAATCTGAAAGCTTTTAACAGAACCATTAGTGAACCTTTAGGAATCCTTCCTAAGTTTTCTATTACTTTGGAAGGTAAAACTGTCTATATTGATCTTATGGTAGTTCGAGGCCCCTTGGATTTCAATTTACTCCTTGGGCGAGACTATGTTTATGCAATGAAAGCTGTCGTATCGACACTCTTTTGCGTGATGTCTTTCCCTCACAATGGCAATATTGTGACTGTAGACCAGCTTTCGTTCCCTAGTCTTGTTTCGACTACCAATAATCCGACATCCCTGAATGTTCCTCATACGCAAGTGGTATCTACCCCGCCACGGGTTAATTATGTGGCAACTAGTCCCATGTTTTCAGTTACCGATGTAAGCGAGCCTCTCACTGTTTGCTCGACTTCCTATGACTTAGATCCGGTAATTGACATGGAAAACTCTATGGGATTATTTGAACGCAATGTTCTTATCCCTTTTGAGTCCCTTGACATGTGTTCCTTCTAGAGAACTATTCTTCCATCTGACGAAGACCTCTTGGAAGCCATGATCAAGGTGTGTCCATTGACATGTGTTTCTTCCAGCTAGAAGCCATGATCAAGTTTATGAGGATAGTTCCTTTTACTGTGTCAACCCCATTAAAAAATGAATCAGTGAGTGTGAGGATAGTTCCTTTTACTGTGTCAACCTCGTTAAAAAATGAATCAGTGAGTACGAGGAAAGTTCCTTTTCCTGTGGCAACCTCATTAAAAAATGAGTCAGGTATGAGGATAGTTCTTTTCCTGTGTCAACCTCATTAAAAAATGAATCAGTTGGTCCGAGGATAGTTCCTTTTACTGTTTCAACCTCGTTAAAAAATGAATCAGTTGGTCTGAGGATAGTTCCTTTTACTATGTCAACCTCATTAAAAAATGAATCAGTGGTCTGAGGATAGTTCCTTTTATTGTGTCAACCTCGTTAAAAAATGAATCAGTAAGTCCGAGGATAGTTCCTTTTACTGTGTCAATCTTGTTAAAAAATGAATCAGTGATTTTGAGGATAGTTCTTGTTACTGTGTCAACCTCTTTAAAAAAAATGAAACATGTCTTTGAGGATAGTTCCTTTTACTGTGTCAACCTTGTTAAAAAATGAATCAGTCGGCGATGAGGACAGTTCTTTTCCTGTGTCAACCTCATTAAAAAATGAAATAGTAGGTAGATTGTAGAGAGTAGATTGATAGATTAGAAATAAGTAGTTTATGAGGATGGTTCCTGTTACTGAGTCAACCTCGTTAAAAAATGAATCAGGTATGAGGACAGTTCTTTTCCTGTGTCAACCTCGTTAAAAAATGAATCAGTTGGTCAGAGGATAGTTCCTGTTACTGAGTCAACCTCATTAAAAAATGAATCAAGTACGAGGACAGTTCTTTTCCTGTGTCAACCTCATTAAAAAAAATGAATCAGTAGGTTATATAGGTAGATTGTAGAAACTAGATGAGAGGAAAGTTCCTTATACTGTGTCAACCTCGTTAAAAAATTAAACACGTTTCCATGAGCATAGTTCTTTTCCTGTGTCGAGCTCGTTAAAAAATGAAACAAATCCTCCCCTAATTGAGTCGAGTCTTTGACTAGATCTCGTAAATGTTAAGTCATATATTTAGGTTAGTTATTTTAGTTTTTGCATAATTTTCTTATAGTTTTAGGTCGGGTCTTTCATATGATCTCGTAAATGAACCTTCATTCCATCCATCTATTAATTACCAATAGTGTACTTAGTTGAATGAAATGAAGCTAGGGGGGCATGCGCTCTAGCAGTTACGCTTAGGGGGCATCAAGCACAGTTTTCTCTCTGTTTGAAGCTTGTGTAAAAATGAAACCACTCTGAAGCATAGCTTTTCTCTGTTTCAAGCTTTTGTAAAAATGAAACCTATCTTGAGTCAATTTCGGTTATTTTCAAGACTCATTAAACTCATGAAAATCCCGAGATTATTTTGCTATATTTCATTCTCGTAAAAAACATGAAAATGCCGAGTTCTTTCTGTCTTTTCCTGCTCGTAAATTAAATTGAAAGTTGGCCACATGAGTACATTTTTATCCCTTTTTCGAACTCGTTAAAACTTACGAAAAAGTGAAACTACTGAGTATACTTTTATCACTTTTTCGGACTCTTGAAAATTACGAAAAAGCGAAACATTGGAGTTCTCTTTTAAGCCCTTTTTAGACTCTCTAAACATGAAAATATTGTCGAGTACTTGATTTTTCGAACTCGTTAAAGTAAATGAATAATCGTCGCTTCAGTATAAGTTTACCCCTTTTACGGACTGAAATGGACTATTTACGAAAAAGGTATACGTTGACTAATTACGGTCAATAGAGTTCTCTCCTGCATGATTTTATCCTTTTTCGGGCTCGAGAGACTAAACTTACGAAAAAGTACACCCATGGAGTTTTCTTAAGTTTTTTCTTCTGACTCCCTAAAATTGAAAAACACCAAGTTTCTCCTATACTGGACTCGTTAAAATTTAATAGTAAAGGACCTGTTTAATTTTCAACAGGAATGAACCACTCCTTCTTAGGGTTCGAATATTAAACTAAGTTGGACTCATCCGAAGGATGAGCTTATAAACAAGCAAATGTTATTCTCCTCAAGCTTGTCAAAAATAAAGAGGTACTTGCCAGAAATGGTGGGGGAAAAGAGAGAAAAATGAACCTATTGGTTACAATTTTGATTATTCAGAAAACCGTTAACCACTCTTGAACACGACACTTTTGTTCACTTGGGTTGGGAAATCCTTTTCCTAACAGTTAATCAAACCATATTGAAAGTCTTCAGCCGGTTTCTGGGTATTAGCTTTGGGTCAATTGTCACCAAGCCATCTGCAGTGTCGTTATGTGTTCAAGAGGACAGTTCAAACAAACCATTCATCTGCAAAATATCTGTCATCCATTTTTTACCATCCCTGAGTCAGTCCTTGTCAATATATTTCTTCAAAACTTGATCTATGATTTCGTGTTGTGGGCTTGCCTATGACGGATCACTTTCTATCGAAGATAGCTCTTTATCTAGGAAGTTGATCCAGAAATCGTCAGTACCTTGAAATATGCATGCCTCAATGGTAGGTTTCTCGCCTTCGATGATAGGTTGCATCATCGACCTTCGATCAAATGATTCCGTGACATGTTCGAATTCAGCTCATTTATTCACATTTCATGGATTGTACTGAGTACTTTGAGAGCCATTGACATTACTGGTGGTTTCTCTCACACTTTTTAACAGTTCGCATCATTGACTGGTAATCAAGTGGTTTCTACCATGTTCGACTTCAACACATTTAATCGCATGGATAGAATCGTACTGGTTCGAGAAACAGAAATCAAGACCCTGGATCTAGTTCCTACCATCCAGGCTGCGAGGAGTTTTATTATTATACAGTAGACTATTCATTACATATGGCTGTGCCCATGCTATGTCTACACTATTGATGTAATATTAAAATCAGTTCTCTATCAGAACAAGTTTAGTTAGTTTTTATCTGAGTATGGGAATGCCTACCTCAGCGATGATATGATTACATATATATATTTTGCATTGAATGTTTTTACAGGTTCCGACTGGGGTGTCCATAGGATGATCCTAGAAATGATAAAGTACTTCACTCTTCATATATGACAGACTTCATCTTCATCTATTTTAGACTTTTCACTTTAGGGGGCAATCTGTTACACTAAAAATTGTCACCTTGACATTCTGTTGACTGTATGAGCTCATTAACACTCATACATGCCTCCTCTGCAAGTCCTATAACCTTTACTCTTCATTTCAAGCCCTGAAACAAGAGGAAAAACCCTAAAAATATCTGAAACTTTGGGTACGCAGGTAACATGAAGCCTGCCTGCATTCCTAGCTTGGGTACGTAGGTAATACACTGCTTACCTTCGTTTTAGAACACAGTTTTCCTTTGCAATGCCTGTGTACCCTCCTGAAATTCAAAAAGGTGAGAAAGTAAAGTAAAAAAAGTGGTTTGAGGTCAATTCTAGAAGGTTCTAGATGAGAATTTTTTGGGATGAGTACGCTTTGATAAGGTGCATGTATCCCTCACCTTAAGGAACTAATCCCTTGATGTGAGGAGTCTATCCCTTTGAAGGAGGATTCTATCCCTTAAAAGGTGGAATCCTAACCTCCTCATTTGCTCTATAAAAGGAGGCATTGGGTAGTCTCAAAGGGTTAAGTTTTTTGGAGATTTGGAGATTGAGGATTAGAGTTCAAGCTTCAGGTGTGTTTGAATTGAAGCGCTGTTGAGATTTAGACTTCTTTCTGCTGAGATTTTGAGAGGAAAGATCACATACCTCTTTGTGCTCCTGGAGAAAGAGTGCAAGACTTATGAAAGTAGAGGAGACTCCTGCTTCAGACCCCGGGAAGGCCTTTCGAACATCAAGGCTAAGGTTGTAAGGTTCTTCTGTTATTTTAAGATTAATACAATCAAGTTCTGTTTTTCTCAATAAATTGTCATTCGATTGTTTATTTCGATAAGCTGTTGTTTGATCATTTATTTCATAGATTCCTTGATCACTATGATAGGTATGTTTTATAATTATTTGTTATACAGGTGCTATTTAATATTTGCTTGTTTGTGATTGTAGGTCGACAAAACATGACACTTTCTTGCGACGAAAGAACTCTTGTTGCGACGGAAGATCTCTTGTTGTGACGGAAGGAATTTGATGCGACGAAAGCACTACGACTACAAATAAGAATTTGGATCTAAGGTAGGATCGACACCTTCATATCATTTATTTGTAAAATGAATATATTTAGAGAAAGACAAACTTAGTTGTTCGTTTGTTGCTAGATTGTCTTATGACACTAGGGAGATCGGTCTTGTCCGCAAGAACGATTTATCCGGCCAACAGAATGGGTCCTCCTTCCTTCACTGCTGCTCTTGGACATCACCGTGCAACTATGCTGCTCTAGATTAGCAGTAAGTGATGATTCTGGGTCATGCAACAATAGATTTCCATAATCTTCCAAAATATTTGTTGCAATATTAGAAAGTGGAAATTCAATCATACCTTGATGGGTTTTGGGAACACCTTGTATAGCTGCAAGAGTTCCTTCTTCTACCATGTTGGCTCCTTCAATTATTGATGTTGAAGGCTGCTCCTCCAAGGTTGTGACAGTGCTGGTACAAGCCTCCTCAAGAGGTGGTGAGGGATTCTCTTCCTCTGATTTCTCTTTATCAAATCTCTTAATCACCATTTGAGTGAAATCTGCAAAAGAAGATACTCTTGCATGTCTCACATGGTTGAACCACCAATTGATTGCTTCACCCTTCATGTGCAGCGCTGGAATCTCCACTGCTTCTTTCTTTACCACTGGATGTAGTAGGAAGAATTCATTGAGTCCTTTTTCCCAATCCTTTGCTACAGATGTCCCATCAAAAGTGGACAATAGAAACCTATTGCCCTTGATTTCTCCCTTGTTGCAGGGTCTCCTCTCTTCCTTCAGTTGAATGAACTGTGGGAAGGCTAGAGTCTCCTTGAAGGCTCTAGGTTGAGACTTATACTCAACAAGGTATTCACTTATAATCTGATGATCCAAGTGTCCTCCATGCTTCTTTTCTTCTTCTTTATGAGAATAGGAAGTGCATGGTCCTTCCTCTTCTTGAAACCCTCTAAGAGTTTCATTGCATATTTCTTCTTGTGTCTAATTAACCTCCTTAGAGAGGTTATTTCTAGATCTGAAAAGTGATGAGAGTAATCTCATTCTCCCCATCATTCTGATATTGCTCCTTCTGATAGCTAAAACTCACAGGCTGAGCCAAAGGTCATTCTTCGATACCACTGTAAAATCCCCAAATTGGGATTGCTAGCAAGGCATGCCTGAAAAATGCATTTTTCAGAAATGTCTGCTATAGGATTGGAAACCAACCCTTGTATCCCTTATATCTGACAATATAAGACCTGAATCCAATAGGGATTAAAAAACAAATCCTTATAGGTGGGTTAAATAGGTCTCCTCACACCTAGTGCAGTTGGAAAATCTCCAAGGAAGGGACTGCAACAATACAAAATAACACTGCCCAGAAAACAATGCAGTTCAGCCCAATATATGCAAGATATTAATATGAAGGCCCATTAATCACTTATACATCAGAAAAATAGGTTTATAATTAGGCCCATACGATGTAAAAGATAAAAATAGAGAACTTGATGAAGAAACCCTCAAGAATGAGGTGCTGCAACAATGTATTAGGATGTAAGAAGGCTTGACAGTGTTATGTTAAGAGCTGAAGCAACTATACATTACATATCAAATCTAGAATAGATCTATGTACAAAATATTAGATCCATATCAAATCTGTACACTAGAAGTGTTCCTCTACACATTCCCCTTGGGGTTTTGAGAAAAACATGAGATACAAAGAGTAGATATGAGATCTAAAGTTGCAGATATGCAATAATATTCATAATTTTTGAAGCAATACAATAACAAGCAGATTAGATTTGAACAGAACATGGATCATAAGTCTAATCCATGGATCACCATAGTGAAGGAAATAACCCCCAACATCGGAGATCTCTCCTCCAAAAGTATGCCAAAACTCCCTGCAATTATGCACTTGCAAATAACGCAGTTATGGGAGAGAAACTGCACTGTAGACTCTAGCACTAGTTTGGCCTAATGCCAAGATCTGAATATGTAGCTCCAAGTATCTAATACTCTCTTATCAGGAGGATAGAAGGCTCTCCCACTTAAAAGAGGCATCAGAATGGCCTAGATCTAAATAGATCTAGCCTCCACTTGCTGCAGCTTACAAGGACAACCAAACCCTCAAGAGGATCTGCGTTTTAGTTGGAAGATGTAGCTTGGCCAAATGCCTGATAGTGGACAAGATCAGCAAGACTCCTCCAAGAGCTACTCAATGGAAGAGGTGGGATTCCCAATCAGGAACACCCTAGTGCTAAACAACACTATTCTCTGCTAAAAAACCAAGAGAATAAGAAATGTCTAAACAGAAAATATCTTCAGAAATATTACATCATGAACAAAATTCCCTTGATATCCTTCTCTTCCTTTTGTAAGTTAGAAATCTTGCCAAACCCTAAACCATCTCAATGATTTAGCTCTATTCACATGAGTAGCCTCCAACTAGAAATACGATGTGCATCTATGAGGTACATTGCATTTGGACAGTGTTGTGGAATTTGTTATGTTGACCCAGTCAATTGTCACAATCCCTTTCACACATAAGGGAGTTTTATTAACACAACCCAGATTTAGCCTTTTTCACATGGGGCATTGATTTATTTTTCTATTTTAGGAGCTTATTGACCCTCCTTTACAATTTATTCATGCAGTAAGAAAAATGAAACAAAATTGTGTATTCCCATTAGCTTGGGCTAATTAGGAATATTACAAAAAGAAGGACAAGATGGAACAGCGCATTGAATTTTTCATTTGAATCATCATGGATGCAACTCTTCAATACAACATCATAGAGAAACAATTTGTGGCTTTGATAAAAGCATTGAAGGATTTCAATGTCTATATTTTACATTCTCATACTTTGGCTTATGTCCCTAATGCATCAGTCAAAGATGTTCTTATGCAGATAGATCCGGAAGGAAGAAGAGGGAAATGGATAGCAGTGATGTTGGAATATGAACTCGATATCAAGCCCACAAAGATAATCAAAGGTCAAGGCTTAGAAAATATTATGGCTGAGTCAAATCTACATGTTTTAGATATCAATATTATCACAACATTGTTCAATGAAGAACATGATGTCACTTTGATACGAATATATGATATGTTTCTTTCGTCACTTTGGTATTATGATATAATATATGTGCTTCAACATTTGAATCCTCCTCAAGGCATGACTAAGAGTAAGGGTAGGTATTTAAAGTTGAAATATTCCAAGTACTACATTTTGGACAACGAACTTTATTGGAAACATCCAGGAGGTTTATCGCTAAATTGTTTAGTTGAGAGTGAAGCGCAAAAATTTATGAATGATTTTCATAAAAGAGACTGTGGGGGGCACCTTTTCTATAAGAGCACGACTAATAAAGTATTATGAGTGGGATACTATTGGCCAACACTATTTGAATATTTGTACAAAACAATGATGACTTGCCATGAGTGTCAAGTTTTTCAAGGTAAAAGAAAACTTCTTCCATTACCTCTATAACCTATTTCAATTCATGCATTGTTTCAACAGTGGGAGCTTGACTTCATCAGAGAGATTCACCCTACTTCATATGCACAACACAAATGGATACTGATAACTACCAAATACTTCACCAAATGGATCAAAGCGATCCCAACAAGGCAAGCAACAAAACTTGTTATTATTCAGTTTTTGGAGATTAACATATTGTCTCGTTATGGTTGTCCTCATGAGATTATTACCAAAATGTGGCAAAATTCATGTTAGCGCTGAAATCAACACTTGGATTGATTCAAGTGCTTGACCAGTCACATCCTAAGCTCTAGGGCAATTTAATGATTTGGATTATATAATTGGTAGGTGGTTTAAGCTCTCAATCACTAACAAGGGATTTCAGTCAAATTCACTGTTGTACCAATGATGGTATTTAGACTTGATATGGTAGCTAAAGATAAGTCTGTAGCTTATGGTAGGAATAAAGAGTGGAATTATAGAAGGGACAGTGGGCCTGCAAGGAAGAAATCCATTGTTTTGATGAACAACAACACAAGAACCAGTTTGACAATATATCAAATAAGAGAAGGCTATCTCAAGACTTACAATATTCTTATTTGAATATCATGAAAAGTTACTGTCATAAGGAAAACTCTTTAAACAGTCACTATGCACATCTAATCAAGAAATCTCACTAAGTAAGGCTGATAAACGTTGATAATATACATAAACATATCAAGAGGCTGATAAAAAGATATAACAAGGTATGAAATTAAAAACTGGAACTAGAGAGATTTAGGTATGAAATACATAAGAAAGATCAACAATACACATATCAACATGGTAATAAGTCCTCAAAAATCTTCTTCAGTATCATTAATTGAAAACAATACAATGATCACATGAGTATAAGATTCAAAAACCACGAACCTTTTCTCCATTGAGTTTCGTCATATTTATACAAGAGATATCATGCTGATATTTTCACAAAAAGTGTGAATATGTTATAAAGAAGTTATTACATTCCTATACATAAGGTGAACATTATCCTTAACCATAATAAAAAGTAGTGCAACATAATAAAAATAAAAAGGATGATGGCATATAGCTTGAAGTGTTTGGAGTGATGTGGCAAGCTAATGGAAAACTGCTCCTGTTTTCTGGTATAACTACTTCCTCAAAAAGTGAAAATTAGTTGAATACGACATCTGGCTCTTTTCCCCCAAAAATTGCAAAAAATAATTCTAAAATATGGAAGAGAATTCCATTAATCGACACTTGGCAGTAGCATATTCTATTGATATTGCATGTATGTAATTACCCCTCAGCATCATCCTTCTAGATTTGTGTTAGCGCTCTTGAATTTGCTAGAGATTGTAAGAACTAATCACATAGGCCAACATCAAACCAACTTTGAAATCTAGGACCTAGCTTTCCTAGATTCAGAGAGGGCTCTCTCTATAAGATATAGCTTTGTTTATAGGGGCATTTTAAGCTAGTTATGATTGTACTTATTTTTTGTTTTGTTTTGGGGTTTTGGAAAATTGATTGTATTCAATTGATTAATGTCTATTGGGCAATGGAGTCAAAATATAACTGGTTGGTTGCATCAATTTTTAATAGAGTAAGCATAGGGTAAGCTTGGAGTATTTACTGGATCTTTTTAAAATTTATAAGTGAATTATGACAGGAATATGAAAAGATTCAACGGAACTAAAGATCAATTAAGAATTATTTAGTTTTTCCTTTAGTGGAAAACATTATGGTTATAAATACAGCTAGAAAAAGGTACTTAGAAGTAAATCATATTCATCGCGCTTTCTGATTTACAATTGGAATTCAGATGATTACAGTGAAAGATGACAATGAAACATAAGAACAGAAGAAAAACATCACTAGTATTTAATCCAGAAGAATCCTATGAATGGTCTGATTATTATTGATGCTCCAGTGCTTTGAAAAAGCTTACAGTACTCCAAAAGATAGTAATGATTCTCATCTCAATCATTCGACCTTTGATACTTCAAAAACTGAAGTATTTATATAAAAAATTACAATAATACAATCTCTAATAGAATTGAACTTAAAACTCTAACTTATTACAAAATTATAGTTTTGGTGCAATGCGTTGTGTAAAGCAGGTGTTGATGTAGTGGGACAGTTAGGACGTGGACCACATTTTACTGATGTGCTGGTAGACTAAATGTTGTGTTGCAAAATTTTGTTGTATGAACGATGTGATGAACGATTTTTGCTGCCCGACTCGACCTTTATGTCTATTTTTTTCCACCTGAATCCTGTTTTCCATGATTAACCCTTTTTCTAAATAAAATAGTGTAAAAACTCATATACCCGAACCTAAAAATGCTTAAATTTCAGTTCTGAAGCCGCATCGCATCCACGCACTTCGCAATATTTACAGTTTAAGTTATGAAGAATGTAATCAACGATGCGATGTGAAGTGAGAGGTGATGTGGATGGAAGGTGGGACCGGACCGCAACCTAGAGATCACAAATCTTAACATTAAGCATCAAAGGTAAACTCTAAAAAATTCGAAGTGCGAAGTGTGGGGAGGGCGAAGTGACATGGAAGGTAAGGTGGGACCAGACTGCAGCCTACATATTGCAACTCTTAAGTTAAATAGTTATAAGTTTAGAGGCAAACTCTAAAAAAACGTGAAGTGTAAAGTGCGGGGAGAAGGTAAGTTAACAAATCTGCGATGCGATATATCGCAAATCGACGATCGCAGTTTTTAAGGTTTAGTTGCGATGCATAATTTTATCTTTTCCGATATGCGATGGATGGTGGGGAGAAAAGGTGACGTGGAGGGATGGCCCCACTTTAATCGCAATCGGGGAAATCAGGAAAGTGGAAGGTAAAAAAATGAAGTAATGATGAAAGGTAAAGTAGAAGGATATAGCAGAAAAAGGTAAGGTTTAATGTTTTCAAAGGAAAATGAAATGGAAAGGAGGTGTGGTAGGAGAATGGGTCCCACTCCATCGTGTATTGTATTCCAAAAGGTTTGTAGGATTTTGGGATTTGGCCTATGAGAAAAGTGATTTTTGGATTTGGCCTATGAAAAAAGGATTTTGGGATTTGGCTTATGCGAAAAGTGATTTTGAATGTGCGGGATTGTAATGAAATGTATGGAAATATATGAGTGGAGAAGAAAATGTAAATAAATGGAAATTAATGAAATGAGAGTATGGCGGGGATATATTGTATTGTTTAAAACTTTAAGATATAAGTTAATAATGAGTATTTAAACCATACAAATAATTTTTTCCATACGTGCATTTAGACTAGAAGCCAATCAAAACCTTTAAAACATAATGAAGATTTTCTTTTTCTTTCTTGCTTCCCTAACATTTTATTTTACCTTCTTTATTTATAGCATCTAACACCTATCATTTTATTAATATGGATGCCTACAAAAAATAATAATCTTCCTAACATTTTTAACTTTTTGATTCTTTTGCATCCATGTTCTACCTTATCATTTTGAAAATTATTTAACTACTTATGCTAACTAATAAAAAAAAAATGATGTTACAACATATCCTTGGTTCACATTAAACTATTGAACCAATGTTTATTTTCTATCTAACTAATTAATTTGTCAAGATTAAAAATTTGATAAATTATTTTTCACTACCTATTAACAAGAAATTTAAATCTAATTCGATCATGCTTAAACAATATTATTTATTTTTATTGAACTATTGTGGCATTTTAAACAAGCTGCACACAATTTATTTTCAAGAATAAGCTAAACTAAGAGTAGTGAAATTTGGAGGTGCAACACTTTCATAATTTATTGTTTTTCTTCTTTTTGATGGGGTTCACATCTTATATTTTTTATTTATAACATATACCCTATTTTGATTTTTTATGTTATTTATTTATTTTGAGAACTATTTGGAGATTGGAAATCATTTTACAAAATAAATTTGGCAGATAGAATAAAATCAGTCACCTTCATATCCTATGAAATATAGGACCCTAACAGTGGCTCCAATTGGGGATGGCACTTCCATGCATTTAAGTGTCAAGAACTTGTGATCAGAAGCCTTATCCACATGCACATCTGAGCAAGATGTAATCTGACTCCTTTTTTGCTTCAAATATTATGATGGTCTGTTGACCATGGCTTAGGGCCTTCTCTGCAGGCTTCAACCCTAATCAGAAAAACATCCAATTCAATTTATGTTGACTATGATATTTACAATGATGTATAAAGAATCTTTAGACTAGGAGAAATAATGCTTCAACATCCTACCATTTATAGGACCACCAAGTAACTTTTTTCCATCTATATTTGTGAGAAAAAATGCATGTTCACCTCTAAAATCATTTATAATATATGGTCCCATGCATAGATTATCAAAATTTTTATGCTTCCCTTTGTCTTCTCTCCTTGCATCCCATTTTAAAACCTTGTTGCCAATAGCAAAATCAGTTGCCTTGGTCCTTTTGTCAAATAATTTCTAGATATTTTCTTGAATGAGTTGTTTTTTGTTATACATCTCTTCTCTTGTTTTTTGCAACTGAATGGTTTGATGAATCATTCTGAGTGCATCATTTGGTTCCACTTGTAACTCTTGCATTATCTTCATCACTGAAAATGCTAGATAAGATGGAAAAACAACATCCATTCCATAGACAAGTTGGTATGGTGACATGCCAATGGAATTCTTGGTAGTAAGCCTATCAGTCCAAAGTGGACTGACTAAATTATTATGCCCAGGATTTTTATTCTGTTCTAATAACTACTTGATGATGTTTACCAGACTCTTATTGGATGATTCAACCATTCCATTACATTGTGGGTAATAGGTTGTTGAATGTCCCAAAGAAATATGATATTTATCATAGAATTCAATCATCTTTTTGGATTTAAAGTTGTTGCATTGTCAGTGATGATTTTCCTTGGGAAGCCAAATTTGGATTGGATATTGGTCTCAAGAAATTTGGTAATAACAACATCAATGGCATTTCTGGAAGGGATGGCCTCTATAAACTTAGTGAAGTAATCTATAGCTGTTAAAATCCACTTGTGTTGGGTAGAGGAAGGAGGATGGATATCACCTATAAAATCCAAACCCCATTGCTAGAAAGGGCTTTCAACAGAGAGATGGGTTTTAGTGGTAAGGGTAGAAGTTTATTTTTACCTTCAAAAATTTGACACTTACGGTAGGTTGTGATTTTCTTATGAACATCAGAAAAAAGGGTCGGCCAGTAAAAACTAACCCTGAGAATTTTATTAGAAGTATTCTTCCAATACGGGTGGCCACCACAGTCTCCTTCATGAAATTCATGCATAATATTATCTTTATCATTCTGCAACAAAAAATTGAGTAATATGCCACCATAATATTTCCAATAAAGGACATTACCAATGATGCAAAACTTCACTACCTTTAATTTCATAAATCTATCTTTATTTTTTCTAAGACCAGGAGGAGCATTTAAATTTAACAATACATAAAGCAAGTCTGCATACCAGGGAGAATTTAAAAATTATTCATTGATTTGTGGTGTCGCCTCCTCCTGTTGATCATCCAAAGTTGCCACCAAGTTTATGTCTAGGGCTTGAAAATTGGACTCGGCCATAAGCTGGGAAAGTCCTTGCCCTTTAATTAGTTTGGTATATTTTATTTCCAAATCATACTCCAAAATAACTACAATACATTTTCCTCTTTCGCCATCTAGTCCATTCTGTATTAAAATATCCTTTACCACAGAGTTAGGTACATAAGAAATTATATGTGAATGCAGAATATAAATATAAAATCATTAATTTCTTTGACCAGTGCAAAGGCCTGTTTATCCATAATGTTGTACTTGAGAGAAGCATATCTTAACGCTTTGCTAAAGAAGGCTATTGGCTGCTCAAATCCTTCGTTATTTTCCTGCAGTAAAACAACTGTAACACTGTACTCAGAAGAAGAAGAAAAGATTATAAAATCTTTAGTAAAATATGGATTGATTTAGATTGGTGCTTTAGTTAATGCCTGTTTTACCATGTCAAATGATTGCCTAGCCTCTATGCTCCATTTGATTTCAGAATCTTTCTTGAGCACATTGGTTATGTTTCTAAGGAGTTCAACAAGATTAGGAATAAATATTCTCAAAAAATTTATTTAACATATGAAGCATTGAAGTTATTTATTGTTTCTTGGGGAATGATCTTTAGGACTGCTTCAATTCTTTTTGGGTCAATTCTAAATCCACCTTTTGATATGATATGTCCTAACAATTTACCTTCTTTCAGGCCAAATAATTTTTTCTTAGGATTTAAAGTTATGCCAATTTTTTTGCATTTCTCAAAGACTAGTCTCAAATGTCTCAAGTGTTCTTCATCAGATTTTGAATACATAGTTATATCATCCAGATATATTACAATAATAGGCTAACCTCTTCTAAGAAAGAAATGTCCATTTATCTTTGGAAATTAGCCCCTGCATTCATCAACACAAAAGGCATTTTGACATACATGAAACACTAGAAAATTTGGCGGAATTTCCGACGGCCAATTCGTCGCTATTCTGACACATAGTCGTCGCAAGAGCGACAGTTCGAGGACGGGAAAACCGTGGTTTTTCGTGCCATCGCAATTCCAACGCACTTAAAAAGTGTTGCATTACCGACACCTTTTCTGTCGCTTCCAACAGGGGTCGCTCTTCCAATGTTTCCCAAACCGTCGTGCTTCCGACGTTTGTAAAATGTCACACTTCCGACAAAATGTGGTCTGACATTTTGAACGTCGCTCTTCCGACGTTTGTAAACTGTCACACTTCCGATGAAATGTGGTCCGATGTTTTGAATGTCGCTCTTCTGACGTTTGTAAACTGTCGCAATTCTGACGAAATGTGGTCCAACGTTTTGAATGTCGCTCTTTCGATGTTTGTAAACTGTCGCAATTCCGACGAAATGCGGTCCGACGTTTTTATACTGTCGCTCTTCCGACGTTTTTAAGCTGTCGCAATTCCGACGCTTACAAGGCGTACGGGTTCAATTTAAAAAAAAAAAAATGAAACTTTAAAAGAGGAAAAATGTTGTTTTGAATATATTATATGAAGTAAAACATTACATGAAGTCATTACATTTTCACATCTGAAGATTGGAACCCAAATATCCATCCAGAAAAGTGGAAGTCCCACCCCAGACAATGATAGAAAAGTACCCCCTGTCACATACAGGGACATGATATAAAACCCAGTAATGGTCCACATGGAGATTATCGACAAATCTGAGAAAGCATCCAAATATGCCCGAGGCATCTATAAGAAAGTGAAATAGCAGTATGTAGAATAGTAAAACAACAAATAGAGTACCGACGTCCATTGTTCCAAATACAAATTAAAGTACCCAAAATCCTTGAACAGAGAAAAATGCTAATCATGTGAGGAGTGTGATATGTCCAAAATATAAAAATACCATCAGACCATATCAATAAACCAGTAACATAGACCAGCATCGCTAGTTTTGAAGGCAGAGTGATAAACATTAATCATTTTTTTTTCACAAGAGAAAAAACGTTGTTTTGAATATATTATATGAAGTAAAACAGTCCATAAAGTTATTACATTTTCACATCTGAAGATTGGAACCCAAATATCCATCCAGAAAAGTGGAAGTCCCACCCCAGACAGTGATAGAAAAATACCCCATGTCACACACAGGGACTTGATATAAAACCCAGTAACGGTCCACATGGAGATTATCGACAATCTGAGAAAGCATCCAAATATGCCCGAGGCATCTATAAGAAAGTGAAATAGCGGTATGTAGAATAGTAAAGCAACAGATAGAGTATCGACGTCCATTGTTCCAAATACAAATTAAAGTACCCAAAATCCTTGAACAGAGAAAAACGCTAATCATGTGAGGAGTGTGATATGTCCAAAATATAAAAAGACCATCAGACCATATCAATAAACCAGCAACATAGACCGACATCGCTAGTTTTGAAGGCAGAGTGATAAACATTAATCATTTTTTTTTCACAAGAGAAAAAACGTTGTTTTGAATATATTATATGAAGTAAAACAGTCCATGAAGTCATTACATTTTCACATGTGAAGATTGGAACCCAAATATCCATCCAGAAAAGTGGAAGTCCCACCCCAGACAGTGATAGAAAAATACCCCATGTCACATACAGGGACTTGATATAAAACCCAGTAATGGTCCACATGGAGATTATCGACAATCTGAGAAAGCATCCAAATATGTCCGAGGCATCTATAAGAAAGTGAAATAGCAGTATGTAGAATATTAAAGCAACAGATAGAGTACCGACGTCCATTGTTCCAAATACAAATTAAAGTACCCAAAATCCTTGAACAGAGAAAAACGCTAATCATGTGAGGAGTGTGATAACCATCTGCAGAAACCCAGGCTCGCTTGTAAGATCAGGCTCGCTTGATTCCAAAATTGGTAACCATATGTTGCATCGGAGATGTAAGGTTCATGCTCGCTTGTTTCCATTAGTAGCCTGCTACAGTATCCACCATGTTCATAGCAAAAAGGTTCCTGTAGATATACAGAGAAAGTGTATAATACGTAGACCATATAAACATGGCTCTGTATTTCAAAAAAAAGGTTTAAAATAGAAATAGGGCAACATTTTTTTTTCTAAGTAAAGTTAATCTATTAACAGTGGGAATAAAATTACACCAAAGTCAAAATCATTGCCCAGACTCATGGCAAATTTGTCATCAAAAAATCAAAAAATTAAGAAGACTGCCCTCATACGGGGAAACTAGTCTTGAACGTTTAATTTACAGAATTCAAAAATATTACAAAGGTCCAGCACAGTAAAATAATCTAAAAGCAGCCCAATTAAGTGGGCCGCGAAGCAAGAAAAACAAATTAACCAAACTACTCCTCCGGCTCCTCGACGATTCGGCACCATCCTTCGGAAGATCCAGGATCGCTAGGTGCTACCTCCACATTCATGCCACGACTACCCTCCTGAAGGCCCGAATGTTGGCCGGATTTATCTGAGCTTAGACCCACCGGACGGGTGCATTCTTCTTCCGTTTGGGCCTCCTCGCGGAAAACCATAGTGACTGAAGCTGTAATTCTTGGGCGGTTGAGAGAGCAATTAAAGGAAAATTGCGCAGTGCGCGTCGTGGGAGAAGGTGAACTAGTGGTGGGGAAACGAAGAGTAGGGGAATCCATACGGTGGCCAGATCCTACAACCCGACCCCGCCCACTCCTAGTATTTGGATAGCGACCTGCATAATAATCACTGGACTGGCCGGAGACAACTCGGTTGAGGGGCTGGAGGGAGTGCGTAGGAGTTGACCTCTAGTGCTCCCCCTGCGGCAAATTCATCCTTTGACGCGGGCGAGGCATGGGTGCAGTCTCACTAGCAGTGGGCACAAGAGGAGATGGAGAAGCAGAATTCCAAGAAACAGAGGAAGACAAACAAGGACCAGACCGAGAGAAATGTAGATATGCAGCAAGGTCTACGCAACAGTTCAGCTGGCCACTTCTCCTTCTCATCACAGTGAGCAGGCAGTGTAACCCAGCAACCGGCTCATCTGAAAAACCATAGCGAAATGCCATTTTATCGACCCGACTGCAATGCAATCGAAGGACGCCCATCATAATTAATCTCTGATCATTAATGAGAGCCGAAGGCCGAATCATATTGGAGCATGCGGAATCGCTAACAGGAGTGGAGGTCCGATCTTGAATAGTGTTAAAACTTAATGCGATTAGATGTGAAAACCTTGGAACTTAATTGAACAGCGTTAAAACTTAATGCGATTGATATGAAATCGCCACATCCATGTCCCATCACCTTAAATGCTATCGAATGCACCCGCAACCGGGAGCAGGGCAAGTTCTAATTGAGGACACGTGGAAAAAATTGATTGCAGCGGATCTTTGTTTGGGTCGCTCGCGCAGTGGAAATCCGGACCCGAAAAATATTAGGGTGAATTTGATAAGAAAATCGCGTCACAACTCTCCCTCCGTACGCCAGCCCAACTTCGGACCCGAAAAATATTAGGGCGAAATTCATTTGGTTTTCGTGTCACAAAATTGGCCGACGTCAGCAGGCTATTTTGGAACGCGAATTGGTTTGAATTATGGTTTATCTCCGTTTGAAGTCTGGCGGGCTCGACTTAAGAACAACTTTGTTTGATCCCATCTTATAAAATTTGTGTTGGTTTTCTTTGATAATACACATATTTATAATAAATCATGGGAATACCACACTAGTAAACATGTGGAAAAGTTATATAAATTATTGAGAACAATTATTTTTTATGTAAAAATATCCAAATGTGCTTTTGGGAAATAAGAATTTGAGTATTTGGTTCATATTGTTTTAAAGGAAGGAGTGAAGTTGGAGCCTCAAAAGATGCAAGCTATTACAAAATGACCTATTCCTAAGAAAATCAAGGTTCTTAGAATATTTTTTAGACTTACATGATATTATTGATTATTTGTTAAGAATTATGCATGCATTTCAAGTCCACTCACATATCTCTTGAAGAAAATATCATTTATATGGAATGATGAGGCTACTTTGGCATTCTCTCTTTTAATTGATGCCATGTCTTCTACACCAACATCGGTTGCACCTACTTTTGGTAAAACATTCATAGTAGAGTGTGAGGCACTAGGACAAGGAATTTACGTAACATTAACACAATAAGGGATATCATTGGCTTTTAAAAGCAAGGAAGTCAAAGAAAATATTTGGTGAAATCTACGTATGAAAAATAAATGGAAGCAATATTACATGCAATAAAAAATGGGGATAGTATATCATTGGGAGGTACTTTAAAGTCAAGATATACCATGATAGCATAAAGTATTTTTTGAAGCTATGGATTTCATTGGAAGATTAACAAAAATGAGGAAAAAAAATGCAAAGTTTTAATTTTGAGATAATCTGCAAAAAGGGTAAGGAAAATTTAGTACATGATGCTCTTTCTAAAATAGAAGAGGCCTCAAATTTATATCCAATTAAATTTTCTATTCCTATGTGGCTAGAAGAAGCTTGCCATAATGGAAAAATGACAATAGTACTAAGCAAAAACTAAAATTTATAAATGATGGGATGAACTCTATGGAGCATTGGGAGTGAAAGAGAGATATACTTTGGTGCAAATGTAGAATATTTTTATGCACGCAAGCATATTTGAATAAAAAAATACTAAGAGAGTCCCATGTCTCTCTGATTGTAGGACGCAGGGTTCCTTAAAAATCTCAAAGGATCAAAAAATATATTTTTGGAAGGAATGAAGAAAGATATTCAAAATTTTGTAAGAGAAGGTCAAGTTTGCATAATAAATAAAAGAGAGATAGTAAAATATCTATGGTTACTTCAACCATTCCACATACATATTCAAAGACTAGAAGATATATCAATAGACTTTATTACAGGGTTACTGAAATATAAAGGTAAGTATTACATTTTTGTGGTCATTTATATAGAAAAATTTTGTAGATTTTTTTGTAGAGCTCAAAGTACATAAACAACAAGCCAAGTGGCAGAAGTGTCCGTGAAAGAAATTCATAGTCTTCATGGTTTTCATAAAGTAATATTAACAAGAAACTTTTGGAAATAATTATTTAATATGAGTGGAGAAACACTAGCTGCCATGAGTTCTACATATCAAACACAATCAAATGGTCAAACAAAAATAGTTAACAAATGTTTTTAAGGTTATCTACAATGTTACTATTTAGAAAAGCAATCTTAATGGATGAAGTGGGTTTGTCAAGGAAGAATGGTAATATGATACTACCTATCACACATCTACTAAAATTTTTCCATTTAAGGCCCTTTATGGATATCCAATTCCTAGTATCTCATACTTTTTGCAAGAAAAGTCCAAAGTATAGGAAACAGAGTCACATATGGAAAATACTAAAGAAACTTCGAAAATTATTATGAAAAACCTTCAAATGACATGAAACATGATAAAACAACAAGGGGAACAACATTGAAGTGAAAGATAATTTGAGGAGGGTAATTAGGTATTTTTTAGATTATAGCATTATAAGAAATCTTCATTCAAGAAAAAGAAGAATAAAGAATTAGCTCAAAAATGTTATGGCCCTAAATAATTATTCATATGATTGCACAAGTGGTATAGAAGTTATATTTTCCTTCTTCTTGCATTCATAAGTTTTTTCATGTATCTTGCCTAAAAAAGGTTTTGGGAAAAAATATGCCAATGTAAATAGAACTTCCAAAATTAGATGAAGAATGAAAGTTGATTCTTGAACCACAAAAAGTTATAGATAAACATTACGTATCTCTTTGACATATAACCATTATGAAGTACCTAATCAAGTGGAAGAATATTCCTCTAGAAGAAGGTACATGGTAAAATGATCAATTCGTGATGAAATACCCATGGCTAAAGGGTTCGTTTGAAGTTTTGACAAAGGTTTTGTTATATGTTTTATATAATGCGTGGCAGAATAGTTTTATTGTTTGTTAAGGTCCCACACAGTGATCAAATTTGAAGGGCAGGTCCGAATTTCAATTAGAAGGGCATATATCTATGTCGCCCTTCCATAATGAAAAGCTTAAAAAAAAAAACTTTTCAATTGACCACAATAAATTATTTTTACATTTCATTTTCAGAAAGACAAAACCATCAATCTTTATATTAATAAAAGACTATTACATATACAACAATGAATAAGGCTCCATCTTTCATTGCTTAAATATCTCATTGGCAATGTCAACATAAGTCTTGAAGACACTATTATAAGAATTTGGATACATACCACTGGGATATAGGAGATTCTTATGTGTCAGATTGTGTAATGCAATTTTGACTTTGTCTCACAAGGAGCAGTAGCATGGAGGTCTGGATTTTTCTTATAGAATTTTTTATTTATTATTTGAAACGTTGTTTATAGATATGAAGACAACAATGAAATTATGAGCATGGTGGACAATTATTCAAGCTCATGATGCCAAACCATGATGATGTAAGTTTGGAATTTAACATTTTTACATGTTAAAGACAAATAGTAAAAATCACTGACAACTTAGTATGCCATAATTAATAATCATTCCCTATTCACTTTTGTTAATAGGTTTATGTCACATGATGATCTCTCTTCTCTGGCATTTACTTGTATTGAAGATTACTATTCTAGGAATAAGGAGTTATTTTCTCCAAAAATAACCCTAGCCAAACATTGACAATGCATCAAGGATATATTTCTATGCTTCATAAGTACATATGTTCTACTTCTAAATCATGTCTTGGAAGTGGTTGTTTCGCTGGAAATTATTCACCAGTTGGTTTCATACCAAAGTCTTTTTCTCATTTTCAGCATCCAATACATGAAAAAGATAGTGGTTTAAAACAACATAAATATTTGAAATTTTGCAAGAATTGTCTGGCACACTTTGAATATGAATTTTGAAGTCAAGTGCATGATGCTGTATAGGATCAAGTGTCATTTTGAATACCAAATGTTTCACAAGAAACTTCTCAACATGCTACCTTGCGGTAAGGATTAAATGACAATATTGCATCAACTATTTCCATAATAAAAGTGCATCTCGACCATAAGACTAAACAACTACAAATGTTGTAGATCTAACAAGACGACACAATCAAATGTATTCCACAAGGCCAATACTGTATGAAAAATGAAAAGGAGTTTGCAACCAAAAATACCTTAGGCAACTAATTCAATTAGATACACCAAACCATCAGCAAAAAGGAAAACCGGCCTACTCAAAAGGCAAGCGTTTACCTCCTTTGACAAAATTTTGAGTTCCAAAACAAGGGCCTTTATTGTCTTGTCAATGCCCCTAGTAATTTGAACGGGGTTTGCACCTGCTGCAACAACCTAAACAAAAAGGTTTCATTTCAAATTATTTTCCACAAATTTAAGATACAACCATTGTCGGTTTTGTATTTCCTAACAAGCTCATAAATTTTGACAAAAGAACCAAAATTTTTTAATACCTGATAGCAATTTTTTCACTCAAAAACTATCTTAGACTCAATAAACCCAACCCAAAACTAAAAAAACAAACACCATAAGACCCTACAAAAATGAATAGATGATCTTAATCCAGTACCATCGACAAAAAGTTACCTTTACACCCTCACTTATTAAACCCTGTGCTGTTGAATTTTAACTTCAACTGCTGCAGTAGAAGGACGGATGCAACAACAACATTTTTTTTTGGAGGTTGCTTGCATGCCATCCAGAAATTTAATTCAGCATTTAAAATTCCTGCAAGTTTTTTTTGTAGACGGCCGCAACCATATTTTTGTACAGGATTGTATTTAAACACAACAACTAGCATTAACGCAATTCACCAACCAGAAATTAAACAAACATAAATTTACCCCCCAGTTTTGTAAATTCAAAAGGAGGACACATGGAGCATTAATATTGGATCGCATGAAATTGAAGGGAATCTGAAAACCTGAAAACCGGACCCAAATTTTTTATAAGGCACATTGGATTGAGAATTCGCGTTACAAATTAGGCAGACGTCAGCATCCCATTTTGGAACACGAATTTGGTTTGAAATTCAATCTATTTAGACTTTTGAAGTCCGACGGAAAGGGTTCTTTAATGTTTTGATAGTTTAATTTTATGTATGCTTTAATATATACATATGTTTTAAACATATGTTATATATATCATATGCAAAATGAAAGGTGGGCCATAGAATTTAGTTTTAATTTTATTTTTTTTAAAAGAGGGTTTATTATAATATGTTTTATATGTTACGACATATAAAAATAAAAAGGACGAAAAAGCTTGGTAGTTTTTTTTATAGATAGTATGTAAATTTTTTATTACACAGCAGTGTGTAAAAAGTGAAAGACTGAGTGTAACTTTTTAAGTGTGTATGCACAGCAGTGCGAAAGGGAAAAACACAGCAGAGTGTTTTAGAGACAGAGTATGTTTGTTTTGAACAGACAGTGAGTTGGTTTTATGCACTACGTTTTGTGGCAGTCATAATTTTGTAATCCCTCTCAGTGAGGAAGAAGTGTAATAGTTTTTTTTTGAGTTATTGAAGGGAATAGAAGTTTGTTTTCAAAGTATTGAAACTCTATCTCCTGTCAAAGAAATTTTTATTTTCTCTGTGTTAAAAGAAGGGAGATTTATTCTCCATTCATTGTTCTGGAATTTTTCAATATTCCAACATGTGCAAGAACAACAGATGTTGTGGTTCCATCCCCAGCTAAATCATTTGTCTTTTCCGCAACTTTCCTTACCAACTTGGCCCTAATATTTTCAACTGGGTCCTCTAATTCAACCAATAAAAAGGCCAAAACCATAGCATTGAGATACATTTCATTACACTATCAATAACAATAAAATTTGACTCAGCCATAACCATTTCCTTTTATTGTTGTGAAAAGCTTTATGCATTACTCTAATGTGGCTAGTCCATAGGCCAAGTAGACCACTGGGTAACAAATATGTTTCCTTTCATCTTTGAGTTTTCAAATTATGCCTACCAAATCTAAGACATTTAAGAGGGGGAACTAATACAACGTTAAAAAGAAAACCAGAGCACACATCTACAAATTACCTCCTTAGCTACTTTCACACCATCATTAACTATTTTCGGAGAACCATGCTTGCTCTCCAAGACAACATTTTTCCCTTCGCCCCAAGGGTGACTCCAACAAGATCGGCAAGTTTGTTCACACTGCCTGCAAGACAAATTGACAATGCTTTCAGTAAGTGTGCAATTGAATGCTAGACCATATGCCAAAACAACCCTCCATGAAAAATTAAAATAACACATTAAAATTGAATATAAGTGGACAAGGAAAGATCCACCGCAGTGAAGTTTCACGTGCAAGTGACCTTCCTTTAAACATAATTTTTTCTCTGACCTGCAATTTTTTTGTCACTGAGCCATCCTTGTTGAAGTACAAATCCTTTTCCATAGCTCTTGTATTAACTACCTTCTCTCTATCACATAATCTCAGAGTCCTTGTTTTTCTTGAGCGATTAAAGGAAATGGGTGAAAAAACTGAAAGAGAAGACAATTGTCTGCCATAATTATCAAACATTGCACCCAACTTCTTCCCCTTTCCATTGTTACCCAATGAGGTAGATGTAGCAATTGTTGTCATACTGCCCAAAGCAGAGGCCATCTTCTCTTATGCTGAATATAGAATTACAAGATCTTCATATTAGTATGAACCTTAAAAAACATGACTCCCATTGCTAAAAACCACTTTTAAGTTGTAACAGGAAAACTAAACAACTATCGCAACTTTTGGCAACTTCTGGAGCATTAAGAGAGAAACAACCAAAGAGAAATACAAACACAATCCTCATTTTAATGAGACCGGACTATATATTTGCATTAAGATAATAGAAAGAAATCACGACTATATTAAGGCCAGCACAAAACAATCTTTAACCGGTGTCTCTCGCGGCCTTCAGGTTGCCATGCTAGAGGTTGCATATTTTTAATTTAAATTCTTGACCTCTCGTGCCCATCTATGAATGCATCCAATGGGACATATACATCAAATGCTCCTTTATATCCCAAAAAACAAATTCCCTACTACAAGAGCACCAATATTGATGGATCACCCCACACCATCCCACCCACTAGAAACGGTGAAAAAGGAAACCCGAGAAAACTTCTGAAATATCTCAAGATGACTATATGGGTGGTTCTTATGAATCAACCAACCATTCAGAACATGCTCATCAATCCAACCCATGAGTATTATGTGACAATATTCAAGCAGGCACTGAATCGGATTTCTGAAGCTATGTTAGAGAAACCCTAAACTCTCACTGAAAATAGGTGAAATGTGGCACCACTCAGAGATTGACATGTGCCAATTGGTACAAGTGGTAGACAATTTGCATGCTCAAACAACGAGGTGATGCAGGAATGACATGAGGGAGAAAATATCAGAAAAGCCCCAAATCTGGAGAACTAAAACTCATCACCAACCTGAGATTGACAACTTTACATGATGTAACCTATGAAATCGTAAATGGAGAAATCATAGTAACAATAAAGTAACCTATGTAACAATAAATTCGGATTCATCCTGGGAGTCGTAATGGGATAAATCATAGTGAACAACAGGAAACATGCAGATTTTCTTACAATCAAATAGATGAAAAAACACATACAAAAAACCTAGATAATAATCATGAACAAGCTTAATATTGAATTATGAACTGTAAAGGAACTTACAAAATGTGACATTACGAACATGATCAAGCGCACAAGCAAAAATATCCTGGACATGACCCTAGTTGACAAGTTGTATTGCTCATGATGCAAGAGGATTTGTACCTGCACTGCCAAGTCAATCAAAATCCATCATTATCTATACAATAAATACAAGTAATTGATGTAGTATTTCTTACTCTAAGATGCATTCTTATGATAATGTTAGAACATATGTTGAAAATGTCAAAACATACCTGAATAAGCTCCTCTTCGTTTCAAGAACAATTTATTGGAGTCGCATGAACTTGGAACAAGACTCCCACGATCTGAAAGAGTAGCAACTAAGTCAATAGTGACTTTTTTGTTGCTACGCTGGATCGAGCGAGGTTTGCTCCAAGATTAAATCGCTCCAATAAATTATTCTCTACTAAACAGGGCCAACCACGTGAAGGTGGAAGCTCTTATGGCCCCTCCCCCCCCCTCACATCACTCTCAATTCCCCAATACCCAATCTATATTTCATTTTTTACTTTCATGAGCATGAAAAAAAATATTCAATAACTAATAAAAAAACAATTCAACAAAAAGTACGCAAGGAAACATTGCAATTAATGCTTGACATAAAAATAGTATGATAAATGAGTTTTTTATATAACGCAAAAAAATGTTCCAAGTATGGTAACGTTTGTCTTATAATAATACAATATTTTACATTATCAAATTTTATTTTTCTTCTTCCTATTTTTAAAGCTCCTAATTACATCATCAATATCATCGTGCTCTGCTCCTGTTTCGTGCCTTTCAACCCGCACTGCTGACCTAGTTGCGTATTCACGATGTCTGGGCTCATCCAGTGACGGGGCATCGCCTACAAAAACAGATAATATTAAATTTTAATTGTCAGTTTTTAAATGTCATTGAACTAGTTCGGTAATATTAATAAAAAAAATTGCAATGAGATTATTTACCTGGTGCACCAGTTGTCGCCGCTGACCTAGTTGCGTAGTCACAATGTCTGGTCTCATCCAGTGATGGGGCATCGCCTACAAAAACAGATACTATTAAATTTTAATTGTCAGTTTTTAAATATCATTGAACTAGTTCGGTAATATTAATAAAAAAAATTGCAATGAGATTATTTACCTGGTGCACCAGTTGTCGGCGTTGACCTAGTTGCATAGTCACGATGTCTGGTCTCATCCAGTGACGGGGCATCGCCTACAAAAACAGATAATATTAAATTTTAATTGTCATTTTTTAAATATCATTGAACTATTTTGGTAATATTAATAAAAAAAATTGCAATGAGATTATTTACCTGGTGCACCAGTTGTCGCTGCTGACCTAGTTGCATAGTCACGATGTCTGGTCTCATCCAGTGATGGGGCATCGCCTACAAAAACAGATAATATTAAATTTTAATTGTCGGTTTTTAAATATCATTGAACTAGTTCGGTAATATTAATAAAAAAAATTGCAATGAGATTATTTACCTGGTGCACCAGTTGTCGTCGTTGGGACTGTTGCCCTGTCTTCCTCTCTAGTGGTAAGATCCTCAAGGGAAACATTCTCTGTCATTTAAACAAAAAACGTTATAAGGACAAACATCAAGGTATAATTAGAAAAAATTATAAGTGGAAATTAATTACCGTCACGGCCCTCACTGATAGTAGCATTGTCGGCCTGGTCCCCACTACAATGATCAGGTTGCATGTGAGGATCATCTACATCTGGCTCTAAAACTGGGTTATTTGCCTCGTCGGTAGTGCTACTCCCCTGATTTAAACAAAGTTGTTAGACATTAAGTTTATGGACGAAAATAAACATATTGAAAGGTTAATGTTTTACCTTATCGGGCATTCTGGATCTTGGGACCTGCCCCAAGCTTCTGCGACGTTCAACTACGGCTTGATAGCCGAAATGGAAAGCGATATTTTTATCTTCCTCTGTAGTTTCTGTTCCGAAGTCATCACCCTACATTACATATGATTATGTATTTTTAATCATATTTGATAGGATTACAAAAACGTTGGAAGGCGATACAATTAATTATAAGATGTTTAGCTACTTAATTACAATTCTTGCAGCTAATTTCAAGTAGCCGCCCTGGCCTAGCTTGTGATGGCCCTTTTTTTCAATCCTAGCTTTGGTTTCCTTTGAGGTGTTAGGAAACCTAGCATCAAAAGATTGAAGTCAGATATGACGTAGCACACTTTTATTTTAGACATAGAGAAAATTAAAGCTATTGAATTAAAGTTATAATTTACCTTGCGGGTCCAGTTGGCATTTTTCCTTCTTTCTTTGCCCTTTTCTCTTTTCCGTCATGGATGAGTGCTCTCCACTCACTCTCTAGAACTGTGAGAGGACGCTCATATCTAGGGTTAAATTGCAATTTCATCCTATAGGTGTCCCTGGTATATTTCAAATATTTGCCGGCTACCCGAGCCACCGTTGTTCTGTCAAATGTGCCGACCCCAAAAAGGGCTTCTAGATAATCTAGAAGTTCTTTTTTCAGGTTGGAATTCTGGGAATTCCACCCTATGCGTATGGTTGGGCCAAAAATTACCAACGCATGGCTCTCCAGAAACCTGTAGAACTCATTGTTTCCTACACAGAAACGAAGAAGAAGAAGAAGAAGATATTATCATTAATTTAAAAATAAAAATCATGATAAATATGTTTTAGATAAAGTACATGAAATAGTTAAAATATTAAAATTTACCTGGGAGTTGTACATGATTTATAGGGACACCCTCATCGTTCACCAACAACGTGCCATTAATGGTCCTTGTGGAGCTGACACGTGTAGCTCCAGGAAACGCAATAATGTAGTTGGCCATATCAGCCTCATCATTTCCAACACGTTCAGCGGTTGGCTGGGTGTCTGCTTGGGCAGGGTGTGTTTCTTGGCTAGCACCTAAAGGAGTAGAAGGTGTATGAGAGGGTTGTTGGGAAATCTCTTGCCCTTGTGTCCCACTACCACCAACACCGGGTTCAGCAAGTGCCAGAAAATGCTACATACAAAAGAAATTTTTGTTATTTTAGTCAATGTAAAAATTAAAAATAAAACTATCACAATTCATCTCATGCAGAACAAAAAAAATATCCTTTTGACTTTTTATTATTACCTGATATCTATTTAGCTGCCTCATAAGATGTTGTATCCTCTCTTCTGTTTCAGGTGTTTGAGGCGCATCTATCAAAGCATTAAATTCCGACCTTGCATCTCGTGCCTTTTTTTGCAACAACAACACTGGAGATAGGGATGAAGAAAGCTCCTCCTCAAAGAGGGAATCATCAGGCATACCATGGCTAGGTGTCTGCATATTTGAACAAAATTAATATTATTTCAATTATGTAAATAACTAAAATACCTAAAGATAGAGCAATGCTGGCACTTTACATGTTCTTCCGCTGGCCTCTTTCCGTGATCATCCCGTCTCGGGGTTGTTCCTGCACTGCTCTGATCAGTCTGCCACATTGCAATAAAATTATAAATGTAAAAACTTGAAAAAAATATCTAACTTGAAAACACAAAATGAAAACTGAAATAATTTCTAATAAGACACCGGAAGACAAAGTTAGAGTTTCAAATATGCCTTGCATTGAATTCAGTCCTGGAAACATGTCATTGCACATTAAGGCACCCAAACAAGAGACGAGTTGACAATGAAGACCTTGTTGAATATATTGTTGGAGCAACTTCTAGTAAACTTGTTGTGAAGACCTTGAGGACATTTTTGGAGCAACATTGTTGAAGCTGATGGTATAGCATTGTTGGAGACGATCTTGAAGGTCCTTGAAGTGAAGCTTTTGGAGCAACTATTGAAAAATCCTTAGAGCATTTAAGTAAGGCACTTTCTATCTTCCATCACCTTTTTCCTTTCAATATCCTTTAAACGATTTTTTTGATATTTAATGTTTGAAATCACGTTATAATTCCTTGATTATATGTGTTTGGGGACTTTCCCTTTGAAATTACCCAAAAATACCTTGGCAATTTTATCTTCGGGATGCATGTCTGACCCTATTGTTCAATATTTTGATTGATAGTAGTAAACATAGAGAGTTAGGGGGCTCTTGACTTGGTTTGGTTGGGCCATTAGATCCCTAACATCTACTAGGGAGAACCCCCTTGAGTTGGAGGAGAGCTAGCCCGAAGTGAAAAGAGGTTGGTGAGGTGACAATGGGGCTATTGAATTACACATGGTATCACACTTTAGCTTTAGGACTTTATCTTGAGAAGTGCGAGATTTTGCTATATCAATTCTCAAATTGTTTACAACACTATTTTTAAGAACTAATAAGAAGTGATTTTGAGGGGTTTTTGGGTATAAGAAACAATACCATTTAAAAACTAGGGTTCTCAGTCCTTGGCATTCCTTCTCCTGGGCCTAGGGGCACACTAGAATAATTTCACACTAAACCATGCAAACTTAAAAGTAACTTAACATATCCATAAAGTAATAATAATCATAATTCCTAATTTCCTATTGTACGATATGATGCAAATTATTCAAACATGAAGCAATGAAGACATGCAATGTCTGAATTTCAAGATTGATGAACCAATACAATAAGTTAGAAACTACAACTTTGATTCAATACTCTGTGTCCTAACTCCAGGAAGGAATCTAGTTTGTAGTACAGAACATGCATCATGTATTATCAATTCTTAATTGACAACAACTAAAGGTCATCTACCTCATCAATTCCTTCCCATTTTGTGTTTTTATGTTATATTCCTTATAAAAGTGTCAAATTTCTCTCAAAGTAAGCAACCATTGAATAAAATAAAAAATAGTTGAGATATTATTGAGAAATGGTCATTTATTTCTTGAAAGGATCTTCACAATTTCTTTGGTTTTTTTTCATCTCAAGAAACAAGAAATGACCTAAGAAACTATCGTGATGTAATATAAGAAACAAAACAGTGCAATGGCCATTTTCAAAGCCAAATGATGTCCATTGAGGACATGGCCTTTATTTGGTTCCTGTTTCATAGGAGTTTCAGGTAGAAATGGAACTTTGTTGGAAGTGAAAGGAAAACATGTCTCATGTTGAATTATGAGAAAATCATGTTGTTCATGATGCAACAATTGACTGAAAATTGTTTTGGAAATCTCCTGGAAGTTGTAACTTGTGACTAAGGTTCTCATTGACCTTTACCCAACTTTGGAAAAGGAGGGTGTTGATTTTCATCTTGATATATTTGTTTTCTATGACACTAATACAGGGTAATGTAAAAGGGGGAAGATCAAATTACAGTTTGATTCATTATTGATAATTGGTGCCAATCTTCAAGAGGAATGAAGAGGTTGTTATCTTTACAATCCTATCCCAACATCAAATTCAGTGATAAGTTTCTATGAGGTTCTGGGTCAA
Source organism: Pinus albicaulis (assembly GCA_034641835.2). Classification (NCBI taxonomy): domain Eukaryota; kingdom Viridiplantae; phylum Streptophyta; class Pinopsida; order Pinales; family Pinaceae; genus Pinus; species Pinus albicaulis. Next base: position 582,441,958 of record CM076579.1, on the reverse strand, counting down.
GGAAACATTCACTCCACGAATGATATATTTAAGTAGGCTTCTCCTATTCTGGGAAAACACCATACCTATAATGCATTCACTTGCATGTATAAAGGGAAAGGAAAACATGTTTTCATACAACGGTGACAAAGCCATCTTGGGGAAAGGTATCTTCACTTTTTATTTATGTTGTTCACCCACACCACTCTCGTGTTTTCACTAATCCTGTTTTGTCATTTTTGGATTCAAATTAAGTTAAGGCCTTAAGTATTTTTTGACCTTTCAATGTAGTTTTTATAAGTGGCATGTATGGATTTTCAATTAATTCTGCACTTTTTCTCTTCATGCGCATGTTTCCCTGGAAATCAAATGCATGATTTAGTCCCATACATTTAACAAGTTGTTGGATCAACTCCATAGGAAATATCATGTTTCCTATTCAATCAAAATTTATCTCAGTTAGGGTAGGTAGGAAGGTTTTCCCTTTGTATTAATAGGGCACTTCTAGCTTGCATTTTTATTATATCTTTCAAATTTAGTGTCGTTTCAATTAGGGCATGAATTTTTGCAACTTTCAAGGTGAGAATGAACAAAGACAATTTTTTGTGATGGATGACTGTATATGACTCCATGGCCAGAGGAAAAGGCACTAATCTACTTCTTCAAATATCTATAGTTCTCATTCACCTCATACGGAGATGATCCCTGATTTTGAGCCAAATGTTGCAGCAAAAAGTTCCCCCCCTCCATAATTTGATATTCAATGGAAATTTCTTAAATTGATGATGGGGCATGATTATGGAACATTGGCACATACATATGTAATGGAATTCCAAGATCATGATATATGTTTTCATATGTTTATGGAGGTGGTGGAGCAAAAAAGAGCTCAAATAGAGCTGAAATTTTTCACATAAAAAGGACTATGGGCTTGACTAATGGTTCCATTTAAAAAATGATATCTAGATAGAGAATAAGTGTAGCATGAAAACATGCATTGAAAATCCATCTGAGTTTTCATTGTATTACTTATGATGGATTCAAATTTGGGTTTCAAAATGCCAGGTTATGGCATGATTTTGTCGAGAAACCCTTAGTTGGATTCTCATGTTGGTTTAATTTATATTTTGAGTTTGTTTTGCAATCTTTGGGTGATAGTAACTCATGAACTAGGTTACCAATGTGTAACAATCATATTTCAAGAATAAAGTTGTGATTTTTTTATATTATTATTATTATCTATTAGCTACGAGTATTGACACCTAATGCCTGGAATTTTGACATCTTGATAGCATGGATAATTTAGAAAATGTTTCTAGTAATGTTAACATAATAACTATCATTACGTGTCTTCACATTTTTCACCATAATAGACCTATGATATGGACTCATCACACAACTTCATATGCTATGTCCCAACAAGTTCAAACTGGTTGAACCTACCTCATAGTGTGGTTATTAAGGACAAGTTGCTTGATATATAACTCGATAGCATAGACCACGTTGCAATTCTAAAAAGAATCCTCAAGTGTCAAAAAAACTTCACAATATGTTCTACTATAAAGCCTTTTGGGATACCTAAAATAATATATGTATCATTGATGACTTTTAAAGTATGAAAAGATCCAGAGGGAAAGGAAATCAATGGAAGAGTGATCCACCAATGAGAACCTAGAATTTAGCATCAAATGAGTTAGAGTCTAGGAAATTGAAACCCTATAATTTTAATTAGTGATGAAGGAAATCACATAGGTAATTATATTTTCATGTAGAATAATCTATTAATTCAAATTTAAACTACATAATATGAAAGGCATACCATAAATTTTTCCACGTAAGTCCAAACAACCTATAAAAAGGGAAAACCTTCTTTTTCCATGGGAAATAATTTACCTTTCCTTTTTCAAGATAATCTAAATCACAAAAAATATGAAATATACTGCACACATTCTTGGATAATGTGAAAGTGGAGAAGGAATACCCTACACAAGTGATGCACACATGTACATTTGAACACTAATAGATTTTTGTAGTTGAAATGCAATGCTTGTTTTCATTTAAATGTAGGGTTTTTAAAGCAGGGAGAAATAATGGCTGCCAAATTAATGAGCGTTTCTTTGGGAAAAATTTAAATCTTGTATTGGGTGATGAAGATAATAGAGGGTATTGAATCTTGATTCTTGACATCTAGAGAGAACCATACAGCCTAACACAATCCAATGGAATTGACCAAAAAAACCCAAATAGAGTCAACCCTACTATAGGAGGAAATGCCTGCAGTAAGAACTTACCATTTTTGCAAGAGCTGAGGGCGAATGCTGTTCTGCAAGACTTGAGGGCGAACGCTGAGGGCGAATGCTGAGGGCAAATGCTGTTCTGCAAGAGCTGAGGGCGAATGCTGTTATGAAAGAGCTGAGGGCGAATCCAGGGCGAATGCTGTTCTGCAAGAGCTCAAGGCGAATGCTGAGGGTGAATGCTGTTCTGCAAGAGCTCAGGGAGAATGCTGAGGGCGAATGCTGAGGGCGAATGCTGTTCTGCAAGAGCGGAGGGCGAATGCGCGCGTGATATCAGACGTTAATGTAGCACATATGTACATTTGAACACTAATAGATTTTTGTAGTTGAAATGCAATGCTTGTTTTCATTTAAATGTAGGGTTTTTAAAGCAGGGAGAAATAATGGCTGCCAAATTAATAAGCGTTTCTTTGGGAAAAATTTAAATCTTGTATTGGGTGATGAAGATAATAGAGGGTATTGAATCTTGATTCATGACATCTAGAGAGAACCATACAGCCTAACACAATCCAATAGAATTGACCAAAAAAACCCAAATAGAGTCAACCCTACTATAGGAGGAAGGGCCTGCAGTAAGAACTTACCATTTTGCAAGAGCTGAGGGCGAATGTTGTTCTGCAAGAGGGCGGGCGGGCGAGGGGGTGAATGTTCGAGAAGGTACGTGCAGCAGAGGCCGGGGGCGAATCTTTCGTGCCCCGCAGAAGTGGAGGGCAAATGCTGTTCTGCAAGAGCGGAGGGCGAATGCGTGCGTGATATCAGACGTTAATGTAGCTATTGCGACGGATATGGAACAATAAAATCATTTTTATGTAGCGCACAAATAAGTTTCGTATTTTTATGTAGCGCACATATAAGTGTCATTATACCGACGGCGGACAAAGCATCGCTATTGCGATGGGTGCCTCCAAACGTCGCAATTTCGACACTTAGATATTGTGTCGCACTTGCGACGTTTGGAGGCAGTCGACGCAATAGCGACGCTTTGGGCCATAGTGTCGCAATTGCGACACTTTGTCTAAGTGTTGGTATTGCGACACTTTTCTATAAACGTCGGTATAGTGACGGTTTCGGGCGGGATGGAAAAAATTTGGGGAAATTTCCGACATTTTGTCAAAAGCGTCGGAACCAAGTGTCGGAATTTCTGCCAAATGTAGTAGTGAAAGTGCCCCATGGAGCGGTAAAAGTTGTTTTATCTTGATTTTATAGATCAAACAAGACTTGGTTATAGCCATAGAAACCATCTAGTAATTATATCGTACTTGATTCTATCACCTTTCATAAGATATGGTCCATTTTGGGTAAGGGATAGTTATCTTTTAGAGAAACCTTATTCAGATTTCTGAAATCAATGCACAACTTGATTTCTCTAGTTTTATTTCTAGTTGGTACTATGTTTTACACCCATTTGGAATATCTGAGGGGGACAATTTTTATCATCATACATTCGTTTAACTTCTTTCTCAAAAAAAGGTAACAAAAATGGATTTATCCTCTGAGGTTTTTCTTTGAAAGGTTTTTTTTTTCTTTAATTGGAATATTGTGCTATATGGTGTTGGAATCATAAACTTTCAGGTCCTCCTAATTCCAAGTGAAAACATTAATGCATTCTTTGAATATGGCTATATATCTCTGTTTGGTGATAATAGGTAATTTTTTTGATAGTTTAATCATCTTTGGGTTTTGTTCAGTACCTATGTTGCATTCCTCAACTTATTCTCCTATGGGCTCAATTTAGGGCTTCTTTGCTACATCATTGAAGTCAAATAGGTCTTCTAACAGAGCTAATCCTCGGGGAAAAATGTTATCTTTTAGTTGAAGCATTTCAAAATTTTCTTTTTCAGGATCTATTTCATGAATTTATAATTTAGGAACAATTTCATCTAAAGGATTAATGACATATAATCTATCACCCTAGTTTACCAAAGGATTGTATACATCTATTTGATTTTTTACATGATCTTCTGGTTCTATTTGATTTTGTTCTTGTTCTTGGGTTTGCTGATTGGTACTTGGAACATTAGTTTGATTTGGTTTAGAAACAAAACCAACTGTCTTTTTAGTAGAAACCTCTAAAGGTTTCTTACGAGGAGTTTCATCAGATTTCTTAGAAGACTTTTCTACTATTTTCTAAGGGTCTGAATCAAAGGTAATTTTGGTAGGATGATCAGTGTTCCTCTTAGCAGTATTTTCACAAATTTTCTGCTCCTAAGATTATATTGTTTGTGAACCTCCATAATAGCATTTTCAAATACCTATTTATATTCTTAATATTATTCTGACTCAAGCTTTGTTTGGGCTAATGAAAATTGCTATTGTTATTCTTCTATGAGAAAAATAGTGTCGTTATTATGTAAACCAAACAAATTTATTTGGTTCTCTTCTTCCTCTTGAGGGATCTCTCCATCTTCACCAACATAATTTTCCTGAAAAGGGGGTCTAATTTGTTGGTCAGGTCCCCTTTTTTTAATCTGTGGTTGATTTCTCCCATTATTTTGATTGCGATTTTGGGGAGAGTTTTTATTTTCCCTAGGGATGTTTATATCAATCACCATTCATTCCATTTCCCTCACTAAATAATCTATATTCGCATTAGTGCTAGAGGTTGATGCTTCTTCTTTTATTGTAACTCTCTTCTCATCCCTCATTCTATCTCTTTTGGCCAACAAATTAGCCTTTGCATCCACTGATATGCTTTGCATTTCCTCTAAGGTGCCAAGATTCCTCTCTCTTGACTCATAAGCTATGTCTGGTTCAAAACCATCTAGAAACTTAATCAGCACTAGTCCTTCAGGTGGTTTGAGGTGATCAGGAATGAAATTATAAATAGAGTTGAATCTAACACAATAATCCTGCACACTCTCTCAAGTTTTTCTTTTGATATTTTCATATTCTGATAGAATTTGGAGGGGGTTACTTTTAATTTTCCATCTATCTAGAAAGTGACGTTGTAGGACTGCTAGTGAATTAATGGTAGCAGCTGGTAAATCTCTAAACCATTTCCTAACCTAACCTCCAATGGTTTGAATGAATAACCTCATCATAACATCATCAGCATCGATCTCATGGAGATCAAAGAAATCATTCATTTTGTCTACATGTTGCTGAGTCATAATGGGCTGGGTGTTATCAAACTGGGGTATTTTGGATTGATAATCTTGGGGCATAGCCCCTAGATTTTGAGGAAGAATCATGGGAGCATAACGTACAACCGTGATTGGAGGTGGATGGTTGACAATAATAATCAGTGGATTAATAAGTGGTGGAGGAGGTGGAAAATGATGAACTAAATGTGAAGGAAAGGATGGATGAAGTGATGGAGATGAAGGTCTTTGAGTTTTTATGAGAGGATAAGTAGTAGAATTTTTAGAAGAGGCTGGACCCACAGATCCTTGGTGAATTTTTTGGGATGCAAGAGATGAAGAAAAAATATCTAATGTAGACAATTCTACCTTCGAGGATCTCAAAATCTTGGAAAATTTATTGATCAGATTTTGTTAAAGAAGGAAGATTTTTAAGTGAATTTGGATGAAAAATATATTGGTCAATGACTAATGTATCTGACCGATTTTGGGATTTGCTTCTAAACATTATTTTCTTAAATTTTAATTCAAAGTCAATATCTTGTAAGGTTTCAAGCTTATTAGGAAAGGATTGTGCTCTAGGGAGAGGACTATTGCTTCCCTGGCTTTTGGATGAACTGATGTGTTTGAATGATTTTTGTGAAGTATCCTTAGCTCCTTTTCCAATCCTTAGAGGATCATCCACTATTTCAAGAGGCTTGGGATCAGGATGGGATCTTGTATAAGGTCTCTTGGAAGCCAATTTTGAAAATTAAAACACACACTATAAAATGTAACTCACACTTGCCTTTTGAACTTGGAATTACACACTTTATTTACAAAAAATAAAAAATATAGAAATCTCTATGAAATATTTTATACAATGATTATTTAACCAGTGATTAAATTCAAAATAAAATATGATTGATTTCAATTTTTTCCCTACTATGGTCGCCACTATGTTAACGTTCTGTAATTTACTAGAGATTGTGATAATTAATCACATAGGCCAACATCAGACCAACTTTGGAAACTGGGATCTAGCCCTACCAGTTCCAGAGAGGGCTCTCTCTTAAAGATTTAACTTTGTTTGGATAAGTTTAGGCTACTCATGATTGTACTTTGGTTTTGAGTTTTGTTTTGGATTTTGGAAAATTGATTGTATTCAATTGATTAATGTCTATTGGGAAATGGAGTGAAAATATAACTGGATAGTTGCATCAACTTTTCACAGAGTAAACACAAGGAAATCTAGGAGTATTTACTGGATATTTCGAATTTATAAATGGATTAAGGTAGAAATATGAAAATATTCAGTAGAACTAAAGGGAAATTGAGAATTCCTTAGTTTTGCCTTCAGTTGAAACATTATGTTTGTAAATGCAGCCAGAATAAGGTACTCAAAAGTAAATCATATTCATCACACTTTCTCCTTTTCAATTCAAATTCAAATGATTACAATGAAAGATAACGACGAAACATAACAAAAGAAGAAGAAAATCACCAGTATATAAGCCACAAGAATCCTCTGAATGGTATTATTATTATTGATGCTCTAGTGCTTTGAAAATTTTTTGGTCCTTAATTTCTGGTGGGTAGTCCGCATCCATGGTTTTGTGCATGGTTTTGCACATGGTTTTGGGGTACGATGGTTTTCGGCTCCTAGTATTTTTGTAGATCCGGTCAAGGGAACTACGGTTATGTTCTAATCCAGGGTTTATGGATTGGGGTTTATGTATGCTTCGGCATGTATATATATGTGTTGTAACACTAAAAGGAATATAATGAAAAATCAAGTTGGTCATCCCGATTTGGGATCCAGGGGAAAATCTCTGTGTTGATTTGTTTTATGTTTTATGCTCTCACTATTGTTTATTTTCTGTTATAATATTCGTGTGTAGATAATTGTTGTTCAGGGTTAAAACCTAAATTTGGTATCAAAGCTGTTTTGGCTTCAAGAGGACGCCTTTGCTGCTGAGGGCTTTTAGTTTGGGCCTGAGGTAGACCCTGTTCAGTGGGAGATCTACGGGATCGATTCTTGCGGTGAGAGAAGATGGCGAGCGGCGGAAAGATAGAGATTGAGAAATTTAATGGTCAAAGTTTTGAGTTGTGGAAGCTCAAGATGGAGGATCTGCTGGTGGATAAAGATCGGTGGATTGCGATAGATCCACGTACTAAGCCAACAGGAATGTCAGATGAAGACTGGAAGAAACTAGATCGGAAGGCTAAAAGCACAATACAGTTGTGTGTCTCAGATTCAATATTGTTGAATGTATCTGGGGAAGCTACGACGAAGACCTTGTGGGAAAATCTAGGGAATTTGTACCAATCTAAGTCACTGGTGAATAAGTTGTTCCTGCGAAAAAAGTTGTATAACCTGAGGATGAAGGATGGAGATTCGGTGACAGAGCATCTGAACGCCTTCAATACTATGGTAAGTCAATTGTCATCTGTTGATATTAAAATCTCAGATGAAGATAAGTGCATCAGTTTTTTGTGTTCTATACCAGACACGTGGGACAGTCTGGTTATTGCAATAGGTAGCAATACAACTACCTTGAACTTTGATGACATTGTCTCAGCCTTGCTGTCAGAGGAAATGAGACAGAGAAATATGGAGGGTCAGAATGGAGATGCCTTATCTGTACGAGGAAGGTCCCAGAACAGAAACAAGAATAAGGTTTCGAGTGGGAGATCTAAATCTAGAGGGAGATCTAAATCTCTTGGAAAGTTTGTAAAGGTGTGCTGGAAATGCGGAAAGGAAGGGCACTACAAAAAGGACTGCAGATCTAAAGCTCCCGAGAAAGGAAAGGGATCTGATGATGCTCCTTCTGCAGAGGCAAAAACCACCTCGGATGAAGGTGGGGATGTGTATTTGGCTTCTTCTTCAAATACACATGTAGATCATGAGTCATGGTTGATTGACTCAGGTGCATCCTTTCACTTCACTCCCCATAGGGAGTGGTTCTGCGAGTATGAGAAATATGATGGTGGTGATGTCTTCCTAGGGAATGATAGGAAGGCCAAAATCATCGGACATGGAAAATTCAAGCTGAAGCTGCAAGGTGGAAGGATTAGAACACTTCCTGGTGTTCTGCATATTCCTGCATTGGCCAGAAATCTTATTTCTGTAAGTAAGATGGATGATGCAGGTGTAAAAACAGTGTTCGAGAAAGATGCCTGCAAGATGGTTCGGGGAGCACTGGTATTAATGCGGGGAGTTCGGACTGGAACTCTGTACAAACTACAAGGTAGCACTGTTATTGATGGGTGTAACAGTTATGTGGTTCCTGAAAATGGAGCGGAAAGCCTAGCTGTCTCTGGATAAAAGACCATGCTATGGCATCAAAGGCTTGGACATATTGGAGACAAGGGCCTTCGGATACTACATAGAAACGGTATGGTAGAAGGTATGTCTAATTTCTTTCTGGATTTCAATTTCTGTGAACATTTTGTATATGGGAAGTAGAATCGGGTGAGTTTTCCTTCTGGTGCTAAGAGGGCGAACAAGATATTAGAACTTGTGCACAGTGATGTGTTTGGGCCTGTGTCAGTTCCATCACTAGGAAAGTCTGTGTACTATGTTTCATTCATAGATGAATTCTCAAGGAATATATGGATATATTTCTTGAGGAAGAAATCTGAAGTCTTTGACAAATTTAAAGAATTTAAGGCTCTGGTGGAAAACCAGATAGAGAATAAGATAAAGGTGCTAAGGACAGATAATGGTGGGGAGTTTTGCAAGAATGAATTTTGAAGAGTTCTGTAAGAAGTGTGGTATAGCACGACAGAAGACTACTCCATATACACCTCAGCAAAATGGAGTTGCAGAAAGAATGAATAGAACGCTGATGGAAAAGGCAAGAAGCATGCTCAGTGGTACCGGGGTAGGACAAGAATTCTAGGCAGAGGCTGTGGAGACTGCATGTTACTTAGTTAACAGATCACCTTCATCATCGTTGGAGGATAAGACCCCACATGAGGTATGGACTGGTAAGAAACCCTCTCTTTCACCTCTAAGGGTATTTGGATGTGATGCATATGTACATGTTCCAAAGGAGAAAAGGACCAAGTTGGATAATAAATCTGAAAGGTGCATCTTTATTGGGTATAAGGATGGTTTAAATGGTTACAAGCTTTGGAACCCAGAAACAAGGAAGGTTGTGTACAGCAGAGATGTGGTGTTTAGAGAAGTGAAAGATGTTCTTAAACATGAATTCCTACCAAAGGAACCTGAGAAGATAGAGTTTGAGCTAAAGGAGGATGAATCAGACTCTACAATAGAAGAAGAATCAGAAGATGAAGAGCCACAAACTCCAGCTTAGAGAAGATCAGTTTGGGAAAGAAGGCAACCAGAAAGGTATAGTCCATCTGCTTTCTGTTCAGGTTTTGCCTTAACTATAACTGATGATGAACCCAGAACTATCAGGGAGGCAGTAGATTCAGAGGATGGAAAACTCTGCAAGGAGGCCATGGTTGATGAAATGGCATCCTTGCACAAAAACGATGCATGGGATCTGGTGGAGTTGCCGGCTGGAAGGAAGCCCATTGGGAGCAAATGGGTGTTTAAGAAGAAGATGAATTTAGAAGGCAAGGTGGAGAAATACAAAGCTCGGTTGGTAGCGAAAGGTTATTCCCAGGTGCCGGGAATTGATTTTGGTGATATTTTTTCTCCTGTTGCCAAAGTTACTTCTATTAGATTACTTTTATCCGTTGCTGCTGCATTTGATTTTGAGATAGAACAGATGGATGTGAAGACAACATTTCTTCACGGGGATCTAGAAGAAGAGATCTACATGAAGCAACCTGAAGGTTTTATGGTGAAGGGTAAGAAAGAACTGGTATGCAGGTTGAAGAAGTCTCTGTATGGGTTAAAACAGTCACCAAGGATGTGGTATCAGAAATTTGATACCTATATACGGGAACTTGGCTTCACCAGAAGCAAGGAGGATCACTGTGTTTATTTTAAATTAATTGGTGACCGTGTTATTTATTTGGTCTTGTATGTGGATGATATGTTGTTGATTGGAAATGACAAAGAAATTATCCAAGATTTGATGACCCAACCGTTCTCCAAATTCGACATGAAGGATTTGGGTGCTTCAAACTATATTTTGGGCATGGAAATTAAGAGAGATCGGGCAAAGAGGAATCTCTAGTTAAACTAGAGGAAGTATGTCGAGACTATATTGCAGAGGTTCAATATGCAAGATAATAAAGCGGTGAATGTTCCTATTTCTGTAGGTGTAAAGCTATCTGCTGAACAGTGTCCCAAGACACAAGAAGAAGAGGAGTATATGTCCCGTGTTCCATATGCAAGTGCAGTGGGTAGCCTGATGTATGCAATGGTATGTACCAGACCAGACATTGTACATGCAGTGGGAGTATTGAGCAGGTTTATGTCAAACCCAGGGAAGGAGCATTGGACAGTAGTGAAACAGGTTTTCAGATATTTACGTGGCACTAGTGATTATGGCTTGTGCTACCAGGGAAGACCAGGATTGGAAAGAATTTTGGACATTCGTGGTTTTGTTGATGCAGACTGGGCTAGAGATTTGGACCAAATAATATCTACAAGTGGGTATGTGTTTAGCCTATTTGGAGGCGCAGTCAGTTGGATGAGTAAAAGACAGTCTGTAGTGGCTCTTTCAACTACAGAGGCAGAATACATAGCAGCCACTCATGCAAGCAAGGAAGAAATTTGGTTGCAGAGATTGTGTTCAAGTATTGGGTTGGTACAGCAAGCTATAAGGATAGACTGTGATAGCCAAAGTGCAATTTTCTTGGCTAATAACCCTGCTTATCATTCAAAGACAAAGCACATTGATGTTCAATATCACTTTGTTAGAGATATGGTTGAGGCTAAAAGGGTGTTGCTGATAAAGGTGGACACTTTGAAGAATGTTGCAGATGCATTAACAAGGTCTGTGAGCACTCAGAAGTTCTCTTGGTGTAGAGAAACAATGGGTGTTGAAGAATTGGGCCAATGAATAAGCTCTCTTGTGACCCCCTGTGGAAAGAAAACAACAAGTGGTAGAATGTTGGGTATGTGTTATATTATTTCCACGACTAAGCACACACTAGGGTGTAAGAGGGGGGGCAATAGCCCCCCCTGTCGGGGTTCGGGGAAGTGCCCCAGCGAAAATTTTTTGGTCCTTAATTTCCGGTGGGTAGTCCACGTCCATGGTTTTGTGCATGGTTTTGCACATGGTTTTGGGGTACGATGGTTTTCGGCCCCTAGTATTTTTGTAGATCCGGTCAAGGGAACTACGGTTATGTTCTAATCCAGGGTTTATGGATTGGGGTTTATGTATGCTTCGGCATGTATATATATGTGTTGTAACACTAAAAGGAATATAATGAAAAATCAATCTGGTCGTCCCGATTTGGGATCCAGGGGAAAATCTTTGTGTTGATCTGTTTTATGTTTTATGCTTTCGCTATTGTTTATTTTATGTTATAAGATTCATGTGTAGATAATTTCTATTCAGGGTTAAAACCTACACGCGCTACATAAAAATTCGAAACTTATATGCACGCTACATAAAAATGATTTTATTGTTTCGTATCCGTCGCAATAGCTACATTACCGTCTGATATGACGCGCGCATTCACCATCCGCTCTTGCAGAACAGCATTCGCCCTCAGCTCTTGCAGAACAACATTTTCCCTCAGCATTCGCCCTCAGCGTTCACCCTCAGCTCTCGCAGAACAGCATTCGCCCTTAGCTCTTGCAAAATGGTAAGTTCTTACTGCAAGCCCTTCCTCCTATAGTAGGGTTGACTCTATTTGGGTTTTTTTGGTCAATTCCATTGGATTTTGTTAGGCTGTAGGGTTCTCTGTAGATTTCAAGAATCAAGATTCAATACCCTCTATTATCTTCATCACCCAATACAAGATTTAATTTTTTCCCAAAGAAACGCTTATTAATTTGGCAGCCATTATTTCTCCCTGCTTTAAAATCCCTACATTTAAATGAAAACAAGCATTGCATTTCAACTACAAAAATCTATTAGTGTTCAAATGTACATGTGTGCTACATTAACGTCTGATATCACGCGCGCATTTGCCCTCCGCTCTTGCAGAACAACATTCGCCCTCAGCATTCGCCATCAGCTCTTGCAGAATAGCATTCACCCTCAGCATTCACCCTCAGCTCTTGCAGAACAACATTCGCCCTCAGCATTTGCCCTGAGCTCTTGCAGAATAGCATTCACCCTCAGCATTCGCCCTGAGCTCTTGCAGAACAACATTCGCCCTCAGCATTCGCCTTGAGCTCTTGCAGAACAGCATTCGCCCTGGATTCGCCCTCAGCTCTTTCAGAACAGCATTCACCCTCAGCTCTTGCAGAACAACATTTTCCCTCAGCATTCGCCCTCAACATTCGCCCTCAGCTCTTGCAGAACAGCATTCGCCTTCAGCTCTTGCAAAATGGTAAGTTCTTACTGTAGGCCCTTCCTCCTATAGTAGGGTTGACTCTATTTGGGTTTTTTTGTTCAATTCCATTGGATTGTGTTAGGCTTTAGGGTTCTCTATAGATGTCAAGAATCAAGATTCAATACCCTCTATTATCTTCATCAACCAATACAAGATTTAAATTTTTCCCAAAGAAATGATTATTAATTTGGCAGCCATTATTTCTCCCTGCTTTAAAAACCCTACATTTAAATGAAAACAAGCATTGCATTTCAACTACAAAAATCTATTAGTGTTTAAATGTACATGTGTGCATCACTTGTGTAGGGTATTCCTTTTCCACTTTCACATTATCGAAGAATGTGTGCAGTATAGTTCATATTTTTTGTGATTTAGATTGTCTTGAAAAAGGAAAGGTAAATTATTTCCCATGGAAAAAGAAGGTTTTCCCTTTTTATAGGTTGTTTGGACTTACGTGGAAAATTTATGGTATGCCTTTCATATTATGTAGTTTAAATTTGAATTAACAGATTATTCTACATGAAAATATAATTACCTATGTGATGTCCTTCATCACTAAATAAAATTATAGGGTTTCAATTTCCTAGACTCTAACTCATCTGATGCTAAATTCTAGGTTCTCATTGGTGGATCACTCTTCCATTGATTTCCTTTCCCTCTGGATCTTGTCATACTTTAAAAGTCATCAATGATACATATATTATTTCAGGTATCCCAAAAGGCTTTATAGTAGAACATATTGTGAAGTTTTTTGACACTTGAGGATTCTTTTTAGAACTGCAACGTGGTCTATGCTATCGAGTTATATATCAAGCAACTTGTCCTTAATAACCACACTATGAGGTAGGTTCAACCAGTTTGAACTTGTTGGGACATAGCATATGAAGTTATGTGATGAGTCCATATCACAGGTCTATTATGGTGACAAAAGTGAAGACACGTAATGATAGTTATTATGTTAACATTACTAGAAACATTTTCGAAACTATCCATGCTATCAAGATGTCAAAATTCCAGGCATTAGGTGTCAATACTCGTAGCTAATAGATAATAATAATAATATAAAAAAAATCACAACTTTATTCTTGAAATATGATTGTTACACATTGGTAACCTAGTTCATGAGTTACTATCACCCAAATATTGCAAAACAAACTTAAAATATAAATTAAACCAACATGAGAATCCAACTAAGGGTTTCTCGACAAAATCATGCCATAACCTGGCATTTTGAAACCCGAATTTGAATCCATCATAAGTAATACAATGCAAACTCAGATGGATTTTCAATGCATGTTTGCATGCTACACTTATTCTCTATCTAGATATCATTTTTTAAATGGAACCATTAGTCAAGCCCACAGTCATTTTTATGTGAAAACTTTTAGCTCTATTTGAGCTCTTTTTTGCTCCACCACCTCCATAAACCAGTGTTACACGGGGTCTCGCCCCCCCCCACCTAGGGGTCTAGATTCCTCGCCCCCTCGCGCTCCGGGGTCTTGGGGACTTCTAGGGGACGTTTCCCTCACTTCCCCTCACGCCCCCGCACACCCCCTTTCACACCCCCTCACGCCCCCTCACACCCCCCCTTCATGCCCCCTCACGTCCCCTCACCACCCCTTTTAGTTTATGGTTTCGTGTTAAAATTTGATGTGCCACTTAGCATATTTGAGAATTCAAGTGATTCTGATTCAGATGGTGACATGGTTGATCCTGATATATTCGTGCAGAAGTTGGATGCAGAGACTAGTGGGGCATTAACTTGAGCATTTATGCTCATTTATCATTATGATGATATCATTTGATATTCATATGTTATGTTTTAAGTTTTATGTTTCAGACATAACTTATTTGCGTTTAAGTTTTATGTTTCAGACTTGAGTTGTAAACTTCAGTTTAAACTCTATTTTGAATCTTGATATAATATGTCATATGATATCTTAAATTTTTTTTTCATTGTACATTGTTAGTAGTTACATTAATGATTATATAGTTACAAACTTACAAAATTACATGCATGATTGTATGATGTATGTTTTAACTTTTAACTTTTAAATTTGTTTCAATTATATGATTCATCATTCATCGATTTGTAATTTTATCATTTATGATTTATCTTTCATGATGAAAGTGTATGATGACTGTATATACATTCCTTGCAAAAATACAGTTACATTTTAAGTATTAATTTTATAATTTTTATGACCCCGACGTCCCCCCATGTTTCCTGAAAATTGGTAGGGAGCTTTTGCATAGGCCGCTCCCGCACTCCCTCGCCCCCTCGCTCCCACCTCTAGGGGACTTGGTGGAACATTGCCATAAACATATGCAAACATATATCATGATCTTGGAATTCCATTACATATGTATGTGCCAATGTTCCATAATCATGCCCCATCATCAATTTAAGAAATTTCCATTGAATATCAAATTATGGAGGGGAGGTACTTTTTGCTGCAACATTTGGCTCAAAATTAGGGACCATCTCTGTATGAGGTGAATGAGAACTATATATATTTGAAGAAGTAGATTAGTGCCTTTTCCTCTGGTCATGGAGTCATATACAGTCATCCATCACAAAAATTTGTCTTTGTTCATTCTCACCTTGAAAGTTGCAAAAATTCATGCCCTAATTGAAACGACACTAAATTTGAAAGATATAATAAAAATGCAAGCTAGAAGTGCCCTATTAATACAAAGGGAAAACCTTCCTACCTACCCTAACTAAGATAAATTTTGATTGAATAGGAAACATGATATTGCCAATGGAGTTGATCCAACAACTTGTTAAATGTATGGGACTAAATCATGCATTTTATTTCCAGGGAAACATGCGCATGAAGAGAAAAAGTGCATAATTAATGGAAAATCCATACATGCCACTTATAAAAACTACACCGAAAGGTCAAAAAATACTTAAGGCCTTAACTTAATTTGAATCCAAAAATGACAAAACAGGATTAGTGAAAACACGAGAGTAGTGTGGGTGAACAACATAAATAAAAAGTGAAGATACCTTTCCCCAAGATGCCTTTGTCACCGTTGTATGAAAACATGTTTTCCTTTCCCTTTATACATGCAAGTGAATGCATTATAGGTATGGTGTTTTCCCATAATAGGAGAAGCCTACTTAAATATATCATTCGTGGATTGAATGTTTGGGTGCCTTAATGTGCAATGACATGTTTCCAGGACTGAATTCAATGCAAAGCATATTTGAAACTCTAACTCTGTCTTCCGGTGTCTTATTAGAAATTATTTCAGTTTTCATTTTGTGTTTTCAAGTTAGATATTGTTTTCAAGTTTTTACATTTATAATTTTATTGCAATGTGGCAGACTGATCAGAGCAGTGCAGGAACAACCCCGAGATGGGATGATCATGGAAAGAGGCCAGCGGAAGAACATGTAAGGTGCTAGCAGTGCTCTATCTTCAGGTATTTTAGTTATTTACATAATTGAAATAATATTAATTTTGTTCAAATATGCAGACACCTAGCCATGGTACACCTCATGATTCCCTCTTTGAGGAAGAGCTTTCTTCATCCCTATCTCCATTGTTCTTGTTGCAAAAAAAGGAACGAGATGCAAGGTCGGAATTTAATACTTTGATAGACACGCCTCAAACACCTGAAACAGAAGAGAGGATACAACATCTTATGAGGCAACTAGAAATATATCAGGTAATAATAAAAATTCAAAAGGATATTTTTTTTGTTCTGCATGAGAAGAATTTTGATAGTTTGATTTTTAATTTTTACATTGACTAAAATAACAAAAAGTTCTTTTGTATGTAGCATTTTCTGGAATTTGCTGAACCCGGTGTTGGTAGTAGTGCGACACAAGGGCAAGAGGTTGCCCAACAACCCTCTAGTACACCTTCTACTCCTTTAGGTGCTAGCCAAGAAACACACCCTGCCCAAGCAGACACCCAGCCAACCGCTGAACGTGTTGGCAATGATGAGGCTGATATGACCAACTACATTATTGCGTTTCCTGGAGCTACACGTGTAAGCTCCACAGGGACCATTAATGGCACGTTGTTGGTGAACGATGAGGGTGTCCCTATAAAGCATGTACAACTCCCAGGTAAATTTTAATAGTTTAACTATTTCATGTACTTTATCTAAAACATATTTATCATGATTTTTATTTTTAAATTAATGATAATATCTTCTTCTTTTTTTGGTTTTATTATGTGTAGGAAACAATGAGTTCTACAGGATTTTGGAGAGCCATGCGTTGGTAATTTTTGGCCCAACCATACATACAAGGTAGAATTCACAGAATTCCAACCTGAAAAAAGAACTTCTAGATTATCTAGAAGCCCTTTTTGGGGTCGGCACATTTGACAGAACAGCGGTGGCTCAGGTAGCTGGCAAATATTTGAAATATACCAGGGACACCTATAGGACGCAATTTCAATTTAACCCTAGATATGAGCGTCCTCTCGCAGTTTCAGAGAGTGAGTGGAGAGCACTCATCCATGACGGAAAAGAGAAAAGGGCAAAGAAAGAAGGAAAAATGCCAACTGGACCCGCAAGGTAAATTACAACTTTAATTCAATAGCTTTAATTTTCCTTATGTCTAAAATAAAAGTGTGCTACGTCATATCTGACTTCAATCTTTTGATGCTAGGTTGCCTGACACCTCAAAGGCAACCAAAGCTAGGATAGAGAAAAAGGGCCATCACAAGCTCGACCAGGGTGGCTACTTGAAATTAGCTGCAAGAATTGTAATTAAGTAGCTAAACATCTTATAATTAATTGTATCGCCTTCCAACGTTTTTGTAATCCTATCAGATATGATTAAAAATACACAATCATATATAATGTAGGGTGATGACTTCGGAACAATAAATACAGAGGAAGATAAAAATATAGCTTTCCGTTTTGGCTATCAAGCTGTAGTTGAACGTCGCAGAAGCTTGGGGCAGGTCCCAAGATCTACAATGCCTGATAAGGTAAAACATTAACCTTTCAATATTTTTGTTTTCGTCCATAAATTTAATGTCTAACAATTTTGTTTAAATCAGGGGAGCAACACTACCGACGAGGTAAATAACCCAGTTTTAGAGCCAGATGTAGATGATCCTCTCGTGCAACTTGATCATTGTAGTGGGGACCAGGCCGACAATGCTGCTATCAGTGAGGGCCGTGACGGTAATTAATTTCCACTTATAATTTTTTCTAATTATACCTTGATGGTTTTCCTTATAATGTTTTTTGTTTAAATGACAGAGAATGTTTCCCTTGAGGATCTTACCACCAGAGAGGAAGACAGGGCAACAGTCCCAACGGTGACAACTGGTGCACCAGGTAAATAATCTCATTGCAATTTTTTTTATTAATATTACCGAACTAGTTCAATGATATTTAAAAACCGACAATTAAAATTTAATATTATCTGTTTTTGTAGGCGATGCCCCATCACTGGATGAGACCAGACATCGTGACTATGCAACTAGGTCAGCGGCGACAACTGGTGCACCAGGTAAATACTCTCATTGCAATTTGTTTATTAATATTACCGAACTAGTTCAATGATATTTAAAAACTGACAATTAAAATTTAATATTATCTGTTTTTGTAGGCGATGCCCCGTCACTGGATGAGACCAGACATCGTGACTACGCAACTAGGTCAGCGGTGACAACTGGTGCACCAGGTAAATAATCTCATTGTAATTTTTTTTATTAATATTACCGAACTAGTTCAATGATATTTAAAAACTGACAATTAAAATTTAATATTATCTGTTTTTGTAGGCGATGCCCCGTTACTGGATGAGACCAGACATCGTGACAACGTAACTAGGTCAGCGGCGACAACTGGTGCACCAGGTAAATAATCTCATTGCAATTTTTTTTATTAATATTACAGAACTAGTTCAATGATATTTAAAAACTGACAATTAAAATTTAATATCATCTGTTTTTGTAGGCGATGCCCCGTCACTAGATGAGCCCAGACATCGTGAATACACAACTAGGTCAGCAGTGCGGGTCGAAAGGCACAAAACAGGAGTAGAGCACGATGATATTGATGATGTAATTAGGAGCTTTAAAAATAGGAAGAAGAAAAAGAAAATTTGACAATGTAAAATATTGTATTATTATAAGACAAACGATACCATACTTGGAACGTTTTTTGCGTTATATAAAAAACTCATTTATCATACTATTTTTATGTCAAGCATTAATTGCAATGTTTCCTTGTGTAATTTTTGTTGAATTGTTTTTTTATTAGTTATTGAATATTTTTTTTTATGCTCATGAAAGTAAAAAATGAAATATAGATTGGGTATTGGGGAATTGAGAGTGATGTGAGGGGGGGGGAGGGGCCATAAGAGCTTCCACCTTCACGTGGTTGGCCCTGTTTAGTAGAGAATAATTTATTGGAGCGATTTAATATTGGAGAAAACCTCCCTTGATCCAGTGTAGCAACAAAAAAGTCACTGTTGACTTAGTTGCTACTCTTTCAGATCGTGGGAGGCTTGTTCCAAGTTCATGCGACTCCAATAAATTGTTCTTGAAATGAAGAGGAGCTTATTCAGGTATGTTTTGACATTTTCAACATATGTTCTAACATTATTATAAGAATGCATCTTAGAGTAAAAAATAGTACATCAATTACTTGTATTTATTGTATAGATAATGATGGATTTTGATTGACTTGGCAGTGCAGGTACAAATCCTCTTGCATCATGAGCAATACAACTTGTCAACCAGGGTCATGTCCAGGATATTTTTGCTTTTGCGCTTGACCAGGTTTGTAATGTCACATTTTGTAAGTTCCTTTACAGTTCATAATTCAATATTAAGCTTGTTCATGATTATTATCTAGGTTTTTTGTATGTGTTTTTTCATCTATTTGATTGTAAGCAACTATGCATGTTTCCTGTTGTTCACTATGATTTCTCCCATTACCACTCCCAGGATGAATCCGGATTTATTGTTACATAGGTTACTTTATTTTTACTATGATTTCTCCATTTACGATTTCATAGGTTACATCATGTAAAGTTGTCAATCTCAAGTTGGTGATGAGCTTTAGTTCTCCAGATTTGGGGCTTTTCTGATCTTTTCTCCCTCATGTCATTCTTGCATCACCTCGTTGTTTGAGCATGCCAATTGTCTACCACTTGTACCAATTGGCACATGTCAATCTCTGAGTGGTGCCACATTTCACCTATTTTCAGTGAGAGTTTAGGGTTTCTCTAACATAGCTTCAGAAATCCGATTCAGTGCCTACTTGAATATTGTCACATAATACTCATGGTTTGGATTGATGAGCATGTTATGAATGGTTGGTTGATTCATAAGAACCACCCATATATTCATCTTGAGATATTTCAGAAGTTTTCTCGGGTTTCCTTTTTCACCGTTTCTAGTGGGTGGGATGGTGTGGGGTGATCCATCAATACTGGTGCTCTTGTAGTAGGGAATTTGTTTTTGGGGATATAAAGGAGCATTTGTTGTAGATATCCCATTGGATGCATTCATAGATGGGCACGAGAGGTCAAGAATTTAAATTAAAAATATGCAACCTCTAGCATGGCAACCTGAAGGCCGCGAGAGACACTGGTTAAAGATTGTTTTGTGTTGGCCTTAATATAGTTGTGATTTATTTCTATTATCTTAATGCAAATATATAGTCCGGTCTCATTAAAATGAGGATTGTGGTTGTATTTCTCTTTGGTTTTTTCTCTCTTAATGCTCCAGAAGTTGCCAAAAGTTGTGATAGTTGTTTAGTTTTCCTGTTACAACCTAAAAGTGGTTTTTAGAAATGGGAGTCATGTTTTTTAAGGTTCATACTGATATGAAGATCTTGTAATTCTATATTCAGCATAAGAGAAGATGGCCTCTGCTTTGGGCGGTATGACAACAATTGACACATCTACCTCATTGGGTAACAATGGAAAGGGGAAGAAGTTGGGTGCAATGTTTGATAATTATGGCAGACAATTGTCTTCTATTTCAGTTTTTTCACCCATTTCCTTTAATCGCTGAAGCAGAAGAGGGACTCTGAGATTACGCGACAGAGAGAAGGTAGTTAATACAAGAGCTATGGAAAAGGAGTTGGACTTCAACAAGGATGGCTCAGTGACAAAAAAATTGCAGGTCAGAGAAGAAATTATGTTTAAAGGAAGGTCACCTTCACGTGAAACTTCACTACGGTGGATCTTTCCTTGTCCACTTATATTCGATTTTAATGTGTTATTTTAATTTTTCATGGAGGTTTGTTTTGGCATATGGTCTAGCATTCAATTGCACACTTACTGAAAGCATTGTCAATTTGTCTTGCAGGCGGTGTGAAAAAACTTGTTGATCTTATTGGAGTCACCCTTGGGGCGAAGGGCAAAATGTTGTCTTGGACAACAAGCATGGTTCTCCGAAAATAGTTAATGATGGTGTGACAGTAGCTAAGGAGGTAATTTGTAGATGTGTGCTTTAGTTTTATTTTTAACGCTGTATTAGTTCCCCCTCTTAAATGTCTTAGATTTGGTAGGCATAATTTGAAAACTCAAAGGTGAAAGGAAACATATTTGTTACCCAGTGGTCTACTTGGCCTATGGACTAGCCACATTAGAGTAATGCATAAAGATTTTCACAACAATAAGAGGAAAGGGTTATCGCTGAGTCAAATTTTATTGTTATTGACAGTGTAATGAAATGTATCTCAATGCTATGGTTTTGGCCTTTTTATTGGTTGAATTAGAGGACCCAGTTGAAAATATTGGGGCCAAGTTGGTAAGGCAAGCTACGGCAAAGACAAATGATTTAGCTGGGGATGGAACCACAACATCTGTTGTTCTTGCACATGTTGGAATATTGAAAAATTCTAGAACAATGAATGGAGAATAAATCTCCTTTCCTCTAACACAGAGAAAATAAAAATTTCTTTGACAGGAGACAGAGTTTCAATACTTTGAAAACAAACTTCTATTCCCTTCAATAACTCAAAAAAAAACTATTACACTACTTCCTCACTGAGAGGGATTACAAAATTATGACTGCTACAAAACGCAGTGCATAAAACCAACTCACTCTCTGTTCAAAACAAACATACTCTGTCTCTAAAACACTCTGCTGTGTTTTTCCCTTTCGCACTGCTGTGCATACACACTTAAAAAGTTACACTCAGTCTTTCACTTTTTACACACTGCTGTGTAATAAAAAATTTACGTACTGTCTATAAAAAAAACTACCAAGCTTTTTCAACCTTTTTATTTTTATATGCCGTAACATATAAAACATATTATAATAAACCCTCTTTTTAAAAAAATAAAATTAAAACTAAATTCTATGGCCCACCTTTCATTTCGCATATGATATATATATAACATATGTTTAAAACATATGTATATATTAAAGCATACATAAAATTAAATTATCAAAACATTAAAGAACCCTTTCAGTCGGACTTCAAAAGTCTGAATAGATTGAATTTCAAACCAAATTCGCGTTCCAAAATGGGATGCTGACGTCTGCCTAATTTGTAACGTGAATTCTCAATCCAATGTGCCTTATAAAAAATTTGGGTCCGGTTTTCAGGTTTTCAGATTCCCTTCAATTTCATGCGATCCAATATTAATGCTCCGCGTGTCCTCCTTTTGAATTTACAAAACTGTCGGGTAAATTTCTGTTTGTTTAATTTCTGGTTGGTGAATTGCGTTAATGTTGGCTGTTGTGTTTAAATACAATCCTGTACAGAAATATGGATGTGGCCGTCTACAAAAAAAACTTGCAGGAATTTTAAATGCTGAATTAAATTTCTGGATGGCATGCAAGCAACCTCCAAAAAAAAATGTTGCTGCTGCATCCGTCCTTCTGCTACAGCAATTGAAGTTAAAATTCAACAGCACAGGGTTTAATAAGTGAGGGTGTAAAGGTAACTTTTTGTCGATAGTACTGGATTAAGATCATCTATTCATTTTTGTAGGGTCTCATGGTGTTTGGTTTTTTAGCTTTGGGTTGGGCTTATTGAGTCTAAGATAGTTTTTGAGTGAAAAAATTGCTATCAGGTATTAAAAAATTTTGGTTCTTTTGTCAAAATTTATGATCTTGTTAGGAAATACAAAATTGACAATGGTTGTATCTTAAATTTGTGGAAAATAATTTGAAATGAAACCTTTTTGTTTAGGTTGTTGCAGCAGGTGCAAACCCCGTTCAAATTACTAGGGGCATTGACAAGACAATAAAGGCCCTTGTTTCGGAACTCAAAATTTTTTCAAAGGAGGTAAACACTTGCCTTTTGAGTAGGCTAGTTTTCATTTTTGCTGATGATTTGGTGTATCTAATTGAATTAGTTGCCTAAGGTATTTTTGGTTGCAAACTCCTTTTCATTTTTCATACAGTATTGTCCTTGTGGAATACATTTGATTGTGTGGTCTTGTTAGATCTACAACATTTGTATTTGTTTAGTCTTATGGCCGAGGTGCACTTTTATTATGGAAATAGTTGATGCAATATTGTCATTTAATCCTTACTGCAGGGTAGCATGTTGAGAAGTTTCTTGTGAAACATTTGGTATTCAAAATGACACTTGATCCTATACGGCATCATGCACTTGACTTCAAAATTCATATTCAAAGTGTGCCAGACAATTCTTGCAAAATTTCAAATATTTATGTTGTTTTAAACCATTATCTTTTTCATGTATTGGATGCTGAAAATGTGAAAAGACTTTGGTATGAAACCAACTGGTGAATAATTTCCAGCAAAACAACCACTTCCAAGACATGATTTAGAAGTAGAAAATATGTACTTATGAAGCATAGAAATATATCCTTGATGCATTGTCAATGTTTGGCTAGGGTTATTTTTGGAGAAAATAACTCCTTATTCCTAGAATAATGATCTTCAATACAAGTAAATGCCAGAGAAGAGAGATCATTGTGTGACGCAACAAAAATGAAATTGGACCCCCAAGGAGAGCTGGTGTGTCTACAATCGCTGTGTCAGCATTTTCCCTTGGTGTACCCCGTTCTTTTCCTCCAGCCTGAGTCTTAATTGACTTCTTCTTTCTTCGGGTTTATTTATCAAATTCGTAGAATTTGATAAATAAATACTATCCACAATGGTTGGACTTTAATTTATATTCCCGACTTTATATTATATCCAATCCTTATAACCAATGTTTAACTTTCAACATTTTGTATTTATACTCCACGTTTCTTTTTAAATAAATAACTTGTAATGAACTTTCGGCTCTATATTTCACCACCCAGCCTTACAACAATCACGCTCCAGACTTATGCTAATTATCCGCCAATCATTTAATTAAAAAATTTCATTATACTTCGGCCCCACCTATATATATCAATAACCAATCAAACACTCGTATCGTACCTGGCTATCCTCCGCACACCTTTAAAGTTAACCTCTGGGAAATTTCAACGTGCGACCACCGTCCGATGGCCCTTCTCCAAATCAACGACTCTTGGCAATTTCGCTCGGCTTCCAACGTCGGGCTTTAATGTGCGATGGCGCGGGTTAAACGGTGGTTTTCTGGGGGTCACTTCCCCACGTGTCGCATTCCCTATGGAATCGCTCACGAATAGGAAATACTGCCTACTTCGCAAAAGCGGTGCGATATGGGCAACCCACTTTTGTGATTCCGCTCGTGGTTTTGGTAGAGGGCTTGACCACGAGTGCAAGTCTGGTTCCGCTATCCTTTTGTTTTTTAGCTCATGTCCAATCCTCGGGTCAGGTTCTGAAAGCACAATAATTTTGTCTCTTTATTAAGCGGGATTTTTATATTTGAATAGTTTTCACGACCCCGGTTCTCTACACAGACCTCGCCTTCGGGTGGGGTGAGTTCACAGGGTTATCCAACAATTTACTGGAATTCAAAGACAGAAGAATGGAATTATCAGTACCCAATCGCCGCACAGTTAAAAAATTCTTCACAATTAGCAGTTCGAGATAATTCAATGGAAACTAAGCTTGGAAATCATTTAACTGGAAACAATTGTTCACACACAGAAGTTTATTGCAGAAATCCCCTCTCTACTCTCCTCTTCCCTCTCTAATTTTATTCATCCAAGGAATTACAATTTATATACATAACATATGGCTCTTCGGTTCCTCTGATAGGACCATTCTAGAAATCAAAAGGTCTAATTATAATAATTCAACTAACTGAAACAGTTCAACTCCTACAACTCTAACTAGTCTAAGTAATACAATCAGCTGAGGTATTAACACCTAGCTGTTACACACCTAGCTGTTATAACTCAAATGTTTTCGAACCCTCCTAGCCACAACATGTGGAAAAAACCTCCTACATTGCTGAGTGCCTAATGCCCCTGCATCATCGTGTGACATAAACCTATTAGCAAAAGTGAATTCCTTGAATTTCACCAAATATTTTCTTTGAATTCCTTGCTTTTAAAAGCCAATGATATCCCTTATTGTGTTAATGTTACGGAAATTCCTTGTCCTAGTGCCTCACACTCTACTATGAATGTTTTACCAAAAGTAGGTGCAACCGATGTTGGTGTAGAAGACATGGCATCCATCAAAAGAGAGAATGCCAAAGTAGCCTCATCATTCCATATAAATGATATTTTCTTCAAGAGATATGTGAGTGGACTTGAAATGCATGCATAATTCTTAACAAATGATCAATAATATCATGTAAGTCTAAAAAATCTTCTAAGAACCTTGATTTTCTTTAGAATAGGTCATTTTGTAATAGCTTGCATCTTTTGAGGCTCCAACTTCACTCCTTCCTTTAAAACAATATGAACCAAATACTCGAATTCTTATTTCCCAAAAGCACATTTGGATATTTTTACATAAAAATGATTGTTCTCAATAATTATTTATATAAATTTTCCACATGTTTAGTGTGGTATTCCCATGATTTATTATAAATACGTGTATTATCAAAGAAAACCAACACAAATTTTATAAGATGGGATAAAAAAAAATTGTTCTTAAGTCGAGCCCGCCGGACTTCAAACAGCGATAAACCATAATTCAAACCAAATTCGCGTTCCAAAATAGCTTGCTGACGTCGGCCAATTTTGTGACGCGAAAACCAAATGAATTCCGCCCTAATCTTTTTCGAGTCCGAAGTTGGGCTGGCGTAGGGAGGGAGAGTTGTGACGCGAATTTCTTATCAAATTCGCCCTAATATTTTTCGGGTCCGGATTTCCACTGCGCGAGCGGCCCAAACAAAGATCCGCTCCAATCAATTTCTGCCACGTGTCCTCAATAAAAACTTTCCCTGCTCCCAGCTGCGGGTGCATTCGATGGCATTTAAGGCGATGGGACATGGATATGGCGATTTCATATCAACCGCATTAACATTTAACGTTGTTCAATTAAGTTTTCACATCAAATCCGCATTAATTAATTTTTAACACTGTTCAAGATCGGCCTCCACTCCTCTTAGCGATTCCGCACGCTCCAATATGATCCGGCCTTCGGCTCTCATTATTAATGATCAGATATTAATTATGACGGGCGTCCTTTGATTGCATTGCAGTCGGGTCGAGAAAATGGCTTTTAGCTGTGCTTTTTCAGACGAGCCAGTTGCTGGATTACACTGCCTGCTAACTGTGATGATAAGGAGAAGTGGCGAGCTGAACTGCTGCCTAGACCTTGCAGCATATCTACATTTCTCTCGGTTCTATCTCTGTCTGTCTTCCTCTGTTAATTGGAATTCTGCTTCTCTGTCTCCTCTTGTGCCCACTGCGCCTGAGACTGTACCCATGCCTCGCGTGCATCATAGGATGCGTTGCCGCAGGGGGAGCACTAGAGGTCAACCCCTGTGGGCTCCCTCTAGCCCCTCAACAGAGTCGACTTCCTGCCAGTCCAGTGATTATTACGCAGGCTGATATCCAAATACTAGGAGTGGGCAGGGTCGGGTTGTAGGATCTGGCCACCATATGGATTCCCCTACTCCTCGCTTCCCCACCACTAGTTCACCTTCTCCCACGACACGCACTACGCAATTTTCCTTTAATTTCTCTCTCAACCGCCCGCGAATCACGGCTTTAGTCACTGTGGTCTTCCGCGAGGAGGCCCAAATGGAGGAAGAATGCACCCATCCGGCGGGTCTGAGCTCGGAAAAAGTCGGCCAGCATTCAGGCCTTCAGGGGGGGAGCCATGGCATGCATGTGGAGGTAGCACCTAGCGATCCTGGACCTTCCGAAGGATGGTGCCGAATCGTGGAGGAACCACCGGAGGAGTAGTTTGGTTAATTTGTTTTTCTTGCTTAGCAGGGAGCCATGGCATGCATGTGGAGGTAGCACCTAGCGATCCTGGACCTTCCGAAGGATGGTGCCGAATCGTGGAGGAACCACCGGAGGAGTAGTTTGGTTAATTTGTTTTTCTTGCTTAGCAGGCCCACTTAATTGGGCTGATTTTAGATTATTTTACTGTGCTGGACCTTTGTAATATTTTTGAATTCTGTAAATTAAACGTTCAAGACTGGTTTCCCCGTATGAGGGTAGTCTTCTTAATATTTTGATTTTTTGATGACAAATTTTCCATGTGTATGGCCAGGCAATGTTTTTGACTTCGGTGTAATTTTATTCGCAATGTTAATAGATTAACTTTACTTAGAATTCTCACATGATTAGCGTTTTTCTTGATCTGTTCAAGGATTTTGGGTACTTTAATTTGTATTTGGAACAATGGACGTCGGTACTCTATATGTTGCTTTACTGTTCTACATACTACTATTTCACTTTCTTATAGATGCCTCGGGAATATTTGAATGCTTTCTTTTTCTTGCTTAGCAGGCCCACTTAATTGGGCTGCTTTTAGTTTATTTTACTGTGCTGGACCTTTGTAATATTTTTGAATTCTGTAAATTAAACGTTCAAGACCGGTTTCCCCGTATGAGGGCAGTCTTCTTAATTTTTTGATTTTTTGATGACAAATTTGCCATGAGTATGGCCAGGCAATGTTTTTGACTTCTGTGTAATTTTATTCGCAATGTTAATAGATTAACTTTACTTTGAATTCTCACATGATTAGCGTTTTTCTTGATCTGTTCAAGGATTTTGGGTACTTTAATTTGTATTTGGAACAATGGACGTCGGTACTCTATCTGTTGCTTTACTATTCTACATACTACTATTTCAATTTCTTATAGATGCCTCGGGCATATTTGGATGCTTTCTCAGATTGTCGATAATCTCCATGTGGACAGTTACTGGGTTTTATATCAAGTCCCTGTATGTGACATGGGTATTTTTCTATCATTGTCTGGGGTGGGACTTCCACTTTTCTGGATGGATATTTGGGTTCCAATCTTCAGATGTGAAAATGTAATGACTTCATGGACTGTTTTACTTCATATATTATATTCAAAACAACGTTTTTTCTCTTGTGAAAAAAAAATGATTAATGTTTATCACTCTGCCTTCAAAACTAGCGATGCTGGTCTATGTTGCTGGTTTATTGATATGGTCTGATGGTCTTTTTATATTTTGGACATATCACACTCCTCACATGATTAGCGTTTTCTCTGTTCAAGGATTTTGGGTACTTTAATTTGTATTTGGAACAATGGACGTCGGTACGTACTCTATCTGTTGCTTTACTATTCTACATACTGCTATTTCACTTTCTTATAGATGCCTTGGGCATATTTGGATGCTTTCTCAGATTGTCGATAATCTCCATGTGAACCGTTACTGGGTTTTATATCAAGTCGCTGTATGTGACATGGGGTATTTTTCTATCATTGTCTGGGGTGGGACTTCCACTTTTCTGGATGGATATTTGGGTTCCAATCTTCAGATGTGAAAATGTAATGACTTCATGGACTATTTTACTTCATATAATATATTCAAAACAACGTTTTTTCTAGACTTGTGAAAAAAAAATGATTAATGTTTATCACTCTGCCTTCAAAACTAGCGATGCTGGTCTATGTTGCTGGTTTATTGATATGGTCTGATGGTCTTTTTATATTTTGGACATATCACACTCCTCACATGATTAGCGTTTTTCTCTGTTGCAGGATTTTGGGCACTTTAATTTGTATTTGGAACAATGGACGTCGATACTCTATCTGTTGCTTTACTATTCTACATACTGCTATTTCACTTTCTTATAGATGCCTCGGGCATATTTGGATGCTTTCTCAGATTGTCGATAATCTCCATGTGGACCGTTACTGGGTTTTATATCAAGTCCCTGTATGTGACATGGGTATTTTTCTATCACTGTCTGGGGTGGGACTTCCACTTTTCTGGATGGATATTTGGGTTCCAATCTTCAGATGTGAAAATGTAATGACTTCATGGACTGTTTTACTTCATATAATATATTCAAAATAGCGTTTTTTTCTTGTGAAAAAAAAAATGATTAATGTTTATCACTCTGCCTTCAAAACTAGCGATGATGGTCTATGTTGCTGGTTTATTGATATGGTCTGATGGTCTTTTTATATTTTGGACATATCACACTCCTCACATGATTAGAGTTTTTCTCTGTTCAAGGATTTTGGGTACTTTAATTTGTATTTGGAACAATGGACGTCGGTACTCTATCTGTTGTTTTACTATTCTACATACTCTATTTCACTTTCTTATAGATGCCTCGGGCATATTTGGATGCTTTCTCAGATTTGTCGATAATCTCCATGTGGACCGTTACTGGGTTTTATATCAAGTCCCCGTATGTGACATGGGGTATTTTTCTATCACTGTCTGGGGTGGGACTTCCACTTTTTTGGATGGATATTTGGGTTCCAATCTTCAGATGTGAAAATGTAATGACTTCATGGACTGTTTTACTTCATATAATATATTCAAAACAACATTT
This sequence comes from Pinus albicaulis, assembly GCA_034641835.2. Lineage (NCBI taxonomy): Eukaryota > Viridiplantae > Streptophyta > Pinopsida > Pinales > Pinaceae > Pinus > Pinus albicaulis. Next base: position 582,412,396 of record CM076579.1, on the reverse strand, counting down.
TTTCTCTTGTGAAAAAAAAATGATTAATGTTTATCTCTCTGCCTTCAAAACTAGCGATGCTGGTCTATGTTGCTGGTTTATTGATATGGTCTGATGGTCTTTTTATATTTTGGACATATCACACTCCTCACATGATTAGCGTTTTTCTCTGTTCAAGGATTTTGGGTAATTTAATTTGTATTTGGAACAATGGACGTCGGTACTCTATCTGTTGTTTTAGTATTCTACATACTGCTATTTCACTTTCTTATAGATGCCTCGGGCATATTTGGATGCTTTCTCATATTTGTCGATAATCTCCATGTGGACCGTTACTGGGTTTTATATCAAGTCCCTGTATGTGACATGGGGTATTTTTCTATCACTGTCTGGGGTGGGACTTCCACTTTTCCGGATGGATATTTGGGTTCCAATCTTCAGATGTGAAAATGTAATGACTTCATGGACTGTTTTACTTCATATAATATATTCAAAACAACGTTTTTTCTCTTGTGAAAAAAAATGATTAATGTTTATCACTCTGCCTTCAAAACTAGCGATGCTGGTCTATGTTGCTGGTTTATTGATATGGTCTGATGGTCTTTTTATATTTTGGACATATCACACTCACATGATTAGCGTTTTTCTCTGTTCAAGGATTTTGGGTACTTTAATTTGTATTTGGAACAATGGACGTCAGTACTCTATCTGTTTTTTTACTATTCTACATACTGCTATTTCACTTTCTTATAGATGCCTCGGGCATATTTGGATGCTTTCTCAGATTTGTCGATAATCTCCATGTGGACCGTTACTGGGTTTTATATCATGTCCCTGTATGTGACATGGGGTATTTTCTATCATTGTCTGGGGTGGGACTTCCACTTTTCTGGATGGATATTTGGGTTCCAATCTTCAGATGTGAAAATGTAATGACTTCATGGACTGTTTTACTTCATATAATATATTCAAAACAACGTTTCTCGTATTTTAAAGTTTCATTTTTTTTTAAAAAATTGAACCCGCCGTCGGTATACCGATGCCTTGTAGATGTCGGAATTGCGACAAATCAGAAACGTCGGAAGAGCGACAGTATAAAAACGTCGGACCACATTTCATCGGAATTGCGACAGCATACAAACGTCGGAAGAGCGACGTTCAAAACGTCGGACCACATTTCGTCGGAATTGCGACATCTTACAAACATCGGAAGAGCGACGTCCAAAACGTTGGACCACACTGTGTCGGAATTGCGACCGTTTACAAACGTCAGAAGAGCGATGTTCAAAACGCCAGACCACATTTTGTAGGAAGTGCGACTGTTTACAAACGTCGGAAGCGCGACGGTTCGTGAGACGTCGGAAGAGTGACGCTTGTTCGGAAGCGACGGAAGAAGTGTCGATAGTGCGACACTTTTTAGGTGCGTCGGAACTGCGACGGCATGAAAAACCACGTTTTGTCCGCCCTCGAACTATCGCTCTTGCGATGACTATGTGTCAGAATAGCGACGAATTGGCCGTCATAATTTCCGCCAAATTTTCTAGTGGTGGCATGGACCATATATATTTATCACATAGATGGGAATGTCATGTTCAAAGGATATAATGTATGCACCTAATACACCATCCCAACCCCACATGTTCTCCACTTTAATGGTTTTGTTGTTGAATCCAATGACACATCCAAGGTCTGAAAGGTCCAATCATGTAGCAAGGAGGATAATAGAGTGTGCATGGCCTCCCTTTCCTCTAATGTATCTTGTATAAAGATAACATCAATTCTCTATAAGGCTAACAATTTCCTAAGAGCCACTTTTTTGTCAGGGTTGGCTAACCCTCTACAGTTGAAGGATAGACAAATAATGGGGAAACTAGGTCATGGGTGGCATTTTCTCTAAGAACCTGATCTATGGAATACTGTTTCCCGGAAGCTACCTTGAGGCCAGCTCAAAGTATGGCTTTGGATAACAAGGATGTTCTGCCCCTCGAGGATTTATGATGCTTAAATGAGGGGTCATCCCCCAGACCGAATGAAGGAGTGGATATATTTAGCGTCAGGGATTTGAGATTGTATCAGTGGTTGAAACTATTACCCAAGTAATCCGTCTGTTCAAAGAGAATGCTAGGGGCTCCCACAAAAGTGATAGGGTTAGATACTAAGGAGGAGGGTGGGGTTGATGCAATAGGGAAAATAATGGGGTCGAGATTGCATGCATTCAAATAAGATCTAGATGGATTTAGTGCCATAATAGGAGCTACATAATTGTAAACAATATAAATAATGGGTGTAGAGGTAGAGATAGTAATACTTGAAATCAAATCGGATCCAACAGTGTGTGATCACCTTGGTCGAAGGTGTACGCGTTTTATTTTGGAGAGGCACTTTCGTAGTGTCACGTTGAGATTTCGGTTGAGTAGTAGGGATCGCCTGAGCTGTAGATAAGCCCACATCCTCTTGAGTTTGGGTACCGAAATTCTCTTGTGCCCTGATCTGATCCTTGTTAGCGGCGTTAATCAGAGGACACTCCTTATATAGATTTCCCACTTCATGGTATCTTCAGCATCAGAATGACACCCCCTTGTAATCCAGATTTTTCCATCTGATAACATCCCGGTATTGTAGGTGGAGGCTTTCCACACACCCCTCTCGTGTATCTAGATGCACCAAGATTCTGGCCATGGAGAGATTCCCAGTCTCCATGTAGGATCTGTCAATATCCAGATATATACCCAAATCTTCGCCAATGCATTGAAGGACATCCTCCATCTAGAATTAGAGTGGTAAGCCAGGTAAATGGACCCAAATGGGACCAACCCCCATTTTTTCCTTATCTGGGTTGAATAGGGGTTTCTAGCGCTTGAGAAAGACCTGGTCATCTCAATGTGCCAAAAATAAGAAAGGACCTAGTTTTCATGTTCCGGGTGTGGGAGTATGAGTGTGAACCAACGACAATTCATAGTGAGTACTGCACATAGTTGATCCAATACGTGCCCCCATATCCCTGTCATCCATTTTTTCATTCTGGAAGTGGAATAGTTTCTTCCTATAACACAGCTAATGACCACCGGTTGTTCTGTTTCTTCAGCCTGTACCATACTGATGCCTTCCCTAAAGACCAATAGTCTGCCCTTCTCTCAGACCTCGGTGCACTTGGTTTTCTTCCTTCTAGTCCTGTGGGGATTATGAGGCTATGTATGTCCAGTGCCCTCAGGTAGGGTATCATCCGAGTCTGAAGCCTTATTGTCTTTAGGTGGAGGTATTTTTTGGGTAATACCCTCGAAACACCCAGATGTTTTTTCGGCAGGTGGTGTTGGTTTGAGGGGTCTTGACCCAGGTTTGGGTTTAAGGTTTACCAACAAACCCCTGTACTACTGGCCCTTTCGGGAATGGCCTGATTGTGTAGGTCCAGGTATCACTCGAAGTAGTATGGGAGGGCGTTGGAACCAGGTTTCCGCACCTTGAGAGAGGGAAAGTTAATTAAAGTGGGTCCCTTCAGATCTAATAGACCTGTGCTGGAGAAGCCCTAACATAGAAACCCTTAACATTATATCAAAGGAATAACTTAAGTGAAGCTCATAAACCATCATATAACAAGTTAACAGATGCAATGTGACTAATCATACCCAGATCTATGCATTTATTCCTTTTTATAATATCGAATCCATGTGCGCATCAATAAATCATCAATATTCAGTGAGCATGTATAATCTCATAAATAACATGAAGCACAACCAATAATCATAACATAGAAACACTTAGATATCACAAAACCACCTTCTCATTCATTCATATTCAGATCCAACTTACAGACTCTATTTACCAACCCGCGCACATAGCCAGCGAGGTCCGCAAACAACAGACTCAGGGTCTCCTCGCACACAACCAACAGGAGCCCTTACTTGAAAATTCATACAACAGATCCAAAAATTCATATCCAAGCTTTATCCAAACTTAGCCTACCTGTAGACTCGATTTATCCATCTATTTATATCATAGTAGCCAACGCTACTCTATGGTCCGCAAACCGTGGTTTGTAGACTCTTGGTCTACCCTTTGAACCATTACAATTCATTGGGGGCTTTGACTTGCACTAAGCCCCCACGCTAGACTAAATTATTACAAAATATTACAAAATTGTACCAAAACTGCGGTTAGAGGACCCCGCTCCAACAGGCCCCCAACACAATCTTGTGACTCGTCTCGAGTCACAGTGGAAGTGGGGTCTTCATCTTAGCTTGGAGCTATTAAACTGTGGTGGAAAAATGGGGCAGGATGCCTTCTCTCTACGCGGCTACATTCTGCGCAATGTCGAACAACTTTTGGGAAGTTGATCCTTCAGTAGCGGCAATGACGCTCTCCAAGGTTTGGTTCAACTGATTTACGACCATGTCTAAGTCTTGTGAAAACTTAAGAGCTTCATCTACCCATGGCTTCTGGTGGCCACTGAGGACTTGCTTCTTGTGACGAAGCTTTTCAAGTTCATCTTTGAGCGCGTGGCTGGTCCGAAGATGCGCTAGGCGTTGAGCTGCTAATAGGGTGGGCATGGTAGCTTCCATATATTCGAAATCTTGCTCTTTTTGGTGTAACTCCTGATTGAATTGGTGGAGGAGGGGATCATGCTGCATTGTTGACCATAAAACCATAGTAATATCTAACAATTATGCGCCCTTAGTGATCTGTGTTGATATAATTCTTGTGGCTTCTTTGACGGGTGTGGCTCACTAGGCACGCACCTCGGGAGGGGTCTCAAGCTGCAGTTGGTTTGCAACGTGACAATTTGTTGCTCTATGTCTACTTTTACAGCTTGTACTTCTATCTCGAAGTCCGTCAACGTAGCTACCATGCCTTCAACCTTGGCCTGCGGCATAGCGGAGGCAGGAATTACTTCTAGCACGTCTTCCCATAGCCAGTCTATTAGATGTTCTAGCTCAACTTGCTACGCAATTACCGCAATGTGTGCTACCTGAGCTTGGGCGGTTTTGATAGGTTTGGCCACAATTGTTTTCTTCACCTCACTTAGTTACTGTTGTGCCCACATTTCTTTGTGCTGGAGCTCACTGGAGATGAATAAGTAGAGGGCATGCAACTGCTCACCCGTTAAACTTGCAACGTCGATATCGACCGCAGAGCATGCGTGAACTTGCTTGCACAGTACTGGTGGTACTACCGTGAACGCCACACTTGGGAGAGGGAAGATATGACTTTCGGTTACTGTGGCCAAGGCTGTAACTGCGGTTGGCTGGCTCGCTTGAATTTGCTTTGCTTGGTTCTCGCTCGCTTGAAGCGTGTCTGCTTTGAGCGGGAGCACTTGCAATCCTGCCTGCAGAGCCTCCAACACAGCCTTCTGCTGATATTCCAAGTCAGTACATCAATCCTTGGAGGCCATCACGACGGCTTCAGTGATCTTATCCAGATCTTCCTCTGTTAAAGTGACCTCCACTTCCCCGCCGATATTATCGGCCTTGCACTTCTTCCGTTGCCCTTTGGTAGGTTTTCCTGTGTGCTTGCTTCCGTGTGGGGACTCCGCGCCCTCCCCACCAAGTCCTTCAGCCTCTGCGTCCCACTGAGAGTCTTGCTCCATCCCCTTGGTGGCATCTTTGGGGGTTTCCTTAGGTGTTGGCTTCTCCGTGGAGTGGACCTAAGTCTCCTTTGTTGTACTTGGTGGGATAGTGTCGTTCGAGGTTGTGTCCTTTCGAGAGGTGCCTGTTGTGACTACATCAGATTATTTGAAGCTGAGTTTCCATGCGGAGGCGAAGTTGTGATGACTTGATCGATATCCGCCTCCATGGCCATATACGAAAGGTTGTACAACGTTGGATCCTTGCGAGCCCTGATCTGCACATTGTGCATGGTGACGTGGAATTTGGTGATGCACTTGTATTTTTCACAAATCGCAAGTGACAAGCGTGACCTAGAATGGATTGTTTCTACCAGCACATGGTCGAACAATACCTAGAACACCTTGTTCTCCTCAATGCACTTAGAGTCCTTAGAATCTCAAAGGTTCGCATACTACGCACCTTCACAGACATCCGGGTCCAGCTCAGGGAGCACCACATCATCAAGTGTTTCCCACGCAATCAAAGTAATCAACAATAAGAGCCATGAGTAATAGAATGCATTAACCTGGTCCTGTGCCTCGCACACATTTCCCAATAATTCCTCACAGAGGTACTGTGACCAGTTGTAGCAGACCCCCTTTTCGCACCGTTCGGCCAGCTGAATCACATAGGTGGGGATGGCATATGCCCGACACTTGCACATCATTTTACATGCGAGTAGTAAGGTACCCATGTGCACTCTTGGGTCAGCGATAGTTTCTACAATGAACCCCCTCTTATCGCGATCGACTTTATACTTATCCTACACTTCTTCTGCTACCTTCTGCTCGTATTTCTTGCTGAATCCCTTCATGGGCAGGCTGGTGATTCTATGAATCAACACAACATCAATTGGGATGTGGCCCTGGATCCATAAGCACCCATTTTGGATCAACACCAGTAATTGGCGCACAACCAGGCTGGTGATAGGATAGTGCCCAAAATGGGGGAGGCGCAACAAATTCAATATCCCAGAGGCCTCCAACCCGTGCGCCCATGGCATCGGTTCCCCCTTCAACACATTTTCGTACAATAATCTTTCAAGATACAATTCCGAGGCCAGATCCGGGAAGGCATCTTCATTTGCAAGGTCGTGGTCATCGAACTTGATGGAGGGAAGGCTTCCAAAAATGTCACCAATCAAAGGGACCTCCTGTGGAACCAGTGAAATCTGCAGGTATTCTTGGACAACATCAACATTTTTTGGGGTGTGCACTGTGGGTTTTATTGGCTTAACATATGCTAACAACCAGGAGAGCAGAGCCACCATCAAAGCTTCCTCATGGGTTGTCATTGGGTGCTTTGATGGATTGGGCGAGCGTGCTTAAGGCACCTGCCGAGGGGAATATGTGCGGCTTCACTGCAGCCCACTTCGCGGCTTTCCCCTTCCCTTTCTCCTTTCCCAGATCCTTTCCCTTTTCCTTCCCCTTCCCCTTTCCCTTGGCTGACATAGACACGACCTATTCAACGTCGGGGGTTACCTCAAACACATCTTTGGACCCAATTTCAACAGAGGCCATAACAGGCGATGACTCGGCGAGGTTAGAAACATTCATTCTTGGTCGGAAGATAAATTCAGGGTTGCTGTTGTTAGAGAGGGTAGTTCGCTTAGACATACAGATGGCGAAGTCACACAACAAACATAATTCACAGTAAAGCACAAGGCGTAAGAGTTTGGGAAATAAAAGGAAACGATTATGACCTGCACCCCCCTTTTTATAGCCCCCCAAGGGTAAAAACGCTCATATTAGTCTTAAATGTGACTTACCATCAAGGAAATGGTAAAAAATCCTCCCAAATTTCTGCATTAATTGCTAAAAGCCCTCTCCATTTAACGATAAAATCATTTTTTCACCCAGTTTTACTATTCCAACGACTATTTTTTCTAGCTGTGCACTACCCCTATGCCTCCGTCGCACCTTTCCATACCTCCTTGCCTTCGTATTACCCCTTCTCCTTTCCTTCCTTGTGCGTGCAACATTCCTTATATAACTACTCTAGCCATATAGTCATTTGGTAGGTGTTGGGTTGTCCTTGTCAGGTTCAGACGACTTCCATTAACGCACCCGAGCAGGTAGTCCCCGCGCAATATAGCCAGCCTAACCGCATCACCATCTGTAATTTCTTTCACTATGTATGGACCCAACCAGTGCTTACGAAATTTTCATGGGTGGCACGCAAACTGACTGTCATAAAGCAGCACCAATTCGTCTTCCTTGAATACCTTCTGTCGGATGTGCCAATCATGCCAAGCTTTTTCTTGAGCCTTCTGAACCTGTTGGTGAAAGCTAGCAATGAACTGATATTCTTCCAAGGCAACCAGCTGCGCCAAGAATTCCTCCATGATGCTAGGCTCTGCTATGGTTTGAGGGGTCTTAACCCAGGTTCAGGTTTAAGGTTTACCAACAAACCCCTATACTACTGGCCCTTTCGGTAATGGCCTGCTTGCGCTTGTCAAGGTCTCACCCAAAGTAGTATGGGAAGGTGTTGGAACCAGGTTTCCACACCCTGAGAGAGAGAGAAAGTTAATTAAAGTGGGTCCCTTCAGATCTAACAGACATGCGCTGGAGAATCCCTAACACAGAAACCCTTAACAATATATCAACGAAATAACTTAAGCGAATCTCCTAAACCATCAGATAACAAGTTAACAGATGCAAGGTGACTAATCATACCCAGATCTATGCATTTATTCCTTTTTACAGTATCGTATCCATGTGCACATCAATAAATCATCAGTATTCAATGAGCAGGTATAATCTCAGAAATAACATGAAGGGAAACCAATAATCATAACACAGAAACACTTAGATATCACAAAACCGTCTTCTCATTCATTCATATTCAGATCCAACTTACAGACTCTATTTACTAGCTCGCGAACATAGCCAGCGGGGTCCGCACACAGCAGGACTCAGGGTCTCCACGCACATAACCAACAGGAGCCCTTACCTAGACAATTCATACAACATATCCACAGATTCACATCCAAGCTTTATCCAAACTTAGCCTACCTCTAGACTCTATTTATCCATCTATTTATATCATATTATCCCGCGCTACTCTATGGTTCGCAAACTGTGGTTTGCATACTCTTGGTCTAGCCTTTGACCCATTACAATTCATTGGGGGCTTTGACCCGCCCCAAGGCCCCTGCACTAGACTAATTTATTACAAAATATTACAAAATTGTACCAAAACTGCGGTTAGGGTACCCCGCTCCAACAGGTAGTTTCTGTGGTATGTCGTCTATTCTATTGACGTATCCAGATGTGTGTATACTGAGCTATTTGAAACTGAAGGTGTATTCAGCAGTAACATTGCAACCTAATTGTCATAGTTGTAGCACCCCGCTCCTCAGGAAGAATAGGTTGTTGTTACCTTCTTAATACAGACGTTGACAGAATAGTGAAAGAGGGTGGTTCTTGTGCCTATGGGTTAATGTCTTTGAAGTTCTCGGTAATAACAGGGTTAGGAACCGTAAACCATAGTTGACCGTGTGAGGACTCGCCAATCTCCATGTCAGTAAACCCTTGTTCCACCTGTACATTCGAATGTTGCATGTCATCCGGGGATGACCTGACTGGCTGTTGATGTGGGTAATCAACCCAAATATGCGAGGAATGCAACGCATCTGAGGAATATTCAACTTATTCCTTTTCCATTAATGAAGTTCTAGGATATTCGCGGGCCTCTGCATGTTCTCAACCCCAACCACTTGTAACTATTTTGGAGGGTTTTGAGGAAAACACAAATTTTCGTCTGTAACCGCCTACCTACCCAGCTGGGGTCCAGAGGTCTCCTGGACCTTTAATAATCACCCATATGTAGGTATGTTGAGTCTCGTGTTAACCATGAATGCCTACACCTAAAACACTAGTCCCAAAACAGTCCATAACGGTCATAGCACCCCTTTCCACGCAGAAACTACCCATCCTATCTTCCATTGTCGCCAGTGTGCATCTAGGGTTTCACCATCCAACTAGGGTTTCTCCTTATGACGTTGTGACTTATCAAGTTCCTCTTCATATGTAGATTATTTTTAATTGCATATGGATGCAAATTAAAATCATGCAAAAAATAGAGAAAAATGAAATAAAAACTCACAAACCATGATTTGACACAAGATATAACCTGGGAAACCCTTTAAGGAGAAAACCCAACTAGAAGGTGGTGAGGTCACTCTACTCTCTCTTTGAATAGAAAAAGGATAAAAGTACAAATAAGTATGACCTATGGCTCATGGAAATTCCTCTATGTGTGCTCCATATCCTACCCCTATTGACAATTTTTGCTCATCTATGGAACAAATGCAATCGAAAATAAAAAATGGAACCCCTTTTCCTCCTAGTGGCTTGGTTATAACACAACCCGATAACCTACTAGTGGTTAGATTTGACTACCTCAACTCTTAATTAGAGTTACAATATGGACTCTTCTAGAGTTTTCATCATCATAATCGCGTGGCTAGCCCATTTTCCATGAATAATGGTGGCTGACGTGGCATCCTCTCGAATTATGGTGGTGAAAATAGGAAGGTCTACTTTTGGGCGCAATAACTTTTGGATAAAGACTCCAGTTGAAGCAATTCTTGTGCTATTAGACAAGTCTCTGTGTAGAATATGAAAAGATAGTTTGGCACTAAAGTGACAAAGTTTTACCCCCAAAAAGTGTCTTTTGATGCCTTAAAATGCTCTCGGAAGGTTTTAGACCCCAATTTTCCAAATCGGGTCCTAACAGTAAAAATGGTGTTGTGAGCTGATTCCTCCACTTTTTCCACTATAAAAGCATTAAAATGGATGACAAACAATATAATGATCCAACATAGATCACACAAATATATGTATTTTTAGTTTTTCATCCTTTATAAAATCAACATACCTTAGCAATTTAATAAACTTTCAACCATGCTCTTATATTGTTATGTTCCATAGATTGAGTTTGAAGAACTCCTAGAATTTACTTTCAAAATATTGCTCAGACAAGTATTTATTTTGGAACTACTTTTAAATTTCCTTCAAGAGATCTTCTATTCATGGAAATGTTTTACTTCTCTGAGTTGTTCCCACCACAAATTTGTTTTTCCGTTCAAGTGATAGATTGTAATTTGTCCCTCTAAATCAGATGAGTAATCATGTAGCTAAAAGTACTTTCTCATCTCTAACGACCAAGATTTAGCCTCCTCTCCTTTATTGTGCTCATCGTTATATGTGGGAGGCCCTAATTTTGGGAGCTATATTTGTAAACTATCGATGTTTGGTTTCCTTGTTGGTTGTGTCGTTAGTGATATGCTTGTATTAATTCTTGGTTCTAGTGAGACATAGGCTCTCTTATTTGATTTCCTTGATGCATGATGATGCTTCCTAGCATCACTCCTAGAGTGCCTCAAATATCCACATCCTTCCCCCTAACTCACTAGTCATGTGCTCTGACTGCATAAAATAAGATCTTTGGTCCATTCTCATCTGTTAAATACAAGTGTTAATTTGTTTCTATTGTGTTATCAATATCTCATTTATGTATGGAGGCTTCTGTGAGTAGAGTTAATTTGAGATATATATTCTGGATCCATCACATGAAAATTTCAGACACATAGCCTTGTAGCTAAGCACCTTCATTTTGAGAATCATGATTTCCTCCAAGTCTCTATCATATGGAATGTCCCTTCCATCCCCATTTGAATTTATTTAAACATTACCAATGCTAATTTTCATAGCTCTGACATCTTCTTGATGGCTAGAATATCCCTAAGTATCCCTCATACTTCTATTCCTCATGTTGACCCTGGCCTATAGGCCACATGTAACCTTATTTTAAAATTTGGGTTGATAAATGTATTCTCCTTTTCAATAGTTTTTTATTCACTATCCATTTACCTAAATTTGAGTCGTGAGTTGAATTTTATGGACTGTGAAATTTTTGGTCCATTCAACCTAATTTCCCCTATTTTGTCACAACAAACATTTGCCAATTTTTTGAAAATTATGTATTGGAATTTAAAATCTAGCTCTTGGATGTGTTTTATTGTCTAATTTTTCCCACTAACTAATTTGGCACCCTAATATGAGCTCTGGTTATAGAGTTACACCTTTTGAAGTGATCACATTCCCTATTTTTTCATCGCACTCTTTCAGACACAACTTCACAATGGCTCCATTTCACAATTGTAATATGTCATTGGAAAGCTCTTTCCAAGCTAATTTATTTGAGATGATATAGATCTTGTTTACTATTGTTAGGATTGTTGGTAAAAAAACCGTACATCATGTTATGAACCTAACTACCTGTTCTTGCATCTTTGGCCATTACACATGCCTTTGCAAGTTGGCCACTATCTCCCCTATACCAAAGTTCCCTACATCATCGGAGGTGTGAGCCTCTCTAATCAACTACAATTTATCACCTTTAGAAACACATAACTTATTCAACATGTAGAGTAAATAATCTCGAGTATGGTAGTCAACAATGTTGTTTTCATCATGCATATGACTAAAACACCTCTATGAAGTCCTCATCCTATGAATATGCCTCTCTGTATGCATCATGGGTGAATGGATCCATGTGCATAGATGTGATATTTGATGTGGTTAGTCTTGAGAGCATGTTTTCCAACTTGTTTGTGTTTCCATTCTTGTACTTGATCACCAAATGAAATTGTTGTAGAAACGCCATCCACTTGTAATTCCCAGTATATTGTATATTACTCTAGACCTGCAAATACTATAGTGGTTGGTGACATGTGTGGATTACTGCCAACTTTCCAATTAGATAATGCTTCTACTTCATTATGGCTTGCACTAGGGCATAAAGCTTCTTGTTGTAGGTAGGGTACTTAATAAATTCCCCATGAAATACTTCAGAATGGTAGCATACATGCATTCCCCCCTGCATCAAGACTGCTCCCATAGCACACCCACTCACATCTGTATCCCCTTTGAAGGGTTGTTGAAAATTTAGTGATTCTAGAACTAGTGTTTGACTAATTTTTTTCTTTAACTCCTCAAAGTTTAGTTATTGAACCTTTCCTCACTAGAAACTCTTGTCATTTGATGTTATGGCGTGGAGTGGTGTTGCTACCGTTGTAAAAACAAAATATTAATTTTCGTAGGTATTGTGTTACCCCATTGAAACTCATAATCTTAGAAACATTAGTTGGCACCGATGATTTCATGATGGCCTCCATCTTTTAAATATCTATAGTCCACCCTCCTCCACCTATCACATATACTAGATACACCCAAGATTGTTGTGCAAACTCAGACTTCTTGAGATTTGCTAACAATTGGTGCTTCTTTAATGTCACCAACACCTGTGTCAAATGTGAGATGTGCTCCTCCCAGGTAGCGCTATATACCAATATATCATCCAAATAGAAAATAAAGAACGAATCTTTAAAAGGATGTAATATATCATTCATTAACCTCATTAATGTAGTTGGTGCATTGCATAGGCTGAATGTCATGACTAACCACTCATACAACCCTTTCTTGGTTTTGAAAGTGGTCTTCCAGGTATCTTCTTATTTGACTCAAACCTAGTGATATCCATACTTTAGGTCTAGCTTGGCGAAGTATTTTTCTTCTTGTAAATTATCTAAAATATCATCTATCCTGGGCAGGGGGTACCTATTATTGAGTGTGATTTTGTTTAATTCTCTATAATCAATACACATATGTGAAGTCCCATCCTTCTCTGGCACAATGATGATGGATGTCCCACATGGTGATGTACTTGGTCGAATGACACCCTGTTCTAGTAGTTCCTGCAACTATTTCTTTACTTCACTTGATTCTATAATAGACTTCCTATACAACCCAATTTTTGGCAATGGAAAGTCTGGCCATAGCTTGATCTCCTAGTCCACTTCCTTCTTGAGTGGTAATGATTTAGGTTCCTGGAACATATCCTCATATGAATGTAGTAACTATTACAATTACTGTTTATGTTTCTTAGTACATTCCTTGAGGAATGCCTTTCCTCTTACATACTCTTCTATAGATTGATTTTCTATTAGAAAAAATAAAACATATTTCTTGCTGGAATTAATCAATTTCTTAGCTTGGTTGGTACTTACCAAATTTTTTTTTGACTTGCCTGTGTGTGTTGATGGTGAACGATTTTCCATCCTTGACTATCTGGTACTGGTTGTATCTTCGCATGAATATTGCTTCTCTCCTGTATATGTAGGGACTCTCAAACACGACTCCACATACAACAAGGGAACTACATCTAGTTCTTATTCATCAATAAAATAAACAATGATGGAAAATATAAATTTGCACTGTTTCGTTACCTTCAACTTTCATCCTTATTTACCCATCCCAATGGATATGGGCTCGAATGATCACAAATTTCCAATCCAAAATTTTTGACCAAATCTGTTGCAATGAGATTTTCCTATGACCCTGAGTCAAACAAAGCATTAATATTTGTCTTCTTTACCTATATCTTTATGTGGAGGACTTTGGTCTTTTCCTTCTCTTCTTGTTCTTGAAGGCTACTCAAATTCACCTCCTTCTGCATTGACGTACATACAATCTTCTCATCCACGTCCAAGGTGCCTTCAAATGGGTTGCTCAAATCAATGTCCATGATATTCTTATTCTTATTGTATTTCCTTTTGTTTTGTTGATTGATATCTGCTTGCAACTTCAAACACTTCTCCTATGTATGGTCATGAATGTTGTATTAGTTGTAGTGATTACATGGATATTTGCACTAGTGTGTTGTGGTTGTTTTCTTTTTATATTTCCCCCCTTTCCACTTCTTCTTCCCCTCCTTAGAAGTATCTTGTTGCTCCTTCTGATTGGATCCATTTGATTACCCTTTCTTTAAGCCCATGTTCTCCAAATATTATACCTGTACACAAGCTTCGTTCACCGATTTGGGTTTGAAAACATCACTTGCTTTTGAAAATGGATGTGTAGACCCTCGATATACTTGAGGAGTAAATATGGGTTCTTCGGGGAGACACCCAACATTATGGAAATCTTTCTCAACTTTGTGGTGTACTCCTTTACACTCTGCCCTTGGTTCTAATTGAAGTAGTACTGCCTGATCCACTAGTCCTCTATATAACCAATAGGGTAAAACTATGAATTTATGAGGGTTTTGAAGTCCTACCACTTAGCCATTGAAGGATATCCCTCTAACCTAAAGGTCTCCCTGTGGCTATCCCACCATGTTAGGGTATGACCTTCTAATTTCAACCACACAAATGAAATCTTTTGTTCTTCCTCAATACAATGGACACTACAATACACTTCTAATTGTCGCAACCAATTATTTAGCTTTACAGCATCGATCTCACCTTCATATGAATTAATTTTGACCTTCACTTCCATTTTGAATAGGGATTCTGAATAATTTAGGACACTCAAACTAGGTTTATCTTGTTCACTTCCTTTCCTCAGTTGGTTCTCTACTTATGCCTGATCTCGTGATCCCACCTCTTATATGTCTTTTGCATTAGAACCCCCACCTTCTCCAAATATCCCAAGATTAGTTCTCAAGTCCGGCAGGAGGCGATTCGTATTAGTTTTTATATCTACAACTCGTGATTCTAGCCACGAAAACCTCTCCTTTGTAGGATCACAAGGGTAATTCATATATACATTGCCCATGATTAGGGTTTTGCAAATTTTGGCCTAGTTGATCTAGATCCCTTGCAAATATACACAATATATCCAAATAAAATTACTCTGATACCAATATGATCTGTAAGTTGTTGTGGATATTCCACTTCATCACAAGAAGTCTAATACAATTATATTTAAAAAAAAATCCAAAATCTACAATATTACGGTTTTATTTATGTTCATGTTTATAGATATGTAGATTATTTTTAATTGCATATGGATGAAAATAAAAATCATGCAAACAATAGATAAAAATTAAATAAAAACTCACAAACCATGATTTGACATAAGATATAACCTGGGAAACCCTTTCGGGAGAAAACCCAACTAGAAGGTGGTGAGGTCGCTCTACTCTCTTTCTTTGAATAGAAAAAGGATAAAAGTACAAATAATTATTATATATGGCTCGTGGGCTACTACAATGCACACATCCTCAATGTGTGCTCCATATCCTACCCCTCTCGGTTATTTTTTCTCATCTATGGAACAAATGCATTCAAAAAGAAAAAATGGAACCCCTTTTCCTCCTAGTGGATCAGTCATAACACATCCCCATAACCTACTAGTGGTTAGGTTTGACTACCTCAACTCTTAATCAGGGTTACAATATGAACTCTTCTAGAGTCTGCATCATCATAATTGTGTGGCTAACCCATTTTCCATGAATAATGGGCTGATGTGGCATCCTTTCGAATTATGGTGGTGAAAATAGGAAGGTCTACTTTTGGGTGAAATAAATTTTGCATACAGACTCTGGTTGATGCAATTCTTGCACCATTAGACAAGACTCTGTGTAGAATATGAAAAGATAGTGTGGCGCTAAAGTGAAAAAGTTTTACCCCCAAAAAGTGTCATTTGATGCCTTAAAATGCTCTCGGAAGGTTTTAGACCCCAATTTGCCAATCTAAGCTAAATGTTGTAGACTAAAAAAAAGTAGTAGGAAATAATTGCTTGATACTCATAATAACAGAGGTAACAAGTTGTAAATAAAATTAGTAACCTCATAAAAATATATATATCTCCAAAAATAGGAAAGACATGAAAATGAGGAAGGGCATTACAATCCAAGGAATGAAAGAAAATGAAATCAGATTAACGAGGATTAGACAATGTACAATAAGTTACCCACCTAAGCATGTCTATTACATGGGGTGTCGATGCCTTAAGGATGCCCTTTAAAGGCATCCTCTTATTAAAATTTTATATCTTAATACTAATTCTTATATATACATAATTCATTCTAAGTGCGGGAACATTGCTTTTGTAACATTAGGAATTTAACTAAAATACATGATATTACACTACAATGATTAACCAAAAAAACTCTCTTCTAAGATCATAATTTTCATTTATTACTAATGATTTATGGGGTTGATCATTGATACTAGCATAAATCATTGTTGTAAGAATAAGAATAATTATTTTTGTCTAATTCCTATAAAAAAGAAACCTAATCTGGGTGTCAAAAAACTTCCTTCTTGTTGAATACTGTTCACAATTATGCAACAAGTTGCCAACCTTACCAAGTTTAAAACCTAGTAAAGGCCTTAGGTTTTTCTAGATTGAAGCTATATTCAACGGAATAATTATTTTAGTCCTGTAATATAATTGGACAATCTGGGCTTCTAGCCAAGTCTACATGGAAAATATCTAAAACATAAAATGATTTTATTATTATCTCACAAATTACCACAACTAGGTCACTGGACTAATAGATACATTACTGAGAATACAAAGCGAGAACACTAAAGCGCTTCCTGAAAAATCATGATATAAGAAAATATAAAAAATATAACCTATGCAGAGAAGGATCCAATCTACATTGCAACTACCTCTTTCTCCATAGTAACCACCTCCCTATGCATTTTTTGGCTTGAACCTCCATTGATTTTGTTAATGTATCTCCTTTCTTTGCTAGCATATGAGTGTGAATTTCCAAGAAAAATACTATAAGTGGATACCATTTGAATTTGAAAAGCACTTTTGAAGACAAATGCACTCTATTATGGAATGATAAGGGGACATACCTATACTGCATCATCCTTGTCCTTAATACTTCGATCCTTCCCATGATTAAATTTTATCAATGCTATGACCTTCTTTTGCATCATATGATATAACAACCATGACACCATATCATCTTGACCAACTTATACAAATTCAAGTGGCTTGTTATCTGAAATGTCATTCCATGTATCTTGTGATTCAGTGTTTCTTGACACCTCACAAAATTTTCCAGATGATTGGTAGTCCTCAAATCCATTTATAAAAGACTTGTTCTTGTTGAGTGACTTAATGCATTCAATCGATATGCCACCATCAAAATATTTTCAAGTTTATTTTGCATTTTTTATAATTTTACTTGTGTTTATATATATGGGAGCCCTCTGTTGGGAGAATGATTCCCTCCTTGTTCAAAATCTATTTGAATGTGATCATGATAAAATTTCAACTCCCCTATAGATTGACGATGTGAAAGACCATTGATGCAACGTCACATCTCCAGGACAACATCACCATTTGAATATGACCTTAGTCCACCTTCCAATACTTTTAATTGTAATTCAAAATTTTCCTGAAATGTCAAGCAACATATATAAACCACAACATGTTATAAAAAAAAGCACAATAAAATTGAAGAATCAAAATATTTGATGCAAATGGGTAAGGTATGTTGAAAGCAATAAAAGAAAGAAAAGTAGTTACTTTGAGTTGTGCCTCAGATTTGGCAGTTCTTTTAGTAATGGCTAACTTGTCTTGAAGTTGCTGTATTTCACCCTACAGGGAAAATGTAGTACATTCTGAGTGGAAAATCAAGGAGACAATCTTTACAGACTCATCCTTGTTGAAAATTTACTTCACTATCCTAGACAAATAACTCTAATTGAACTAAATAAATCACTTAGATGGAGCATCATTCTTCAAGACACTACTTTACATGCATAACTTTATCATTGACATCCTTCCATTCATTTTCAACTACAACTGCAAATAAATTCACAAGAACCTTTTCATGTGTCAGTTCTCTATCCAACGTCTTCCTCTCTTCCTTAACAACATAACACGTGCACAAATAAAAACAAGATAAATTTTGAATTCATGTAGGAATTGAAAAAACCAAATTCTATTACAACTTAAAGCTAAATGACATTTTGAATAAACAAAAAGGTGATTTTTTTACATTCAACTCTTGAAATTTTCATTGATAATCAAACACTGCATTTCCAGCAGCTCCACCAGCAAGAAAATCTTCCTCAAGCTCACAGAAAATTTGGATTATCTTCTCAACATTTTCTTATTTTTGGTAGTGCATTTTGTCCAATTTTTTTTTCTCTTCCTTCCATAGATGACTAAAATTTATTTGAAAGAATTCAGGTAAAACATTCACATTAAGTGAATTGCACATTTCCATAATATTGATAAGTAAACTACACCAAAAACAATACCTATCACATTTTAATCTATTTCACCAATTCTTGGTTCCTATTTTGAAGTTCATCAACCATTGAAGCCTTTTCTAAATAAGTTTGCATTGTTCTCTCTACATCGAGCAAAGTTGTTTCCTTTGACTTGCTAAGTCGTTTGAAAGCCCTATTGTCTTCATGGAATTTCATAATTTGTAAGACAATAACAATTTCAAGAACATTCACCAATGTAGTGGTGTGGAATATATAGACATAAACCACAAGCATCCCCAAGTTAAAGGGGCTAGCTATGACACACAAGAAAAATCATGGGTTTTTCGACATGCAGACAATACCTCTGGCTGGGAAAGTTTAATTTCTAGCTCCACTGGTGCAAGAATAACTTCAATCGATGGCATGTCATCATATTTTTTAGCAGCATCAACCCTTGGTAGAGTAAGAATAATTGTAGAAGAAATATTGTAGTTTCATCCTTGGTAATTATCAAAGAGAAAAGTTCTTCTGCAATAGAAAAATAATCATATGTCCCTTGATATTTTGAATAAACTATTAAGAAAAATTCAAAAGAAGTAAAAAACCTTACTCCAACCCTTAAAATTCATTAAAAATAGAAATATATCTCATTTTGATATAGTAAAGAGATGTAAGACTCAGACTCTTCGCTAAGACATTGAATTTGTGTGAAAGCAACACAAAAAATTCCTTTAAGAAGAGAAAAATGTTAAAATGTGTGGGCATTTAACTCTTTTATAAGAGCTAAATCATTCTCTTTGCAACATTCAAAAACCTTGATAAGAGAAAAATAAAAAATTTAACAACATCTTAAGGGTAATCAAAGATGCAAAGCTTACATGGAAACTATGGTGAGAAGGATGACAACCTAGAATGACCATACATAGTACCAAATTGAATGAGGCTTGTATGGATCCTTCATCGAATTCTTATTGCAGCAAAAATATTTGACTATCAAGAAAATTCCATAAAATAGACCAACAATGATCCATACAACTACAATGGCATATCCATATATTCCAGTGAAAATAATTGATCTGGTCATTCAACTTTATAGCCCACAAAAAAGGAAATAGGCATATTAAGATTCACATATTTAATTATTTTCTTGTATTTTCATGTAACTTACATCTAAGAGTGAATTCCTATTAGGTAAATCCCCCTTAGTGGAAAATAAACGTTCGAAAGTGAAAGGTTTGAAAGGTGTAGTTGTTTCGGTGGTGGTCGACAACATTTTTATGGGCCCTAGGGTTGCCTCAACTTGGTTCAAGGCTTAACACCTGAAGGAGGTAGATTTGGCTTAACACTCGAAGGAGGTAGTTCTGAGAGGTATTAAGGCATTTAATTTATTTTATGGTATATTACTATTCAAATCCCCAAAAACCTAATGCATTATATTCATTCGTATTCAATTTTCATTTTATTTTCATGTACAATATTATAACATAATATATGAAAATATTTAACCAAAAGTCTGCACTAAATTTGATTCTTATTGCGCATATTCCCATCGGGTTTCCCAATCTAGCATTGAATCAAACTATAAGATAGGTCTTATCATATTTAGCTTGATATTATTGGCATTAGAATATGGACATAGGACCTAACTATTTTGGTGAGCTTACACCTGTGTTATGATTTTTCTTTAGCCATGTTGCAAGAAGTTTTGCAAGGCTATGGGCACATTCAACAATAGTAGGAGCATATTTAGATGGTGAAGAAGAAAGTAGACACTATGGATCACTTGGCATGTTGGCTCCAAATATTGAAGCAAAAAGAGTTGATACTGATTCTGGGACTCCTCTACCTCTAAACGAAAGAGGAGAAATGTGGCTTCATGCTCCCATTATTATGAAAGGTATGTGCTTCTTAAAATTTCTTTCGTTCATAAATGAAAATTTGAAATCATGTAATGAATTATACTATAAAATCAATGAACTAAATATAATTTTGGACACAATATAAGTATGAAGACTACTATGGACCAAGATGTAAAATACAATACCAAAGATATTTATCATAGGGAATATAACAAAATAGATCTATCAAAATGGAAAAATCCAATCCTGTTTTATAAAAATACTCAATTAAGTACTTTATTTTACCAGGGGTTCATGGAACTAACGAGGGATGAGTTGTTAGAGTGGTACTACAAAATTTAAATTAGTAACCAGATAGGGACTAAATATCATATCTTAACCAAATGCTCTACTACCTACCTAGGATTAAATATTCAATTAGGTACTTTTCATCATAAAATTAACAATTTTCATGATAGTTTGCATTATCAATTTTAGAATTAGCCTTTTCCATAGAAAACTCTAATTAGAAAAGATACAACTCATTTAACTACCCATTATTATAAAACTAGCATGGCGATTTTAACTTATTCATCAATTTTGTATGAATAATATATGCCAGGAGGGTGGTCTATTTAGTTTTTTTATACCCAAGACCCTCTATTCCTATTTCTCTCACACAACTCTATAGCTCCATTATTGTTTCCTTCCTATTTACCAACACTGGGCAATGCATATACTTGAACTAACTTGATGCTTCTAAGATAATTACTTATTTTAGAAAATAACAATTCTTGAAGATAATGATTGTGGATTAGTTTATTTTTTCTTTTAATATTCAAATCTTTCAAGAGTGAGATGACACACCTTCAAGAACCGATTTTACTTTATTACAAGGTTTTTTATAAGTGAAACAATGATGCTTACCATTTTAAATTTTTACAATCTGATCCATTCTTTCAGGGTTCATTATTCTACATTTTGACCTTGTCATTTATTTTACTATAGGTTATTTGAACAATCCATAAGCTACTACTTCTACTCTAGGTGTGGATATCTGGCTATGAACAAGTGATCTTTGTTACATTGATGATGATGACTACATATTTGTGGTAGATATATTGAAAGATTTGATCAAAGATAACGATTACGAGGTGTGACTTATATCTCTTTGAGAAGTATTAACTTGTTAATATCTGTCTTTTGTAAAATTTTGGCAAATAATTAGGAAAATTATTCTTAAACTCAAGCGCAAGATAACCTTTTTTGGTACATGGCATTGTATGTTTCTCTTGTTGAATTATAAACACTTCTACTTTCTCACTTGTGAGATTGTAGAGGTTGCAGTAATACTATAAGTATACTGTTTTTTTCTACTCGGTAGCGTGCACTTTTGAGCAAGGATTTGACTATATTTTAGGAAAAACTGGACAAAAAAATATATTAAGGAATTTGTGAAGTATAAAATGTTCTATAATCTATCATTATTTTCAACTTTCTATTATTATGACAAGCATAGTTTTTAATTTATTATGAATGGAAACAAGTTTCCAAGCAAAGAAGTTGGTTAGGTTCCAATGGCATACATTGTAAGGAAACTGAGCAACACACTATATTGACTTTATAGCTGATAAGGTGATTTGCATTGTAAATACAATATGCTTATATAGAGTTTTATATAATTGCAAGCTAGCAGTGGAGTAATACAAAATGAATTTCAATTTGATCGAGAGGTTTGAAAATAAATAAATATTAATTTTGATCAAAAGCCTCTTTTATTTAAAGACACATTATTCTCAATAAAAAGTAATATTTATTTTTTCAAGCGATTTTAAATCAAATGACTATTTCCTTTTAATTTTTTAGGAGCAATAAATAATATCAAATTTAATATTTACTAATTTAGAATGCCTTTGCCTAAACATCCAAATAGTATTCTTGAATGCTTCCAAACCAAATGCTTACTTTTGTTTTTTCAATAAAATACTATCAACACTGATATATTATATTGAAAATGGATCTAAAGAATGATTTGATTTGTTTTGGAAAAATCAAAGAGTAATAAAAATCCAAAAAACCATTTGGTTTGGGTGACACACAAACTTCATTTACAATAATTGGTGTGTACTTATTCATCGATGAAATTCATGATTAGCTCCTCAGAGAAATGTTACATGTTGTTTGCTTGTGTTAATTCCCATGTGTTACTAAAGAATATGCATTGTCAACCTATCTCCCTCTTCACTTTGTCAAACATCTTTATGCCTCTTGTTTATTTTCCTATGCCATTTTCTTTAATAGGTTCCAATTTCCGTGAGTCCTAAAAAGCGACGAGAATCCATATGGCTAGGGAGGGATAAAGAGAATATAAGAAAGAATCCATATGGTTAGGGAGTGAAATAAAATGGGTTCCAATTTCCCTTAGTCCAAGCACAATAGATATCAAGGCTTAAAAACTTTCATAGGATAATAATGTCAATGTTCAGGCACATACTTCATTAGGAGTTTGGGACAACATATATTTGAGAATAAGCAAGGTTTACTTCAAATTGCATGATAATTTTCAAGTGGATATTTCTTTAAGTTATTAAGGTTTCTTCACATTTCATATTATACTTCAGAGAAACACGATGATATTCATTTCACAAGGTTACGACATTCGATAAACTCAAACTTTTTAAAAAGAAGATTAACAACATCTCTTAAATAAGTTCTCAAACATGAGATTAAATAAAAGAGCACACTCTACCCAGTTGAGAATGCAACATCATTGATTGGAAAATATATCAAAAAGACAAAGTTATGACAGCCCAAATATAGGAAGTTCAATAATGTAGGAAAAAATTGATGGGTGTTTATATAGAGTGAGATTTCTACTTACTAGTGAAGTTTCACAGTTGAAATGTGTGCCATCTGCCTTTATCAATTGGATTCCCCTCCATTGATAGAGTGGGATTGAAGCTGAAAGCCTTCCATGATGAAAGAAACACATTATCACCATTGACCTAACCCCCAAGAGTGCCTTTTATCTCTAACAATAAAGTTGCATCAATGGTGAGCCGAGCAATTGTTACCAACACATATATCCAAATTAAAATGTTGAATACCCAAATGAGCTTGATGGCCATGGTTGGATCTAAAAATCTCAAACTCACTTGATTAACCGACTTAGTGAAGAAAATTTTATTTTATTTTCATCGAGAACATATGCTTTCACATACATTTGAGTGCATGGGAAGACTCTACAATCCTCTACAAAAAAAATCTATAAAATTATTAAAGTGTTAGTCACGGAATCCATAAAAACGTAGGTTGTGTCTAGAAAATTTGATTGAAGTGGAGGATATAGAGATTTCCTAAAGGTGGTTCTGACAATAGAATTATAATGTGATGTGTTCTTTTAACTGAAACACTGTAAAATAATAAAGATTCATCAACATTTATGAAAAATCTTACAATTTTCCATTTTTATAATCTTCTCTGCACTTGAGTTCCAAGGTAAGATGGATCACAGTAATATAAATGATGTATATACATGAAATTATTTTTAATGATATTGTATGTCTATTTTATGGGGGTTTTAGTTCTAACAAATAGAATGTTAGGAGAAACAATATTTGTAATAGTTTGAACTACAAATGAACACTTATAGAATTTGGCAAAAAATATAGGTCGAGTTGTAGAAGAATTACCTTTAAGTAAATGTCGATCACCCAGTACAACCTATCATCCAAATCCCGGGCTACTTTTGGCATCTTGGGCATAACAATGAAACCAAAATTCACAGTAGGAGCTATGGCCACCAAGTACCCATCCATGGTCCTGCACACCTTGGAGATGGAAGGGGAGTAGTAACCATCCAAACCCATTTGAAAAACCACTTCGTTTCTCCACCTCCATAAGGCTCATAACAATTCTAAAGATACTATCCATATTAGAGATGTCCCTAATGCTATTAATGGAATGAATTGTAAGAATTTCATCTTTTATTCCAATTCGTAAGTAATATTGTGTTCTAAATGCATCCTACATGCCTCCTCTCTCTCTAAATAAATAGTATAATGCAAAAAACTACAGAGAAATGATACAAACATGGTGTTTTTCTCACTGGGAAGTAGATTGATAATGGTCTCTAGTAGAATCCTCTGCTCCTTTGCAACTTTAGAGGCATTACCTTCGTTATCTTGGCTTCTCCTCCTCACTAATACTTGCATATTATTTTTTCCATAAAGCTTAAGAGAATACCCTAGGACTAGATATGGCAACCTCTATCTTTCATGGCCACTAGGACCCTATGATAAAAATATATTATCAACACTGTCAGATATTTGGCCCACCAATCTCGTGCTAGCATAGGCTTGGTATTGCAGTAAAACTTAGTTGTGGCCATGGATGCCAAGGCCTCTATGCACCTGCTCACTTTGTTGATCTCTTTTTCCATGGGGAGTATATTGTCACAGGTTTGCAGGACCGTTATAGAGGCCAAGAAGTTGTTAAATCTAACTTTGTGCAAATATTCCTTAGTCCCGGAGATGATATTGCAGGAAGAGTATTCCTCTATCATCTCTAGGTATTATGCTACACAACATAGGATAGAGACATTGTGGGTAGTGACCTCAAATTTGATTCCGTAGCAAAATTTGGCAGCTTCTTCAAAGGCCTTTGGGCTTCTTATTATGCCTAAAAGTTGTATGCTGGAAGACATATAATACCTTATTAGAGCAAAAATAACAACCAAACCCTAGCATGACGAAAAATCGAAATAGACACTTGGAAGACAAAAAATTGAAATTTTTTTAGGACTCCTGGAGGATGAAAAATATCTATAATGTCGATATGATGAACCTTATAATAGAACACTTATCAACGTGATTAATGACCTATCTTAACAAATTCCTTGCAAGGAGTTGATCGCATTGGTATAATTCTCACATAGCCCTTCTAATGGATCCAAAGGGCCCACGACAACCACTCGAAATACATTCAAGGAGAATAATCTCACTAGCTTAGAAAACTAGGTTTTAGGGATCTAAGTGGAAGTCTCTTGGATAGATGGCATGAAAGAAGACATTGAAATCATAAAAGTGGATATTGTAGGCATATAATGGTTGAAACCAATATCAATAGATAATTCCTCCTTTCCATTCCAAATCTAAGTGGGTAGTGGATGGGTCTAGTCATATAATAAGAATGGGTTGACTCCTTCACTAAGGGAAGGCATCACTCATGGCCATCATTTTGTGATAATGAACTTTAGATATCATACATACTTCAAGATAATGTTGACCTAAATAATTTTGGTGGTTTTAATATTGTACATTAGGTTACCTGAATGGAAATTTATTTCTCTTTCAAGGTATTACTAATGACCTCATGAAGGTTAGAGTGGGGGTATTAATACTTTGATAGGAATAATGTCAATGGTGGAAATGGCATAAAAAATCATATGGTGGATAAATTATCTATAATTAATTTGTGAAAACCACTTATGCTTATTTTTGAATCACTATTTATGAAAATTGTCTAAATTATTCCAAATAGACACAATAAAAGACTTTATATAAGCCTTCAAGGAATTGAAAATCCACTTTAGGAGCCTAATTATTTTTTCTAAGGAAGGTTTCCTTAGTGGACTCAAGCAGTAATCTAGAGCACGAGTCATGATACAACATCCAACTACTTGGTTGGAGGATTCTCATAGAGATATAAAATCATAAATAATGGGCAATGTGTTCACTAAAAGTCCTCCTTTTATTCATTTCCCATATTGTACCACTATGTGATATTTAACCACCCCCTGTTATTATGCTTGTGGTTCCACAAGTTGATTTAGGAAGAAGTATCTAGATGAAAAAACTTCTTTATAATTATGATAAAAAATATTTCAAATGGAATAATATAAGGAATAAAAATGATTTCAAATTGATGTGTCCCAACATAATCAACTTGAGAAACTTTACAAGGATGCCACCATGGATTTGGGACAAATGGGCCATACACCTCCTCCTTAAGAATATCCCACATTGAATCCACCACAGGAGGAACCTCAAATTCCCCTCCATGCTTTATAAAACATTTCATCTCCCCATAAATTGAAGTTAGTTAGCTACATCAAGCATTAAAAGGTAATTATTTTAATTGATAGTGGAAACACCCATAATTTTATTCATTGACAAGTGGCAGAAAAAGCCTATTGTTACATCCGCACAATGTGAAATTGTCAAATCATGATCATTAATTGTGGTATGATGAAATGAGGTGGAAAGTGTGAACATGTGAAAATTCAAAAGGGGAGAATTAGCTTAAATCCACATATTCATTATTGAAATGAGTTTTAAGGAACTATAGATGAGCTTAACTAAGGAAGACCATAAACATATCCTTAAAGGGATCAAGTTTGGCTCAAGAAATTTAATTTATCACCATATGGAAAATCTATTGAAGAAAGGTCACTCTAAATTATTTCCCTATTTAATGACATCCAAGTTGTGTATAACCCACCATGGGAGATGATCTTGAATAAGCATAAACAAGTATTTGAAATACCTTTTGGCTTACCCACCTTATGTGGTGAGCATGATAACAATATCCCATTATTTATATGTATTCAAGAACCTAAGTGTATTCTTAATAACGTAAATTTGCACAAAATAATGAAATTGAAAGGATAATTTAGGAACTATTGGAGGCATATGTCATATATCCAAGCAATAACCCTTACTTATCATTTGTGGTCATGGTACTACATAAGTAATGAAATTGGAAAATATGTCAACTTTTCCATGCTCTCTATATGTTAACCATTAAAGAAAAATGTTCCATCCTAATCATTGATGATATTTTAGATTCATAGTGATAAGTTCTTCACTAAACTAGATCTTCGCTTTGGATACCACTAATTAAGGATGAAACAGGTGGACATTACTGATATATTCTCCCACATACATGAAATCCATTATGAATTTTTAGTGTTTCCCCTATCATTTTACAATACGCCATCCACATTTTAGAGTCTCGTGAATAATATTTTTCGTCTCTTCTTACACAATTTTGTGCTAGTATTTTATGATGATATCTTATTTTACACCAAAACCTAGGAAGCACATGTGGATCATGTTAATAAATCGATAAAAATCCTTTGGAAAACTAGTTGTTTCTCAAACATTCCAAATGAACTTTTAGAATTTTAGAAGTTAAATACTTGCATGACATTATTAGTTAGGAAAGGGTTTAATTTGATCTTATGAAAATTGAGGCTATGCTATGGAGTGGCCATGCCCCAAAAATCTACAGTATTAAACGGTTTCTTAGGAAATACAAGCTACTACATGAAGTTTGTGAAGAATTATAAGTAAATTTCCATCCCCACAATTACCTTGTTAGAAAAGAATTCCTTCACATGGAATGAGGCCATTGAGTATGCATTTTTAACCGTAAAGAAAACCATGTGTACTACACCCATATTGCCCATTCCAAATTTCAATAAGGCTTTCATCTTTGAATGTGACACTTCATGCAAAGGTCTTGGAATCACGATGATGTAACATGGACACCCCTTGGCCTTCAAAAACAAAAGAGTAGTGTGACAAAAATTTAGACAAGTCCACTTATGAGAAAGAGATGATGGTCATCCTTCATGCAATAAATAGTTACACATATATCACTGAGAGGTACTTCTAAATCAAGGCAAAATGATCATAGTTTGAAGTATTTTTTGGAACAAAGGTTGAAATCCATTGTAAAAACAAGTAAGTTACTAAGATATTTGGTTATGATTATGATATCATATATAAGAAAGGTGTTAGGTCCCTATAATATTAGTGTAACCCCTTATTTTTATTGTTAGTGTAGCCCCTTTATTATTATTTTTGTGCCAATCTAGTCCCCATATTGTTATTATTGTGCCCCATAGAATCCCACTATTGTTATTGTTGTGCCCTTACATTATTATTGTTATGTTGGCTTTGATTATATTGTGGCCCCTTAGACTCCTATATATAGAAAGGAGGTTTTTTCATTTGAATCATCCAAGAATTGCTCATGTATGTAATTTAAAGGAGGTTTCACCCTTGAAGAGGATAATTTTTAAGTCGTTTATCTATCTTTTCTTCTATTTTGTGAGCTGATTACATAACATTTGGTATCAAAGCTTTGGATTCTAGGGTTTCACTATTGTAAACATGACTTATTGAAATTTTCTTATATAAATTTGTTTCTATGAAGCTTTAGAAGCTGAAATTGAAACCACGTGGAGTTGCAATACTTTTAAACCTTATGTATAAATTTCAGAGCTTGGTTCGCTATATTTTTGGAGATATGATCTAAGGAAGTTAAGGTTTTTGTAGGCTCCAGAAATTCATTTTAAACAAGTGACTGAGGGAAAATATTCGTTTCAAGAATAAAATTTGAATTATTTAAAAATTGGAAGAAAGTTCACGGACCGTAGTTTTTCTTGAATCAATTTTAGAGCCAAACGTGTAAACAATGACATGTGGAATCCCTTACAACTTCACTCTACTGAACCATTCCATAATTAGGACATCGTGGGAAATTTTTCATAACATTACCTTGAAGAATACAAATTTGGTCTGACTTGTGGCATTGGAAGGAAGACTCAGAGGGTTATGACAGGATAAAATTTCAGATCTTGGAGATCCAAAATCACAAATATACAACAATTTCAATATAGAGCTCTAATAAAGCAAGAAAAAGGTGTGTATTTTTTAAATTTTTTTTAAATTTTGCATAAGTCTTGTTTGAAAAATAAGTTTGAAGTGATTCAAGGGGCATATTGAAGTATATATATCAATATTTTTTAATAAAATACCTCAAAAATAAAATAATTATACACCCATTAAGCCCTTATAAAGCTCTACTTTGACACATGAAGAGGAAGAATTGCAACATGATATATCAAAGCTACGGGACCAAGTGCAACAAATTTTGCTCTCACAAAGGGCAACCAAAGATGACATGGATGGCTTAAAAGAATAAATAAAAGGAAACATGAAGGGTTTAAAAAGGTACATGGATGGCTTAAAAGCATAAATAAAAGGCGACATGAATGGTTTAAAAACTGACATGGAAGGTTTGAAGGAAGGTTTGACAAAGTTACTACAAGAAAGGCTTCCTAATGGAAAAAAGGTATTCCATAAAAATCACGAGGAGAACAAAAATAATATGAATTATTATTTTAGATACTGCAATTTTGGGTTTAGGATGCACCACATTCCAAAGATCGATATGAAGAAGTTTGATGGCAAGGATCCAGTAACATAGATACTACAAATGGAGCAATATTTTGGTCTCCATAATGTGCAACACACACACAAGGTACGCATTGCAACTTTATATTTAGGACCCAATAATTTTGTATGGTATCGATGGCTTTGTTCTCGTAAAGCACTTGTCAATTGGTGAATTTTTACGGAGGAAATGATAGCACATTATGAGGATACAAAGAGCAACACCTTCTTTAGCCAATTGATAAATCTCAAACAAAATGGTTCTTTGGGAGAGCACATCGAGGACTTCCAAAAATTGAATATAAGGGTAAATGATATTCCAGAGGAGCATAGGATATATGTCTTCATAGTTACTTTAAAGGATAACATCCAACATGAGGTTTTCCTTTGAGAACTTGATTCATTGGAGAAGCAATTCATGTTGGCAAGAAAAATTGAAATAAAAACTATGGTAAAAAGGAAGCCTAACTCTCATAACTATAAAGATGGAAGTGTTTCTTCTCATAGCCTTCCACAACCTACAAGGTTGACACCACAACTATTGGAAGAAAAAATAGAAAAATGGATTTGCTATAGTTGTGATAGAAAATACACTAAAGGCCATAAGTGTGTTGAGATGAAATTATTTTACATAGATTGTGAAGAGGAGGAAGAAAAGGACCAAGAAACTTCAAAAGAAGAGGATATACACCAGGAACCAACCCCAGAGAAAGAATAAATGAGTCCGACCATATATTGTAATGCATTGGAAGGAATTACAACTCCTTAAACTCTCAAGCTAGAAGGACATATCAGGAAGAAAAAGGTAATAGTGTTGATTGATTCAGGTAGTACCCATAATTTTATTCATTATAAGATAGCCAAGGAATTGAATTTCTTCCTATATCCAACACCATAGTGTCAAGTAATGGTTGCAAATGGAGAAACTATAAATTGATCTGGAAAGTGCCATTTTATCAAGCTATCCATTGGAGAATATGTATTGAATAGTTTTCCATTCCAATGGGTGGTGCTGATGTTGTACTAGGAGTCCAATGGTTACAAACTTTGGGTACGATAGCTTGTAATTTTCAATAAATTTTATTGATTTTTTTTTGGGAAGGAACTAAAATTGAATTAAGGGGTATTGCAAGGAAACCAGAAAAGCTAATAAGCTATAATGGCATGGAAAATATTCTAAATAAAGAACAATGGTGCGTAATTGCACAATTATGCTTGCTGGAGGTTCAAACATCGAAATCATCTACTTCTTCAGATCTCAAAAAAGTCTTGGACAATCATTAGAAGGTATTTGAGACTCCAAAAGGCCTCCCACCTATTCATGATCATGATAATGCTATTTATTTGATACAGGGAAGTGTTCCTCCAAACAACATGCATTACAGATATCCCTATGCCAAAAAGAGTGAAATTGAAAGTATGGTTGCAAAAATTCTAGAGGTCAGTATAATTCAACCTAGTCAAATTTCTTTCTCTTCTCGAGTGGTATTGGTTCACAAGAAGGATAGATCATGGCGCATGTGTCCGTATTATAAAGAGCTCGACAATCTCACTATTAAAGATAAATTTCCCATTTTTGTCATTGATGGATTACATGGAGAAATTTACTTCACGAAGTTGGATCTTCATTAATGATATCATCAAATAAGAATGAAGACTGAAGACATTTTGAAAACAACATTTAGAACTCAGGTCATTATGAATTTTTGGTCATGCCTTTTGGCCTTAACAATGCACCTTCTACATTTCAAGGTTGATGAATTCCATTTTTAAAATCTTCCTTGGAAAATTTGTGTTAGAATTTTTTGATGATATATTAATCTACATAAAGTATTTGAAGGATCATGTTCAACATGTTGACTGGGTGCTCAAATTATTGGAGGAGAAACAATTATATGCAAAAAATCCAAATGTTTCTTTGAAGTACAGGAGGTGGAATATCTGGGTCATATTCTATTTCATGAGGGTGTTAAGGTAGATCCTAAAAAAATTAAAGCCATTAAGGAATGAAAAATCCCACAACCATAAAGAATCTGCGAGAATTTCTCGGGTTGACAGGTTATTATCGCTAGTTTGTTAAGAATTATGGGAGAATAACAACACATCTAACAACATTACTGAAGAAAGATGTGTTTTCTTGGAATCCATAAGCAACTAAGGCCTTTCAACATCTTAAAGAGGCAATGTGGAAAGCATCGGTCTTAGCTATGCTAGACTTCACAAAAACCTTTATTGTGGAATGTGATGCCTCGGGAAATGGATTTTTTTCTATTTTAATGCAATAAGGAAGACCCATTTCTTTTGAAAGTCATCCAATCAAAGGAAATTATTTACAAAAACCTATTTATGAGAAGGAAATTTTGGCAATACTACATGCACTTAAGCAATGGCGATCGTACCTAATGGAAAGACACTTAAAGGTAAAAACAAATCATGATAGTATTAAATAATTTTCAGAAAAAATATTAACTTCATAAGAGAAGAAAAAATGGGTCACAAATATGTTGGGTTATGACTTTGAAATCATCTACAAAAAGGGAAGAAAATTGTTGTTGCATATTCACTCTTAAGAAAGGATGAGGATGTGGAAGTAGTGTTTTGTTCCACTTCTATTATCTAGCCAGATTGGATAACTGAAGCAAGGGATGAATGGAAGAGTGATGAAGAAGTGTGGGAATTTATTCAAAAGTTGCAGCAAGATCCGAGTACATCTGATACATTTAGTTGGAAAAATGATTCATTATGGTACAAAGATCGCTTATACCTTTGTAAGAATTCCCAACTCAAACAAAATATTCTTCTAGAATTGCACACCTCTCCCTTAGGAGGGTACTCAATATTTTTAAAAACTTATCATAGGGTTAAGAAGGTTTTTCTTCGGGATGGCCTTAAATCTGATATTCAAAAGTTTGTGGCGGAATGTTTGGTTTTCCAACAAAATAAATTTGGGATAATTAAGACCATGGGTTTGTTACATACTTTATCCATTCCAAGTCAACGTTGGGAGGAGGTTTTAATGGATTTTATCACAGGTTTACCCAAGTCCGAAGGAAAGAGGGTAATCGTGGTGGTAGTTGATAGACTTACCAAGTATGAACACTTTTGTGCATTATCTCCTCCATTTAAAGCTAGTACAGTTGCTACTTCATTTATGGAAACAATTCAAAAGCTACATGGAAACCTAAACATTAATGTAAGAAAAAAAAATCCCATTTTCACTGGAAATTTTTGGATGAAATTATTTTCTTTTCTGGTTACTCAGTTAGCTCATAGCTCATCTTATCATCATCAATTTGATGGGAAAACTGAGATAGTGAACACATTTTTGGAAGGATATCTTTGTTTCTCTGTATATGATAAACATGTACAATGGGTCAAGTGGTTACCTCTAGATGAATGGTGGTATAAAACTGCTTTCCATACTACAACAAAAATGACCCCATTTATGACACTTTATGGATATCATCCACCGCCCATCACATCATATTTAAGAGAAAATTCTAAGGTTCAATCAGTGGAAGAGAACATCGAGCATCAACAATGATTTCTCCAAATCTTAAAGGATAACCTCACTTTGGTGCAAAATTGAATGAAACAATAGGCATATCAACATTGCAATGAAAGAAGTTTTGTTGTAGGCGACTGGGTATTTTTACGGATACAACCATACAAACAAATGTCCCTCAAGCAAGCTAAGAAGGATAATAAATTATCACCAAAGTATTATGGTCCTTACAAGGTGTTGCAAAATATTGGTACTATGTCATACAAATTAGAGCTTCCTGCATTTTCCTGAGTGCACCCAGTCATCCATGTTTCATGCTTAAAGAACGTTATAGGCGACAATATCCCAATTCAAAAAATATTTCCAGAACTTGACGAGGAAGGGAGAATCATATTTGAACCTGAAGCATTCATGAAAAAAATAACTCTACAACTACGAAATCGATAAATTTTAGAGTATCTCATCAAGTGGAAGAACTTACTTGCTGAAGATTCCACATGGGAGGATGATATTTTTATACAAAAGTATCCAGAAGTACTCAAGCATTTAGGACAACACTTTTTTGAAGGAGAGGGGCATGTTAGGTCCCTATAATACTAGTGTATCCCCTTATTGTTATTGTTAGTGTAGCCCCTTATTGTTATTATTGTGCCCTTACATTATGATTGTTATGTTGGCTCTGATTATATTGTGACCCCTTAGACTCCTATATATAGAAAGGAATTTTTTTCATTTGAATCATCAAATAATTGTTCATTTATGTTATGTAAAGGAGGTTTCCCCCTTGAAGAGGATAATTTTTAAGTCGTTGATCTATCATTTCTTCTATTTTGTGAGTTGGTTACATAACAAAAGGAAAACATACTATAGTAGTTGATGCTTGGTGTAGGAAATATGAGGAGAAAGGTGTTGAAAAAAATGTAGCAAGAAATGATTAATTTGACTTTAGCCTTAGTAAAATGGAATAAATAGAATTTCCATATTAGTAGGAAACCTTGGAGGCAGTTAACTAGTGTGACATGGATCTTATCACTTCGTTAGCTCAGTAAATTTTAGTTAGAGGATTTGGAGTTAAATTATGCATGTGTGATTTCTAAATATTAGTAATCTAGTTCAATTATTTTCAATAGTATTTATTTAACTAACCTCTAGCTATTGATAGAGTCGGTTTAAGGTATGTTTTGCATTGGGACAACAGTATAACTCAGAGATCTTTAGTTAACTGATCAACCAACCTAAAATATCTAGTGCGTGTAAGGAAATTGAATTCCCTATTTGAAGTGGAGATGACAAGGAGGTGTAACTTCAATTATAGACTAGTCTTGAGTGTACGTGTGTTGCATGGAATCAGTGATCAATCCTTCAGAATTGCACAATCAATTTGGAGGAAATTCCTAAACAATAGGGGCCAATTTCCTTAGGATTTACACTATCAAATAGGAGGTTAAGTGAGTTGATATTTGGCTAAGTGTTGGTTAGAGTTGTTTATTGAGAAGATATAACAATTATTCTTTTATAGGTTGACATCAGAGTTGGATCTAGCAATTGTAATAGATTCTCTATTCATATGATTAATGCAAAGAGGCTCGACTCAGGTTTTTTCCTAGATGGGTTCCCCTATAAATCATTATGTATTTGTGGTTTTTCTTATTGCATGTTGTTCTGAATTATGAATTTCATTCCACAGATCAGTAGAGAATAATTGTGTCTCTTTATTTTATATTAAATTTCTTGAGAAATCGCAATTGTATCAAATTTATACATGGCATAAGAGCCTCTGAATTCACATTAGAACCACTATTTTGAGCTTGTCTCTCAAGGAATTTCGAATTCATAACTTTTGTGCAAAAAATTTTCTTCAGGATCGAGAGGATGTCTTTCAATAAACTGAGATTGGAGTATGATCTAGAGGTTAGTTTGAATTTTATAACTTGGAAAGATCAAATGAAAACAATGCTCGATGAAAACTGTGTGTTAGAATATGTTAAAGCGGACATTGCAAAACCTCCACGGTCTGATGCACAACACTTATCCCAATGGAATAAGGATGCTGCAAAGACTAGGATAATTATTTTGAAAGGTGTGAGAGACCACGTGGTCTCAAATCTCCATGGAAAAGAGACAACATTTTCTATGTGGAAGGAATTGACTAAGCTATTTGAAAATAATAGTGACCATAGAAAATTGGCCCTGAAAGACAAACTTCGAAACGTTAAGATGCAAAAGAATGATACTATTCCACAATATCTCTCTATATTTACACAAGTTTGGGATGAGCTTGGAGGGGTTGGTGTGAATGTTACAGAAGATGACCCGGTGAGCCTTACTTTTCTAGGTCTTCCAAAATTGTGGCACAACTAGTAGGACTCACTGAATGGAAAGGAACAATTACCAAATTGGGAAAAGTTGTGTTTTGATTTGGTTCAAGAAGAGTTCAAGAGAAATAACCAAGATGGAACATCATCCAAAGATGAGGATGAAGGAATTTTTCATTGGTTGGAGAGGGGAAGAAGGGAAAAGGGAAGAAGACCCAGAGAAAACCCGAGTCCAACCAAAATCATGGCAAGAAGAAAGACATGGGAAATATAAAGTGCTTCCATTTCCACGAGTTCAAGAACTATATAAACAAATTTATGCACAAGAATTATAGCAAGAAGCCTTCATGGGGATCACCAGGTGAAGCATTGGCTTCACAATTCGAATCAGGCTTCACCCTAATAGCATGCATGACCAAAATTGTTATGTGGAGTGTGTGGTACCTTGATTCCGATGCCTCGTACCATCTGACATGGTGCAAGGAGTTTTTTAGTAGCCTGTAGGAGAAGGATCTATAGATGCATATAAAAATGGGGGATGATGGGAGGTACAATGCTACAAGAATTGGTATTGTACCTTTGAGAGGGAGAAAGCCTCTCCTCTTCGCCTCAAAGATGTTATGTTTATTCTTGGGCTGAAGAAGAACCTTATCTCTGTTGAATTTTTGGAGTATCGTGGATATGATGTTATTTTCAGTAAAGGGAAAGCCTTTTTGAGACATATAGCTATTGGGAAAGTGAAGAAGATCGGGTTTCAAGTGAAGAAAATATACAAACTTGAGGTGGGAAATTACATTGCATTGAGTAGTAAGGCGGAAAAAGTGAAGAGTCACGATGTTGGAGAACTCTGGCATAGGATATTTGGTCATCTACACCATGGTAGCTTAAAAATCATGAAACAAATAATCACTGGTCTCCCTAAAGGCTCCCTTGACCAGCAAGATGTTTGCAAGGGTTGCACATTGGGGAAATATGTCAAATCCACATTCCATGACCGAGAGAGTAGAGTAGATGAAATCTTGGAGTGAGTCCACCCTAATTTTTTTGGACCCTTTTTTACAGCCTCCACAACAAGACATAAGTACAATGTTATTTTATTGATGATTTCTATAGAAAATGTTGGATCTTCTTCATGCGGAAGAAGGATGAAGTTTTCTCAAAATTTGTTGAGTTCAAGGCATTAGTTGAGAAGGATACTAGGAAGAAAGTGAAGGCTCTCAGGAGTGACAATGGAGGTGAATTTGTTTCGCATGCCTTCAAATATTTATGTGCAAAAGGAGGTATTCGAAGGGAACTAACAACACCTCATAATTCAAAGTAGAATGAGGTAGATAAAAGGAAAAAAAAATCATAATGGGAGAAACAAAAACCATGTTGCATGATCAAGGGATACCATTACATCTATGGGCATAAGCACGAAACACCACAATCTACTTGCAGAACCAGAGTCCTCATAGGATACTTGGTATGATCACACCGACGGAAGCCTTCTTTGGGAGAAAGCCTAATGTGTCTCATTTTTCAATTTTTGTAGCTTCAATTTATTGTCATGTATCCAAGGATTCAAGGAAGAAAATTGAACCTATAGAAGAGTTGGGAGTTTTTGTAGGATACACTAAAACTCCACACAATTACCAGGTGTATATTCCTTCACTAAGGATGAAAATTGTAAGGAGAGATGTCAAGTTCGATGAGGACAAGGCTATGATATGTTTTCTTGAACGAGATCTGAGTATCCCAATAGAGAAGGAGATTCTAGCTCCAAAGGAGGAGCCTCATGGTGATTTTCAAGAGGTTGTGGAGCACCCACATGCATTGGAGCAGACAAGAGGTAGAGTGGAGGCACCCACTCAACCACAATATTCTAGAGAGGGGAGAAATAGAACTAGAGAAGCTAATATATTGATTCAAGATGAAAGGGATAATGTGGGAGCCCCCACATCACAATGCAGGAAGAGGAGGTCACCTGATATGTAAACTGGTTACCTGGTTCTCATGTGATCTGAAATGAGGGCAAACTTGTTTTATGCTATGCGAGCTCCCTCATCCGTATAATAAATGTGTTACTTATGTGCATGGTTTTATATGTCATGAGTAGGTTTCTTCCAGGATTTAAATGTTAAAATGTCTTAAAAATAACATTCCAACATAAACAGCTGAAAAACACATATGCATTAAACCATAAGACAAAATTTTTTGATGAAGGAGTTCACCCCGCCTGGGCTACATCTCCTTGGCCTGTCAACATGACTAGACCACTCTTCAATTTGGTGAATACAGGTAAAATCAATATATTTCCTTACTATGTGACTAATCACCCCTTCAAGATGATGTTCTCCTGCAAAGAATTCTCACATTTAACAAAAATAAAACTATCTCCTACAGAGATAATCTATACCTCACCAACGAGTGCTAGAAATCCTCACAAATACACTCCAATTCCACACTGAATCATACATAAAATATCTTCACAAAATCAATGTATGAAGAAAAAAAACCATAATTTCACCATGTGGGCCAAAGCTACTGCAACAATAGTTCTGTAAATGAGAACAACCCCTACAAGGTCTCCTCCTTGATCCACAACTTCCAAAACTGCTTCAAATGGTTGATTGATCCATACACCCTTCTTGTAAAAATTGAAAAATGACCTTAAAGATGTGTTCAAATCGGAAAATAGAAGTTACCATTGGATTCATAACATCATTAAACCCATGATTAGCCTCTTATACTTCTCCAATTGGACTTCAGGTTCTCTAGACATGGCCTCCTCTCCTGGTGGCCCTGGGCGTCAAAAATCTTCAAGTGGGAAAAAATAAATCAAGACTTCATCCTCTGCCTATGAAACCTATTCCAATGGATTCCCATCATGCCAAAATGCTCAGAATGACTTTTACTGAGCTTAATTTGGTCGAATATTTCTAGGATAGGCCTCATTTACTCCAGGACTAGTAAACTACCACTAAATTTGGTGGACTGCCAGTTAATTCCACTAAAAGTGGGACTCTGCTGAATCTGGCGCGCTCCTCTAAAACTCTGCCAACTTAACTCCGAGCTTAATTAGTGCTAAGCACAGATTATGGGCGAATAAGCATGATTTTAATGATAAGCGCAGTTTACGAGCTAATGCAGCTTATCGTGGGTTAACCACGTTTTACGTTAATTAAACGTGATTAACAAAAATCCCGCCTGTTCTGTTGTCTTAGCCCCTAGTTCTAGAGTCATGGAAACATGGGGAGGGGGCTGGCCCCCTCAAACCCACAAACATTGGGCGAATTTAATTTAATTTTATGTGAGAGACGTATAGGGTAAGAACTACCCCGGAGCAGAGACCGTATGGTGTGCAGTTTGTAGGCGGGAGGTCAGGGGTTCGAGCCCCAACTCAACCATAAAATTTTACACCGCGCCATAATAGAACCTCCTCTCGCTAACTTGGTCGAATTTTCCAACTTTAAACCTCCTCCAAAATGGTTAACGCTCCTCCAATGTTGTATACTGGCTCCTCTACACTTGGTGATACCCCGCCGAAATGTGGGTTTAAAAACATTAATATATATATATAATAACACCACCATATGAATAAGGTTCAAACCAATAATTCAACCATGAAGTAAATTTCCAATCATTAATAAAATTTGACATTCGACCTCAGGGTTAGGAGTTGGCCCACCAGAGAGGCCACGTGGTGCCCTCTAGTTGGGTTATACTCCAACCCTTTAAAAAAAATTTCAAATTACCACTTAGGAAGAATTGGAGGTCATTGGGAAATTTATTTCTTCACTTAACACATCTAGTGAATCTGAAGACAACACTTGTCACAGTGTCACTAGCTGCAGTCTAGACAATATTCTTGCAATGCTGACTTTACTTGCCACATCAGCACTGTACCTGTTCTGCTATTTTTTTGCCTGTTTTGGAAAACGAACAACAGACGATAACTCAGTCATACGAACTCGGATTTTGATGAAATGAGTTGCGCTAGAATCCTGGAGACGAAATTTATCGGGTTGTTTAGGTTCTAAGCTATTTCAAGCACTTTGAATTTTTAGCTAATTTTAGGCCTTGATCTAAATTCTGATCACACCTTCCCAGTGATGGGCATTTGGACCCACAAAAGTCGATAATTATTTCTTGAGCTTCAACACTCTTCTGATTTCAAGTTATTTCAAATGATTTTACTTGAAAAGTCTTGACTATTATCTTGACATGCCTTGCATCACAACTGGCTATGTCTCTCAACCATGCTCTCTGACTGTTGTTGAACCTCTTCAACATTGTTGGCTGTTGTTGACTGATACATATCCAGTTGTACCACATCAATATCTATGTGCTTGGAAAACTCTTAGCCTTCCCACTGAGAATGAAGTCCCTCTTGCAAAAATGGCATACAAGCTTGTTCTTGGAAATCCTCTTATCCAAATTAAACTTGCAATATGAGTGAACTATTGGTGTCAACAAAAAAAAAACCAGCTTGTTCTGCAATGGGTGCAAAATAATTTTCATATCATTCTCACTGGATGGACATCAAACTTCCTGAAACATCTTGTCACAAGAATACACAATCAATCTTGAAAAGAAAACATTATGCAAGAATTGAAATGATGACCACCTCTTTTTTTGCTCCTTCAAAGCAATGACCTCCTGTAACATCAAGTACATGGTGATATTCTTGCACATTGGTGTATCCAATATCGACCCACAATCGACAAACACCATCGACTAAAACATAAGTCGATCAACATAATCGAAAAACATAGTAAAAAAAAAGCATTTGACATCAACAACACAAGTTGACATGAAATGCGCAACACAATCGACATGAAATGTGTGCGACACAATCGACACAAGTCGATAAAAATATGATACATATTGAAAACACTCATGCGGGTATATATTTACAATGAACTTATCACAAGTTCTCTATTTACACATACAAAATCTCATGCACATGTACACTTTTAAACTCTCCCTTTCAAGTACAAATAAGTACATAAACCCAAAACATATGAGTGATCATAAGAGCTGAATTGAATGATAAATTTCTACAACATAAATGAGTAACATACCCATATTTTATACCATCTTGGAAATTTTTTTGCAACAAATAAAATTTCCTTCAACTGAAAAACATTCACATGCAATCTTGCATCATACAAGTAAAGAGACGAACCATATCAATGGTGCTTATATGGAGAGCCAAGCAGGTACGAGCTCTGGATGTAAAATCCAACACCTTGCTGCTTCGTGTACTATTTTGCGACAGTAGGTACATGATACCCAATCATCACTGTCATTATAAGACCATTCCTCCGGTGGAACATACCCCAAGCCTTCATGCTTAGGCCTTTCTTTCACCTCTATTGGGTTCTTGATGCCTTGTTGATTTGCACCAAGACCCAAGCCTTCTTGGTATCCTGTCTTTGTCAAGATCTTGGATCCAATACCTTTGCTATATATTTCAAAGGTTGAAAAAGAATTTGTATCATTATGTGCATACAAGTAAGGAGCATATGCATGCTCACCCTTTGTCTCATCTTTGGATTGAGACACAAATATGGCTTCAAACTCCTTTCGGATTCTCAAGGTGTCCTCTTGAGCTCTTGTGTCTTCTTCTTCTTGCTCTTCAATATAAAATGCTGATTGAACTTCTCCCACATCATGTGTGTTGGGTACCAAATCTATATACTTTTCTCTTCCATTTTTACCCACCTTTCTATCTCTTTGTATCATTAGTTGTTCTAAACACATGAGGTAAATCCCTTCCCACTATCTTATATGGAATATTTGAATAATGAAGTAATAGTCGTGGAGGTTTTACCTTTGCAAGTATTAACTCTGTTATTTCCATAAATTCGACAAAGTAAAGGATTACATTTGCAAGCCATGAAGCAACTCCGAATTCTCAGCGGTATCTCAACATGCTGCAACAACGCAATAGATTCCAACATACCCCAGATTTATTTTAGGCTTTTCGTGGTTTCCTTTCGACAACTAGTTTTCTGTTGTAACAATCCTATAATTGTAGATATTTAGTTTTTAGAAGGAAGATACAGTTTTCCTGAACATTGGTATAAAAAGGGCCTCAGGGCTGTGAATCAGGGTAAAGCATAAAGAACCAGATATTGTAACAGAAGCGTTTTTAATCAATTGAATGCGCAGTGTTTTGATGTTCCATTTGTGAGCTGTGAGTTTACCGCAGCCTTGATCAGAGAGTTGGGCCCACTCTTCTGATCAGGTGCTGCGTTATTTTCATTTTTTTTTAATTTCGTATTTCTGTTTATTATTGTAACTGCTATTCCGGTATGATTCTGTGATTGCTGTGAATACTTTTATAATTGTGCAATCCATCTTTAATTGCTGTTACAATAGTTTTCTTTCTTTCATTGATTAAGAATATGATTCAATAGAAGATTATGTTGTTGCTCTTGAATATACCATGCGCGTTAGTCTTTCAATAACCAATGCACTCGGATTGATAATTAATGTGGAAAAAAGGTTTGAATATTGTTCACATATGGACACCAACATTTTGGCGCCGGTTCCAGGGAGGCTAACAAGGTGCAAGAACATGATCTACAATTGATCTAAGGGTCGATATTTTGTCTTGGGGAGGGAATTTACTGCCCTGCTCCAAGTCCTGAGTGTAGTGTTCTGTTTTCTCGCTTTTCATCATTTTTTTAGAACTAATCTCTTGTCTTGGGGAGGGTATTTGTTACCCTGCTCTAAGTCCTGAGCGTAGTGTTCTGTTTTATTTGTTTTTCCATTGTTTGTTTTCGAACTGATCTCTCGTCTTGGGGAGGTAATTCATTACCCTTCTCTAAGCACTGAGCGTAGTGTGCTGTTTTTCTTTTTTCTTTTTTCATTATAACCAATCTCTCGTATCGGGGAGGGAATTTGTTACCCTACTCTAAGTCCTAAGCATAGTATTCTTATTTTCTTCCTTTTGATTATTTTTCTGAAGGGCCAACTTCTCATCCTGGGGAGGGTATTTGATCACCCTACTTTAGGTCCTAAAATTTGATTTTCTTTTAGTTTATTTGATTTTATTTTTGAACCTACTCTCTCATCCTGAGGAGGAAACTATCCGTCCTGCTCCAGGTCTTGAGCGCTTATGTTATTTTAATGAATTCTTCCCACCAATTGCATGAACAAATATTTGGATAAGAGGGGCAGAGGAAGAACCCCAAAGAAAGGAAGGGATCTAGGAAGGAAGACGTATATCCAGGAGATCATCGCAAAGGCTGAGTCTGAAGCATCTTCTCGTGCTACTGTCAGGGTAAGGGTTTAGACGAAGTCCGAAGGGCATTCGTTTGAGCAGCCAGTGCCATCCATGGTACTAGAGGAAACTCTTTTGACTGCGGAAGGAGTAATAAATAAGGTATTTCTGGAGGAGATATCCCTACTGCCATTATAAGGGGAAGAAATAGCAAGCAGAGGGTCAGAATAATTGAGAAATTCCAATTGGGAAGAAGAACCCCTGAAGGGGTTTGCTTCACCACGAGACCAAGGGAGTGCTATGAAACCTCCTGCAGTTGAATTGAGAAACACCACGAGAACAAGGGAGTGTTGTGAAACCTCCTATAGTCGAATCACCCCAAGTACCAGTTGCAGAACCAGTTGAAATCTCGGGTGAGTATTGGAGGATATTCATGGAACATATAAGTTATCCTATTGATTTTCCAGTGGAAACATTATAGGTGATGCACCGATGAAGCCCATTCCTTTAACGACTCTGGATAATTTTCATGGGCTTTCTTCTGAAGACCCCGATACATTCCTCTTCGAATTTGACATTGTCTGTCGAGGGTATGATTATATCGCCGATGCTCAGAAGCTAAAAATATTTCTTGCTACCTTAAAAGGGACAACCTTGCAATGCTTCATGGGTCTAGGAGGAGAGACTATTTCCTCATGGGATGCGATGAAGGAAGTATTTTTGGAGAAATACCAATATTATTGTAAATCTCATGACATCAAGGAGGAAATTTTTAAGTTTGCACAGAAAGAGGATGAGAACATGGAAGATTGTGTGGAACGATTCAAATATATACTACAAAGATTGGGCCATAGTGACCTAGATAAAGATATTCTTAAGATCATCCTTCTCCGGGCACTTAGGGAAGAATCCCTGCAACTTCCGAACATAGTAGGAAAGGGGGACGTTTCAAAAGAAGACTTCGACACTATCTATGAGTAGTGGATTCAATGTTCACAAGGAGCTACAAGAAGTGGACAAGGAATTCGGCCATTAAATACTTCTAGTGGGGGGGTTTCAAAGGCAGGAATCGAAAGCCTAGAGGATAACCTAAGGAATGATATCCTAAGCACATTATCCACCCAGATGGACACTTTGCAAGCGAAACATAAACAAATATAGTTGGAGAATACTATGGATATATTCTGCCCACAGTGAAGAAAGAAGCATCTATTGAAAGAATGCCCATTAAACACAGTGGAAGCCTGTGCAATTTGTGAATAAACCCATACGACTAGCTCGTGCCCTTCCTTGCCAAGACTGAAGAAAAATTTTCAAGGGGAAAGTGAAGAAAATGTGGTAGATCAACTGTACCTCATGGGACCAAAAAAGCCATGGCAACCTCAACCACCAGCTATGAATCTAGGTATGCCTCAGGACCCATCTCGGTATTTTAATAATTTTAATATGGGTCCCCAGTCTGTACCTTTTTCACCGATGTGGTCTCAGTATCAATATCCCCCTTGGCAACAATGGGCTCCCCAGACCAGTTCAAATCCTTCATGGAATCAAAAATGGCGTGGACCCTCTCCTACTGGGAAATTTCCCCAATCTATGCCTCAAAAAAAAATTTAGTTGCCCTCCAATGTACCTCCAGGCAACCCATCTCTTCAACCCCAGCTTCCTATGCAGCCCGATCTGAATCCTAATAATAAAGGGGTCCAAAAAATAGACACTCTTAACCTTCCATCGTATAACATTTCTACCGTAGGACTTAATGAGATAAAATTATGATCTGGGCGGGTAGTAAATGCTCCGACTTCCCCTATTATCATAGAATAGATTGACAGTGAAGTTATAGAACCAGAACAAAGGACAGTTGGGGATAAACCAAACCAAAACAGGATAAACCAAACACCCCCAACCTGTTCTTAACCAGGGTCATCCAATTACTCCACCATATCCTGAAAGATTGACCCTGAATAAACAAAACCCTCAAGCAGAGTTTGGTTTCCTGGGGGAATTGAAAAATATTTTTGTTAAAATACCCCTACTCCAAGCTATGAGGGATGTACC
This sequence comes from Pinus albicaulis, assembly GCA_034641835.2. NCBI lineage: Eukaryota > Viridiplantae > Streptophyta > Pinopsida > Pinales > Pinaceae > Pinus > Pinus albicaulis. The sequence goes on along the minus strand of CM076579.1, from coordinate 582,367,607 downwards.
TATATATGCAAAAACTCTCAAATATTACTGCTCTAGGAAACCTGGGAAGAAACCAAGGGATTCGTTAACCATTCGTGTGATGGGTAGACTGTCCGACATCATGCTAGGAAAGACCATGCCTGTAAAATATGGGGACCCATGGAAACCAATTCTAATAGTACAAATCAATGGGGTTGAAATCCAAAATGTACTGGTAGATTTGGGTGCTGCCATCAATATCATTACCTCCGAAACAATGAATGCATTAGGTCTCGAAAAAATTAAGCCAATCCCTATTGTCTTGGAATTAGCAGATAGGTCTACAATTAAGCCGGTATGGAAGTTGGAAGATGTGACTATCTCAGTGGACTCATGGCACTATCTTGTGGACCTCCTTGTATTACAGACACGATCCTTCGTTGGTGGTCATCCATTGATCTTGGGAAGATCTTGGCTCACAACCGCAGATGCCTATATTGGGTATCGATATGGACATGTGATTATATCAAATGGGATGGTTACAAAGAACCTTACTCTCTACCCCCCTGCGAAACCCAACCCATATGAAAAAATATTAGCCAGACAAAAACCTTTGCCAGTAAAAGAGCCTGAACCTGAAAATGAAGAAGTTAGACCAATCCTCACCATCAGGCAGGCCCTTCAATTCAAAACAGAAACTAAGGACGATATCATTAACACTTTTATTAATGATCCTGGTTCTGTTTCCAATTCAACTCGTCAAATTTTAGAGTCTGCTATGAGCTGTGAGACTTAGGAAAACATCAAACTAGAAGGCGAAATTGAAGACATTCCTGTAAATTCATCCCATGATAGTATTCCGATTGAAATTGAACTAGGGAAGACACTCAATATCAACCCAAATCTATCATAATCCCAGGAAAAGCAGCTTTTAAAAGTCCTTCAAGACCATCAGGAAGCTTTTGCCTAGGATTATACTGACATGAAGGGAATCCATGCTAATTTATGTACTCATCATATTTATATTAAGGAATATTGATGCCTTGTGAGATAGCCCCAACGAACAATGAATCCTGCTCTAAAGAACATTGTCAAGGAAGAATTACAGAAATTATTGGATGTAGGTTTCATTTACCCCATCTTGAATAACCAATGGGTGTCTCTGCTGGTTATTGTTCCCAAAAAGAATGGTAAATGGCGGATCTGCGTAGATTATAGGGAGCTAAACAAGGCAACAAAAAAATCCCATTTCCCTTTTCCATTCATTGAAAACGTCCTGGACACCTTGGTTGGGAAGAAGTTCTTTTCCTTCCTATACGGGTTTAGTGGGTATAACTAGATCCAGATATCCCCAGAAGACCAAGATAAAACAAGTTCCACATGCCCATGGGGGACCTTTGCATACAGGGTCGTCCCATTTAGCCTGTATAATGCACTTGTAACCTTCTAGAGGGAAATTCTGGGAATTTTTTGTGATTTAGTCGATGACAGTGTTGAAATCCATATGGATGATTTTACTCCATATGGAAACTAATTTGAAGAAGGGTTGGAAAATCTAGAAAAAGTACTCAAAATATGTAAGAAGACCCATGTATGTCTGAGTACAGTAAAATTCCATATGATGAGGGAAGAAGGAATAGTATTGGGACATTTGCTCTCAACTACTGGAATTCGAGTTGATCGAGCCAAAGTAGAGGTAATATTGCACTTCCCAGTACCCAAGACACCCACACAGGTACGTAGCTTTATTGGTTGTGCTGGTTATTACAGATGCTTTATAGAAAACTTTGCTAAAATAACACATCCACTTTTTCAATTGCTAACAAAAGATGCATAATTTTTGTGGACAGAAGATTGTGAAGCAACTTCATGAAAATCAAGGGACTGGGTTGCAAAGCTCCGATCCTTCGAGGACCCGATTGGGCATTGCCATTTCACATACATGATGATGCTTCTTAGATAGTAGTAGGAGCAGTTTTAGGACAACAGGTAGAAAAAACACCATATGCAGTTTACTATGTCAGTAAGAATTTAATTCTTGCTGAATTGGATTACATGGTGGCTGAAAAAGAGTTCCTGGTTGTCATCCATGCTATCAACAAGTTCCGGCACTATATCACCGGGTATCCTAATTTTGTACATACTGATCATGCAAAAATAAGGTATTTGATGAATAAACCTATCACTCCTGGTCGCATTACAAGATGGTTGTTATTGCTTCAAGAATTTGATATCACAATAGTAGAGAAACTAGGAAAAGATAATGTAGTTGCTGATTTTCTGTCTAGAATGGATAACAATGATGAATGCACACCTATAGAAGATAAATTTTCTGATGAGAAATTTTTTGAAATTTATACTAATCCTCCACGGTATGCAAATATTTCTAACTATCTTGCTACAGGTAAGGTGCCTCATCATTTATCATACAGGGAACAACGAAAAATTATTCATCACAGTGCCCGATATTTCTGGATGGCAGGGTACCTATTTCATACAGGAGCCAATAAGTAGATTCGACTCTGTGTATTTGAGCATGATGTTTACGAAGTTTTGAAGGCTGCCCATGATGGCCCTTATGGGGGCCATTTTGCAGATAAAAGAACAGGCCATAAGGTGCTACAAATGGGGTATTACTGGCCTTCTATCTTTCGGGATGTGCAAAATTATGTTTGAAGGTGTGATAGTTGCCAGTGCATGGGGCAGCCTGGTCGAGCTGATGAAATTCCTTTGCAGCCACAGGTAGTCCTCGAACCTTTTGAGAAATGGGCTATCGATTTCATTGGACCCTTCAACCCACCCTCACTGCAAAAGGTTCACATTTTGGAATGCACTGATTACGTGACTAAGTGGGTAGAAGCCAAAGTTTTTGCGAAATCAACAGAACAAGTGGTTTTAGATTTTCTATTTGAAGAAATTTATGCTCCTTATGGTACTTTGAGGGAGATTGTTTCAGATGTAGGAGCACAATTTACATCACACATGATAGCAAAGCTTATGCAGAAATATGGGGTCAAGCACAGGGTGACATCTCCATACCACCCGTAGGCGAATGGACAAGTGGAAAGCACAAACAAGACATTGGAAAATATCTTGACAAAAAATGTGGCATACCATTGTCGGGATTGGGCTCAGAAGCTTCCTGAAGCTCTCTGGACGTACAAAACAACATGGCAGAACACAAATGGGTTTTCACCATTTGATTTGGTTTATGGGAAGTCCCCGTTGTTTCTAATATAATTTGAAATCAGTACGCTTAGAAGAGCTCTTGAAGTTGGTTTGGATATGTCAGATGCATAGAAACAACGACTGGCTCAGCTTAATGAACTAGATGAAATCCGTTCAATGGCTGTCCAGAGGACTACCGCTATTCAACAACAAAGGATGAAATGGCATGATAAGTTTATAAAAAACAAGGTGTTTCATATGGGAGACTAGGCATTATTTTATGACTCCCGTTTTAAATATTTTAAGGGAAGGCTTTGCATGCACTAGATGGGACCTTATGAGGTGGACGTTGTATTTGATAATGAAATAGTCAGGCTAGTTGCAATTGATAATACACGTGCTTCTTTCATAGCAAATGGACATTGCCTAAGATTATACCACCACCGAGCCTCTAAGGATGCTTTCATCAAACATCTCTCTGAGAATTCTGGTTTGAAGGTTATGAGTGCAAAGAACTCTTCCTTTGCATTCTCGCTCTAATATATATATATATATATATATATATATATATATATATATATATATATAAATGCTATCGTTATTTATTTGTTGTCTTTTTGTAGGAGTTACTACTAAGGAGTAATGTTTCAGAACTTGAAAATTTTCTAAGTATCGATGCTGTTACCCATGATGTTGTTACTCCTTGGATGCGGCTACTCATGATGCTGTTAATCGGTTGCTGCTACTCATGATGCTGTTACTCCTTTGTTGCTGCTACTCGTGATGCTGTTACTCCAGATGTTGTTACTTTGGATGCTGCTATTCGTGATGTTGTTACTCCGGATGCTGCTATTCGTGATGTTGTTACTCCGCATACTACTACTCATGATGCTGTTACTCTAGACGCTGTTACTCCGGATGCTGATAATCGTGATGTTGTTACTCTAGATGCTGTTACTCTGGATGCCGCTACTCGTGATGCTGCTACTGGATGCTGTTACTCTGGATGCTGCTACTCTGGATGTTGCTACTCGTGATGCTGCTACTCGATGCTGTAACTCTGGGTGCTGCTACTCGCAATGCTATTACTCCAGATGCTACTACTCCTCGACACTATTACTCCATCTGCATCATTACTGTGCCGTTATTCTACCAACCATCACTTCCTCTAGGTAGGCCACCAAGTATGTCTCCATTTGAATCTTATGGATTTAATTAAATATTCCATGCGAAAGATATTGATGTCGTGAACGACTACTTTTAAGTTGGGGGGGCGCCGTCATAACCAAACAATGACATAATGATTATTCCAAAAGTCATTATTACAACTTCATGTGAGGGTACACCCTATGATTCTTACCATATTTCGTATAATCATTAAATATGTATTGGGATCCGCAACACACATATGATACGAATTGATTAGTCCTTTCCACCTCATACGAAATAATTAATATTTCATTCACTACACTTACCATACTTTTCCATGATTTTCTTCGTTTCTCGAGAATCACCATCCGTATTTACCATTATTACCCCTCATTTTTCACCATGATGTTTTTGCCAAATTTGTTACCCACCACTCTTTCCAACAGTCTGCTGTTCCAGAGTGTTGTTACAGTCTCTACAGGATGGGCAAACTGGCTGTGCGGCATGAACCTGAAAACACAGTCTTAGTCTGCAGCAATGCAGATGTGTGGTAAGTTTTTGTCAATGCAGGATGGGATATCTACTTCGATAGATTTCAGGGGTTCGACAAAGGAATCACGATGTAGTTTGCGCTAAATTTGAATGAGAACTGCTCTCAGGTCAAAGGATTATAAATTCCAGTCATAGAAGAAGTAACTGCGGAAGTTAGTGGGCTAAGACAGCAAGGGCGACAGTGGTTTTCTCGGACAATTCCCCTCCTAGAGTTTCCTGAACTGTTTTTGCAAGTAGGAGAAAGCACCGTTCAATATGGGAGAGGGTATGAGCACAAATATGTACCATATCCATGGAACGAAGTAGCAGGTTTTGTGATGAAATACATAACCGCGAAGGACGTGCCACAACTCTGTTCAAATACCATTTCAAAATCCTGGCTCACCTTCGATTTCTGCAGGCACAGGTTCATTCCTTAAACATGCCTTTATTTTTATTAAAATAGCTTCAACACATGGCACTGTCTGCTCGGCATTCGCGCCAGATGCTAGCAGTCCTCTCCAATCATTTACTGGTTTGTTTATTAGTCAGGCATGCAATAGTTTGATTTCAAGTTTCCTGGGCAGAACTCTGCGAGTCATTGGAAGAGGAGATAGAAACTGTTATTTCTACCAGAGAGGAAGAACCAATACCTCTGGCTAATTTAGCAGAAAAATAACAGATAGAGGAAATGGAAATAGACCAGGAAGAACCAAAAGAAATGGAGATGGAGTGATATCAGGAAGAATCGAAAGAAATGGGGATGGAGGAGAGAAATGGTGATACAGTCGAGGCTGCCACACAAGAACCATCCTCACCTGAGCAACCTACAGATGAAGGAATTATGGGTATAGCGCATGAAGATGAGACTGTCCTATAGTCATCGACTTTCAATAACGAAGAACAGGAAGGTGAAACATCAGACAGAGGGATGGCAAGTGATGTTGTTACGCAAGAAACAACATCACCTTCCCAAGTAGATATTCATATTGAAACAAGCAGGGGCTTCACACAAGAACCAAACCTGATTCAGTCACAACGGGGAGACAGAGAATAAATAATCCGCGAAGTTGATACTGTTCCACAAGTACAAGTATCAACCGCATGAGAGGAAGCAATGCATGAAGAATAGGGAGATGGAGAAGAAATAATCCGCGAAGTCGACATTGTTCCACAAGAACTAGTATCGACTGCAGGAGAGGAGGCAATGCACAAAGAATAGGGAGATAAAGAAGAAATAACCCGCGAAGTCGACACTGCTCCATAAGAACTAGTATCGACCGCAGGTGAGGAAGCAATGCACGAAGGACAGGAGGGCAGAAAGGAAACGATCCTCAAAGTTGACACTGTTCCACATGAACCAGTGTCGACCCCGACTGAAGTAGCAGCGCATGAAAGTTCGGCCCAAGTTAGAAACGAGGATGACGAAGGTATTCCCTATTCTTCTTTTTAGTCTATGATGCCTAGAGGGGCGAGGGGGTTTTTCTCGTCCCAATGATTAATGGAGGAGATCGTTGTCCCAACAGTACTGAGGTTAGTCGACTTAGGGAAAGATATGACCAATATCGATCGATCGATTGTTTATTCTCAGCAAAGGCACCCAGAGGCTCAAGAGGGAAAAGGAAATTTTGTGGAGACATCGGAGAATAGGATGGCTGATGAAAGAGCTGAACGAGTGATATAATTCCCTGAGGTAAATGAGAAGGAGGATTCTCCTGAATAAAGGGAGCTAAGTCAGAAAGAACTAATATAAAAACAAGTTGATGACATCAACAACGATCCACCACCTCCTGAGCCTACTATAGGCCTGGGAGATGAATTTATTGTCAAACAAGAATGGATTGAATAGTGTGAAAGCAGGAGATTAAGTCTCAAGGAAAGGTATCATCTTTAGTTCAATTAAACCATACGATTGAAAAAGGAAGTTCGGGAGCTGAAGAAGAAAGTATCCCGGTTGAAAAATAAGGTAAAAGTATATAAGTGGAAGGCAGTAAAACCTAAAATTGAGGTCTCCTCTGCGGCTACATAGGCTGGTCCGATTGAACATCTGTTTGAAAACCGAGAATTCTTCCTGGCTGCTAAAATTCAGAAATGGGAATCTACTACGAATGGACATAAGAAGGAGACAATGCGGGTTTGAGCGCAGGCTGTCGAGATTGTTACAGGGTATATAGACCAGTTGGATAGAGCGCGACAGAGGCAAGAAAAAAAGCAGGGCAAGCTAAAGGAGTTATAAGAACAAGTGAAAATGCTGCAATCACATAAGGAGAAGATGTTTACTTTGGTGCAGCAGGTAATGATCTGTAGACTCCTGCACACAGTTATTCCTTATTCCTTCATTACCAGTTTCTTTTCTTATTCCTTGAGAGTATATATAAGGAAATTTGTCACGAAATTGAAGATCCAATCAAGTTCCTATGTATTTTGAAAATCCATGACATCATAGGTCAAAATTAATGTGCGAACTCTACATGCATGGTTAATTCCTAAGGCACGATCAGGCCTTCAACCCCGTTCCATTCGTGGGGGATATTCATTTAAGAGTCTTCACCTCCTACACTATCAATCAGATTAAGTGGAGAAAGGCCTATGATACGTTTGAAGAAAACTAAGTTACAAGGCCGCTAATGATGAGGAGGGAGCATGGCAAGGCAGAAAATATTTATAAGAAGCATTTTACCTTTTTACAGATTGAGGGGCATAGGGGACATATGTTGACAACCCAGAAATGGTGTGCTGACCTTTGTGTCAGAAAAATAGTAACTTTCTGAAATGAAGCACTGGGCAGTTGTCAAAGGAGGTGGATGCTGTCATCATCAGCCATCAAAGGTCGAGAACCTTTTGGATCACCCAACTTTGCATGAGCACTAGAAAGAGTGCCACATTTTGTAGCATGCATTCAGACTTGTGGGGTCTAGTGGATAGGGTTGAGGTTTCAGTTTCCCCTCATTTGGTTGCCAATAGAGAAATATACTCCTGCATACAATGTCAACCCAGATTGGTGGAAGGATTTTGTTATGACAGAAGGTTATAACCCCCTGGGACAGAGATGGCTAGAGAATATGACCTCACACAGCTTCATGCTAGCCATAGTCAGTCCAACCTAGATCTGATAAGACGAAGAGTTGCATGAGGACATGCAGATAGACCAGTTTGGGGGAGATATTGGGTACCAAATCTGTATACTTTTCTCTTCCATATTTTACCCACCTTTCTATATCTTTTTATAATTAATTATTCTAAAACACACGAGATAAATCCCTTCCCACTGTCTTATATGGAATATTTTATTAATGAATTAATAGTCTTCGAGGTTATACCTTTGCAAGTATTAACCTCATTATTTCCACATATTCGACAAAGTAAAGGATTACATTTGCAAGCCACGAAGCAACTCCGAATTCTCTGCAGTATCTCAACATGATGCAACAATGCAACAGATTCCAAATTACCCCAGATCTATTTCATAATTTTCGTTGTTTCCTTTCAGCAACTATTTTGCTGTTGTAACAATTCTATAATTGTAGATATTTAATTATTAGAAGGAAGATACGGTTTTCCTGAACATTGGTATAAAAAGGGCCTCAGGGCTGTGAATCGGGGTTAAGCAAAAAGAACCAAATATTGTAACAGAAGCATTTTTAATCAATTTAATGCACAATCTATTCCATTTGTGAACTGTGAGTTTACCGCAACCCTGATCAGAGAGTTGGGCCCACTCTTCTGATCAGGTGCTGCGTTATTTTCCTTTTTGTTGATTTCGTATTTCTGTTTATTATTGTAACTTCTGTTCTGGTATGATTCTGTAATTGTTGTGAATATTTTTATAATTTTTCAATCCATATTTAATTGTTGTTACAATAGTTTGCTTTCTTTCATTGATTAAGACTGTGATTCAATAGCAGATTATGTTGTTGCTCTTGCAAATACTGTGCGCATTAGTCTTGCAATAACCAACACACCTGGATTGATAATTAATGTGGAAAAAGGGTTTGAATATTTTTCACATCTGGACACCAACAATGTGGATAGACAACACAAATGTCTTCAGCTTCCATCTTGGAAGGAATTTCTACATCAACATAATGCCTCAAATCTATAGAAAACAAGGAATTTGTTGGTGAAGATGGTGGTAAAACACCATTCTTTTTATATTCTCCCCTTGAGAGATTTATATGATTTTATCCTTGAGGTATTCTCTTTGAAGTCTCAAAATTTTTCAAAGATGAAACTTCAGGTGGGGCTAGTAGCAACCCTAATCTCCTTCTCTTTGTTCTTAGTTGGGAAGTCATACCAACAAGATCTCCTTTTCCTCTTCGGAGCTTCAACCTGGTAAGAATTTTCCTCTTAACAAACAACCCTCTTTGCACAAAGTAAAAATGAACCTTATGCTCTTATACCAACTTTATCTAAAATGAGGGAAAACTTGTTTTATGATATGCAAGCTCCCTTATCCATATAATAAATGTGTTACTTATGTGCATGGTTTTATATGTGATGAGTAGGTTTCTTCTAGGATTTAAATGTTAAAATGTCTTAAAAATAGCATGCCAACATCAACAACTGAAAAACACATATGCATCAAACCATAAGACTAAAAATTTTGATGAAGGAGTTCACCCCTCCTGGGCTACATCTCTTTGGCCTGTCAACATGACTATACCACTCTTCAATTTGGTGAATAAAGGTACAATCAGTATACTGCCTTACTATGTGACTAATCACCCCTTCAAGATGATTTTCTCCTGCAAAGAACTCTCACATTCAACAACAATACAACTATCTCCTACAGAGATGATCTATACCTCACCAATGAGTGCTAGAAAGCCTCACAAATGCACTCCGATTCCACACTAAAGCATACATAAAATATCTTCACAAACTCAATGTATGAAGAAACAAAACTAAAACTGCACCATGCTGGCCAAAGTTGCTGTAAAAATAGTTATGTAAAGGAGAACAACCCCTACAAGGTCTCCTCCTTGATCCAAAACTTCCAAAACTGCTTCAAATGGATGATTGATCCATACACCCTTCTTGTCAAAATTTAAAAATGACCTTAAAGATGTGTTCACATTAGAAAACATAAATTACCATTGGATTCATAACATCATTAAACCCATGAGTAGCCTCTTCTGCTTCTCCAAGTGGACTTCAGGTTCTCTAGACATGACCTCCTCTCCTGGTGGCCTTGGGCATAAAAAATCTTCAAGTGGGAAAAACTCCATCAAGAAGTTGTCCTCTGCCTCTGAAACTGTTCCAATGGATTCATAGCATGCCAAAATGCTAAGAATGACTTTTATTAAGCTCGATTTAGTCGAATATTTCCCAGGATAGGCCTCATTTACTCCTGGCCTATTAAACTGCCACTAAATTTGGTGGAATGCCAGTTAAACTCGCTAAAATTGGGACTCCGCTGAATCTGGCGCACTCCTCTAAAAATCCACCAACTTAACTCTGGGCTTAATTAGTGATAAACACATATTATGGGCAGATAAGCACGTTTTTAATGATAAGCGCAATTTTATGCGCTAATGCAGCTTATCTGGGTTAACCACGTTTTATGTTAATTAAACATGATTAACAAAAATCCTGCCGGTTATGTTGTCTTAGCCCTCAGTTCTGGAGTCGTGGCCGAATTTGGAGGGGGCTGGCCCGTGGGGCTAGCCACCTGCAACCCCCAAACAGTCAGCGACTTTAATTTAAGTTTATGTGAGAAACATATAGGGTAAGAACTACCCCGAAGCAGAGACAGTATGGTGTGCGGTTTGCAGGCGGGAGGTCAGGGGTTCGAGCCCCGACTACGCCATAAATTTTACACCATGCCATAATAGAACCTCCCCCCGCTAACTTGGTCGACTTTTCCAACTTTAAACCTCCTCCACAATGGTTAAATCTCCTCCAAAGTTGTATAGTGGCTCCTATACACTTGGTGATACCCCACCGAAATGCGGGTTAAAAAACATATATATATATATATATATATATATATATATAATGACACCACCATATGATTATGGTTCAAACCAATAATTCGACCATGAATTAAATGTCCAATCATAATAAAATTTGACATTCAATCTTAGGGTTAGGATTTGGCCCACCATAGAGGCCACGTGGCGCCCTCTGATTGGGTTATACTCCAACCCTTTAAAAAAAAATTCAAATTCCCATTTAGGAAGAATTGGAGGTCACTGGGAAATTTCTTTCTTCACTTAACCAATCTAGCGAATCTAAAGATGACACTTGTCACAGTGTCACTGGATGCAATCTAGAGAATATTCATGAAATGCTGACTATACCTGCCGCATCAGCATTGTACCTTTTCTGCTCTTTTTTTGCCTGTTTTGGAAAATGAACAACAGACGATAACTCAGTCATACGAACCCGAATTTTGATGAAATGAGTTGCGCTACAATCCTGGCGACGAAATCTATCCGGCCATTAAAGTTCGAAGCAATTTCTAGCACTTTGAATTTTTAGCTAATTTTAGGCCCTGATCCAAATTCTAATCATCATGACAAAGCTCATTGAGACAAAGCCTGCTTCATTTGAGGAAGCAGTTTCTCAACCAGTTTGGGTTGATGCCATGGTGGAAGAATATGAATCCATCATGAAGAAAAACGTATGGGATGTGGTGCCGAGACTAGAAGGAAAATCAATGGTTGGTTCGAGATGGATCTACAAAGTAAAGTATGCAACCGACATGAGCATTGAGAAATACAAGGCCAGATTTGTGGCCAAAGGATTGTCTCGGATAAAGGGAGTGGAATATGATGAAACTTGTGTACTAGTTTCAAGATGCTCCTCATTAGATCCATTCTAGCATTGGCTACACAGATGGGATGGAAAATCCACCAGATGAATGTGAAGAATGTTATGAAACCAGCTCACAAATAGAAGAAAAGAGAGATCAATGCCTTAGAAATCAACCACTTCGAGGGGGAAACCTCCTTTACATTACATAAATGAAAAATTATTGGATGATACAAATGACAAACCCTCCTTTCTATATATAGGAGTCCATGGCGTCACAATATAATCCTAGCCGACCTAAGAATAATAATGTAAGGGCACAATAATAACAAGAGTGGCTTTTATGGGGCCCAATAATAACAATATGGGGGCTACAGGGGTACAAAAATAACAATAAGGGGCTACAATAACAACAATAAGGGACTAAACTAGTAATATGGGGACCTAACATGCCGCTATCCTTTAAAAAAGTGTTGTCCTCAACACTTGAGTAGCTCTGGATGCTTCTGTATAAAATTCTCATCCTCCCATGTGGAATCTTCAGTGGGTAAGTTCTTCCACTTGATGAGATACTCTGAAATTGATTGATTTCACAACTGTCGAGTTCTTGTTTTCGTGACTGCTTCAGGTTCCAATATGATTTTCCTTCCTCATCAAGTTCTGGAAATATTGTTTGAATTGGAAGTTTGTCACCTATAACCTTATTTAAGCATGAAACATGGAAAACTGGGTGCACTCAAGAAGAAGCAGGAAGCTCCAATTTGTATGCCATAGTACCAATATTTTACAACACCTTGTAAGGACCATATTACTTTGGCGATAATTTATTATCCTTATTAGCTTTCTTGAGGGACATTTGTTTGTATGGTTGTAGCCGTAAAAATACCCAGTCTCCTACATCAAAACTACTCTCGTTGCGATGTTGATTTGCTTGTTATTTCATTCGATTTTGTGTCAAATTTAGGTTATCCTTTAAGAGTTGGAGAACTTGTTGTTGATGCTCGATGTGATCTTCCACTGCTTGAACTTTAGAATTTTCACTTAAAGATGGTGTGATGGACAATGGATGATATCCATAAAGTGCCACAAATGGGGTAATTTTTTGCTGCAGTATGGAAGGAAGTGTTATACCACCATTCATTCAAAGGTAACCACTTGACCCATTGCATTTTTTTATCAGATAATAAACAACTAATATATCCTTCCAAACATTTGTTCACTATCTTATTTTTCCCATCAGATTGAGGATGATAAAATGAGCTATGAGCTAGTTGAGTACCCAAACAAGAAAATAATCCCATCCAAAAATTTCTAGTAAAAATGGGATCTCTGTCGCTTACAATAATCTTTGGGTTTCCATGTAGCTTTTGAATTGTTTCCATAAATGCAATAGCAACATTACTTGCTTTAAATGGATGCGATAATGCACAAAAGTGTGCATACTTGGTAAGTCTATCAACTACCACCATGATAACACTCTTTCCTTCAGACTTAGGTAAACCCGTGATAAAATTCATTGAAACCTCCTCCTAATGTTGACTTGGAATGGATAAAGGATGTAGAAGACCCAAGGTCTTAATTGTGTCAACTTTATTTTGATTTGAATATCAGATTTAAGGCCATCCCAAAAAAATTATTTCCTCACCCTGTGGTAAGTTTTTAAAAATCCCGAGTGTCCTCCTAAGGGAGAGGTGTGCAATTCCAAGAGAATATTTTGTTTTAGTTGGGAATTCTTACAAAGATATAAGCGATATTTGTACCATAAGGAATCATTTTTCCAACTAAATGTATCATATGTACTAGGAAATTACTGCAATATTGAATGAGTGTCCACACTTCTTTGTCATTCTTCCATTCATCCCTTGCTTCGGTTATCCAATCTGGCTCAATAATAGAAATGGCACAAAGCAATGTTTCCACCTCTTCATCCTTTCTTGAGAGTACATCTGAAACAACATTTAGCTTCCCTTTTTTGTAGATGATTTCAAAGTCATAACCCAACATCTCTGTGACCCATTTTTGTTGCTCTTCTGAAGATAGTCTTTGTTCCAAAAAGTATTTAAGATTATAATTATTAGTTTTTACCTTGAAGTGTCTTCCCATTAGGTAAGGTCGCCATTTCTTTAGTGCATGTAGTATTGCCAACATTTCCTTCTCATAAATAGCTTTGTGTAAATAATTTCCTTTTATTGGACGATTTTAAAAAGAAATGGGTCTTCCCTTTTGCATTAAAACAACACCAATTCCATTTCCAGAGGCATCACATTCCATAATAAAGGTTTTTGTGAAGTCTGGCATAGATAAGACATGCGCTAGGCACATTTCCTCTTTAAGATGTTCAAAGGCCTTAGTTGCTTCAGGAGTCCATGAAAATGAATCTTTCTTCAATAATGTTGTCAGAGGTGCTGCTATTCTCCCATAATTCTTAACAAACTTGCGATAATACCCTGTTAACTTGAGAAATCCTCGTAATTGCTTTATGGTTGTGGGGAATTTCCATTCCTTAATGGATTTAATTTTGTTAGGGTCTACCTTAACACCCTCCTAAGATACAATATGACCAAGATATTCCACCTCTTGTACTCCAAAGAAACATTTTGAGGTTTTTGCATATAATTGTTTCTCCTCCAATAGTTTGAGCACCCTGTCAACATCTTGAACATGATCCTTCCAAGACCTGTTGTGGATTAGTATATCATCAAAAATACTAACACAAATTTTCTAAGGAAGGGTTTGAGAATGGAATTCATTAACCCTTGAAATCTAGAAGGTGCATTGGTAAGGCCAAAAGGCATGACCAAAAATTCATAATTACCCTCATGAGTTCAAAATGTTGTTTTTAGAATATCTTCAGTCTTCATTCTAATTTGATGATATCCTAAATGAAGATCCAACTTGGTAAAATAAATTGCTCCATGTAATTCATCCAATAATTCATTAATCATATGAATGGGAAATTTATCTTTAATAGTGAGCTTATTGAGCTCCCTATAATCCAGACACATTCGCCATGATCCATCCTTCTTGTGCACCAATACTACTGGAGCAGAGAAAGAACTTTGACTAGGTTGAATTATACCAGCCTCTAAAATTTCTGTAATCATACATCAAATTTTTCTTTTTTGGACATAATGATATCTGTAAGGCATGATGTTTAGAGGAACACTTCCTAGAATAAAATGAATAGCATGATCATGATCACGAATAGGTGGGAGTCATTTGGGAGTTTCAAACACCTTGGAATGATTTTCCAAGACTTTTTGGAGATATGGAGAAATAGATGATTTTGATGTTGGAACTGCGAGTGAGCATAATTGTGAAATTACGCCTCATTTTTATTTCTTTGGAAGATTTGTCATGACATTAGAGCTTATAATATTTCCTGGCTTCTTCGCGATACCCCGTATTTCAACTTCCTTTCCTTCCAAAAAACAATTCAAGAAAATTTCTTAGAAATTAAAAGCTACCATCCCTAAAGATTGTAACCATTGTACTCCTAGTACAACATCAGCACCTCCCATTGGAATGGAAAGCATTGGAATATTCAATACATATTCCCCCATGGTTAGCATGATATTATGAAATTTTCCAGAGAAATTTATAGTTCCTCCATTTGCAACCATCACTTGACACTTTGGTGGTGGGTATAGGAAGCAATTCAATTCCTTGGCTACCTTACAATGAATAAAATTATGGGTACTAGCCGAATCAATCAACACTATTAAATTTTTCTTCTCGATATTTCTTTCTATATTGAGAGTTTCAGGAGTGGTAATTCTTTCTATGCATTATAGGATATGGCCGGTCTCATTTATTCTTTCCCCAGGGTTGGTTCCTGGTGTATATCCTCTTCTTTTGAAGTTTCTTGTTCATTTTCTTCCTCCTCTTAACAATCTATGTAAAATAATTTCTTCTTAGCACACTTATGACCTTTAGTGTATTTTCTATCACAACTGTAGCAAAGCCTTTTGCTCCTTTTTCTTGTAATTTTTGTGGTGTCAACCTTGTAGATTGTGGAATTCTAGGAGCAACAACACTTCCATTTTTATAGATGTGAGTGGTAGGATTCCTTATTGCC
This sequence comes from Pinus albicaulis, assembly GCA_034641835.2. Lineage (NCBI taxonomy): Eukaryota > Viridiplantae > Streptophyta > Pinopsida > Pinales > Pinaceae > Pinus > Pinus albicaulis. The sequence goes on along the minus strand of CM076579.1, from coordinate 582,351,967 downwards.
ATAATTTTACGTTCAAATTTTCTTTCCAACCTGAATTCCTTCTCCAATGAATCAGGTCCCCAAAGGCGAACCTCATGTTGGATGTTATCCTTTAAAGTACCTATGAAGATATAAATCCTGTGTTCCTCTGGAGTATCAGTTATACTTATATTCAATTTTTCGAAGTCCTCAATGTGCTCCACCACTGAACCCTTTTTTTTTGAGATTTATCAATTGGCTAAAGAAGGTGTTTTTCTTTGTATCCTCATGATGTGCTATCATTTCCTCTGTAAATATTGACCAAGTGACAATTTTTTTACGAGAGAAAAGCCATAGATACCATACAAATGTATTTTGTTCTAAATATAAAGTTGCAATGCGTACCTTTTGTGTGTTTTGCACATTATTGAGATCAAAATATTGCTCCATCTGTAGTATCCATGTTACAGGATCCTTGCCATCAAAATTCCTCATATCGATCTTTGGAATATGGTGGGTCTTCAATCCAACATTAGAGTTTATGAAATCACAATTAACATTTATTTTTTTCTCATCATGAGTTTCCTCTACTATCTTTTCTCCATTAGGAATCATTTTTTGTATCAAATTTGTCAAACCTTCCTTCAAACCTTCCATATCTTCTTTTAGATCATTCTTCATGTCTTCCATGTTATCTTTCATTTTTTCTTCTATACCATCTGTTAGTATGAATATTAATTCCAAGCGTACGAAAAATACCACTTTAGCTGCGCATAACAAACAACCCTAACAACAGAGATGACTGCTAATATCCTCAGATCTGTAGTTAGGTGATCAAGATAAATGCTACAAAAATCTAGATCTATGCATTAGAAGGCATTAAGCAGTAGAAAAAACAATATTTACTTCATGCATCCAATAGACAAGACAAGAATATATCAAATGAATTTTGTATTAATGGCACTTGGGAGGAAAACACAAGAGGGTGTTCCCCTTTCTCCTCAATGGGTTGGGTTCTTGTAAGGCCTCAACACTTCAAATCTAGAATTCCTCTCTCTCGATGGTGTAGAAAACCTAGACAAAAATAGTAGAAAAATATGACTATGATGGTGGATCAATAGTCAGACCAAAAGTATAGATCTAGAGTGATCTTTAGGCAACAAAAGGTGGTAAGTGAATGGGAAAACCCTTCTATTTATAAAAAAATATTGAGTTAGTCTAGATATTGGTGCATAATTAAAATATTATTAACCAAATCAAGATCCAACTTTTATGGAATATTTTATTATATTTGTTGGAGGGAAAAGGAATTTGACTTGGGTCAAATCCATTTGTTTGTAAAGAATAAATAAATAAATGATTTATTTATCATTTTAAGGATGTGGTTGAGTGATAATCAAATAAATAATGATTTATTTAATTGTTTAAGGGTGATTGAGTCATATTTAACAAAGAATATTATTTAAATAAGGTTTAAATAATTATTCTTAGGAAATAATAAGATAAATAATGATTTATCTAATTAATTTCCCTATTTTGAGTTAAATATAACCAGGAATATTAATTAAATTGATGTTTAACTAATTATTCCTTGAGGAGAATCAAACAAATGTAGAATTATTTAATATTTCCTCATGGGGTTTCCTGTTTAGACCATAAACAACTTAATAAAGGTGGTTTACTAAGTTATTTTCATAGTGAAAGCAATTTTACTTAGGGTAAAATTGGTCTTACATGGTGTACTTGGGCCCATCTAGTGATAATAGGTTAGATGAAAAAAAAATGGTGTAACAGATTTCCCCCTAGCGTGCGAGCCTTAGGAGCTAATCGTATGACCGAAGTACGTTGTAAGAACTCAATCACTAGACATCGAAGGGGAAGTCAAAGAGAGAGAAGTATAAGGTAGACCAAAGTGCTGAAATAACTAGACCGTGAGGAGGCGAGACTTACAGGTGCGACAAGTCTCTTTGATGAGTAAGTACCTATGCTATAGGCGGCGGGGGAGGCATACCTATGCCCGCCGAGGCAAAGTACAAACAATAAGGCGTCCAGAAAACCACGGGACTGGCCAATATGGTACATGCTGGCATAAACATGAGCCAGATAAACAACACGATAATTAATCCCACATACATATTGTGCCTGGGATAACAACCAGGACTTGTACAATGATATCTGAGTACATGAGATATAAATGAAACCTAGATGCCCTTGAAAACAGGAAAGGGCTCTGAAAATCTGACTGATATATGCAAACGAAAAGGCGCTGCAAGCGACTGAGGCCGACATCATCAAATGTATGGAGCTGCATCGAAGGTTGTAATGAAGAGGTCATCCGAGTGTGTGGGGGAATACCTGTAGGGCCACCCCCTCATAAGGGCTGAGACATCTCACACACAGTCGGGAATCACCGATGTCAACTGCTGTATCACTAAACCATGGAGTATACGGATCTCGATCATGTTGAAAGGAGATGGAGCTGAGAAACAATCAAGTCAAAGGGAAATAAGGAGTCCCTTTGCCTGATCCAAGGCACCGAACAAGAGTGGAAGCTGGAACAAAGGTGCACCGCCCTCTAGACCTGTCTTCTAGAATGAATGAGATGATATCAACAAAAGGAGGTCCACCATAGGTGAGGCAATAAGGGATCCTCAACTCAGGCATGAGAGAAAATAGTAGAGTGACTGATAGACTGACACCAATGATGATGATGAAATGGGGGGTATTGAGTAGCGACGGACGACTTCCGTTGTTAGAGCATAAATGGCATGGATGACTTGGCAGCGACTGACATAATATCATCAGGGATAGGGGACAATGGGACTGAAGGCCATAGTGTGTGACACGTGAGAGGGACCAAGCAATGAAGGATGGAGGAATATAGTGGGATGCAAAGGGACTCGGGATAGACTCCATGAATGCAATGATGACTCAACTCGTATGCTCTAAACAAGGGTGACTCGATGGTGTTGCCACACAGAAAAGGTCTAATGGGGACCATACAAACATGAGTACAAGATGGTAACTCATGACGAAAGTCGACATGAGCGTGGACCAGTATGGAGGCAAAGTGGTGCCCCAAGTACGAGTGTTGTAAGTGAAGAAATTTGATTTTGAGGAGGGGTGAAGTAACACCTCATGGAGAAAATGTGTCCTGGTGGAGTATCAAGTCACTAAAAAATAATAGATACCCATTTGAGGGCTTTGTGAGAAATTTCCAATGGTATAGACGGTTCGTCAAACTGAGCTACGATTTGGCCACAGCAGGCGAAAGAAAAACCAGGGGTTTTCTTTTAATAAGGCATTTTCCCTCCAAATTCAATCATTTGTAGGTGGCGCTGTGGTGAATGTAGTGAGGAGAGAAGGCCCTAAATCTTGCGGCGATCGTAGCAGACAAACCGACTGTTGGAATTTGAGATCCGTCAATTGTAGGTAATATGCCTAATCCTACTCTTTCATTTCAGTGGTTTGAAAGTTCAGTTTAGGTACCCAGAGCTCATGAACAGGCTAGGTCACACTTTTTGGGGTCTGTTCTGCGTCCTGGGTAGCAGGTACTGTGCAGAAAACTGCGACCTCTCCCAATAAATGACATGAAAAGTGCGCCCTGTCAGAGAAAGGGGGTTTCAGTGCTGTTTTTGGCTGAGATCTGGGATTTTTATGGTTGACGGGCATAGATGCCCACAAGCATGTTGCGGTCATGCCAAAATGTATTTAGGAAAAGGGGAATCTAAACACATTTTAAAGATGTGGTGCGCCATTTGTTTTTGTTATGGTTATGTAGTTTGAGAAAGGGAATGGAAGATTACCAATCTCTTTTGGTACTGCATATATGAATCAAATGGAATTTAAGTTTCCAGTTTGGCATACATGATGTCACTATCCCAAAGAGAGGATTTTGGGATAATGAACTGGTGCTCTCCCAGAAATCCCACAGGTTGGTCAACAACAATGTCGAAGGGATTGGGTTGTTTATGTAATATGAAGGAATGATGAGCGGTATCATCCCTAGAGTGATCTGAAGTGATATGGGACTCTATAGGTTCTTCTAAATGTAGAAGAATAATGGTACTAGAGCCAACACGACCAGATACACTTGGAGAGTTGTGGAGAATTTTGTCTCCTGGATTCTCAAATATGGGTGCCCCCTTACCCAAACAATGGCCACAAGGTGTATGTGGTTCGGATGTATGGGTTCGATGTAAGGGGGGATAGATAAAGTCAGGGGTGGTGACTACTTCCATAATGTCGTCATTGTAATAGAGGATGGGGTGACTGGTGGAAGAAATACCACCTGACGCGGCGAAGCTACCTGACTCATCATCATGAGAAGAGAGGGTCACATGCGCGTCATCACAAGTGGTGACATAAGAGTAATCAAATAAAGGATCTACCGATGTTGAGCCCAGGGTGATCGCTGAAGGAAGGTCAGGCGAAACATCAAGGGGATTCTCCAAGGGGACTTCCACCGAGGGTCTCATGGATGATGATAGATAGCAAATGGTGGACGAAGGATCCGTCATCTTGACATCATAAGGGGGAATGTCAGTAGGAGAATTCGTGTCCTCTGGTTTTGTCGAAGCAAGATGCACAAATAAGGGAGCGGTGGACTCATTGCGCTTGACCTAAAATTGGCGTAAGGCTTCTAAAGAGGAACGATACTCTTCGAGGTGAGGACAGAGGTGAGTGTAGTGGCCATGGAAATCACACAAAGCGTAAGGGTGATTTTTGCGCAATGGTTTGAGTTTCGGGATTGAATCGAGTATAGTGACATATACCTCTGGGATATCAGATTCCGAAAACGTCTCATTGACCATGGACTTAAGGTGAGGCAACTTTGGAAAAGTATGGGTGGCGTAGCCGATAACATCACACAAAGCACATTGGATGGTATGCTTTCGAGGTCGAGAAGGGGCAGGGTTTGTCAGGGCAGCCTTGTCTTTTGACGCCTCCTTGTGAGCTTTGCCCTTCTTACCCGAAGTGGTCGCAATGGGAGGTGGTTCCTGTTGAGGTGACTGAGGCACTGTTGTAGCGGGAGAAGTCATAGGGATCGGTTGAACTGAGGTTAAAGCAAGATAAGGTTTGGGTTGACCAAGCGGGGTAGTGGCTGGAGGATCGAGGTACCAGATGGGAATCCCAAGGGTCAGGTTAGGAAGAGAGAGGGTGTCCATAACAGGTACCGTGTACACTTCTGGTGGGGGAGCTAGGAATGATATCTGACCAGAGGAGTAATGACCAGGCAGGACGGCTCCAAGATGGTTAAGGTCTGGAGGAGCCGTTCGAGGAGGATAAAGGTGCTCATGAGTACCAAATGAAGGTGAAGGGCCAGGAGAAGAAGGTTCAGAAGGCTGATCAGAGGACATCATGAGAATATAGTAATCGGGGGAACCAGATGGAAGAGGTTGAGTGGCCGCCTGACCTTCAGGTGGTTGGGTAGCCACAAATCCCTGCTGAGGGAAAGGATAAGTAAGCACAATCGGTTGACTAGGCGCAGGACTGGGAGGAACGGAAGGGATGACTTGCTATCCTCTCAAAGTTGCTTGAGACTCCCATAGCTGCCGCATCTGTGGCAGAAGAGGACAATCACGCGTATAATGACCATAAACACCACAACAAGAACATGGCTTGTTCGTACGAATAGGCCTATCCTGCTTGGGCTGAGTGCCTTGTTGTTGGTTTGTAGTGTTAGGAGAATTACCTTGATTAGGTCTATGATTACCAAGGGCAGCTTTATTTTGAGTGCCTTTCCTCTTCCTTTTTGAGGGAGGAGGATTAGTCATGCCCTGCTGTGCGTACACATGCTCCTGAGGGGGTGGTGGTTGCTGTTGCGAGGGTTGAGAAGGCAAGGGAGGAGGAGGTGCTAATGCTGGAGGAGCTGGAGCACCAAGCTATGGATACAGATAATAAGGAGGTTGGGTAACACTATGGTAAACAAGAGGTTGGGCAGAAAGAGGAGGCATTCCGTATGCTTGATACGTGTTACCGGAAGGGGGAAAAGTGTCGGAGGTGCTGGCCCCTCCCTGAGGAAAACCATAGCCCATGGGAGGTTGAGCATACAGATTAAAGAGAGCTCCAACAATACCGTCGGCAGCGTGAGATGCCCTCATTGCGTTGGCACCACCGGGTCTAGGAAGATCAGGTAGAATAGTATAAACATAACCCGACTGAGCGTAGACCAGGTCATATTTTAACGCAATTTGGAGAGCGGCTTCTTTGGTTTGAGGAAAGTGCGATGTGACATATTTTTCGATAGGCGGCAAGAGAGACCTAAGGAACTAGTCCATGTAGACATGGTGTTCAAAGGTAGGGGCTTGACATAGGATATTTCTTCTCTGCCATTCCTGAACATGGTCGGATAGGCGGGTCGCAGATGATTGACGGAAAGAGGTCAAGAGTTCAGTACCAGTGTCATAATGAAGGGGAAGCTGGAAATAAGACAAAAAAGCCCGGGAAAGAGTCACAAAGGTGGTATGAGAGGAGGGGGCCTGATCAACATACCACTTAGAAGCTTCACCTGTAAGCGTTCGTTGGAACAATTGAAGATGGACAGAGTCATCGGTAATGGGGTTAGACGAACACCACATGTGGAAAGATCGAATATGATTTGAAGGATATTCTCTAGCAAGGCCTTCAAAATTTGGGATGTCTGAAGGGAGATTTTTTGGCATAGTAGGCCAACTAGCATCATGGTGTATAGGGTCATTTATCAACAGGTCAAAATTGGGGAGGCTAAGGCCTACCATGAAGGGGAGCAAGGGCGCAGCCGGGGTAGTGTCCATTGCAGTCCCACTAGTGATATTCACGGTGGGAGGGCCGGGGTTACCACCAACATTAGGTCTTGCACCAGACATAGTGAAGGTGTCAGGGGGAGAACTGAAGGCGAAACGATAAGGAGAACCCAAAGGACTAGAAGAAGAGTCAGTGTGCGGACTTGGTGGAGGACTAACTCGAACCCTACGTGGAGGAGTAAGTCTTCTGACTGGAAACTGAGGATGAAGGCCAAGAAGTCTTCGGGATAAACACCTTGGTGGCGCAATGGTGTCAAAAAAAACATGACATAAAGGAAAAAGAGACTGATAAGGGTAGGGAGGTGCAGGATCAACTAATTACAATGTCGAAACAAGGGCAGAGAGGTGTAGGATCAACTGATTTCAATGTTTTAGAGTCTTTGCTTGGCGGTGTTAACCAAACCCTTTTTATCTTAGAGTATGTGTGTAAAAGTGTGTAAATTTTAATTTTTAAACCGAGACATTTGTAGAGAAAAATAAAAAGTGTGCTGTATAGCTGTAAATAAACCTGCAAATGACAGTATATAGGCCTGCAAAAATAGAAAATAAACAACTAATAATGCAATAATCTAAACCCAAGGAGGCTGGTCTCTCAACAACTAGTCTATAGGTGAGTAAAAAACTAATCAAAACACACTAAAAAAGCTAATATATCTAAGGTCAAGAGGGATTATTAGGGATCTAAAAGACAAAATATGATGGAAAGTGGTGCAGAAAACAACAACAAATCAGAGGAAAAATTGCTGTAAAAAAGGTGGTGAAAGGATATCTCCTGAAGGGAAACGGAGTGAACCCTAGAGGAAAACCCAAACAAAGCTATATGAGGTGATTTGGATGGTTAACAAGCTGATGTGAAGTGGATCTGAAGGTGAGGTATCAAATCTGAAAAAATGGTTGAAGACTCTGAAATTTCAGACAACTTGCAATAGCAAAAACTCTTCCACAAAAAGTGGAGGGTACTGAAGCCCTAGGGGGCTAGGTTCCCACTTATTTGAGTGAAAGAAAATAAGTACAAGTCCAAAATGGGCAGAGACGGAGGTCAGACAACCCTAAACAGAGGCTCAGACAAACCCATAAAACTTTCAGAAAAATCCCTGCAAAAAGTCCAGGTCGCAGTTTCTGACCTGTTTTCAGCAGAGGTCATAGTTTTTGGGCTGAAAAGTGCACCCTAAAGGTCCAGATCGTAGGTTTTGGGCCAAAAAGTGTGACCTGCACTTCTGGTACTCTCGGTGGCAGGTTTCAGAAAAAATTTCCATCTCAGATGTGATTGATGTCTGCCACTTGCGCAATAGGTCCAAAAACACACAGAAGTCAAAATTTTTATTGTTTTAGGGTTTTATAGGTTAAAAACAACATCAAGAAAAGCAAAGAAAAGGGGTTGAAGAGAAATCCTAGGGTTTGAAGCAGCTGCATATGCAAGGATCAGAAAAACGACAGTGGTTGTAATCTTAAATTCGTGTGGAGTCGCCAGTTGTTAGTATGAATCTTAATTCCAGGTGTACGAAAAAATACCACTTTAGCTGTGCATAACAAACAACCCTAATAGCATATATGACTGCTAATATCCTTAGATATGCAGTTATGTGATCACGATAAATGCTACAAAAATCTAGATCTATGCATTAGAAGACATTAAGCAGTAGAAAAAACAAGATTTACTCCATGCATCCAATAGACAAGACAAGAATATATCAAATGAATTTTGTATTAATGGCACCTGGGAGGAAAAACAGAAGGGTGTTACCAGTTCTCCTCAATGGGATGGGTTCTTGTAAGTCCTCAGCACTTCAAATCTAAAATTCCTCTCTCTTGATGGTGTATAAAACCTAGAAAAAAATAGTAGCAAAATATGACTATGATGGTGGATCAATAGTCGGACCAAAAGTATAGATCCAAAGTGATCTTTAGGCAAAAAAAGGTGGTAGATGAATGGGAAAACCCTTCTATTTATAAAAAAATATTGAGTTAGTCTAGATATTGGTGCATAATTAAAATATTATTAACTAAATCAAGATCCAACTTTTATGGAATATTTTAATATATTTGTTGGAGGGAAAATGAATTTGACTTGGGTCAAATCTCTTTATTTGTAAATAATAAATAAATAAATGATTTATTTATCATTTAAGGATGTGGTTGAGTAATAATGAAATAAATAATGAGTTATTTAATTATTTAAGGGTGATTTAGTCATATTTAACCAAGAATATTATTTAAATAAGGTTTAAATAATTATTCTTAGAAAATAATAATATAAATAATGATTTATCTAATTAATTTCCTTGTTTTGGGTTAAATATAACCAAGAATATTAATTAAACTGTTTTTTAACTAATTATTCCTTGAGGAAAATAAAAAAAATGTAGATTTATTTAATATTTCCTCATGGGGTTTCCTGTTTAGACCATAAACAACTTAATAAAGGTGGTTTACTAAGTTATTTTCATAGTGAAAGCAATTTTACTTAGGGTAAAATTGGTCTTACATGGTGTACTTGGGTCCATATAATGATAATAGGTTAGATGACCAAAAAATGGTGTAACACCATCAATCTTAGCTTCCATGCCATCCATGTCATTCTGTAAACCATTAATCTTATCTTCCATGCCATTAATCTTAGCTTCCATGCCTTTCTTCAAACCTTCCATTTTAGATTCCATGCCATTAATCTTAGATTCCATGCCTTTCTTCGTACCATCTATTTCATTTTTGGTTACTTTTTGCGAGAGCGAAATTTGTTGCACTTGCTCTTGTAATTTTGATATATCATGTTGCACTTCTTCCTCTTCATGAGTCATAGTATAGCCTTCTGAGGGATTAAAGGGTGTTGATTTCTTTTTAGGTGGAATTTTAGAACCCAATATTGATGTCTCTGCTTCAATATGCCCTTCGAATCACTTCAAACTATTTTTTCAAACAAGATTTATGCAATTTGAAAAAAAAATACACATATTTTTCTTGCTTTTGAGGAGCTCGATATTGAAACTGATGTATCTATGTAATTTAGGATGCCCGAGATGTAATATTCCAAAATTTTCACATGTTATTTGGAAAATTAGAGCTCTTAATAAACTTAATTAATTAAGTAAATAAAAGGGTGGAGGGACCCATAATCCTCAATGATGAATAAGATCCACTTTTTTATGCGTGAATGTGGATTAAGTAAACATAGATATACATAATGGAGTAGTGGAGTAGCTACTAATGTGAAAGGAGTGGAGATCATGTCTCATTAATGGGATAGATCATGGAGGTTGAAGCAGTCAACTGAGATCATGGAGGGAATCTAATGTAAGATCATAGAGAATTAATGATGAAGTGTTGGAGGAAGTAGTGCATTCAATGCACACATGATGGAAAGGGGTGCACATTGCATGTAGACATGATGGAGGAATTGGAGAGACAAGGAATTAAATCATGGAGACTTATGTCCACATGTGCAATGCAGTTTAGAGGTGGGCCAGGGCTTGGGAAGGCTCACTTTGTATATAAGGAAGATGATGGCGTATCAGGAAGGCATTCCTTTTTTTGGTATTATTGACTCAGATATATTAGATCCTAAGTGCCATTTGACATTCCATGCACTCTATGATGTTTTGCTGTTCCAGAGGGGTTGCTTAGCACTGGGTGTTCCCAGCGGGAATCCCACCCCTTACTCTCCATGGGGACTTTGGAGGCCACTGAAGGTATTCTGAAAATGCAGTTACTCATCATCGGCATTAATGAAATAATTATTTTCCCCCACTCTCTGTAGAACATATACCTTCATGAATTACACATTTATGAAGATCATTTTGGGAGGAGGAGGTTGTCTTCAATATTTCAGCTGGAGAACCGGTGAAGGATTTTTCCTATCACCTTTTACTTCAAGATAAACATTCCCAGAGCTTCATTTTAGATCTGGCATCAGGCCAAACATTATTCACATCCTATAAGTTTCAGTCCCATCAAGGATTGCACATTCCATCATTGTAGATCTAGAGGAGGAAGGAAGTTTCTAGCACTACAGCTAGGAATCCTTTGAGGGATCATCCCCTCACTTTTCCATCACTATTTCCATCAGCTTGGAGCCTATTTGCAACATATTTCAATAGGATTGAGTCTCTCCCTCTTGTAAAACATAGTTTTTCCAATAGTTGCATATTCAGTTGCTACATTTTTAGGGGGAGGACGAAGAGACAAGATCTCAAGCTTCTAGCTTGGAGATCCAAAGAAGGGACCAACCCTTCTTGCTTAGATATGGTTGTACATCATATTGCAACCATCATATGATCAGGTTTAGCATCAGATCTACATAACCCAACAGTCGAGGGATCAAACCCTAGGAGGGTAAATTTCCAATCTCATAGATCTGGAATTTCCTTTTTGGGTTATCTTGGGTGTCCATCACATTGGCCAGATCTTGAATCTTGGCATCATCAGAGCTCCTAATCTCCATAGATCTTCATTTTCCTTTCAGCTAGTGGTCACTTGTTTATCATATGCTTAAAGGACAATGCAATATTGCTTCATGTAACTCTCTAGTTACGCAGTGCTTGTTGTAGCATGCTTCTAGGGTCATTCTAGGCCATCTCTTTGGCTAGAATACCTCTATTTGCACATTTTTGTAACTGTAATCCATATCCTATGAACAAAATGGCTCACCTATTCTGTCTATATCTGTGTTGATCATAATTTTACATGTACATTTTCTATGTTTCAAATGTTATGTTTGTGTATCAATGCATTATTCTATTTTGGGATATTACAATGATATCAGAGCATGATGTTTGGCTCAACTTGTGGACATTATTGAAAACATTTGAGAAGCAGATAGTAGAGATCTATAAATATGAAGGGATTAAGTTATTTTGCATCTTTCTTTAGAAATATGAAGGATCTCTCCATGGAGATAAATGAAATGAAGAAAGAAAGGCAAAGAGAAACCTCAAGAATGTTTCAGCATGAAGAAGGTCCCAATACTTCTTATAAGCAACAAAGAAGACCGGAGAATCATAGATCTCCTCATAGATATACTATGCCCAATTTCTTTGAAGAAGGTGAATGGTATAAAAATGAAGGAAGAAGAGAACGTGAGACTCATGAGACTCTCAGTCTATATCTAGAAGAGTGCAAGGCACAATCTAGAGCATTCAAGGAGAATCTAACTCTATGAAAATTATTCAAACTCAAAGAAGAAAGGAGATCCTATAGCAGCAATAGAAGGAAGAGGCACAATAGATTCCATTTTCCTACATATGATGGATCTTCTTGAAGCACTGTAAAGCCTTGGAGGAAAGAGTTAGATGCATTTTTCAGGCTACATCCTGTAGTTGAAAAAGAGGCTTTTCAGATTGCAGCACTTCATATTCAAGGTGAAGCCAATGATTGGTGGTTTGGTCACATGGAGCATGCAAAGGTCACTAAATATTTATATTTCTTTCACAAGTTGAGAAAGAAGTTTGATATGAGATAACCAGAGATATGTCACAAAGAGACATTTCCTAAGGAAACAAAAAAGGATGTCATTCTTGTTATTCTAGACAAAGGGTCACTACATTCACCACCAGCTGCAGAAGTACTTGTATCCAGAGGAGGGACACTTGCATCCTTGCAAAGTATCGAGCTCTTCACATATATAGTCCCATGCATGATTCAGGAGATGCATGAGGAAGAGGAGGTAGATTCCAACGTTGGTACATTGATAGAAGAGCAACCATCACTCTTACCAGCAGTTGGAGGTACCATTGTCCAGGTTGGAGGAGCTCTTGTGGTCTTGCAAGAGGTTCCCACACATCAGTTGATCCAAGGTATGTATCCACTTTCATCTCATATTGTTTCAGTACCTCTTATTGAAACTTATGGGGACATGCCATCACGGCTATTGCATGAGTAAGGGTTAGAAAAACATGCTGATTTGGAGTAGCAACATATCACTGCACATAGAACCCTTGATTTGATCAAGGAGGAGATGAATAGCTATCCCATTTCATCACTGTTGAGCTAAATTCAACCCTTTGAGTTGAAGTGTAGAGTTATAGAATATGGGATGACCATGATCCTATTCAGTATAGTGAAAAACTATGAGTTTAACATTGTATGTGGTCATGAGACAACATATGTATCACCCTGTAGATCTACAACACTGTCACTTAGTAGCAGTGATGATAAGAGGGCCTCATTATTCTTGGAGCGTTTGGAAGGAAGCTTCACTCATGAAGAAATGGATAAAATCATGATAGATGGTAGACATCTTGAGATGGTAAATCTTTTCCCTTTTCAAGATGACTCTTTCTCAGTGAACATCTCACATCTCAAAGAGAAACTTCTACTTGCAGTAGATCCAGAACCTTATTGGTTTTGGAGGGCCATTGATGAGAAGAGAATCTCATGGAGAGATCTCATTGGAGGTGCACTTCAAAATATCATGGAGTGAAAAGTTCTTCATTAGTTTGAGGTTGATGGTATTCTACAATGGGAGGATACCATGTTTTTGCAAAAAATCATTCATCATCCACATTGGGATGAGTGCGTGAGGATGATAAGAAAGGGGTTGCATGGCCACTTGCAAATATATGACATGGGGCAAGAAGCTTGGTTACACTGGCTGCCCTTGGGTGAGTATGGTTACCACCCAATAGCTCATATTTCTTTGACTCATGCCTTGGGTATCAATGATAGAATGCAAAAAAGGAAGGCATGTTTACTTTTGTTATTACTGAGAGATTTTGGCCATCACATGACATATCCTATGTCTATGTGTTTTTTATTGTATAGAACTTGGCATAGTAATCTCATGATGTGTAATGATGGTGTTTTCTTATATTGGGCTGATGTGACATTCTACATGTCTATCAATATGTTTTTACTCCATGATGCACATGAGAAGGTGAAGAGGTAGCAATATATCTTATTGCTTTGGTTACTTTTGGGAGAGTCTGGCTTGACCATCTTTCGTAATGAAGGTGGAGGATGGCAGCAAGAGGCCTTACTTTGGTGGTTACTATTGGGAGAATATGGTTTGGAATTTTTTTCTACCCATATGTCTCTAATTATTCTTTTGCACAATTTTGGAATGATGCTTGGATCCAACAAGGCCAACATGGCTAAGTATGAGGGCATGTAAATGCTCAATCTACTTCATAAAGCATGGGATAAAGAGATGTTTTGTGAGATGGGGCCTTTCCTTTGTGGGAAGAACCACTTTATTTTATGTATCTCATGTATTGATGACAATGTTGGGCAAATTACGGTTGTCACTTGGTACTTCTTGGAGAATGAAGGACATCTAACTACACCGTTGTAGGTCATTCTATGCTTTCTTGAGAGACAACTTTGGAACCAAACATGCATAATACATTGAAGCAAATGGAGGAGGCCTTCCTTATGTGGATGCCATTTGGAGGGGAATAGATGAATTTGCATCTACTTTTGAAGTTGCTTGAGGACAAGCAATATTTTTCCGGGGAGGACTATAATATTCCAAAATTTTCACATGTTATTTGAAATATTAGAGTTCCTAATAAACTTAATTAATTAAGTAAATAAAAGGGTGGAGGGACCCATAATCCTCAAATATGAATAAGATCCACTTTTTATGTTTGAATGTGGATTATTTATACATAGATCTACATAACGTAGTAGTGGAGCAACTACTAATGTGAAATGAGTGGAGGTCATGTCTCATTAATGAGATAGATCATGGAGGTTTAAGCAGTCAACTGAGATCGTGGAGGGCATCTAATGTAAGATCATAGAGAATTCATGATGAAGTGATGGAGTAAGTAGTGCATTTAATGCATTCATGATGGAAAGGTTCACATTGCATGTAGACATGATGGAGGACTTGGAGAGACAACAAAATCAATCATGGAGTCTTATGTCCACATGCACAACGCAGTTTAGAAGTGGGCCAGGGCTTGGGAAGGATCACTTTGTATATAAGGAAGATGAAGGAAGAATAGAAGGCATCCTTGGTATTATTGATTTGAGGTTTGTTTAGATATGGAAGTTTCATTTGACATTCCATGCACTCTTATGTTGTTTAGCTAAGTCTGCAGTGCTGTTTAGCACAGGGTGTTCTCGAGCAGGAATCCCACCCTTATCCACGGGGGACTTCGAGTGCCTACTCTAGGAAGGTATTATTAGCTTCTATTCATCATCAGGCATTGGTGCCACACTATTTCCACTCTCTGTAGAACATATACCTTCAGGAATTACACATTTCTGACTATCAGTTTGGGAGGAGGAGGTTGTCTTCAGTATTTCAGCTGGAGAACCGGTGAAGGATTTTTCCTATCACCTTGTACTTCAAGATTAGCATTCTCAGATCTCCATTTCAGATCTATCATTAGGCCAAAAATTATTCACCTCCTATCAGCTGTAGTCCCATCAAGGATTGCACAGTCCATCATTGTAGATCTAGAGGAGGAAGGAAGTTTCTAACACTATAGCTAGGAATCCTGTGAGGGATCATCCCATCACTTTTCCATCACTGGTTCCATTAGCCTAGAGCATAATTTTAGCATATTTAATTAGGCTTGAGTCGCTCCCTCTTTTACATCACAATTTTTCTAGCAGTTTCATATTCAGTTGCTGCATTTTGAGGGGGAGGAAGAATAGACAAGATCTCAAGCTTCTAGCTTGGAGATCTGAAGAAGGGATCAACCCTTCTTGCTTATATCTGGTTCTACATCATATTGCAGCCATCATATGATCAGATCTAGCTTCAGATATGCATAACCCAACAGTCAAGGGATCAAACTCTAGGAGTGTAAATTTCCAATCTCATAGATCTGGAATTTCCTTTTTGGGTTATCTTGGGTGTTCGTCACATTGGCTAGATCTTGAATCTTGGCATCATTAGAACTCCTAAGATCCACAGATCTACATTTTACTTTAAGCCAATAGTCACCTGTTTATCATCTGCTGAAAGGAAAACACAATATTGCTTCCTATAGCTCTCCAGTTACACAGTGCTTGTTGTAGCATGCTTCCAGGGTTATTCTAGGCCATCTCTTTGGCTAGAATACCTCTATTTGTACACTGTTGTAACTATAATATATCTCCTATGAATAAAATGGCTCACCTATTTTTTCTGTATCTGCGTTGATCATAATTTTACATGTACATTTTTTGTGTTTCAAATATTGTGTTAGTGTATCAATGCATTATTCCATTTTGGGATATTACACGAGATTTTATCTTCAGTCCTTTAGTAGCCCTCTGAATCTTATTTCCAATGCCATAGGTCCGACTTGATTTGGATTCTTTAAGGAAAATTTATGCCTAATCTCCCACAATGACCTAATTATAGACTAGTTTAGTAGAGCGAACTTGTACGACGTGCCACGTGTCACTGTTTCCTACTTCGTCTTTGAATTGATACACAGGAAACAATAGTCCGTTTTATTTCGACCACTTATTACAAAATTCCAATCTGATACTCAAGAGAGAGAGTTATGACGGTTTTCCCAAGGTCACCTCTTTGAGATTAAATTCAAGAGCCTGCAAAAACCCTAACTTTCACAAATAATATCTCCGAAAATATTGCGAACCAAGATCTACAATTTTTACACAATGTTCCTAAGGATGTCTTTGCAAATGAGTTTTTTTTTAGATTCTGAACATTAGGAGAAAAATAATTATAGTGGAAATTGCACGATGACCTGTTTGAAGCAGTGAAACCCTAGAATCCAAAGCTTTGATACCAAATGTTATGAAACCAACTCAAAAATAGAAGAAAAGAGATATCAACGCCTTAGAAATCAGCCACTTTGAGGGGGAAAAATCCTTTACATTACATACATGAACAATTATTGGATGATACAAATGAAAAACCTCCTTTCTATATATAGGAGTCCATGGGGTCACAATATAATCCAAGCCAACCTAACAATAATAATGTAAGGGCATAATAATAAAAATAGTGGATTTTATGGGGCACAATAATAAGAATATGGGGGCTAAAAGGGTATAACAATAATGATAAGGGGGCTACAATAACAACAATAAGGACTACACTAGTAATATAGGGACCTAAAAAAGCCACCTTTCGTAACGGTGTCATTGAGGAGCTAATTTACATAGAGCAACCAAAATTATTCGAGACATATGATTGAGATTCACATGTGTGTAGACACAATAGAGAATTGTATGGTCTCAAACATGAGCCCTGAGTAGGTACACTTGGATTGCGTTATCTCATTGGATTGGGCTTCACCCAAAGTGAAGAAAATGTGAACCTCTATCACATTGTTTTAGATGGTAAGTTGCTTATTCTTGTGTTGTATGTTGATGATTTGATATTCATAGGTGATGAGAAGTTGATCCGCTCTTGCAAAGAGGATATTGTAAGGGAATTTGAGATGAAATACATGTGCCTCATGCATTACTTCCTCGGGCTGGAAGTATAGTAGGGTGATGGTGAATTATTTGCATCTCAAGGAAAGTATGCTATGGATATACTTCAAAGATTTCACATGGAGAATTGTAAGCTTGTGGACACACATCTAGCTACAAATTGGAGGAAGGAGAATGCCACTTCAGGTGAAGAGGTTGATTCTACCATTTACAGGAAGCTTGTGGGTTCACTAATGTATCTTATGAAAACATTGCCCGACATGTGCTATGCAATCAACAATATTAGCCAAGCTATGGTGAGGAATGACAAATTATATTGGAAGGAAGTAAATCATGTGTTATGATACCTTAGAGGCACTACCCAGTATGGATTATGGTATCGATGGACGTAGGGAGTGAAGTTTCAAGGCTTCATCGATGCAGATTGGGAGGGGAGTCCATCTGACAGGAAAAATATATCAGGTACTATATTTAGTGTTGGGTCCGCAACTATTTATTGGTACAAAAAGAAGCAGAGTTCTGTGGTGCTCAACTCAGTAGAGGTTGAATACATGGCTACAAGTAAAGAAATATGTGAAGAAATATGTATAAGGGAAATACTTGTGGGACTATTCAGTCAATATATGAATCCGACAATGATATATTATGATAATCAGAGTTGCATTAATCTCTTTGAGAATACGGTGTTCCATGACATGTCCAAGCACATTGATATCCGATATCATCATTTGTGAGACTGTGTAGAGGAGAATTATGTTGCTACAATACATTCCAACTGAGGAGCAAGATGTTGACATCTTGAAAAAGGAATTTTCAAGAGGTAAATTCTAATTCTATAGGTGCAGGATAAGGGTGGTGGAACATCCATTTCTTGCTAAGAGGGAGTGTTGAAAAAAATGTAGCAAGAAAGGATAAATT
Source organism: Pinus albicaulis (assembly GCA_034641835.2). NCBI lineage: Eukaryota > Viridiplantae > Streptophyta > Pinopsida > Pinales > Pinaceae > Pinus > Pinus albicaulis. The sequence goes on along the minus strand of CM076579.1, from coordinate 582,333,965 downwards.
TGACTTTAGCCTTAGTTAAAATGAGTAAATTGAATTTCCACATCAATAAGACAACTTAGAGGTAGTTAACTAGTGTGACATGGATATTGTCACTTAGTTAGCTCAGTAAATTTGAGTTAGAGGGTTTGGAGTTTAATTATGCATGTGTGATTGCTAAATTTTAGTAATCCAATTCAATTATTTTCAGTTGTATTTAGTTAATTGACCTTTAACTATTGATAGAGTCAATTGAAGATCAATTGTGAAATGGGATGATAATATAACTCAAAGATATGTTATTTAGCTGATCAATCAACCTAAAGTAGCTAGTGCATGCAAGGAATGAGAATTCCCTAGTTGAAGTGTAGATGACAAGGCAGTGTAACATTGGTTGTAGACTAGTCTTTGGTGTACGTGTGTTGCATGCAATCAATGATCAATCCTTTGGAATTGTGTAATAAAATTAGAGGAAATTCATAAAGATATGGGCCAATTTACTTAGGATTTTCGCAAGGAAATAGGAGGCTAGGTGAGATGATATTTGGCTAAGTGTTAGACAGAGTTATTCATTGAGCAGAGAGAACAATTATTCTTTTGTAGGTTGAGCTTAGAAGTTAGAGCTAGCAATTGTACCCGATTATCTATTCATCTGATTAATGAAAAGAGGCTTGAGGGGTTTTTCCTAGTTGGGTTCCCATAAATATCATTATGTATTTGTGAATTTTCTTATTTCATGTCTATGCATGTTGTTTTAAATTGTGAATTTCATTCCACATATCAGTAGAGGAGAATTGTGTCTCTTGGTTTTAGATTAAATTTCTTGAAAAGTTGCAATTCTTTCAAATTTCTAAAAAAGGATCTCTCTTTGCTTTAACCTTACCTATTCCAAATTGGATCGTAAAAAACTAACAAGAATGGTTGTCACTATAGAAATTCCTTGTATATTCAAACTACTAATTGTAATTTACTAAAACAATAGAATTGAATATACTCTACCAACTGCGGAAACAATTAAACAATCGTGAAATCACGAAGCATACAAGATAAAGAATTTAATCAACACAATACACAATGATTTCCTGGGGAAATCCACAACTAAAATACCCTTGCTCTTTGTATATTGCATTAGTCAGAAAATATGAGAAGATGACAATGTTTTGCTCAAGCCCGAGCAACCTCTACACTATCTCTATCTTTCTCACTACTTCTTAGACATGCCTTGACCAATAATTAACCAATTTTCTGCTTTCCCAAGTCCCTATTTCCTTTGGAATTATCCCCTATTAATTAGGGAAATTCCTCATCCACAAATATGCAATACATCATAGGCCTTCCTCTGACTGAATGCACCACCTGTACAATTTGGATGGTTATACAACTGATAGTACATTTCCCTTGAACTCCAATATCAACTAGGTAACTCATAGATCTTACATGCATGAGTTATTTATGGCTGAATTATAAGTTAACTGGTTGAACAATGAAGTTTCTCTCCACTGCTTGACCTCATACTAGTTCCTCCAACTGTTGGAACTAGTTTAACAAAATTTAACTTAGTTAAACTGAATTAATTAATTGAAACTCAAAATAAACTCAACCAGGGATCCTACAAAGTAGGAACGACTCTACATGACTCAAGTTAGACCCTTTTTTCAAATTTAATGAACCAAATAAGTCAAACTAACTTATTTAACTAGTATAAGTTGTCATGTGATGTGGAATTACAATTTTATTCTAATTTAATTCAAGTGAAAATTAAATTAGAATATTTCTTGGTACCATTTTCAATGCTTCCTCTTAGCAAGAAAGGGATTATCAGATACCTTGATCCTACCTCTATGGAACTCAAATTTTCCTCTTAACAATGCCTTAGTCAAGGTATCAACATCATGTTCCTTTTTAGGAATGTACTCTAGAAACATAATCTTCCTCTGCACACAATATCGTAGATGGTGGTACCAGATGTCGATATGCTTGGACCGAGCATGAAAAACTGGATTCTCGGAGAGTTTGATTCAAATTTCATTGTCATAGTAAATCACTGTAGGATCAATGTATTGACCAAATAATCCAACAATGATCTTCCTCATCCCAGTAGCCTCACAAGTTTCTTCACTAGAAGAAATGTACTTTGCTTCTGCTGAAATAAGTGCAACTGATCTCTACTTCCTGCTGTACCAGGAAACTGCTCTTGACTTGATGCTGAACATTCCCCCTGATGTGATATTCCTATCTGATGGACTCCCTTCCCAATCTGTATCTGTGAAGCATTTAAGTTTAACTCCCTCTATCATTCTGTACCAAAGAACAAACTGAGTGGTGCCTTAGAGGTATCTCAACACATGTTTAGCTCCCTTCCAATAGAGTTTGGTTGGCTTATCCATTGCTTGACTAAGCTGGTTAAATGAAAAACAAATGTCACGTTCACCAAGTACATAAGTGAACCCAAAAACTACCTATAAATGGTAGCCTCTACCACTTCGCTTGAAGTAGCATCTTTCTTCCTCCAATTACCTGTTAGAGGAGTATCCATGGGTTTGGTCCTCTCCATGTGAAACTTATTCAATTTCTTGTTAGCATACTTTCCCTGAGAGACAAACAGTTCCCCATGTCCTTTCCAAATTTCCATATCAAGGAAATAATGCATGAGCCCCATGTATTTCATCTCAAATTCTCTTTCCAAATTATCTTTGAAATATTTTATCAGCTTCTCGTCACATGCTAGAATTAAATCATCGAAATATAATACTATAATCAATAATTTACCTTCAACCACAATATGGTAAAGGTTTTCATCTGATTCACTTTTGGTGAAAACCAACCTGGTGAAATGGTTGTTGATACCAGTGTACCAAGCACGAGGTGTTTGATTCAATCCATACAATTATTGCTTTAGTCTGCACACATGCAACTCTCTGTTGAAGGTATCAAATCCTTCTGGATGGTCTATATACAACTCTTCGGCAATCACTCCTTTGAGGAAAGATGTCTTCACATCCATCTGATATACCTTCCATCCCATATGTGTTGAAAGTGATAATATAGATCTAATTGAAGAGTACCTTTCTACTAGAGAAAAGGTCTCCTTGTAATCAATTCCCTCCACTTAAGAGAACCCCTTGGAAACATATCTATCCTTGTGTTTCTCGACACTCCCATATGCTGCTTGCTTCATCTTGTAGATACACCTGGAACCTACCACTGACTTGTCCTCTAGCCTTGGGACAACTCCCCAATAATTTTTCTTGATAATGGAATCATATTACTCTACCATGGCATCTACCCATACTAGTTGCTGCACTGCTTCCTTGAATGAGGATGACCCAATATCTACACTCTCGCACATCAAAGCCATGTAGCTAGTGTATTGATCCGGTGACCTCCTCTACCTGCGCTGTGATGTGGGTGATCCCACATTCTCTCTACCATAATGCATTAATATATCATATTCTCTGGTGTGCTTCCTTCCATATATGGATGTCTCTGCATGAGTGGTCGCTTCTGCTCTATGCTCCTTTTCTTGTGGGTGCTCCACAACATCCTGAGGTTCTTCCTTTGGATCTAAAATATCCTCAACTGGATGCAACTGAAGCTCCCTCTCAAGGGAACATTTCATGGCCTTCTCTTCATCGAAATTCACATTTCTATGAACCACTATCATCCTATGAGATGGAAGGTACACCCGATAGTTATGAGGTGTATCAGTGTACTCCACAAATATGCCCAACTCTACTGTCGGTTCTAGATTTTTCCTTGCATCCTTGGAAACATGACAATAAACTATTGAACCAAAGATCCTGAAGTGTGCCGCACTTGGTTTCTTACCTGAAAAATATTCTTCTGGTGTACTCATCCTGAGAATTAGATGAAGACTCATGTTTTGCACGTATACCATTGTGTTGCATGCTTCATCCCATAAGTGCAACAATAGGCCTTGATCATGCAACATCACCGATGTAGATCCCATAATAATTATGTTATTCATTTCAGCAACCCCATTTCTATATGGGTCATGGGGTGCTATTAACTCCCATCGAATGCCTTATGATGTAAAAAAATTCTTGAACTCATTTGACACATATTCTCCATCGTTATCGTTCATGAGAGCCTTTACGTTCCTGCATGTGTATTTCTCAACGAGTACTTTAAATTTAGAAAATTTTTAGTAGTGTTTATTTTTCATGAATAATATCCAACACTTATGGGTGAAATCATCTACAAATATGACATAATACCTGTGCTTGGCCATGGAGGTTGTCGAGAATGGTCGACACACATATGAGTGAACTCTTTCAAGGATCGGTTACGCTCGAGTATCCTTATCATGAAAGGTGGCTTTGGCATACTTACCTAATGTACACCCTTTTCATGTATCTCGTTGCTCTAGTGCACCCTTGGAAGGTCCTGTAGAAATCTGTTACATGATCTTCAAAGATCCATGGTAAAAATCGAAAATTCACCTATTGTATAATTCATTGATGTCTCGGCTCTGCACCTTCTATGATTTCATGCTCAAAGCAACACAATATTATAAATCCAATTTGTAGAGGTTATTTACTCGACCCCCGATCCTCTTCACTTATCCCATGGCTATGTGATGAAGGAAAACATTTCCTTTGCTTAATATCAAATCATAGCCACGGTCTTCAAACATAGCCATTGAAACTAAATTCTTCTTCAAACCCGAAACATACATGACATATTTAAACGTGAGAGGAGAACTAGAATCCCTCTGAAAAGTAACTGTATTGATTCTGGTTGTACTGTACCTTCCATAATATCCCATCTCGATGAGCATCTGGAGGTCCTTCTCCTCCAAGTTGCTGAAAAATTATTCGTTTCCAGTCATATTGAATGAGGCTCCACTATTCAGATACCACACACTACCAATCATCGATGTCACCATGCATGCAATGAGGGTGAAATCCAACTCAAATTTTGAAGCAAGATATTCACCTGTCGCTCCTCCTGAGGGCTTCTTGTTAGCCATATTGTGCAGACACTTCGTGGTATAGTGTCCCAACTCATGATAGTGAAAACATTTAATATTCAACAAGTCCTTCTTCTTCCTTTCCTGATTGGAATCTCCTTTATTTTGGTATTTATTTCCTTTCCCTTTCTAGCAAAGGCACAATTACCTTCATCATCATGCTTGGATGAGGTTCCATCTCTGGTGTTTCGGCTTATCTCTTTTTGCACCAAGTCAGACCACAAATTCTGCCACTTTGGTAGCTTCTCCCTCCCATTTACTGAATCTTGGTATCTGTGCTAGCTCTTGGGCAGGCCTAGAAGTTCTAGGTTGACCATATAATCTTCATCAATTGTAACACCAACACTCCAAGATCATCTCAACATTGGGTGAACTTTCTCAAGTATTGTGGTATTGTGTTTCCATTTTCCATCTTGATTTTCTGAAGCTTTTCCTTCAATTCAAACTTCCTGTGGTCACTTCTATTCTTAAATAAGTTTGTCAAGGCCTTCTGCATTGCATATGGGGTTTCCTTCCCATGAAATTTTGAGACAATATGATCTCGAAATCCTTCCAGTAAGATCCTTCTTGCCTTGGCTACATTCTTCTTCCACTCTACCAGATTTTGTGCATAAGCAGCTGATGGTTTCATAACATTTCTATCAATGTATTCCTTCAATCCATTATCTTCCATGAATTCTTCCATCTGGTCTTTCCAAGCAATGTAATTAGAGCTACCCTCAATGGCACACTCAAGCCTCAGACCATAGAACACAATCCTGATCCTGCTGCTATCTCTAGAGAATAAATCTGCAAAAATCATTCCTCCCAAAAATAAAAAAAATTATTCTTCACTTGTATTGTGAGTTGAGTTCCGATACCATGTAGAAATTCCTTGTGGATTCAAACTACTAATTTTAATTTAGTAAAACAATAGACTTGAATTTACTCTACCAATTGTAGAAACAATTAAACAAACACGAAATCATGAAGAATACAAGAGAAATAATTCAATCAACACATTACACAATGATTTCCTGGGGAAATACACAATTAAAAAACCCCCGCTATCTGTATATTTCATTGGTTAGAAAATATGAGAATATGAGAATTATTTTCTCATGCCTGAGAAACCTTTGCACTATCTCTATCTGTATCACTGCTTCCTATACAAGCCTTGGCCAATAATTAACCAATTTTATGCTCGTGCAAGTCCCTATTTCCTTGTGGCGTTTCCATGGGAATTATCCCCTATTAATTAGGGAAATAAATCATCCACAACTACACAATACATCATAGGCCTTCCTCTGAATGCATGCACCACCAATACAATTTGGCTGATTATACAACAGAAAGTACAATGCCCTTGAACTCCAATCTGAACTGGGTAACTCATATATCTTACATGCATGAGTTATTTATGAATGAATTATCAATTAACTGGTTGAACAATGAAGCTTGTCTCCATTGTTAGACATCCTACTAGTTCCTGCAACAATTGGAACTAGTTTAACTAACTTTAACTCAGTTAAAATCAATAATTAATTACATCTCAAAATAAACTAAACCAAGGATCCTATAAATTAGGAAAAGCTCTAAATGACTCAATTTATACCATCAAATCGAATTATCTGAACCAACTAAATCAAACTAACTTATTGAACTCGTACAAGTTATCATGTGATGGAGAATTACAATTTTCTTCTAATTTAATTCAAGGGAAAATTAAATTAGAATATTTCTTGGTGCCATTTTCATTAGTCACATGGAATTATGGTTTGAATAATCCATATACTCCAAGATGACACAAATCCCCTAAATGGATATACTTTCTAGAAGGATACTTTGCAATATAAAGGATGCATTTCTCTAATGTTGAACCTAATGTTGAACCTATGAATACGCTAAACACTCTTTCTTTTGGGAAGAAGTGAAATAATACATCCATATTTTCATAGAAAAATGTGATGCTTGTCAAAGGAAAAAGGATGAGATAGTGAAGACTCATTGGGGATTGTAACACTTACTGATACTAGCTACTATGTAGACTGGAATTTCCATGGATTTTATTATTGGCCTCCTAAAAGTGGGACACTATTGTCGCTACAACAAACACCCTTCAAAATTTTTCCTACAGTTGAATTTGGGAGCCTATTGAGGATTGTATAATATTTCATTCCATGTGAATCATAGTCACTTCATGGTTAGTTGATTTTTTTATAACCTCTAAAGTCTCATTCTCATATTCTAAGTGTCAAATTCACTTGCTCATACATTCTCAGTCCTTGATGAATTCATATATGCATTTATTTCAATGCAATATTAGATAGGCATTACGCAACTCCTAAAAATAAGGCTTGCACAATCTCTAGGAATAATTCTTGCACAATGTTTAGTACAGTAAACTATGCAACCTATGCTGGCAGTAAGTGCACAATATAATTTGAAAATCCCCTCAGTTTGGTTGCAAATTCTTTTTCCAAGGAAAAATTCGTAATTTTCATTAATTGTAAGGAAAATTTCATGTTGCATTTGCAACATATATGCATCAAGCATACACTGTAAGGTATCAAAAACTATCTGGTAGAGTTTTATTAATCAAACAGTTCGGTAGGAAAAACAAATATTTACAAAATAAGCACTGTGCATGCTCGAATAGACATATGATCATAAAAAACTACAGAAGTCTGTATGTAAAAAATGAAAAAAGAAAAATAAGGCCTCTGATCAGACAGGTTGTTCAGGAGGCTCTAGGGGCCCAAAATCCTCTATGAAAGGCCCATACTAATGTTGATATGTTTTTGGCACCTTGTATTCTGTAATATAGCAATGTCCCCATGCTAAGTTTGCGACTTCTTTGGACAAGAGATCAAAATCCTGATTCCTTTACCTGCAAATGTGAGTGACAGTACTGGTATCAAAAATATTTTTAAGAGCAAGTACTTCATCCAATAAATTTCTAACAGTCACTTTGGTTGCAATTGTACTACTATTCTAGTGAGTTTTCTCAACTGTCGCTTTTCACATATTTTCTTTCACAAGTGTCACTTTCACTTTCACGACTATTATTTTTCTCTATTTCACTTAAAAAAAATCATTTTCACTGTATCTTCAGTCTTACATGTGTCATTTTCACTTTCTTTAGCTTTTTAAAGTGTTGTTTTCACTTTTTCTTATTATCGCAGGTGTCACTTTTAACTGTGTCTACTCTTGTATGTGTTGCACCTTCGCGCGTCACTAGAGGAATATCTAGCACATTATTTTGCATTATATTGTCCTATATATCATAATAATATCCACTAGACACATTCTTATAGCTTAGCACTCTTTCTGGTTCCAGTCGACACTTATGTTCTAAGTTCCACAATGCTATGTTTCAACTGTCACACTTAGAAATAAGTGTCACTTTGCTGTAAGTTATAGGTGTGATTGCTGATCATGAGTCTTGTGATTTATATTGGATTGTGATGGCATTCATGTGTGTGATATATGTTTTATTCTTGTAAATTAGATGTCTAAGTTCCTCGCATACTCTAATAATCCCACACTTAACCATTTTCAAGCTCTTATTGGTCCTCTTATATAGTGCAAGTTATGAAGGCATTAACCCACTCCTAGGTTATTATAACTACATATCCATGAGCCTCATTAATCAAATGTTTACCTCCTGGACTTGGTCACTGATATTTCTCAAGGTTAGCTCCTATGGTTGCACATTGAGCACCTACAAGGCATGACCACTAACCCTTGTTGCTTGTACGAACTCACTGCACTGGGCCTTGATCAGTTCTAACTTGCATAGAAAATGGATTAATTTTATAAAGGACCTACTTCACCCCATTGAAATAGAAAAATACACAATGCAAAGGTCCTCCTTCCTTCATAGTGCAATGATCATCTCCTGGGAAAAGTGACTTGACTTTCTGCTACATGCCTCAACCAAATGCACAATATTCCATTCCAGTGAACCTCCCTCTATGCATTTTGTAGTTCTAGTGGATAGTTAGTCCATGTATATCCCATTGCAACCCTCAACTATGCTAGCATAGGAGTATGTCTATCAAGCACTGCGCATTACATAGTTCCATTGTTTAGTCTTGCTTTCTCTATTGAATAGAACCCCTTACTATGATATTCCTTATTTTTCCTTGTCGCCCTCTACACAATGCATAGTTCTAGTGCAAAGTGAGACCTTCCCTCAGTAATTTTGAAGCTCACCTACACAATCATTGCCTTCCTCTCCCTTGATCTCTACACACTACACAGCTTCATTCAGCAAGCTCATCAACCTTCTCTCTTGCACTTTCCCACTTCGTTGGACCATCAAGAGCCTCTCCTTATTGCACATTATGCATTTGTAGTGAGAAGTGGTGGCTTCCCTCAGCAATTATTGAGCTCAAATGAACACTTGAAAACAAAAATCTCTCTCTCATCTCTTAGACATGCCCATCACAATCAGTTTCTTCCATAAGAAAATTAGGGGTAGAATAAATGATTTGCGGACTGATCTTGCCTTTCCATGAGTAAAATTAATTGGAATTTGTACCACCTCAACATGACAAGGCGATTCTCAGGGAAGATGCCAAGGAGAAGAAAAAAATAGCTGCTTGTAGAGAAGAAACACAAATAAGAACCATCATGAAGACATGAAGAGATATTGGACCATGACAGAATGATGACATTTCATGATGAGTCATAATGTTCCAACATTGATCCAAAACATTTTGGAGGGCGAAGATGAAATACATATCATATCTATAATCAAGAATGCAAGACATAACAGTAAGGAGAGGTACTTGGCATGTATACTGTTGTGGCCATATTATTTATAAGATTGGAAAGAATAAAAAATAGAGGACAACATTAAACCACTTTAGAGTCCATGACCTAGCCTTCCTAGACTCAGAGAGGGCTCTCTCTGTTTTTACGATTTAGCTTGATGGTTATAAATGTTGATATTAGGGTTGTTATAGAAATTATGAGGGTTGTTTGTTTTGATTGATTATGTGGTTGGAAAGATAGAGCCATGAAACTCAATCCATAATTGGGCTATGGAGTCATAAAGGGCTGAATTGTGCATCAAATTTTCAATAGCATTCACAGGGAAAGCTAACTATGCAGACTGGATCTTATTGGCAATGTGAATATGAGATGAAAGAAAGTAGTGAGTTCAGTAATAGCTAAATATCAGTTAATAATTATTTAACTATACTTCAAAATAAAACATTAAGATAGTAAACACAGACAAATTAAGGTGCTCTCTCAGCCAATATTAATCTAAATTTTCTGTTTACAATCAGATAAATCAATGCAAAGCATGAAAGACAAAGAAAACATTAACATAGAGGAAAAACATCACCATTAACATAGCTCAAGAATCTTGTGAACGATCTCTTATTATTGATGCCCAGCTCAAAAAATATAGTGCTTCAATACAATGATTCTTACAATGCAGAGTCTAACAAGGTCCAACCCTTGATAATGAAATACATGCAGTATTTAACTGTGACTATGCCAGTTTCCTTAACCTACTTCGGCAATCTTCATTAGCTAAAATTTAATTAGAACTTGACAACTGTGGCCATGCAAGGCCCAAACAAAAATTATCTCTTGCAAAACACCGACTGTAACATTAAGTTTGGTAGCTCTTCGTAAATCGAAAAAGTAGGTTGAAGGTGGCTGATGTGGTTACGAAGAGTCAACGATAGTGGCCTTGACATTTGGCTCTACTTTTGGGGCTGCCGCTACTGGATTATTTAATATGACGTGATGCTGGCTCTTAAGATCGATCGATGGCTATGCTGATGTGTCCATTGTGCCTTTTTTTCCTTGGTACATGCACAATTTGCCCCACTCCTTCTTGCCTGGAATTTTCATACCTATGACCTCTCGATACACTTCATCCACCTCTATGTATTTGCTGAAGGTAGGCTTGGTGAGAAAAACATGCTTCAGCTCATGTTGAATGAATATATCATTGATAAGGAGATCCAATACAACCTTCCCGATCACGTTCCCTTTAATGTTGAAAAATTTGGTGGTATCCTTAATTGCTTCCCTGATCTTGGTCATATAATCTCCCTTCTGGACCAACTTGTTGTTGATTACATACAGTGAGGGTAGACCCTTTGCCCTCAGAGGCTCAATATTGTTTAAGAATCTACTTATTTCCATGTCCAATTCATGACACTTCTCCTCCAGTTGCCTCACTAAATTCCTCTTAGTGAGGACCCTTCTTACCTCTAGTATGGTTTTTGTTTTGTCCTGTATATCCAGCTCTTCCAACTCAAAACTGGTTTTGGAATTCAAGAATTTTATGATCTTTTATTGGCATATCTCCCAACTCCTAAGTTTCTTTCTTGATAGCCACTTTGCATCTGTCAATTAGCTCCTTTTGTTAAAAAATAATGTGGATGGAATTCCAGATTCCATCCACTGATTCTATTATGCTACCCCAAATCATCAGCTTCATTTGGCCCAAAATGCTGCTAGTAGAAAATTCCTTTTCTGCCTTTTCCAACCTCTCAATATGTTTCTTGGCTATCTCATGGGTAATTTCTGACCTTGCCTTTTGATCCTTCAAGATGCAAATCTATGTCTCGAATTTATTGATCTCTTGTGATTGCAGGTTCATGCTTTCCATAGCTTTGGATAGTTGACATGTCCCACTGGATGCTCTAGCAGTTGCTGGGACAACTGATGGAATTGATGAGATAGGGACAATTTCTAATGGGCTGAGTTCCCCTCGAGCTGCTTCTTCTTTTTCCTTCAGTAGCTTCTCCATCTCGGTCTCCATGTGTTTGATTTGGGCAGACTGTTCAATAATTAACTTCATTAATTCCACCTTCTGTATTTCATCTTCGTAAATGCCCTTAGCTAAGGGGTCTTCTGTCATTGGCATCTTGATCTGTGTCCAGAGGGCTGCTATATCATCATTCTTTTTCTTCAAAATCTCCTCCTCAGCTTGAACATTGGTTGGGTCATGCCCAAGCTTCACTATTAAATATTCTAAAGACTTGATCCTTGAGTCTCTAGCCATGGAAGATATCCTCTCCAGCTTGAGTTTTGATTGGGTACTGGATAAGGACACCTATAGTTTTGACAAGCTCATAGCAGTATTTTTCAAGGTTGAGGCTACCATCTCCCCGGTATGCTTGTGTAATTCCATCTGGCCAATAAGATGGATGTCCTTAGCACTGGATTCGAATGATGCTTTCCTATAATTTCTTGCTCATTGAGGCCGTGGGACAAAGGCTTCTATAAATGCCATCTTCATCCTCCCTCTTTCAGTGTCAAAGGTAGATAGTAGCTTGCTTTGTGAACATAAGGTTTGCTTCCAGAACTAATTGTATGTGTTAGTCTTTAGCACCTCATTCCTCAAATTAATCTCTTTGAATATCTCAAAGACAAACTTTTCTTGGCCTTCTATGGCAGATCTGGAAGCAGATGCTTGTAGACCTAGTGCTGAACAGACACTATGGTTGATGATGTAGGTGAGGCCATTTTCTCTCCACCTGTTGATGATGACTTAGGGGTATCCATGATGTGAATCACTGTCTTCTGCTCCGATTCACCTCCTTGATCGATCTCGATATGAATTCGAGCCCTTTTCCTATATTTTATCTTGAATTCTTTGCTAGAGGTATCAGTCACTAAAGGTGACTTATCCTTTCTTTCCCTCTTGCTCCCTATCTCTCTCTCTGGTTATTTCCCCTTGTCTTATTTTTCCTCTTCACTCCTCCTTTCCTGTGGTGTTGGGGTCTGGATTCCTAAAGTGGAGATCATCTGTTCCTAATCTTCTTGGAGGGTGTTGGTCACCCATTCTGTTTGGTTGGCATACTACTCAATTGCAGGTCTGTGTGTATGAACATAGTTTGTGGATATGTTTTCCACCATTTTCTTGGAGACAATCCCTGTAGGGTCATAAGAGAAAGTGAAACTGTGACTGAAACCCATCCCCTTCAGTATGCTATCTTCCTCCTCCTTTGCTTCTCTGTTGTCAAAATCAATTCTATGATAAATTTTCCTAAGGGCTTCATAAGAGAAGGGGAATTCTTGTTCAGGAGTGGGGGCTTGCATCATTTACTGAATGGATTGGGCATTAATGGTGAATAAAATTTCCCCTGTTGGGGTGACTATGGTACTATGATTAATGTCATGGTAGGTCTGGAATTTTATGATGAATTCAAGGCAACTATGGGTTTTGGGAAAGATATAAAAAGGTAGTTGGGTCTCCCATAGGCTAATGTCAGTGGCTTCATCGAGAAATTTATCCTCGAGCCAAAAATAGACATCGAACAAGTCAAAGTTTGACTCTATCTTATGAATTTTGTAATCTCAGTCTGCCAGGGCTGTATGATATAAATCCATTTGAGGGTAAACCATGGGGTTGAAAGGCTCTTAGTCCTTCTTAGGAGGCATGATTTGTCTTCTGTAGCTTATTTTCAATTTGCAATGGAGAATGGGATGTAAGAAGAGGGATATATAAAATAGAAGGGACCACGATCAGAATGGAACAATTTTGAAGGTGAGACTGTAATCCGTTTGGATGAGAGTTATCAATTCTTTTAATGAATCGCATGTTCTTTCACAACAATTGTTTAGCCTGTGATTTTTCTATAATTCTGTGTAAGTCCGATATCTGCAATATTTGATCAAAACAAGCACATTAAACTATGTATCAGGCATGATTTTAACTTTTAATCTGTGATTGGTGAGACGTTGGGGTGGTGCGGGTCCATTGGACAATGACCCGACCATTTACAATGCAACAGATTCTTGGCGGGAGTGAATGTGATTGGACAGGAGGGGTAGGTAAGAGGGGATGTAGTGCAGAGGTAGCAAGAAATGGATAGCCTCAACGGTCGGTGGGTGTGATGGTTTATTGGGTCGAAAAAACTACTTTCAGAGGGGGGTAGTGGCGCTTGCTGTATCAGCGGGGGGGGGGGGGGGGGGTGGTGATAACAACTGTAGGCGTGACACGTGGAAGGTTAGGCGGTATCGACTATTGCCGATTTAAGACACCCCCCCATTGTTAATGTTTGAAGTGTTGGGGGGGGGGGGGGGAATGTAATATGGGTTGTTGGATGTGTGTCGGGGAGCAGGGACGATGAGGAGTTGCAGGGTGATTAACGTCGGTGGGGACAAGTGACGTGAGGTGTGACGGGACAGGCAATGGGATGGTGGGGTCGGGATATGAAAGCCGAGGGGTAATGTGAAAATTTAGGATAAAGAAAATATGCATAGGGTGGGGGATAAGTAGAAATGAATGCGGTTGGGACTTAGAATTAAAAACATACCATAAGGTTCTTAACCTTAATAAAATCACCCCTTTTCTAGACCTTTAGAGCATAATTATTTCTTTCACTTTGATTTATCTTCTGTTATCATAGGAAAACAACAAGCAATTTTTTAGGCTGCTTATTTATAGGATAAACTCTACATTTTTCTCCCTTTCTCTTTTCCAACAAATATACCTACCCAAACTACAAATCTAACCTTTTTCTTCTTTTTAGGGTGCATTTAGACTTGCAGTCCCTGAAATCATTTTTATTTTGAAATTCTAACCTATCAACTATCCCTTATTTATCCTATTGGTCCAGATTAAGCTATTGGACCAATGTCATTTTCTACCTATCTACTGATAAGCCAAGATTAAATGGTTTGGAAAATCTTCATTTTCTAACCTATCAGCAAAAAATTCAAAATTTTACAATGATGCTTAAGCTGTATGATTAAAAAAACTTTTCTCAATAGTAGTGGCATTTTTATTTGCAGCACTTTCAGGAACATTCATTTTTTATGGGGCTTTCTTTTTTCCTTTTTAACACCCTCTTTTTTTTTTTGTTTCTTTTTATATTTTTTGGAAATGATTTTTGAATATTGAAATACATGTACAATATGAAAATTTACAAGTAAGAAATACATAGTCCCCTTGTGATACTGTAAATTATAGGACTCTAACATATACACCACAATGAAGTCTTACATTGTAGTGGCCAACTCATGTTCTCTCAAATTGTCATCTCATAGTCCTATGTTGTAAATGTACTTAGCCACATGATGTGGAATGTGATTATGTATTTTCAAGAAAATGACAAAATGTAAATTTGTGGAAGTCCAAGAATCACATGTGGAATATGAAAAGTCACATTTGGACCAAAGAGTCAATAAAAGCTCAAAGGTCACTTAGGAGTCATAAGGGTTATGAAAGGTCATTCCTCTTGTTATAAAAGAAACCCCATAACTCAAGAAAAGGGATTTTGGAAGCTTAGAATTTGGAGAGCTAGCCTTGGCTTCTCTAGCTTGGCATAGGAGAGAAGATCATTATTTGGAGAAGCAAGAAGTGGATTAATGTTCCACTATTGGTGCTAGTGTCTCACCATTATGACTGTGTACTTGGAACTTTCACCTAATAATCAAAAGCTCGCTTATCCAACACATTTTCATGCATGTATCGTGAATATTGTAAGACTATTCTTTGGATTTTTTTGGTATATATTATGTTCATATGTACTAAAGAAATTGAACTACTTCATTGGCTTTGGTGTTTATCTTGTTGATTGTGTTTTGTATTTTCTTTAATGATCATTGTGTCCATGTGAAATACTTCCCTATATAATTAAAAAATATCTCCTTGCTCTCATGTGCCTCTCTTAGGTTAGTACTATTAATTTCCTTCTAGATACTCACTCTTACTACCCTCTCATGGAAGCCTCCTTTTACACATTGCAATTGGTGTTTCATAGTGTCAACTTACTTTTTGATTTCAAAGGTTATGTGCATACTCTCTTATGTTATCCATTTAAACAGAGGAAAACCATTGAGTTATGGTGGCTGGGATGATACTCCGGATAGAGCTCCTAATTGAAATGGTGTGAATTATAATTGAGACTTCATATCAGGTATACCCCCTTGGTTGACATATTTCTAGCATCATTAACAAAACCAATAAAACCTCATGGTAGTAGTTGACTAATTTTCCTAATATTATATTTTTCGTGCCTTATACACTAATTCACGTCTTTCATAATTACCCAAGTCTTCATGGATTATATTTTTAAATTATAGAATATGCCCACTTGCATTATTTTAGATTGTTATCCTACATTCATTAGCAAATTAGGCTAGTAGGAGTTGTTTAAACTATAGGGTACATATTTGAAAATGAACACAAATAATCATCCCCAAAATTGATGGTTAAATCAGAATGATTAACGTGTTCCTAGAAAGGTGGTACAACAACACTTATCATGGTGTTTGAAAAATGAAACTGCATGAAGATGTCTATAGCCAAAGCCTCTCCTTAGTGACTTAATATATATTGGGCACACCCATGGCTAAGGAGCCACATCATACACTTAATACTAGAGAGTCCATTCTATGCACACTTAAGGATAATATATCTATTGATAAAAACATAATGAATAAATAAGCTATTTGATATTACTTTGAGCATTCTTTTATAGAATGGGATAATGCATTTCTTCATATTCAGTCCTATAGGTAGATCTCTCTCAAAGGAAAAGACTACTAAAAGCTATCAATAAAGTTTTGTGGACCCTAACAAATACTCCAATATATTTCTTACAACCCTTTCCACCCACTCTAAGATCCATACATGTTTTCATGTGTTTTTTTAAGGATGCTTTTATGAACTTCACATCTTAAAAATGATAAAAATTCAATAATTACAATCCACTTTGAGGGAAAAAAATCCTTTTCAATTAATACAATGTATAAAACAAGATTTAATCATCCTAAGACTAGGTCTTCTTACTGTCAATCTATCTATATATATATATATATATATATATATATATATATATATATATATATATATATATCTCAATTTCTCAGCTACTTAATCCTTGTTTCTAGGATCATTTATTATTCTAGTTTGATTTTCCCTTCTTCATTAATCTCAACTAAAATGGTTTGGTCTAGGATCTTGTCACCAATTACCTTATTTAATCAATAAAAATGAAGACTAAATGTACATATGGAAATGGAGATAACTCCAATTTCTAGGCCATACTTTGTACAACACCTTATAGGGATGTTATAACCCTATTTGTTACTTCATTCTGTTGAGATAAAGGCTATCTAATCTAAAATCACTTGCAAGATGAAGTACATCTCCTTCACCCTTGTGTTTTCTCAATAAATACCCCATCATTCCTTGTCCCTTAATAGCCTATGTACCATTTCCCCATTTCTAAGTATATCTTGTCACGACCTCTCAAAACTACACATGATGCATTTGTGCATGGGAAAATGATGCCTCAAAGTTCAAGAATTTGTCTTTCCTAAGATGAACAACTCAAATGAGGGTGTCATGATTTTTCCTAGGGTCAACTATTAGAGAAGTTTCCTAACTCCTCTTAGCCCTAGGTGACTAGATACACCCTTCTAGATCTCGGAAGAGCCTATATAACCATACCTTCTTAGGGGTGATAGGGGAGGATAGAGATAGTATACCATACTTTTATGCTAGAGAATTTCCACCAAGGGACCTTTCCCTACTACATAAATGAGATCAGTTTATGTATGTTAGTCAAGTGAGGCTAATGATATAGGGACCAAAGAGGAGCACCCTACTTCTAAGGTATATTATACTTGTTTTATCATTTATTTATATAAATTACTAAGATGTTTCCCTATTTTACATGTTATTGTATTGATATCATGATGTGTATTCATATGTTATGATTAAATTTTAATGTATACATTTTCTTCCATTTGATTAGAGGAAAATTATAGTCTTCGTTTGTTCATGATTATGTGTAGGTGGTAGGTTCTAGGTGTTAGAGTGTGATTTTTGGTTTAAAATTAGGATATCTAAATGTTGAATCAAGTATATACCAACATTCTAGGATAAACAAGTGATTAATCTTTCCTTTGTTTCAAATTTTTTGAAAGGATTGTGTGCATAAAGACTTGAGGGAAATTTGTCTACTTTTTTATTTACAATATAGTGGATTTTAAGGTGGGATATACGAGACAACATTCCCTTTGATTTGATGTTAAATTAGTTGAAATAAGGGGAAACAATAATTTAGTGCTAATTTATTATCCTTATTTTGTTGTGTTATCACTCTATAATTTATAAGATTGGCAAGACTAAATTATAAAGAACAACATAAAAACCACTTGAAGCCTAGGATCTAGCCCTCCTAGACTCAGAGAGGGATCTCTCTATATAAGATTTATATTTTTTTAAGCTTTCTCATATTAGGCTAGTTAAATTGAATGTGAGAGTTGTTTTTGTTTGATTGTTTGTGGTTGGATTTAAGGGATTTATTTAAACAATTTATGGAGTCAAAGTAGGCCAGATATATGCATCAATTTTCAGAACAAATGCAAGGCAAGCTAGCTATGAATACTGGTGTTTTATAACTGAGTGAATTTATGAAATGGAGATTTTTTTTTTTTCTTTCAGTAATGATTTAAGAGAACTTAAGAATTCTTAAACTATACATCAGAAGAAAACATTAAAATTGTAAAAACAATCAAAATTAAGGTACTCCAGACAGTAAATCTTAATATAACTTTCCTGTTTTACAATTATAATTTTAAATGATGCACATGAAAATATTACAGTGGGAAACATTAAACATGATAAGGAAAAATATCACTAGGATAACACAACATAGGAATCTTGCAAGTTTGTCTTTTATTGATGCTCCAACTCAAAAATTACAAATACTTCCAATGAAAAGCACTTACAAACCAGCGTCCAACCCCTAATACTGAATAAAATGATATATTTAAACTACCTCCTACTGATTTCCATATCAGAAGAGGAAATCTATTCATTTATTACAGAATAACTGAAATTAGACATTTGCGTCCCATGCATGGACACGTTGTAGAAAATTTTTGACAGATGTCTTCAAGTTTTCAAGAAATCGTTATTGAGCATTGTAGTGGTTTGCTTTGCTGGAAAATTTGATGCTACTGTGCTGTACTGATACACTGGACCTGCTGATGTGGATGATTGACTGAGTTGGATGTTTTTGTCATCAGGATGAGTTGTCATCATTCCTGTAAATCACACAACTTCTCCCAATATTCTGCACTCAGAATTTTTATCTTGATTAACCTACTGTATATCTCATTAGTTTTTGTGTATTTCATGAAAGTTGGCTTCACCTGAAAAATGTGCTTGATCTCGTGATGTATGAAGACATCATTACTGAGAACCTCATAAAAAGCGCTCCCTGTCATGGTGTTCTTCAAATTTTCATGTTTAGATGAATCCTTTGAGATTTCTGTCAGCTTCTTTACATAATCTGGTTTTTCCATAATTTTATCATTAATCACAAATAATGAAGGCAAACCTTTCTTGTTCAGTTTTTCCATCCTGCAGAAGAAATTGCTTACTCCAACTTGAAGTTGATTACATTTTTCTTCAACTTGAGAAACTAAATTCTTCTTGTTCAACACTTTTTTAACTCCCAAAATAGTTGTTGTTCTATCTTCTACTCCCAGGGGTTCCAATTAATAACTGCTTTTGGAATTTAGAAATAAGATAATGTTATTAGTAGTTGTAGGTTTATCCATTAATTCCTCATTTGCCTTTTCTATTGCATATTTACTTGATGAATCAGATCCCTCTACTCGAAAATTATCTGGATTGATGGCCAGATCTCATTCATTGATTCAGTTATGCTTTTCCAGATGATTTATTTTACTCTTCCTACCATGTTCCAAATTGAGGACTCCTGAAGGGATTTCGGCAAACCTTCATTTAAATTTTGCTGATCTGCAACTCTGTGGCATGTGCTGAATCTTTCCTTTTTAATAGCTCTTGTAGGTCACTAAGTGGATCTTGCAAATTTTTAATTTCTGCTGTTTGTAGGGACATGTTCTCCATTTCCTTAGCTAGCTACTCAATTCTTTGTCTTGGTGTACCTATAGCTATAGAAGTTTTTGAATGAATAACACCAAGAGGGATTGCTTGCAGTGGAATCATGGATTTGGCTACTTCCTTCACTGCATCTCTCACTGCTTTTTGTTTTTATTTTACCATTTTCTCCATCTCATTCTCCATTTTCTTGAGTTTCTTAGCTTGTTCAATGATCAATTTCATCATTTCTACCTTCCATGTTTCATTTTATTCTATATCCTTTTCCATAGGATCTTTTGTTATTGGCATCTTGAGCTGCCTTTTCAAAGCAACTATGTATGCATTCTTCTTCTTCACAAGTGCTTCTGCCACTGCTAGATTTGATGGATTGTACCCAATCTGCACCATTAAATCATCCAGAGATTTAATCCTTGAATCTTTGGCAATGGAAGAAAAATTTTCCATCTTAAACTCTGATTGTGTGTTGGATAATGTCACTTGCAACTTTGAGAGACTCAAGGCTGTACTAGTTAGTGTGGAGGAGATCATTTCTCCTGTCTACTTGTGCATTTCCACTTGGTTTATTGGATGAATGTTATTTATATCAAACTCAAAATATGTCTTCTTGTAGTCTACAACAGTTTTGGGTTGAGGGATTTGTACTTCTAAGAAGGCCATCTTCATTCTTCCCTTTTCAGAGTCGAAAGTTGACAGAAGCCTGCATTGGGAGCTGCTTATTTGTTTCCAAAACTGATTATAATTGTTGGTCTTGAGAATCTCATTCCTTCTTTTGATTTATTTAAATGTATCATATATATCATCCTCCTTTTGGCTTGTAGTGGTAGTAGATGTTGGAGTCTGCACATTCTGTTGTTGGAAAGGAGCAGTGGTAGAGGATGTTGAAAAAACTGTTTGACCACCTACTGGAGATGAGCTTGATGAATCTTTAATTGTGATAATAGTTTGTTGATATTCCTCACTTCTCTGGTCCATGTCCACATGGACTTTGGCTCTTTTCCTGTATTTCATCCCGAACTCCTTGGTAGATGTATCAATATCCATCTCCGTTTGGTCATCCCTTATTATTTTACTCCTTGTTTCCTTTTCTGGTTCCTTTCCTTTGTCATATTTTTTTCCTGCAACTTTCCTTTCTTGTGGAGTTGGTGTTTGTATTCCTGAAGTGGAAATGACCTGCTCTTCTACTTCTTGGAGAGTGTTAGCTGCCCATTCCTCTTGGTTCATGTACTTTTCTATCTCCAATATGTGGGTATGAATATACAATGTAGATTTATTCTCCACCCTCTTCTTAGAAATGATTCCCATATGATCATATGACCAAGTGAAGCTATGAGTGAACTTCATTTCCTTCAATATTCTATCTGCCTCTTCCCCTTTTGCTCTGCTATTGCAAATTAATGTACCAATTTGTGATTTGATCCTGAATTGGGATTTTTTCTTTGTAAAGACAAAATGCACCTCATCTGCATTTATCACTTGCTCGATATATTCAAGTGAAAATATTCTCATAGAGAGGTATTTGGGCAGTTTTTATGGGGCCAATGCACTGCCATAAACTATGATCTCTATGTAGTTTTGGTAGAGATACCAATCAATTGTTCTGATATGATATGTTAGCTGCATCACCTTCTTGATTTCGTGACTAACCCTCGGCTTTGTGGCACTTCAAAGTGCACTGATTTCTGGATGTATAAATAAGTCTACAAAGCTCATGTAGGAGTAATTATTCTGCTCCTTCATCAATAAGGTAGTCCATAAAATCACTGATTGGGGCTAAGGATCATCATTCAACTTCATCATATAAAACTAAAACCCATTGAATTGAAAATATACAAACATGTACACCAACACAGAGGTGTATTTAAAAAATTCTTATGTCTAGAACTTTAGGAATTGTTCATGAATATCATCTACAAGAAACTGGGCATAGTTGAACATGAATGTGGGCCTGACATCTGAAGAAAGAATAGATAAGAAGCCAATCATGGCTTCATCTACCTGTTGATCAGTGTGATATCCTAATAAATAAGACAAAATAGTGACAATGTGTTGGGTCCTATCAGGGAAAATGGATAAAGGATAAGGTGGATTCGTGGTAGGCATGGGGGCATTGGTGGCCATGAAAAACTCCAAGGTTTTATCCCTATTTTTGAAATCTAGTTTCTAGTACAAATCCCTGAGGGCTTCATATGAAAAATGGATGGTATTATCAACAATGGGGGCTTGCATCATGTTTGGGATAGATTGGGCATCAATAATATTTTTTCTCTTGATGGATTAATTATGGCTCTCTGGTTGATGTCATAACATAAATGACATTTTCTAACAAACTCTGGACAACTATGAGTTCTAGGAAAAATGTAAAAAGGAAATTTCGTCTCTCAAAGGCCTATATCATCTACTTCTTCAAGGAATTTATCCTCGAGCCAACAGTAGACATCGAATTAATCGAAGTCTGACTATGTCTCGTGGATTTTTTAATATCGATCTTCCAGGGCTGTGTGATCTCAGTCTACTTGAGGGTAGACCATAGGGTTAAAGGGCCACTGGTATTTATTAGGAGGCATGCTTCTTCAACGGATAATTATCACTGTATCTAGAAAGAATGAGATGAAATAAGGGGTAACATAGAGGGGGAAAAGTTACAGAACAAGATTGGGGAAGGGAAAAATTAAAAGGGACTGTGAGAAGAGTTGAAAGAGAACCCTGCTATTGAACTACATAGAACTGATAAATTCTCTTTTATGAATAAAGTCTCTTCTTCAACTATGTTTCTCTGTATTTTTCCTGCGAGTTTGAAACCTGCAACAAATTGAAAATAATAACAAAGTAAACTATGCTATTGTGCCAAATTTAAGCTTTAAACTGTGGTTTGGTGGGTGTTTGATTAGACGCGGGCTCGTTGGATAACAATTTGGCCATTTATGGCACAACGTCTTCTTGGCGGGAGGTTATGTGGTTGGGTGAAGTAGATAGGTGGGAGTGGACATGGCACCAATGGTGTAGATAATAGTCAGAAGGAGTGGCAGTTTAGTGAATAGTGGAAACTGATTTTCAGAGGGGGGTGAGAGTGGTGAGCAATATCGGAAGGGGGGGGGGGGGGGTGCGAAGTATCATGGATGCGACATGTAGCAGAATAAATGATAATATATACCGCCCATTTCGGACCCCCCTCGTTATTAAAGTTCAGAGATTAAGGGGGGGACGGAAAACGTTACATATCGTCATATGTGGGGAGATGTGTGAAGATGTGGGATAAAGTGAGGGACATTTAGTGGGAATGGAACATGCAACGTGATGGTGGTGTCGGGGAATGAATGAGTGTCGGGGGTAGTATAGGACTTAGGATAAAATAGAAATGAGTGTTTGGGAATTTTAGGAATAAAGGGAATTAATATCTTTGGGACTGAGGATAAAATTTAGACATAAGGTATACCTCAAATGACTTTGAAATATAATTGAGTCCCTAAACTTCAAAACATACCCCTTTTTCCAACCTTTTCTTTTCATTCATCCTCCTTGACTTTTCTACCTACCCAAACTACTCATCTAACATTTTTTCTTCTTTTTGCAGGGTGCATATGGAATAACAAACCCTTAAATCATTTTTATTTTTGAATATCTAACCTAACACCTAACCTTATTTCAGCCATTGACTCAGTTTAAACTGTTGAGTCAATTTCATTTTCTACCTATCTACTCATAAACAAAGATTAAACAGTTTGGCAGATATTTATTTTCTAACCTATCAACAGGAATTGAAAATCGTCCAATCATGATTAAATTGTATGATTGAAGAAACCTATCTAATGAGTAGTGGCATTTTAACTTGCAACACTTTTAGTGTTATTTCTTTTTTTGGAGTTTTTCTTTATTTTTTTATACCCTCCTTTTCTTTTCTTTTTCATATTTTTTTTATTGGAAATCATTTTAATATTGAAAAAAAATTCCATATGAAATTGCAGAGAAGATGAAATGTTCAATCACCTTGAGATCCTATGAATTATAGGATACTAACAGTGGCTCCAACTGGGGATGTCACTTCTCTAAATTAAGCTCAAGAACCAGAGACCAATAGCCTTGAATGATCCATTTCTGTAATATCTTGAACTAATTTATTTTCTTTTTTTATATCCTCTTATCAAACCAGGCTTAGGGCCTTCACTTTGGGCTTCAACTTTTTCCAATGAATTATATAAAATTGTAAGACTGTGGTATTTAAAATGATGAAAATTCAACCCAAAATTTTAAAATAAACAATGTTTCAACATCCTGCCATTGACAGGACCTCCATATACTTCAGTACCATCCAACTCTTTGAGAAAATAAGCATGGTTTCCCCCGAAAGCATCAATGATGTACAACCCTTGCTAAATATTATCAAACTTTCTATGCTTGCCTTTATCCTCTCTTCTGGAATCCCATTTCAAAAATTTATCACCTAAGTTGAAATCATTGGCCTTGGTTGTCTTATCAAATATCTTTTTGATATTCTCTTGAATTACTTGTGCTCTATTGTAAACCTTGTCTATGGACTACTGTAACTGTATGGTGTCATTGATCCTCCTCTGAATTTCATTTGGTTCAACTTGAATATGTTGGATTATATTCATTACTGGAAGTCCTAAGGAAGAGGGAAACACTACATCCATTCCATAAACCAATTGGTATGGGTACATGCCAATTGATTTGTTTGTAGTAAGCCTATCAGCCCAAAGAGCGTTGATCAATTTATTGTGCCATGATTTCTTATTCTCCTCTAGAAGCTTTTTAATGATTTTCACCATGCTTTTATTTGAAGATTCAGCCAGTCCATTACCTTGAGCGTAATAGGCTGTTGAATGCCCCAAAATTATATGATACTTGTTACAAGAATCAATCATCTTTTTGGACTTAAAGGCTGCAACATTGTTTATAATGAATTTTCTAGGACAAAAAAATCTAGAAAGGATATTGGTTTCTAGGAATTTTATCATGACAGAGTCAGTGGCACTTCTAGAAGGAGTGTCCTCTATCCATTTTGTGAAATAAACTGTAGCAGTGAGGATCCATTTATGTTGGGTAGAGGATGGGGGATTAATTTCTCCAATGAAGTCTAAACCCCATTGCTGGAAAGGGCTTTCTACAGAAATACGTTTCAGGAGTAAGGGAAATAGCTTTCTCTTTCCTTCAAAGATTTGATATTTATGACAAGAAATAACCATATTATGGACATCGGGAAAAAGGGTGGGCCAATAAAAACCAGCTCTCATGATCTTGTTAGTAGTGGTTTCCTAATAGAGATGGCCACCATAGTCACCTCCATGGAACTCCTGCATAATTCTATCTACATCATCCTTCAAAAAACATTTAAAAAAAATACCTCCAATATATTTCCAATACAAAACATTTTCCAAAATGTAGAATTTAACAAATTTAAGTTTCAGAAATCTAGCCTTTGTTTTAGAAAAACCAGGAGGAGCATTCCGTTTTGACATTTCATACAAAATATCATCATACCATCGGGAATTCAGAAATGCTTCATCAGTCGATGGAGTCGCCAGTTCCTCTTGATCATCTAATGAATGTACAATGTTTATGTCTAGTGCATGAATGTTAGATTCTGCCATAAATTTAGCTAATCCTTAGCCTTTAATCAACTTGGTAGGATTGATTTCCAAATCATATTCTAAGATCACTGTAATCCATTTTCCTCTTTTGCCATCAGGACCATTCTGTGTTAAGATATCTTTAACAACTGCATTTGGAACATAAGCAATGATATGTGAATGTATAATGTAGACTATAAAATATGTCAATGCTTTAACCAAAGAAAAAACTTGCTTTTCCATAATATTATATTTCAATGATGCATCTCTTAATGCCTTGCTAAAAAAAGATATTGTCTGCTCATGTCCTTCACTGTTTTTCTACAATAAAACAAAAACAATAGTATGTTCAAAAGCAAAAGAAAAAATCATGAAATCTTTAGTAAAATTTGGACAGATTAGGACTGGGGATTTTTTCAATGCTAGCTTGAATAAATCAAAATATTGTTTTGTTTCTATGCTCCATTTTATTTCCGAGACTTTCTTGAGAATATTGGTAATTTTCCTCAAAAGTTCTGCTATATTTGGTATAAATCTCCTCAAAAAGTTGATTTTACCAATGAATGATTGGAGTTCTTTAAGATTTATAGGATGATTGATTATCAATATTCCTTCAATTTTTCTAGGATTGATTCTGATTCCATCTTTTGAAATAATTTTACCTAACAGTTTTCCTTCTTCTAGTCCAAATAATGTCTTTTTAGGATTCACGGAAATTCCAATTTTTCTACATTTTTCATAAACTCTCCTCAAGTGTGCTAAATGTTCTTCATCCGTTTTGGAATACATAGTGATGTCATCCAAATAAATTACAATAAAGTGGCCAATTTCATCAGCAAATGCAATGTTCATGGCCCTTTGAAAGGTGTCTCTAGCATTCATTAATCCAAAGGGCATTTTCACATACATGAAAATTCCCCAGGGAGTTGTAAAAGTTGTCTTATCTTGATCATCAGGGTGTACTAACACTTGATTGTAACTAGAAAAACCATCTAATAAAGATATTCTACTGGAGCCTACTGCCCTTTGCAATATGTGATCCACTTTTGGTAAAGGGCAATTATCCTTGAGAGATATTTTATTAAGATTTCTAAAGTCAATACAAAGTCTAATTTCACCTGTTTGATTTCTAGTTGGAAAAATATTGGACACCCATTTGGAGTATCTGAGTGGTACTATGATTTTTGATTGATACATATTTTTAATTTATTTCCAACTAAAGGCATCAAAACATGATTTATTCTTCACAATTTCTGTTTGAATGGTTTTTGATTTTCTTTAATTAGAATTTTATGCTGTATGATGCTTGTATCATAAGACTTTAAATATTCGTAGCTCCATGCAAATACATCAATGAATTCTTTGAACAAGGTTATATATCTTCTTTTTGTAATAATAAGCAGATGTTTAGACAATTTGAGGATTTTGGGGTTCTCTTCAGTGCCTATAGTACATTGTTCAATATTTGTTCTAGTTGGTTCCATTTTGGGTTTCTTTGCCACATCATTAAAGTCAAATAATTCTTCTAAAGGGACCAGCCTTCTAGGCGGATTATTGTCTTTGAGTTGGAGTATTTCATATTCTTCTTTTTCCAGGTCTTTTTGATTTTATGTGTTATTTACAGTTTTGCTACCTAGAATATTTACATCAGTATTTACATCTAAAACAACAATTTGTGTTTCCTTAGTAATTTGTTCATCAGTAAGACTGTCTTCCTCACAATCCATGTCTATATTGCTGTCTTCAAATTCATCTTTAGATTGTAGGAAGCTTTCGATTTGTTTGTCACTGCCAAAAAATTTCTAGTACCTCATGTTATCTAGCACATAAGGACGATGTTTGACCTCAATTATGTATTGTTTGTTTGGGTGAGGCAGTTTATAGGTACTTGCTGAAAAAGCTAGGCCATTTGCAAGGACATTATGGTTTTTGGGAATTAATACTAAATCATATTCATCAAATGTTTTCAATAAATCAAGGACAAAATTTCTATAAGCTCTTAATCTTGGATTTTTTGCTGCATATTTTCCTTTTATTTGTGTTATGACCAATTATGAATCACCACGTACATAGATCCTTTTTTTCCTAATGTTTTCAACATCTACAATCCTAGGAGTAAGGCTTCATATTCTGCATTGTTATTTGTTCACTAAAAATTTAACTTGTCTGAATGACCTTGTGCACTATTGTTTCCTATGTTATACAACCAAATGTCTGCCCCCGAGCTAGCTCTGCCACATGAGCCATCAAAACTCATGTTCCAAAGGGGTTCATTTGCAGGATTTGGTTGTTTTGTTTGTGTTTTACTGTCATTATCTTCTCTGGAAACATTTTCTATATGAGAAAATTGTGATTCAGTGGCTCCATCATTATACAAAATGAAAGAGTCAAGGTTAGTATGAAAAGAGTACAGAGGGTAATTGTGAGGTTTTTCTTGGCTACTTCCCATGTACTTCATTAATGTTTCCCTATATAGTCTTTTTGATTGACCAAACACCGGAATTTTTGCGTATGTCATGTCCATTTGCAGGGTCCATTCTAATTTTTCTCCCCATGAGCGAGATAAATCATTCCATATTTAGGGGGAATGTTAGCCACACCAATATCCATCACTAAACTCTTTGCAGGTATCTGAGCTAGAGTGACAGAAAGACCTTTAATAAGACCTAGGCACCTAACTTTACTAGAGTCAAAAGAGTATAAATATTTATAAGGTCTAGTGATTTCAAGGCCAAGTTTCTCCATGACAGACTTGGGCATAAGGTTGTGTGAAGCGTCTGAATCCAACATGGCATTGTGAAGAATCTTTTCATGAACGTTTAAACTGACATAAAATGGAGGGACACCTCCTTCCTGGGTTTTGCCATCAACCTTTGGCCCAACAAAAATTTCAGGCCGATCATCACTTAAATTGACTGTATCTGTAACCTCGCCATCATTTAACACCTTTAGGACTTGAGACCTATAAACACTTTTGTTGATTAATTCTGTGAGAGGAACAAATATCTTCATTTTTTCCAGTTCACTCTCGATACTGAATGGTGTTTGAGTTTTCAGTGGGTTTGACAAATCAATTCAATCAACCACTATCCTTTGGGTAATTTCAGTTTGTTTTCTTGTACTAGGAATGTCTGTTTGAGCATTTCTGGCAGGGATATCTACTATTTCCTTGGTACTGTTTTCTGCGTTTTTCTTTTATGAATTACTTATATTTTTCTTTGTGTTTTATGTTGTTTTCTTGACTTCAAGTTTAAATACTTTCTTGGTAGAATTTTATGAATTCTTTTTATTACAATTATCTAAATTTTTCTTGCTTCTAAAATTGTATTGTCTGTGAACCTCCAAAATGACATTCTCAAAACCCAGTTTGTAATCATCATATTCTTCAGATTCGAGATCTGTATGGGTTAATGAAAACAATTATTGTTCTTATTTTGTGAGAAAAATAGAATCATCTTCGTTAATCCCCATCAAATTAATCTGATTTTCCTCAACTTCCTGCACTATTCCTTCATCTTCGTCAGAACAATTTTCTTGAAAAGGAGGCCTAATATGTTGATCAGGACCTCTTTGGTCTCTCTGTCTACCTGGAGGAGGGTTTCTTCTTGGGTTCTTATTTCTATTTTGGGGAGCTGGTTGATTTTCTTTGGGTAGGGCTCTCTCATTGAGACTAATTCTCTCCACCATCCTTTCCATGTTCCTTACCAGATTATCAATTTTAGCCTAATATGTGGATGCTACGAGTTCTTCTCTTATTGTGACTCTCCTCTCAGCTCTCATCCTAGCCCATTTTGCTAATAAATTAGCTTCTACACTCACAACATATTTTTTCATTTCCTCTAAAGTTGATGAGTATCTTTCCCTAAGCTGATAGGCCATGTCTGGGTCAAATCCATCTGCGAATTTAACCAGTACTAACCCTTGAGGTGGTTTCATGTGGGCAGGGAGTGCATTGTATATGATGTTGAATCTAGTGCAGTAGTCTTGTACACTCTCCTGGAGACCTCTTAATAGTTTCATATTTAGAAAAAAATTGTAGTGGATTTTTCTTGATTTCCCATCTATTAATAAATGTTTGGTGAAAAGCAGGGAGATCATGAATGCTATTTGCAGTTAAACCCTTAAACCATTTTCTGACTTCACCTCCTAAAATTTGAGCAAAAATTCTTAATTTGACACTGTCATCATCAATTTATTGCAGGTCAAAAAAATAATTCATTTTATCTATATGTTGTTGGGTTGTCACAAGACCAGTGCTATCAAATTGTGGAATCTTAGATTGGTAATCCTGGGGCATAGGGGGTAAAGTTATTGGTAGCGCCAATGGGGCATATCTGGCTACCATGATTGGTGGAGGTGGTCGAGGGAGGTGAACAGTGGATGTAGTAGGATGAGTAGAGGTAGTGGGAGAAGAAGTTTGTGTAGAAATTTGAGTATGGGGATGAGCAATAGTAGTGGTATGGATTGTGGAGGCTGTAGGACTAACTGACCTAAGAGGGATTGTTTGAGATGAAATTGAAGAAGCTTCTATGGTTAAGGTTGTTAACCCTACAGATTGTTGGAGGTAGGCTTCATCAATAGTGTAAGTAAATTCAGTCACTATATCTTGAAGAGTATCAAAATCCTCAAGAAGATGGATGTCAGATTGAAGTTGGGAATAGTTTTCTCCCACTGGAATTTGATGTAATATGGATGGATCAAAAACTGTATGGTCAGTCCAATTCACAGATTTGGTCTTGAAAAGACCTTGTTCAAAATATAAATCGAATTGAATATCTTGAATAGTGACAAAGTTTTCAGGTAGGGAGTTATATTTGGGGAGAATTTGGCTACTAGTTTGACTTTCAGTTCTGGGAGTTTTCCTCAAGATCTTCTCAGGATCATCTATAATGGGAGGAGGATTTGAGTTTGGATGGGATCTAGTGGATATTCTTTCGGGAGCTAGAACTTGAATCAAAATCACAAACAAACTGATTATTTCAAATTGAAAGAAGCCAATCTTGAAAGGAAAATGTATCATACAGTGATTTTAACTGAGGTTTCTAAATTCGGATGAAAGTTAAAAATTTTCAGCTATTTTCCCCAGTATGGTTGCCACTATGTTATCGCTCTATAATTTATAATATTGGCAAGACTAAAATATAAAGAACAACATCAAAACCACTTGAGGCCTAGGATCTAGCCCTCCTAGAATCAACGAGGGATCTCTCTATATAAGATTTACATTTGTTTTAAGCTTTTTGATATTAGGCTAGTTAAATTAAATGTGAGAGTTTTTTTTGGTTTGATTTAAGGGACTTCTTTAAATAGTTTCCATTGGGCTATGGAGTCAAAGTAGGCTGGGTATATGCATCAATTTTTAGAAAAAATGCAAGGCAAACTAGCTATAAATATTGGTGTTTTATAACTGGGTGAATTTATCAAATGGAGAAAATGTTTTCAGTAATGATTTAAGAACAATTAAGAATTATTAAACCATACATCAGAAGAAAACATTAAAATTGTAAAAATAGTCAGAATTAAGGTAGTCTGGACAGTAAATATTAATCTAACTTTCCTGTTTTACAATTAGAATTTTAAATGATGCACATACAAAGATTACAGTCGGAAAGCATTAAACATGATAACAAAAAACAGCACCAGGATAACACAACACATGAATCTTGCAAGTTTGTCTTTTATTGATGCTCCAACTCAAAAATTACAAATACTTCCAATGAAAAGTGCTTACGAACCAGGGTCCAACCCTTTTACTGAATAAAGTGCTATATTTAAAATACCTCCTACATATTTTCGTATCAAAAGAGGCAATCTGTTCATTTATTACAAAATAACTGAAATTTGACATTTGAATCCCATGCATGGACACGTTGTAACAACGTTTTGACAGATGTCTTCAAGTTTTCAAGAAACCGTTATTGAACATTGTAGTGGCTTGATTTGCTAGAAAATTCGATGCTGTTGTGCTGTACTGATACACTGGACCTTCTGATGTGGATGATTGACTGAGCTAATGCTTTCTATCATCCGGATGAGCTGTCATCATTCCTGTAAATCACACAACTTCTCCCAATATTCTGGACTCAGAATTTTTATCCTGATTAACCTTCTATATATCTCACCAGTTTCTGTGTATTTCATGAAAGTTGGCTTCACCTGAAAAATGTGCTTGATCTCGTGCTGTATGAAGACATCATTACTGAGAACTTCATAAAAATCCCTCCTTGTCAAGGTGTTCTTCAAATTTGCATGTTTAGATGAATCCTTGGAGATGTCAGTCAACTTCTTTACACAATCTGGTTTTTCCATAAGTTTGTCATTAATCACAAATAATGAAGGCAACCTTTATTGTTCAGTGGTTCCATCCTGTCGAAGAACCTACTTAATCCAATCTGAAGCTGATTACATTTTTATTCGACTTGAGTAGCTAAATTCTTCTTGTTCAACACTTTTTTAGCTTCTAGAATAGTTGTAGTTATGTCTTCTATTTCCAAGGGTTCCAATTCATAACTACTTTTGGAATTTATAAATTTGATAATGTTATTAGCAGTTGTAGGTTTATCCCCTAATTCATCATTTGAATTTTCTATTGTAATACTTACTTGATGAATCAGATCCCTATGCTTGAAAATTATCTGGATTGATGGCCAGATCTCATTCATTGAGTCAGTTATGCTTTGCCAAATGATTTATTTTACTCTTCCTACCATGCTCCCAATTGAGGACTCCTGCAGGGATTTCTGCAAACCTTCATTAAACTTTTTGCTGATCTACAACTTTGTGGCACGAGCTGAATCTTTCCTTTATAAATTCTCTTGTAGGTCACTAAGTTGATCATGAAACTTTTTAATTTATTTTGTCTATAGGGACATGATCTCCATTGCCTTAGCTAGCTGCTCAGTGCCTTCTCTTGGTGTACCTATAGTTGTAGAAGTTTCTGAATGAATAACAACAAGAGGGACTTCTTGCAGTGGAATCATGGCTTTGGTTGCTTCTTTTGTTGCTTCCTTCACTACATCTATCACTGCATTTTATTTTTTATTTTACCATTTTCTCCATATCATTCTCAATTTTCTTGAGTTACTCAACTTGTTAAATAATCAATTGCATCATTTCTGCCTTCTGTGTTTCATTTTCTTCTATCTCCTTTTCCATAGGATCTTCTGTTACTAACATCTTGAGCTATGTTTTCAAAGCAGCTATGTCTGCATTCTTCTTCTTCACAAGCGCTTCTGCCACTACTAGATTTGATGGATTGTACCCAATATGCACCACTAAATCCTCCAAATATTTAATTCTTGAGTCTTTGGCCATGGATTTTTTTTTTCCATCTTTAACTATGACTGTGTGTTGGATAATGCCACCTGCAACTTTGAGAGACTCATGGCTGTACTATTTAGTGTGGAGGAGATCATTTCTCCTGTCTTGTGTATTTCTGTTTGGTCTATTGTATGGATGCTATTTATATCAAACTCAAAAGAGGTCTTCTTGTAGTCTGCAACAGTTTTGCGCTGAGGGATTTGTGCTTCTAAGAAGGCCATCTTCATTCTTCCCTTTTTAGAGTTGAAAGTTGATAGAAGCCTGCTTTGGGAGCTGCATGTTTGTTTACAAAACTGATTATAAGTGTTGGTCTTGAGAATCTCATTCCTTCTTTTGATTTCTTTAAATGTATCATACATATCATCCTCCTTTTGGCCTGCAGTGGTAGTAGATGTTGGAGTCTACACATTCTGCCGTTGGAAAGGAACAGGCAGAGGATGTTGAAAAAACTATATAGCCACCTACTGGAGATGAGCTTGGTGAATCTCTGATTGTGATAATAGTCTGTTGATCTTTCTCACTGTTGTGGTCCATGTCCACGTGGACTTTGGCTCTTTTCCTGTATTTCATCCTGAACTCCTTGGTAGATGTATCAATGTCCATGTCTGTTTGGTCATCCCTTATTCTTTTTCTCCCTATTTCCTTTTATGGATCCTTTCCTTTTTCATCTTTTTTTCCTTCAACTTTCCTTTCTTTTGGAGTTGGTGTTTGTATTATTGAAGTGGAAATGACCTGCTTTCCTACTTCTTGGAGAGTTTTTCTATCCATTCCAATTGGTTCATGCACTTTTCTATCTCCAATCTGTGGGTATGAATATACGATGTAGATTTATTTGCCACCCTATTCTTAGAAATGATTCACATGGGATCATATGACTAAGTGAAGCTATGAGTGAACTTCGTTTCCTTAAATGTTCTATCTGCCTCTTCCCCTTCTGCTCTGCTATGACAAATGAATGGACCAATCTGTGATTTGATACTGAATTGGGATTTTTTCTTTAGAGAGACAAAATGCACCTCATCTGCATTTATCATTTTTTTTTTTCTATATTCAATTGAAAATAAAATCATAGAGAGGTATTTGGTCAGTTTGTATGGGGCCAATTCATTGCCATAAACTCTGATCTCCTTGTAGTTTTGGTAGAGACAACAATCAAATATTCTGATCTGATCTGTTAACTGCATCACCTTCTTTATTTCCTGACTAACCCTTGGATCTATGGCACTGCATAGTGCACTGATTGTTGGATGTATAAATAAGTCTACAAAGCTCTTGTAGGAGTAATTCTTCTTCTCCTTCATCAATAAGGGAGTCCAGAAAATCATTGATTGGGGCTGAGAATCATCATTCAACTTCATCATATCAAACTGAAACCTGCTAGATTGAAAATATACAAACATGTACACCAACACAGAGGTGTATCTAAAAAATTCTTCTTCCTAGAACTTTAGGAATTGTTCATGAATAACATCTACAAGAAACTGGGCATAGTTGAGCATGACTGTGGGCTTGAAATATGAAGAAATAATAGATAAGAAACCAATCATGGCTTCATCTACCCATTGATCAGTGTGATATCCTAATAAATAAGACAAAACAATGAAAATGTGCTGGGTCTTATCAGGAAAAATGGATGAAGGATAATGTGGATTCTTGATAGGCATGGGGGCATTGGTGGCCATGAAAAAGGGATGGTGTTCTCAACAATGAGGGCTTGCATCATGTTTTGGATAGATTGGGCATCAATAGCAAATAATTTTTTTCCTGATGGATTAATTATAGCTCTCTGGTTGATGTCATAACATAGTTGACATTTTCTGACAAACTCTAGACAACTCTGGGTTCTGGGAAAAATGCAAAAAGGAAATTTGGTCTCCCAAAGGCCTATATCATCTATGTATTCAAGGAATTTATCCTTGAGCCAATAGTAGACATCGATTAAATCGAAGTTTGACTCTGTCTCGTGGATTTTGTAATCTCGATCTACCAGGGCTCTGTGATCTAAGTCTACCTGAGGGTAGACCATACGGTTAAAGGGATCCTGTTCTTTCATAGGAGGCATGCTTCTTCAATGGATAATTATCACTATATCTGGAAAGAATGGTATGAAATAAGGGGGAACTAAGAGGGGGAAAAATTTACATAACAGGATCGGGGAAGGGACAAACTAAAAGGGACTATGAGCAGAGTTCAAAGGGAACCCTACTATTGAACTGCAGAGAACTGATAATTTCTCTTTGATGAATAAAGTCTCTTCTTCAACTGTGTTTCTCTATAATTTTCTTGCGAATTCGAAACCTGCAACAAATTGACAGTAATAAAAAATTAAACTCTATTATTATGCCAAATTTGAGCTTTAAACTGTGATTTGGTGGTCATTTGGTTAGGCGCGAGCCCGTTGGATAACAGTCTGGCCATTTATGGCACAATGACTTCTTGGCAGGAGGTGATGTGATTGGGTGAAGTGGATAGGCGGGAGTGGAAGTGGAGCCAACAATTCAGATAACTGTCAAAAGGCACGACAATTTAGTGAATAATGGAAACTACTTTTCAGAGGGGGTGAGAGTGGCGAGCAGTATCGGAAGGGGGGTGTGAAGTATCATGGACGCGACACATAACAGAATCGGTGGTAATAGATACCGCCCATTTCAAACCCCCCCCCCCCCACTTCCCCGTTGTTAAAGTTCAGAGGTTGAGGGGGGCCGAAAAATATTACAGACCGTCTAATGTGGGGAGATGTGCGGAGATGGGGGATAAATTTAGGGACAGTTAGTGCGGATGGGACATGCAATGTGATGGTGGGGTTAGGGAATGAATGAGTGTTTGGGAATTTTTAGGAATAAAGGGAATTAATATCTTTGGGACTTAGGATAAAATTTAGACATAAGGTATACCTCAAATGAATTTGAAATATAGTTTATTCCCTAAACTTCAAAACATAGCCCTTTTTCCAACCTTTTCTTTTCATTATTTCTCCTTGAATTTTCCACCTACCCAAACTATTCGTCTAAATTTTTTTTCTTCTTTTTGCAGGGTGCATTTTGACTAGCAAACCCTTAAATCATTTTTCTTTTTGAATATCTATCCTACCACCTAGCCTTATTTCAACCATTGACTTAGTTTAAACTGTTAAGTCAATTTCATTTTCTACCTATCTACTGATAAGCCAAGATTAAACAATTTGGCAGATATTTATTTTCTAACCTATCAACAGAAATTTAAAATCATCCAATCATGATTAAATTGTGTGATTTAACTAATATATCTAATGAGTAGTGGCATTTGAACTTGCAACACTTTCAGTGTTATTATTATTATTATTATTATTATTATTATTATTATTATTTTATTTTATTTTCTGTTTTTTATACCCTCCTTTTATTTTCCTTTTCATATTTTTTTACTGGAAATCATTTTAATATTGAAAAAATTTTCAATATGAAATTGCAGAGAAGATGAAATGTTCAATCACCTTTAGATCCTATGAATTATAGGATACTAACATGTTGCTTTAGGGAGATCTGCTTATATGGTTATAGTCTCATAAATACACAATCCCCCACTTCAAACTACATTTCACTACAATGTTTATCTGCTCGTTGTTTCATCCTATTATGTTCTTTAGCTAAGTTAAGGTTCAATAGTTTGAGAACCTCTTATTGGTGGCCTATGTGGTCCTCCACTATTTGAGCCTTTATAGTCCATTTTGAGGGTGGTGTGATGGATGAATGATGATATCCATAAAGTGAAATAAATGGGAATATTTTTGATGAAGTATGGAAGGGTGTGTTATACCACCATTATATCAACGGAAACCACTTGACCCATAGTCTCTCTTTATCAAATTCAAAGAAACATAGGCGTCCTTCTAAAAATTTATTCACAACCTCAATTTTCACATTGGGTTGAGGATGGTAAGATGGGATGTGAACCAACTGAGTACCCAAACAAGAAAATCATTTTATCCAAAAAATTCCATTGAAAATTGGATCTTTGTCACTTATAATAGGATTTTATATTCCATGTACCTTTGGTCTATTTCCTTGAATACTTCTACCAGTGTAATTTTCCTTGAATAATTCTACCAGTGTAATTTTTCATTGATACTTGCCCCATTCTAATTTGATGATATCCAGAATGAAGATCCAACTTGGTAAGAAAATTCATCAATGAGAGGAATGTGAAACTTATCCTTTATTGTCATGTTATTGAGCTATTTGTAATATGGTAACATACACCATGGACCATAATTTTTTATAAGCATCACCATTGGTCAAGAGAAAGCATTGTAGCTATGATGAATGATGCCAACCTCTAAAATTTCTTAAAGCATACACTCAACCTCACTCTTCTATGCATATGGATACCCATATGTCCCAATGTTAGGTGGTACATTTCTAGGTTGCAAATGAATAGCATGGTCATGATATCGAGCAGGTGGAAAACCCTTAGGAATCTCTTTAAATACCCTAGAATGATAGTTGATAACTTTTTGGAGCTATACTAGAGGAAATGATATAGATGTTTGAAGATAAAATGAACACAATTGTACAATTACACCATGGTGTCCCCTTTTTAGCAATTTTTCAAGCTATTAATTGTTATCACTTTAGAGGCTTTCCCTTGGATACATCTAAGCTCAGCTTCCTCTCCTTTTGAGGAAAATATCATGAAACAATTTGAATTAAAGATCATTGTTCCAATGTTTGTAACTATTTGACCCCTAATACAACACACATACAACACCAACACCAACCCTTTGGATTTAAATCATGGAACTATCCAATAAATACTCCTCCATGTTCAAATTAATATTATGAAAACTTTACAATACCTCCATTTATAATCATTACATGAATTTATGGTGATAAATATACAAAGTAATTAATAATATTTTAAAATTTGTAATTGATGAAGTTATGGATACTACCCGAATCAATCAAAATGACTACCTTTTTCCTTTTGATATATTATTTTATCTTGAGGGATTGTAGAGTATTGGGATTGGCTAATGAATGAAAATATATTTTTGGAGTAGTCTCTTCTATATTTAGATCTTATGACACTTGCAATCCTTGATCTTATTCATCTTCATGGTCTATGCATAAAAATTTCTTCTCACTACATTTATTCCTCTTGTTTTACTTGCTATCACATTTTAAATACACCCCCCTTTCTATTCTTTCATTCATTTGATGAGGGGTCAATTTTTATTTATTTAGGATAGGGAGCATGATGTTATGTATGTTTTTTAGTGACCAATTTTCTAGTAGCCATATTTTTACTTACAAAATTCCTTGCTAGACTGAAAGCATGCTCTAGGGATTCCTATAAATAGGTCTAATAAATTATCTTTTGAAATTTTCTTTACCTTGAAACTAAAATTTTGGAATTTTTTAATTGTGTTATTTAATTGGAACTTTTTGCCTAATATTTATCGAGTGACTGGAGAATATATTTGTCTTTCTATCCCATAATGTGCTATCAATTCCTCCATAAAAATGGACAATGACACAATAGAATCCTTTTTATTTCACAAAGCCATTGATACCATAAATATTAATCTTGTTTTAAATACACAGATTTCATATTTACCTTTTAGAAGGTTGTGATGTAGTGTAGGTCAAAGTACTGCTCCATTTGGAATATCTATGTTGTAGTATCATTGACAAGAATTTTAATTACCTTCCTAATTTATCTAGAAATACATCCAAAATATTGTGCATTTAATTCTCAACCCGAGTCTTGTATAGAACCTGTGATTTACCATGTACTATATATGCAAATCACACTTTCTATTTTCATTGGTCTATTTTGTAGTTGTAATATCAATGAATACTTTTGTAGGGATAATACTGACAGTTCACAATTTTTTGCAAGTTCCTATAAACTTTGAAAATGAGATCACACTTGTATAATAGTAAAGAGCATGCTTCCACCTAGTGGGCTTAGGAATACTAATGTTGTAACCCCCAACATAGGTAGAAACACTAATCTAAGTTGTAGGAAAGTAAATGTCACTTTGATACCTTGTGGTATTGGGAATACTTGTGATGTAACCCCCAACATAGATAGACACAAAACAGAAGCAGGAATTTAAAGGTCAAACTTGCAAAATTGAAATACCACATTTCTACCTACTGGGGTTATGAAGAATGATGATGTAACACCAACACAGTTAGACTTATTAATCTACTTTTTCTAGAAAGGAAATGCCACGCTTCTTCCTAGTGGGATTAGGAAGTCTGATACTATAACCCCCAACATAAGTTGAAAAGAATACTTAGGTATGAAATAAATCACATATGCTGAATTAAATGAAAATAATAATCCTTTCCAGGATGATCCATGTTTCTACTTAGACTAACAAATGCATTCATTGCAATAAACACATTTATTCAACAACATCGATTAATGGAAACCAAACTCAAATGAAAGCATGTCAAATTAGAAATAAAAATGAATACTCAATTGCATAAATAAATAGCACAACCATGCATGGATAATTAATTTCATAAATAAATAATATCACACATCCATAAATTAATTACAAAAGCAAATAAAAAATTGAGGAGTTAATAACACAACCAGGAAAAAGAGCTACCTAAATTATACAACACTCTATTATATTACAGTGGGCCTTGCCTCCATAAATATAATGTTGATATTTATCAACACTTGTTACATTTTGTTGTGTAAGCTTTGTAGGACCTCTTATTTCATTCATAATAAAAGGCAGGTTATAATCATAAAAAGACGTTCGGTGGCCTCAACCTTCCCAGTGAGAAACCAGATCTGTTTGCCACCGAAAAGCATTATAAGCCATCCAAAATATCATAAGTTTAAGTCTATCAAACTTGGTCTTATAGGCCTGAATGTCTAAGTACCAAGGTGAATCCACATCAAAATAACTAAACAGTTGCTACTATCCGACATATACAACATATATACAGATCAATTTTTTTTTCAAACATCCTAAACACTATTTATCTTCAGAGGACTCTATTAGAGCAGGGCACTTAGCACTAGAACCAGGTAAATATGAATAAAATAGACACATGAGCTATTTTTCAATATGACCCAAGAGGATATTCTACTACTGAATCTGGAATTGGATTAGTTGCAATTCCTTCAGGATGTCCTGAAGACCAGGGTGTGACTTAGCTGAGTTGGGTGACAATCATAATGGATTTAGCCATCAGATTCTTCATGAGCCAATAAAAATGAAATGTCTTCTTGTACTGGGTGGTACGACAATGGGTATGACCCGAATCTAGAGCTATGAGTCGCCAATCTGCCACCTGCATTTCAGTGTCCATTCGCAAGTTAAGCTTCGACTCCCAAGACGCGATCAATTGTTGCACCTGGGTTGGAATATCGACCATATAATCCTGCACTGCTTCTTGTATAACATGTACATCCATCCTTCTTTCAATTTTTTTGGTGGCATAGATGAGGAGGAGCCTCTGCCTCCTCTTGCTTCATTATTCATGCCCTTACCCTGGCCGACGTTTCTTGACGAACTGGCATGAGTGGTCGAACACACCATATTTCCTGTTACAAGTTTAACCAAACCCTGAACAAGCCAAAATTAAGGATATGAAGAGGGAAGGTTCCAAAAGGTTGACTCACAAACATAGAAAACACTCTGATTACTCAGACCTGATAAAATCACAGTAAAGACAGATAAGAGACATTTAATGTTAGGTGAAATCCAAGCCTGAAAATTGAAATGAAACCTTGGAGGCCTCCAACACCAAGGGACATCGTGGCATAGCACCACAGACACCAAAGAACTAGAACATAGAGCATAATCAATAATTTTTCTTTTTTCATGAGCCAAGAAACAAAAACTAGCTCCCCAAGCTTCAATCTTTTGTATATCACCACAGAATCATCATAAATCATATGCAAAATAGAAGCTTTCAAATTTTTTGAAAGAACTTAACCCTTACATAACCGTCCCTATCCTCACACTAGTCGGT
Source organism: Pinus albicaulis (assembly GCA_034641835.2). NCBI lineage: Eukaryota > Viridiplantae > Streptophyta > Pinopsida > Pinales > Pinaceae > Pinus > Pinus albicaulis. Next base: position 582,293,255 of record CM076579.1, on the reverse strand, counting down.
ATCGAATTTTTAGGGAGACCAAAAATGAACACGAACACCCATTCTAGACAAAAGGATGCCAAAAAAGACATATATAGGCAAAGCAACAACATACACTTAACAAACATAAAATACTAGAAATTTCTAGGTTTCCAAATTACGATTCATGAACCACCCAACTTGCCAATTTCTGAAAATAATCCTGCCATCACACACAGAGTAATTAACAACACCACCTCTGTCTGAATCCTGGGAATTCACCTATGAGCCTTTGTGTCAGATTTGAGCTTGTTTCTTTTAGGTGTTGGCTGAGATGCCACTGTTTCCTGAAAATTTTCAATCGATAACTCCATGGGCTCTGTTATAGGTTGCACTTATTCTTCAGGTCCAAACTTTGCTTCAACTATGGGATCTTTATCCTTCTTCAGAGTGCTTGTCTTTGACTTGGGTGTCTTCTTCGGAGTTAGCACATCCACATCATAACCACTTAAAAATAGAAAGGTAGCCCAATCCCTATTCAATTTCTTCAATTCTTCCATAACCAACAACTTGATCAAGCCATGATGAAATATCGATGTATCACTACTCTCAGGTCTGGCTTGCACTTTATCAGACATCTTACCTAAGCTTCTGGAAAGAAAAAATGGAAGATCTAGGAGTTGTTTACTTGTGATGTGGAGTAAGAGCCTGAAATGATATTGGTAGATCATGTGAAATCTACCCTCACATGTAAAATACTTTTGGATTACCATCAACAGCTTTGAATATTTTTCCTTAAGGCAGCTCTTGGGTATATCGGAAGTTATATCAACTCCTACATTCTCCTACTTCAGAAATTCATCACAATTCTGCAGTTTGAACTTGGTGGCCTTGACCTTTTTTTCTCCCGACCTCAGTTTTTTTTCTTGAGAAATGGTCTCAGGGGAAACTGTGAAACTCAATATGCCAACCTTTGAAGTTGGGCCAACAAAGTTGACAACAAAATCTTTGGATACTTGTGCATGGTACCCCTGTAGCTTTTGAAAAATATCATGTAGCCAACATTTGTGAAGGCTTGTGCAAAACTTGGATCCTCCATAACCAGTTTCAAGTCCATAGGCTCATATCTAACTACTGAAACTCCTTTTTTGGTTTTCTTATGTGAAGCCATGTCTTCCAAAACAAGGCCGCCATACTTGAACTCTTGACACCTACAAAAAATGTATATGACAACAATCTTATTGTTTGATAGAGGTGGAAACTAACCTAAGACATCAGCTAGACAAAAGCTAAAAGAGAAAAATGATGGAAATGGATCAGGCAACTCACAAGGATCGAAAGGTAAGTGATGTTGATTGAATGGATGAAGGCTAAATTAGGAAAGAAAAGTGGGAGGGAAAACAGAATGATGTTGGTGTGATGATTTCCAAGCATGCAATACATTGAATGATGACTCATATCAGATATACACGATGACAAACTAGCCTCTAACCACAGAAAAAATGACAACACATCGATTCCCTTACCGCTAGCAGAAAAACACAAGTTTGTAGGGAATTCAGTTAGTGGGATGACAGATTCGCTGCAGAGCTGTTAGGTGAGTCTGTATCGAAAACAACCTGTTTTTCATAGAAAACACTGTAGACTCAGGTAAAATATGTCAAGTGTAAAAAATGACTTAATTAACCTCATGCATTCGGATTTTTGAATTTTACCTATGAAAAAACCTTAGTCACATGACTGATAACCACTTAAACCCTTTAGGAATACGCACCAAACATGAAATTTGATCAATTTAATGAATTTGTTTAACCAAAATAGCTTGACCTAACTCAAACAAACATTTCTAACCAACCTAATTGTTATTAAATATAAAAACTTGATGAGATATCTACTTGTCACCTGGTTTAAAGAATCTGATACTGTGATATTGTTGATTTTAATATTAGTTCTGATCTAGCATCTAAACTTTGATAAGTTGGCTTAGTTGATTTGATTGTACAATATTTATTTTTGTAAGACTAAACATATTGGTTTGGTAAAGTGTTATGTTTGCAAAAAGAATTGTATGAAGCAAGCTCCTCAATATTTATGTGTTCACATTGACAGTTATCTGGTGAAGCCAAGATTATGTGTTGATCCAAACCTCTACTTCAGATGTGTTCCAAGGTATGATTTTGATTTTGGTTTTGTTTTTATATGCTGATGGTCTACTATTGACAGATAATGAATCTCTGATGATCTAACTAAGAGGGAGATGGTTTATGAAGCTCAACATAATGAATCATGGCTTGATGAATCAATTTCTAAAAATGGGAAAATAAAATCTATATTGAAGATATATTGAAGAAGTGGAAATGCAAATCCTTGGGCACTCTGATTTAATTTCAAAAAGTTGTGAAGAGATATTGTTGAACGCAACTTGGCAACCGACAGTTGGTTGAAGCATTGATGTTCTAAATGAAAACCCATCCATATGCATATATGTTGTATATAGAACCTAGGTCAATTTAGGATTGTGCCACTTCATACACATAGATTCACCACCAAGCACCCTTCGAGATATTTGGATGAAATGAACAATTTTTGGACTAAGAAGTTATTCTTATGATATGTGAATGCATAGATGTACTAATGATGTTTAGATAATTATTTAAAAGAACTTCCTTAGTATGATATCTATCATGATGTTTTGGATAAGAATTTCATAGCTTTAAGCATGACGAAGGTTGAGCATGATGTTGTTAGCATGACTAGCTATGAGGCAGGATGAATAAGATCTTTGGAGAGATGTTTGAGAAAGTTTTGGATAAGACATAGATATATTATGATGACAAAGAGTGGGGAACCAATTGGTAGAGAATATCATATATATCTCTGACTGAAATACCTTCATATAATGAGATACTGATGATTTACGAAAGAAGCTTAGGATTGTGTTTGGCACCGATTTGAGAGGGAGAATGAATATGGTATCCTTTTTTATATATATGATTATTTATGTTCTAATGTGATAGTAAATTTTATTTTGTGTATGAACACAAGAAAAATATTATATATTCATGATGATTACCAGATATAAGTACGGTGATATGTTGTTTATCTATAGAGAGCATCACTAATTGATGACACTGATCTATATCTTCCTCCTTGTTGAGCTCCCAAGGTGTGGAATTGAGATGGAGGGTTCCTAGGGTTTAAGGAACTTTGGAAAATAGAGTATCACCCCTATCTGTCACCCGTTGGATGTGTGTGATCCTTTTCCACTCTGAAAAGTTGAGTATCACTGCCACCTTTAGTCATTGCAAAGTATACAATAGTTGGCATCATAATCACAAGCTAATATTGGTGGGAATACCACTCCCCATCTAGCCAATGGGTTGAGTTTGTGCTTGGGGTGTACAATCCAAGCTGATGATGATGAAGGTGTTCTACCACATGACTATTGAGAGTCATCGATGGGAAGATCAACAAGAAATAGGATTGGGTTGGTATTTCCTCCCCTGTGCGGTTCCAAGTTGAGAATGAGCTCCCCGATGTAATTATAGGGTTGAGATGTGCTCCCCTCTATGTTTAGGTATATTTTTGATCGATATGGTGTCATAGTAGTAGCCCCCCCATGAGATTCTAGGTTGATATATTCTCCCCAATATGGTTCCAGGTTGATATGTGCTCCCTGATGATATTCTCTCCAATTTTGATGCAAGCCATAGATCTCACTCCCCACTGATGTTCCCGGGTGGTATACCACTGGAAAAGATAATAGCTCGATGAATAGAGGGTGGTAGCTTAGGCTACCTGATGTGATTCTAGGGTTGAGATGTTCTCCCCTCTATGTTTGTATATGTTATTGATCGATATGGTGTCATAGTAGTAGCCCCCCCACGATATTATGGGTTGAGATATTCTCCTCGATATGGTTCTAGGTTGAAATGTTCTCCTTGATGATATGCTCTGTGATGTTGATGTGGGTCGCAGATCTGAATCCCCACCGATGTTCCCAAGTGGTAGCCCACTGGCAGAGATTCTGGGTAGTAGTTCGATGAATAGAGGTTGGTAGCTTAGGCTCCCCTCCGATGAAAAATTCTTCTTCTTCTAGATACAATAATATTCAACTTATGATCATGGAAAATCAAGAGATAAGAAAGAATAAGTAGGAGATAAATTGAGATGATCAATGATGATACGTAATGAGGAGATACTTGATATTGGATACGATTTATTGACAAGATTCATAACATGATACAGGTGGAATTCTCCCTAGTGGAGAGGGAGTGTTAAAATATGAAATTAAAATTGCACTTTATACATCTCATTTTATGGAGATAATGATTGCATTGAATTCTTCTTTTCGAGAGGACCAAAATTGACCTAAGGATCACTTAAATCATATAAGGGAAAGTGTACTTATGAAGAAAATCAAACATGTGCATATTTGATAAGGTTGACCCAAAAGTGAAGTGGACCCCATTGGAAGGCTATAAATAAAAGTGGCCTCTTCCTCATTTGTACATAATTATGAGACATTCTTCTATTCTTGGTTTTGGCTCACACAGGTATGAGGCAGATTAGCAGAGGAATGGGTTCACTCTGAGGTGAAATTGTAGGGTTCAAAGCTCGCATTTCAGATTTAGGGTTTTGGGCCACATTCGCAGGCGCAAAAAAGAAGGTTTTCTCCCACATTTTATCCCACATAGGATCATGCATGCGACTGGAGCCTTCCAGTTGTAGAGACAACTCATTATGCATGTGATCGAGAGTTGGGGTTTCAAAATATTAGTCGTGCCCTTGCCACAGTCGAGATCTGACCCCAGTTGCTCGCATAATCAGCTTAAGGGAGAGACTAGGCTGCTACAGTCGCTTAGATGACTCATCCTCTGTGTGATTGGGACCTATGATATGAAATTTTAGTCTACCGAAGTTTTCTCTCATTGACCGCACACAGTGATAGTTCATTAAAGTCTTCAAAATCAAGGTTTTGACTATAAGCATTGTTGGGTTCATTTCATGGATATTGTGTAGTTTTTTTGTTGAATAATTGTATCAATGAAGATATTTATCATTCTACTCTCTCTTTGTTGAATATTTTATGAAAATCTAATAAGAATAAGAATTTGTAAGGGTTTTCCGCCTTGTGGGGTTTTTCCCTGGTCTCCGACCAATCCTGGTGTCTCTGTGTAAATGCTTTTATTCTATTATTCCTTTGTGTTCTTCTGGATTGGTGATGATCATATTGTTATTTCTATATAATTGCATTTGCTCCCAAATAATAATGTAAATCTAAATAATATTATGATGTTATGGAATGAATCTAATGTGTTAATAAATATATGAAATTATCATATCAAAGACTAATATATCCTTAAGAAAAGTTAACGATAATACAATGATTAGGGAACTCAAGCAGATTGGTACAAAGTCTATAGATGATATGAACAGAGAAATGACATTTCAATTATAGATGGATGACAAAAGTGATGTTTGAGAAAGTATACATGGTTCCTGTGATGAAAGGTCATGTACATACACAGATCTTGTGAGTATAATGCACGTACAGAATTCGAAACATGGAAATCATGATACCAGGGGTCATTACCATGGCATTGGAACATAGTAATTGGAGCGACGACGTTCATTTGATATCATCATAAAATACTAACGACATTACCAAAGGATTTACCTAAGGTATTGGCTAAGGAAAAAAGCTATACAAGGAGATGGAGATCAAGTTGTTTATGTGTCCAATTGAATGAGTTATTCATATGTGATTTGATTTGAAACATGTGGGCACCAGGGAGCAAATAGATGGTTAAGGTTTGATAGATTTGAAAGTGTAGTAAAGACTAATGAATACACTTTCTTGATCTGTATATGCTTGTAGCTAATAATGGTATATTTGTGGCTATAATGATGTTGTAATTTAAATATGTGATAGTAAGGTTTGTGAAAATGGAATTGTGTTTGTAGTGAAATTTTTTAGATTTGTACATAGGTTTGTTTGTAAATAGTCGCGTACATACATGGAGTTGTTTTTGGGTAGTCACGTATATATTCTGTGATGTGTTTTTCAGTCTGTAGAGATATGTACACGGGTGTTCCATAGTACAAGTGCATATATATGTTGGTTTTCTTAATAACTTTCACATACATATTTTGAGTCAGAACTAGTCAGAGTTTGCAGTGCCACTTGATGATAACTATTAATGATGTATGTTATATTTGTTGTTTTCTGTCAGTGATGTCTCTATATTATCCATGTCTGAAAAGATTGGTTGGTTTGATTGTGCATTGGAATATTGATTGGTAATTATGTCACAAAGTGGTGATTTTGATTAGTTTAATACTTGATTCAGTGAATGGTTCAATGTTAGAGTGATCTAAATGATTCATAGTTCAATAATCTAAGATATGTACGTACGTTTTATGTAGAGGAAGCACATATATACACAGGTTCTCTTAAGAACAATCCTGCATATATTTTCAAGTTCATTTTTCTGGTTGGGTTTTGTATTCAGTAGCTTGATACTTCATAGATTCAGTTGATTTACAAAGATTCATTGATTTAGATTTGTGTTTCAATATTTCAGTTTGGATATTGTTTTGGGCTTATTGTTGCTGTGGGTCCAGTATGAAAATTTGATGAAAGGTGGCCTACGAGTTGTTTGATGATTTTTTGACAAGTGGATCCAGTCTGAAACATTATGAAAAGTGGTCCACAAGGAGTAGAGGGTTGCAACCTTAAATAAGGGGGTAGGAGCTCCCTTCTGATAGGAGTTGGTAATTGGGTGTATGAGATTTTATCTCCCTTCCAGTGGGTGCTGGAGAACGAGTGGAGGTTATAGCCTCCTACATGTGGGTGCACTAGTAAAAAATGTAATGAATATTTTATATAATAATAAAGAAGACAAAGATAATGACAACAATGGTTTTCTCCCACATTGGGTTATAACCTAAAATCCTCAAGTGTTCTATGTGTGTTGCTTATGTGTTGTGATTTATCTATTCTTTACTGCATTATGGATGGTGAATTAATTAATAATGCATTGGTTAAGTTAACCCATCGATGAAATATATGTCAAATTAAGTTAACTGGATATACATTGTTTGCAGCACAAGAGTCACGTACATACGCTGGTTGAAAGAAGAAAAATAGCATATAGAATTCAAAATATGAAATAAAAAGTTAAAAATATTGAGTCACCCACCCCCACCCCCTCAGTTTTTTTTCCTAAAAATTGGAAACATAGTAGGTCTCTTTGAAGAAACTTGATCTCTTAAAGGGAGATCCATAAATATGAGCAGTTAAGAGGAAGTGTCTTCTATTAAGCCACCTTTTTTTAATGGAACTAACTTTGTATTTTGGAAAGTCAAAATGAGAGCATATTTGCAGGCACTAGGAGATGATGTTTGGGAAATTGTTGAAGGTAGATATCAATACCCAACCTCCATTCCCATATATGATGCAAGGAAGAAAAAATATGAGATCAATGCAAATGTTAGAAATGCTATCTTGGGAAGTTTGGATGAATCTGACTTTGTGAAAGACATGTAGTTGAATATTGCAAAGGAAATATGTCATAATCTTGTCCAAAGCTATGAAGGTGACAATAAGGTAAAAAGCGCTAAAATTCAAACATTTAGAATTCAGTATGAGACTCTTAGAATGTATGATAATGAAAGTATTGCAAGATTTTTCCTTATAGTGGATGATATTGTTAACTCAATGCAAAATATTAGTGACGAGATAAAGGATTCTACTATTGTTAAAAATATTTTAAGATCTCTAACCTCAAAGTTCAATTCCAAAGTCTCTACCATTGAAGAAATGTAGGATTTGAAGAATCTCTCTGTTGAACATCTCCATGGAATCTTGACAGCTTAGGAGATGAGAAAAGGGGGTACATCAAGTATTAAAGAAGCACCATTCAAAGCCACAAACAAAGGTAAACAAAAGAAGATCCTAAAGAAACATGTCATATTTCAGACGGAGAAGAAGCGAATTTTTTGAAGAAGCTCCAAGTAGGAATTGGCAGGTTCAAAGGTAAGCTTCGTTTTAAAATGTATTTCATGTGGAAGATTAGGCCACTATGTTGCTAAATTTCCTTATAAAGAAAAGAATGAGAAAGGGAATAATTTTCCAAAGAAGAATGTTAAAAGAAATTTTGATAACAATAAATATTTTTATACTCATGAAGATAGTGAATATTCTTCCAATAATGAGGATGATGAATCAACTTAGGATTTTCAATTACTTCTGGTATTTGAAGAACAATGTTTTGATGAAACTAATTATGTCTTTATGGATTCTCTAGAAGGAATTGATAGATTCAGGGTCATAAACAAGAACCAAGAAAAGGAAATTTGTATGTATAAGGAAAACACCGTTGTTGAAGAAAAACATCAACTAAAGAATTGTCTAGAAGAAGCCAAATTAGTTGAAGAATCTTTGAAGAAACAAGTCGAAGAAAAGGAAATGCACTGTGAAAACTTAGAACTTGAAATTGTGGGTCTAAGAAAGGAACTTTAGAAAACGAAGGCTATAAATCTTAGATTTGCTAAAGGATTTGAAACTTTAGAAGAAATCATTTAAATGAAATGTTCTCCACTAATCAAGACATGCCTTGGATACCATCCAAATCAAAATTATGAAACATAAAAACCTATGAAATCTTCTTAAACAAGTACAAAAAGATACATCAATGCAGTAAAAGGAAGCAATCATCAAAATTATAGGACTTAGTAAAAGAATGAAGGATCAATTATTTCTCATGCAAAACAACCTTTCCATGAACAAAGGGAAAGCTACTCAAGAAGATATTATAATGACATGAATTCTTACTTCAATGGACAATGCTTCACTTGTCATAAATTTGGTCACAAATTAGTTCATTGTGTTCTTATAAAATGATTATGACTAGAGAAGCAAGAAAAAAATAGAATTTAATCAGGGAAAATAAATCTTCTTCTAATGCTTTCTCACCTCTTCAGAATGAAATTTAATGTTCTATTTTCAATAAATTTGTCCATGAAGAAACTAAATGCAGAAGGAGGATGAATTCATCTTATCAACATGAATAGAAGACAATACCACCCAAGGTATGGAAAAATAAAATTAGTTCTTCTGAAAATTGTGGTCTAACATTGTATGCAAGAGATCAATATAATATATGGTACATTGAAAATGGGTGTTCAAAGCATATGACAATTGACAAATATAAGTGTGTATATTTTAACTAAATTAAGAAAGAAAATAATGTGAACTTTGGTAATAACCCACATGCTACTATTAAATGAAAATGATCCATATGTTTAAAGGAAAAGTTCAAAGCTGAGAATGTATTATTCATTGATGGGCTAACACATAACATGTTAAGTGTTAGCCAAATGTGCGATCCGGGGCATGCAGTTATTTTCAGATCAAAGAATTGTGTGGTAAGAAATTTGAATACAGGTAAGATCATAATCAAGGGAAGAAAAACTCAAGGCAATGTCTATATCCTAGAGGAAGGCAAAGAGAATTGTTTTTTTGGGAAAATCTGAAGAAAGTTGTCTTTGGCACTGTTGTGGTAAAACATAAGCCCCCCCATTTTTGACTTGTTCACTTCAAATAATGGGGACCCTTTCTATAAAATTTTTGGCTAAACGCCTTTTAGGATTTTTATTAAGTTAATTATCTTATGATTTTATTAATTTTTCATCTTCTTTAGATTTTTGTTTTTAATGCTTAATTGAAATTGATTTTTTATAAGCTTCACGTTGATGCTTGTTTCACCTCATTTGGTTAACCGGTTTGTAAATGGCACCCCTTTGAAGTCTAATCATTTATGTCGTCTGGGTTAAAAATGCATAAAATGTACAATATTCCATTTTTTTAATTAATTAGTTTAATAATGCATTTAGTTTAAATATTAACCCGTAGTTAGTTATTACTAACATTTTTTCATTTTTTTTACTTATACAGCCAAATCATAAAGCATCGGTTTTCAGTCATTTATTCCAATTTTCCAATTTTCAAATAAATTACTAATCTCGAAAATTTAAAATGTCAAAGTGGCTGTAGTTTAATTTTTATTTTTCATTAAAGTGGCTGTAGTTTAATTTTTATTTTTTTCATTAAAGTGGCTGTAGTTTATTTAGGCAAATCACACTTTAGGTAATTTCATAATCTATAAAAATAAAAAACAAAAAATAAAATTACATCGCATCGGGGATTTCCGAAAGATGCATTCCTTAGAAACCCCGATGGCTTTCATTTGCCAATACTCCGATTGAAAATAAGTCAAAGGCATATGATACATTTTATTACATCACATCGGAGGTTTTAACTAACACATCTTAAAAAAAACCCCGATGGCCCTCACCTCCGATATGCCGATTGCGATGCTATAACCCATGCATTTCTTTGTTTGACTTTTAACTCACTCACACGTGAATATAAGAGGAATAGTGTAGTGTTAGTTGTTAATATTAATGTAGTGTTAGTGTTAGTGGTAGGTGTATTATTAATTTAATGTTAGTTTAGTGTTAGTGTTAGATTTAGTGTAGTGTTAGTTTAATATTAGCATAGTTTTAAGTTAGTATAGTTTAGTGTTAGTTTATTTATTTTAATTTTAGATTTAATATTTAATATTTGAAATAATTAATTTTAAATTAATTAAATTAATTAATAGAATGTAATTAACTTAATTTAATTATAATTAATTATTAATTAGATTGAGTTGTTTATAAATAGTTAATTATAATTATTAGTTATATTAATATTAATTAGTAAATAGTTTATTAAATAATTAGTTTATAATTAACCATTAATAATGTAATTATAATTAATTAATAGATAATTAAAACTTAATTTAGAATTAGATTATAACTAAATTAGATGAATAATATAATTGAAATTAATTAGAATTAATTAATTAAATATCATAATTTAATTTAAGATTAGAATTTAATTTAAAATTTTGATATTTTAGCCTAAGCAACAAAAATTCTAGATTTTTGGCAATTTTAATATATCAACTTTAGAGGTTCATAAATGGAGTTTTACTTGACCAAATGAGGCCCATGATAGCTCATTGGAAATATAAAATGATGGAGATTATTCTTGAAGTGGTTTAATTTCCAGATTTGATTATTTATTGGGTTTAAAATTCAGCAAAAGATCAAGATACAAATTTTTAAAACAAAACCAATTTTCTAAGTTTTATTTTTTGCATTTTAATTTGCCACAACTTCTTATGAGTGCAAATTCATTTGTCTATGTTTTCATTGGCCAATTATATCAGCACAAATATAAAAAAAAAACTTATGTTTCATTTTTATTTATTTAATAAAGCTTTAATTAGATTTATTTTAATTTCTAGATTTGACATTTTGATTTTATTTTTGTTTTTGATTTGTTTTTGCAGGAAAACAGTTGAAGAGATGAGAGGAAAAAACTCTCAATCAATGAGAAGGCTCCAACAATTGAATAATATTATTTGAACCAATGAAAATTAATAGAGCAAAACCACTCTTCAAACAAACTTTCCTACGGAGAATTCCTTTGTAAATATTATAAATAGAAGATTGCAAAATGTAATATAGGCTGCTCTCCTCTGCAATTCTAGACTTCTAAAAGCATTTATGTAATAGGAATTTAGAGTTGTAGGAGGGAGGAGAGAAAATTTCAGATCTAAACATTATTGAGGGTTTTTTTATATCTTGAATTATGTATGATGGACAGAGTTTGCATTTCTACAACTCTAGCTTTGAAAGCAGAAATTCAAGTAATGTAAAGGTCTGTTAGAGACCAGGATCAGAGAAGCGGATTCAATTAAATGGTATTTTTGGCATTTCTGTATCAAATACCAATTTCAATTTAATGATAATAAAATTGTTGTTTCATTTAATTCACGTTTATGCATTTCTGTTGATATGGATAATTTGTCTCAATATTGTTATGTATCTCTGTTCTTATGGTTTAACTTTGATTTCTGAGTAACTATTTACTCAGAAATCTGTCTTATAAAACTGATTTATTAAATAGTAATGTGTTTCAAATTTCTTCCACATGTTATTGTTTAATTATTGGCTTAATTGATTTGACAATCAATATCATTTTTGTGAATTTCTTCCGGAGTGTTGTTGATTTATTATTTCAGTTAAATGGTCTCAATAGGATGTGTTTTGGTACTCACAAATGTCAGCTAAATTGAATTTCTTTGTTAGCTTGAAAATTAATTAAAAACAAGACATATTTAAATTCTCATTATTTAATTATCTTGCTCTTAGTTGGGTTAGATTTATATCTACTTAATTAAGATAGGATTTATATTAGTTTCTTTTGCTTGTGTTAGTGTCAGTCTTTGCAGCCTTCCTCGAGTGATCAAACTGCTCTTACAAAGTGATTTTAAGGTGTCAAGGTCAAATTTTGTCATTTCAGTGAGTCTTCAAGTAAAATTTGGTCACTAGGTATTAGGTCTAGGGTTTGTCTTCACTCCTGTAAAATTTGTCCAAATGTCGGTCCATGTCACCATTCAGCTGAGTGTACCATCATTCAGAGGGTTTTCATCATCATTTCAAGTTCCAAAGGGTCATTTTACACCTTGTTCATACTTCAGTTGTGCCTAGGTAAGGTTCATTTCCCTCTCTTAGGGCTTTGAAGGTGATTTCTCTTGGATGGTCAAATCATCAGCAAAACTTGTATCATGATGTTCATACACCTTCCCCTATCCTTAATGTACCTTATTAAACACTTCCCATCACCGAGATCCCCCAAATTCCTCATTTTCGCACAAACCCTAGTTTCTTGCTACAACTTGGCAATTTTCTAGGCTAGGCCTATGTTTTGCCCTTTTGGTCCCCTTCCCCTCACTCAATATTTGAAATTCCACTTTCCCCTGCTTCCTAACATCCCTCCCTACTTCTCAAAAGTTTCTCAAGAATTTAGAAGCCCCTTATCCCCTTCATTTCGCTTCATTTCGATAAATCCCTTGTTCCACACATTGGGATAGGTTTGACTCCAATGATGTTCCTGAGCAATAAAAGATTAATTTGGGAAAACTAAGAGAGGTTTTTGTCCAAAATAGGCCAAGGAAGAAAAAACTCCTTCACGTTTTACACAGGTGTCATGGTTTTAGATAAATGTCAAAGATACAATTGCCTAAGGAGAATTGATGCACCTCTGAAGTGACGTTGGGAAAATCAGGATTTCTCCTATCTTGGTTGGCCAAATGAATTGTGTGATGAGTCAAATGATAACTAGACACCAATATCTTTCCAATGAGCTACCATGAGCTCAATTTGGAGTTGAGGAAGACCTTCAAAAGTTGACTGCAACAGCACTCTGCCTTGAGGCAGCCTCATTTTTGCACATTTTGACCAGTCTTGGGAGATTTGATTTTTTACAGGGAAAATGAACTCCAAATTGAAAAATTCTAGTTGGGTTGAAAATTAGACTCAATAATATTTCCAACGAGCTATCCCGCACCCAATTTGGACACCGGGAAGTCCTCCAAAAGCCTCCTACAAAAGGCCGCTACGCATTGGGTTTGTGGCGTGGCGCATAGAGCTGCAAGCCCAATTTCACCATAAACTTCTCCAAATTTTCCAAATGTGCTCAAATATGTGGTGTGAAAGTAAGTTAAGAGTTTTTCCATTGCAAGTGAAGAGTTTTTCTCAGAATTTATGGTGGTTTAGTGTGCGAAAGCTCATCATTCAGTCCAAAAGCACAAAGGAAACAAAACAGAGTTTTAAAGTGAAATGTCAAAGTTTACAACATTATAAAGTGGATTTTTCATATGAATAAATCCTTGGCATATAAAATATTTTCAAGTAAACTTCATTTTTGTGCCAAGAGACGGCAGTGAGCAAAAGAAGAGGTGTGAGGAGTGAAGGAAGAAGCTTGGAGGTAAAACTGGACAAAGTTGGGTGCGCGGCGCATTGGGCAGCTGACGCGATGCACTGGGTAGGCGCGGCGCATTGAGCCAACCGCCATAGTGTAAAAATTACACTGGCGCGGCACATTGGAGGTGCGCGGCGCACTGGGCTGACTGCGCGGCACACAGGCCTGAAATGCTAATTTTTGCCATTGCTTCCAAATTCTTGAACTGAATCGGTCCTTCTTGCTCCAAGTAAGTTCATATGATCTTCTACTGCCTATAAACCCGTGCTTGGTGTGATTATATGATTGATTATGAGAATTTGAATGTCAAAAGTCAAACCCTATCATTTTGTTGAGAATTGCTCCCTTTGGGTTTTGAAGTTGGTATTTTAAAATTGGCTTTGGTGCCAAACGTTTTCACCTCCCCACCTTGTTTTTTCCATTTCCCATCACTATTATTTCATCACTACAGTCATTCCTAAGCCTATCTCCCTATCCCTAAAGTCATTTCATTTCCTATCATTCCCATCTCCCATTTCACATGATTATAGCCTATCACTTTCATTACCCCATTCCTTCATATTCCCTCCCATTTGACATATATTTGGCGATCCAACCAAAAAAACCAAATTATCATACAAGACAACACAGACCTTGCAAACTCTCATGGAGACGGATACTTCTTATGACCGAGATAATGACTCTACAATTGAATCACATGCACCAAGAAGGCATTAAGGCGGCGTAAAAAGTATGACAAACTCCAAATTTTGGCCGAAGCTTCTTTGGCCCAACATAGCGCTTGATGGTGGACATTCAGCCCAAATTTCAAGAAATTTGGGAAAATTTTTGTCAATTTTGATTTTTTTTGGCCTAAACACAGATTTTTCCGCCCGACGCGTAGCGCCACTTGGCGCGCGCTTATAATTGGCAGCTCCTTTGGAGGAAAACTTTGCATTTCTGGATTTTTCATGAAAATTTATGCATGCCTACACATTACCTAAGAATTTTGACAAGTTTTGGGTTGCCTAAAGGGTCAAAAACACCCTAAAAATGGCCTTTCTGCCACTTTTTGGATACACAGGAAGCAATGTTGGGAGATTGGATTTTTGGAGGGGCAAATGGCAACCAAATTCAAAAATTCCACTTGGGTGGGAAATTAGACAGACAGGGATTTCCAACGAGCTATCCTGCACTTAATTTGGACTTTGGGAAGGCCCTCAAAATCAGCCTCAAAGTTGTGCTACGCATAGAGATTTCAGGCGCAGCGCATTGGGAAATTTGGCCTATTTTTCACTTAGCAGCTCAGATTTTTGCCTAGTTTTGGCTAGTTTGAATTTTTCATGTAACTCTTGATGTAACTTGATGTAATTTCATGACCATGATGTAATTTTGGCACATTTTTACTCATCTTAGTAGATTCAATCACCAAAAAGTGAAATGTCAGTGAATGAATCAGTTTCCTATCATATAGAGGCAAGTTGTTTCATTGCCTATTTTCCAGTTCTTAGTTTAGATATGGTTGAAACAGCTCCTAGAATGATGAGATCGACCCCTAGAGGCATGGGGATGAGTTAGGCTTGTCTATATCTTGTAGTTCTTCAGTCATTTTCAGAGGTTGGACATTTGCGATTCTTTGGCACTTCATTGTACATTTCATCTCTGCAATTTTGGCAAAGGAATAGACTAAGGTTTGCAGCACTCTTTGGGATCCATGTGGCTCTGTGTTTTGATGGTGAGTTTCTCTATGTGATTGTAAGTTCATTGATGTTTATGTGTATCATTTCCCTTCTCCTTTCTTCTTAAGTTAAACAAACTTGTAATAAAGGTGGAATTCATTAGATTTCTTTGCTCTGCCTTCAGTTTTGTTTAATTTTCCATGTTTTCATATGTTTGAAGAGGATTATTGAAAGCCTCTTGCCCTCTTCATCTCCTAACCAGTATGAAATATCCATTCATTCAATCCAAAACATTAAAACAATTTCCTTCCTTGCCCCATTCAGAACTCTGCAAAAAACTAGGCCTCATCCCCGAACCCAAAACTGCCTTTCCCTTTGTTTCCAACAAAACCCTCAAAATCAAAATCAAACTCCTTTATTTATATACCTAGCCTAAAATTAGCCTTTATTTCAAGTCATCTCAAGCCCTATTGATTATTTTTGCTGAGATTGACCCGAAGAGAGCCCTCTCCTGATCTGGTAGGGCTAGCTACCAGACTGAGAGTGGTTTGATGTTACCCTCAACTCCGCCTTCTTTCAGCCTGAGTTAGATTTAGGCTATAACATAGTGGCGACCATACTGGGGAACAAAATCATTTTCCTGTTAGTGTTATTTTTTTTATAAGCTACAGACGGAGCCTGAAGTTATGCCAGGTAGCCTTCGAAATGCTCTTGCTTTGCATTAGCGAAAGTAGATAAACGCTGCTTCAGTCAATCTACGGTCTAGTTTGTAAACGTAACATCTGACTTTCTAATTTCCCTAGTACATGTATCAAGTTAGATCTGATGGTGGATGGTGGACAATGATTAGACGTAACAAGGCTGAAATCATTCACCTGGCGAATCTAAATCAGTTTCGAGTCAGATCCAAGGACTCCACTGGGGGATGAACCTGATTAGCAGAAACATGAAAGGACAATATGGAAAGATCAAGTATTCAAGTTGGAATTTCATCCAAGACACTTTGTTTTTTGTCGTAAATTATTTCTTCTCTTTTTCCGAGAATGTTAAGAAGGCTTTACAAAGTATATTGTATTTGAGAAAAGATCCTCAGCCTGCATTTGATTCCTTCCCTTTGAAGATTGTGAATACCAAAGTGTTATAGCATCATTTCTCACCTTGACATGATTCATGATTGCTTTATGGCTTTATGGGCACCCATTCCTACAGACTTGGACAAATTCACTTAAAAACAGTGTAAAATCCTCCATACGCGACTATGCCCGTGATTTTCTGCGTGTATACGCGAGTCCAGCTAGACTTTTCCGCGTATGCCATTAAAATGATTAAAAAATATATAAAAAATACCTAATTTTGTGCTGGGTTGATGGTTACTCAGGTAGTTCAACCACCCCAGCCCGTGGCCAACTGTTTCCAACTGCTGAAACTACTTGGAGGGACTATAAAAAGCCCTCATGTGTATGGCCTAAGGGAGAGAGAGAATTTATTGATATTATACTGTTGGTATTCCCTATCCCAAGTACGATTCCCGTGCCTCCTGCACTTTCCAGTTCATTGTAGGAAACCCCTTGTTTCCTTGAGATATACATCCCTTTATGTGTAATCTCGTATGCCGGTTTGAAGGAGTCTTAGCGAGCGAGGCAAGGCAGATCTGGACGGCGGTGCGAGCCTTGGAAGGATCAGGTGATCTCTCCACTTGATTACTTTTGTACGTACTATTTATAATACAAAAGTATCATGCTGTTCCCGAAATAAACGTGTTAGTGTATGCTTTTATGTATGAGAATATTTGTTATACAGGCATTCATTATGATTTATTTAATGTTTTATATGAATCTCACTGACATTTAGAGTAGATATATGTTGTACAACTTGTCCTTTGTGCTGGTTTCTTCTTGTATTCCAGGTTAAGAAGGAAGGACAGTTGCTGGGGGTTTGGACCCCACGTGGATCTACTTCAAACGTAGGACCTACGGGTAACTCTCTCATTCTACTCTATTTAGTTTTTCTGAACGTGCATGGTTGTGTGAGTCTCTGTTAAATAGTATGCCCCTGCTCTGTGGAGGTTGTATCCCAACCAACCTCTAGGGTGATATTTCCCCGAAACAGAACTGGCGACTCCACTGGGGATCACATTCTTGTGATTCTCCTGTTGGGTTGTTTCAGCTGTTTGGTAGGTTGCCAACAGTTTTATCTTTCATTTGCAGTCCAGTTTATTTTCTTGCAGTCAGTCTGAAGTCCTGGTGTCTTTTCCAGGCTTGTTCTTTTTGTTTTTTCATTATTTTCCTTTATATACGCGCTTTTTATTGCACACAGTCGCGTATACACGCAGGTTTGTCTAAAGGAACCCGCGTATACTCGAGTTTCCCTTAGCACAGACGCGTATACACGCTGGTTGCATAACTGCTAGGTCGCGTATACCTAGGCTGATTTTGAATTTTTGGGATTCTTGACTTTTTGGTCCTTTCTGGCTGTGGAGGCCTATTTCTACAGAGTCTCTGTACTTACTGGAGTGTGAAGGAAGTGGTTTCAAGTCTTTTCTCTCTTTCGTTTTAGTGAAAACTAGTCTTTTTGGCAAAGTGTTGTTGCTGGTGCTGGCACTTCTGGATTGAGTTCCAAGATCACTTTCTGAGCATTCTTGGCTGTTCTGCTTTATCAGAACAGAGAGCTTCTGCTCACTGACTCGCTCCTATCTTTGTGTTGTGCTTTGCATTGCGATTTTTGCTTCGTTTTTTATTGGTTTTCTTGAGTTCCATAGGCGAGGGTTTTGTTGCAATTTTCGAAGAAGTTTTCTTGCTTCTTTGAGTTTTTGTTTGCAACGAGTTTTGCACTATTTGTCTAGGCTGAGTGGCTGAGTTTTTGGTCTTCCGTTGCTCTTATTGATCTTGCTACTGTTAGCTTTATAAGGTTTGGGAGCATTGTTGAAGTTTGTGCTTGAAATTCGGTCTCGTTTTGGTTTGGATTTTGATAGTTGTGCTTGGTCTTTTCGAGCTCTTTCTCTATAAAACAAAAAAGCTCAAAAAACATTTGCTTTGCTTTTTGTTTTTGCATTTCAAAGGCTTAAAAAACATTTTAACTTGTTATTTTCTTTTGTTGTCGCGTTTTCATTTTCGTTTACCATAACTTTTGAAGCTTTTGTGAAGTTTCTTGCTTTAGTTTTAGGCTTGACTTTGAGGAGGAGTTGTCATTTGATTTCTTCTTCTTATTGTTAAGTGTTTTGGTGTCCTTATTTTAAGAGTTATTGATTTCAAGAATTAGCTTATTGGACAACAAAAGAAGAGTTAAAACTGAAGGAGCTTTTTGGGAAATTTCACTCTGTTTTAAGAGAAATTTGCATCTTAGGATTTACATGCTTGTAGTGATTTGCATTAGGTGCATATAATCATTTAGTTAGCTTCTTAGTTTTTGTGAGTGTGGGTTTGCTTTTTGAAAAGAAAAATAAAATAAAAAAATATACAAATTTTTAGTCTCGTAGAACCTTTATAGAGATTTCTCTTCATCGAAAGACAAAGAACTGCATGTGCATGTAGTTAAGTTTTTATTAATTTCTTTTGCGTCAAAACACCATTGGTTTCATCTCCATATCCTTGTGACTTAATATAACAGCCCTTAAAATAAGCGATTTAATCAAATAAACAGAGTTTTTCTGAGGTATACATCTTGACAAGCTGGGTACAAGACATGGAATAGAGGTAGGTAAATTGCTCTCAGGCAGCTCGTAACCTGTAGAAGTTGATTAATTAAGCAAACCCAACTTCAGTAGTGGTAAAACTCTCAAAAAAGTCAGCGCGTGGTGAAGAAACCTCAGGTGGCGGAATCGACCTCAAGATTTTGCATTCACTAGGTACGGATTGGTGTCCCTTATGCGCCACTCCTAGGTTCCACAGTGGCTAACGAGAGAATACGTGGTACTGAGCGAGGCAATCGCGTCACTTTCGACGATGCCAGGGGTACCCTTGCGAAGCTTGGGTGCTTGAGCCGGCAAAGGCTGTCGTTAGGAGCTCGGCGTAACTGTTTCTGATACCTTCGCTAGTTGTTCTGGGCCCTAATCATCCCAGACTGCTTTCGGAAGGCCCTATACTTCGCTTTCTTGTATTTTGGTGTCCGGTCCTCATCACCCGGAGCGGAAATACTTGGAGGCTGTTTGCTTGCTGTTTCTCAGGGATTTTTATTTTAGTGAGTGCTCTTTGCTCCTAGCTTGCCTAGCTTTTCACTTTTTGAGTCTAATTTAATAAATCTATAAAAGTGGCTGATCAAGCGCCTCGACGTTCGAGGAGAATCCGGGGGTTATCTCCCGAGAGTGCAGAGCCTTCTTCAAGAAGGCATAGGAGCGATTTAGCAGGTGGTTACCACCACCCATGGATACACAGTTTATGAAAGGTGTCACTAAGGTAGGGATTTAATGGCTTTAATTCAGTGTCGGTCGAGAGGAGCGTTAACTCTATCTGCAATTTTGTTTTCCTCGGAAAATTTTCAAATTGAAGACGTACACGAGCCTCTGTCTAGGTCCCCATCTCCTCTTCATCACGATCTGTCTGTTTGTTCTTGTTCGCCAGGCCCGGTACGGCCCGCCGGATGCCAGGTATCATTCTTGTATTTCGACCTTGGGTCAGAATCGGCTTCTACGGCAAGTCTGCGGGCATTCGAGACTCATTTCTGTTGAACGAGGCACTGTTGCGCCGCCGATTGCTTCTGGTGCTCTTGTGTTTGACTCTGGGTTCCCCAGCATATTCCAATCGGTCCCCTTTTGTTCGGGGATGTCCATTGTGGAAGTCCCTCTTTTGCACTTTCTGCTGTGACGGATCTGTCTCTAACATGGCTAGTGGATCAGCTTCGTTTCAGGGTTTCCCCTTTGGGACTGGGCACATTCCCAGTTCCAATCCTTCTTTAGGGTCGTTTCCGTTTTCGTCCCAGACCCAGAGTTTCAACCCTTGGTCTGGGGGGCAAAGTTCGACTACTTTTACGGGATGGAATCCTTTGTTTACTACGGCTGGGGCAGGGAACCAGTTCTTCGCAGGTCATCAATGGAATGCTTCTTTCCCTTCGTCGAGTGCATATCAGTCCTTTTCTCCTTTGTCTAATGCTTGGAACCCCTATCAAGGGCTCTCCTCTTCAATCAACACTTCAGCGGGGGGAACTAGTCTGGGCTTTGGTAACTCGGCGTGGGGAGGAGGTTCTTCTCCGTTTTCTACGAGTCCTTTCTGGCAGCCTGGTGCCTTATCAAATCCAGGCTATTCTTTTCAGAATGTTGGGAATCCATCCCCGCAAGGATGGAATTCTCAGGCTCCGCCTTGCTTACCGTTTCTGGCAACGTTAAACTTGCCAGATTTGTCGAAGTTGACTAATGACCCGATCCGTTATAGTCCGAGGTGGCCTCCATTCCCAACCAAAATTCCTTCAGACATTCCGAAGTTTGAAGGTAAGAGTGGAGAGGATCCGGCGGACCACATTACCACTTTCCACTTATGGTGCTCTTCGAACTCCTTGATCGATGACTCGATTAGGTTGAGATTATTTCAACGCACCCTAACTGGGAATGCTGCCAAATGGTATATCGAGCTCACTGGGGGCAGTTTCGCCACATTTGGGGAACTGGCTGTCACATTTCTAAACCATTTTCAGTTGCCTGTCAGATATGAGGCTGGGACCGAGCTCCTGGCTAATTTTAAGCAGGATGAGGCAACTCACATTTCTGATCACATTCAGGAATGGAGGAGAAGGAAGAGGCTTATCAAAGCCCATATTCCAGGTGAGTTCCTTCTCGAGTGGTTTCTGAAATCACTGCAGTCAGACATTTCAAAGGACGTATCCCTATCTGGGGTATTTTCTGAGGAGCAGGCCATTTTTAGGGCCCAGCAGTTAGAACTGATCTATTCTCAGTCTGGGGTACTTTATAAGTATTTTCCCAATGCTCCTCGCTCCAAATTGGATTTATCGAAACCCAAACCTGGTCCGCATGGTGACGGGCTTGTCGGATTGGTCAATAGTAGTGCAGCCAACCTGCTTTCTCAATTGCAGCAGTTGTCTTTACAATCTGCTCCTTCTGGTCAGGCTGTGCCTGCTGATTCATCACCTTCCCAGTCTTTGTCCATAAATGCTGTCCAAGCTTCTGATCCCAAAGGAAATCAATAATCCGATGGGAAGAAGAAGGGACGAAATAACAAGAAGAAGGGCAAGAACGGGAAGGGCAATGCAAATAAAACCAACGAGCGTGTTGGTGAGGGTCAAAAGGAGAAAAAGAAAGTGAAGTTTCCGTGCAAGCTTTGTGCTGGAGACCATCTCACGCACCTTTGCCCTAAAATTCAGGATGCTCAGCGCTTGTTATCCCAGCAGGGTTCTTCTAGTTCCCAGGCTGTGTTAACAAACCCTTTTCCCCAAGGGAAACAATTAGTTGTTGGCGCGAACCAAAATCCTGGGGCTTCCTCTGGAGGTACCCAGGAAGGGGAAATTCCATTGAATATCTTTATGATGAGTGCTCACGCGGATATCGCTACGAGATCCCGTGATTATGGCGGAGAGCAATCTTCGAAATCTAAGGAAGTTCCTGATGCTACTGAGCCGCTTCACATTACGAAGCCAACTGTCGAGTCTATGCCTCGGATGCCAAAAGCATCTTCTAAGCGGTCAAAGATTAATCCGAACATGAGGGCTGCCCAGAACTACTCGATTGTAGAAGATCTGGCGCAGAGTCCTTGTGCTATGTCAGCTTTAGAGGTACTCCAGTCTTGTCCGGCTCAGCGCAGTGCTTTTCTCACTGCCATTGGGGCTGTAGATCCGAAAAATTCTCTTCTGATCACTTTTGATATGACTAATTTTAAGAAGAGACTTCCTCATCACATGGCATTTCACATTAGATCGTCGTATCGAAAGACCAATATCTTTCGAACGGTTGTTGATGAGGGTGCTTCTACTTGCGTGATGTCTCTCGCATGTTGGAAGACACCTGGATCTCCCAAAGTTGTTCCATCTAGCACTGTTCTTACTGCATTCGATGGTCATTCTCACAGACCCCATGGTATTGTCCCGGCTTTGCCCATCTGTGTTGGGGGCAAAACTGTCAACATAGAGGTTGAGGTAGTGGATGCAGCCTTGGACTACAACCTTCTGTTGGGGAGGAACTGGATATACGAGATGGATGCCATTGCATCCTCATTATTTCGAATTGTATGTTTCCACCATGAAGGGAGGATTGTCACAGTGGATCAACTGGACTGTCCTCAAGTAGACCTGAATGCGCCTTCTGACTCATCTGTTCCTAAGTTGGATAATACTAAGGCGCCTGTCGAGAATCTAGGAGTTGGAATGTATTCTTCCCTGATGGGTTCTTTCGATCTTCCTCCTCCTACGGTGCATATTAATGCTATTTCCTCCTCCAAGGCTCCCCTTCGAAGAGAGTTCTTTCGAACTCATTATTTTTCGAACCCTTGGACCTTACCTTCCCCTACTGCCACATTGGCAGAAGGTCAAGTGGGTGGTATGGCATTTCCGATTTCTGCAGCTGAGATTGCATATCAGTCTATTGTTGACACTGCAGAGTCTGTTCCAGCTCCTCTTTCGCCGGAAGAGTTGGATGGTGATGTGGCTCCGGCTTGGACGATTAGTTCTTCTTCGGCCCAGGATTGTCTTGATACCACTCTTCCATCTGAAGAGGCAATCCTGGAAGCCATGACTGGTATAGATAGACCGTGGGATGATTTGCATCATCGGTCTTACTTCCTACCTGACTTGAACGAAGTTGAAATTAGTTTTCCAAGTCCTCAGTCTCCTGGTCCTGTTCACCCAGTCTTGAACCCTTTGGCACCAACACAAGTTTACGCTGAAGGGAACATGGCTGTGATCTCTCCTACTATCCCGATGAACATTTCCAGGGATCCCAATATTGTCGAGAATGTCTTCATTGGAGCTGAATGTTCCCGTGAAGAGATTCAAATCTATACCGAGCTCTTCAAAGAGTATAGGGATGTTTTTTCTTGGTCTTATGAGGAAATGCCTGGCATAGATCCATCTATCGTCCAGCATGAGATCAAGACGTATGAAAACGCTAAGCCGGTCAGGCAAAAACTTCGTCCGGTTAATCCTAGGAAGGCAGCAGCTATCAAAGCCGAAGTTGAAAAGCTGCTTAAGGCGGGATTCATTTTCCCAGTTCCTCTAACTGAATGGGTTTCAAACCCCGTTCCCGTTGATAAAAAGCAAGGAACGATTCGAGTGTGCATCGATTTCAGAGACCTGAATAAGGCGTGTCCTAAAGACAATTACCCCACACCTTTCATCGATCAGATTATTGACGAGTGTGCCGGTAACGAGATTTTCTCCTTCATGGACGGTTTCTCTGGTTATAATCAAATTACTATCCGTCCAGAAGATCAACATAAGACCGCATTTATTTGTCCCTGGGGTACGTTTGCATATAAGAAAATGCCTTTTGGTCTTAAAAATGCTGGAGCTACTTTTCAGCAGGCCATGTCTTACGCCTTCCACGACATCAAGAAGATTATTGAGGCATACTTAGATGATTTAGCTGCTCATTCTCGAAAGAGGATGGATCATCCAGGTCACCTCCGGCAAATATTTGAAAGATGTCGTTTTTATAAAATTCAATTGAATCCGAACAAGTGCGTTTTCGCGGTTACATCCGGTCGGCTGTTGGGATTTATTGTGTCTAGGAAAGGGATAAGGGTAGATCCCTTCAAGGTTGAGGCAATACTTCGGTTGCCTCCCCCGTCTTCAATCCGTCAGCTTCAAAGTCTCCAAGGGAAGTCTAATTTTCTTCGGAGGTTTATCGTCAACTATGTTGAGATTACAAAGGGATATATGAGACTGTTGAAGAAAGGAGTTCCTTTTCTTTGGGACGACTACGCTCAACGCTCGTTCGATGCTTTGAAAAAGGCATTGACCTCTGCTCCTTTACTGAGTCCACCCGATTATAGCAGAGATTTTCTTTTGTATCTGGCTACAGCAGAATCTACCATTGGCATGGTTCTGGTTCAGGAGGATGATGCTCTTGCTGAGCATGTTATTTACTACCTTAGTCGAGGACTGGTAGGACCTGAACTTCGATACACCCCGATAGAAAAGTTAGCCTTAGCAACAGTTCATGCTGTGCAGCGACTCCGGCATTACATTATTCTTCGCAAAACTTATGTCTTGGCAGCTGCCAATCCATTTCAGTTTGTCCTCAGCAGGCGAGTGATTGGGGGAAAATATAATAGATGGATTGTGATATTACAAGAATTTGATCTCGAGTTCATGTCTGCCAAATCCAAGAAGTCATTAGTCTTTGCGGAATTGATCTCCGAGTTGCCTTGTGGAGAGGAGATGATCTATGATGAGTCCTTTCCGGACGAACACTTGTTTCTTATCTCTTCACAGGATCCTTGGTATGGGGATATCATTGTGTATCTCCAGACTGCGAGGTTTCCCTCTTCTTCTTCGAAAGATGAGCGTCGTAAGCTGCGTCACTTAGCCAAGAATTATCTGATTATTGGTGATGCTTTATACCGTCGAGGGGTTGATTCAATCCTAAGACGCTGCTTAACTCTCGAGGAAGCTGAGGCTGTGCTCAATGATTCTCACAGTGGAGCTTGTGGGGGTCATTTATCTGGGCTTGCTACAGCCCAAAAGATTTTGCATGCTGGATACTTTTGGCCCTCGATTTTCAAGGATTGTATTGAATCGGTCAAAAAGTGTCATCCTTGTCAGGTTTATACTCGAAAAATGCGCGCTCATCCAGCTCCGATTTTTCTAGTCGTTGCTGTCGGACCCTTTACAAAGTGGGGTATGGATTTTACTACTTGTAACCCACCTTCGGCAAAAGGTCACAAGTACATTATCGTAGCAGTAGACTACTTTACGAAGTGGGTCGAAGCTATGCCTACTTTTGGGAACGATGGTGAGACTGCAGCTTTGTTCCTTTTCAACCAAGTTATTTCTTGTTTCGGTATACCTAGAGAGATTTTCACTGACCATGGCAGTCATTTTCAGAATAGTATGATGGCTGAGTTGGCTCTCAAATTGGGTTTCCGGCAGGAGCATTCATCTCCATATTATCCTCAGGCCAATGGGCAAGTGGAAGCCGTGAATAAATCCTTGAAGACAATTATTCAAAGGACAATTGATAAACATAGATCCAACTGGCATATTATGCTATATCCTGCACTTTGGGCATACAGGACGTCAGTGAAAACTGCAACTGGCTTTACTCCGTTTCAGTTAGTGCACGGGGTGGAATCCGTATTTCCTATTGAATGCGAGATTCCTTCTCTCAAATTAGCTGTTGAACTTCTTCCTGACACTTCTAGTCTGGCAGAACGACTTCTTCATCTGGAACATCTCGATGAGCAGCGTCGAGATGCCGCCACGATGAATGAAGCGCATAAAAACCGAGTGCTGTTCAATTTATCAGTACGACAAGGCGGTTAAGCCTAGGGTCTCTTATGACCTTGTTTTGGTCTATGCCCAAGAAAAAGATGCCTTGGGGGCAGGAAAGTTTAAATCGATGTGGTATGGCCCCTATATCGTTAAAAAAGTCCTTAAGAAAGGAGCGTATACCTTGGTTGATTTCGATGGGAACGAGTTGCCAGAGCCCCGAAATGGGCTCTATTTGAAGAAATATTATGCCTAGGCTTCGGCCTGGCATGTTGCTTTTTGTATATAGTATTTTTTGCTTTGTACATATCTGATTGATTTTTCGATTTTTGATGAGGTGGTGATGTTTTTTTGATCTGCTTTGGCAGGTTGTGTTGGATGTTATGAGTCATTTTGGTTTCGCCGATGGTGCTAGTAGACACACCCGGAACTTAGCTTCCGCGACTTGGGTGCTTCATTATCCTTCCGGTCAGCTGTTGGTATCAAGAAAGGTCTGCATTGGTCCTGCTTCCAATAATGTAGCAGAATACACTGCAGTCATTCATCTACTCTCGGAGGCAATATCTTTGGGTGTTGATTCGTTGGTAGTGTTCTTGGACTCTCAGCTGGTGGTGTCGCAGTTGAACAACACTTATCGGGTACGAGATCCATTTTTATTACGATGGTTCTTGAGGGTACGTTTGTTACAAAGGTCATTTCAATTTTTAACATTCATTCATATTCCTCGAGCTGACAATTGGTTTGCTGACTCATTGGCTAATCAAGCTTTAGATTGGCATATTAATCATTCAATACAATAATTTTTAATCATCAAAAACATCATACATTTGATACATTTATCACATCACATCAAATATCGTTGTATATATCATCGGAGTGTCAAAAAACTTTACAAAATTTGGATCCATAATCTCGTACAAAACTTGGGCTTATGCCCCATCATGTTCAGTCTCAAAAAAAAAAAAAAAAAGAATATACAATCTGAAATCGTCTACTCTCCCGAGGGTTGTCCAGCGGTCTGTTGGGGCCGTGTTCCTTACAGAACGTAACTGCCAGTGGTCATTACCCGCGAAATAATCTAACCCGCCTCCTTGCACCAACTACCTGCCTTCGGATGGCTTGGAAGTCCGCCACTATTTGGATTGGTATTTCATCCCTTCAAGTTTCTCTTCAAGACGGCCTGAGTGTCTCCGTTCGAGTCCACTGCCTCTGCCTCGCCCTTGACGCGCAGGCGGGAGACCCTCGTGTCGGTAACCATCCAACATCTGAAACATGATAATTTTTTAATTGTCAGTCATTATGAATCCAATCCAAAAACATGTTTGTTTTTCATTTTTCATACATAATTGAAAAATCCAAAAAAATCATATAAGTCAAAAATTTTTGCAAAAACTTACCGACTGCTCCCCATGCTGTGCCGGGTGGAAGTACT
Organism: Pinus albicaulis; assembly: GCA_034641835.2. NCBI lineage: Eukaryota > Viridiplantae > Streptophyta > Pinopsida > Pinales > Pinaceae > Pinus > Pinus albicaulis. The sequence continues at coordinate 582,265,960 of CM076579.1, read as the reverse complement.
AGATCCGGGATTCCCCATCCCTACAGGGATAGTCGTCCATCGCGATGATTCGTTCTCCCCACCAACGGAAGAACTCATCGTCCCATGTGGTCCGGGGTACTTCACTACCCCCCAATCTCTTCATCATGTCCGCCCAACCAAGCATTCTGGTCCCCGGCCGCCATAGTCGAGACACCGGGTCTCAAAGCCGGAATCTTCCCAAAGAAGTGAACGTTGTCAAATGGTCCAATAGCCAAAGTGTTTTGTTTTTGTTTGGCGAATGGAGGTCAGTTGTTGTTTCATGTTCTGTAGCAGGGCAGTGCACCAATCATACACATGAATTAAGCACTCTACAGCTATGCTCATGTGCGTCCTGGACGCCTGATGTAGTGAGGCAGATCCTGCCACTCTGCCGATGGTGAACAGGAGGATCTTTATGTGCAAATCCCTGATATCTCAGATAGCAATCTGTGTTCCAACCTTTTTAAACTATTCTTACGCAATATAGGTGGGATAATCTTCCACGTCAACCCTCCCAGTGGCTTTCATAGTAAGTCCACTGTTTCTCCTCTCGGAGAGTCCAAAGGATGAAATATATCCTCCACACTATGCGTAGTGGCATCCGATCAATTATGAAGCAACTCGATCCGGTTCCCGACTCCGCGATACTTCTAGCAATCGCACGTTGCTTTTATTGCTTTCATATCGTGCATTTAATAGAATTTGAACAAACTCGCGCTCTTGATAGATATTTTGTGGTTGCGCGGTCCTGCATGACCTCTTGGTCTACTGCGCTGTGCTCATGTTCCCTCCATGATATGGTCATCCTGAGAAATTTCATCAAAATTTGCATTAGCCACGCTTTTTTACAATCAGACCTGCGCATACGCGACTTTTCCTGTTCACAGTCACGTGTATACGCGACTTGCCTTCATTAAACCCGCGTATGCGCAGATACGCAATTTTTAGCAAGGGTTTTAAAGCAAAAAATCACTTAATTTTAATTTCCAAACGGACAAAATGAATAAATAGGATGATTAAGGAGCCTACCTGAAGTTTCGCTGAATTCCGACGGTCGGTTGTTCCTGATTTGATGAAAGAAGTTTTTAGCCCCAGAGCACTTTTTCCAAATCAGCTATGCAATAATGAACCAAATGAGACGTAATTTGTCTATTTATGGCTAAAAAGTTGAAAATTTTCGGAAAAATTCCTTATGCTTATTTTTTCGATCTATCTTATGCTGTATAACTCGATTTCTTGGAAGTGCCCAGTTTGGTATGTTTCAGGTACATTTTGATGATTTTGAGATTTTTCCCAGTTTTTGATCCATGATTTCCGACTCTTCACGACAGGTATATGATCTTCACTGGCATATAGGTTAGGGGAATCACTTTCTGTTGCATCTGCATTCTAGCCCCCATACCGATCACTTGCCTTAGGGTCGATCCCATCGTCATGAGTATTACACCCATTTCACTCTACTATTTAATCATGACTTGATGGTAGAGCCCTCCTTTACATGGGCTTCCTAGTTAGTTCCTCGCTATCACTTGTTGCCCATGCTGCTTTTTATGTAGGCTCGGGAGTCCTCTTTAGTCCCGCCATGTCTTTCGTGTTGAAGCTTCATTCTTCTCCTTCATCACTTATCATTTTTCTGGCTTATACCCTAGAGGCTCCCCGGTGTCCGTGTTGTATTACCGCATTGCATATTGGCTACTTGTTTATCCGGCCTTTAAACGCTTCATTTGACCTCGATGTTTAAGCCAACTTTGACCTTGACTTTCCGTACAAGTTAACTATCGCATGCACTTAGCTATCACGACTTGACACCTTTGTACCCATGGATGGAACGTTCCTCTGAGTATCACTGACCAGTTTTCGCCACCTTGCATTGAGCATAGGATTGTTCCAAACCCCGGAACTAGTGCATCTGCTTTCTTGATACTCGTTCTATCCATTGTACCATAGCATTCTTTTATTCTTTTTCAGGCTTATTATGAAAAAGACAAAAAAATTAAATATAACAAAAAGAGCGGGAACGGGATGTATCTTCGTTATTTTGATGGAAGTACAGAGTCAGTTTGTCGCCCTTGAACAAAGCACATATACTTATATATATTTCCTTCATTTGGGATGGTTCTAGTTTGACCTAGGTTCAGCCTTTACCATGTTTCACTTGTCAGTTCTCCCCCGGTTGGTTATCTCTTCCAATCATATGGAGAGTTTGTTTTGCCTCCTGCAAGACAGACTTATACAATGTCACTTTTTACTGCCATGGTCATCACAGAGTCGTGCTTTTGTTCAAGGGAAGTCTAGCCTGAGTCGGCCATTCTGCGGTGTCTCTTGACTCATTATTCAGTCGGCCTTCCCGGTCTTGTCAGTATCATGTTCTATCACATCAGATGTTTTGGTCTTCTACTCGTGCTGGTTTGAGAGGGTCCCCATTGACTTCTTGCCGGCGGGTTTGTCTCTTATCGACTACGACACATTGCTCTGAGAGCAAACCTAGAGCCGCACCTTGGGCCTATTTCCATCATTGATAGGTGACCTCGTGCTCAGCATTTGATCATCATCATGGGTCTTTGACCGAGTGGTTTCCCCTGTGTTCGACGTCAGCACACATTATCACACTTGGGATTCGTGCAGTACCTGGATTTCCATTTGACCCTATCGGTGGATTTCTCGCCTCTGTGTCAGCTTTCATTATTGGTTGGTTCAGAGGGTTTCTTCCGTGCGCTAGCTTCATCTTGTGCACGTCGGAAACGTACTTCGGTTTTGGCTCCATCACTCTACTTCGTCCGATTCCTTCCAAATCTTGGCCTGCGGGTTACACTCGCGCTGGACTGATGTGGGATGCCTTAATGCCTTCCTTCCAGCATATCTTTTCCCATCGACTCCGACTCATTGCTCTGGGAATAAGGTCTAGAGTCTTTTTGTCAGTACCTTAGGGTTTGCAGTCATCAGTGGCAGACTCTTCGCTATCGACAGTGGGGATTCATCATTGCCTCCCGATTGGTAGATTCTTTCAAGTGTTCGACTTCAACTCATTCATTCGCACTTGTCAGATTGTACTGGGGCACCTTGACACTCATTATCATTATCGGTGGGTTGTCTCGCGTTGGTTAATGGGATACATCATTGCCCGGTAATCCAACGATTTCTCACATGGTCGACTTCAGCTCATTTATTCCCATTGTGTAGAATTGTGCCATAGTGATCGGTGAAGACCTCGGGTTGCATCAGCATTCTTCGGTTCACTTTTGACAGTCCATTCAGTTTCTTCTAGTGATGCCGTCCACCCTTATATGTTGCAGTTCAGCACAACAGCATTTTATATGTTGGCTCCCGAGTTGCGTGATTGTACCGTTTGATCCACCTCTTATGATCCGGTACTTGGAGATTCAGTTACTTATTTGACCAGACATCCAGTTGCACCATCTTTGATCAGCTTTCTATATGTGATACTTGGACATTGATTCAGACTTGTATTTCCGGCCATGCTCAATTCGATGATTCACTATGTATTTTCAGTTCAGTTATACTTGTATACATGTTGGATCTATTCAGTACTTTCTATATATATGATGTATTTTTGACCGAGCATGGGTATGCCCGCCTCAGCATGTGTTGACTCTCTGGTTTCTTTCATTGGTTTTTGGCAGGCTGAAATCTGGTGAAGTCCTCTCTTGTCCTTGCGAAGTTCTTTCTATGTGCATAATACATTTCGGCCATCATGTACCCCTTCTAACCTCATATATTAGGGGGCATCTGTTATAGCATCATTTCTCACCTTCATATGATTCATGATTGCTTTTATGGCTTTGGGCACCCATTCCTATAGACTTGGACAAATTCACTTAAAAACAGTGTAAAAATCCCCATACGCGACTATGCCCGTACTTTTCCGCGTGTATACGCGAGTCCAGCTAGACTTTTCCGCGTATGCCATTAAAAATGATTAAAAAATATATAATTATTCCCTATTTTCGGGCTGGGTTGATGGTTACTCAGGTAGTTCAACCACCCCAGCACGTGGCCAACTATTTCCAACTGTTGAAACTACTTGGAGGGAGTATAAAAACCCCTCATGTGTATGGCCTAAGGGAGAGAGAGAATTATTGATATTATACTCTCTTGGTATTCCCTATCCAAGTCTGATTCCCCGTGCCTCCTGCACTTTCCCAGTTCATTTCAGGAAACCCTTGTTTCCTTGAGATATACATCCCTTTATATGTTATCTCGTATGCACCAGTTTGGAAGGAGTCTTAGCGAGGCAAGGGCTGGACGGATCCGGACGACGGTCTGCGAAGGCCTTGGAAGGATCAGGTGATCTCTCCACCCGTTACTTTTGTACATGCTATTTATAATACAGAAGTATCATGCTGTTCCCGAAATAAACATGTTAGTGTATGATTTTATGTATGAGAATATTTGTTATACAAGCATTCATTATGATTTATTTAATGTTTTATATGAATCTCACTAACATTTAGAGTAGATATATGCTGTACAACCTGTCCTTTGTGCTGGTTTCTTCTTGTATTTCAGGTTAAGAAGGAAGGACGGTTGCTGGGGGTTTGGACCCCACGTGGATCTACTTCAACCGTAGGACCTACGGGTAACCTTCTCATTCTGCTCTATTTGGTTTTTCTGAACGTGCATGGTTGTGTGAGTCTCTGTTAAATAGTATGCCCCTGATCTGTGGAGGTTGTATCCCAACCAACCTCTAGGGTGATATTTCCCCGAAACACAAAGATTTGCATGCTTTTGAGCTTGATCAAGGCCTTTCTTCCGAATCTTGCAATGACCATCTTCAAACTGATGAACCTCAAGAGACCAAGACTAATTCTGCAACATTTGTACATACCCCTATACCTTGTAAAATTCCAGATCGATACAAGCCTCTGATTTTACCTCCTAAATCCCATGCTTTCCCTAAAAATCATGACCTATATCTACCAAGGTTTGATGGTGAATGTGACAATATCACTGCTGAGAGACATGTTCTAAATTTTGAGTCTTTTCTTGACCTTTTTGAAGTTGATGAAGAGGATGTCAGTATTAGGATTTTTTCTCTTTCTTTGCAAGGCAAAGTCAAGAGTTGGTTCAAAACCCTGCCTGATGCGAGCATCTCAGATTTCCAGCAGTTCGTCAAAGTTTTCCTTGACAGGTGGGTGATCAGACAGAACCCTTTCTTGATTATAGAAGAGTATAACCAATTGAAAAGACTGCCAGGGGAGACAGTACAACAGTTTTCTGCCAGATTTAACAAATTTTATTATTCGATGCCAGTTATTATAAGACCTCCTCTTGGATCCGCTCTCTTGCACTACCCGGGTGCCTTTGATCCGGAAATGGAGTTTCAGCTGAGAGAAATGAATCTTGCAACACTTGAAGAGATGCAGAACAGTGCAGTAAATATAGAGGCTCATTTGCGGATCCGAAGGGCAAGGTTGAAGGAAGAAGAGATGAAAAACATGGATCTGGAGAAATTGACATCTCTAGAGGTAAAGCTTGACATGTTGGTAAGTGCAGTAGAAGAGATGATGCAAAAGATCACCACAAGGCATGAGTATAATGTTCAAGCTCATCGCTCACTAATTGAAGAAGAACAAGTTGCTGATCCAAAACATTTTGTTTCTTATCCCAGTTGTCATAGATCTAATAATGATTGTTTTGTAGATCATATTGGAGAAGAGAGATCTGTTGATTTGACATGTATGCTTGATGATGTGTTTTATATTGATGATTCGCCTCAGTTTGATGAGTATGATGACGATTATGTTCTCCAAACAGAAGCTAATCTTGCAGACAAATCAGTAGCTAGTTTGTGGAAGGAGGAAGTTCACTTTCAGCAGCTCGAGCACAGTGATCAACCGATGCATATCAGCTATGACAGTGACGAGGAAACTGCAACAAATTTTGAAGTAAGTGAAGGATCTTTGCCTTTTTGTTTTGATTCATTTTAGTTCATCAGAGACAAATTCCATGCAATCAGAAATCAACTGTCGACAAGTCTTGATCTGGACCATCTTGAGGGCAATGAAAACCTTGTTCAAGACTTCCCATATCCAAATTTGCAGCCCCCAAATGCCATTGATTTCCAAGTTGCAGATGAAGACGTGGAAGCTGGCACATATGATCAAATGATACAAGATGATTCCGTACCATTTTGTTTTGAATCATTTCAGTTTTTGAAGGGTAAATTGCATAGTATATCTTCAAGTGAGCAGCCTGTAGGAAATCATGTAGTCTCATCGAAACCAATAGAAAATGGGTTGCAACAGTCTTTTCATATTTTTCACGATCCAATAGCTGATGTATTGGATGATGTCTGCAGTTAAAATCTTTCTCCATTGACTATATGTAAGCTTGAAACGTGTGCTGATATAAACTTGATCTGGCAGCCGGTCTCTTTGTCATTTTTAGCAGGAGTCTCGTCAAGAAGCTCAAATCAAAGTTTGCATTCATGGTATGAGGAGAAGAAAAGTAATCTATTGGATGAGCTAAGTCCCAGTGTGCATGAATTTCAAGATCCTTATGCAGTGTTTTTGGAGGTGGATAGAGAATCCATAGTATTCAACGGATCTGTTCACAAGTTTTCATGGGAGTTGCCTTTCAGTGGTTCTCTCTTGTTTTTCATAAGCGAGCACTTGCGGAGAATTCAAACAACAGCTGCAATACTTACCTGGTTGCATTGGTTGTTTCATTTCACTTGATCAGGTGATGAATGGAACAACTAGAGTAGGTTGTATTGAATAAGCTTCATATTAAACATATTTTCCAGTTTGTCGGTTGTGTTTAAGTATCGAGTCAGTTTTTAGTTGAGTGAGTGTCAATTTCTGTCATCAAGTCATCAATCTTTAGTCATGCATTTCAGCTTGAGTTTTGACTCCATTGCCCAATGGATGAAGGCACTGTCTTCTTTCCAAAGATCTATAGTTCTTGGCACCTCCAAGGAGCTACCATCCCCATTGGAGCCAATGTTAGTGTCGGTATTTGCAGCCTTCCTCCAGTGATCAAAAATTATCTTACAAAGTGATTTTAAGGTGTCAAGGTCAAATTTTGTCATTTCAGTGAGTCTTCAAGTAAAATTTGGTCACTAGGTATTAGGTCTAGGGTTTGTCTTCACTCCTTTCAAAGTTGTCCAAATGTCGGTCCATGTCACCATTCAGCTGAGTGTACCATCATTCAGAGGGTTGTCATCATCATGTCAAGTTCCAAAGGGTCATTTTACACCTTGTTCATACTTCAGTTGTGCCTAGGTAAGGTTCATTTCCCTCTCTTAGGGTTTTGAAGGTGATTTCTCTTGGATGGTCAAATCATCAGCAAAACTTGTATCCTGATGTTCATACACCTTCCCCTATCCTTAATGTACCTTATTAAACACTTCCCATCACTAAGATCCCCCAAATTCCTCATTTTCGCACAAACCCTAGTTTCTTGCTACAACTTGGCAATTTTCTAGGCTAGGCCTGTGTTTTGCCCTTTTTTTCCCCTTCCCCTCACTCAATCTCTGAAATTCCACTTTCCCTTGCTTCCTAACATCCCTCCCTACTTCCCAAAATTTTCTCAAGAATTTAGAATCCCCTTATCCCCTTCATTTCGCTTCATTTCGATAAATCCCTTGTTCCACACATTGGGATAGGTTTTACTCCAATGATGTTCCTGAGCAATAAAAGATGAATTTGGGAATCATGAGAGAGGTTTTTGTCCAAAATAGGCCAAGGAAGAAAAACCTCCTTCAATTCTTACGCAGGTGTCATGGTTTTAGAGAAATGTCAAAAATATAGTTGCCTCAGGAGAATTGATGCACCTCTGAAGTGACCTTGGGAAAATCAGGATTTCTCCTAGCTTGGTTGGCCAAATGAATTTCTTGATGAGTCAAATGATAACTAGACACAAAGATATTTCCAATGAGCTACCATGATCTCAATTTGGAGTTGAGGAAGACCTTCAAAAGTTGACTGCAACAACACTCTGCCTTGAGGCAACCTCATTTTTGCACATTTTGCCAGTCTTGGGAGATTTGATTTTTTACAGGGAAAATGAACTCCAAATTGACAAATTATAGTTGGGTTGGAAAGTATACTCAATAATATTTCCAACGAGCTATCCCGTGCCCAATTTGGACACCGGAAGGCCTCCAAAAGCCTCCTGCAAAAGGGCGCTCCGCATTGGGTTTGTGGCGCGGCGCATAGAGCTGCAAGCCCAATTTCACCATAAACTTCTCCAAATTTTCCAAATGTGCTCAAATATGGGTGTGCAAGTAAGTTAAGAGTTTTTCCATTGCAAGTGAAGAGTTTTTCTCAGAATTTATGGTGGTTTAGTGTGCGAAAGCTCATCATTCAGTCCAAAAGCACAAAGGAAATAAAAAAGAGTTTTAAAGTGAAATGTCAAAGTTTACAACATTATAAAGTGGATTTTTCAAATGAATAAATGCTTGGAATATAAAATATTTTCAAGTAAAATTCATTTGTGTGCCAAAAGACGGCAGTGAGAAAAAGAAGAGGTGTGAGGAGTGAAGGAAGAAGCTTGGAGGTAAAACTGGGCAAAGTTGGGTGCGCGGCGCATTGGGCAGCCGGCGCGACGCACTGGGCAGGCGCGACGCATTGAGCTAGCTGCCACAGTGTAAAAATTACACTGGCGCGACGCATTGAGCCAGCTGCCACAGTGTAAAAATTACACTGGCGCGACGCATTGGAGGTGCGCGACGCACTGGGCTGACTGCGCGGCGCACAGGCCCGAAATGCGAATTTTTGCCATTGCTTCCAAATTCTTGAAATGACTCAGTCCTTCTTGCTCCAAGTAAGTTCATATGATCTTCTACTACCTATAAACCCATGCTTGGTGTGATTATATGATTGATTATGAGAATTTGAATGTCAAAAGTCAAACCCTATCATTTTGTTGAGAATTGCTCCCTTTGGGTTTTGAAGTTGGTATTTTAAAATTGGCTTTGGTGCCAAACATTTTCACCTCCCCACCTTGTTTTTTCCATTTCCCATCACTGTTATTTCATCACTACAGTAATTCCTAAGCCTATCTCCATATCCCTAAAGTCATTTCATTTTCTATCATTCCCATCTCCCATTTCACGTGATTATAGCCTATCAATTTCATTACCCCATTCCTCCATATTCCCTCCCATTTGACATATATTTGACGATCCAACCAAAAACACCAAATTATCATACAAGACAACACAGACCTTGCAAATTCTCATGGAGACGGATACTTCTTATGACCGAGACAGTGACTCTACAACTGAATCGCATGCACCAAGAAGGCATTAAGGCGGCGTAAAAAGTATGAAAAACTCCAAATTTTGGCCGAAGCTTATTTGGCCCAGCATAGCGCTTGATGGTGGAAATTCAGCCCAAATTTCAAGAAATTTGGGAAACTTTTTGTCAATTTTGATTTTTTTTGGCCTAAACACAGATTTTTCCGCCCGACGCGTAGCGTCACTTAGCGCGCGCTTATAATTGGTAGCTCCTTTGGTGGAAAACTTTTCATTTCTAGATTTTCCATGAAAATTTATGTATGCATACACATTACCTAAGAATTTTGACAAGTTCTGGGTTGCCTAAAGGGTCAAAAACACCCTAAAAATGGCCTTTCTGCCACTTTTTGGACACACAGGAAGCAGTGTTGGGAGATTGGATTTTTGGAGGGGAAAATGGCAACCAAATTTATAAATTCCACTTGGGTTGGAAAGTAGACAGGCAGGGCTTTCCAACGAGCTATCCTGCACTTAATTTGGACTTTGGAAAGGCCCTCAAAATCAGCCTCAAAGTTGTGCTATGCATAGAGATTTCAGGGGCGACGCATTGAGAAATTTGGCCTATTTTTCACTCATCAGCTCAGATTTTCGCCTAGTTTTGGCTAGTTTGAATTTTTCATGTAACTCTTGATGTAACTTGATGTAATTTCATGACCATGATGTAATTTTGGCACATTTTTACTCATCTTAGTAGATTCATTCACTAAAAAGTGAAATGTGAGTGAATGAATCAGTGTCCTATCGTATAGAGGCAAGTTGTTTCATTGCCTATTTTCCAGTTCTTAGTTTACATATGGTTGAAACAGCTCCTAGAATGATGATATTGACCCCTAGAGGCATGGGGATGAGTTATGCTTGTCTATATCTTGTAGTTATTCAGTCATTTTCAGAGGTTGGACATTTGGGATTGTTTGGCACTTCATTGTACATTTCATCTCTGCAATTTTGGCAAAGGAATAGACCAAGGTTTGCAGCACTCTTTGGGATCCATGTGGCTCTGTGTTTTGATGGTGTGTTTCTCTATGTTATTGTAAGTTCATTGATGTTTATGTGTATCATTTTCCTTCTCCTTTCTTCTTAAGTTAAACAAACTAGTAATAAAGGTGGAATTCATTAGATTTCTTTGCTCTGCCTTCAGTTTTGTTTAATTTTCCATGTTTTCATATGTTTGAAGAGGATTCTTGAAAACCTATTTCCCTCTTCAGCTCCTCACCGGTCTAAACTATCCATTTATTCAATCCAAAGCATAAAAACAATTTCCTTCCTTGCCCCATTCAGAACTCTGCAAAAAACTAGGCCTCATCCCCGAACCCAAAACTGCCTTTCCCTTTGTTTCCAACAAAACCCTCAAAATCAAACTCCTTTATTTTTATACCTAGCCTAAAATTAGCCTTTATTTCAAGTCATCTCAAGCCCTATTGATTATTTTTGCTGAGATTGACCCGGAGAGAGCCCTTTCCTGATCTGGTAGGGCTAGCTACCAGACTGAGCGTGGTTTGATGTTACCCTGAACTCCGCCTTCTTTCAGCCTGAGGTAGATTTAGGCTATAACAGCTTGCACTGTAGAATAAGTTTACATTTAGATTAAGTTTTACATTTTTTTAAGTCTTCTTCTCGAAGAGACAAAATCTTAGTTTTGGTTTGGCTGAACCCAAATCAGCTTAAGGGTCATTCTCTTGCCCAATTAGCAAGAAGAAGTGATCTGATATCCCTGTCTATTGGTAGTTAAAGATACATCATAAACGAATAGAGACAGGGAAAATGTAACTAGACCTAGTTAAACCAGTCGGAGCCACCATCATAAACAGAAAAATGAGTTGTATTAAGGTCCGGGCCAGGTGGTTATCCCCCAATGTTGTTGCAGCGATTTTCGAGGCTTCAACATTTTTGGTGCTAGAAGGAAAGCCGAGACTTGTTTTTCTTTGGAGTCTTTGAATTCTAACATTTCATTTTTATTGCAATGGCTCCTTTAAAACTTCCAATTTGGAGTTATATTTCCGGACAAACATCTTCCAATACTCCACCAGAAATATTAAGACTCTTGTCTCAGGTAAAGTTTAACGGTAAGATGAAAACTTCTGCATTTGATCATATTTTACAATTCATTCAAAATGTTTCAAATTATGATTTTCATGAAATTGATGAAGGTATTTTATGCAGGATTTTTACTCTTACATTCTTGGCAAAAGCCAGAAACTGGTGTAAATCACTTCCAGTTGCTTCAATCCACACTTGGGAACAATTTGTTACAATATTCCTTTGTAAATTTGATGGATATATCTACGAACAGGTATGTGATGATTTTGAAGATCTACGAAGGTTTGAAGGTGAGTCTTTAATTGATTTTACCATCAGGTTTCGTTTAAATTGTTTAAAATTCAAAACTGAAGATAAACCTTTGAAAAATGAATTATTATATTGGTTTGAACATATTTTCTCTCTTCCTTCCATTAAAAACCCATGTGAAATCATTTCAAACTTTGATCAATTTCCTCCAAATTTCACAGATCAATTTCAAGAAAATATTAGCAACAATATTGAAGAAGACACCACTTTGAAATCTAAAAATCATTATGCATTAGAATCAGAAAATCAGATCATAATCTGGTAAATACCAGCAATGATTAAAGTTTCCAATAATAAACAATTTGTTGTACAAATTTCTAAATTCTTTCATGATGAACAAATTCCAAATTCATATAAAAAAAACAACATTCTTCAAAAAAGCATAAGTAGCCAAGAAAATGATTTTAAATTTGAAAATTGTAATGAAGAAAATACACCAGAGTGCTCAAATAGAGATATTTTCAAATGCATTGTTTTGGATTCATATTTTTCTCTTTATCCTGATAATTTTTCTAATAGAAATTTAACCTCTCTTCACATTAAAGATGTTTCAGAAAACAGAGAGGCTGATTAATTTCCAATTAGTTTTTGTCAGGATAGAAAATTAATTAATGATCATTCTTCTGGCATTAATGAACATGTGCTAAATATTCTTTCTTGTTTTGATACATTGAATAAAATCGAAGATAATTCCAACGAATGCCTTGAGATCATTTATGATAACTACTTTGACATTGAGGATATTAATGTGTCTTCTTTACAATTGAATCCTTATGATCAAAGTCTAATCACATGTGAAAATGAAGAACAATCTAATTAAGAAATTGTTCGAAATAGTTCTCATTTCCAAATAAATAATCATACTTATGATTTCAGCATTCAAGAAACCATTCCAATCTATGATTTATATGATGATCAAGATCACATTCCTATTCAGAGTCATACCCTTCTCTCTAATTCAAAAATGGATATCAACAATCATTATAATTACATTATTCTGCCCAATTCTTGTGAAGATGAAATTGCTTTAAATCAGTCCAAATTTTGTTGTAACAATAATTGTAACACTAGTGTAAACTATGATTAAATTTTGTTATTATTTCAACATTTATTTTTAACTTCAGATTTATTTTCTGTTTTTAGTGTTAAAATTTTAGATACTTTATGCTGGCATATTGAGTAGCTCAATATTGAACACTCAATTGATGCATTGCCTCAATGGATAAATGAAGATTCAAATTATAATAGTGAAAATCAAGAATTATTAAACTTTCAATTTCAATTGATGTTCATTCCTTATCAATCACTTTTTTTTTCTCAAAAGCAGTACCAACAAGCGAGTGTATTTTCACAATATGATCAGCAATCTAATTCAGTTAATAATCTTCTGTTGGATTTATTAGACTTCCATCCATTTTTCATTGATCAATTTGAAATACTTTTGGAAATATTTTCTTCACGGAAGATCGTTAATAATTTAGCACTTAATCATAACACTAACAAAATCACATAGGCCATTGTTGCTGAAAGATCATTTCTACAACCCGGCCTGTCATATTCTCTTTTAAACCTCTCCCAATCAATAATGGAAATCCATCCATATTTCTATGATCCAATTGAAATTTAGTTGGAAAGGGCATTCCAAGAGAAGGTAATGGTGAATAATCTACTAATAATAAAGATACATTCTGCTTTCAGATTTAGTTTTTGTAGTTTAATTATATTTACATTTTTATTAATGTTTGACATGTACATACATGCAGGAATTAAAATGCTTACATGGCTTCATTGGAAGTATGACTATATCTAGTCACGTCTCTTTCATTAAGTTAGAAATAGGAATAGATTAATTTTCTTTTTCGTTTGCATTTATTTCATTATTTCAGATTTTCAATAAAACAAGTAATGAATCCAATTTCTTTTTCGCATCCATTTCAATTATAGAGAAGTGACCTAGATCATTTGAAAAGCTCTTGAATTATCTGATCATACTTATTTTTCAAGCCTTCAACTTCCTTGTTTTTTCAAAATTCATAACATTGATCATACATGAAGAAATTCCAAGAATTTTCTATCACTTGACATTTTTTTTACTCACAAGTAATTATAAGAACTTTTTGTTACTACTCTAGTCTTCCGATGTAATTTTGGAAAGGATGCAATCATTACTTAACATTTTAGATTAAAATAAGAAAATGATGTTGAACTTATAGAAAAAATTGGGAGAACTTGAAGCTTCAAAAAAAAAGAAGGTAAAATTTACCGTAAATTTTCTTCCAGGTACGCATTTACAAATTCATTTTCATCTATTAATAGTTTCTCTTTTCCTTAGTTTATTTTTTATTCTTATTCTGTTTTATTTGCATGTTTTCATTTGTTTTCAAAACTTGAAGTAAGCAGCAAACCCATTTCAAATTTACAACAGGTTCAGTGAAATTTTATTTGTGATTCATTAGAATTTGAAGTATTCTTTAATTTTGCTTTCATTCATTCATTTATAAAACCCAATTGAAATTTAAAACAGTATCGCAAGATTCATATCAGAAATGTTCCAACTTGATTTTCATATTTCTAATGCAAGACCTCCGATGTGTTACCTCATTCAGTTTTTATAAAACACCATAACGCATTTCGCATCTCGGAGGTTTTCAATTGAATATACTTCCATTATCTTGAATCACCGATCTCCAATAATCAACTTTACTAATATTGTGATATACACATAATTCGGGACCCAATATTAAATTTAAATTAAGATCATAAGAAATATTGCGTCCGTTCAATCGCAATAGTGGTAGGGTCATAATTTTAAAAGCACCGATGTCTCAAACCTGATGCAATATTAAAATTTTAAAATAGATTTATTGGGCTCATTCTCCATCGCATATTGTTACATCATGCACTTAATTTTTCCAATCGCCGATCACATATCATATTGGAATAAATTGAAAAGTTTGTTTTTCATCACAAAAGTTCCAATGCGATGAATCAGATCACAAACACGCATATCGCATTAAGCATAATGTTAATTCTTCCATTTGAAAAAATTTGATGCGATAAAAGCTTTATCACAATCGTGAATCGAGAAATCACATTCTAATATATTCGTTTGAAAGACCTTCGATGCGATAAGTCTAATCGCAAATCGCAAATCGAGAGGAAAATTGAATACATCCTTGTGCGCTCATTTTAAAAGTTGCGATGCGATAGCTCATTGCCGATTTCTCATCGCTATCGCTTTTCACTAATCGCCGATTGCTCATCGGTTATCGCTCTTCGCTCATCACATATTATTATAACCATCGCATCACTGCTATCACAAGAATCATATTAGCATTTCCAACATGGCTATTTTCCAATATTCCGATATGCCGATATCGATATCGCTCATCGCATTTTTTGATGCTCATATCATAATGTCGAAATCCACGTCATCCATCGCATTGCTGATATCGCAATCGCTTCATCGTTTTTCATAGTCATGTCACCATTTTGAATCTACAATGCGCAATGTCCAATGCTCAAAATACAAATCGCGAGATGTGGTGTGCGATGTGCAATTTGCAACATAACTGTCCCCGATCCTACATATAACATTTCTTCAATGATGTGATCGCTCCATCTCATCGCACATATTCTTTTCGCATGATCTCATATCGGCAATTTGCCACTGCAACCCCCGATGCGATAAACTCCAACGCATGCCTCTACATGCAATACACATCATCTGATAAGGTATTATGTTAATTTAAAGCAATCTTGGGTAACCGCTATGATACTAAAGTGATTGATGACAAATTTGCAGCATATTCAAATCATTTTGATTTCTCATATATTTTAGTTTTAAATAATTCCATAATTAAATATGAAATTCAAGACCTCTCTATTTTTAAATTTTCATTATCTTAAATTTGGTCTTAATTCTGAACAATTTATAAAAAATCATGGAATTTATATAAAACTTATAATATTTTGAGAACATTCATCACTGCAAATTATCAATCTCATTTCTGATGCATTTGTTTTAATTTCCACTCCCTTGAACACAAAGAATTCCATTTTTACATTTTACTGCTTGCTTTAGTTTAAATGAAATAAATAATGATTTTGGGTTATAGGATTTTGGTTAGTTTGCCTTCTTCATATTTTTAATGTCAACTAAAAGAAGAAGTCAGCTAGTATTGGAGAAATTGATACCTTCAGGTAAGATCAAATGCACTTATCCAATGGTAAGATTCATGTACCCACTTTCATTAATTTCCATTTCATTACTTTAGTTTCATTTTTGTTTTTTAAATTATCTTGATATAAAAAATCTGTTTTGCAGCTCTTCATAAAAGCTTTCAATCATCTGCCAAATTATATTTTGGAAGCCTTATGCTCTTTTCCTGGTTTTATTTCAAGAAGCAGTGATAGTCTTCGTTGAAACAACTACACTAGGAAGTTTCTGAACCTTTAATCTATTTCTATAAAGCATTCCTTTTATTACCAAATGATTAAGATAATGCTTTGAAACAAGAAGATTGACATCAGACAATTTTTTTTTATTATGGTTGAATTTTATGATCAGTGCTATCTAAAGCCTAAAACACTTACAACCTTGCAAGGTATAAGTTTTCTGAATATCGACATAAGAAGGAATGATTACATGATTATTTTCTTTTACTTCATATTGTTGTGACATTGGTATAAACATTCTTATTACAGTTTTTATTTCAAAACTTGGATTTTCCTTTCCATTTTTAATTTTCTTCATTTTTATTTTTGTTTGTTGATTTCTTTTCTCACTTTAGCTTAAGAATTCTTTTCCTTTGGTTTTCAGTTTTGATTCTGGTGACTTTTCCATAATTTATATGGAAGGCCTTCTTGTTACCTAACAAAGGTTGGCATACATAGGAAAAATTGTTAATAGTCTCCTATTAACTTTTTCTTAAATCTCTTAGAAAAATTTGTTTTTCTTATTATAAAGGTAGACATACTTAAGGAAGAGATTACAAAACAAGAGAAGTTGACGAAGTATCATGAAATCTGAGAAATTTCTTTTTCATCAAAATTGTAATTATTTTGAGATTTCAATATTTTATCAAGATCTTTCAAAATTCTATTATTATTCAAGAAAAAATATTTTTAACCAAGTAAAGACACTTTACAGCAAAGCACTTTTAACTCTGAAATTGTCATTCTGAACTCTTAATGAGTTAATGATTCTCCCTATTTAAAAGAGTTTTATTTTTTTAGAGTATAATCCATAAATATATTTAAACTTAAAATATAAGAGGTATCATCACGAGCCTGCTTACCATGATCATAGGGGAAAAATAGGCTAACATTACCAGCACTGCTAAACAAACCAAGATAATGGCTTATGATTGCAAACAATTATAAGACAAGGGGTCTCATCATGAGCCAGCTTGTTGAGTCTAATTATAACCAGTGAATGGCATTATCAACTATCTGGTTACCAAACCAGGACAATGGATTTTAAGAATTAAAAATAAAAAATAAAAAATAAAAAATAAAACATATATTAATGGATTTATCTCTAGGTCAATAATTATTAAATAGACAGGATTCTGAATAATTCATGATTAAAAGGTAACCTTGTCGAGACTATAGATGTTTGCTGGCAGCAATGGCTCTACCTGTGACAAATGAGTACATTTTAAAAGCTAAGATGTAAAGTGACTCCTTCTTTATCTCTACAACTAATTAAGGATTGATATAGAGTTATGAAATATTTTAATTTATGAGGAATTTTAAGAAAATTGCAGTAAGATGATTATTGCTTTTATTCAGACTAGTGAACCTAGTCAAACATTCCAAAAATAATTTTCTCTTCTTTAATTATTTTTACTTTAATTTTAAGAAAATTTCATTCATATCAAACAGAGATAACTGGTTCTTCTCCTGTGTGTCGCCAATTGTTGTTGTAAAACACAACCCCCCCCCCAATTTTTGACTTGTTCACTTCAAATAATGGGGACCCTTTCTATAAAATTTTTGGCTAAACGCCTTTTAGGATTTTTATTAAGTTAATTATCTTTTTATTTTATTAATTTTTCATCTTCTTTAGGTTTTTGTTTTGATTGCTTGGTTGAAATTGATTTTTTATAAGCTTCACGTTGATGCTTGTTTCACCTCATTTGGTTAACTGGTTTGTAAATGACACCCCTTTGAAGTCTAATCATTTATGTCGTCTGGGTTAAAAATGCATAAAATGTACAATATTTCATTTTTTTAATTAAATTAGTTTAATAATGCATTTATTTTAAATATTAACTTGTAGTTAGTTATTAATAACATTTTTTCATTTTTTTTTACTTATACAGCCAAATCATAAAGCATCGAGATTTCAGTCATTTATTCCAATTTTCCAATTTTCAAATAAATTACTAATCTCGAAAATTTAAAATGTCAAAGTCGCTGTAGTTTAATTTTTATTTTTTCATTAAAGTGGTTGTAGTTTAATTTTTATTTTTTCATTAAAGTGGTTGTAGTTTATTTAGGCAAATCACACTTTAGGTAATTTCATAATTTATAAAAATAAAAAAAACAAAAAATAAAATTACATCGCATCGGGGATTTCCAAATGATACATTCCTTAGAAACCCCGATGACTTTCATTTGTCAATACTCTGATTGCAAATAAGTCAAAGGCATATGATACATTTTATTACATCATATTGGAGATTTTAACTAACACATTTAAAAAAAAACACCCGATGGCCCTCACCTTCGATATGCCGATTGCAATGCTATAACCCATGCATTTCTTTGTTTGGCTTTTAACTCACTCACACATGAGTATAAGAGGAATAGTGTAGTGTTAGTTGTTAATATTAATTTATTGTTAGTGTTAGTGGTAGGTGTAGTATTAATTTAATGTTATTTTAGTGTTAGTGTTAGATTTAGTGTAGTGTTAGTTTAATATTAGCATAGTTTTAAGTTAGTATAGTTTAGTGTTAGTTTAGTTATTTTAATTTTAGACTTAATTTTTAATATTTGAAATAATTAATTTTAAATTAATTAAATTAATTAATAGAATGTAATTAATTTAATTAAATTATAATTAATTATTAATTAGATTGAGTTGTTTATAAATAGTTAATTATAATTATTAATTAGATTAATATTAATTAATAAATAGTTTATAATTAACAATTAATAATGTAATTATAATTAATTAATAGATAATTAAAACTTAATTTAGAATTAGAGTATAACTAAATTAGATGAATAATTAATTGCAATTAATTAGAATTAATTAAATAAATATCATAATCGAATTTAGGATTAGAATTTAATTTAAAATTTTGATATTTTAGCCCAAGCAACAAAAATTCCAGATTTTTGGCAATTTTAATATATCAATTCTAGAAGCTCATAAATGGAGTTTTACTTGGCCAAATGAGGCCCAGGACAGCTCATTGGAAAGATAAAATGATGGAGATAATTCTCGAAGTGGTTTTATTTCCAGATTTGAACATTTATTGGGTTTAAAATTCAGCAAAAAAGTTACGAATTTTTAAAACAAAACTAATTTTCTGAGTTTTATTTTTTGCATTTTAATTTGCCAAAACTTCTTATGAGTGAAAATTCATTCGTCTATGTTTTGATTGGCCAATTAGATCAGCAAAAATATCAAAAGAAAGCTTATGTTTCATTTTTATTTATTTAATCAATATTTTATTAGAGTTATTTTTATTTCTAGATTTGACATTTCGATTTTATTTTTGCATTTTAATTTTGTTTTTGATTTGTTTTTGCAGGAAAACAATTGAAGAGATGAGAAGAAAAAACTCTCAATCAATGAGAAGGCACCAGTAATTGAATAATATTATTTGAACCAATGAAAATTGATTGAGAAAAACCACTCTTCAAACAAACTTTCCTATGAAGAATTTCTTTGTAAATATTATAAATAGAAGATTGCAAAATGTAATATAGGTTGCTCTCCTTTGCAATTCTAGACTTCTAAAAGCGTTTCTGTAATAGGAATTTAGAGTTGTAGGAGGGAGGAGAGAAAATTTCAGATTTGAACATTATTGAGGGTTTTTTTCTTTATATCTTGAATTATGTATGATGGACAGAGTTTGCATTTCTGCAGCTCTAGTTTTGAAAGTAGAAATTCAAGTAATGTAAAGGATTGTTAGAGACCAGGATCAAAGAAACAGATTCAATTAAATGGTATTTTTGGCATTTTTGTATCAAATACCAATTTAAATTTTATGATAATAAAATTGTTGTTTCATTTTATTCATGCTTATGCATTTCTGTTGATATAGATAATTTGTCTCAATATTGTTATGTATCTCTGTTCTTATAGTTTAACTCTGATTTTTGAGTAACTATTTACTCAGAAATCTGTTTTATAAAACTGGTTTATTAAATAGTAATGTGTTTCGAATTTCTTCCACATGTTATTGTTTAATTATTGGCTTGACTGATTTGACAATCAATATCATTTTTGTGAATTTCTTCCAGAGTGTTGTTGATTTATTATTTCAGTTAAATGGTCTCAATAGGGTGTGTTTTGGTACTCACAAATATCAATTAAATTGAATTTATTTGTTAGCTTGACATTAATTAAAAACCAGACATATTTAAATTCTCATTATTTAATTATCTTGCTCTTAGTTGGGTTAGATTTATATCTACTTAATTAAGATAGGATTTATATTAGTTTATTTTGCTTGCACTATAGAATAAATTTACATTTAGATTAAGTTTTACATTTTTTTAAGTCCTCTTCTCGAAGAGGCAAAATCTTAGTTGTGGTTTGGCTAAACCCAAATTAGCTTAAGGGTCATTCTCTTGCTCGATCAGCAAGAAGAAGTGATCTGATATCCCTGTCTATTGGTAGTTAAAGATACATCATAAACCAATAGCGATAGGGAAAAGGTAACTGGACCTATTTAAACCTGTCGGAGCCACTATCATAAATGGAAAAGGAGCTGTATTAAGGTCCAGACCGGACGGTTATCCCCTAATGTTGTTGCAGCGATTTTCGAGACTTCAACAGGCACAAAAGGTTGCGACACTTCAGCTTTTCCAAACTATACGGATCGAGTGGGATGGGAGCATTTCATGACTTACCCAAAAATTCTCCACCTAAAAATAACATTTTCAAATCATGTCAATTTGGTAAGCAATCCAAAGTTCAGTTTAAATATAAAGAAGGTGCTTCAAGTAAACCCCTTGAACTTGTTCACACTGACTTATGTGGACCTATGAGAAACAAGTCTCCACGTGGTGAACAATACTTCATCTTATTGATTGATGAATTTACAAGAATGTGTTAGGTCGGTCTACTAAAGAATAAATATGAGGCATTTGAAAATTTCAAAATATTCAAGGCTTTGGTAGAAAATGAATTGGATCTAAAAATAAAATGTCTTAAATCTGATAGAGGAGAGTTTATATTAGATGATTTTTTTAAATTTTGTGAACAACATGGCAACAAAAGATAAATTTCCATAGCTAAAACTCCTCAACAAAATGGAGTGGCAAAAAAAATGAACAAAACCATTCAAAAAATGGCATGTTCCATGCTTGATGAGTTAGTAACACCTCACACCTTCCGAGGAGAAGCAATACATACAACTGTGGATATACTTAACAAACCTCATGTTTGAGTAAGCAATGATAAAAATCCATATGAATTTGGTATGGTAATCCTAGAACTATCAAACAATTCAAAATATTTGGAAGCAAATATTTCATAAAGAAAATTGATGATAAGCTTGGAAATTTTGAATTCAGAGTTGATGAAGGAATTGACCTTGGATACTCTTCCAAATGCAAAGGATATAAATGTTATAATAAAAGGCTCCAAAATATTGTTGAAAGTATAGACGTTGTCATTGTTGAAGAATCCAAAGGTACCAAAAAGGAATTATAAGTAGATGACGAACCTCTCCCTACTAAAATCCAAGAAGTTGTAGGAGAAGAAGAAAGAGAAACATCAGAAGAAGGAAATGAAAATACAGGGGTGACAGAAAAGACTCCATCAAGGTATGTTAAAAAAAATCATTGTAAATCTCAAATCCTAGGCGATAAGGAAACATGAATACAAACTAGAATAACTTTTGTTAGATCATCCAGTCACTTACACTTAGTATCCATAATTAAACCTTAGAACGTGAATCAAGAAATTAAATATGACTGTTGGGATAAGGAAATGCATGAAAAACTTTATTGAATAGAAAATAACCATACATGGGAACTTGTATCTGTTAGGTCCCTATATTACTAGTTTAGTCCCTTATCGTTATTAGTGTAGTGCCCTTATTACTATTATTGTACCCCTGTAACCCCAATATTGTTATTGTTGTACCCCTGTAACCCCAATATTGTTATTATTGTGCCCTTACATTGTTATTGTTAGGTCGGCTAGGATTATATTGTGGGCCCATGGACTCCTATATATAGAAGGAGGTTTTGGTCATTTGTATCATCCAAGAATTATTCATTTATGTAATGTATTGGAGGTTTACCCCTCGAAGTAGCTGATTTATAAGGCATTGATCTCTCTTTTCTTCTATTTTTGGAGATGGTTTAATAACATTTGGTATTAGATCTTTGGATTCTAGGGTTTTGCTGCTCCAAACAGGTCATCATGGAATTTTCGTAATAATGTTTGTCTATGAAGGTTCAGAAGCTGAAATTTGTACAACGCGAAAACAATATCCTGAGGAACCTCCTATAAAATTTTCAGATCTTGGTTCGCAATATGTTCAGAGATATGATCTGGGGAAGTTAGGGTTTTTCAGGCTCCCAAATTTCAACTAAAATAGGTCATCGTGGAATTTTCACTATAACGTTTTGTATATAAAGTTTCAGAAGCTAAAATTTTTACAGTGCGAAGCTGGAATCTTGAGGAACCTCCTGTAAAAATTTCAGATCTTGGTTCACAATACTTTTTGAGATATGATCTGTGGAATTTAGGATTGTTTCAGGATCCCGAATTTCATCTCAAAGGGGTGACCGTTGGAAAAACATCATAACTCTCTCTCTGTGCGTCGGATTTGGATTCTGTAAAAAGTGTCCGCAAGTAAATGGACCGTATTTTTTGTTATATCAATTTCAGAGCCGAAGGAGGAAACATTTACACGTGGAAAGTCATACAAGTTCGCTCTACTGAACCAGTCCATAATTAGGTCGTCGTGGGAGATTGGGCATAACTTTGTCTTGAAGAATCCAAATCAGGTCAGACCTATGGTATTCAAAATAAGATTCAAAGGGATATGTCAGGGCCAAATTTTAGATATTGAAGATACGAAATCACAAAGATAATCAAGTTTCAATATCGAGCTCCTCAAAAGCAAGAAAAATGTGTGTATTTTTTTCGAATTACATAAGTCTCGTTTGAAAAAAATTAGTTTGAATTTATTCCAAGGGCATATTGAAGAATAGATATCAGTATTGGGTTCTAAAATTCCCCCTAAAAAGAATTCAACACCCATTAAGCCTTCAGAGGGATCTACTATGACTCATGAAGACGAAGAAACAGAAAATGAGATATCAAAATTAGAAGAGCAAGTGCACCAAATTTCACTATCACAAAGAGAAAAAAAAATGAAATGGAAGTTTTGTAGAAAGGCATGGAAACTAAGACAGATGGTTTGAAGAAAGGCATGGAAGCTAAGCTGAATGGTTTGGAAGCTAAGATGGATGGCATGGAAGTGGGCATGGAAGTTAAGATGGATAACATGGAAGCTAAGATCGATGAAAAATGAAAGACATCATGGAAAACATGAAGAATGATCTAAAAGTAGACATCGAAGGTTTGGAAAAGTTGATACAAAAAATGTTTCCTAATGGTGAAAATATAGTAGAGGAAACTCATGATAAGAACAAAATAAATGTTAATCGTGATTTCATAAAATCTAATGTTGGATGGAAGAACCACCATATTCCAAAGATGGATATGAGGAAGTTTGATGGCAAGGATCCCATAACATGGATACTACAGATGGAGCAATATTTTGATTTCAATAATGTGGAAAAAAAACAAAATGTACACATTGAAACTTTACAGTTAGAACAAAATACATTTGTATGGTATTGATGGCTTTGTTCTCGTAAAAAAATTGTCACTTGGTCAATTTTTATGGAGGAAATGATAGCACATTATGAGGATACAAAAAGCAACACATTCTTTAGCCAATTGATAAATCTAAAAAAAGAGGGTTCAGTGGTGGAGCACATTGAGGACTTCCAAAAATTGAATATAAGGGTGATTTTTATTCTAGAGGAACCCATGATTGATGTATTCATAGGGACTTTAAAGGATAACATCCAACATGAATTTTGCGTGTGGGAACCTGATTCATTGGAAAAGGCATTCAGTTTAGCAAGAAAAAATGAATGTAAAATTATGGCGACAAGGAAGCTTACCACTCACATATATAAATATGGAAGTGTTGCTATTCCTAGATTTCCACAACCTCCAAGGTTGACACCACAACAATTGGAAGAAAAAAGAGCACAAGGGATTTGCTATAGTTGTGATAGAAAATACACTAAAGGTCATAAGTCTACTGAGAAGAAATTATTTTACATAGATTGTGAAGAGGAAGAAGAAAATGAACAAGAATATTCAAAAGAAGAGAAAACACACTAGGAACCAACCCTAGAAGAGGAAGAAATGAGTCTGACCATATCGTGTAATGCATTGGTAGGAATTTCCACTCACACTTCTCCTTTAGGAGGACACATAGGATTTTTTAAAACTTACCACAGGGTGAAGAAATTTTTTTTTGGGATGGCCTTAAATCTGATATTCAAAAGTTTGTGGTGGAATGTTTGATTTTGCAGCAAAATAAGGTTGAGACAATTAAGACCCCAGGTATTTTACAACCTTTATCCATTCCAAGTCAACGTTGGGAGGATATTTCAATGGATTTTATCACAGGTTTACCTAAGTCCGAAGGAAAGAGTGTCATCATGGTGGTAGTTGATAGACTTACCAAGTATGCAAACTTTTGTGCCTTATCTCATCGATTTAAAGCAAGTACAATTGATACTACATTTATGGACACAATTCTAAAGCTACATGGAAACCCAAAGGTTATTGTGAGCGAAAGAGATCCCATTTTTACTGGAAATTTTTGGACGAAGTTATTTTCTTGTTTGGGTACTCAATTAGCTCATAGCTCATCTTATCGTCCTAATCCGATGGTCAAACTAAGACAGTGAATAAAATTTTGGAAGGATATCTTCATTGTTTTGTATTAGATAAACAAACAAAATGGGTCAAGTGGTTGCCTCTCGCTAAATGGTGGTATAACACTTCCTTCCATGCTGCAGCAAAAATGACCCCATTTATGGCACTTTACGGATATCATCCGTCGTCCATCACATCATCACATTGAGCATAAACAAGAAGTTCTCCAACTCTTAAAGGAAAACCTCAATTTGGTAGAAAATCGAATGAAACAACAGGCAGATCAACATCACAACGAGAGAAGTTTTGATGTAGGAGATTGGGTATTTTTATGGCTACAACCATACAAAAAAATGTCCCTCAAGCAAGCTAAGAAGGATAATAAATTATCGCCAAAGTACTATGGTCCTTACAAGGTGTTGCAAAATATTGGTACTATGGCATACAAATTGGAGCTTCCTGCTTCTTCGCGAGTGCATCCAATTTTCTATGTTTCATGCTTAAAGAAGGTTATAGGTGAAAATATTCCAGTTCAAACAATATTGCTAGAACTTGATGAGGAAGGAAAAATCATATTGGAACCTGAAGCGATCATGGAAACAAGAACTTGACAGCTACGGAATCGATCAATTTCAGAGTATCTCATCAAGTGGAAGAACTTACCCACTGAAGATTCTACATGGGAGGATGAGAATTTTATACAGAAGCACCCGGAGCTACTCAAGTGTTGAGGACAACACTTTTTTGAAGGAGAGGGGCATGTTAGATCCCTATATCACTAGTATAGCCCCTTATTATTGTTAGTGTAAACCCCTTATTGTTATTATTGTACCCTTGTAACCCCCATTTTGTTATTATTGTGCCCTTAAATTATTATTGTTAGGTCGGCTAGGATTATATTGTGGGCCCATGGACTCCTATATATAGAAGGAGGTTTTGGTCATTTGTATCATCCAATAATTGTTCATTTATGTAATGTATTTGAGATTTCCCCCTTGAAGTGGCTGATTTCTAAGGCATTGCTCTCTCTTTTCTTCTATTTTTGGAGCTGGTTTCATAACAGTATCAAGGCCTCATAATAAAATGTAATTTGCGACAAAGCAGGTGTTTAAGGACAAATTAAATGGAAATAGAGAAGTAATTCAAAACAAATCAAGACTGATATGAAAAATTTATGCTAAAAAATAAGGGATTGATGTTGAAGAGACATTTTCTCCTGTAGCTAGACTTGAATCCATAAGAATGTTCCTTGCATTTTCTAGCTTTCATAACTTTAAGGTATATCAAATGGATGTTAAATCTTTATTTTTGAATGGGGATCTAGAAGAAGTTTATATTGAAAAACTTGAAGGATTCATACTTGGAAATGATAAAAATGTTGTTTTCAAATTTAAGAAGGCATTGTATGGGTTGAAACAATCTCCTCATGCATGGTATTAACCTCTTGACAAGTATCTTGTGCAACAAGGGTTTAAGAAAGGATCTACAGATAACAATTTATATACCAAATTTGACAAAGAAAAACTTTTGATAGTAGTGGTTTATGTAGATGACATTATATTTGGAAGCAATGTTGAATTTATGATTCAAGAATTTTCTTCAGCTATGTTGCAGGAATTTCAAATGTATTTACTTGGTTAGCTAACATTATTTCTTGGTATTCAAGTTCATCAAACTAAAAATGGTATATTTCTCTCTCAAACCAAATATCTTAAGCCTATTATGAATAAAATGGAATGGAAAATTGTAAACCTCTATGCACACTAATGGTAACAATGTGTAATCTAAGCCTAAATGATGATTCTCCTATAGTTTATCAATCCGAATACAAATCCATTATTGGAAGCTTGATCTATCTTATAGGTACAAGACTAGACATTATGCATGCAGTTGGCATAGTTGGAATATTCCAAGAAAATATTAAGGAAACTCATCACCAAGAATTCAAGAGGATATTCAAGTATCTACAAGGAATTCAAGATTTTGTTCTATGTTATCCCAAAAACACAAACTTTTCACTTCATGCATACACAGATGCAGACTAGCCAGGTAATGTTGATGAGCACAAAAGTACTAGTGGAGGAGCATTCTGTTTGGGTCCTCACTTAGTTTCTTTTTTCAGTAAGAAACAAAGTTCTATTGCTTTATCAACTGCTAAATCAGAATATGTTGTTGTTGCATTTTGATGTACTCAACTTCTATGGATGGTCAAAACATTGCAAGACATTCAAGTCACTTTCTCTCAAGTTGTACCTATTCTTTGTAACAACACTAGTGCCAATAGTATCTCTAAAAATATTATCATGCACTCAAAAACTAAGAATATCGCAATCAAACACCATTTTCTTGGAGAGAAAGTTCTTGAACAAAAAGTCAATTTGGAATATGTTCCTTCAAAGGAAAAATTTGCATATTTATTTACCAAGCCTCTTCCACACGATTCCTTTGAAAATATCAGATATAAATTAGACATGATTCCTACCTATTCACTATGCTAATTTTTCTAACATGCATGGCATTTTCATGGGGAATTGTAGTTGTAATCACTAGAAATTTTCTTTTTGTACTCAAATCTTATGAAATATGGTAATGTATATACACAGTTTTGATCTAGCTAGTCATGTATTCCTCTAAGTAATGAAGAAGGTGTGGCAGAAATTTAGGGGGAGTTTCTCATATTCTTCCATCAGTTATCATTAGCTTTCCTGTTATGCTATTGATCTATTGCAGACTTCCCATATACTGCTTAGAATAATGTTGATTCATGATAAGGTTATATCTTGTTGTTGATGAAATAGCTCTTTGGTGCATATGTTGATTGATGATATGGATGTGATCAAATTTTATAGTGAAAAGTTGGCACAAGTTCACAGGGAGCATCTGCCATGCTTCTAATTGTTCATTGTTGGCAATTTGATTTCTTGAGTACCCCTTGTTGTGTGATGGGTTTATGTTGAATACATATAATTGTTTCTCTATGGTTGTTACTTCTATTACTACTGAAGATACTTATGTTGCTTTCATTATGTCAGAATTCTTTGGTTGCTTATGTTATAGTTACATTATTGATTGTTGATACTTCTTAATACATGTGATGAGGAAATAAATATGCTTACATTTTTTGTCCTACATATTGAGGATGATCGTGTTGCTATCTATGTTACTACTCTTAGATGTCTATGTTGCATACTCCTATATGGTGTATGGTAGTTATTGATGTCTATTGTGGTCTTGCTACCTCATTATTGAGGTTCATGTTTTTTGTTATCACTGTCATATGTGTCCCTTAATGTAAAGGTCATGAAAATACCCATGTTTTAAATCATTGTAAAATTCAGTCATGTATGGGCTATTGATTAAGTCATGTTATGTATGTAATCCCCTTATTTTGGTACATTGATGTAAAATTTGAGTTCAATATGCAAACCTGATATGTTGGGTGTCTGATGAAATCATGATTTATTAGTGATGGGAAAGGTCATATTTGGTCGAGTCATAAAGCCTTGTACTTTATTGAACATCTTAAAAATTCTCAACATATGCTTAGAGGGAGCATGGTCAGTTCATTAGACATTCAACGATCAACCATTTTCCCTTGATTGTAAAGGGGGAGAGAAGACTTCAGGTTTAGAGAGAGGTGTTTGGAATGAAGTCTTGGTGTTTGCAGGTGGTGTCCAAACACCAAAGTGGTTGCCGTCAAGTCCAAAGGGGTAGATTGTTGGCATTATGGCTAATGTGTTGTCCTTGATGGAAACCTACTTAATAAAGATGTAAAAATTTTGATATTATGATGATTATGGAACTCATGTAGATTGGTTCAAATGCTACAGATAATATGAACAGAGAAATGGAAGTTTAGTTATAGATGGATGACAAAATTGAAGTTTGAGAAAGTATATGTGGTGCCTATGAATAAAGGCCACCTGCATACAAAGGTATTGTGAGGAAAAGGCACGTAGATAATTCGAAACATAGAAATCTGGATATATGAGAGCTTATTATTGTGGTATTGGGCCATAGGTATTGGGCCATAGTAATGAAATTACCAAAGGATTTACCTAAGGTATTGGTTGAAGAAAAAGCTATTTAAGGAGATGGATATCAAGGTGTTTAATTGTGCAAGTGAGCAAGGAGATGGTTAAGGTCTAATAGATATGAAAGTGTAGTAAATACTTATGAATACACTTGCTTGATATTTATATACTTGTATAAAATAATGGTAGATACATGGATATAATGATGTTGTAATTTGAATATGTGACAATGAGTTATGTGGAATGGGAATTGCATTTGCAGTGAAAATTTTCAGATTTTTTTGTTTTTTTTTTGTTTATGAATAGTCACGTACATATACAAATTTATTTATGGGTAGCCACATATATAATTTGTGATTTGTTTTTTATTATGTTGATATTTATACATGGGTGTTCCAAAATATAAGATTGTATATACACTGGTCTACTTAATAATTGTAACGTACATATTCTGAGTTAGATATTGTCAAGGTTTGTAGTGAGGCTTGATGATAATTGTTGATGATGTTTGTTCTATTTGTTGTTATATGTCAATGATTTCTCTATATTATCTATGTCTGACAACGTTGGTTGGGTTGATTGTGGATCGGAATATTTATTGGTAATGATGCCATAATGTGGTGATATGTGATTGGTTCAGTAATCTGTGATTGGTTTAGTACTTGATTCACTGAGTGGTTTAGTGTTACAATGATCTAAATGATCCAGAGTTCAATAATATGAGATCTGTACGTAGGTTTTATGAAAAGGAAGCACATATATACGCAGGTTATCTTAAGTATAACCGTGTATATATTTTGAAGTTTATTTTTTCTGGTTGGTTTATGTATTTAGTAGATTTATACTTCAAAGATTTAGTTGATCTATAGAGATTCAATGATTCTGATTTGTGTTTCAATATTTCAGTTTGGATATTGTTTTAAGCTTATTATTGGTGTGGGTCTAGTATGAAAAATTGATGAAAGGTGTCCTACAAGTTGTTTGATGATGGTTTGATAGGTGGATCAATTCTGAAATGTTGTCCACAAGGAGTTGAGGTTGCAACCTTCAGTTATGGGGTATGAGCTCCCTTCTGGTAAGAGTCAGTAAATGAGTTCAGGTGGTTTTAGCTCCCTTCAAGTGGGTGTTGGAGAATGAGTGGATGTTGTATCCTCCTACAGGTGGGTTCCTTCATACTGGTAATATTCCGCACCAATATAAAATGTAATGAATATTTTATATAATAAGAAAGAGGAAAAAATAAAGACGATGATGGTTTTCTCCCACATTGGGTTTCCACCTAAAATATCGATGTTCTATGTGTGTTGCTTATGTGTTGTGATTTATTTTTTCTTTACTACATTTTGGATGGTGAATGAATTAATAATTCAATAGTTAAGTTATATCACTGATGAAAGATATGTCAAATTAAGTTAACTAGATATAAGATGTTTTCATTCACAAGAGTCACGTACATACAATGGTTGCATGAATAAAAATAGCATACAAAATTTAGAATATGAAATAAAAAGTTAAAAATATTGATTCACCCCCCCCGCCCCCCCGACTCTCATTATTTTTCCTAACACAAGGTGATAATTACCTTCTTCTATTCTCAACAACTACTTCTTCAACTGTCTATTCTTCCTCCTGGTCATAACTCACTTAGAGAACTAATAAGAAATTCCTAAATAGAAACGAATCCTTCAACCTATTCCTCTATAAATGAGTTATATTTGTATTTAAATTCAAAATCTAAGTCCATGAATATGCATTCATCACGGTATCCATCAAATGATTTTTCATTGTTTTCTTTATATGATTCACTATCTCCACCGAATATGAACTCTTCTTTCTTCGATCTTTCCATTATGATATTTTCAAGATTTACTTTTACTCTTTTGATATTTATCTTCTTATTTCTTCTCAGCTTTGAATGTAAGGACATTTTTAAGAAAAGTGACTAATTCTACCATAATCAAAGCATTTGAGAGGAAAATTATCTTTATAATTATAATTACCTTTATAATTTGACTCATAAATAGACCAATGATGATTTTATTTATACTTCTTTGAAGCTTTGAACGAAACCTCCTTTGGTTTTGACTTCTCTTTTCCAATTCTCATTTCATTAGTTTTGAGAATTCTTTGAAGCTGTTTGATCATGAGAGAATTCAGATCACACATCTCTTTGATAGTAGAAACCTTGGAATTGAATCTCAAATGGAGAAATATCAATACTTTCTGAACAACTACATCATCCTCAAGTTTCTCATTAATCCCCATAATCATGTTATCCACTTCATCAACTATGAGAAAATATTCTGCAATATTCATCTTTAAACTATAAAATATCATTCTAAGAATTTATAATTTAGCTTTCTTTACCTTGGAATTTCCTTCATAGTTGTTTTGAGTTTGTCCCATACCTCCTTATCATATTTGCAATACATTAATTTGACTAGATAAGATTGGTTAAGGTATTATAATGATCCCCGGTTTCATC
Source organism: Pinus albicaulis (assembly GCA_034641835.2). Lineage (NCBI taxonomy): Eukaryota > Viridiplantae > Streptophyta > Pinopsida > Pinales > Pinaceae > Pinus > Pinus albicaulis. The sequence continues at coordinate 582,234,665 of CM076579.1, read as the reverse complement.
TAGATCTATTTGAGGAGTTGTTGGAATTGTGTATCCAACTTCTACAAAGGCCGGCCATATCTCAACACCAAGAGACACTATACAAGCTTCCATTATTAATTTTTAGAACACATAATTGGTTCCATCGAAGATTGGTTCTTTTTTCGAATCAAAGAACCTTGCTTCCGAAGGAACCTACTATGATACCAATTGTTGGGAATCAAATAATTATAAGAAGGGGGTGAATTAACAACCCTTTTTGTAACCCTTCATGTAAATATTATTATATGAATTAATAATGTAAATTAATTTGAAATATAATTGATGACTAAATTGAGAGAGAGGACAAATATTTAGAGCTAGGAGGAGGAGTCTCTTGTGAATGGCTTGGTGAAGTAGCCAAAATTTAAAGGGTGCAATTAATCCTCACCCATATTCTTGTTGCATTGTACAATAATTAATGTTTGCATATGGGTGCTAGTGGAAAAGGATGAGCCAATCATGTGGGATGGTTTGTGTTGGTAAACACATGAAGGAAATTGGGGAATGATGGGGAGAAGAGACACTCTCACAAGAAAATAATTATTAGACATATGAGAAGAGAAAACACAGACTAATGAAGAATCACACAGGAAGACCAAGGCACAGTGAATACGTTGTCGTGAGAAGAACTGTGCAGTAACAGTGCATGAAAGCACTAGAATATACTCAATGTATGCTTAGTCTTGGGATATAGCTAGGAAAAATTATATAAAGGTGACGTTGTGGTGTTGGGAAGGTAGGGCCTCTATATTCATGAATAGTAGGTGGAGGCACTAGTTACCCTAGGAATTCTCTTGGTTTTCATAGGTGGAGATGTTGAGGGTTGACTCTAGATTCCCATGAAAGCTATTTGGTGGAGACATGGTGTGCTATGAATTCCTACCAAATTGTAGGTGGAGGAAATATGGGCTATAGATTAATGTAGTGCAATTAGGTGGAGACACTAGGATTTATATTCCCATAAGTGATTTTTTAGTGGAGACATTGTGTGCTATAGATTTCCATTAGATTGTAAGTGGAGGCACTATGGGATCTGGATTCTTGGAAGTGATTGTTTGGGTGGATACATTGTGTGATTTGGATTCTTTCCTAATTGTAGGTGTAGGCACTATGTGATCTGGATTCCCATGTGATGTGAATGAATAGTGTGAATTTCCCTTGAGCTCTTTACTCCTCAGGCTCTAAATCCATATCGGGGATGATTAACTGGAAGAGAGGATAACAGTGTAATTGGCCTACGATTAGGAGGATGTTTGAAGTCCCTCTCTGGTTTGCTAGTCATCCAGTTACTAAGATAAGTACCTTACCCATAACTTGTGTATTTTTATGAAATATCAATGATGATTGTTGTTATTATGTGGTAATCGGTATATTATCAATGTCAATGAGGAGTATGTATTCCTATGCATTACAATGTGATGGTTTGTGAATGATTCCCATTGTCTTAAGGGACTTGCAGATCTTGGATATTCTCTTGAATGGAAATTTATTTATATATGATCATGTTGATTTTTGCTATAACTAATTGATCGTGGCTATGTATGATTTCCATTATATGTATTATGTGAATAAACCTTGTGTAAAGGTTGTTGGAAGCCCATGGATAATGATGTAAATGTATGTTTAATAAATCCTATTGAGTCGTCACGGTGTGTGTGGAAAACCGAAATATTGTATGATGTAATGGATATGGTTTATCTATGCCTTAGAGTTAACATGCTCTTTCATTCAAATGTTGATTATGGCTTGTTAAGGAACTTTTTGGACTTTATTATGCATGTTTTCCATAGTCATTACTAATGTTTTTTATTACAAGTTTTGGAAATGGTTGCGTAACGTCATTTAAAATCTTAAGACTTTGATTTTGGGCTTGCTTCGAGTAGGCCTATATCCTGATTGTACAAGTCTTGATAAGTTTTAAAGGAAGAACCATGATCTATGAAGGTGCTAAGTTAATGAATCATGGTATGGGAAAATTCCCATCACCTGTCACCAATGTCTTCATCACACCATGAAGGTGTGATGGGTGGTTCTTCCATGTTGGAAATATTGGCACTTTAAATCGAGCACGCGATAGAGGTCTGATCAGGTGATCATGTCCAAGGGGAAAAAAATGCTCAAAATTGAAACTGCTCATAATTGGTTGCAAACTGAACGGCCGGATAGGCCTCGTCACTGCAATTATGGTGCCACAAACGAGACCCAAATCCGATGTTGTATGAGGAAGATATTGAAGTTTTAAAACACCTAATAACCTTTAAAACAAGACTTTTGAACACAAAAATTTGTCATCTTCAGAAAAGTTTTATGGAAAAATTTTCATTTTTATATGGTTTTTTGGTGGCCTATCAGGGAGTGCCACGTGGCCCTAGACCCAAGGTTAAAATTTTGGTTAAAAAATGCATTTGGTTGGATGACCCGACCCCTCGGGCGGAATTCCTCCCGAGCTGAACATGTTTGGGTCAGTCAGGCACGAACCAACCTGAACGCATAAGGGTCAGTCTTCGTGCAGCAGAGAACATATATGGGTTAGGCGGAGGTCGACCCAACCTGAATGGAGTCGGGTCAGCTTATAGCGGTGTGTTGTTTTTTGAACGAGCGGAGAAAGGGATAAGCCCTTAGGGATTAAGGCGGAAGACCCGTGACCTCGCGCCAGGACCATGGGCTTAAAGCCTTTACACCGGTAGAATTTGTAAAAGGGATAGCCCTTAGAGCTAGCCCAGACCTCAATATGAACAGTAGCGTAAAACCAAGGGAGCGACATTTAAAACTGTAACCGCGTGATTCGGAGGGGTCATGTGGCCAAGCCTTCACATTTAATGCGAATGGATAAAGTCACGGTTTGTTCGGCGGTTAGTGCAGAACCGCATGTGACCACCCGCAATGAAATTTAACTTAAATACTAGTGGTTCCGCCTAACTTGGTGCGCTCCATCAAATTCGACGGAAGTTTCCATTTTTATCGATGCTAACTGGAGTTCCTCCAGTTTTGGAGGAGGATTTCTAGTGCCACTAGGCAAAATTTGTTTTAATTATAACTTCTCCAATATTGGACCAATGTGGACGAACGTTTGGTAAATTTTGGGTATTCTGAGCATTTTGGAGTCATTGGGACAGGTTGCAGAGCTAATAGAGGTGTTCTTTAGCCATTTTTTCTTCAGGGAAGCTTGGAGAGCCATAAGGGCCATGAGGGAAATGGAGCTGCATTGGGCTACACTTCACTGTTTGAGGTGAAATAAAAGCCATAATTAGCTTATTCTATCTTATGAATTCATTTTCACAGCTGTTTCAGTCTGTTTAGGCTTATTTCTCACTGTAAAACCAATTTTAACAACCTAATAGAGCAAGGACATGCCCATTGGGAGCCTTGGACCGACAGATGTAGCCCAGGAGGGGTGAACTACCTCATCATGTTGCTGTGTTGTTATGGTGAAGTTATTCTGCTGTGTATTTTTTATTCAAGATGTTAAACAATAATTTTAATTAACATTCCCCCACACATAAACTCAAAAACAGTTACCAAAAGCACTTTGTTTAATTTGCAAGACATGATAAACACTTTTCACACTTAATTAAATGGAAATCGATACTTTGAACAACAGATAAAAATAGTTTCATTTTCAGATCAGATGGTATCAAAGCTAAAGATTTGAGCCTTAGGAGCTAGAGTTTAACTCAACATTTGTTTTGTGAAAAGATATAGTTGATTGTTTGCAAGTTTTGATGCTTAATAGGCCTAAACTCAAGAGAGGTGAAGGACCCTTGGTTAGTGCACAAAGTAATCCTCAACCAAGAAGGGCTAGAGATCCACCTCCAAGAGCCATAGAGGCAGCTTCAAGAATTTCTTCAAGAGAGGGAGAAGCTCCTGAAGATATGGATCACAAAGAAGAGGAATGGGTGTTTCGAAAGGCTTTCTTGGACATGACGAAGATGGTGAGGATACTCTACCAAGAAAGGAATGATAGGCTTGTTGGAGAAGGGTATAAAAACTAGAAAGAAGGAGAGGGTTCTTCAGGAGGAAAGAAAAGTGATGACAAGTCAAAGAAAGGACACGGAGGAAATGGTGATCCACCATCCCCATCTTCATCCTCTTCCTTTACATCGTCATCCTCAACTTCGGTGAATCAATCTCACAAGTCTAAAACCACTGGTAAAAGTCCATTTTTAAAGCTTGATGTTAAATTTGAGTTGACTATGTTTAATGGTGAAGTCAATGCAGAGAAACTTGATAATTGGATCAGACAGTTGAAATTTTACTTGAGGATACAAAACCTTCATGATGATGACACCAAGATACAGTTAGCCTCTTTGAGAATGGATGGAGAAGCATTGGTATGGTGGGAAGCCAAAACCAAGGATGAAATTAAAAAACATGGTAAGATCACTTTATCATGGGCTGAATTTATTACTGCAATTAAAAATAAATTTTATCCATTAGCTCATTTACAAAAGGCTGTCATGAACTAGCAAAACTTTAGACAGCTCAAGGGACAAAATGTACAAGACTATACCCAAGAGTTTAGGAGAAGATCACTCTTATTAGGGGTAGACTTACAAAGTCAAGATAATTTGCTGAAATATATAGGTGGTTTTCACAGCTACCTTAGACATACTATCCTTATGTTCAATCCTACTAGTCTAGACGAAGTTTGTGTACAAGCTATGCATTTAGAGGCTAGAGGAAAAAACACTTTTGATGTGGGTAGAAACAAGCCTTTTAAGGGGAAAAGAAAAGATAAAACCTTTAAGGGAAAAGGCAAAAATAATGCATCTGTCAAAAAAGAGGGTGATAAAGTGATATGTAAACACCGTTTAAGAGAAGGACATGAAGATAAAAACTGTTGGAAATTACATCTAGAAAAAAGAACTCAGTTTAACGAAAACAAAGGAAAGAAGAAAACTGTAGGTACTACAACTACACCACAAGAATTAGGTGATGATTCAGGTGACGAAACCAAAATTGTAGTCATGGGTTTGAAAAGTATGAAGGGAAAGGAAACTGAAACTAAGCCAAGCACTAGTACTTCAAACTGTCATGTACAAGCTCCAAATGAGGAAGAAAGAATTGAATTGTTCCACGTGAGGGTAGCCTCAAAACATACAAAAATTGACACACTGTTTGACAGTGTGTCACAAGCAAATCTCATATCAGAAGACTTGGTCAAACAACTTAAACTTGATACCATTCCACATCCAAAGCCTTATCCACTTGGGTGGATATGCAAGGATGCAAATTTGCAAGTCTCAAGAAAGTGCATATTGCGATTTGCAATTACTGCACACTTTATTGACACAATTGAACTTGATGTAGTACTGCTTGATATATTAGGAATTTTTTTGGGAATTCCTTACTTATTTGGCAGGAAAGAGATATTCCATCCCCATGAAAATAAGTATCATCTCTTTAAATATGGGAAGGAGTTCATTGTCAGAGTACATCACAAGAAGGAAAATATAGTGACGGTAAATGCGGGACAGGTAAAAAGGCTAGTGAATTCTAGTAAGAGTTTTGTAATTCTTATGGTTAAGCCCAAGGTTGATGTGAATCATGAGTCATTTGAAAATTTTGATTCCAAGCTTAAATCAGATTTATATGATGTAGTTGATGCACATCATGAGATGTTTCAGGAACCGACAGGTTTACCTCCTAAAATGGAGATTTAGCATGAAATCCAGTTACATGAAGATTGTCCTCTTCCTAACATAGGCATGTACCGCATGTCTATCATGGAGAATGCTGAAATCAAGAGGCAAGTTAAAGACTTGTTGGACAAAGAATTCATAAGACCAAGAACTTCGCCATGTGAGTCACCGATAGTTTTGATTCCAAAGAAAAATGGAACTTGGCACATGTGTGTGGACTTCAGGGCATTGAACAAGATAACGTTAAAGAATCGTTACCCACTCCCAAGGATAGATGATTTGTTAGATCAGCTGAAAGATGCTAAATATTTCACTAAGTTAGACTTACGTAGTGATTATCATCAAGTTAGAATTGCAAAAAGTGACATTTGGAAGACAACATTTAAAACCAAACAGGGACTCTTTGAGTGGCTTGTTATGCCGTTTGGTTTATGCAATGCACCTGAAACTTTCATGCGGGTAATGGATGATGTCTTACGTCCTTTTCTTGATGATTTCATTATTGTCTACTTATATGACATCTTAATTTTCAGCAAGACTAGAGAAGAGAATGTCATGCATGTTAAGAAAGTACTTGATATTTTGAAGAAAAATTAGTTGTTTCTTAAAATGTCAAAGGTGAATTTGGGAAAAATTCTTTGGTTGATTTGGAACACATAGTAGGAGGAGGTGCTTTGACAATTGATCCTTCTAAGGTAGAAGCTATTGTGAATTGGCCTACTCCCAAATCCATTACAGAGGTAAGAATTTTATTGGGTGTAGCTCAGTATTGGAGGAAGTTTATTTCTAACTTCTCTACTATAGCAGCTCCTATGCATGCAGTGACAAGTGTGAAGTGTGCTTTCCAATGGGGAGGAAAGAAACATAAAGCTTTTGAGTTTTTGAAAGAGAAGATAAGTTCAGCTCCAGTCCTTGCATTACCGGACTTGAGACAACCATTCGAGATTCAGATCGATGCTAGTGATTACGCCATGGGTGCAGTTCTATTACAGCATGGTAAGCCTATCACATTTCATTATGAGACATTTAATGGTGCTGTTGTGAATTATACTACATATGATAAGGAGTTTCATGCATTGGTACAAAGCGTCAAAAAGTGGAAACACTATTTGATGGGAAAAGAAACAGTTGTTCACACCGACCATCAGCCTTTACAGTACTTGCAGTCGCAAAGTAAATTACAACAGTCACGAAATTTCAGATGGATGGGTTTTGTACAAAAAATTCACTTGGTGATAAGGTACAAGAAAGGTATTTTCAATAAAGTTGCTGATATGCTTTCAAGGCCTATTATTAGTGCTACTACTTTACTTAAGAATGATTCTATTGTACATGAGAGCTACATAGAACAATATGCATCATATGTTGATTTTAAGCATGTGTATGTGTTACACCGAAACTTGTCACCATGAAATTTTAGTACTCCGTTAGAAGTCTACAACATCAAAGTTCCTAAAGTCAAGCCTTGAAATTAAGAGAAAAGCTCATAAAATTATTAAAAACACTTGTACCGCACTTTCTCTTAACATTGCCTGCAGTGCTGCACTTTCTTGCTCTAAATCATGCGGAGCTAAACACAATTTTGATTTATTAAAGGTGCAGACCCCTGTAAAAGGTAAAAAAAGGTGCAAGTAAAATCTAGAAGCTCAGTTTGAGTCATTTTTGGAAGCTTCTAGAAACATTCCTGCAGTGTAAAGTCTGCTCTTTTCAGGTTCATGCATCCCATCCATTAAGGAGCTAACCCCTTGATGTAAGGAGCTAATCCATTTGAAGGAGGATTCTATCCCTTCTTGTTTGGAACTATAACCTCCTCTCTTTCACTATAAAAAGAGGCATAGGGCAGCCTCAAAGGGAGTTCAAGCTTTAGTATTATTGGAGGTGAAGTGCTGTTGAAACTTAGACCCTTTTAGCTGATATTTCATGTGGGAAAGATTGCATACCTGTATGTATCTCAGTTGGAAGAGTGAAAGGCTGGTCAAAGTAAAGGAAACGCCTGTTCCAAACCCCAGGAAGGCCTGTATGACATCAAGGCAGACACAGTTGTAAGGCTCTTCTTATTTAAGTTAATGCGAATGAATATTTTTTTCTCAATGGGCTATTTCATTGATTATCTCATTCATGAATTCCTTGATCATCTTGATAGATGTTTGTTTCATAAATTGATTTATTATATAGGTGTTTTTGATCTTTTCTTGTGTTTGTGACTGCAGATCCTTGATGACGACTTTCTTCAAGCTACTGGAAAGAAGATAAGCGTTGGACTACAAGTAGGTTTCTAAAACCCTGTTATAATTAATTCCATGTCAAACAATATCTAGAGAAAATGGTTTTTATTTGTCTGTTTGTTGCTAGTTGTCCGTAGCACACTTGGGAGGTCTGTCTTGTCCGCAAGAATGACTTATCCGTCCAACAAAATGGCGACTCCACTGGGGATGGATCTTGAACTTTGATTTCTTTTATTTTTGACTTGTGAAACTATTTTTCTGATTTCGATTGATATTGGCTTGGGTAATTTATTCCTGCAGAGTCCATGAAGAGTTCTTTAGAGTTTTTTATTTTTCTTTTAGTTTTCTGGTATCCACACTTTTCTTTTAGAAACAGTGCGGGCATCTCCGCTCTTTTCTTTTATAAACAGTGCGGGACTGCACTTGTTTAAACTGAAGCCTGCGGACCCTGTGAAAATTTTTAGAAAACCTTAAAATTCTCTTTTCTGGATCAGTTTGTTAGATTCTCAGTGTATACCCAGACTTGTATTTTCTGTCAGAAAGCCTTGTGTGATTTTTCTTTCAACAACTCTTACAATCTCATTAGTATCCTTTAAGTTAATTGGGTGTTTTGAGTCTCTTTTTTGAGAAACTCTTAATTTGATTTCCTTTGGTCATTTATTCGAGGTTTGTCTCAGTCTCTTAACAATTTTTCATCTTTTTACTTTTGTTTTTACAAAAAAAATTTCCCCCTCATTCACCGGGGGGGGGGGGCTAAATTGCCCCGAGTGTTAACTTTCATCTTTGAGTGTTTTTATTTTTTGATCTTTGGAAATCTCACCCAATTTTCTTTACTTACACTTGATTGGTTCTTAGATTACATTAGAATCATCTTGTGTTTGAGAATTCTCTTGCATAGATCACATTTGCATAATTAGAATTCTCATTTTCAGAATATGAATGAAAAATGTGCATAGATTACATTTGCATACTTTTCAAAGTGAATTGTGCATAGATTACAATTGCATAGCTTACATTCTGAAAAAATCAATCGTAGATTTAGATCAGTTTCTTTAATTTGAATTTACATGTTTTTATGCTTGTTTTAAAAACAAAAAAAAATAATAAAAGATGGAATTGATTAGCATTAGTTTTCTTGATGAAATTAGTGCATTAGAGAATTTTTTATATTTTCTCTTATTGATTAATTTTTTGCATTGTGGAAGTGAATGGAAACTCTCTCCCTAATTTAATTAGGATTCATTGAATTGAAAATATTACGTTATCATATTCGATTGCATTCAGTTTTGGGTTGGGTCATAACACCATTGGTTTCATATCCATTTACCCTTTGAGTAATAACAGCCTAAATAATACAACACTTAATTAAAATTCATGTAGTAATTTTTACATTTTTAGGGCTCTTTCCACCAATCTAGCTCAGGATTAGTGCTTTGGAATAGGTTGTAGTTAACTTTCCAAAGAAACTAAAACAAACAAGTAGTCTCTGGTCTGCGAAACTAGAGACTCTGGGTTCGATCCCCAACGGAGTCGCCATTTTGTTGGACGGATAAGTCGTTCTTGCGGACAAGATAGACCTCCCAAGTGTCCTATGGATAGTTAGCAACAAACGGACAAATAAAAACCATTTTCTCTAGATATTGTTTGACATGGAATTAATTATAACAGGGTTTTAGAAACCTATATGTAGTCCAACGCTTATCTTCTTTCCAGTGGCTTGAAGAAAGTTGTCGTCAAGGATCTGCAGTCACAAACACAAGAAAAGATCAAAAGCACCTGTATAATAAATCAATTTATGAAACAAACATCTATCAAGATGATCAATGAATTCATGAAATGAGATAATCAATTAAATAGCCCATTGAGAAAACAATATTCATATGTATTAACTTAAATAAGAAGAGCCTTACAACCATGTCCGCCTTGATGTCATGCAGGCCTTCCTAGGGTCCGGAACAGGCATTTCCTTTACTCTGACCAGCCTTGCACTCTTCCAACCAAGATACATACAGGTATGTAATCTTTCCCACATGAAATCTTAGCTAAAAGGGTCTATGTTTCAACAACACTTCACCTCCAATAATACTAAAGCTTGAACTCCCTTTGAGGCTGCCCTATGCCTCTTTTTATAGTGAAAGAGAGGAGGTTATGGTTCCAAACAAGAAGGGATAGAATCCTCCTTCAAAGGGATTAGCTCCTTACATCAAGGGGTTAGCTCCTTAATGGATGGGATGCATGAACCTGAAAATAGCGGGCTTTCCACCGCAGGAATGTTTCTAGAAGCTTCCAAAAATGACTTAAACTAAGCTTCTAGATTTTACTTGCACCTTTTTTTACCTTTTGCAGGGGTCCGCACCTTTAATAAATCAAAAGTGCATTTAGCTCCACATGATTTAGAGCAAGAAAGTGCGGCACCGAAGGTAATGTTAAGAGAAAGTGTGATACAAGTGTTTTTAAGAATTTTATGAGCTTTTCTCTTAATTTCAAGGCTTGAATTTAGGAACTTTGATGTTGTAGAATTCTAATGGAGTACTAAAATGTCATGGTGAAAAATTTCAGCGTAACAATATGCTAACTTGAGTGAAGGGAATCATGTTGAGGAGAATGATTCTCATTTGCATAATAATTTGTTGTTTCATATGGGCAAGTTATGTATACCACATGGGGAGAGACTAAGCATCATGAGAGAAGCTCATTCTTCTCCTATTGCTAGACATTTCCGGGTAAGCAAAACGGTGGCACATTTACAGAGGTATTGTTATTGGCCTCACATGGTAGATAATGTTTCACGTTTCATTAGAGGTTTTTCATTATGTGCTACAAGCAAGCCTAGCAATAGGAAGCTTGGTTTATATACGCCATTTCCGGTACCTTCTAAACATGGGAAAGTGTTTCTATGGATTTTTTTGGAGGTCTACCATTATCTAGAAAGCGGCATGATTATCTTTATGTAGTAGTTGATAGATTCAACAAGATGTGTATTCGTATGCCATGTAAGAAATCTATAACTTCTGAACAAAATACTAATTTATATTTTCAACATGTATGGGTTCATTATTGCTTGCCTACTTCTATTGCTAGTGACAGGGATTCCATATTTGTTGGGAATTTTTGCTCCAATCTATGGAAGATGATGGACACCAAGTTGAAGAAGAGTACTGCTTTCCATCTGCAAACAGACGGCCAAACAGAGGTAGTGAACAGAACCATTTTACATCTTTTGAGAGGTTATTACAACAAGCATCCCAAGCTTTGGGATGAGCACTTGCATTACATTCAGCATGCTTACAAGCGGGCCAAGCACTCTTATACAAAAACTTCACCTTTTGAAGCTTGCTTTGGGTATTTTCCTAAGTCACCTTTAGATTTAATTCTTGAGAAGGATGTTGCCATTGATGGGCATAGTGACATTGAAAAGCTCGCATGTTCATTGAAAGAATTCAGCTCATACATCAACAGGTTCAAGAACAACTTGAAAAAAGTCAAGGCAAGTACAAGGAGAGGCATGAAAAACACAGAGTTGATCATAAGTTTCAAGAAGTAGATGAGGTATGGCTGCAAATTAGTAAGGAAATAATGCAAGGAGAAGGTAAAAATATGAAGCCTATTCATTATGGTCCATTCATGATCCTTAAACAAGTTGGAAATAATTCTTTTCAACTAGATTTGCCTTCATATATGCAATTGCATTCCATTGTGAATGTGGAAAATATATGTTTGTATGAACCTCCTTTAATTGCTGATTATGAAAGTGACATTCAGCTACCATCCATAGAGGATTTCTCGCTAGAATTTTTGGATGAGCTAAAAGAGGATTTTATCCTTGACAGAAGGACATGCACTTTGAGGAGGGGAAATGTTGATTATGTTCGAGTTGGTCTTAAAGGTAGCAAACCGAGTAACGAAAAATGGATGAAGGTGAAAAAGGTGAGGGATCTATACCCTCATCTTCTTAACAGGTAATTGAATGATTTTGGGGTCCAAAAGGTTCCCAATGGGGAGGTGTGATCAAGTGATCATGTCCAAGGGGAAAAAAATGCTCAAAATTGGAATTGCTCATAATTGGTTGCAAACTGAACGATCGGATAGGCCTCGTCACTGGGATTCTGGCACCGTGAATGGGACCCAAATCCGATGTCGTATAAAGAAGATATTGAAGTTTTAAAATTCCCAATAACCTTTAAAACAAGACTTTTGAACACAAAAATTTGTCATCTTCAGAAAAGCTTTATGGAAAAAAATTCATTTTTATATGATTTTTTGGTGGCCTATCAGAGGGTGCCATGTGGCCTGCCCGGAGGCTGCCACATGGCCCCAGACCCAAGGTTCAAATTTTGGTTAAAAAATGCATTTGGTTGGATGACCCGACCCCTTGGGCAGAGGTCGACCCGAGTTGAACGTGTTTGGGTCAGTCGGACACGACCCAACCTGAACGCATAAGGGTCAGTCTTCGTGCAGCAGAGAATGGATATGGGTCAGGCGAAGGTCAACCCGACCTGAATGGATTCGGGCCAGCTTGTAGCGGCGTGTTTTTTGTTGAACAAGTGAAGAAAGGGGTAAGCCCTCAGGGCGTAAGGCGGAAGACCTGTGACCTCGCGCCAGGACCATGGGCGTAAAGCCTTTACACCGACGGAATTTGTAAAGGGGATAGCCCTGAACTCAATATGACCAGTAGCAGAAAAATAAGGGTGCGACATTTAAAACTGTAACTGCGTGGTTCAGAGGGGCCATGTGGCCAAACCTTCACATTTAATGCGAATGGATAAAGTCACGGTTTGTTCGGCGGTTAGTGTGGAACCGCATGTGACCACCTGCAATGACATTTAACTTAACTACTAGTGGTTTCCACCTAACTTGGCACACTCCATCAAATTCGGTGGAAGTTTCCATTTTTATCAATGCTAACTGGAGTTCCTCCAGTTTTGGAGGAGGATTTCTAGTGCCTCTGGGCAAAATTTGTTTTAATCATAAATTCTCCAATATTGGACCAATTTGGATTAAAGTTTGGTCAATTTTGGGTATTATGAGAATTATGGAGTCATTGGGATAGGTTTCAGAGCTAAAAGAGGTGTTCTTCAACCAATTTTTCTTCAGGGAAGCTTGGAGATCCATTAGGGCCATGAGGGAAATGAAGCTGCATTGGGCTACACTTCATTGTTTGAGGTGAAATAAAAGCCATACTCAACTTATTTCTGTCTTCTAAATTCATTTTCATAGTTGTTTCAGCCTGTTTAGGCTTATTTCTCTCTGTAAAACCAATTTGAGCAACCTAATAGAGCAAGGACATGCCCATTGGGAGCCTTGGACCCGAAAGATGTAGCCCAGGACGGGTGAACTGCCTCATCATGTTGTTGTGTTGTTATGGTGAAGTTATTTTGCTATTTATTTCTGATTCAAGATGTTAAAAAATAATTTTAATTAACATTCCCTCACACATAAAATCAAATTTTTTTACCAAAAACACTTTTTTAAATTTGCAAGACATGATAAACACTTTGCACACTTAATTAAATGGAAATGGATACCATGAAAAACAGGTACAAATAGTTTCAATTTCAGATCAAGGTCACTCTAATTTCACAAATGGGAGATCACTATTTTTTCACGGATGTCTAGGAGCTTGGTGGGAACCAAGAACTAAGTTGAAGTTGCACCTTTATGGAATGCCATGTGACTAGATGATGTCAGCAAGAGGTTGTATGAGTGGGTGATGTGGAGGTTAGCTGTCATATAACCTAGAAGCCTATGTGGATGTCTTGTAATGACACTTTTCATGGGATTCCCATCCAACAAGGACATGGTGGCTCATGTGGATAGGTGACATGTCATCACAGACCGAAGAATTGCGAAGGATAGTTTGTGGGACCTTTTATCACTAGCCCCAGAGTTTACATAACACACATAATAGACAAAATGAATGTAACAAATATTATCTCTGTTATTTAATGGAAATATTAATTATGTTTCAGAGAGTTCTGAGCTATGTACATTGAAGAGGTAAAGGCATGATCCGATGGGAGTTCTAGATAGGGAACTTTCTGTTGTTTGGAAAAAATGAGTCAATTATGGTGAAGAGCTTGGGATAGATTTTCCTTAGAGGAATGGAGTGATGGCATGGTGGTGTTATGATGCTATGGCAATGTAGGTTCCATTTTGGACCTTTTGTGAGGAGGTAGCACCATGTGTTTTCCACATGGCTGACCCTTGCTGAAGTGGTAGGGTTGTGGGGCCCAATATTCAAATGGGATAAATTATAATCTAGAGGTCAGATTTGTTGAGATTTTGCATATTAATTTGGCTAAAATCTCATGGATAATGCCAACAAAAAGATTTGTTCCAAATCTGAAGGCATCAAATCCTGAAGATGAGATATCAATCCTATTTTATTGTGATAGGATGGAATTGAATTTAATATTCAGTTTTCTTCTACATCTATAAATTGTAAGCCCATAGAGGAAAAATATATATGAGGGATGAGGAAGAGGAAGTGCATATGTGAGAAATCTGTTGTTGTAATCTCCTGTTGAATAATAAGAAAGCCGATACCTCTGTTTGGTGGATGTAGCCCAGATTGGTTGGGTGAACCACGTTAAATTTTTTCTCTATTGTTAATGTTGTCTGTGTGAATTTTTTAGTTTCTGCTGCATATATTGCTACAATTGGTATCAGAACAACAAGATCGATTTGCTACCTGTTGGTGAAATAATTGTTTGTTGCACCACTCACTGCCTGCAATAATCAGGTTGTAGTTTGTTGCGTGAATCGTGGATGTGTTTCTCACGATAGGGATCTCGTTAACCAGTGGCTGTGTGGAACTTTCTGCCATCTGAGAAACAGAAGCCAGCGAAGTTCTTTAAGTTGCTGAGCGTAAGAGCTGAGCGTAACTCTATTGCTAAGCGTAAGAGCTGAGCGTAACTCTGTTGCGAAGTGTGAAGGCTGATGTTAACAACGTTTTTCTTAATTCCTGAGCAACGATCGAGATTGGCAAGGTAAAGCCTCTATTTTGTAGAAATTTTTTTTTTTAGAGAACCATCATTGCTTTGGGACGGTAATTGCAGTGAACGAAATGTTTTTGGGACGGTAATTTGAACCATATCGAGATTAAAAACCTGAGAAGAAGCCTCAGAAACGAGAATTGAAGGCGCGGTGAAAATGGATCTGAGAATGACCAGGGAATTCATGGCCGCAAGCGAAGAAACAGAGCGAAGGGCCGACGGCTTGGTGATGATGGGCTCAAACTGAGAACTATTATTTAAAATTTTAACTACTGTTGATGTGATCAGCCGTGTTGACATCCGTGAATTGGTGTTGAAATGCGTTGCATTTGGTGTGACTGGGGTACTGCTTTTATGAACTGAATTTGACTTCTATAAAGCTATAATGGTGCACAGGTGAATTCGAAGTTATCAAGTTTGATGTGATGGTTTTATGTGCACAATATGATGTATCAGCTGTTCTTTTTTTGGTTATCAAGTTTGATCTGATGTTTTTTTTTTTTTTTGAGTGGTTGAATGTTTTGTGGAGGCTGCATAAGTGACTTCTGTCGCAGAGGAATTGAGTGAATTTTTTTTTTTTTCTCTATGTCCTAAGATAAGTTGCAGCCAAATTTAAAAAAAAAAAAAAAAAAAATTCGATTTTCATATTTGAATTTGATCCATTGAAAATATATGTGTGTAATATTAGTCATTGTGCTGCATGAGAAGTTAATTTAAACATGGCAAAAAATCAAAGTGCTCGATTTGAGATTGACAAGTTTAATGGGAGGAATAACTTCGAAATTTGGAAAGTCAAGATGCACGATTTACTCGTACAACAAGGTGTGGCGAAGGCACTTTTGGGAAAATCCAAACAACCTTTTGCCATGACAGATGATGAATGGAGTGACATCGATGACAGAGCATTGAGCGGCATACGGTTGTGTTTGGTGGATGATGTTTTATTTAACATCGTGTCAGAGAAAACAACCGCTAGATTGTTGACAAAGCTAGAAAAACTGTACATGACTAAATCCTTAAAAAACAAGAGTCTTCTAAAAAAACAGTTGTACAGCTTGCGTATAAAGGAAGGTACACCAATAACCGATCATATGAATACCTTTAATACTCTCTTGGTGTAGTTAGATAACATAGAAGTAAAATTTGATTCGGAATATAAAGTTGTAACTTTATTATGCTCTTTGCCTGAGTCATGGGATCATTTTGTTACTTCTATAAGTCTTAGTTCATCAGAAACCCTTGAATTTGATGATGTTGTTGGAGCTATGCTATCTGAAGAAACCAGAAAGAGGTAAAATTTAGAAACCTCTACATCAGAAGCAATGATGGTTAGAGGCCGATCTAAAGAAAAATGCTTCAGTCAGAAAAACAACTCTCGATCAAAATCGAAAGGGAAGAAGAGTAAGCTAAAATGCTGGTTTTGCAACAAATCGGGACATTTGAAGAAGGACTGTTGGAGGAGGCAAAAAACATTCAAAGGAGACTCTTCGACAGAAAATAAAGAAGCAAACATAATAGATATAGGTTCGGCATCCAGTTTAGGTATAAGTGATGAAGTTTTATCAGTTAATTTTTCAAATCATGGTCAACATTGGCTGTTAGATTCTGGTGCGTCCAATCACATGTGAATTCATAAAGAGTGGTTTAAATCTTATAAGTCAATCAATGATGGAGTATTTTACATGGGCGATGATTTCTCATGTAATGTTGTGGGAATTGGGAGCATCCATATTAAAATGTTTGATGGGACAATTAAAATCTTAACTGATGTAAGGCATGTGCCTGAACTCAGGAAAAATCTTATTTATCTAGGAGTGTTAGACACAAATGGATATAAAATTTTTATTCAAGGTGGAGCAATGAAAATTTACAAAGGAATCCTATTAGTAATGAAAGCAAAGAAGATTGGAAATCTTTTTCAGTTAGAAGGAAGAACAGAGTCAGATCATGCTTCAAATGTATCTGAAAATGACAGTGATTCTATTCGACTATGGCATCAACGGTTGGGCCATATGAGCAAAAGAGGATTAAAATTTTTATCTGATCGTATGTTACTTCCTAGTTTAAAATCTTCTAAGTTAGATTTCTGCAAACATTGTATTTATGGGAAACAAAGCAAGCAGAAATTTAAAACTGGAAAACATACTAGTAAAGTAATCCTTGATTATATCCATTTTGATGTTTAGGGTCCATCTCCTACAACCTCATATGGAGGATCATCATATTTTGTATCTTTTATAGATGATTTCTCTAGAAAATTATGGGTCTACATGTTAAAAATAAATTCTGATGTATTAATAGTTTTCAAGGAGTTTAGAGCATTAGTAGAAAATATCACTGGAAGAACCATTAAATGTTTAAGAACTGACAATGGTGGTGAGTTTACTTCAAAGGCATTTGATAATTATTGCAAGGAAGTTGGGATCGAAATACATAGAACTACTGTATATACTCCTCAACAAAATGGAGTTGCTGAACGCATGAACATGACTCTCTTAGAAAAAGCAAGAAGTATGCTAAGTAACACCAATTTGCAGAAGGAATTATGGACAGAAGCAGTATCTATGACTTGTTATTTGATAAATCGGTCATCATCAACTGCAATAGGATGCAAAATTCCTCAAGAGGTATGGAAAGGTCATTCTTGTGATTATTCTAAACTGAAAGTTTTTGGTTGTTATGCATATGCTATAATTCCGAAACATCAGCATTCTAAATTAGATCCTAAATCACAAAGATATATCTTTGTTGGATATGGTGATGGGATTAAGGGATACAGGTTGTGGGATCCTACTGCCCACAAGATAATCATTAACAGAGATGTTAAATTCAATGAATCTTCACTCAATAATCTAGAAGTAGATATTAAATTGAAATAGAAAAATGTACCTAAGTTTCAACATATTCAGTTTGAAACTAGTTCAAATATTGATGATAGTAAAGATGAACAAGTTTCAGATGAAGATCATGAAGAAGTTCCTATAGATAATAATCAGCAAATTGTGGAAGAACCAGAAACATCTTTAAGTGGAAATAAGCTATGAAGGATGAGATGAAGGCATTAGATAAGAATGCCACATGGGACCTTGTAGAACTTCCTAAAGACAGAAAAACTGTAGGACTTAAATGGGTTTTCAAATTGAAAAGGGGTGTTGATGATAAAGAAGACAGGTACAAAGAAATGATGGTTGCGAAAGGTTTTTCTCAGAAAGCAGGAATTGACTTTCATGAGATATTTTCACCAATTTTTAAAATTGTTTCAATTCAGATTGTCTTAGCATTAGTTTCTTGACTTGATTTAGAATTACAAAAACTAGATGTTAAGACTACATTCTTACATGGAGATTTAGATGAAGAGATTTATATGGAACAACCTGAAGGGTTTGTTCAAAATCGCAACAAGAAATTTGTCTGCAGGCTCAAGAAATCCTTGTATGGTCTGAAGCAGTCGTCGAGACAATGGTACAAGAAATTTGATTCTTTCATGATGAGCCAAAATTATATAAGAAGTGAATACGATCATTTTGTTTACTTAAGAAATTAAGTAATGACATATTCATTATCTTAGTATTATATGTTGACGATATGCTTTTAGCAATCAAAAGCATAAGTGAGATCAACAGGTTAAAGGCTCATATGGATAGGACGTTTGATATGAAAGATCTAGGAGCAGCAAGACATATTTTGGGCATGGAGATTTTCAGAGACAGGAGCAATGGTAAGCTGTGGTTATCACAACAGAATTATATTGAGAAAATACTCTTAAGGTTTGGTATGAACAATGTGAAGCTAGTTTCAGTCCCTTTAGCTTCCCATTTTAAGCTTTCTTCAAGTTTATGTCCTAACACAAATGAAGAAAAGGAATATATGTCTCGAATACAATATGATAATGCAGTAGGAAGTTTGATGTATGTGATGGTTTGTACACGACCAGATATTTCACATGTAGTTGGGGTTGTCAGTAGGTATATGGAAAATCCAGGGAAGGAACACTAGGCAACAGTGAAATGGGTGCGTCGGTATTTGAGAGGCACAAGTGATTATTGTATCACTTATAACAGAAGTAGTGAATCTGTTTGCGGATATGTTGATTCCGATTCTGCAGGTGATTTGGATAAGAGAAGGTCAACTTCAGGATATGTCTTTACTCTTGTAGGTGGAGCTATTAGTTGGATGTCAAAGCTACAAAACATTTTTGCTTTATCCACTACAGAAGCAGAATACATAGCTGCTTCACATGCTTGCAAAGAAGTGGTTTGGTTGAAAGGTTTGTTTGGTGAGTTTGGTAGGTTGGAAGACAACATAAAGTTATTTTGTGATAGTCAAAGTGCAATTCATTTGGCTAAAAATCCAGACTATCACAGTAAATCAAAGCATATACCTATAAAGTACCATTTTGTAAGACAGGTTATCACTGAACGAGGAGTCTCTCTTGAAAAAGTGCATACAATGGAAAACTGTGCAGACATGTTCACGAAACCAACTTTATTAGAGAAGCTATGATGGTGTCTGTATTCTCTTGGCTGGCAGAAAAAATTAATATAATAAAGAAACAAGGTATCAGGTTAATTGTCGTCAAGGTGGAGATTGTTGAGATTTTTCATATAAATTTGGCTAAAATCTCATGAATAATGCCAACAATAGGATTTGTTCCAAATCTGAAGGCATCAAATCCTGAAGGTGAGATATCAATCCTATTTTCTTGTGATAGGATGGAATTGAATTTAATATTCAGTTTTATTCTACATCTATAAATTGTAAGCCCATAGAGGAAAAAGATATATGAGGGATGAGGAAGAGGAAGTGCAGATGTGAGAAATCTGTTGTTGTAATCTCCTGTTGAATAATAAGAAAACCGATACCTCTGTTTGGTGGATGTAGCCCAGATTGGTTGGGTGAACCACGTTAAATTCTGTCTCTATTGTTAATGTTGTCTGTGTGAATTTTTCAGTTTCTACTGCGTATATTCCTACAAGATTGAGATAAATTTTATATCACTAGAGATATCTCTATGAGTTGAAGGTTTTTAGCCTCCATAATGTCCCAATGCTGAAAGGAAATCGATAGAGGTAACCTCAAACCAAGCTTTTAGTTTGGTAGCTAGCCCTCCAAAACCAAGGAGGGATATATCTATCAAAAATATAGCTAAGGGTTTGACTGGATGAAGAGTGGATTTTAGGCTAGATGGCTCATCTCTAGGGTTTCGAAAGATATAGAGTTTTTGTACTAGATCAGGGATGAAAACCAAGTAACTAGGTCAAAGTATCAAAGGGTCACAGCTGCAAGAGATATGAAGGAGAAAGATAACTATGCTTTTGTGATGGGTTTAGGATTTTGTCAGTGTAGTGTAGGGTTTGAAAGTGAAAGAAAATTTCAATGAGCATGTGCACCATGAATTCATTAGACAAGAAGGAAAATTACATAAAACGACATTCCCAACAAAACGAAGCTTTCATGAAAGAATTCTGCTTATAATTTTTTTAGGAAAATCACTGAAGAAGGAAGATATGGAAAGGAGACATGTATATCATCTATATAAAACTATAACAAAGAAAATAAAACATCACAAACTTGGAACATGAGAATTCCTCGATAATAGATGCAACTGGTCCTTTGATTTCTTGAATAAAAAGATGAAGTACAAGCTACAAGAGTTCCACCTTCTGATGTCCAACCATCAAAATGACTAAGAAATCCATACATATAGATGAAAAATCAGTTCCCCTCTCTCAGGGGTCGAATCCTAGAGTGGAGGAACAATTCACATGATTTCCTCACCTAAAACCTAATGACTAAGGAGGTTAACAAAAATCTCCTCACAATAGAAAAAATGATATATTTGACCATGAAAAGAATTTACCATGAATCTACCTAATTTTCACTCTAACAAAAATATTTACCATTGATTACATCATTACAATGCTATAAAAGAGTAATTACATCAACAAAATTCGAATTGGACTAATAAAACTGAGAAAATAGGCTTCCAGACAAAAGCACAATGAATTCACAAGAAAGTGCAACGTGTTAGGTGTAAGTGACTTTTGGAGGCCTTCCTGATGTCCAAATCAAGATTTGAAATATGCTAGAGAAATATTTTCCGTCTAATACACCATATAATATTCAAGCACTAAAAAATACTGCTTCTATCCTTCCAAAAATCATTTCTCCCACAACTTCTCCAAAAGCGCAGCGTGGTTATGAAAAAACAGGCAGAAAGATGTTTTTAAGGTGATTTTTTGACCTTTTCACCCACCAGAATGTGCTCACATGGCTCTCGCAATGGCTGAAGTTGATGTACAGGTAAAAATAAATTTATAAATTTAAATATTTTGTCGTTTTGATTCCCCCAACAAAAGCACAGTGTGAGGCTCGCTACCCTTTTGGACCAAAAATTGTGTAAAATTGCCAAAATGCCCAAAAACTTCAAAAATGTTCAATTTTTTTCCAAATTTTCTCAAATTTGTTCTATAATTTCTCAATGAAGACCTATGATGGTACCTTATGCTATGAGGGAAGCATTAGCAAGAAAATCCAACTTACCCTTCTCTTTTTGCTTCATTAGGGTTTCCTCGAGTTTTTCCTTTAACTGCTTGATTCTTACATGAGAGACTTGATTTCATGTGTAGTAATGCATGAACATGTGTATTTGAATGTTTTTGTTCCTATTTTCCCTCTTTAGGAGTTTCTCCAAGTGACAATTGACTCTATCAAGCCAATATTCCCTATCCTTCTCAATTTCTGCTAATATGAGCTCATTAACTGTCATTTGGGTCCTTGGTGTAGATGCTTCTCTCTGTTGCTGAAGTTCCCTTTTCAGGCCTATAGTCCTTGGTCTCTTTCTTCTTAGCTACTCTTCCTGAATATCTAAATCATCAATCTCAACTACAACCTTACCCTTTACATCTTCTTTTCTCAAATCAACCTTAGGATTATTCAAGAGTAGTTGATTTACCTTTAATTGCATATTCTCCTGATGCAAGAATGAAACAAAAAAGTTAGCCTTTGAAAAGATCTCCTTAAGTTATCTGATCTAAAAAATTTATCCAAGATGATTTTTTATGGTGTCTTTTTCTCTTCATTCACCTCCAAGTCTTCCATTTCAGTGTCAAGATGGAATGGCTCCTCATATTTCAAAGGCGCTTCATGGTGTGATGATGATCCATGTTCAACTAATGTAGGCTTGGCCCTTTCAACAATGTTTAGAGAAAAAAAAAGAATCCTTCCTCTTTGATAAGATTTATTCACCTAAGCCCTAGGTGTCTTCCTGAATGAACTTCTGCTATATGAGCCAATCTCCCTTGGCTTGGATGGTGTTGATGATGTTGTTGATGGTGTACTTTGGCTAGTATGCCGACTAGCAGGGGGAAAAAGATAGTTGATTGCATGAATGTCTCCCAAGAGATTTGCATATGTGTGAGCTGGTGTAAGACAATGATTTTGATGAGGCCATGGTGGAAAATACTAGCTTGGTGATCACGCTCTTTATGCTGCACTTTCTCTACCATTTTAGCCAAGCTTTTGTAGAGATAATATGGGTAGATTGAGAGTTTTTACCCCTGTGAAATGCATTAAAAATATGACATGATATTTGTAAAACCTTGAGAATCTACCCTCACATGTGAAATACCTCATTATGGCCATCATAAATGGAGGAAAATTGTCTAGCAACTGTCCAAAAAGGAAAAATTTCTTGATGACAACTTAATAATGAATTTTAATGAAATATTTGTTATTTTGAACATCCGAATCTGAGTTATTGAACCAATTTTTTGCACTATTTGGTATCCCTGTAGCTATTGCTATGGCCTCAGTTGAAATTGTAAAAATCACTCTTGCAATGGCGACCTTATCTTTCCTAAGGTTTGTAGAAAACAAGCTTGTTAGCTTGGCATGATATCCCACTTGTTGGATTTGCTCACAAAACCCTAAACATTCTACATTTTGAAAACACTGTTTGGCCAATGAGGAAGACATCAAATCCTAAGTTTTAAGTGGCTCAAACCTTGATATTTTCCCTCCTTTGTTGTATGGCTTCTTTCCTTCCTCCATTGTTTACAATTTGCAAAGCAAAACCCTAGTGAAAGAAAGGGGAAGTAGGTGAGGGGAGGGGATGAAGGGATTAGGGAGAAGATAAGATAATGCCAACAATAGGATTTGTTCCAAATCTTAAGGCATCAAATCCTGAAGGTGAGATATAAATCCTATTTTCTTGTGATAGGATGGAATTGAATTTAATATTCAGTTTTATTCTACATCTATAAATTGTAAGCCCATAGAGGAAAAATATATATGAGGGATGAGGAAGAGGAAGTGCAGATGTGAGAAATCTGTTGTTGTAATCTCCTGTTGAATAATAAGAAAGCCGATACCTCTGTTTGGTGGATGTAGCCCAGATTGGTTGGGTGAACCACGTTAATTTCTGTCTCTATTGTTAATGTTGTCTCTGTGAATTTTTTAGTTTCTGCTGCGTATATTCCTACAAGATTGAGATAAATTTTATATCACTAGAGATATCTCTATGAGTTGAAGGTTTTTAGCCTCCATAATGTCCCAATGCTGAAAGGAAATCGATAGAGGTAACCTCAAACCAAGCTTTTAGTTTGGTAGCTAGCCCTCCAAAACCAAGGAGGGATATATCTATCAAAAAAATAGCTAAGGGTTTGACTGGATGAAGAGTGGATTTTATGCTAGATGGCTCATCTCTAGGGTTTCGAAAGATATAGAGTTTTTGTACTAGATCAGGGATGAAAACCAAGTAACTAGGTCAAAGTATCAAAGGGTCACAACTGCAAGAGATATGAAGGAGAAAGATAACTATGCTTTTGTGATGGGCTTAGGATTTTGTCAGTGTAGTGTAGGGTTTGAAAGTGAAAGAAAATTTCAATGAGAATGTGCACCATGAATTCATTAGACAAGAAGGAAAATTACATAAAACGACATTCCCAACAAAACGAAGATTTCATGAAAGAATTCTGCTTATAAATTTTTTAGGAAAATCATTGAAGAAGGAAGATATGGAAAGGAGACATGTATATCATCTATATAAAACTATAACAGAGAAAATAAAACATCACAAACTTGCAACATGAGAATTCCTCGATAATAGATGCAACTGGTCTTTTGATTTCTTGAATAAAAAGATGAAGTACAAGTTACAAGAGTTCCACCTTCTGATGTCCAACCATCAAAATGACTAATAAATCCATACATATAGATGAAAAATCATTTCCCCTCTCTCAGGGGTCGAATCCTACAGTGGAGGAACAATTCACATGATTTTCTCACCTAAAATCTAATGACTAGGGAGGTTAACAAAAATCTCCTCACAATAGAAAAACTGATATATTTGACCATGAAAAGAATTTACCATGAATCTACCTAATTTTCACTCTAACAAAAATATTTACCATTTATTACATCATTACAATTCTATAAAAGAGTAATTACATCAACAAAATTCGAATTGGACTAATAAAACTGAGAAAATAGGCTTCCAGACAAAATCACAACGAATTCACAAGAAAGTGCAACGTGTTAGGTGTAAGTGACTTTTGGAGGCCTTCCTGATGTCCAAATCAAGATTTGAAATATGCTAGAGAAATATTTTCCATCTAATACACCATATAATATTCAAGCACTAAAGAATAATGCTTCTATCCTTTCAAAAATCATTTCTCCCACAACTACTCCAAAAGCGCAGCGTGGTTATGAAAAAATAGGCAGAAAGATGTTTTTAAGGTGATTTTTTGACCTTTTCACCCACCAGAATGTGCTCACATGGCTCTCGCAATGGCTGAAGTTGATGTACAGGTCAAAATAAATTTATAAATGTAAATATTTTGTCGTTTTGATTCCCCCAACAAAAGCACAGTGTGAGGCTCGCTACCCTTTTGGACCAAAAATTGTGTAAAATTGCCAAAATGCCCAAAAACTTCAAAAATGTTCAAATTTTTTCCAAATTTTCTCAAATTTGTTCTATAATTGCTCCATGAAGACCTATGATGGTACCTTATACTATGAGGGAAGCATTAGCAGGCAAATCCAACTTACCCTTCTCTTTTTGCTTCATTAGGGTTTCCTCGAGTTTTTCCTTTAACTGCTTGATTCTTACATGAGACACCTGATTTCATGTGTAGTAATGCATGAACATGTTTATTTGAATGTTTTTGTTCCTATTTTCCCTCTTTAGGAGTTTCTCCAAGTGAAAATTGACTCTATCAAGCCAATATTCCCTATCCTTCTCAATTTCTGCCAATATGAGCTCATTAACTGTCATTTGGGTCCTTGGTGTAGATGCTTCTCTCTGTTGTTGAAGTTCCCTTTTCAGGCCTATATTCCTTGGTATCTTTCTTCTTAGCTACTCTTTCTGAATATCTAAATCATAAATCTCAACTACAACCTTACCCTTTACATATTATTTTCTCAAATCAACCTTAGGATTATTCAAGAGTAGTTGATTTACCTTTAATTGCATATTCTCCTGATGCAAGAATGAAACAAAAAATTTAGCCTTTGAAAAGCTCTCCTTAAGTTATCTGATCTAAAAAATTTATCCAAGATGATTTTTTATGGTGTCTTTTTCTCTTCATTCACCTCCAAGTCTTCCATTTCAGTGTCAAGATGGAATGGCTCCTCATATTTCAAAGGCGCTTCATGGTGTGATGATGATCCATGTTCAACTAATGTAGGCTTGGCCCTTTCAACAATGTTTAGAGAAAACACAAGAATCCTTCCTCTTTGATATGATTTATTCACCTAAGCCCTAGGTGTCTTCCTGAATGAACTTTTTCTATATGAGCCAATCTCCCTTGGCTTGGATGGTGTTGATGATGTTGTTGATGGTGTACTTTGGCTAGTATGCCGACTAGCAGGGGGAAAAAGATAGTTGATTGCATGAATGTCTCCCAAGAGATTTGAATATGTGTGAGCTGGTGTAAGAAAATGATTTTGATGAGGCCATGGTGGAAAATACTAGCTTGGTGATCACGCTCTTTATGCTGCACTTTCTCTACCATTTTAGCCAAGCTTTTGTAGAGATAATATGGGTAGATTGAGAGTTTTTACCCCTGTGAAATGCATTAAAAATATGACATGATATTTTTAAACCCTTGAGAATCTACCCTCACATGTGAAATACCTCATTATGGCCATCATCAATGGAGGAAACTTGTCTAGCAACTGTCCAAAAAGAAAAAATTTCTTGATGACAACTTTATAATGAATTTTAATGAAATATTTGTTATTTTGAACATCCGAATCTGAGTTATTGAACCAATTTTTTGCACTATTTGGTATCCCTGTAGCTATTGCTATGGCCTCAGTTGAAATTGTAAAACTCACTCTTGCAATGGCGACCTTATCTCTCCTAAGGTTTGTAGAAAACAAGCTTGTTAGCTTGGCATGATATCCCACTTGTTGGATTTTCTCACAAAACCCTAAACATCCTACATTTCTAAAACACTGTTTGGCCAATGAGGAAGACATCAAATCCTAAGTTTTAAGTGGCTCAAACCTTGATATTTTCCCTCCTTTGTTGTATGGCTTCTTTCCTTCCTCCATTGTTTACAATTTGCAAAGCAAAACCCTAGTGAAAGAAAGGGGAAGTAGGTGAGGGGAGGGGATGAAGGGATTAGGGAGAAGATAAGAGGGTAGGAAAATTTTGGGAGGTATATAGGTGTATTATTAAGCTTAGGGAGGTGGAAAATGATAAGAAGAGTGTAGGGATTAAGTTAGGGAATTAAAACACAGTCATAACCCTAAAACTGCCCAAAAAAGAAACGTAGGAGCTAGGGTTAGGTGTAGGGGTTAGGTAAATGAGGGTGAGAGGGCTGTGGGAAATGTATTTGGGTGTGGGTAAGAGCATAGTATGTAGTGAATTATGTGTTTGTGCTTGCAACTCAAACTATGGATCTCACCCACCAAAAACACAGTGTGGGGACTGTGGGAGGATTTCACCACTTGAAAGAATGAAAAAAATGCTGGTAGGAGGTGGAAGAGCTTAAAATTACTTGTCAACAGGATGATGAAACCTTCAATTTTCCCTGAAAACCATCGAAGATGAAATTTTTTCCTCTAGAAGTGAAAATGCAACGAAGGCTCAAAAAGGCAGTGTGGTTGCCTGAAAATGCAGCGTGGCTCCCTGGAGAGGGTACCAATCACCTTTTGAGAGTATCCTTCTAATATTTCTTTATTGATATGGTCTTTTCTGGTGATTTAGTTCTCAATGCCAATGAAATGATTGAAAGAGATTCTTGTATAGTCTTTTGTAGCTCGTGGGAATCAAATTCTCTTCATAGTGGTGCAGTGGCCCCACCATGTGTTTTTATCTTTGACTTGAAACTACAAATTTGGAAACTTGTGAAACATGTTACATCCATATTTGAAAAAATATTACACTTTAAAAAAAACTTTATTGAGAATTTTCCATATTACTACTCCTTCAATTGCGAATTTATTGGTGAAATGAATGATTTTTTATGATTTGACCCTAAGACCTAATTGTGACACTTCATGAAATGAGATTAATGAGGACCATGGTGGTATGATTGAGATGATAATGGAGACATTTCAGTGGTGAATTATCCAACTGAATTGTGTCAATGAATCGAACATGAAATTTTTGAAAGGAGTAGTAACAAACCTAGACATACTAGCTAGTGACCAAATTTTTATTTGAAGACCTACTAAAACCATAAAAAATTGACTTGAGACCCTAAAAAAAGCCTTGTAAGAGAAAATTTTATCACTAGTGACAGAAATAATTTACTGACACTAACATTGGCTCCAACCGGGGATGGCAGCTCCTTGGAGGTGTCAAGAACACTATAGACCAAGGAGCCTTATCCATTGGGCATGGAGTAAAAAATCAAACGACCAAAATCAAAACTAAAAACTGACTAAAAAATTGAATTGAATTTGACTGAAACAAAAACTAACCATACTTACAAATAATCAGCCAATCAAGGAAACCTTATGGCCTTCACCTCGGGCTCCAAGATTCAATGATTAACTCCTTCATACTTCGACAAAAAAGTAACATGATATGTAGAATGATACTGAGAAACTTTAGAAATTTGATCAGAAGAGGTAGTGCTTTAGAAGCCTACCATTGACTGGTCCTCCTCCATAGTCTTTCCCATTCATTTCCTCCAACAAGTAAGCGTGTTTCCCTCTTGAAGATGAAATCTCGAACTTACCGTGCTTTCCTTTATCTTCATTTTGAGCATCCCAACAGAGGAGCACATCATCCATATTGAAGTCATCCACCTTTTTTTGCGGTCATGAACTTTCTTGGTTATTTCTTGAAGCTTAGAAGTGTTTTGAAACACTTCCTCCCTAGTTTGTTACAAATGAATCTTTTGGTTTATCCATCGCTGAACATCATTCGGTTCATTTCCAATTTCCTACATTTTGGAACAGGGTCTCCTAACAAGCTGTGAAACCAGTCCATTTTGATTATTTTTTATTATATTTAGTCTAGCGCAGGGGTTTTGGGGCGGGTCAAAGCCCCGAACGCATTGTAATGGGTCAAATGGTAAACTAGGGGTTCGAAAACCATGGGTTGTGGACCATAGGAAATTCGAGGCTAGATTGTTATAAATAGAGATGTATTTTGTATTGTAAAGGATAAGAAATGACGAGCTATTGATGCGATCTGTTGTTTAAGCTATCTGTTTGGGTTTTTGGGAACAGACTCCAACTGGCTGTGTGCGCGGAGATCCTAGTCTAGCTGTGTGCAGACCTGGTTACTGTGTGCGCAGGTTGGGAAGGGAATTGTAAGGAAAGATTAATGAACGAATGAATGTGAAAGGTTGTTAGAGAACTGAATTTATGAGTAATGTTGTGTGAATTACCGATATTTTCTGTATTATGCATTTCTGTCTTTTAGCTGCGAAAGATCTGTGTATTTCATTCTTGGATCTAGATCTGTTATGTCCTATTTATGTAATGATATATTAATGTTTTAAGAAGCATATAATTATAAATCTAGTGCACGTGGATGTGAATAGAGACTGGATTAAACTCTGCACATAACAAGGTAATCTGGGAATTACAGAATGAAACGCAGCTCTGCTTGCCTTACCCATCCTTTCTCAGGGTGCGGAAACTTGGTTCCAGCACCCACCCATACTACTTCATGTGAGACTTTGACCTGCGCAAGCAGGTCACTGCCGAAAGGGCCAGTAGTATAGGGGTTTGTTGGCAAACCTTGCACACCAAACCTGGGTCAGGACCCCTCAAGCTAACAAATGGTTCTGTTGCCAGGACCGAAAGAAGCCCGAGAGAGGGATCAGGTAATGACAAGAGAATAATGGAAGTCTAATAGAAAAGAGATCGAAGACTGGTTCGAAAGACAGATCCAGGAGTTCACAGTAAAAGAAAATCGCAGTGAGAAGTTAACAGAGGAAAGGTGGAAAAATAGGTAAGTCCTTACTGAAAGCTATGAAATATTCTTTGTGACCTTTGCAATTGAACTCTAGGAGTGGCTGGCCAGACTTGTGGAATTCTAGAAGTGCTGGAAGGACGAGCGGGTCACTTAGTGGACCCCAGAGTTGCTCGAACAACTTGAAAAAACTGATAATACTATCACACGCACGGTGGATCACTGGGTGGATAGTGTGTTGGGAGGATTTGTGATGGAATTTTCCATTGATCAGTTTGTATCTTCCTCTGAGGCCGGACGACGATTCTTCAAAGGGATCCGGGGAAAATTTCTGAGGACGTTACCGTTGATGATCAAGAAATTATTGTGCGGAAAGAGCATTCTGTGTAGTCATACTAACTGAATGACCTCAGATCTAGATGGGAGCACAACACGCAGTGGTAAGTAATATCAAACCAACCTTGACAGAGGAAGATCTGCCTATAATCTGTTGCAAGAACCAGCTGCGTAAGATCCCCCAGCTACACCGCCACCTAGGCCGCACAAAGGTAAGAATTCACCCATACCACCACCTACGCTGGACAGTGATATGGATGCGCATCTGAAACTGCCTACCTTCAAGGGGGTAGGAGATGAGGATATGAATCGGTTTTGGTTTGTGGCAGACTCTGTCTGGATTGCGCAGAATGTGGCGAGTGACACGATAAAGAGGGCACAACTGTCTTTAGCATTCAAAGATAGAGCCCTGGATTGGTATATGTGATACATTGCCTAGAACGGGAACACATCCATTCAAGATATCAAAGATGCTCTGAAGCAACAATTCTGAAAGCCGAAATATTATTCCCAGCTGGTAGCGGAGGTAAAGGACTTCAAACAAGGTGCGTCTAAGTCTGTATGGGAGGCTGATCAGCGATTAGAAAAAGCGATTAGGGAGGGAGGGTTCGAATATGATGATAGGAAACATACAGAGTGGTTCATCGCTATGCTGCTACCTCACCTACGCACACCGATGAGTCATTAGACCTTTGAATCACAGGAGAAAGCTGTGGAAGTCGCTATGAAGCTAGAATCTGCATCCCGGGAGGATACGTCAGCAGGGGTACAACAAATCTAGGAACAACTTGGGGCTATGCATATGGAGATACAGAAAGAGCGAGGAAAGGACAGTTGCGCAGATCTCTGGTGCATACGTTGCCGGGTGTCTGGCCATATGAAGGATTAGTGCCCTTTACTTATGGATTACATGTAAGCAGGAGGACCTAGTCTGATACGCCCAGGGGCAAGTAGGGAACTTGTCTTGTTGCGACCAGGTTCAAGCAGATCTGTGCTATGGTGTGATGATTGTCGGGTAGCAGGATTACATGATACGAACCATTTCCCTCGGCTAGGTGCGTATGCCCCATAACTAAAGCAACAATGGTGCCAGTTCTTCCGATTAGTGGGACATGATGAGCAGAATTATCGTACGTATGACTTAATGATGGATCGTGGGAATTTATATAGGGTACAATCGGACCCTGCATCGCCAATACTTGCTGCGCACTTTGGAGGATCACCGGCCCGAGGCAGAGGAGGTCGGGGAGGAAGCACAAATCGAGGACGTGGACAGCTAATTTGTTATAACTGTAGAGAAATAGGGCACTTTTCCAGAGAATGCCCTAATCCCACCAGGCCATCGTGCAAATATTGTAGATAGCTAGACCATGAGGTAGAGGATTTCCCAATTTTAATAGCCAAGATGGAGGAAAAGCAGCCCACCCCTACGTAGAATGTACAGAGAGTTAAAACCTAGCTAAGGAAGGCAGATCCAAGTGTAAAAGTCATGAAAAGTGGTGGGCTGGTCACCCAGGGAGCCGATGAAGAGCTTGCCTCCGGGAAGGAGTGCGTTTCAAAGAAAAAGCACCACTAGTAGCCCCCGCGCATCCTCAGATAGAAGGAGTTGAGCCCTTTTTGAAGGCATGTCTGAAGTTGCTAAGGAATCTTCAGGCCGTAGGAAATCTCCAAGAATTACTAAATACCTGCGCAACTCGGCCCAATTTGATCCCTGAGACCAAGGATGTACACAAACTATATAGCTATAAGAAACACATCGGAAGAGAGATGTGATTAACTGCACAAATTGGTGACTATGAGATGGATCAGGTTATCTTAGATCTTGGATCGGATGTGAACGTCTTACCAAAGCAAACATGGCAACGAATGGGAGAGCCTAAATTGGAATGGTCCACTATCCAACTGCGAATGGAAAATAAACAAAAGATCATCCGTCTGGGTAGGTTTCCGAAATTCATGGTTGACATCGCAGGGGTAAGGGTCCTAGATAATTTTGAAGTAATAGAAATAGTAGAAGACGCGGATCCCTACCCTGCGCTCCTCGGGCTGGATTGGGCAATAGAAATGGGGGTTGTCATCAATCTCAAGAAACGCAACGTGGTGTTCGAAAATAAAGGTATGCATGTCATAGTACCACTAGATCCAGCAGAAGGTGCATGGTATATAGAGCCAGCCTATGAGAAGGAGGAATTAGATCACATTTATAAATTAACTGCACAGGATGAAGATCGGGTGAACCCCACGGATGAAGGAATGCTCTGCTGGGAAAAGGACAGTGAATGTTTTTCCAACTCTGATGAGGAGCTAGAAAATTGGCGAGGTTGGTTGCACGAGGTCTCAGCGCTTCAAAGCCTTCAAACCATCAGGAATTTTCGTCGCATCTCTACCACTGAAAGAACCCTGCCCTACCAGGAGGACGCAGGTGATAGTCAGTAGCCTGTTGAACCTAAGATTCCCATGGAACGTAGGCTAGGATCACTGCCACTAACACTAAACGGAACACCTACGCAAGGACCAGTTTCTTCACTCAGGGGAAGTATTGGAGTAGGGTGATCCTGCGCATAGGGACGCTAGTTGCCAGATGGGCCCTGAGGACAGTCGACCTATGTAGATACTTGCTGATGTACAACACTCAAGGGTGGGATCAAACCTTGCCCGGACAGACTTGCCAGGGTACAACTGACCTAAGCATGCATCAGATTACGGACCTGCCTGAACCCACGTATAACCAGGAGAATCTGTGAACGTCTCAAGAAATAAATGGCACAAGGATGCGTGACACAACCCTATCGCACAGGGATGTCCCGCCCACGGGTGAAGTAAAGGGCTCGAAATGACTGATGGCCAACTTATAGATACACGTTGCGTTGACCCTCATTCAGGGTACGCGAACGAAATACAAGCGTCACCCATGGTCTGAAATTCCATGGACATGACCTCGAGCACGAAGGACGACCATCAACACATCCCGATTTGATAAGAAAAGAAAGTTACAAGTATGAAAAATAGGTGGCAGATCATCAATGTAGCCATTTATGGTAAGAAAAATCCGAATGATCGAGGGTATGTGCCATGAACGAGCTACTTCACCATTAAACAACTTCGGACGGTGTGCGGATGGCTGGAAGACTTCGCGCTAGGCTATTTATTCACCCTACAACATGCTCCTGCTATCTGCGTACTAGTTTTTTTCATTCATCCACATTCTCTGTGACACTCGTCTTTTTTTTAATAGGATGGACCCTAACCTGCCGATGGATCCGTTCCCAGCAAACATTGTCCCGAGAGGACCTGGGTATGCTGAGTGCAGTCATAGGAGTGAGCACGAGTTTTCGACAGAAAGGATTGTCTGCGGACCACGCACAGAAGGAACGCTGAGATACAGGGACATGCTGCAACTTCTTCGCAACTCCCAAGCACTGCCCACCAGAAGCAATGTATCTTCACTCCCTCGCACTGCCCTAGTGAACACTCTTGACCCAACTACTGGGGGCGTACAAATATATTTAGCATAGTATCTAGTACAGAGCTACAAGGACTATCCTCCAGAGTGCTGCGAGAGGTTCGCCACCGTGACTGGGACAGGAAACAACAGTATGACTTACCTCCAGAAGTACGAGCCCAACGGATTTTAGTGGTCACGAATGCAACGCGTATTATTCAGGAACAGCTAACGCAGGGCGCACAATTGGTTGAAAATTATACACACCTATGGACAGTAGTACAACACCATTCTATGCTTTAGCAGGTTCAACAGGAATTACAGCAGGCAGAAGCTGTTCTGGATCAAGTCTGAGCCTCCACACCCTCTAACATCTTTGCACAATGCCTAGCTGCCATGGATAAGATTGAGAACCTTCGCTACTCCAAGCAGGTTGTTCGAAAACGATTGAAACCATGGTCCAACACCGCACTCTAGCTTGCCCACGATGCTCAGTCTGCCATTGCGCGCCTCCACCGACTGTTAGAATGGGTTACTGCGGCTACAGATGGGCCTGCCTCCTTGACGCTGGTCAAAATTGTGCAACAAACTGTGGCCCAATGTCAGGCAGTACTCCCTCCGCTTGTCCACACTCTGGATACTTTGTGCGCGCGTATAGAAGCCACACCCCTTGCAGTGACTCGGGACGAGTCACAAGATTGTGTTGGGGGAATGTTGGAACGGGGTCTCCTAACAAGCTGCGAAACCAGTCCATTTTGATTATTTTTATTATATTTAGTCTAGTGTAGGGGTTTTGGGGTGGGTCAAAGCCCCAAACACATTATAATGGGTCAAAGGGTAAACTAGGGGTCCGAAAACCATGGGTTGTGGACCATAGGAAAGTCGAGGCTAGATTGTTATAAATAGAGATGTATTTTGTATTGTAAAGGATAAGAAATGACGAGCTATTGATGCGATCTATCGTTTAAGCTATCTGTTTGGGTTTTGGGGAATAGACTACTACTCGCTGTGTGTGCAGAGATCCTAGTCCAGCTGTGTGCGGACCGTGCTGCTGTGTGCGCAGGTTGCGAAGGGAATTGTAAGGAAATATTGATGAACGAATGAATGCGAAAGGTTGTTAGAGAACTAAATTTGTGATTATGTGTTTCTATCTTTTAGCTGCGAAAGATCTGTGTATTGCGTTCTTGGATCTAGATCTGTTATGTCCTATTTATCTAATGCTATATTAATGTTATAAGAAGCATATAAATATAAATATAGCGCACATGGATGCGAATAGAGACTGGATTAAAATCTGCACAGAACAAGGTAATCTGGGAATTACAGAACGAAACGCAACTCTGCTTGCCTTACCCA
The DNA here is from genome assembly GCA_034641835.2 of Pinus albicaulis. Classification (NCBI taxonomy): domain Eukaryota; kingdom Viridiplantae; phylum Streptophyta; class Pinopsida; order Pinales; family Pinaceae; genus Pinus; species Pinus albicaulis. The sequence goes on along the minus strand of CM076579.1, from coordinate 582,200,262 downwards.
TCCTTTCTCAGGGTGTGGCAACCTAGTTCCATCACCCACCCATACTACTTTGGGTGAGACTTTGACCTGCGCAATCAGGTCACTGCCAAAAGGGCCAGTAGTATAGGGGTTTGTTGGCAAACCTTGCACATCGAACCTGGGTCAGGACCCCTCAAGCCAACAATGCACTATCTTCATGACTGGAACAACAAGAGAAGTAGGAAAGACTATATCAACTCCATATACTAACTCAAAAGGTGACATGCCTATGGAATTCTTATTACTTATTTTGTCTGCCTACAAGGCATTGATGAAGTTCTTATGCAAAATTTTCTTATTTACCTCCAGTGTCTTCTTGATAATATTGAACAAAGACTTGTTCGAAGACTCGGCCAATCCACTTCGTTGTGGGTAGTATGCAATTGAATGACCCAATGTGATATTGTACTTCTCACAAAATTCCACCATGTTTGTGGACTTAAATGTAGTTGTGTTATCTATGATGATATTCTACAGACAACCAAATATAAAAAATATATTATATTCCAAAAATTGAATGATAACCAAATTATTTGCTTGCTTGGTTGGGATTGTCTCAATCCACTTATGTTGGGCGAGTAATGAAGGATGGATCTCACCTATGAAATTGAGACCCCATTGCTGAAATGGTACCTAGACTGATATGGGATGCAAAGGCAGCAAGACCAACTTCCTCTTCCCTTGGAAAATTTTATATTCGTGACATCTCATCACGGTATTGTACACATTAGAAAAAATAATGGGCCAATAGGAACCAACCATCAAAAATTTGTTCATTGTTGCCTTCCAGAATAAATGACAACCAAAATCACCCTTGTGAAAGCCAGTCATCACTTCCTTCACTTCACTTTCGACAAGAAAATTCAACAAGACACCTCCTGGGTCTTCCCAATACAAAACACGTCTAAAATATAATATTTTGAAGCCTTTAATTTGAGTGATATACCTTTCTAGACACACCTAAAGGAGGATTTAGTTGTTGTAGAACATAAACTATATCAGCCTATCAAGGGGATGAAATGAAAATCTGAGATACTCGTGTCAAAAATTCATTAATCTCCTCTTCAGAAAGTGAAGAAATCAGATTTATGTCTAGTGCATGTAAATTAGATTCTGCCATCAACTTTTCCAAACCCTGTCCCTTGATTAGATTTTTCGGCATGGACGAAATCCATTTCCCTTGCCTCCCTTGGGGATTAGCTTGCATCAACACATCCTTCACCGTTGCATTCGAAACATAAGATATGATGTGAGAGCGTTAGATATATACCCAAAAGTACTTTTATTCTTTCACGAAGACCAAAGTTTGTTTCTCAATAATGTTGTATCGCAGCGTTGCATCTCTTATTGTTCAGCTGAAAAAGGAAATTGGCTGATCTGTTTTTTAATCCTTTTTCTGCATTAGTATGGCAGCCAAAGAGTACCCAGAAGAAAAATAAAAGATAATGAAGTCTAAAGTATAACCAAGGTTGATCAATGTGGGAGCACATGTTAAAGTGTAATATTCCAAAATTAGCATGCAGCTAATTGGAATATTAATTTTTTCTTTTTTCCTTTAGATAGAAGAATAAGTGGGTAGGGAGACCCATTAATCTCTTTAGTAGGAAAAAATTCACTCATAATGTGAATAAGAGTCATCAAAGTAGTTGGATAAAGCACCCTTATGTGTGAATAGAGGATGAAGCATGTGGAATGGGTCAACTTTGACCAAATCAATAGCACTGGTATGGAGGGAGTGGACATTCAATGAGAGACAATGTAGTTTTTAAGGGAGATCCCTTGCATGGAATTAATGGCTTTAATGAATGGGGCTGAAGGTGAGGAAGCTCACCAAACATATAAGGAGGGGAATGACAGCCATGGAAGGCATGATTGAGTATTATTTTTTTTATGGTCTGTTATGACTTGTTTCTCTTTTCAATTGTTTAGTAGAGAATGCAATGCTATTTAGCACAAGGGTGTTCCCGAGCAGGAATCCCACCTTCATCCTTGGGGGATTTCAAGTGCCCACTTAGGAGAAGTTATTGGGCTAAATTTCCACATTCCGAAATTAGGCCAAGCTACAACCTTCTTCTACAGTGTAGTTTCTGTTTAGAGTCGTGCTGAGTTGCAGGATGCAACATTGGAGGATTTGATAGGGCCATTTATGAGCTAGTTTTCACTGGAGGAAGCATTCCTTCCATTGGGAGTCTAGCAAGGAAGGTCTTTGGGCATTATTGATACATTTGGCAGCAGGCCAAGCCATTAGCATCCCCTACAATGCAGTTCCAGTATTAGACTGCATTATTTTAGGGAAGAGTTGCAGGGGTGGTTTCAGTGTATGATTTGGGGAGTTAGATCTTCAGTGGAGGGATCAAACTTACACCCAGAGAGTCTATTAGAGGATAGACACATATTTATACATCATATTTAGCCATATCTTCCCAATTATTTTGCTATAGTGAATCTTCAACCCTGGGGTTGCATTTCACCATTGTATTTTTGGTGTATTTCCAGAAACCCTCTTGGGTTGTCCTTGAAAGGTGATATAGAACCTTGATCTCTATTTCTAGTATCTCTTGAGGCATCTATTATCCATTTTGTATCATTGTATGTTTCTAGTTACAACTATGTCTACTATGACTGTGCTGTGTTAATATTTCGACATTATTGTAACAACTACTAATCATATATTTTGTCCATGTGATTTGTGGAGATTTGTATTGTATTGCTTGAGTGATTTGTTCCTCAAGATTTTATGTCCACTATTTCAACTATATCATAATATAATGGCTCCATATTGGTTTCATATAATTGTACATTGATCTTCACTACTACTTTCCATTATTGTGTTCAATATTGTTGCTTTTCATAATTTGGAATATTACATAAAGCATATTTGATTGAATTAAATGAATTCTTTGCAATTTCTTACCATATTACCTCGTTTTCCTTCTTTAGCATATCTATCATATCTATAAGGTGCTCAATGAGATTAGGGATGAATCTCCTCAAAAAAATTATCTTACCGTTGAATGACTGGATCTCCCTTTTGTTCCTTGGGAAGACCAACTACTGAATAGCTTCGATCCTGGAGGGATCAATGCGGATGTCATGTTTTAAGATGATGTGCCAAATTATTTTTCCCTCCTCCATGGAAAATAAGCTTTTCTTAGGATTCAGCGAGATGCCGTATTTTTTGCATTTTTGAAGCTATTCTCAAGTGGTCTAAGTGTTCATCATCTGACTGTGAGAAGATAGTAACATCATCAAGGTAAACTACAAGAAGTAAATCCTTCTCATTGAAGAAAGAAATGTCCATAGCCCATTGAAATGTAGCCCCTACATTCTTGAGCCGAGGTGGAATTTTGGCGTACATGAAGGTACCCCATGGCATTGTAAATGTTGTTTTCTGTTGGTCATCTTCATGCATGAAGATCTGGTTGTATCCTGAATATCCACTGAGAAGTGACATCCTTGAAGCTCCAAAAACCCTCTTCAAGATGTGGTCTATCTTTGGCAAAGGATAATTGTCCTTTAAGGACACCTTGTTCACATTTTTGAAATCTATGCAAAGAAGAATCTCCCCTATATTATTTGAATCTCCCCTATATTATTCCTTACTGGCACAAGGTTAGACATCTAGTTTGAAAATCGAATAGGAACTGTAATAATAGCTTTTTAAAGTCTATTTACCTCTTGTTTGATCAATGGCAAATACTTAGGATTGATTCTCCTCAACTTTTGGTGGAATGGATTTTGATCTGGCTTGATTGTGATGGTGTGATGGATGATTTATTTTTTGTACACCTTTAAATATAATACTCCCAAGTGAAAGCATTAGAAAAATCACTCAAGAGAGATGTATATTTCCCTTTCAACTCAGGGGATAAAGACCTCGATAAACTGACTGTCTTGGTGTTATTTGTTGTACCAATGTTTACATATTCAACATCTTCTTCTCTGGGGACCATTGTTGGCTTTTTGGCGACATCATCATGGTCGAATAACTCTTCCAAATGTACTACACCTTATGGAATGTTATTTTCCTTCAGCTGCAACACCTCAACTTCAATAGCTTCAATTACTTGATCATCTTCATTATACACTTCATCAATATGGGAGTTAGAAAACTCCTCCTCTATCTGCATGAAGATATTTATCTGTTTATCATCCCAAAATAATTTCCAGTATCTTAGATTTTTAGGGAAATTTGGGTGATGCTTCACATGAATTTCAAACTTTTTAGTAGCATGAATAGGAGTCTTAAAATTGCTAGCCGTTGTGACAACTGAATCGACCATAAAATTTTGACTTCTAGGAATCATAGACAACGTATATTTTGTGAAAGTTTTAAGAATATCAAGAACAAAATTACGATAAGCTCTCATCCTAGGATTTTTGTCTTGGTACTCCCCTTTTACCTATTTTATCACCAGCTCGGAGTTGCCATATACTGCAATACTTTTCGCGCCTAGCCTTTTCAAAATTCGGAGACCGGTGATCAAGGCTTCATATTTAGCCTCATTGTTTGAGCAGTCAAAGGATTGCTTATAAGAAAAATATATTACATTCCATGGGACTTTATATGAATGATGTATATGTATACATATCCAGATTCTGATACCAGCTCCATCTTTTCCCAAAGCACCTTCGAAACTCCATGGTCCAAAGACCCTCGTCGTCATCAGGAAGCTAGAATTTTGTGGGTTGATATGTCTTTTCTTATTTTTGACCTGCTATCTCAATCTGTTCTTTACCTTTCTGTGACTCAACATATATTTTTTTTGATTCTAATGAATTTTTCTTTGAAGTTATTGGCTGCAAGCTTTCAAAATTCTGATTTCTGTTTTTGCTTTCAAGACTGCTTGGACACTATTTGACAATTCTGAAATTTATTCACCTTCTACAAGCTGAATATCTAAATCATCAGTACCATGATCATTATAAAATATGAAAGAATCTAAATCAGTATGTATAGAGTGAATTATGTGTTTCTTAGGTTTATCTTTTCTAGTGATCATGTATTTCACTTTCACTGCTCGGTATAACTTCCTAAGTTGTCCAAGTACTGGAATTGTTGCATATGAAAAAACAAGTTCTAGATTACCCCTTAATTTGGCTCCCAAAGACCATGAAAGTAGTATGCCATACCTTGGAGGTATGTCATCAACAACATCCATCAACACATTTTTGGTGGGAATCTGATCCAAAGAGACAACTAAGTCTTTGATAAGACCAAGGCATCGAACTCTACTGGAATCAAAAGAATAAAGGTCATGATAGGGTCGGGTTATGTATAGCCCAAAATTATCCATGATAGCCTTAAAAATTAAATTATGTGAGGCCCTGGAATCCAGCATGGAATTATGGAGAACATAATCATGAATCCTCAAACTAAGATAAAGGGGAGGGACTTCATTGTCTTCAATATTTCCATCTACGACTGGACCAAATAGAAGTTAGGGATAGTAATCACTGAGATTGACCATGTCTGACATGCCATCTACTTTCAACATTTTTGAAATTTGAGATTTATATCTATCATTCTTTACATGCTCAATGAGGGGAATAGACACCTTTAACTTAGAAATTTCACTCTCTAAGGTAAACAAGTTAGATTGTTTCTCTACCTCTTTTACAATGGTGTCCCACTTTTCAGGCTGCTCTTTTGTTGGATATTCCTTCCTTTGAACTTATTTAACCTTCTTTGATGTATTTGTAGAAAGCTCATAGTTTTTGCTCTGATTTATGGTAGCAGGCTCCTTATCCTTGTTGGAACTAGCTTGGGAATTTTGTTTGGGCTGAGTATCTTTTTGAATAGTTGTCCTATTTTGAGTAGAAGTAATAGGAACATATCGGTTTGTCAAACTTTATTGTCTCTACGCTGAGCTGAAATAATTTAGGTACCCCTTTTGATAGTCTTCAAATTGGACTGCCAACCCATCATCATTTGCAAGTACAATTTCATGGTAATCTGGCACATATGTTTCTTCGGTATACTCATCATCCTATGTAAGATAAACAGGTCTCTGATATTTTGAAAAGAGAAGGTTTTCTTCAACAATTTCATCTTCATCTTTAGGTCCTTGGGCATAGTTCTGCTATAATGGAGTGCGGATTTTTTGTTGAGCTTGCTAATCTGGAGCTGTATGTTCTCTCTGCTTAATCCTGAACTGTGGTTTCTACTTTTGTCCTTGGAAATTGGGCTTCCAGAGTTGATTGTCTGGCTACCTTTTTGAAATGGAAATTATATCTACCATCTTCTCCATGGTTCTAATAAAACTATCCAACTTTTCTTCAGATGAGCTTGATGTTTATTCTTAATTGTGACACTCTTTTCAAATTTTCATTTTGATTTTTTGATAAAATGATTGGCTTCAACTTTGACTGCATTTTTCTCCATCTCCTCCAATGATTAAGGATTTATTTCTCTAAGTTGATATGCCATATCATGGTCAAAGACATATAGATAGTGCAACAAGGCCAAATCAAATGGGGGTTTGAGATTGACGGGAATGGAATTGTACACTTATTGAAGCGGGTACTATAGTCTTTAACGAACTCATTAGGCTGTGTTTTCAATGAGTTATACTTGGCTAATATCTAGAGTGTATTTTTCTTTTCCTCCCACTTAGTGAAGAAAATATCTGTCAATTGCTGTGAATTCTGCACTGAACCAACTACCAAATCTCTGAACCATTTCTTTACTTCTACTGAGAAACTCCGAGAAATAATTCTCATCTTTGCATCATCATTGTCTACTTCTTATAAATCTATGAAATCTATGATCTTGTCAATGTGTTTCCTCTATGTAACATCGGTGGTTCCATAAAAAAAAGGTAGCTTTTGTCCATACTTCTAAGGTAAATTAGGGAGTTGTCCCAGCATAACTAATGGAGCAAATCGGGCCATAGTTGTTCTAGGAGGTAAGCTTGTAGTCACAACAGGGAGTGTTGGTATGAGAGGTGGTTGTGTAGGAGGAAGTGTGGATGATGAAGAAACAACAGTATGAATGGATGAAGCTGAAAGAGGATCAACAGATAAGAGATCCTGCTGATATTGTATGAAAGCCTTCTCAAAGGTATACTGAATATGGTTTGCTAGTTTTTTATGCTTGTCAAATTGAATCCAAACCTTCCTATCAAAATCTTCTTCTGAATTGGATTCTACAGATGATAAACTAATTCCAGTCTTTAAAGAGTTGAATACAACATTAGATAGAGATGTTACTTCAGATAGCCTTAAAGGACCAAATAAAATTTCGGACAAAGATGTTTTTGATTTGGATCTAAACAATGATAACTCGAACTTTAGATCAAAATGAATATCTTCAAGTGAAAGAAATTCTGAAGTTAAATATGTAGACCTTACCAAAGTAGATGAACTTGATTGAATCTCTGAATGTTGATGTGTTCGTTTTCTTATGAGTCTTTCTATATCTTCAATGGGAGATGCTGGATGTGGATCAAGATTCAATCGTGTGTGCCTTTTAGGAGCTAGTGTATTCTTGTTTCTGCACTTTGGCTCTCTGCAACTTGAATCAACGTTCTAAAAAACTAGGGCCTAGAATTCAATGAAAATGTAATAATACACCCATGGAAGATTTTTCACTTCGTTCCCTGACAACTACACCATAAATTTCAGCTTCCACAATGTCCCAAGGCTGAAAGGAAATCGACAGAGGTAGCCTCAAACCAATATTTTAGTTTGGTAGCTAGGCCTACCAAACCAGAGAGGGCTCTCTCTATGAAAAACACAGCCAAGGGTTTGACTTGATCAAGAGTGTATTTTAGGCTAGATGGCTTAGCTCTAGGGTTCTGAAATATATAGGGTTTTTCTATTGGATCAAGGAAAACCAAGTAACTAGGTCAAAGTTTCAAAGGGTCACAGTTGCAAGAGATATGGAGGAGAAAGATAGCTATGCATTTGTGACGGGCTTAGTATTTTTTCGGTGTATTGTATGGTTTTAAAGTGAAATTAAATTTCAATGAGAATGTGCACCATGAATTCATTAAAAAAGAAGAAAAATTACATAAAATGACATTCCCAATAAAACATAGCTTTCATGAAAGAATTCTGCTTATAAAACTTTTAGCAAAATAACTAAAGAAGGAAGATATGGAAAGGAGACATGTATATCATCTATATAAATCTATAATAGAGAAAATACAACAACAGAAAATCACAACAAGATAATTCATAGATAATAGATGCAATTGGTTCTTTGATTTCCTGAATAAAAATACGAAGTACAAGCTACGAGAGTTCCACCCTCTAATGTCCAACCATAAAAATGACTAAGAAATCTATACATATAGACAAAAAACCATTTCCCCTCTCTCAGGGGTAAAATCCTAGAGTGGAGGAACAGTTCACATGATTTCCTCACCTAAAACCTAATGACTAGGGAGGTTAACAAAACTCTCCTCACAATAGAAAAACTAATACATTTTACCATAAAAATCATTTACAAGCATGAATCTACCTAATTTTCACTCTAACAAACATATTTACCATTGATTACATCATTACAACACCATAAAAGGGTAATTACATAATAAAAAGTTGAAATGGACTAATAAAACTAAGAAAATATGCTTCCAGGAAAAAGCGCAGTGAATTGACACGAAAGCTGATCATCCCAGGAGAAAGAGAAGCGTGTTAGGTGTAAGTGACTTTTGGAGGTCTTCCCGAGGTCCAAATCAAGATCTAAAAGATGATGGAGAAAGATCTACCTGTCTACTACACTATATAATATGAAAATACTAAAAAATTCTACTTATAGCCCTCCAAATAACATTTCTCCCACAACTACTCCAAAACCGTATCATGCTTATGAAAAAACATGCATAAAAGTGAGTTTTAGGTGGTTTTTTAACCTTTTCACCCACCAGAATATACTGAAATGGCTCTCCCAATGGATGAAGTTGATGTACAGGTCAAAATAAATTCAAAAATGTAAATATTTTTTCATTTTTATGACCCCAACAAAAGCGTAGTGTGAGGCTTGTTACCCTTTTGGAATAAAAACTGTGTAAAATTGCCAAAATGCCCAAAAAATTCAAAATTTGTCAAAATTTTTCCATATTTTCTCAAAATCGTTCCACAATTTCTCCATGAAGACTTGTGATGGTATGTTATGCTATGAGGGAAGCATTCACAAGTAAATCCAACTTACCCTTCTCTTTTTGCTTCATTAGGGTTTCCTTGAGCTTTTCCTTTAACTGCTTGATTCTTACCCGAGACACCTCATTTCTTGTGTAGTAATGAACGAACATGTGTATTTTCACATTTTTGTTCTTATTTTCCACATTCAGGAGTTTCTCGAAGTGAATAGTGACTCTATCAAGTCAATATTCCCTTTTCTTGTCAATTTCTGCTGATATGAACTCATTAACTATCATTTGCGTCCTTGGTGGAGATGCTTCTTTCTGTTGCTGAAGTTCCCTTTTGAGGCCTCTAGTCCTTGGTGTATTTATTCTTACCTGATATTCCTGACCATCTGAATCATCAAGCTCAACCAAAACCTTACCCTTAACATTCTTTTCTCAAATCAACCTCAGGCATATTCAAGAGTAGTTGATTTACCTTTAATTTCATATTCTCCTGCTGCAAGAATGAAACCAAAAAGTTAGCCCTTGAAAATCTCTCCTTATGCTCTTCGCTCTCAGCATATTTCTCAAAGATTATTTTCTATGGTGTCTTGTTATCTTCATTCACCTCCAAGTCTGGCATGTCAGTGTTAAGATGGAATGGCTCCTCATCTTGCAAAGGTGCTTCATGGTGTGATGAAGATCCGTGTTCAGCTGATGTGTGGCTTGGCCCTTTCAAGAATGTTTGGAGAAAACAAAATCCTCCTTCCTCTTTGATATTTTTGAGTTACCTCAGCCCTAGGTGTCCTCTTGAGTGAAATTCTGCTAGATGAGCCAATCTCCCTTGCCCTGGATGGTGTGGATGGTGTACTTTGGCTAGTAGGCTAACCAGCAGGGGGGGAAAAGATAGTGGATTGCATGAATGCCTCCCAAGATATTTGCATATGTGTGAGCTGGTGTAAGACAATGATTTTATGAGGACATGGTGGAAAATACTAGCTTGGTGATCACTCTCTTTATGCCGCACTTTCTATGCCATTTTAGCAAAGATTTTGTAGAGATAGTAGGGTAGATTGAGATTTTTTACCCTTGTGAAATGCATTAACAATATGGCATGATATTTGTACAACTTTGAGAATCTACCCTTACATGTGAAATACCTAATTATGGCCTTCATCAATGGAGCAAACTTGTGTAACAACTATCCAACATGAAAAAATTTCTTGATGACATCTTTATAATGACTTTTAATGAAAGCTTTGTAATTTTGAACATCCAAATCTGAGTTCTTGAACCAATTTTCCCCACTGTTTGGTATCCCTGTAGCTGTATCTATGGCCTCAGTTGAAATTGTAAAACTCACTCCTACAATGGTGACCTTATCTCTCCTAAGGTTTGTAGCAAACAAGCTTGTTAACTTGGCATGTTATCCCACTTGTTGGATTTGCTCACAAAATCCTAAACATCCTACATTTTTAAAACACTGTTTGGCCAATGAGGAATACATCAAATCCTTAGTGTTAAGTGGTTAAAACCTCGATATTTTCCCTCCTTTGTTGTATGGATTCTTTCGTCCCTCCATTGTTTATAATTTGCAAAGAAAAAACCTAGAGATAGAAAGGGGAAGCAGGTGAGGGGAGGGGATGAAGGGATTAGGGATAAGATATGAGGGTAGGAAACTTTTGGGAAGTACATAGGTGTATTAGGAATCTTAGGGAGGCGGAGAATGATAAGGAGAGTTTATGGATTAATGAAGGGAATTAAAACACAGTCCTAACCCTAAAACTGTCCAGAACACAATGTAGGATTTAAGGTTAGGTGTAGGGGTTAGGGAAATGAGGGTGAGAGGGTGTCAGGGTTGTGGGAAATGTATTTGGGTGTGGGTAATGGTAAATTATGTAGTGAATTAGGTGTTTGTGCTTGCAACTAAAACTATGGAGCTCACCCACCAAAAACGCACCATGGGGATTTTGGGAGGATTTCACCACTTGAAACAATGAAAAAAATGTTGATAGGAGGTGGCAGAGCTTTAAATTACTTGTCAAAAGGTTGATGAAACCTTAAATTTCCCCTGAAAACCCTTGAAGATGAAATTTTTTCCTCTAGAAGTGAAAACGCAGTGAAGGCTCAAAAACACAGTATGGTTGCCTGAAAATGCAGCGTGGCTACCTGGAGATGGTGCCAATCACCTTTTGAGAGTTTCCTTCAATGCTTGTTGTGTTAATATGGTCTTTTTTGGTGAGATAATGCTTAATGCCAATGGAATGAGTGAAATAAATTCTTGTATGGTATTTTGTATCTCGTGGGAATCAAATTATATTCATAGTGGTGTGGTGGCCGCAACATGTTTTTTTATATTTGACTTGAAACTACAGCTTTGGAAACTTGTGAAACATATTAAATCCATATTTGAAATAAAATTGCACTTTAAACAAAACTTTATTGAGCACTTTCCGTATTACTACTCCTTCAATGCCAGATTTATTGGTGAAATGACAGATTTTTTATGATTTGACCCTAAGACCTAATGGTGACACTTCATGAAATGATCTGCATGAGGAACATGGTGGTATGGTTGAGATGATAATGGGTGAATTTCAATGGTGACTCATCCAAATGAATGGTGGAAATTACCGAAACATGAAATTTGTGAAAGGAGTAGTAACAGACCTAGACACACTAGCCAGTGACCAAATTTTTATTTGAAGACCTACTGAAACCATAAAAATTTGACTTGAGACCCTAAAAAAAAACCTTGTAAGAGCACATTTGATCATTGGTGACAGGAAGAACTGTCTGACACTAAAAAATGTTATGGTGTATACCAAATTTAATTCCACTAAATTTGGAAAAGGAGGAAATTTTGTAACCCCATTTTCATGATGAGATAACAGAGGTTGAGTTAGAGCAAAGTAACACCTCTCATTCAACCTAGAAGGAGATAGGAGGTGGGAGTGAGCGTAATAGCGAGGAATCAAAGTATCCATATTCAACACTTGGACTAGATGGGCTCAAGGATAGATGAAATTAAAAGAAAATGTTCTACATTGGGCCTTTGGAGATAAAAATTTGGAACTTTGTTATAGAGTGTACTATTTTCTAGTGATTTCTTGTTGTGTGCAAGTGTGTGTTCGCTGTAACATTATGACTGATGATTATGTTCTTATTGTAAGCTGTGTGTTATATGCATATCAATGTTGATATCAAAATTGTGAAAAGATAGGAATCCCAAATTCTAATATGTTATTTTGTGTTATAACTGACTTTTAAGATTGTATTTGTTTTGACTACTAGTCTTGGTAAATGGATGATTTCAAACCTAGTGATGATATGAATATAAAAACTTTGTTATACACTTTTTAATTCTTGGAATATGTGGTTGACATGAGTTCTATATGTGTGAAGAACAAAAAATAAACATACTTCAAGCCAACATTTATAGTGTTGGCATGACAAGGTAAGAAGTTGTTTTGATTATGCTAATAAAACTAATATGTAGGTGTGTGTGATCACTTTGCATAGGGTAGGTATCTGGGATCTTAAGTTGCTTATTAATGGTAACTATCTCTCTTTCCATATCATCAAACATATTTTTGTATTTCTTGAAGTCACGAGGGTATGTATCTATATGTGAAATATTATCCTCGAGATTATTTATCTTAATCTTTCTAGATATACATACCATTCTCCTATACTTTAATTGGCCACTTGCTTTAAATATCCTTCATATTTATTGTTGTGGCATTGGTCTTATGCATCTTCCTATGCATCATATGTGTCACCTACATGTTTAGTTCCATGATATTTTTAGACATAACATGGTCAATTAGTAGGGAAATATGGTGGACCTCATAGTACTCAATGGACCTAAATGTATCTACTTTATATTCCAGGACTAAAAATGTGAAAATCCCCCTCTCATGATTGAAGGAAATTTTGATTTGCATTCTACGGTGTGGCTGAATTTTGGTTATTCTTATATCACTTTTCCTTTATTTGGTTTATTTTTTAGCCATTGCTTGAAACTATTCTATAACTAACATTTGTCCAGGAATGGAGACCTCACCCTAATCTACTACCTCAAATGATGACATAATGAAGGTCATGCACAATAGTGAAAGGTATATTTGAATGGCTTTCCAGTTGGCTATTATACAACACTAGAGCTTGAGATTTTGTATCTTCATCATCTCCTTTTGCTTCATTTCCCTTTTCCCTCTTGGAGCTTGGATCCTCTCATTGGTATATATCCATAGGATTCGAGATGGTTCTCTTATTTCCCGAGAAGAAAGATGTTGTTGAATCTACAGGATGTAAAATGGTGTTGACCTCCTCCCATGTATATTAGGGTCATGCTTATGTACTTCTATTTCCTTATCCTTTATCCTTTCATATATCATATTATGCAGATCATATGTACACACACATTATTGCAGGAAATAAAAAAAAAATTCAAGATTTTATCTACCAGATTCATGATGCTCCTTACATTGACCACAAATGGCCCTACCTCATGAGGGAGGTCTAATGCCATAGTTTCCTTTTTGGATGTGAAGTGTAGGTTGTCAATGTTGAAATTTTTTGTTATATACTCCAATTTGAAGATGAAGGGAGTTATAAATTCCAACAACTGGTGTGGTATTTCTTCAAATCCATATACTCTGGTGACTCTATACTCCTCTAAGAGGTATCATTCGCCTAATTTGGTATCTAAACTAAATTGTAATTTTTCCCTAAGGAACTTAGGGGCTCTAGGTAGAAGCTCACCATGTAAGAGGGTATACATAGTGGGAATGAACTATGGCACATTCTTGAAAAATCCTCGGTTATTTTATGGTTTCCTTATCATGGGAAACCACTCAAAAAAGGGAAACATGGAATTTTGTTCATTAACCATTCTGGGCTTTAAGTTCTCAAGGTAAAAATAGTTTTGTTGAATAAGTAGATGAAACCAAAAGGACTAATATTGGAAATACCTCCTTTGAGTCAAAATCTACTAACTGGGCATGGATTTCATTACATATGAACTAGGGAAAATAATATAATTTAGTGATCAAGTGACATAAAGTGACTAAGAAACCTAGGACCAACTCAGTTATCTGGATGTCGGTATTGATACCAAGGCATTGAGAAATCATGGAAAAAAATATGTTTGGAATAGATTCAAATACCACGATAGGGTAGGGATGAGGCCTAAAAGGGGCGACTATTCCCTTTTTGAAATTTCCATTGATTGTATGTTGCTTGACCTCTGGGAACATGCCTTTCCATTGATCTTCTAATATTTCTTTGTATAGCTTCTGCATATCTACTTTGTACAAGAACAATAACATATTACAATGGCCTCTGGTGTGACCTTGATGAATACCTTATCTCTTTGAGTAGATATGATGACTCTCTGACTTGGAAGATATCTACTAACACATCATATTACCATTTCCTAGAATGGTACACTTGTGGGACTACTAATAGTACCAAATTTGATATAATTGTATTTTTTTGTCCCCTATTATATAAAAGGTATAGTGTACTATTTGTATAGCCTTTCTCATATCATAGGTGGTTATGATAAGATTTCGAACATCCACATCCTGATCATATAAATCATGATATTTAGAATTTTTATCCATTCAAACAAAAAAAGAACTTAGCACTAGTCATGTAGCCATTAGATATGCGACATCTGTAGAGGGGAATTTGGTTGGCCTAGTGTAAAGAGGGGATGAAAAGACATTGGGATTACGAGAGGGGATTAACTAACCAATGTGGGATTACCTCATGGTTTAACAGGATTAACTGATGTTTTAGAGGGAATTTTAATTCAAATGTGTGAACTTGAGCTTGCTTAGTGCACGCAATTATCAAATTAAAGGGGTTTGTGGAGTTTTGAGCTCGAATTGGAAAATTTTGGGGATGCTTGGAAGGAAATCTAGCTCGTGATGATGCCTGTAGGTTTAATTGGACGAAAAAAAATATTTATTTTTATGAAAGACAAATTTATATGAGAAGAAAATTGTTTTTCATGGGAATAGGGATAGGTTTCATTTTTATCTAAAATTATTATGAATTTGTCTTGTGAGAGGGCTTAGAAGGTCAGATTCATAATAATGAGGAGAATTACCAACTTAAAAATGTGAGCTAGTTGATTTCACAAGCACATGGCAATGACTTGGAGTCTAAGTAGAAAAAATAACAAAAAAAATGGGCCTTGTGCCCTTTTATATAAATTTTTCCGTGACATGTGTCATGTTGCCATTGGGAATTTTCTTAGGGCTTACATCACTCTTACTTCATAATGACATAAGTGTTGGCAATATGATGCAGAGTGTTGTCCTTGATGGCAACCCACTTGATGAAGATGATGGCAACCTACTTGAAGAAGTTGTTCTTGACTTGATGAACTTGTTAAATGATGTAAATCTGATGTATCTACAATGAGTACAGAAGGTAATGATGGAAGGAATGTCAGTATGTGCCAGAGCATGATGAAAAGAGTATGTCTCAAGGCATACGCGGATTTTTCTAGACGAAGTAGCGTATGCACGCGGGAAATAACGTGCAAGGTCGCGTATGGGAAAAAGCGCTCTAAATTTGTAAAACCAGAGGTAACTACCATGGTATTGACCCATTGTATTGAATGATGGTTCGCCTATGTGATCCCGTCTAGGAATACCATTGGAAGTTATGTGGTTTTGACTCATGGTATTGATGAAGGGTAACCCTATATAAGGAGAAGAAAATCATTGTGCAAAGGTGTGCATGTGTCTGGGCTTTGATGAATACTTCACTTTGAAGTATATCTGTATGGTTGAACCCTGTTCCTAATTGATAGATCTGAATCTATGATGCACCTATGAACATGATGAAGGCTCAAGATCTCTAGATCTAGAAATGGTGAATGTCAAGGATGATCTAAAAAGAAGTGAAGAAGACATGGCGCAATCCTGTTGAAGAGATTGAAGAAATCTGGGTAATTTTATAGATCTGGTCTGTACTACAAAGTTTATCTTTTATAGATATCTACGCAGGTTCGTTTCATGAAAAGCACGTGTATACGCGGGTCTGTGGAAGGAAAGGCGCGTATGCGCAGTTAGGGTTTTTTCTGGAAAATGCACTGAAGTATACGCGGGTTCGTCTTCTGGAAAGTGCGTTTATACGCGGGTCTGATTAAATAAAAGCGTGTATGATTTCTGATCTAATGGTTGTTGAAGGTTGAATGTGTTTCTGCATATCTATTCTGAAGTCTGGGTTATATCTGATATTCTGGTTACAGTGGTCTCACTGTTCTGTTTGAAGCAATGAGCAAGGTATGATTGTTGATAAGTGAAGGGTTGTGTTGAAGTTGTTTGATCCAGTTTGAAAATTGATGAAACGTGGTCTGCAGTGGTGCTGAGGGTCAACGCCTTTAGTCAGGGGGTTGTAGCTCCCTTCCATGAGAGGCTGGTAAACATGTTCAGGGGGTCGTAGCTCCCTTCCAGGAGAGGCTGGTAAACGAGAGCAGGGGGTTGTAGCTCCCTTCTAGGATAGGCTGGTAAACGAGAGAAGGTTGTAGCCTTCTGCAGGTGGGTGCCTGCGTGCTGGTTTGAGTCTGCACCAGTACATGATTGTAAGAAGTTTTCTTAATAATAAATTTTGAAGGCTGAAACGACGGCAGCGGTGGTTTTCTCCCGAAATGGGTTTCCACCTAAAAATGCTGGTGTTCATGTGTGTTGCATATGTGTGATGATTATTTTGTTCTTTCTGCACCTGTTTACTGTTTCTGAAATATCTGATGAATGAATAATGCAATGATCTGAGTTAAGATTCAAACACATAATTAGATCTCTGGTCATACGCGAGTTCTGTAAAGGATATCCGTGTATATACGCTAGTTGCCTTCAGTAAAGTAGCGTATGGGTTTTTAGAAAGAAAAAAACAAAATTTTGATTCTCTGCACTAAATACTGATTCACCCCCCCCCCCCCTCTTAGTATTTTTTCCAACAATTGGTATCAGAGCAGGTCCTTCTGAAAAAGCTTAGCCGCTAGAAGGAAGATCAAGCAAGATGAACTATCAAGAAGGAACAACATCGATCAAGCCTTCGCTCTTCAATGGAAGCAATTTAATCTTCTGGAAAATGAGGATGAGATCCTTTCTTCAGTCTATGGGAGAAGATGTATGGGCCATTGTTGAACAAGGATATCAATATCCAGCTGCTACACCAACAGATCCAACTGAAAGGAAGAATTATGAATCAAATGCAAAAGCAGTCAATGCTATAACAGGAAGTCTAACAGAATCAGAATTTTTCAAAGTCATGCAGCTGAATACAGCAAAAGAAATATGGGACAAAATCATTCTGAGTTATGAAGGTGATGCAAAGGTAAAAAGTGCAAAACTCCAAACTCTCAGAATTGAATATGAAAATTTAAAGATGCATAGTGATGAGAGCATTGCCAGTTTCTTTTTACGTCTTGATGATGTTGTAAATCGTATGAAAAATCCGAGAGAAACAATAACCGAAACTACTTTGGTTGAGAAAATTTTGAGATCGCTAACAGCAAAATTTGAGTCAAAAGTATCTGCTCTTGAAGAAAAACAGGATCTTCAAAATCTTACTGTGGTGCAACTTCATGGCATACTGACTGCATATGAAATGAGAAGAGGAGGACCATCTGAAGTCAAAGAAGTTGTTTTTAGAGCTTCTACAAAAGGGAAAGAAGTACAAGAAGTAGAAGGATCAGGATATATTTCGGAAGAAGATGAGGAAAATTTTGTAAAGAAACTTCAACTTGGTACAGGACGGTTTAGAGGTAAGCTTCCTTTCAAATGTTTTAATTGTGGAAGAGTTGGTCATTATGCTACTAAGTGTCCTCACAAAGAAACACCTGCAAAAGGAAAGGAAGTAGCTAGAAATAAGAACCGGTCTAGCACTAGAAGAAGTTACTATACTCATGATGACAGTGATGGGGTATCTGATAGTGAGGAAGAATGTGAACAAGATCTTAGACTTCTCATGGATTTTTAATCTAAAGAAGAAAATGATACTTTTGTGGATGCTCTAGAGGACAATGATTTTCTTGAAGAGAACAATCAACTCAAAATACGCTTAGAACAAAGCAGAATTCTCCTAGAAGAATATAAAATTCTCTTAGAAGAAAGGAAAATAACCATCAAGACTCTGGAAAAGCAGGTTGAAGAGGCAAAGAAACACAATGAGAAATTAGAATGTGAAGTGGTAAGTGTAAGAAAATAATTTGAGAAAGCAAAGACTCTGAATTTCAGATTTGCTAAAGGATCTGAAACCTTAGATGAGATTATAAAGGTACAACGTTCTCCTCTTTTAAAGACAAGTCTTGGATATATTGGAGAATCTTCTCAAGCTTCAACACCAAATTATCTAAAAGCAGCTACAGCTGGTTTACAAAATTCTGCCACTCAGCAAGGAAATAAAGAATCTTTACAGGTAAAGCATGATCATCTTAATGCAAGGAACACTAACAGGAATATCCTTCAAAGAAGCCCCAATCAACAGGTAAATTCAAGTAGAAGATTTCATGATCGCAGAAATTTCTTCTTCAATGGACAATGTTTTTCATGTCACAATTTTGGCCATAAAGCTGCTCAATGTGTTGCATATAAAACCATCATGACAAGAGAAGCAAGAAAGAAAAGGGTTGATATTGAAACAAAGAAGAATACCCACAACAAATTTTCTCCTCTTCTAAATGAAGTTGAATGTGCTTATTGCAATAACTATGGGCATGAAGAATCTGAATGCAGGAGCAAAGTTCAGCCAAAAGAGCATCTTCCTTCAAAATCCAAAATATGGAAAACAAGGAATCACAGGTTGAAAATTTTGGCATAGCGTTATTTGCGGAAGGTGAAGAAAATCAATGGTACATTGATAGTGGATGCTCGAGACACATGACAGTGATAAACACAAACTTCGTGCATATAGTGCTGTAGAAAAGGAAAAGAAAGTTACTTTTGGAAATGATACTCCTGCTGTAATTAAAGGAAAAGGGTCTGTGTTTCTAAAAGAAAAGGTGAAGGCTAATGATGTCATGTATGTGGATGGATTAAGGCATAATATGTTAAGTGTAAGTCAAATGTGTGATCAAGGAACTAAAGTTGTCTTTAGTTCAAAAGAATGTGTGGTTCGTGATCTTGATACAGGTAAAACAATTATAAAAGGAAAAAGAACTCCAAGCAACCTGTATGTATTGAAGAATTGCAAAGAACAATGTTACTTGAGTAAATCTTCAGAAAACTAGCTATGGCATAGAAGGTTGGGGCATTTAAGCTTCTCTCAAATCAAAAAATCAAGCAAACTTAATGCTGTTCGTGGTCTTCCCAATATTTCTCTACCCGAAAGTATCATATGCAAATCCTGTCAATTCGGAAAGCAAACCAGAGTGCAATTCAATGCCAAGGAAGGATCGTCAAGTAAGCCTCTTGAACTCATTCATACTGACATATGTGGACCTATGAGGAAAAATTCACCACGTGGTGAAGAATACTATATCTTATTCATTGATCATTTCTCTAGAATGTGTTGGATTGGGTTGATCAAACACAAAGATGAAGCATTTGAAAAATTTCAGATCTTCAAAGCGCTGGTTGAAAATGAATTAGATCTAAAAATCAAGTGTCTTAGATCTGATCGAGGAGTAGAATATACATCAAATGAATTCTTTGAATTTTGTGAACAACATGGCATACAAAGACAGTTTTCTGTAGCAGGAACTCCACAACAAAATGGCGTAGCAGAAAGAATGAATAGAACAATTCAACAAATGGCTAGAGCTATGCTTGATGATTCCGGAACACCTGATATTTTTTGGGGAGAAGCAGCTCACACAGTAGAAAATATTCTTAACAAGGCACATGTTTGGGTAAATAGTGACAAAACTCCATATGAACTCTGGTATGGTAATTCTCCCTCTGTGAAACATTTTAGAGTTTTTGGAAGTAAATGCTTTATCAAAAATAATGATGAAAAGCTTGGCAAGTTTGAACCTAGATCAGATGAAGGAATACTTCTTGGTTACTCATCTACAAGCAGGGCATACAAATGTTGCAATAAAAGGCTTCGAAAGATTGTTGAATGTATTGATGTTGTTATTGATGAGTCTCATGCAGTCCCTAAAGAAGAAAGACAAACAACAGAAGAAGATGATGGTGACTTTTGTCCTTCTACATCAAATAGAAATGATATAGACATTGGATCCAATGAAGAACCTGAAGATGATTTATCTAGAAAGGCTCCATCCAGATATGTTCAAAAGAATCATCCCGAATCTCAAATTTTGGGAGACAAGGAATCAGGTGTACAAACAAGGAGGACTCTTGTGGGATCTCCTAGCTATCTGGCATTTCTATCCATGATTGAACCACACAATGTCAATCAAGCTAGCAAAGATGAATGTTGGATTCAGGCCATGAATGAAGAACTTGATCAAATTGAAAAGAACCACACTTGGGAATTGGTACCAAGACCACATGATAAAAATGTCATTGGAACCAAATTGATATTCAAGAACAAGCTAAATGAGAATGGGGACGTTATAAGAAATAAAGCAAGACTGGTTTGCAAAGGGTATACTCAACAAGAAGGTATAGACTTTGAAGAAACTTTTTCTCCTGTAGCTAGACTTGAAGCCATAAGAATGTTTCTTGATTTTTCAAGTTTTCAACAAATCAAAGTTTATCAAATGGATGTCAAATCTGCTTTCCTCAATGGTGATCTAGAAGAAGAAGTTTATATAGAACAACCAGAAGGATTCATTTTGGGAAATGATGAAAATCTTGTTTGTAGACTTAAAAAGGCTCTATATGGTCTCAAACAAGCTCCAAGGGCATAATATTATCGTCTTGACAAATATCTTCATCAACAAGGATTTTCAAAGGGGTCTGCTGATAGTAACTTATACACAAAAATTGAAAATGATAAACTATTGACTGTGGTTGTATATGTTGATGATATCATTTTTGGAAGTAATGAAGAATCTATGAGTCAGAAATTTGCTTCTGTCATGCAGCAAGAATTTGAAATGTCTTTACTTGGGGAACTAACATTCTTTCTTGGCTTACAAGTGCATCAAACTACAGAAGATATATTCTTATCTCAAGCAAAATACCTTAAGCAAATTCTGAAGAAGTATGGGATGGAAGAGTGCAAACCTGTAAGTACACCAATGGTAACTGGATGTAATCTCAGTTCTCATGATGATTCTCCCACGGTGAATCAACCAGAATACAGATCTATGATAGGAAGTCTTCTGTATCTCACTGGGACTAGACTGGATATTATGCATGCAGTTGGGATTGTTGGACGATTCCAAGCCAATCCAAAAGAGTCTCATCTTCAAGCTGTCAAAAGAATATTCAAATATCTACAAGGAACTCAAGACTTTGGACTATGGTATCCAAAGAATGCTGATCTTACTCTTCATGCTTACACTGATGCAGATTGGGCTGGAAATGTTGATGATCGGAAAAGCACTAGTGGTGGTGCATTCTATATGGGGCCTCGGTTAGTATCTTGGTTCAGCAAGAAGAAAAGCTCTATTGCCTTATCTACAACAGAAGCAGAATATGTGGCTGCCACATCATGTTGCACTCAACTTCTTTGGATGATGCAAACCTTACAAGACATTCAAATCAAATGTTCACCTCCTATCTCCATTATGTGTGATAATACAAGTGCCACCAGTATCTCAAAGAATCCTGTTATGCATTCCAAGACCAAGCACATTCCCATCAAGTATCACTTCTTACGTGAACAAGTGCTTGAACAAAAGGTGAAGTTGGAGTATGTTCCCTCCAAAGAACAAGTTGCTGATATATTTACCAAACCTCTGCCTAGGGAAGCATTCGAATATCTCAGAAAGAAGCTGGGAATGGTCTCTGCCTCTCAGAAGATCAGATCTGCTTAATTTCAGAAGATTAAATTGGATACGCGATTTTCCTGAAAGACAGTCGCGTATATACGTGAGTTCTTACACAGAAAACCACGTATGGGTGGTTGCTAACAAAGTTTCTGGGTCAGCATTCTTCAACATAAGCTATGGTGTTGTTTGGTATCTCTGATGCTGTATGGCTTCTCTGGTGATGTTTCAGCTCTTATATTTCTGTTTCATTCTCTAATATTGGTTGAAGATGCCCTGATGATTGGCTGTTGAAAGTGTTTAGGTTACTCAAGCTAAGGAGGAGTTTTGGTCATATGGAAAGGATGCACAGTTTCAGGGGGAGCATTGGCCTAGCTGAGAATAATGCATTGTTGGCATTATGATGGTTCTGAAACTTGATCTCTATCTTGAGGTCTTCTTGGTTTTGGTTGTGAAAAGTCATACTTGTACTTTGATGAAAAGGTCATGTTGAGACCTACGATGTAATTTGTAATATTCAGTCTTGTTCAAATTTGTAAACCCACTTGGTTGGGTAGTTGAGTCAATTTGTGTAAACCCACTTGGTTGGGTATTTGAGTCGCATATGTAAATCAACTTGGTTGGATATTTGATGTAAGTATGAGTCTTGGTGATAGGAAGGTCATAGAATCATGTACTTCATTGAAAAATATGTTTGAAGATTCAGCATGAACTCAGGAGGAGCATGGTAACTTCAGTACACATCAGATCTGCAGAGCTCTTATGTCTACATGAGGGGAAAAACCTTGTGTTGGTTTTGATCCGCCCTTTGCCCTTGATGTCAAAGGGGGAGAGTGACATGGTGTTTGAATATCATGAATAATGGTTGTGCTTAATGTATCTATCTATTATGGTGATCAAACACCATCGTGGTTGCCATCAAGTCCAAAGGGGGAGATTGTTGGCAATATGATGCAGAGTTTTGTCCTTGATGGCAACCCACTTGATGAAGATGATGGCAACCTACTTGACGAAGTTGTTCTTGACTTGATGAACTTGTTAAATGATGTAAATCTGATGTATCTACAATGAGTATAGAAGGTAATGATGGAAGGAATGTCAGTATGTGCCAGAACATGATGAAAAGAGTATGTCTCAAGGCATACGCGGATTTGTCTAGACGAAGTAGCGTATGCACGCGGGAAATAACGTGCCAAGTCGCGTATGGGAAAAAATCGCTCTAAATTTGTAAAACCAGGGGTAACTACCATGGTATTGACCCATTGTATTGAATGATGGTTCGCCTATGTGACCCCGTCCAGGAATACCATTGGAAGTTATGTGTTTATTGACTCATGGTATTGATGAAGGGTAACCCTATATAAGGAGAAGAAAATCATTGTGCAAAAGGGGTGCATGTGTATGTGCTTTGATGAATACTTCACTCTGAAGTATATCTGTATGGTTGAACCCTGTTCCTAATTGATAGATCTGAATCTATGATGCACCTATGAACATGATGAAGGCTCAAAATCTCTAGATCTAGAAATGGTGAATGTCAAGGATGATCTGAAAAGAAGTGAAGAAGACCTGGCGCAATCCTGTTGAAGAGATTGAAGAAATCTGGGTAAGTTTATAGATCTGGTCTGTAATGCAAAGTTTATCTTTTATATATCTATACGTAGGTTCATTTCATGAAAAGCGCGTGTATACGCGGGTCTGTGGAAGGAAAAGCGCGTATGCGCAGTTAGGGTTTTTCCCTGGAAAATGCACTGAAGTATACGCGGGTTCGTCTTCTGGAAAGCGCGTATATATGTGGGTCTGATTAAATAAAAGCGCGTATGATTTCTGATCTAATGGTTGCTGAAGGTTGAATGTGTTTATGCATATCTATTCTGAATTCTGGGTTATATCTGATATTCTGGTTACAGTGGTCTCACTATTCTGTGTGAAGCAATGAGCAAGGTATGATTGTTGATAAGTGATGGGTTGTGTTGGAGATGTTTGATCCAGTTTGAAAATTGATGAAACATGGTCTGCAGTGGTGCTGAGGGTCGAAGCCTTCAGTCAGGGGGTTGTTGCTCCCTTCCAGGAGAGGCTGGTAAATGATTTCAGGGGGTCGTAGCTCCCTTCCAGGAGAGGCTGGTAAACGAGAGCAGGGGTTGTAGCTCCCTTCCAGGATAGGCTGGTAAATGAGAGAAGGTTGTAGCCTTCTGCAGGTGGGTGCCTGCGTGCTGGTTTGAGTCTGCATCAGTACATGATTGTAAGAAGTTTTCTTAATAATAAATTTTGAAGGCTGAAACGACGACAGCGGTGGTTTTCTCCCAAATTGGGTTTCCACCTAAAAATCCTGGTGTTCATGTGTGTCGCATATGTGTGATGATTATTCTGTTTTGTCTGCACCTGTTTACTGTTTCTGAAACATCTGATGAATGAATAATGCAATGATCTGAGTTAAGATTCAAACACATAATTAGATATCTGGACATACGTGAGTTCTGTAAAAGATATCTGCGTATATACGCTAGTTTCCTTCAGTAATGTAGAGTATGGGTTTTTAGAAAGGAAAAAGTAAAAGTTTGATTGTCTGAACTAAATACTGATTCACCCCCCCTCTCAGTATTTTTCCCAACAATAAGAATTATGAGTGGACCCTACCACATGTCGCCAGGGTGGCACCATGTGGTAGGTAGTTATTAGGTGCGAGAGGTGATGTGCTTGGTTGATGTGTTGTAGGCAGAAGGTTGACATGGATGATGGGTAGATGCAAAGGGCCGACGTGTTGAGTCAGTTAGTGTATAAGGTTGACGTGGTGGGTGTTGAGGTACCATTTGCATGCCACATAAAATCACCATTGAAATTTTGGCAGAGGTGTAGGAGGCATGGGAGGGTGACAAGCATCCTTCTCAACAAGCTTGACACTTCAAGAAAAATACCCTCTAGCGGAGGTTATAGAAGAAATTTTTAGCGTTATACAATTGGCCAAAATTGTTAAAAAAACATTTTCTACAACATCTGTTTTCGGTAACGGAGGTTTTTGTGGAGCTTCTAATAGAATTTCAACATAACTAAAAAAACTGGGTGGCTGGAGGTTATTACAGATGTTTTTTCTCATCAGTGTGCTATTCAGGTGTCAATGCACTGGTGCATTTTAGAGTAAATTCATCGGCCTTGCAAACCTATGAAGCAACAGGACAAAAAACAAATAAATTAATCCCCAGGACGTTTAGAAACGTCCCGGTGCGTGTCATCCAGATGGTCACCCCCTGGTGGTCGAAGGTGCATGCACCAGGCCGTAAAGGTATAAAATTGCACCAGGTGCACTATAGGTGATAGAACGCACCAGGTCGTTCTGTTTGGTATAGGGATGTGTGAAGTGCCCATAGGTCATATCAACGCACTGGTTCATAGTACTATAGAAACGCATCGGTGTGCAATATCACACAAACACACAGATTGTTCTTATTTGTATTAGTATTTGTGCGGTGCTCATAGGTCGTAGAAACACACCGATGAGCAATCTCACATAAACGCATCGATGCATAGTATCACACAAACACACTGAGAGTTATAGTTGGTATTGGTATTTCTGTGGTGACCATAGGTCATAGAATCACACTAGTGCACTTTATCATAAAAACGCACCGGTGTACAGTAACTAACACACATCGGTGTTCAATTTGTATTTTTTAGAAACATCGACCTGTGACAGTGCAATTATTGTGATTATTTAAAATTCATTATTCATCAAAAGTCGACACATATCTTATAACAATATTCATATCAATTAAGTTTTTATTAGTGCATTTTAATGTGATGTTTGGATTAATTTGTTATATCATATCATAATTATTGTGATTTTTCAAAATTCATTATTCATCAAAAGACGACACATATCTTATAAAATTATTCATATCAATTAAATTTTTATTAGTGAATTTGACTTTGATGTTTGGATTAATTTGTTATATCATATCATCAGATTTCAAATCTCTTCATTATAATATTTAATCAGTGGTGTTACATTTCACAACGACAATGGAGAACGCAATAGAATAAATTAAAACATATTTTATATATATATATATATATATATATATATATATATATATATATATATATATATATATATATATATATATATATATATATATATATATATAAGACACTCTTTGTCATACAAAATGGGACAGTTATTGGTATCCCTTTGTCTTTCAATGGGACACTATGTCCATTACATTAAGAAAAATATCTGATTTCACAGAAAAATATTTCAAAAAATACAATACCTTGCTTTGATATCCAAACATAATGATCATCATTCTTCGCTTGAATTGCTGTCACTGCTCGAGCTACATCCATGAATTGGGTTATTTTGAGGAATGTTTTGTTCATGATGTTGATTGTTTTCTTCTTCTTCACCTTCCATATACAAACATAAAAATAAACTGTAATGAGTGTATATACATTGGTGAGAATAAAGAAAATTGCCATATTAAATAATATACATAAATGGAAGTCGAAAAGAAATGATGTACCATATCAACAATTGACTCACGAACTATACACATGATTTCAAAACCAAATTTCATGCCATATTTCAATATTTCATATGTTGGTGCGGTTCCATACTTTGTTTCCTGCAAGTTTTATACCCCATAACAAATCATATATTTAATATAAAATATTTTTTTGTTCTATTAATTAAAGACGGAGCTAAGTAAAACAAGATCGATAGATGCTTATAAGTTCCACAATTAATTTATGATATGCCAACATATACTGACAACCCATATTTAAGCCAATGTCAATCAATTTGTCTGATGGTTCTTCTTTGTATGTTAGCACCTGTTTGAAGACATTCAATGATGATTGTTGTAAAAAAACTTAAAATATACAAAAATGAAATCTAGTTAAGTTGTTATATGGAAGTAACAATTACTCACAAACTTAGATATCAACCCTTTTCTTCCCTGTCGTCTTGTTTTATGTGCTGAACAGGTTCCATTTTCTTTTCTTTTTTGCAAGAAAATACTTGAAAATTAATATTTAATGCTAATTTTTTTATTTACTGTACCTAATCAAAAAATTCACTGATTACATATTACATTTGAAGTACATTTTTGTTGAGATGACTCCTCGTGCAATGCAATTATGTCTATTTCTTTGACCATCTCCTTGTACACATTTTTGGACATTCCTACTGGCATATTTATTATATCAGCTCGTTCATCTTTTGAGATTTTCATAATCTTCCTGAAAATGTAACATGAAAATAAACTATTTAATTTTTTTATTGATATTTGAAAAGTAAATATAACAAAAATTATATTTATAAATAATTCTAGAAAAACACTTAAAGGAATATTACTTTTTCATTTTTTCTTTTTTGATGTTGTACGTTTTTGCTATTAAAAGTCTGACATGTATCATTGACCAATTCTCTGGAAACTCTTCGTGTAGTTTAGATAAAATTTGGTTCTTGGAATCGTTGGATTGATTTTTGTATTGTAAGTGGAAATAATGACTATACATTCATTCCACTAGATCCCTCAAACTTTTGTAAAAGTTTCCCCCCCTTTCGTTAACCTCCAACACCACTCCATATGAGCTAAATAGCAATTCATTTTCATTTGTATGTTCTATTTTTTTTTCTTTCTTAGAACAACATTCCTTTTCTAAGTTCTTCATCCCTATAGAACATTAAACATATGTGAATTAATAGATTGTTTGAAACATGTTATCTAATAATTTTAAGTATATTATTAATGAAAAATAAAAAAATAAACTCATATTGGATCAATAGTATTTTTTCATTCACCTAATTCATCCTTTTGCAATTTTTCCATCAAGATTTTATGCTCTTCTGGTCCTAGATCAGAAATAATCTTATCGAGCTTTGTCATTTTGTGGCTTTGCATGATACACATTAAACAATACATATTAGTTAAACTTACATACAGTTCAAAAATAATATTTTTTGTAAATAATTTACAAAGAACTTGCCTTTTTTGTTTTCTTGATGTGCTATCAGTATTTTTGTTACTTGATCTCTTGTCAGCCATTTCTTTATCAATATGAAACCTATACCATATCATTCATTAATATATTTTATAAATAAATCATCAAATTTTCAGGTAAAAAAAAATATCAATAAACCGGTGCACCTTTAATGTTGTACGCACCGACGTCGGTGCATCGTGTTCTTATAAACGCACCGCAAAATCAATATAAAACACCGTACAGTTATCTATGTAAACAAGGAGCACCGGTGCGTTATATGTTAACTAACGCACTGATTTACACAGAAAAATTAATAAAATTCCTCTAGTGTTAGTTTTATATCATATGGTGTCATGGAGGGGGCGGTGCGGCCTATTCTTATAAACACACCACAAAAACAGGGGACCACCGTACAATGCTCTCTATCAACAAGGGGACCTAGTGAATTATATGTTAAATGGTGTACCGATTAACACATAATTTTTTTTTTTTTTTGCCAAACAGTACGTGCACAGTGTTCTATAATGAAATAACGCACCAGTGCCCTATTTTACATATGGTGCACGGATTGAAAAAAAATATGTTTTTATTTTATTTTATCAAACAGTATGTGCATGGTGCGATGTTATAAGACAACACACCGGTGCGCTAGTTTAGACATGGCACATTGGTTAAGAAAATTGATTTAAAAAAAATTCATGCAAGGGTCGACATGGATTAGGATTCGAATATGCAAGTCGTCTTGTGGGTTAGATGTCATATATATATATATATATATATATATATATATATATATATAGCTAGCAATACAAACCCTATAAATCTAGAATGAAAAGCCAAATTATGAAATCACATAAACAAGAAGAAGAAAGGGCAAAAACAAAAAGAATAAAGGGTTTAGGATAAAATGGTTTTTTTTTGTTTTTTTGTTTTCGTTTTTGTTTGTTTGTTTGTTTGTTTTGTTGTTGTTGTTGTTTTTTTTTTTTTTTTCCTGAAAATGAACAATAAATTAAAAAAAACAATAAAATTTAATCATGAGATCATTTGAAATTCTATGCTACAGGGTTTGAATCACCAGAGGTTTGGAATTCTTATTGTTTGAATAATTCTGTTCGAAAGTATCTCTGGTTGTTTTTTTTGAAAAAATAGTGAAGTAATGAAAATATTTTAGCATTTAAAGAATTGGTTTATGAAATTACATTTTCGAAAATATTTTTCCACCCATTTTTCAATTTACCGTTTTTTTTTTCACTTAAAAAAGATAAAGTTGCACTTTTTTATTTGTGGCTATTTGTCACCGGTGCGTAAATTAATAACACTGCACCGATGCGTTAGTTAATAATACGAAACTGGTGCGCAGTAAATAAAACGCACCGGTGCGGTTATCTGTACATTAGCACCAATAACAATAAGTCCATTTTTAAGGCACCGAAATTACTTTTAGGTGTGTACATCAAGAATTATTGTTGATTTTGATCAAATGCAGGGAGAAAATATCATAATTATATCGAATGAAAAATTCTTCAAAATCCAGCTCGTTCCATAATATTTCTCAAATTCTATCGTGGAGTTCTCCCTATCCATCTCGAGACATAATATTTACTTCAAATTTTATTTATATTTTCATTATCTAATTGAATTTATGTTTTTTATCCATGTCAATCAACTTAATAAAATTTATAATGTATACAAATTTGTAGGTTCATACAGATTCAGAATTGAGTTTAGATGCACAAAAAATTCAAACAGCTCCAAAACATCGGAAGCTCTTATAAGGAGCAGCATACCACAAGGCACATTTGGAAGATGAAAATGGACAACCGCTTCACCCTGCCAATTGTAACAATATTGCATCTTATAGCCACAATCTCGGGACAATGAAGGTAATAATAATTGTTTGGTATATTAATGTAATTATTTCGATGTCAAACCAATTAATCATGCATTGTCAATGTTATTACTAATAGATTTCATAGATTTTGTACTAATCATGTTCAAATATTTTTTTTGAAATTATTAGGATTCTAGTGATGATGAGCGAACTACCTACCATCTTCCGTTGCACCCCACAACAATGTCAAATCGAGAGAATGCTGAATTAAGAGAAAAATCATAGAGGAACAATGCCAAGAATGGTTGAATCAACCACGAATTCAATTCCCACTACATCCAGATTCACCAATTAGGAATGAATACATCAATAATAGTTCTTCACAAGCTGGCAATGGAGGCAATCAAATAGAGGTTGGTATGGTTGATTACTTAAGGGATATGACTGCCATGGAGACAATGTTGTTAGATGCATTCGATAACGATGATTAGCTAGGGAATGATGCTCATATCGCTGACACTTTTTTGGAAATCCTTAAATTTTCTTCCACCACCCCTCTCTTTGGACCTAGAGGTCAGTCAAATTCTACCCAGTTGGGTACAACGATGTTACTGTACAACTTTAAAGAAAATTTTGGCTTGTCGAATGCATGTTTCTCAGAAATTTTGAGGTAAGTTACCATAAAGTCCTCCCTTATATAATTTTGAGAAATATAATCACACAATGAACATTACAAATGGTCAATTATATGAACGTTAATAATTATATCGGCATTAATGTACATTTAATATTGTCCATGATCACCAATGACAGGTTATTCAATTATAAGGTTCTTTCGAGTGATAATGTCTTGCCGGGTAGCTGCGAAGAGGAAAAGAAATTGTTGAAAATGTTGGGTGTTGAGTATATATCATATCATGCATGTCCAAATGTTGTATTCTATATAGAGGAGAATATGCAGATAAAGAGATATGCTCGAAATGTGGGCATGACAGGTATGATAAATAAAAAAGAAGGGTAAATCATGTGGTGCTCTTTTAATGATATTGAGGCACATGCCTATAATCCCAAGGATTCAAATGCTCTTTCATTGCAAAGAATTAGCTATGTT
Organism: Pinus albicaulis; assembly: GCA_034641835.2. Taxonomy (NCBI): domain Eukaryota; kingdom Viridiplantae; phylum Streptophyta; class Pinopsida; order Pinales; family Pinaceae; genus Pinus; species Pinus albicaulis. The sequence continues at coordinate 582,169,375 of CM076579.1, read as the reverse complement.
GCATGGATGACATGCCTCACACAAAAGGTAGTTGTGAGTTATGTGAATCCCAACAGATTCAATAGCCATGAAGCATATAGAGGATACATGGCTCGAAAAATTCAAGGATGAAGTACAAAGTCTACGACTCAGCATAGCCATGGATGGTGTCAACCCATATTCCCTCCAGAACACCAACTATTTTGTTTGGCCTGTAGTAGTGATCAATAAAAATATCTGCCCATGGTTGTTCGTGAAGAATGAACATCTTATGTTGGCTCTCATATTCCTTGGTAGAAGACAAATGAAGAATATGGATGTCTACTTACAACCACTGGTAGATGAATTAAAGGAATTATGGGATGGGATAAATGTATACGATGTATCAAGACCCATCGCAACAGAGAGGAGTTTTATGTTGTATGGCATATGTGCTTACATGACACATGATTATCCAGGCTTAGGATTTTTCTCTGGTAAATTACATGTTTATTGATTTGTTTATATACGTAACAATATTATTTCGCATATTAGTTATTTAATTCATTGTAATTGTTCTGATATTCATGATATTCTTTAACATTCCATGCATATAAATTGTATACAATAATCTCGTAGGTATTTTAACAAAAGGGTGTTTTGGATGTAAATGTTGTGGACCTTCTCTTAAAGCTAGATGGTCCAATGACCTACGAAATCTAGTGTATGACTACTCCAGGGTATTCCTCCTAGAAGAACACCCTTACAGAAGAGCATCATCCACTTTCAATGGCAAACGAGAGAGAACCCAAAGGCCTCCAATAATGACACAAACTGAATGGCTTAGAGCACATGAGAGAGAGAAGGAGAAGGAGTTCATATAAATGTTCGATTCAAATGGGGAGCCTATGTTCGATGATCCAGAATTCTTTGACACATTTTTTGAGAAATTTCCCATTGGGATGAAAAGGAAATATATATTTTATAACCTCCCATATTGGGAGAATCTTAATATTACCAACTTATTAGATCCCATGCATATATTTAAAAATGTTTCATCTTCTTTATGGATGAACATATGATCGAAAAAAAGTGACACATTGGTTGTTAGGAAAGGTCTTATTACTTCAAAAACTAAAAAGAAACATTGGCCAAGGCGATTAGAAAGTACAGAATCAGAGGCAGGCGCTAGTCCCTATAATTCATGGTATTTCAAAGAAGGTGATGTCCCATGGATTTTTAAAAAATATGATCTTTCTTTGGCGAAGAAAGTTATAATAGGTGTGAGGGTGCCATCTTCATATGGGTCTTCACTACGGTGCTGCTTTACCATGGATGACCATTTGTGAGGGTTGAAATCACATGACCATTTTCATATTCTAAGAGTACGTATAATGTCAAAAGCATGATTTTATTATTTTTTATATTAATAAATTTTAGCCCATGCAGGGAACATAAAACATAACTGATTTTGTATATAATTGCACATGTTTATAACTTTATAGTGTCATTATCCTTTGTTCGTGGGTGGGTGTGTGAAACATAAATTCCCACAAGACCTAGGACATGCCATATCTAAATTATCTGCATTTGTACGTTGGATCACGTCAGAGGAGATTCATGTGGCTAACATTCTACGGTGGCATCAAGATATATTTGAGATTGTTAGTATGTTTGAGAAGGAACTACCGATGAGTTTCATGGACTTGCAGGTTCATCTTCTAATCCACCTAGTAGATGAGGTTGAATTAGTTGGGGTAGTTTCTTGTCATTGGATGTTCTTCTTAGAGAGGTACATGAAGAAATTGAAAGGTTTTGTTCGACAAAGGACAAAACCCGAAGGGTCTATGGCAGAGGGGTACATATCGTATGAGTATTTCTATTATTCCAGTGAGTACATCAAGCAGATCGACAACAGACCATGTGTGGTGATTTGGGACGATTAAAGGGATTAAGACAAAAGAGAAGGCGCTTGATAAAGAATAAGCGACTTATTATTTTTCAAATTTACACAAAGTAAATATTCATGTTGAACTTTGATATAATGTATATTTTGATCTCTATGTACTATATGTTGGTTTGATTTCATCAACGAATGCAGAGCAGGGATAATTTTAAGGATGGACATTTATCTTAAAGTTTAGAAACCTTGGCGAATCTTAGTAGTCCCCAATATGTAAATTGTAAAATTTTTGATGTTATTTTTGTAAAAATATTTAGTTTTCTAATCATTTATAATAGTATATATAAAAATTTGGCGATTTTTCGAATAAAATAATTTTATACTATAACATTTGGGCGAATCAATTTAAAAAAAAAATGGAAAATGGTGAATCTTTTTTTTTGGAAAAAGCATGGAAAATTAGCCCACCTACGAATATTAGCCCCTAAAATTTTCCCTGATGCAGAGATTGAAGTAATCAATAAATTCGATCTTTACAACTTTTAAGCGACCCAACCATGGGTCGCATTGTACGAACAAAAAAGGATGAAATGGGATAGTGACAAGAAATAATTCAAACGGTTGAATGGTAGAAGTGTGCCTTATCCCGATCATTTAAAAGAAAATATGTCAAAAATATGCCCCAACAGTTGGGTTGCTAACCAAGTCAGAGAGAAATACTGTGCAACCAGTTGTTATCCGTGCGCTGAAGAGGATGCACTAAACGTAGGGATTGGGTGCACCAACTCGGTAATAATCTATTTAATTTATATGTGCATTTGAAAGTTAATAATGCACCTTTCAAATGTAATTACATCTATATTTCATATTTTAACTGTTGGGTTATTATAAGACACATGACACTATGATTTTTTAACTTTTTATAGGTGCATTTGTTCCCATCTGTGTGGGAATATGGACACCATTTTTGCACAGAAAATGTCGATGATGGACACATAACACAAGACTGTGGAGTGGAAGTCGAGTTCGATCAATCTAGTCGATCTAGCCACCGTGATCAAAACCTAGTACGAGGGATGTTAGGTTACGTCGGAAAGATACAAGAGATCATTGAAGTGAATTTCTATTCTTTCCAATGCATTATTTTTAGGTGAAAATGGTGGGACACCTTTGATAGTAATAATGTAAAGGAATATCGCGATAGTAGGCTGATATGTATCAACTCTAGAAAGATGTGCGATGAAGCTAAAGAGCCCTATGTTTTCCTCAAACACTGCAACCGTGTGTTTTTTTACCCAGATGTGTTGGATAGGGATTGGTGGTTCATATTGAGACATGACCCTAGATCAAAACATATTTTTTAGAACAATAGTGTTATCATGCCAAGCGAGCTAGAAGATAATGAGGGTTATCATGAGAACTGAGAGTGATATGGTACATGTGTTATTTCATCATTTATAATTTTTAAGATGGGTTTTTATAAGGAAGAGGACTTAATTACCTTATAAATTATAAGACTCTTTTTTTCGAAACATTATAATATGTATTTTGAATTAAATGGTAATTTGCATTGTGTTAATGTTAAAATCAATATTTCACTTGATAATTTGCAATTATGTTGATATAAAAAAAAAATGACGTACTGTATAAAGTTATTTTTTTTTGTATGTAAGATCATAATAAAATAATGATAATTATAAAGTAAATGAATTTATTTGCATTATTTTCTAAGCTTTACTATGTTACAAAAAATCATATTATGCTAGATTTATTATTTTACAATTATTTACAATTTCACAAATTTACAAATTTAAAATTTTAATAAAATTCATTTCGCATTAATACGATTAAAATTTTCACATTAATACAATTAAATTTTTAGAAATATTTTACATACAATTACAATTAAAATTACAATTAGAATTACGATTAGAATTATGATTTTACAATTTCACATACAATTACAATTTTAGAATTTTACATACAATTACAATTACAATTTTACAATTACAATCATTTCACATCAATACAATTAAAATTTTACAAATATTTTACAAATATTTTACATTCTATTAGAATTAGAATTAAAATTAAAATTACAATCACAATTACAATTTTAGAATTTTACATACAATTACAATTACAATTTTAGAATTTTACATAAAATTTACAGTTACAATTACAATTTTACAATTTTACATATATACCATTACAATTACAATTTTACAATTTTACATATATACAATTACAATTAAAATTACAATTACAATCATTTCACATTAATACAATTAAAATTTTACAAATATTTTACATACAATTAGAATTAGAATTAGAATTAGAATTACAATTTTACAATTTCACATACAATTACAATATTTACAATTATAATTTTAGAATTTTACATACAATTACAATTAAAATTACAATTAAGAATCATTTCACAAAAAATTAAATATTACAATTACAATTAAAATTTTACAAATATTTTACATACAATTACAATTACAATTTTACATACAATTAAAATTAAATTTTCAATTACAATCATGACATAATGTTTAATAAATATTATGATTTAATATTCAAAATAAACATCACGATCATGATAACCATTGTACAAACATCATATTCGACTAAAAAAGATATTCAAATTCGCTAACATCATCTAATCATTGTGACCATGATCATCTAACAAAACACAAACATTGTATAACATCATCACAACACAAACATCAAATATACATCTCATGCCAAATAACTGCTATCACACACACATCTATTTGCAAGCTGTACATTAAATGAACATATCTAACATGACCTAACAATATACACATCATGATGATCACCAACATGTAAATTAAGTACAATTGCAACATGAACATAATATATATATATATATAATGTCAAAAATATACAACTGTAATATAAATGTCAAATATCAGTTGGTGGTACATCATCAATAGTAGTCCTAGTCGAGGCCTGCTCAGTCAATGGTGCATCCTCGACAAGCTCAGATAGATGCCGATCATCACATGCCTGCTGATCTAGTGGTGCCTCATGCTGATCAGGATCAACTGTCCGCTGCTCATGATGAGTTGACATGGATGGTCCAGCCTGCTCATGATCATGATTATTTTTGGATGTTGTAGGTTGCTGATCATGATGACTTGACGTGTATGGTCCAGCCTGCTCATGGTCATGAATGCTGGACGCTACAGGCTAAGAAGGCTGACTCAACGTGGAAGGTCCAGCTTGCTCATGATCATGACTGTTGGTCGATGTTGCAGGCTTCTCATCTGCGGCGCGAGGTGAACGATGATCACTCCCATAATTGTGATCATCAGTTGATGCGTTACTACTCAACTGTCGACGTACTGCATCTCGACCATGCCTACGTCGAAGGGCCCTCCACAACCGTGCCACTAAGCTGGTAGCTCCTACGACATGATACATTAGGGTCAACATGTCACGTGGCATGCCTCTCCACATTTCTATCAGCCTAGCATCGAACTGTATCTATCTCATAATGGCTAGACTGACTCCCTCCTCCACAAGTAGTCCACAGAGTTGGTTGCCCAACTGCATCCTAAATATTGTGTCATGCCTATGCCCTACACCAGCTGGTACCTGAGCAACATCAGGACCAAGTCTGTCTTCACTGGCCTGATCCTTGAAATCTGCCATCTCCTAAGCATCATCAAGATCTACACCTGGATCATTTCGTGGTAGTGGCATCTCATCGCCATCAAATGACCCAATTTTTGCAAAATATATATAAGTACACAACAATAATTAGACAATTTCATTAAACAGTTTAATAAAAACAAGTTAAAGAACATGTTAGAATAAATTTAATGAAAACACTAATATGACCTCTATCATCTGGCGGCTCATCATCTGTGAAGAGGATGTTGGCACACCCTCGCTAATCCAAACCAGCATACAGACAGGGGACCAGAATGAAGGCATTCTCATCAACACTGACTAGCAACTGCAGTGCATCATGCGATATCCTCGCGAAAAAATCTGACTCGCCCCTCTTTGGAATCATCTGTCCCCACATCTACATCCGTACATGCAGCATCGACATACGAGGCTACCGAACAAAAGTAGGCCTCATCTTTGGAAACCTCTTAAAAAATAAACAAAATATCTTTGAAGTAAAAGGGAAGTTCACCCTCCCTTGTGCCTGAGCACGACATCTATCTAAAGCTGTACAAAATTGTCGCAAAAAAGTGGTAGACTACCTCACAAATCGTGGTGCCTTTAATAAAGAATCAACATAAAATAGAAGTGGGCAACTAATGCATTTCCAGTCACTAGTATGGTGTGAAATGGCCAAAATCGGTAGTGAGAGACACCTCACCTCCTCTCCACCAAATGAAGCAATATGTAACTGACCACCGAAGACCTCAAAATCTACAAGAGACAGTATATCCATGCTAATGTATCTCTGAGAGTACACCAACTGACTCCCTACTACATAGCCAACGGGGACCTCTGGGAATGAGGGAAAATATGCCCCTCCCCTTGACAGGCCAGTAATAAAATAGATGTCCTCCTGAGTGGGCGCGTACCACTGGTTAGGACCAACACAGAAAGCCTGTCGGTGGGCATTCCATTTGTGGATAAGCTGTCACAATAACCCACCATGTCCCTTCAGGGATGTAGCCTCCTTATAGAAATTGAGGAGGCCTACTTCCCTTAGGAGTGCCTTAGTGGATGCTGTAATAGGGAAAGGGTACATATATCTCTCTCTCTCTCTCGTGCCTCCCATAGGCGAACCACATTATACTGGTCTGCTTGTTGTTGTTGTTGTTCCCTCTCTTCTCTCCTTTGACATTGCGGAATGATTCACATATTAATTACAATTTTTTAATTAAATGAGACATGTATTTAGGAATATATATTTATAATTTTTTTAGAAAAAAAAACAGTCGGTGTGCCACAAAAAAAAGGCATGCATCGGTAACGGTGCATCTATTTTTATTGCTCATTGGACGCGGTGCACCTGGAAATTTGCAGCGCACTGCAAATAATGACCTGTCCTATCTCAAGTGGTGCGTTGACTAAATGAACTACCAAACATTAGCTAGTGGTCAACGATGCGGTCATTTAACCGATCACACCGTTGACTATGAAAAAATTTGGGAGGGCAGTGCACTGATGAAACTACTTGCCCCGGGGCGGATAGTTTCATCAGTGCACTGCCCTCCTAGCGTCGTTACATGGTCAATGGTGTGGTGGTATAACCGACCGCACCATTGAATATGTACCAATATCGGGAGGGTGGTGAGTTGCCCAAACTATACGTCCCAGGGCGTAAAGTTTAGGTAGCGCATTAGCCTCCTGACATCACTACATAGTCAACGGTGCGATCATTTATATGACCGCACTGTTGACTATGTCCATTTTGGGAGGGTGGTGCACTGGCGAAAATACATGCCCCAGGGTGCGTATTTCTATTAACGCACCGCATTCCCACACTTCGACATGGTCAATGGTGCGGTCGGGTAACCGACTGTACCAGAATTTTTTTAATTTTAAAAAATCACGGTGCACCTTTTTGGTACCGCCCCGGAACCGGCGTGGATACCATTAGCATCATTTGCGGTATGCCCTGTAAATTTACAGGTAGCACCGCGAACTGGTGCGAGCTAAACAACTCGAGCGCACGTCGTGAGATTTTTTTTATATATTTTAAATAAGGTGAATTTTAAGTTATTTTAGGAAACTAATCCACTAAAAGGTTTAATTATGGAAAAAAAAGTAAAATACCTGTATATTTGGGCGTCGATGAGGCATATTGGTTGTAGAATTTGCAAAACTAAATTTTCCCACTGTTTTGCAAAATTCGAAATGGAGATGGTGGGCAATGGATAGAAGCATTGCATGCAATGGGAGCACCGATGGTAGGGCACCTCACACACGGTAAATTTTCACCGGTGCTTGAGAGCTCTGGAGTACTGAAAAGTGGAAAATGCAGATTTTTGGCTGTAATTGTTTTTTTATTTAACCCTGTTCTGGTGCGCAGGTCTTTGAGGTGTACCTAGCAGTTTCTTCCAACCACACCGGGCTGTTTCTATTTTGGCATGGGTTTTTAGGACGAACCGGTGCTAAATCAATGTAGAGAATCGGTGCACTACTTTAATGAGACGCACTGGGTAGGTTTGTACCGAGCGCACGGTGTCCGAGTGTGCCAATTTTTAGTACGCATTGGTGCTTTCACTAGTGGAACACACCACTGCGGTTGAAGATGAAAAATGCACCAGACAAAAAACATCCACAAAAACCTCCACCCACCAACCTCATCTTGTAACCTTTGCTACAAACGGATGTCTGGGCTATTTTTATAAGGGGTTCCTCCAAAAAATCTGCTAGAGGGTCTTTTCCTTGTAGTGAGAGGTCCATTAAATTTCACCCATGTCAGAAGTGCAGGGAATCATGAGTTGTTGGTATCTATGCCCGTATCTTCCATTATATTTTTGGGTCACACAACTCCTTCCCGCTCCTTCCCAACTGTCATTGTCAAACCCATCGGTGTTGTTTTCTTCCCGTCAACGCGATTATCATGTTTCCTTCTACCCATGACCTTCCAACACCTGATGTAATGACCATTCACCTTGTGAGCTCCCTTTTGGTACCAATATAGGGTTTTGACCTTCAGACCTTGGCTCATTTGCGGGCCTCCTCTAGTTAAGCCAAGCCTCGAGGATTAAATTATTAGGGGTGGTGGATTTTGGCATCAATAGGACCAGACTCCTTAAATATTGTAATATGGAGGGGATTTAGAAAGGAATCAAGGATCTCATGAAAACTCTCAACTTATTGGCTAATGGAGACATCTACCAACTCACTTATGATGATTAAGCAAGTTTTCAAAGAGCCACTACTAAAAAGGGTAGAATAGGAGAGAGCTTGGTAAGTCCTTATTCTTCCTATGTGCTTACTAAAAATGAAATAGGAGGAATGTTATAAAATATGAAAATAAAAATATTACACACATTTTCCATGCAGATGGAAACTTTTCAAATTAGGACAAAACAAGAAGAAACAAAAAAAGCATTGGTTGTATATCCCGCCCAACACATAAAGAGACACCCCAGGAATGAATTTCCTTTGAATGTTATAGGAATTTGTTTCTTATGTGAAGAAAATAGTTATACTGACAAGTGTCCATCTCTACTAGTTTTGAAGTCTATTTACCAAGGAACAAAATGGAGCATGGAGTAGTTATGCTTCATCAATAAGAAGATTCCACAAGAGCGAAAACAATTTAAACAAGGTATAGATTTCCCTTATAATTTCAATCATAATTAAATTTATCAATATCATACTTGGTACCCTCCTAACCCTTAAAATCGGCTCATGCCCAGTCCCCTGCCATATTCTCCTTAACCTATCATTCCTTCTTTCTAGCCATATTCCAACCAACCTCCTCAATGGGTTAATCCATCACAAGGATGAAGGTCTCAGGTGGCTAAACCACCTTCTCTAATTCAACCCCTTCATGAAATTCAGTTACCCTACAATGTTGATCCAAATCAACGTCGGATATCATCTCAACCAAATCCCAATCCTAATAAAAATTAGAAAAAACATATTTATAGTGGAGAGACTACATATCAAACCTATTCTACGTAGGTCCAAGGGATCAAGCTTGTGTTAGGTGTAACAACCTCCTCCCACATCTACCTCAGTAACTGGCCAACCAGTGTAAACATGTGATGAGAGGCTACTATGATCTGATTCAACCTCCTAGTTGACCTTAAGGAAGTGTAATCGACGAAAACACATTACACAGACCTTCCACATCAGCAAAAAAACTTCGAGGAGCCATCTCGACCACTCATGTAGCCAACCCCTGGGTGCCACTGGGTTTTTAGACCATTCAACCCTCAGATGCTCCCTTGATATGGGAAAAGGTGCATTTGGGATGCTCTATATTCTCCCATAGCATGGGCATGCATGTGTCCAAGGAATTTTTTACTCATACCTGTGACAATGTCCCCAGGATTTGAGCCACCTTTTTAGGCCCAGAGCCAAAGTCACTTCCCAGAAGACTACAAAAATTTCAAAAATTAAATATAACAACATAAAAATGATGCAAAATAAAACACTTGAATAAGGATTTGACTGGGCCCCTACTAGCCGTGACAGGAATTTCTTCAAACATCTCACAATTATGTAATCTACAAGTTTAAACAACATATCTGAGCTTAGGGGTCTCATACTTATCTGAGAATCACTAAGTAGCATTGGTAACTCATCACATTAACTGCATTACCATCGAATTGGGCATAGTTACATTGTTAATTCATTTACAAATCAAAACATTATGAGATTCATACATCATCCCCATTTTAAAACACATTTATAACAAAAATATAAACAACATAAATGGTGAGCACATAACATTCATATAAGTCAAATAATAACAAGCATATTTACCCATCAATAAAAGAGGAAAAGAGCCCTTATTTCCACAATAAAAATGCAACAAAGTCTGGGACTTCCATGTTCCACCTGACCATAGACTCTAGCTGAGCCAAATATCTCTTCATTGATTTACCCCTGCTCCATATTCCAAGCATGAATGTGGGATCTCTTAAAACTCATCAATAAAAACCAAACCAGGGCTTCTAGAGGCCAAAACACCTCAACCCTCAACCAGTGATTCCACCTCACGCTCGTACATCACAACCATCATCAGATTGGTCTCCACCCAAGTTTTCCAGGGCTCCACAGCGTTTGTTCCAACCAAGGCTCCAGGAATAGTAACTCAAGCCACAACTTCTACTGGTCTTCGAGAGAGTTTTTCCAACCAATTCTTCCATGGATAATAACTCAACCCACCAAGGGCTTCTAGAGAATTTTTTCAACCAAGGATTCGAGGAATAGTAACTCAACCCAAGCTGTTATAGAGGTTCCAAATTTTTTTTCCAACCAAGGCTTCCAGGAACTAATAAATCAAGCCACATCCAAAGGCACATGAGAATGAACCAGGAAAATAAGCAGTGAAATGAACCCAAAACACCATGGCTATTCAGGAAATGGAAGTGTTAGGAAAATCCACTGTCAATCCAGAAAATCCTCCATGCCAATGAAAGATCATGACCAAGAAACCACATGCATATTCCATGCATGCCAAAACTAGTGAGGAAAACATACATGAAACTCGGTAACCACAAACATAATCCGCTATAGTTGTTGATCCCAATTTCCTCTTGCACTTTCCTACTCTTCCTTTTCTTTCTTGCTTCAAACCTCCAAGTATGCCAAACTCTCCAAGAGTTCTCCAATAAAAATCTAAGTATCAAAGAGTATGAGAGAGAGAGAGAGAGAGAGAATAATGATAGCTCCAAAACTGCACTGATTAAAATCCTGAGCTAAAGCTTACCCACTGATCCTCATAATCCTTTTTATCAATAAGGCCTCTATTTTCTTCATTTTCCATTATTTTCCTTCATTTTTCTCCTCACTTGCAACTTGTGACCTATCACCTCCCTTTTCACCTATTTTCCATTATTTTCATAAATAATATCCAATAAATGCCACTTTTCCTTTCCAAAGCCTTAGTAATTGCCTTTGCCAATTTCCTTTAGCCATAATAAACCAAATGAACACCCAGTAGGATGTTTTCCCCACCATTCATCTTAGAATACATGTCCCATGATCTTGGTCTTATATTTGTTTACATGAATTTCTAACCAAGGATGTTACATAACCCTCCCCCTTGGGGAAACACCATCCTCGGTGTTTAATGACACCTACAAACCAGTAAAATGCTAAAAACAAAACATATTGCCTATGGATCTTTATAACACATCTTGTTGTAGTATTTACAATGACCATTGCTAAAACATGATAAATATAGTGTTTACTGGAGCTTTATAACGTAGCTCATTACGATATTTACAATAACAACCATTAATAAAACCATATTACTGTCTATGGAGCTTTATAAATCTAGCTCTATACAATATTTACAATAATGATACATATATAAAAATATGCACGTTTACTCATCAAACAAATAGAAGGATACTATGCTCATATCAGCAACATGGGAATCTAGAGGCTCACAACTCCACCCTCAAAGTAATATAAGGATTCACCTCCTTCCCAAGAAGCCTATAATGCAATGCCAAATTCAATGCTACATCCAATGAGTAGCACTACAATCCTGCACCATTTGTCCCCTAAATGAATAGTTATCGGCTCATTTTTCCAGGGCACACTCCCAATGTGCATCTGATTCCATCTAGAAATGCCAATGACAAAAAAAAATCCATCCTCGGCCTTCCCTTATTTGCTACACGGTCCCTCGGGAAATCCAGTCACCAGCTTTCGTGTATTCACACACCTTCCAAGTCCCGCTAGCACCCCCATCCCAGGAAGTTCATCCCTTGGCAAGGATTCCTCACATTGGAAGATACAAAACCAAGGCATATCCCTGCCTCAAAACCATCATACCAGTCATAGCATGCTCGTGGAAATCAATGGACACTATTTGGTATCAATGTCCCACAATAGTCCTGCTCCTGAAGTTCTTTACCAACATATTGCTGCATGTTCCAATTCCTTTTGCTGACGTTGCTAGTTATAGCAGTCGATTTCAACCATCCCAAACCGAACATTACATGATTTATTGTACCGAGCACATATTATCCATTAGATTGAAAATAAATTCAAATAAATTCAAATCATAACTCATTGGTAGCTCATAAAAAAGGTACATTTGAAATCTTGTTCACTTCCTGTCATAACAAGTAAAACTAGTTGTTTGATCAATCATCATGTATAAACATATAACATATGGTTAGCTCAAAACACAACCATCATAGGTAAAAATCATGAATCACATGCAATAAGAATAAAACATAGTCATAAATCACATGTAATCATTATAATTCAGAATATTAGATCACATGCATAATAGAATTGAAATAAAATATTGATACTTATCCTTCATTGGTCCTTAATTTTGCCTTTGTTATTTCTGTATACACACCAGATCGGTTGCCACACCAAGAAAGCACCCAACACCTTTGGTTCTATTCTATAACATACACATACACATGGTGTACATCACAACACGTACACCCACATATGACATACAAAACCATATAATACATGCACCCACACAGGCATGCGACACATACAGCTACACCCGACGTATGAGACAACAAAATACATACGCCTACATCGACATACACCTACACCCGGTCTATAATACAAAAAAACTGTTGTCTAGGTAAATCCCCTCTACAGAAAGAGGTGATCCCTCTAGGCCTAGGGTGGGTCTAGCAACTACGAGAACATGCTAACATCTACCTTCCTAGATTTTAAATGAAATTCAGAGCAAGGAAGATGACCTACCTTTTACTGATGCTATATTGTCGTCTTCCGTCAACGATTCTTGATCCTTCGCTCTTCTCAAGCTAGATTCACACTGCTACCAACATTAGATTACCTGTACAGATAGTCAAGGAACCATGACAAGCGTAAAATCATGACAAACATAAAACAATTACAACCTATCTAACTGATCAAGGAATGCTAGAAATCTCATTATAAATGTAAACAAGAGTGGAAGATAAACATCAATTGCATTTTATTATGATAAAGACAAGGGGAGTTTACAACCAAGCCTTGATGTTGAGGCTATCCTTCGGCAGGTCCGTATCTAAGCATGTTTGCAACACCCTCATAGACAAAGGTCCAATATCTCACTATGTTCCTAACACACAAATATAATCACACTCTGCACTATTCTCCCAAAGCTATGATTGCTTCTTCTCTCTATTCTAACTGACTAAGGCAGCAGAGGTGAAATAATTATCCTTATATAAAAATGGAGGAGGAGGTTATGGGCCCTCAAATAATGGGAAAAGAGCTTATCCTTTAGAGTAGTTTCTATTTCTTGGGAACAATAAGCCCAAAGGGGAATTCCTCGGCCATATCCTCAAAAAAAACTTCCAGCTCGCTGCCTCGCGAAGCTTCTAGTCACAGAAGCTTCCTTTCTATTTAAAAAAAATTCCAAAAGAGGATTGCCATAGGTCCAACATTAAGACAAAGCATCGATCAGTGCGGGTCTCAGTACAAATATCTGCTATCGGCACGAGTCAGACACTGAGACAAAGTGCTAACCTTGAAAGCTAGGTTTTTATCAGGATCTTACAGAAAATTTGTAAAGGGAGATGAATTGGCAGAAAAAGTGTGGTTCAAGGGTATGTATTCCATGCTTGGAAAGTACACAAGGGTCACTATATGGGTCCTCCAGGATCAAGGAACAGGGAGTACAAGGACAATGATAAATTGTTGTGTAACAAAAACACATACAACTATATCTGGTGCACAACACAACACAATACATATAAATATACAAAGTACAACACAATGAATACACATGTCACGATACCACGACTTCACCATGCACATACAAAGTACCGCACGCCCACAACCCAACATGTATGACATGCACAAAATGCCACATGTATACTAGTACGATGTGCACAACATGTACATAGTACCACCTGTACACAACACTACCTACACAACATCACATGTGCACGACACCACTTGCACAACGTGTACACAACACCAAATGTACACTGCACAACCTTTACAATGTATACACAATACCACATGTACACAACACCACATGCACGACATGTACATGAAACCACGTACACAGTGCCACATACATGACATGTGCATGACACCACCTGCACACAATATGACATGTACAACATGTACACAACACCACATGTACAATCATGCACACAACACCATATGTGCATATCACCATCTATACCTAGGACAACATATGTAATATACACACAACACCATATATACAACATGCAAACAAAATCACATGTACGCAATACTTATGTTACATGTACACATCACCATAGGTACAATCACTGAATATAAAACATGTGCAACATATACACGACAATATTACTGCACAACCATAGACTAGATACACTGACTCCACAAATAAAACTTGCTTCTAGTGTCTTATCCATGCTTATACTATTATTATTGTTATCACCCAAAAAATTGAAACATCATTTTGAAAAAGTTAGATAGGTTCATGTGTCAAAATAGGGTTGTAGGATTCATTTTTATGTTTTTTCAAGGGAAATATTAAATTTTTATGGTTTAAGTTTACCCTAAGGTCTAAACCCACCCATGTTCAAACTCCTTCATGTCACATAATTCATCATTCTCTGACTTATTTCATTTTCCAAAGTTTTTGTACCGAAAATGCTAAATTAGCCAAGAAACCACAGTTTCATAGTGCAATGCACTACAAAAAGTCACTTTTTGCTATGAAACTGTTGATAGTTTCGTAGCGAAAACAGTGAAATTAACACTAAAAGTGCTACGAAAGTGTGGTTTCCTATTAGTCTTGTCAGTCTAGCTGTTAGGTCTCAAAAATCATTTGGGAAAGGGTAAGTTAGATGCTTTTGAGTGATGGAGGGATAAAATCAAGGTACATACTCAGGTCTGCAGTCATCATGGTCAGTTTAGGTAATGTAGAATTCATCATTAAGTCATGAGAAGACATTTAAACTTCAAATCCTTTCCTAATTCATTCATTCTCATTTTTTTTTCCTCCTTGCGTAATATTTGAGCTCTAGAGAGCTATTGTACTAAGCCAAAGTTGGGGTTGGTTTCTCCAAAGGTTTCTTTTGAACATCATCAAGCAACATGATCAAGTGAGGCTGAGCAATTATTAGAGAAACTATGGAAGAGAAAAGAAAAATACACAAGGTGGACAATGTCTGAGATATGAACCTGCAGACATGAAATTGATCAATGAAGATCCAAAAATAATGGAAGCCTTCAGAAGAGCAGGTTACCTACAGTTTTGTGAGAAATTGCAGGGCTGTCATACACAGGTATCCAAGGAGTTTGCTTTGAGTTTTAGTGGAACAACCACTAAAGTGGGGATGCTAAATTTGTCCATCACAGCAGAGGTTATTGATGCTGCTACGAAGATTCCAAGAGGTCAAGAGAACCGGTTCAAAGGTTTCAAGTTTAACATGGAGCAGTGCAAATAATTCATGAAGCCTGAGCACACTGAGATGGATCTCACCAATGTTATTCCAAGAATCTGAATTAAAGATAACTATTCAAAATTGTTGCTCATCATCGAAAAGTACTTTACTTGTGAAGGTAGATATCACAATTTCTACTCATATCATTTCAAATTACTTTTGCACTTCACTGGAAAGATTTCCCTTGTTCTACCTTTCTATCTGCATAGAAGTTTGTCAAAGATGGCTGATAAGGTCCAAGAAAAGTCTAAGGGGCGTGAGACATCATTATTTAATCATGGCTTAATGAAATTTTTGGTTTTGGATGAACTTCAAAGTTAGGTAGAGATTGGTCATCATTTTTGTTTGTTAGTGGTTTTGAGTTGGATGCTCTTACTCCTTCTAAAACTCCTAAACCTAGGAAAGTTCCATCACCACTAGCAGCAGAACAGAGCCAACCATCGGTAGCAAAAACAAATGAACCTGCAAGAGCAGAACCAAGTAAGCAAACTATGAAGGAGCCAGAGCAAATGCAAAGCCTTGACACACCAAATGTCCCACCTGCAAAATAGAAGTCAAAGGTGGTCAAAACTACAAAACAGAAACAAACTATCAGTAAAAAGGAACCAAAAGGATAACTAGGAGCCAACATTGGTTTTAGAAGATAAGATAGTGGATGAAAAAGACAAAGCAGAAGCCAAGGGAAATATATATGATACTCTACATGCCATTGACATAGAGGAAACTCCTATTTTTCAAGCTAAGTTTATTGAGGAAGGTGGGAAAAAGTTTAAAAAGGCTAAATATGCAAAGAAATTAGAATTTGAGGGAGAAGATGCTGGTTTCATGTTCCAAGAAAGAAAGCCTATGACAAGGCATGCTAGGAAACTATTAGAGAGCGGCAAAGAAGTTCAAACACCTTGTTAGCACCTAGATTGACCTCAGACTAAAGGAAGGCAAGCCAGGGTAACCATAAACTACACTTAACCTTGTAGCTAGCCCTACAAGGCAGGGAGAGGGCTCTCTCCATAAGAAATCTCAGTCAAGGATGACTGTGGAAAAAATATTTTAGGTTAGGCATAGTAGCTTGAAAGGTCTTGATAGATTTTGTTCGTGTTTGCTGGATGAGATGGAGCTAGGCAGTTTAAGTCTAGGAAATTAAATCAGAAATGCAGGGTACTCTATGGGGCAAGGTAGGCATGAATTTTAACACCTTTGGCTTAATGATGTGAAGTTTTTAAGACTGGTGAGGAGATGAGGAGGGCATATGAGATGAATCCTTCTCAAACAGTAGAAAACATAAAATATTGAATGATTTCCCAAGGTAGAGCACTATAACAATGGATTCTACCCATCTAACTTGAAAACATTCAACATAAATCAATGGAATGAATGATGGCATACATAAAACATTTAAAAAATGATTCAAAAAATAAGAAACTGTGCTAAAATTCCATACCACAAGGATCCCATAAAAATAGCTGCAAACCTTATTAATTTCCTGCCAAAATGATTACAAATAATGTACAATCAAGCTCAGAACACCCAAGTTATTCCAACCTCTCCTAATGATGGAAAAATTACATTAAATAAACTAGCCTCAGGGGATAAAATCCATAAAAAGAGGAGTTGTTTCACCTGCCCCCAAGCCAAAACTTGAAGATAGAAAAACCCAACAATATACCTCTAAAAGAGAGGAAACTGTTTGTTCGTTCGACCATTTAAAAGTATTATTTGTTGCATTTACTCCAGCCAATGGAAAGAAAACAAATCTGGAACCGACCTACCCCCTCATTTATCATTCGCTGCTGTTTCGTGGTTGATGTCGTAATGATCTCTGCATTCACGGTTTGCTCACGGCCTTAACAGAGTGCTTGTCCCTTTTAACCTGAAGAAAACCCTTTTAAACCAAAAAAAATCGAATGTGCCTCATTAAACAGAGAAAAGCCCCTTTCCTTAGAACAGAGTGGAAAGAAGTGGGGGGCCTGCGGGAATCACAATTGCAAGCGGAAGAGGAGCGAGAATGTTTCAGGTGGAGAAAATCGTGATATGCGATGAGCGATGAAGCGAGGGGCGAGTGTGATGCGATGGAGCGATAGGAGATAGAGCAATGTGCGATGGTACGATAGAGCGATGCGTGATGGTGCGATGATCACATCGGTGGAAAACAGAAAGAAGGAATTAAGCACCGGAGGTTGGTGCGATCGCGCGATGCGATGGAGGATTATCACATCAGCGGAAGAGGATGGCGGAGTTAAGCACTGCAGAAATTTCAATAATGCGATGGGCGATGTTGCGATGTGATCGCATCAGCGATGAGCAATCGCATCGTGGTTGTAGGAGACGAAAATACAAAGGAAACTTTGAAGTAAAGGAAAAATACAGAAAAAGGTAAGGATTTTAAAGTTAAAATCCAGTCAAGTAATGGAAAAAGGGTAGAGATGTAATTTTTGAGTCATTTATTCATTTGGGCATATTTTCCGATCCAAAAGCTAATTTCGGGAGTGTGATATACCTTTGGAAAGATTTTTCTGAGCTTCTTCTGATGAACCCGCTTAGAATATAATTTGTACAGAAAATCATGTGCAGAACACTTCTGAAAACTAGATAGAGAAAAATCCCCTTTGATCCTTGGAGATAGGTTGCGAAAGACTAACATTGGCTTTATGGAGATAGTAGCTTTTGAAGTTCAACTTATTACATATGGAAACATAAAATTAAATAAGAAAAAACAAAATACCTTGTTTTCACCTCAAAACATGGTTTTGAGGTGAAAATTTTATTATGCTTAAAAGAAGAATTCTTTGACTTTTCCAGATACTATGCTTTGAGTTTATTTGGCATCCTCATGTCCTTGCTAATATTTATTGATACTTTCATCATCAATTTGACTATGGTGGAACCCTAAAATATAATGAGACCAAACCCTATGACCTAATAAAATGAAGTGCAGAGTAAAAATGAATCATGACTGAAGACCATAGAGAGGATAACCAACAAGTTGTTTTCATGAGGGAAAACTAAAGTGACCCCAACCTTCAGTGGATCCATGACCTAAAAAAAAATTATAGTATGAGACTCCTACTATGCAAATGCAAAAGAGCAGATTTTGACCACTAATGGCATTATGACAAGACTGACACTAACATTGTCTCCAATGGGGATGGTAGCTCCTTGGAGGTGCCAAGAACACCATAGACCTAGTAGCCTTATCCATTGGGAAATACTGTCAAAATACTTCAAAGAATGAAAATTGACACAATGCAGACTGACTCGTGACTCAAACCATGACTGTAAACTAAATCAAAACCTGGGAAACCTTACACATATCATTAAAATTTTATAGCCTTCGCTTCAGGCCCCAAGCTTCAATGACTGTGTACTTGAAATCTTACCAAAAATTAAAATGGTATGTACAATGACTGTGACATAATTTCAGAGAACCACCTTAAAAGTAGTAGTGCTTCAAGAGCCTACCATTCAGTGGCCCTCCTGGGCAATATTGACCATCCATCTCTGTGAGCAGAAAAGCTTTCTGTCCTCTATATGCTGAAATATTATACGATCCTTTCCATAGGTTATCGAACTTACCATGCTTTCCTTTGTCCTCATTTTGTGCATCCCACCTCAGCACCACATATTCTAACTGAAATTTTTCTGATTTGGTTTTTTGGTCATAGATCTTCTTTATTTTTACTTGCAATCATAAAGTGTTTTGAGAAACCTCTTCCCTAGTTTGCTGAAGGTGGATCATTTGATTGATCCTTCGCTGAATATCATCCTCTTCGCTGCCAGCTTCTTGTAGTAATCTCATGACCGGAACTGTAAGTGATGTAGGAAATACTGAATCAATGCCATAAACCAATTCAAATGGAGACATACCTATGTATTTATTGCTACTAACTCTGTCAGCCCATAATGCGTTAACAAGTTTTCGATGCCAATTCTTCTTATTCACTTCCAACATTTTCTTTATTATATTCACCAAGTCTTATTTGATGACTCTGCCAATCTGTTGCCCTGCGGGTAGTATGCTGTTGAATGGCCCAGTATAAGATTGTACTTATGGAATAACTCCACCATCTTCTTGGATTTAAATTCCGTTGCATTATCTGTTATGATCTTGTGAGGGCAACCAAAACGAGACAAGATATTTGATAAAAATTGAATAATTACTGTATCCGTGGCTTGCCTTGCTGGAATGGCCTCAATCCATTTGGTGAAATAATCGGTAGCTGTCAAGATCCATCGATGCTATGATGATGATTTGGGATGGATTTCCCCTATGAAATCAAGTCCCCAGTGCTGGAAAGGTGCATTTACTTGAACTGGTTTCAAAGGAAGAGGAAGCAGTTTCCTTTCTCCTTGAAAAACTTGACACTCATGGTAGCTCATCACTGTTTTATACAAATATGAAAATAGAGTCGGCCAATAATATCCTGCTCTCAATACTTCGTTAGCTATTGTTTTCCAAAACAAATGACCATCGCAATCAACTTTATGAAAGTCATGCATCACCTGCTGAGCTTCGTCTTCAACCAAACAGTTAAGTAGAACACCTCCCAGATCTTTCCAATAAATAGCACTATTTAAAATACATAATTTAGCAGACTTGAGTTTTAGTGATCTACCTTCGCTTCTAGACATCCCTGGAGGTGGCGAAAGATGCTGAAGAACATAAACTATGTCTAAATACCATGGCGATTGGAGAAAATTTTCTGAAACTGGAATAAGCAAACTATCATCCTCATCCTCAGACATTGCTGCTATGAGATTTGTGTCCAGGGCACGTAGGTTTGATTGTGCCATTAGTTTTCCAAGCCTTGTACTTTGATTAACTTTGTGGGTTTAATCTCCAAATCATATTCCAACATTGATGCTATCCACTTACCTCTTCTTACCTCTGGATCAGTTTGCACTAGAACATATTTTACTGCTGCATTAGAAACACATGCTATGGTATGTGAATGTAGAATGTAAACTATGAAATACTTTAATGCTTTTATAAGAGCCAATGCTTGTTTTTCAATGATATTATAATGCAAGGCAGCATCTCGAATAGTCCTATTGAAAAAAGAAATGGGCTGTTCAATCTGATCTCTCTTTTGCATAATTATCGCA
This sequence comes from Pinus albicaulis, assembly GCA_034641835.2. Classification (NCBI taxonomy): domain Eukaryota; kingdom Viridiplantae; phylum Streptophyta; class Pinopsida; order Pinales; family Pinaceae; genus Pinus; species Pinus albicaulis. The sequence goes on along the minus strand of CM076579.1, from coordinate 582,148,342 downwards.
ACCATGGTATGCTCCGATGAAAATGAAAACATAATGAAATCTTGAGTGTAATCAGGACTAATCAATACTAGGGCTGTGGTCAAAACAAACTTTACCAGATTAAATGACTTCATAGCATTCTCGCTCCATTTGACAGTGTTGTCCTTTTTCAACATATTAGTCATTTCTCGTAAATGTTCCGCCAAATTGGGTATAAATCTGCGTAAGAAGTTCATCTTACCATTGAATGCCTAAATCTCCTTTTTGTTACGTGGAAAATATATGTGCTAAATTTCCTCCACTCTTGAAGGATCAATGCAGATACCATATTTAGAAATAATATGACCAAGAAATTTGCCCTCATCCATAGAAAAAAGACTTTTCTTCGGATTTAGAGAAATCCCAAACATTCTGCATCTCTAAAATACAATCCTCAAGTGGTGCAGGTGTTCATCATCAGAACCAGAAAATACCGTCAAATCATATAAATAAACAACTAGAAAAACATCCTTCTCATTAGAAAAAGCGATGTCCATTGCTCGCTGAAAAGTGGCTCCAACATTCTTCAATCCGAATGAAATTTTGGAATACTGAAAAGTCCCCAAGGTGTCATAAAAGCAGTTTTGTCTTGGTCGTTTTCATGCACTAATATCTGATTGTAGACTGATTAATCATCGAGTAGTGAAATCCGCAATTCTCCAACTACTCTTTGCTGAATATGATCCATCTTCGGAAGTGGATAGTTATCCTTTAAGGATACTTTGTTGAGATTCCAGAAATCTATGCACAACCTTATTTCTCCTGTCTTTTTGTGTACCGGGACTAAATTCGAAATCCAATCAGAAAATCTAACTGGAACAATGATACCAGCTTTGAATAATCTCCTTACCTCTTTTTCAATGGATGGAAGCAGCTTTGGATTGATCCTTCTCAGCTTCTGTCTAAATGACTTCTGATCTGGCTTGATAGGAATAGTATGCTAAATTATATTTTTGTCATATACCTTCAAATCCGAATAATCCCACGCAAACACATCAGAAAATTCAGAAAATAATTTAACATATTGGGCTTTTACCTTGGGAGACAATGCTTTTGATAGCTTCACAAACTTAGGCTTGTCAACTGTTCCAAGATTGGCATCCTCAACTCCTTTATCAGTAGGCACCAAGCTCGGCTTTCTTGCAACATCATCTTGATCAAAAAGCTCCTCTAAAGGTATGAGACCTCTAGGAATAACATTATCTTTTAGCTGCAAAACGTCCATCTGATTTGTTTCAATCTCTTGTTCATCGGTTTCATAATCACCATGTATGGAAACATCCTTGAATTTTCCTTCATTCTACAAAAAAGCATTGATTTCATTGTCATCTCAAAACACTTGCCAATACCTTAAATTATCCAGAATAGCAAGCCGATGTTTGAAATTAATTTAAAATTTGTTGCTGGAGTTTATTGGAATCTTCAAATTGCTTGTAGCAGTGGCAAGTGAATCTGCAATAAGACTCTGAATTCGGGGTACTGTTGTCAAAGTATATTCAGAAAACATTCTCAGGATGTCTAGGACCTCATTTCTATAGGCTCTCAATCGCGGATGCTTTGCTTGATACTCTCCTTTTACCTGTTTGATTACCAACTCTGAATCTCCATAGACAAAAATCCTTTTTGCATTTAACTTCTTCAAAATTTTCAGACCTGAAATCAAAGCTTCATACTCTACTTCATTGTTAGAGCAGTCAAAAGCCAACTTATAAGCACATAATCTAACATTACTAGGAAATTTTTTAGGCTAGAAAACAAGGCTCCAAATCCATATTCCTATACCAGCACCGTCCTTACCAACAGCTTCGTCAAAATCCATGCTCCAAAGGCCTTCTTCATTATCTAGATGCTAGAATTTTGTTTCTTTCTCTACCTTACCTTGACTAATCTTTTCATTTTTCTGTTGTTCACTATCCTTTTGCTACTGGCAGGTGGAGAGATCAGAAAGGCTTGCTACTTTTTCTTTTTCCTGTTTAAGGACTTCCCTAAAAATCTCTGAAATTTCTGGTACCTCATCTACTTCTACTAACTGAACATCTTCAACATTCAATCCATTATCTGAATATAGTACAAATGATTCTAAATATGTATGTACAACATTTATTGGATGATTAACTGGCTTCTCTTTTCTAGTGATCATATGTTTCATTTTCTTCTCTCTGTATAGCTTTCTCAATTGACCAAACAAGGGAATGGTAGCATAACAAAAATCAAGTTGTATAGTTCCCTTAAGTTTTGCACCCCATGATCTGGACAAAAGCATACCAAACCGTGGTGGAACATCAGCAACAACCACATCCATCAAAACATTCTTAGCTAGGATTTGATCTAAAGATACTACCAAGTCTTTGATAAGACCAATACAACGGACCCTATCGGAGTCAAAGGAGTACAAATAATGGTATTTGGGGGTAATATCACGACCCAATTTCTCCATAATGGCTTTAGGCATAAAATTGTTAGAAGCTCTGGAATCCAACATAGCATTGTGTAAAATGTACTCATGCAATCTAAGACTCAGGTAAAAGGGAGGGACTTCACTATCTTCAGACTGACCTTCTATATATGGCGGGACCAAAAATGAGTTCAGGATGATCATCTTCAACATTTACCATATTTGACATAAGGTCTATTTGAAAAATTTTGGATACCTGATGTTTATAAGTGCTATTCTTCACCAACTCAGCTAAGGGAATTGACACCTTCAACTTAGCAATTTCATTTTCTAAATTAAAAGATGAAACTTTTTCTACCTCTTTGATGGGAAGATCTTTCTTCTCCACTTTCTCCTTCATTGCACTTGGCTGATTATTCTTTTCGTTTTCAATGTTATTTGTCAAGGGTACTTTGCTGGAAGTTGGATCAGTAGGTTCTTTCCCTTTCCTCTGAATGATTGAAGAGTCATTCTTTGATAGTAGCTCTTTCCTTTTCTGAATGGGAAATATTGGCACATCTCTGCTCCTCAAAGAATACTACTTCTGTTGTGCTGTCAAAGCGTTCATATATCCTCATTGTTAATCATCAGACTCTTTCTCCAAAACTACGTCATTTGCCAATATGAAATCTTCATCTCTTTGAGTGTCTGGAACCACTGCATATTCTTCATATTATGTCAGGAAAATGGGCATACCATCAGCAGTGAAAAAATGATTTGCTTCAACTACTGGATCATCATCATCATCTGTTTCCATTCGCTGAACATAATTTTGCTGCAAAGGAGTTCTGATCTGCTGCCGTTGTGTTGTTTGGTCTTGTGTTTTATGTTCCCTCTGCTTGATTCAGAATTGGGGCTACTGCTGTCCTCTGAAATTTGGATTCCGGATTGGTGTTTCAGGTCTATCTAAAATAGTCAGCAGGTCAGCCATATTTTCCACTGTTCGGATCAAAGTATCCATCTTATCATCTGAAGGGGATACTTCCTCCTTTACAGTCACTCTCTTTTCAGATCTCATCTGTGCTCTTTTAGCCAGCAGATTTGCTTCTACGCTTACAACATTTTTCTACATATCTTCAAGTGTGTTAGGATCTTGTTTTCGTAACTGATATGCCATGTCATCATCAAAACCATCTAGAAATTTTAGCAAATCTAACCCCATGGGGGGTTTGAGGTTGGCCGAAATAGCATTGTACATTGCATTAAACCTCACACAATAATCTTGTACACTTTCACCCACATTCCTTTTGATATTTTCATACTCAAACAAAATTTGGAGTGGGTTTTTATTTACCTCCCACCGGTCTAGGAATTGTCTATGTAGCTCCAACAAAGTGTGGATAGAGGCCGCTGGTAAGGCTCTGAACCATTTTCGAACTTCACCTCAAAAACTTTGGACAAACAATCTCATAGTCACATTTTCTGCCTCTACCTCATGAAGGTCAAAGAAATCATTCATTTTATCAACATGTTGCTGCGCTGTAATGCTTTGAGTGGTATCAAAAAGAGGTATTTTACTTTGGTAATTAGCAGGCATATCATTCAGATTCTGAGGTAAAACCAGGGGTGCATACTGGGCAGCCATGAATCTAGGCGGATTTAAAACAACGTTTGAACTACTAGGATTTAAGAGAGATGTTGATGGAGAAGTAGGGGCGATAAGTTGGAGGGGAAGGGTAGGTATAAACGGAAGTTGAGAATTGATTTTATAAATTGATGGGAATAATGATTAATTGAGGTTAGCGGATGCTGATTCTGATGATTCTGAAAGCTCAGGTATATTGCTAGCAGCGATAGATGATGGAGAAGAATTTAAGATATAGTTGTCAATTGATCTGTTTTCCTTTTGAATTTCAAGATCTACAAGAAACTCCGGGTCTAAAACTGTGTCATCAAGTGCAGTTTAAGATTTGGTTCTGAACAGAGAAAGCTCAAAATACTCATCAAAAGGGAGGTCTTCAATGAACAACCACTCACTAGGACAAGAATTGGATCTGAAAATCGGTCTAGGGCACACTGAAATTTCTTGTCCTCTGATTATTCGTGGAATAAGGTTAGGATTTTCAAATATAAGGGGAGGATTCGGATCAGGATTGGCCCTCGTGTATTTCCTTGAAGCCATTGTGGTCAAATTTCGAAATTTTTACAATGCTTTGCAACGTTCTATTTCAGCCTACCAAATTCTAAAACTCGTCATTTGTAATGTTCCCATTTTAGCACATGGCTAAAATGGAGCATTAGATTTTTTATTTTATAATATTGCAGCTAAATAAATGGGTAAGGAGGCCCATGATTATGAAAAACATCAATAGAATCCCTCACATTATGAAAGAGGAGCATTATTGGAGCTTGTTTGCACACCCCATGTGTGAAAAGGGTTAATTGCAAAGAGGGCTAGGTCATGTTGACCAAGTGAAACTGTGCAATAGATGGAGGTGTGGCTTGCTTGGGAAGCCTACAAAATTGCATGAGGAGGATGAAACCCTAATGTGTGGGGTCCATGGCAAAGGAGGGGAAAGCATCCATTTTGGAGTTAGCTTGGATATTTCGAATTGCTTTCCATAGTTGCACACTGTGATAGCTGTGCTACTCAGCACAAGTGATTTCTTGTTCAAGAATTCCCTCCCTTCTTGAGAAGCTCTTGAAGGTTTGATCTTCACCTTCTCCACATATTGGCTCAAGGCCAATGCTATTCCTTTCAGTGCAATGATTCTTTCAACAAGAGCCATTGTTTTGCTGGGGTTGCATTGGAGGTTCTCACACCATCATTCCGGAGGTCATATTTAAGAAGAAAAGATTTTATGCATCCGCGAGATCACTAGGGGAGATATCAACTCCATTTCTCATATATTGGTAGGAGGCCAATCTCTTCCCATCAGCTACAATGTAGTTCCTCTCCTTGACTGCACAGTTCTTGAGTGCAATTGCAGTGAGAGGTTGCACCGGCATTTTGGAGGGTGAGATCTTTGGTGAAAGGATCAGCCTTTCACTCTAGATTTCCATTGGAGGAGGTTTATACACTTTATGCAGCATTATTCAACCATTTCCTTCATAGTCTCATATTAGAGTTGCAGCTGCTCCAACAACTCCGACATTTCTGCAGATTTTCCATTTTGTATGTATTATTGCCAATCCCTTTAGGGATTGTTTATTGTAGTTTCCAAGGGTTGAGATCTATCTCCCCCTTGTTTCTTTGAGCTTCATATTGCCATATCTCATTGGAGCATTATTTTGTAGCAGTTATCCTTCATTGACTGTGAAAAAATAGTTGGGCATAATATATGTAGCAGTGTATTTCATGTTCATTGTACTTGTGTCTGTGCTTCAGCTTGAGTGATCACTTCCTCAAGATCTTGTACACATTTCTGCTGCCATATTATTGATGAGAAGACTATGGGGGTTTATTGCATTTCAAAATTTTATGCATTCACTGTTATTTTCCAGCTCATGTTTATATATTGTTGTAGCTCACTCATTTGAGCAAGATCTTCCTGAAGGAAGAAATATTTTCATAGCTATAAGCAGAGTCTGAGAAAGGGCCAGGAAGCCTCCGGTTCTCATCCTCCCTTTAGAGGTGAAATAACTGGTAAAATCCATCTCATTCCATCTCTGAAATATCCTTGTTCATATTTTCGACAAAATGATTGATTCATTGGTGTAAAAGCTGCTGATTTCCATTTCGGGATATTACAGTGGTATCAGAGCATCGAACTTAGCACATCTTGTGAAGTTTGAATTTCAGAAGCAGAGAGCCCAAGGATGAAGAAGATGAGTTTACTCTCATCTATTTTTAGATCTAGAAGAGACCTCTCCAAAGAGGTCAAGAAAAATGAAGAAGGAGAAGAGGAAGGACCATGCACTTCCTATTCTCACAGAGAAGCAGAGTAGAAGCATGGAAGACACTTGGAATTCGAGATTCTAAGTGAGTATCTAGCTAAATACCAAGAAAACCCTAAATTCTCCCAAGATAATTTATCTTTTCCATATTTTATTCAGCAGAAAGAAGAAGAAAGGCCCCACAGCCACGGGATGATGAGAGGCAATAGATTTCTATTGTCCACATTTGATGGATCACTTACATGTGTAGAAGAGGTTTGGGAAAAGAAGCTAGAGTCATTTTTCCTACTACATCCTATAGTGGACAAAGAGGCAGTAGAAGTTGCAGCACTTCACTTTGAAGGTGAAGCAAGGAGTTGGTGGATCAACCATCTGAGCCATACAAGGGTTCCTACTCTTGTTGAGTTTTCTCAATGATTGATCAACAGATTTGGAAAAAAGAGGGAGGATCCCTCACCACCATTTGATGAGGCATATACCAGCGCTGTTGAGACCATGGAGGAGCAGCCTTCATCTTCAATAGTTTGGGAGGCCAACACTTATGAGGAAGAAACACTTGCAACCTTGCAAGGAGCTTCCAAGTTTTACCAAGGTATGATTGGAGATCCATTTCTTGTCATTTCAGCAAACACCTTGGATGGGTCTACATCATTGCATGCAGGTGACTTAGAGCAGCAGAAAAATAGTATGTTGTACAAGAGAAGTGATGCAAAGGAGATCTCACATAGATATTTCAATGGAGGTGCACTCCCACACTTTTTGGAGTGCAAGGTTATTCAACAGTTGGAGGAGGGTTTTTCCTTCTCACAGGAACAAATATAAGATGGGGGACATCTTCGGATGGATAGCTTCTCTCATGAATATGTTGGAAATTCCTTGAGCCACACATATCATGATGGGAGGTTTTTTCCTACCAACTATTTGGATCCTCATAGGGTCAAATTGATCGTCAGGAAAGCTATATTTCAAAATCCCATGAAATACAGAGGTTTGATTTGGGATGAGGGTAGTCCTCAAGGGAGGAGTACCAGGATGAATGAAGGAAGGAGACATCCACACATTACTGAGTGGATGTGGTGGAGAAGGAACAAGGGGCTAGTGAGCCACTTGCAGATTTATGATACCAGGCAGCAGGAGGCTTGGCTGCGTTGGTTACTCTTGAAGGAGTTTGGCCATCACTTGGCATGCTCTCTTTCTAAGAGAAGGAGGAGGCAACAAAGGATTTTTTTGCTTAGGTGGTGTTGGAGAGAGCAAAGGCATATGTGCTCTAACATGATGTACACTGTTGCAAGAGTGGGAGATGGCACTAGCATGGTGCAAAGGGGATAATCATTGGCTTTTGATGATCAGGAATTGCTTCCACTTTGGGAGAGATTCCATATTTGCAGCAGTATTGTTGAAGGGTTGCCCATTTATGTTGAGGGAGCTGAGCGCAACAACGTAGTGCTATCCAGAGACTATCTAGTATCTCATGCAGAGGAAGGAGGAGCTTTTTCTCTAAGTAGAGGGATCCTTGCATCTTTGGAAGTAAGTCCCCAGGATCTTAGGTATGGAGATCGAGGCACAACTTATGTTTTACATGTGCCATTTTTGAGGAGGCGTGGAACCATGGAGACACCAGGAAGAGATAGGGAGGATGACCATCATGATGTGATGAGGAGCACACATCCTTATCTATCTTATGAGGGTGATGCACATAGGAGGGTTATTGGATTGCGTAGTGGAAGCATGGATAGACTTGTTCATTCATATATGTAGTCACCTTTTGATGATGATGTCTCATTGCATGGAGACATTTTTCTGGGGAAACCACTAGATCAGCAAATGATGAGATATTATTCACCTGTTGAGTCACCATTCATTGATTTTTGGAGGGTGGGGACCTTGGGAGACAACTTTACAGTGCTGAGAGTCTTGGGTAGACTCAGGGAGGAGAGACACACTCTATCAACATCATTTTTTACCACTCTCATTTCATATTCTCTGTTGTGGCAGAAGTAGCAGGGGAAGGATAACAACCTTCCAACTTGCATCTTTGGCATAGGATATGTCAAAGAAAGAGATGACCATGTGACAAATATCCTTCATGAGGAGTCATCAGTGCTGTCACTATGGAGGATAGATCCATGTGGGAGCTCTAGGTTGATGGTGGAGTATTCCTAGGATCATCTTTCTTGCATGATATTGACAGATCATCATATGTGGAGATGCATAGGTCATGTGCAGATGGAGGAGTCAGTACAACCACCTCTTTTCTCTTTGAGGATGAGGGGAGACTTATTTTTGAGCCACTCCATTTGCATGAGCAGAACTTATGGTAAGGGAATTGTATACTTGCATGATGATTTATATATTCATCCCTTAACCATATATGTACAGGATGTTGCTCCAAGGAGGGGCATTCTCCTTTTGTACCCCATGGTCTACTTGAGGCCATGAGCACTATTAGTGACCAATCCCTAGGAGGAATTGAGGAGGAAATGTATTTTGGAGGACCTACTCACCTTGCACCATATATCATTCACTTCCTTCATACATTTGGGGAGAGTCGGACAACCAAAAAGTGGTTGAGAGTCCACACCTTTTGTCATACTCTTATGCAGTTGAGTGTCAAACTACATTGGTTACAGTTGAGGGACCATTGTCTTTCTCCCTTGCTACATATGACAGCAAGCATGGTTTTCATTATGGTTCATTATAATGCTGATGTCTTGGTATTTTATGAGAGCATGATTGGGGGAATGGCACATTGGTTGGATGTGTCCCTTGGGGGAGAAATATCCCACATTATTTGCATTGCATGTTCTAATGGGAGCATGAGAGGACATGTGGCCACTACAACAACCCATTTGTCTCCATTTGAGGTGAGACATATGATTTATTGGATGCCATATGGTGATGACTACCAACTCATCACATATGAGATGATTTTGGACAACATGTTTCATAACGTTGGAGAAGATATCTTTGGAGGTCTAGTCTTCATATTGCCACTGGAAGGCAACTTTATTGTAGCCTAGGATCAGCATATACTCTACACTTATCCTAAGTGGAGAGGAGGATAGCGTGGGGTAGGCTACTTTGTCTACCAAGATCAGATTTTCAGCCCACCTATATTGCAGGAGCCAAAGGTGGAAGATGATTGTCAGGAGTTTCCATGTTGGGAGGTAACTCACTTTTTATGAATCATTTCTTGGGAAATGGAGGATGTACATGAGGAAGATATTCCTCAACATATTTCAGACTCCATGCCTTGAGTGGAGGTTCTTCCAGTTCTATCCTTGCAGTTGCTTGAGGACAAGAAACATTTGGGAGGGGAGGACTGTAATGTTCCCATTTTAGCACATGGCTAAAATGGAACATTAGAGTTTTGATTTTATAATATTTCAGCTAAATAAATGGGTAAGGAGTCCCGTGATTATGAAAAAAATCAATAGAATCCCTCACATTATGAAAGAGGAGCATTATTGGAGCTTGTTTGCACACCCCATGTGTGAAAAGGGTTAATTGCAAAGAGGGTTAGGTCATGTTGACCAAGTGAAACTGCACAATAGATGGAGGTGTGGCTTGCTTGGGAAGCCTATGAAATTGCATGAGGAGGAGGAAACCCTAATGTGTGGGGTCCATGGAAAAGGAGCCTTCATTTGCATAAAAGGAGGGGAAAACATCCATTTTGGAGTTAGCTTGGATATTTCGAATTGCTTTCCACAGTTGCACACTGTGATAGCTGTGCTACTTAGCACAAGGTATTTCTTGTTCAAGAATTCCCTCCCTTCTTGGGAAGCTTTTGAAGGTTTTATCTTCATATTTTCCACATCTTGGCTCAAGGCAAAAGCTATTCCTTTCAGTGCAGTGATTCTTGCAGCAAGAGCCATTGTGTTGCTGGGGTTGCAGTGGAGGTTCTCACACCATCATTCTGGAGGTCATATTTCAGAATAAGAAGATTTTATGCATCTGGGGGTCACTAGGGGAGATATCAGCTCCATTTATCATATCTTGGTAGGAGGCCAATCTCTTCCCATCACCTACAGTGCAGTTCCTCTCCTTGACTGCATAGTTCTTGAGTGCAATTGCGGTGAGGGGTTGCACCGGCATTTTGGAGGGTGAGATATTTGGTGAAAGGATCAACCTTTCACTCTAGATTTCCATTGGAGGAGGTTTATACACTTTATGCAACATTATTCAACCATCTCCTTCATGTTCTCATATTAGAGTTGCAGCTGCTCCAGCAACTCTGACATTTCTGCAGATTTTCCATTTTTTATGTATTATTACCAATCCCTTTAGGGATTGTTTATTGTAGTTTCCAAGGGTTGAGATCTATCTCCCCCTTCTTTCTTTGAGCTTCATATTTCCGTATCTCATTGTAGCATTATTTTGCAGCAGTTCTGCTTCATTGACTGCGCAGACATAGTTGGGCATAATATATGTAGTAGTGTATTTCATGTTCATTGTACTTGTGTCTATGCTTCAGCTTGAGTGATCACTTCCTCAAGATATTGTACACATTTCTACTGCCATATTATCAATGAGAAGACTATGGGGGTTTATTGTATTTCTGAAGTTTATGCATTCACTGTTATTTTCCAGCTCATGTTTATATATTGTTGTAGCTCACTCATTTGAGAAAGATCTTCCTGAAGGAATAAATATTTGCATAGCTATAGGCAGAGTCTGAGAAAGGGCCAGGAAGCCTCCAATTCTCATCCTCTCTTTATAGATGAAATAACTGGTAAAAGCCCTCTCAGTCCATCTCTGAAATAGCCTTGTTCATATTTCCGACAAAATGATTGATTCAGTGGTGTAAAAGCTGCTGATTTCCATTTCGGGATATTACAACAAGGTTCAAGAATTTATATGGAAGATATTACCGGGGTGATTAGTCTTTCGTTTTAGATTTTTTTTCCTCAGTATGGTTGCCACTATGTTAGCACCTAGATTGACCTTAGACTAAAGAAAGGCAAGCCAGGGTAACCACAAACCACACTTAACCTTGTAGCTAGCCCTACAAGGCACGGAGCAGGCTCTCTCCGTAATAAATCTTAGTCAAGGATGACTGCGGAAAAAATATTTTAGGCTAGGTATAGTAGCTTGAAAGGTCTTGATAGATTTTGTTCGTGTTTGTTGGATGAGATGGAGTTGGGCAGTTTAAGTCTGGGAAATTAAATAAGAAATGTAGGGTATTCTATGGGACAAGGTAGGCATGAATTTTAACACCTTTGGCTTAATGATGTGAAGTGTTTAAGACTGGTGAGTAGCTGAGGAGGGCATATGAGATGAATCCTTCTCCAACAGTAGAAAACATAAAATATTGAATGATTTCCCAAGGCAGAGCACTGTAACAATGGATTCTACCCATCTAACTTGAAAAAATTCAACAAAAATCAATGGAATGAATGATGGAATACATAAAACATTTAACAAATGATTACAAAAGAAGAAACTGTGTTAAAATTCCATACCACAGGGATCCCATAAAAATAGCTGCAAATATTATTAATTTCATTCGAAACTGATTACAAATAATGTACAATCAAGCTCAGAGCGCCCAAGTGATTCCAAAATCTCCAAATGATGGAAAAATTACATTAAATAAACTAGCCACAGGGGAGAAAATCTGTAAAAAGAGGAGCTCTTTCACCTGCCCCCAAACCAAAACCTGAAGATAGAAAAACCCAACAATATACCTCTGAAAGAGAGGAAACTATTTGTTCGTTCGACCATCTAAAAGTATTATCTGTTGCATTTACTCCAGCCAATGGAAAGAAAACAAATATGGAACTGACCTGACGTCTCATTTATCATTCGCTGTTGTTTCGTGGTTGATGTCTTAATGATCTCTGCATTCACGGTTTGCTCACAGCCTTAACAAAGTGCTTGTCCCTTTTAACCTGAAGAAAACCCTTTTAAACAAAAAAAAATCGAATGTGCCTCATTAAATGGAGAAAATCCCTTTTCCTTAGAACATATCGGAAAGAATTGGGGAACCCACGGGAATCGCAATCGCAAGTGAAAGAGGAGCGGGAATGTTTCGGGTGGAGGAAATCGCGATATGCAATGAGCGATGAAGCGAGGGGTGAGTGTGATGCGATGGAGCGACGGGCGATAGAGCGACGCGCGATGGTGTGATAGAGCGATGCGCGATGGTGCGATGATCACATCGGCGGAAAATGGGAAGAAGGAATTAAGCATCGAAGGGTGGTGCGATTGCATGATGGGATGGAGGATTATCGCATCGGTGGAAGATGGACGACAGAGTTAAGCGCTGCGGAAATTTCGATAATGCAATGGGCGATGTTGCGATACGATCGCATCAGCGATGAGTAGTCGCATCAGGGTTGTAGGAGATGGCAATACAAAGGAAAAAGGGACTTTGAAGTAAAGGAAAAATACAGAAAAAGGTAAGGATTTTAAAGTTAAAGGCTAGTGAAGTAATGGAAAAAGGGCAGAGCTGTACTTTTTGAGTCATTTATTCATTTGGGCATATTTTCCGACCTAGAAGCTTATTTTGGGAGTGTGAAATACCTTTTGAAAGATTTTTCTGAGATGATTCTGATGAACCTGCTTAGAATATGATTTGTACTGAAAATCATGTGCAGAATAATTCTGAAAACCAGACAAAGAAAAAGCCCCTTTGATCCTTGGTGATAGGCTGCGAAAGACTAACATTGGATTTATGGAGATAACAACTTTTGAAGTTCAACTTATTACATATGGAAACATAAAATTACATAAGAAAAAACAAAATACCCTGTTTTCACCTCAAAACATTGTTTTGAGGTGAAAATTTTATTAATCTTAAAAGAAGAATTCTTTGACTTTTCCAAATACTATGCTTTGAGTTTATTTGGCATCCTCATGTCCTTGCTGATATTTATTGATACTTTCATCATCAATTTGAATATGGTGGAACCCTAAAATCTAATGAGACCAAACCGTATGACCTAATAAAATGAAGTGTAGAGTAAAAATGAATCATCACTGAAGACCATAGAGAGGAGAACCATCAAGTAGTTTTCATGAGGGAAAACTGAAGTGACCCCAACCATCAGTGGATCCATGACCTAAAAAAAAATTATAGTATGTGGCTCCTACTATGTAAATGAAAAAGAGCAGATTTTGATCACTGATAGCAGTATGACAAGACTGACACTAACACACCTACTGAGACATCTCAACTACCTCAAGATATTATTGACCTCTCATCACCTTCAGAGAAGGGTATAGTCAGCAAATTAAAAAACGGAAAATAGAAGGTGATAGAAAAAACATAGTTGCAGCTCCTTAAAGAAAAATTGAAACTAGCCAATCATTAAATTTTTGTCATGAAAAAAGAAGCAAGGAAACACAGTGTTGAGAAAATTCAATTTGAATAGATGAAGGCATTTTGGGAAGAACAGGTTGACATTGTTTCTAAGACTTTGGATAATACACATCATCTTTTCAAATGGACAATTCCAATAAGGAAAGAGGCCAAACATCTTAGGAGGATGAACAAAAATATGAATGCTACCAATAGAAGAATTAAAGACTAGGCTAAGGAACTTCAAGAGCAACTTGAATTAATTCATGAAGAATTGTAGAACAAAGGTATTAAAATGACAGTGATTGAAGAACCAATAGCCCAACCGATTATAAATGAGGAAGAAATTCCTGAAGGAGCATAATGTGAGTTGGTTTATGGTTGATGGAGGCTAATGAAATGTTAGATACACGTTTTTAGCAATTAAAGGTTTCATATTTCAAAATTATACAAAAAAATTTCATTTTCTGCACTTTTCAGCAATTTCGTAGCACCTCTGGGCTTGAAGGGCAGCAAAACGCTACGAAACTACTGTAGCTGCTCTTTTGATTTTTTGGACCAGTTTTAAATGCTATGAAGAGGTGGAATTGGTGTGGCAGATGTATTTTATGATGATGAACCTTATGCTAAAGGAAAGAATCAAGAAATTTAAGGTTAAAAGGCATGTTTTGCAGCGCTACGAAAGTGCGCTATGAAACTACCTTACTTTCATAGTGCACTATTTTTCAGCTTTTTTAGCATTTTTTGAAGCACATTTGGATATCTGGAGATTATAGAAAGGTTAAATACCATGATGAGCAGTTATTCAGCAATCAAGGAACACAAATTGAAAATGAAATGACAACCAAAGTATTCAAGGAAGAAGAAGACTATTTGCCTAAAAAAACAGGGTCTTGTTTCCTAGTGTTGAGGAGGTTAGTTAAGTGGTCATAAAGTGATGAATCCCATCATCTCAATTCGACCATGTGAAAGTATACTTGTCAAATAATGTAACTACTTTAGTAGATAAGCTTGTTAAAGAAAATAATGAGTAGTTTGAGTCCTATTAGGAATAGGACTGTCAAATTGGATAAGTGTCTATTTGTCATTAAAGTTGATGTTTTATGGTTATGCAAGTTGCCAATAGGAAAAAATTAGATGTATCTAGCTTGGAGGTAGATCATCTCATGATGTAACAACTCTATTAAAGGCCATAGGGTTGAATTTATCAAGGGTTGGAGATTTTTGGCAAAATTGCTGCTTATTATAAATTCACTGTTTCAACAATACAAAGATTTGTTACTTGACCAACTTGAGATTCTGAAGGAATTTTTAGTTCTTACCTATTATATCTATACCTTTTATGTATCTTACTTGTAGTGTTTTTCATTTATAATACTCAGAATTCATCCATGTGATGCTCTGACTTCCTTTATAAGTGAATTGACTGTGTATTTTCATGTTTCATGTGTGTATGTCCTACTACTAAAACTCTGACCTGCCTTAACTTGCATGTCAAGTAAGCTCACAGAATCATTGAAAGTGTTGAATGCATAAGCCAAATGTCTACATGATAATATTATTTTCAACCTACATTCATTATAACTAGTTTATTTCCTAAATATAGTTAGCCATCTATATCTTTATTCCATATCATTAACCCTTGAGAGAGCCCTCTCAGATTGAGGAGGCTAAGCCTCAATCACAAGATTGGTCTGAAATAGTTGCATGAGATTTCCTAATTAGTAGCCTATCAAAAATAAATTTTGTGATAACATTTTGGTGTGTCTATCGGGAGCTTGAAGATTATACTTTCCTGAAATTTTGAAGCTGAAATTTTGAAGGTAGCAGGAGCTCAGATGCCGATCGAGGCTGCATCTACCTTGGTGACTCCAACCAAAATTCATATGATAAAAGGTGGCTTCTAGAAGGAGATACATGAGGAGTAATCTTGTTCCAAATCCACCTACCATTGTGGACAATCCAAACACCATATCCAGAGGCAGTCAAGGCATTTCTGAAATATCAGGTACTCCATTACATATAAAATCCTTGTCCTTTGAAGTTTTAAGAATGTAGAAATTTGATAAATGATATGTTATCCACCGAGATTCTCCTGATCACACACTATTTTAAATTCATGCACAATACAGAATCTCTTCTACCATTGATCATTAATTGCGGAAATAAAAACAATCGCATGCGCACATTAAAACCATAAACAATCACACATATGAACATAGTATTTTATGGGAAATATTAAAGCTAAAAACCCCCAACTATCTATATATTATATGTCAGAGAGATCATGTATCACTATCAGACAAAGCTCCTCACAAGCTCTCAGTACAATCTCCAATTGCTACACACTAATCAAGCTAGATCTAGCAAATCACATGCTCCAATCTCTGCCACCTGATAGCCTGCCTCTACTGCACAATCAATGCTAAATAATGGCTCATAATTAACTTCAAACCACCTGGCTTGTACTGCACAATCCTCATTGGCATCTCCAATCACTGGTTGTTGCAAATCATGCAACATTATAGTCACAACTGACAGTCACACTGCTCTTTCACCTACCTCTTCACTCGTCTCCACTGAAACTATCCATGCACTAAAGTTAACTGATGTATTATTTAGTTGATTAATGAGTTTATAATTAGTGAATTGATTAATAATTAATTAGCACCATTCTCACTAGTGTATCAATTAGTTAGACTAGATACAACTAGCTCAATTATGTTTAACTCAGTTAAACTGAACACAACTCCATTAACTTCCTCAATCAACTCCACCAAACTCTCTCACATGAGTTCTAATTGAAGTCTCCATGCAATAGCTCCACTTGACCCTTAGGAATAGAGTAATTCCTTCTGTCAGCTCCTGTGCCACCTCTGTGCACTTAACTGAAGTGCTCCAAGAGAATAAGATAATGTTTATAGTCCAAATATTATTAAGAGCTAATAATATTCGATATATCTATTTTTAGACTGGCAATCTAAAAATATATTCTGCCCAATATGTCTAAAAATAGAAGTCCATCTATTTTTCCAACTTGACCAACCATCCACAAATAGCATCCTGCAACTCATAGAACATGATCCATATGTCTAAAAATAGGCATAGTCTAAAAAATAGACTTTGCGCCAAAAATATCCTATGGGCCCACTTAGTGAAGGCGACTTCTTTCCACTAAGCTCATCATCTTGTTGCAATCTCAAGACTCCCTCTCGACAAGATAAGGATTATCTGCTACCCCTATCCTACCTCTGTGGTATTCGAATTTGCTCCTGGTGAGCACCCTCGTCAAGATATCAACATCTTGATCCTCCGTGGGAATGTATGATAGTAACATGATCTTCTGCTGCACACAATCTCTGATATGATGATACTGGTTATCAATGTGTTTAGATCTATCATGAAATACTGGATTAACCGAGATTTTGATGCAACTCTGATTATCACAATATACCACAAGAGGGATCTAACCGTGAACCGAACAACCACCAGATCTTTCCTATCCATATTGCCTCGGCATGCACCAAACTTCGCTGCCATATACTCGGCCTCCGCCGAACGAGTGCCACTGATCTCCGTTCTATTGCATTTCGAAGAAACTCGCTATCGATCTTTTCACATCGAAAATCCTCTGCATGTGCTAGATGGCCGTTTTCCCCCGCCCAACTACTGCATCCGTGAAGCACACAAACCTTCACAGCTTCACCTCATCCAATCGTCTGTACCATAATCCATATCCCGATGTGCCTCTGAGATATCTCAATACATGCTTCCCCACCTTCCAAAAGAGCTTGGTAGGCTTAACCATAGCTTGTGAAAGTTGGTTAACAACATAGCATATGTCGGGTCGTGTATTGACCAGATACATGAGCGACCCCACCAACTGTCGGTAAACAGTGGCATCCGCTACCTCTTCTGATGTAGCATCCTCTTTCCTCCAACCACCAGGAAGAGGAGTGTTGATAGGCTTGCAGCCATGCATGTTGAAGTTATCCAGTATCTCCCGGGCATACTTGCCTTGAGACATAAACAGTCCATCAGTGCGCTGCCAAATTTCCAATCCCAGGAAATAATGAAGAAGGCCCAAGTCCTTCATCTCAAACTCTTTTGCAAGATCAGCCTTGCATGAGAGTATCAACTGTTCATCACCCGTCAAAATCAAATCATCTACATAAAGTACAATGATCAGCAACTTACCCTCCACCATAATCTGGTATAGGTTTGGATCTGCCTCACTCTTGGAGAGAGCTTCACTCTTGGAGAATCCAAGTCCGGTGAAATAACTATCTATATGTGTGTACCAAGCATGAGGTGCTTGTTTTAACCCATACAACGCTCTTTTGAGCCTGCACACATGTGACTCGGGCCGTTGAAGATCCTTGCTAAACCTTCAAAGCCGTTTCGGGGCCTCTCTCCTCCTCAATCACTCCGTTGAGGAATGCAGTCTTCACATCCATCTGATGAATGTGCCACTCCATCTGTGCTGAGAGAGAAAGAATCATCCGTATGGAAGAATACCTTGCGACAGGTGCAAATGTTTCCTCATAATCGATCCCCTCAATCTGTGAGAAGCCTCGGGCAAAAAATCTTGCCTTGTACTTCTCCACACTCTCGTTAGCTGCTTCCTTCACTTTGTAGATCCATCTCGAACCCACCACTGATTTCCCTTCCGACCTTGGGACAATCTCCCATGCACTATTTCTGACAATCGAATCATACTCTTCCACCGTGGCATCTACCCATGCGGGGTCCTCCACAGCTTCCTCGAAAGAGGATGGCTCTGTCATGATACACTTGCTCATAAGAGCCATGTATCCAGTATACCGGTCAGGTGACTGTCTCTGTCTGCGCTGTGATGTAGGTGCCCCCACAATCCCATCTGCTACCTCGAGCCGCTCACTCACCATAGTGCGTTCGCCTTCCTCTGATGGTTGGCGCTGCATGAGTGGTCTCTCCCACTCCATGAACCTCCTCTTGTGGCTGATCCACATCCTGAGGCTCATCCTTAGGAACTAATAGCTCCTCATCTGCATGCAAGTGTGGCTCCCTCTCAAGTGAACACTTCATGGCTTTCTCCTCATGAAATTTGATATCCTGTCGCACAACAGTCTTGTGACTGTATGGAAAATACACACGATAGTTTTGGGGCGTATCATTGTACCCCACAAATATCCCAACCTCTACGATTGGCTCCAGATTCTTCTTGGCATCCTTCATCACATGAATGTAAACAGGTGAACCAAAAATTCTCAAATGGGAAATATCAAGCTTCTTACTAGAAAACGCCTCCTCGGGTGTACTCATGCCAAGTATCCTGTGAGGACAACGGTTTTTCACATAAACCGCAGTATTGCATGCCTCAGCCCACAAGTGTATGGGAAGGCCCTGATCATGCAACATCGCCTGTGCAGCACCCACGATCGTTTTGTTCTTTCACTCAGCAACCCCATTCTGCTGTGGGTTATGAGGTGCTATGAGCTCTCTTCAAATTCCTTCTGCGCTGCAAAAGTCCATGAATTCGCCAAAGATGAATTCACCACCATAATCGCTCCTAAGAGTCTTCACCTGCTTCCCCGATTCTTTCTCAACTAGTGCTTTGAACTCACAGAAATTTGAGTATGTCTCGCTCTTCTTCTGCATGAAGAAGATCCAGCACTTACGAGAAAAATCATCAACAAATATCACATAGTACCTGTGCTTTGCTGTCGAAGCTACTGAGAAAGGTCCACACACGTCTGTGTGAATTCTCTCAAGGATCGTCGTGGCGCGACTATCCTTCTCGTGAAAAGTGGCTTTCACAAATTTTCCCAAAGTACATCCCTTGCACTGATCTGACTGCGCAAGTGTACCTTTGGGAAGCCCGGTAGAAATCTGTTGCAAAATTTTCAAAGCTCCATGTTGAAGGTGGCTTCAATTCTGTTGCCGCCTGCCATCATCCCCACCAGCTCACTCTTCTCCTTTGCCTTCCATTGTCAGGCAACTATACTCTCCAATTGATAAAGGTTCTTAACTTGAACCCCTATCCTCCGGGTCTCACCAGTTTCCTTACTGCGCAAGAAAGCCTTTCCCTCGCTAAAGACAACATCATATCCCTTATCTTCTAACATCGCCACAGAGATCAGATTCTTCTTCAATCCTCGAACATGCATCACTTCCTTCAATACGAAGGGTTTACCAGAATCCCCCTCAAAGGAAATGGTACTGATACCGGTCGCACTATATCTACCATCATCGCCCATCTCGATGTGCACTCCAAGATCTTTCTTATCCAGATCAGTAAACAAATCTCGATCTCCTGTCATGTGAAAATATGCACCACTGTCAAGAAACCACACCGACCACTTACACCAGGAGACCAAGCTGCGATCGAAAAATATAGTTTCAAACTCGCGAGGCTAGGCCTCCACCGTTGTACACAGCAATTTCGCTTATTTTTCTTCTTCTCGTGACACCAGTGGCGTAATGTCCATGTTGGTGACAAGAAAGCACTTCACCTTGGACATCTCCCCGCTTCTGCTCCTTCTCACCGCATTGAGAAGCATTCTTCTTGCTCTTCCCCTTTCCTTGCTTTGGCAGCCAAAGTGCAATTTTCTTCATCCGAGTTATTTGATGAAGATCCATCCCCTGGTACTTCGCCTTATCTCCTCTTGCACAAGATCCGACCAAAGTTTCTCCCATCCTAGCAATTTCTCTCGACCATTGACAGAGTCCTAATAGGAATGCCAACTCTTTGGAAGCCCAAGGAGAGCCAAGCTCACCAAGTACTCGTCATCTATAGTCACCCCCACACTTCCCAACTCATCCTTGCATTTAATGAACTTCATGAGGTACTTGGGCATACTATTGCCTTTCTCCATTTTTATGTTCCTGAGTTTATCCTCGAGCGCCAACTTCCTCTGGTCACTCTTGCTTTGGAATAAGTCTGTCAACACTTTCCACATCAATAATGGAGAAGACTTACCATGAAGGTTGGACACTATGTGATCCTTCACACCTTCCAACAGAATTCTTTGACACTTTGCTGTCTTCTGTTGCCATGCGTCAAGTGCGGCAGCATCGCCAGAAGCAGGTTTTGGAATTTTTGCATCTATGAACTCCTTTAACCCATTTTCATCCAGCACCGCCTCCATCCTGTCCTTCCATGAAATATAATTTGAGCTTCCCTCAAGGGCATACTCCAATCGCAATCCGTTGAAAGACATCTCAACTTCGACAACAAGAAAACACTGCTACAAATTCGAATTCCACTAGCACAAAACTCAACCGCTTCAATGTTTTTCAATTGCTCCAATGATCAATATCACTCCAATACCATGTAGAAATTTGAATAACTGTTAAATTATTCACCTAGATTATCCTGATCACACACTATTTGAGCTTCATGCACAATACATAATTCTACCATTGATCATCAATTGCGGAAATAAAAACAATCGCATGCGCACATTAAAACCATAAACAATCACACATATGAACATAGTATTTTATGGGAAAGCTTAAAGATGAAAACCCCCAACTATCTGTATATTATATGTCATAGAGATCATGTAAAAATCATCATACAAAGCTCCTCACAAGCTCTCAGTATAATCTCCAATTGCTACACACTAATCAAGCCCGATCTAGCAAATCACATGCTCCAATCTCTGCCACCTGATAGCTTGCCTCTACTGCACAATCCCTGCTGAAGAATGGCTCATAATTAACATTGAACCACCTGGCTTGTACTGTGCAATACTCATTGGCATCTCCATCAATGTGTGGTGCAAACTCATGCACCAGTATAGTCACAACTGATAGTCACACTGCTCTTTCACCTACCTCTTCACTAGTCTCCACTGAAACTGTCCATGCACTGAAGTTAACTGATGTATTCTTTAGTTGATTAATTAGTTTATAATTAGTGAATTAATTAATAATTAATTCACACCACTCTCACTAGTGTATCAATCAGTTAGAATAGATACAACTATCTCAACTATGTTTAACTCAGTTAAACTAAACACAACTCCATTAACTTCCTCAATCAACTCCACCAAACTCTCTCACATGAGTTCTAACTGAAGTCTCCATGCAATAGCTCCACTTGACCTTTAGGAATAGCGTAATTCCTTCTGTCAGCTCCTGTGCCACATCTGTTCACTTAACTGAAGTGCTCCAAGAGTATAAGATAATGTTTAGAGTCCAAATATTATTAAGAGCTAATAATATTTGACATATCTATTTTTAGACTGGCAATCTAAAAATAGATTCTGCCCAATATGTCTAAAAATAGAAGTCCGTCCATTTTTCCAACTTGACCAACCATCCAAAAATAGCATCCTGCAACTCATAGAATATGATCGGCATGTCTAAAAATAGACATATTCTAAAAATAGACTTTGCGCCAAAAATAGCCTGCGGGCCCACTTAGTGAAGGTGAATTCTTTCCACTAATCTCATCATCTTGTTGCAATCTCAACAAAGAATTCCTGAAGATAAAATATTTGATGATAAAATTCAGGAAGTTTTGTTGAGGTCTAAAAGTGAAAAATAATTAACTGAAATTGTCTTAGACCTACATAGTAGAGGTATTGATACCTCAACCTTAGTAACATAGAAAGATAAATAAGAGTCTTGGGAAGCAGTCACTTCTGAGTTTCTGTTGGAAAAAGTGTCTTTAGATAGGTTGAAGGAGCTTGACCCTTTGAAATCTTTTTGAGAATTAAAACTGGGTTTCCTCTTCCTGATTGGAGTTCAATTGTTATTGCAAAACAAAGACCAAATAGCCCTCCTCCTAATGGTTCCTCTTCCTCCATTGTTTCTGTCCCTAAAACTACCACAGTCCCATTTACCATGGTCAGAAATGTACCTCCTCCACCTATTGCACTTGCTAGATATGCCCCTCTTGTTCTTCTAGCTGTTCTACATGACCTTGCTAGCAAACACTCTTTTAGAATCAAAACTCGGGGGAGTGATGAAGAGATTACAATAGAAGAACATGTGGACCAATTTCATGATTTTATAGATAGGGAGGAGGTTGACCATGAGGATGTCAAGTTGAGATTGTTTGCTCAGAGTTTTATTGTTGAGGTTAGGAAGGGGTTCAAAGCCCTTACTCTTAGAAGCATTCATAATTGGAATTAGTTTGAAGATACCTTTTTGAGGAATTGGGGAAATAGAAAAATTCCTGTACAAGCCCTCACTGAGTACAATAGTTTGAGAAGCGTTGTTAATGAAACTATCCAAAACTTTTCAAAAATATTTAACAAGATTTATGATTCTATTCCTGCCCATTTAAAACCTCCACAAGCCTTAGCTCAGATGAGATACGCTGAAGCTTTTGATTATGACTTTTCTATACTTCTAAGAGAGAGAGAATCCCCTTCACTTGCTAAAATGCAGAATGATGCAGTGAAGATGGAGGCTAATATGATAGTAGAAAAAAATTCCAAGATGGGTAAGACTAAGTTGAAATAAGAAGATAAAACTTCTACCTCTGATGAAAAATTTGATTTAATGATGAAGATAATGGAAAATTTTATGGATAGGCTGGCCCTTGGGAATACCTCTGCTCCTCCTGCACAACATGAGCCTCAGTTTAGAAATCCTTAATTTAGATGACCTAAAAACCACCAAAGGCCAAGGGAAAACAGAAATCCACAGCCTGACCCTCGAGTGAGACCTCCTTTTCATTAGAACTTAGTTGATGAAGATGATGAACCTGAAATTCCTGAAGAATTCATTCATTTCCTAGATGAATATATGTCTAGAATTTTCTTGATTAAGAAGGAACATGATGAGTCAGATCAAAGTAGTCATGGAGAGGAACCATCTTATTATTTTAAAGGGTATCAACATGCAATTTTTGAGATGCAAAAACAATACAATCTCAGAAGTAGAAATGTGCCAATCATTGCAAACAAAACACAGCCTAAGAAAGATACTCCCAAGGCCACTGAAGCTAAGAAATATATCCCCAAGGCAGATTAAGGTAAGACAGATACACCACCTCCTCCTCATATCAAAGAAACTGAAAAATATATTTCTGTTTTTAGTTTAGAGAGTGAAATTTCTAAAATAAAAATTCCAGTACATTTTGGAGAGATTCTTAAGATAAATGAATATAGAAGGACAAGATGGTGGTTGTTTATCTTGATGACATAACAGTCTTCTCAAGGTGGGAGGAAGATCACTTGAAGCATCTAGAAAGAATTCTTCTGAAGTGTAGAAGGTTTGGTATTTCTATCAATCCCAATAAAAGCATTTTTTCCTTAACTTCAGGTAAATTACTTGGACACATTATTTCTAAAGATGGGATTAAGATTGATCCAAACAGGGTCAATGTAATTCAGAAAGTGGGTTTTCCTAGGAGCAGAAACAAGATACAGTCTTTCATTGGAAAGGTAAATTTTGTGAGGAGGTTTCTTCCAAATTTTGTTGAGATTATAAAGGACATAACAAGGATGCTGAAGAAAGGAGCTGACATTAAGTGGTCAATAGAAGAAAAACACTCATTTGAGGAAATACAAAAGGAACTTACCTAAGCACCAGTTTTGATCAGCCCAGATTTCTCAAAATAATTTATGGTTTTTACTTTTGCATTAGAAAATACAATTGCTGAAGTTTTGTTGCAGAACGGAAAAACAAGGTACTGAGCAGCCCATTTCATTTTTTAGTAGGACATTAGCTAACTCTAATTTGAAGTACAACATCTTAGAGAAGCAAGCTTATTCCTTGGTCAAGTCCATCAAAGATTTAAGAATTTATATTTTGCATTCACATGTTTTAGATTTTGTTCCTAATGTTGTTGTGAAAGACATTCTAACTCAAGCTAACCTTGATGGTAAGAGGGGGAAATGGATTGCTAACTTGCTGGAATATGACATAGAGATCAAGCCAACAAAATTGGTCAAAGGACAAGGTATAGAAAAGTTGATGGAACAATCAAACTTTGACTGTCTTGACATGAATTTAATTGTAGAAATATCAGAAATTTTAGATGAAGAGGAAGAATTGATTCCCATTGAATAAAAGTATATCATTTCAGAGTGGTATAAATTCATTGTTTTTTTCCTACATCATCATAGAGCACCTGCTGAGCTAACAAAGTCCAAGGAAAGATTTGTGAAGCTAAAGTACTTGAGGTATTTCATCATTGACATAAATTTGTATTGGAAGGATACTAGTGGTATTTTGTTGAATTGTTTGCTGGAAGAAGAGGTTGATAAAGTAATTGAAGAGTTCCACGAAGGAGACTGTGGAGGACATCATTATTGGAAGGCTACAGCAAACAAGATCCTTAGAGCAGGGTATTATTGGCCTACAATGTTTAAAGATGTATACAAAAAGATTACTGCTTGCCATGAATGCCAGATTTTTGATGGTAAGAAGAAGTGTGTACCTTTACCTTTAATTCCTATTTATGTTGAGGCAGCTTTTCAGCAGTGGGGCTGGCTAGATTTTATTGGAGAGATTCATGCATCATCATCAGGTCAACATCGCTGGATTTTGACAAGAACTGACTACTTCAACAAAGGATTGAAGCTATTCCAACTAGGCAAGAAAATGATTCTGTTATCATTTTTTTTTTGGAGAATAATATTTTGTCTAGATTTGGTTGCCCCATGAAGATCATAATTGATAATGCACATTCATTTAAGTCCAAGAAATTGAATAATTTTTGTCACTAATATCATATTACTCTTGGGCATTTTATTGCATAATATCTAGAAAGGAATGGTCTTGCTAAATCTTCTAACAAAAGCATTGTGAGGATTATTAAGAAGGTGTTACAGGAAAATAAGAAGGCATGGCATCTGAAGCTGAAGCATGCCTTATGGGCTAATAGATTATGCACAAAGAGGTCAATTGTAACTTCACCTTTTGAGATGGTATATGGGGCTGAGGCTATTTTTCCTACATCTTTAGGATTGCCTGTCATGAAGCTGCTACAAGGATTAGAGGAGGAGCCAAATGTAATTCAAAGAAGAATCAATCAGCTGATAGATTTTCAAGAGAAGAGGGAGGAAGTCTACAACAGTAATCATCAATCTCAAAACATAATGAAGAAGACATTTGACAAGAAAATCAAGGAAGAAAATTTTCAAATCCAAGATGTGGTTTTGAAATTGGAGGCCAAGATTGAAGAGAAGGGAAAAAATGATAAGTTTGAGAACATATGGAAGGTTCCATTCAAAGTAGTTTCTTTTAATGGGAACAACACTTACATTCTGTAGGAAATGGATGGACAACCATGTGCTGGAGGCTCTATCAATGACAGGTTTTTGAAGCACTACTCTTCATAAAATATGCTGATCATTCATACCATTGTATATATTCTATTTTATGTGTTTTTATGCTAATAATAAAAAGATGAATCGTCAATCTTGAGCTTGAGGTGAAGGCCGTTAGAGTTTTAAGAGAAACCTTGGCAAATTTCAAAGTTTTTCTATTTTTTCCAACAAGATGGATATCAGCACTGGAACTACTGGTTATTTGGTGTACCATAGGGGCACACCATCCCAAGTGGAGCCACTGTTATCACCCAAAAAATTGAAACATCATTTTGACAAAGCTAGATAGGTTCATGTGTCAAAATAGGGTTGTAGGATTCATTTTTAAGTTTGGTCAAGGGAAATATTAAAATTTTATGGTTTAAGTTTACCCTAAGGTATAAACCCAAACATGTTCAAACTACTTCGTGTCACATCATTCATAATTCTCTGACTTATTTCATTTTCCAAAGTTTTTTTTACCGAAAATGCTAAATTAGCGAAGAAACCACAGTTTCGTAGCGCAATGCACTACAAAAAGTCACTTTTCGCTATGAAACTGCTAATAGTTTTGTAGGGAAAATAGTCAAATTAACACTAAAAGCACTATGAAAGCACGGTTTCTAGTCTGTCTTGTCAGTATAGCTGTTAGGTGTTAGAGATCATTTGGGAAAGGGTAAGTTAGATGCTTTCGAGTCATGGAGGGATAAAATCAAGGTACATACTCAAGTCTTCAATCATCATGGTCAGTTTAGATAATGTAGAAGTCATCATTGAGTCCTGAGAAGACATTTAAACTTCAAATCCTTTCCTATTTAGGTCATTCCCCTTTCTTTTTCCTCCTTGCGTAATATTCGAGCTCTGGAGAGCTATTGTACTAAGCCAAAGTTGGGGTTGGTTTCTTCAAAGGTTGCTTTTGAACATCATCAAGCGAGCTTGCAAACTCATTAAGCGAGGTTGAACATCATCAAGCGAGGCTGGGCAATTCTTAGAGAAACTATGGCAGAGAAAAGAAAAATACACAAGGGTGGAAAATGTCTGAGATATGAGCCTGCAGACATGAAAGTGATCAATGAATATCCAACAATAATGAAAGCCTTCAGAAGAGTAGGTCTCCTACAGTTTTGTGAGAAATTGCAGGGCTGGCATACATAGGTATCCAAGGAGTTTACTTTGAATTCAGTGGAATAGCCACTAAAGTGGGGATGCTCAATTTTTCCATCACACCAGAGGTTATTGCTATTGCTACAGAGATTCCAAGAGGTCAAGAGAACTAGTTCAAAGGTTTCAAGTTTAACATGGAGTAGTGCAAAGAATTCATGAAGCCCGAGCACACTGAGATGGATCTCACCAATGTTGTTCTAAGAAGCTGCATTAAAGAAAACTATTCAAAATTGTTGCTCATCATCCAAAAGAACTTTATTTGTGAAGGTAGATATCACAAAGTCTACTCATATCATTTAAAATTACTTCTGCACTTCACTGGTAATATTTCCTTTGATTTACCTTTCTATTTGCATAGAAGTTTATCAAAGATGGCTGATAAGGTCTAAGCAAAGTCTGAAGGGAGTGTGACATCATTATTTCATCTTGGCTTAATGAAATTATTGGTTTTGGATGAACTTCAAAGGTTAGGCAGAGTTTGGTCATCATTTTTGTTTGTTAGTGGTTTTGAGTTGGATGCTCTTACTCCTTCTAGAACTCCTAAACCTAGGAAAGTTCCATCACCACTAGCAGCAGAACAGAGCTAACCATCGATAGAAAAACCAAATGAACCTGTAAGAGCATAACCAAGTAAGAAAAATATGAAGGAGCCAGAGAAAATGCAGAGTCTTGACACACCAAATGTCCCACCTGCAAAACAGAAGTCAAAGGTGGTCAAACCTGCAAAACAGAAACAAACTATTAGTAAACAAGGAACCAAAAGGATAACTAGGAGCCAAACATTGGTTTTAGAAGATAAGACAGTGGATGTAGAAGATAGAGTAGAAACCAAGGGAAATCTAGAAGATGTTATACATGCCATTGACATAGAGGAAACTGCTATTGTTCAAGCTCAGTTTATTGAGGAAGGTGGGAAGAAGTTAAAAAAGGCTAAATCTGCAAAGAAATTAGAATTTTAGGGAGAAGATGCCGGTTTCATGTTCCAAGCAAGAGAGCCTATGACAAGGCATGCTAGGAAACTATTAGAGAGAAACAAAGAATTTCAAATACCTACTGAGACAACTCAACTACCTCAAGATATTATTGACCTCTCATCACCTACATAGAAGGATATAGTTAGTAAATCAAAAAAGGGAAAAAAGAAGGTGATAGAAAAAACAGAGTTGAAGCTCCTGGAAGAAAAATTGAAATTGGTCAATCATTAAATTTTTGTTATGAAAAAAGAATCAAGGAAAAATAGTGTTGAGAAAATTCAATTTGAAAAGATGAAGGAAGTTTGGGAAGAACAAGTTGACACTGTTTCTATAACTTTGGATAATACGCATCAGCTTGTCAAATGGACAATTCTAGCAAGGAAAGAGGCCAAACATCTCAGAAGGATGAACACAAATCTGAATGCTACCAATATAATACTTAAGGACCATGTTAAGGACCTTCAAGAGAAACTTGAATTAATCCATGATGAATTGCAGAACAAAGGTATTAAAATGACAGTGATTTAAGAACCAATAGCCCAACCAATTATAAATGAGGAAGAAATGCCTCAAGGAGCATAAGGTGAGTTGGTTTATGGTTGATGGAGGCTAATGACATGTTATATACAATTTTTTGGCACTTATAGTTTTCATATTTCAAAATTATACAAATTTTTTTCATTTTCAACATTTTTTAGCAATTTTGTAGCGCCTTTGGGCTTGAAGGGCAGCAAAACGCTACGAAATTACTGTGGCTGCTCTTTTGACATTTTCGACCAGTTTTGAATGCTATGAAGAGGTGGAATTGGTGTGGGAGATGTATTTTATGATGATTAACCTTATGCTAAAGGAAATAATCAATAAATTTAATGTTAAAAGGCATGTTTTGCAGCGCTACAAAACTGCCTTACTTTCATAGCGCACTATTTTTCAATATTTTTAGCAGGTTTTGGAGCACCTTTGGAAATATGGAGATTATAGAAAGGTTAAAGAAGATGAAAAGAATTTATTCAACACTCAAGGACCACGAATTGAAGATAAAATGACAGCCAAAGTATTCGAGGAATAATAAGACTATTTGAATAAAAAAAAGGGTCTTTTTTCCTAGTTTGAGGAGGTCAGTTATGTGGTCATAAAGTGATGAATCCCATCATCTCAATTCAAACATGTGAAATTATACTTTTCAAAGAATGTAATTTCTTTAGTATATAAGGTTGTTAAAGGCAATAATGAGTAGTTTGAGTCCTATTAGGAATAGGACTGTCAAATAGGATAGGTGTCTGTTTTTCATTAAATTTGATGTTTTATGGTTATGCAAGATGTCATTAGGAAAAAATTCGATGTATCTAGCCTAGAGCCAGATCATCTCATGATGTAACAACTCTATTAAAGGTCATAGGGTCGAATTTATCAAGGGTTGGAGATTTTTGGCAAAATTGCAGCTTATTGTAAATTCACTGTTTCAGCAACACAGAGATTTTTTACTTGACCAACTTGAGATTATGAAGGATTTTTTAGTGCTTACCTATTCTATATGTACCTTTTATGTATATTACTTGTAGTGGTTTTCATTTATAATACTCATAATTCATCCATGTGATGCTCTGATTTCCTTTATAAGTGAATTGAATGTGTATTTTCATGTTTCATGTGTGTATGTCATATTACTAAAAACTCTAACCTCCCTCAACTTCCATGTCAAGTAAGCTCACTGAATCATTGAAAGTGTTGACTCCATAAGCCCAATTTCTACATGCTGATTTATTTTCAACCTACATTCATCATAACCAATTTATTTCCTAGATAGAGTTATCCATCTATATCTTTATTCCATATCATTAACCCTTGAGAGAGCCCTCTCAGATTGAGGAGGCTAAACCTCAATCACAATATTGTTTTGAAATAGTTGCATGAGATTGCCTGATTAGCAGCCTATCAGAAAGCAATTTTGTGATAGCAATTCTGCAAAGTAAATTTTTTTCATTCCGTTGATGTATATCTCAACATTAACTGTCCATAACATAAGCATATGCATAGTATAAACACATAACATCAAATCATATCCACATGATACTAACCTCTTAAATTTTTCAAGGTTACTCTTACCACTTGATTCCCATCAGACCAGGAATCTCTTCATGCCATTCATCTACATAAGAAATTATTCCTCCACAATAATTTTTTGTGATAACCCTTTCAGATAGTGACATATATACATAGATACATACATATATATAAACATTAGCATAAAATAATCATGATCCATGACGACCCTGTTAGACACAACAAACATACATACATACATACATTTATACATATGAAGACATTATCATAATCATTATCGCAACATAATTAACAAATGGCATAAGTTCAAGTGGAAAATCAAGTGCAACAAATCATAAGATACCAAAATCACGATAATAGCAACAAACAACATGACTCAATCCCCATGGGTTCCCACCACTTACAAAGGAAATCTCAACTTGAGCGTTCTTCAAGATTTCATGGCAGTCTCTTTTTCATGCAATTTCCTGTATCATACTACCATAAATTTTAGCGCATAGATAAACATAACAACATGCTCGTTACCTTACATTTTTGTGTTAAGCACACTGACCTGTAATTGAACACACATGTTAGCCACATGTTCCAAATATCAAGACAATCATATATATCAATTTGAAACCACATTTACCAAGTATAACAACCATGTCATAGTAAATAATTAACTCACATTCTTCAGTCATAATACACAATGCTACGACTATCACCTACTTACATTCAAGTACATACCAAATGTCTCAACACATATAATGTTAGTACAAATTTCTTAAAACAAGATCATTTCTTCAAGAAATCTTATAGACACATACTCATATCATTAAATTAATCAAACATTCAAACAAACTACAAACATACCATGTTATATAAATCAACTAGATGACATAATAGACACTCAACACTCAACACCAAATAGATGACATAATCAAATAGTTAAGCACCAAGTACATGACATAAGAAAACTCATACCTTAATGTATCTCAGGGGATTCTATATTGTCTCCACAATCAATCTAGATTGACACAATATAACTTCACAACTTATCAATTCAAACATAAATACGGTCATGATATCCATAATAGTAACTAGTTAACATGTTCACCTCATAAACTCATAAAAAATTTTCATTCATGCATAACAATCACATATGCATAGTTAGTCTAGATTAGTACAACACAATATCACAAATATATCATCTCATACCTGAATGTCGCAACCATAACCATCTACACAAACCAATCTAGATGAACAAAATACATATAACATCAATATATTAACACAATAACCCTAATCATCAAGTTAACTAACATATAAAAACAAGATTTTAACATATAACATACTCATCAACAACATATAACATAATCATCAAGTTAACTAACATTAAAAAACAAAACAATGAATATAGCAACACGTTACTATCATTCATGACTACTCGACAAACGTGCATATGACCATACTGATTCACTAACATCTACCATGCATGTAACCACAACAACAATAAAATAACAAACATGAATATAAAAATCCATTAATTAACATACTTGCATGCCAAAAATACAACACCTGTATGATGATTTGCTCTTACCCTAAAGGCTAGTGCTACAACTTCACTTTGAAGATTTTCATCTCCTTCTCTATCTCAAACAACACATCAGAATCATAACATATCAACAACATCACGATGACCTAAAATTCCTACAATGACCTCACAATTCATATTTGACCTACTATACATGCATAACTATAACCAATACCATGCATACATAACAACATATAAATATTGACGTGCATAACATATGCATATACAACCGACAAACATTTATGACTATCACATCCAACAACAACATCATTAACTTCCACATGGCAACAAAACTACAACAATGAACACCACCATGCATAAACAATAAGAACATAGTCCACAAACATATAGAACACATACGCAAGTGGCATGTATGCATAACAAACACTTTCCTCCCATCCAATCCAAGGGGTGAACCGTGCTCTGATACCACTTTGTGGCATTCTATATGACCTAAAGAGCACAACTTGGTTTGATACCACTATGTGGTATCATATATGACCCAAATAGAGCACAAAATGCTTTGATACCACTATGTGGTAACATATATGAGTCAAAGAGAACACAACCTACTCTGATATCACTCAATAACACCCTCCTCCCACATCTACCTAAGTAATCAGCCAATTGGGGTAAACATGTGACAAGAGGCTACTATGATCTGATTAAATCTCGTTGGTGACCTTAAGGAGGTGGAATCGACAAAAAAAAATTACATAGACCTTCCACATCATCAAAAAATCTCCCAAGAGCCATCCCAACCACTCAGGTAGTCAGACCCTTGGTACGATTGTGTTTTTAGAACATTAAACCACCAAACACACCCTTGATATGGGAAAGTGTGTGTCTGGGAGGCTCTAGAAACTCCCACAGCATGGATATGCATGCGTTCAAAGACTTTTTTCATCATACCTATGCCATCATCCTCGATATTTGAGCCACTTTTTCAAGCCCAGAGCCTAGGTCACTGCCTAGAACACCATGACACTTTCAAAAATGACATACAACAATAGAATAATGATGTAAAAGAAAAAAATTGAACAAGGACTTGATATGACCCCTACTAGCCATGACATTAATTTCATCAAACATGTCACAATTATGTAATCTATAGGTTTAAATAACATATGTGAGCATAGGGGTCTCATAATTATCTTAAATATCTAAGGGGCATTGTTTCCTCATCACATTAACTACATTACCATCTAATTGGGCATATATACATTGTTCATTCGTTTACAAATAAAAACATGATGATAGCCATACATCATCCCCATCATAAACACATTCATAACTAGCATATAAACAACATAAATGACGAGCACATAATATCCATATAAGACACATAATAACAAGCATATTTACCCATCAATACAAGAGGAAAAAAACACTTATTTCTATAAGAAAAATGAAACCAGGCGTGGGAATTCCACGTTCCACCTGAACATAGACATGGTTGAGCCAAATATCTCTTTAGCCAATCACCCTCGTGCCATATTTCAAGCATGAATGTGGGATCTCTTAAAACTCATCAATCAAAACCAAACTAGGGATTCTAGAGGCCAAACCACCTCAACCTTCAACCAGTGATTTCACCTCACGGTTGGACATAACAACCATCATCAGATTAGTCTCCACCCAAGTTGTCTAGGGCTCCAGAGATTTTTTTCCAACCAAGACTCCAGGACTTGTAACTCAACCCATAGATTATGTCGGGCTTCCAGAGTGTTTTTCCAACCAGGTCCTCCAGGACTAGTAGCTCAACCCACTAGGGGCTTATAGAGAGTTTTTCCAACCAAGGCTTCCATGGCTAGTAACTCGACCCAAGTTGTTATAGGGCTTCCAGAGCATTTTTCCAACTAAGGCTTCCAGGAACTAATAACTCAACCCATAACTAAAGGCACATGAGAACCAACCAGAAAAACAAGCAATGAAATGAACCCATGACACCATGGTTATCATAGGAATGGAAAGGCTAGGAAAATC
Source organism: Pinus albicaulis (assembly GCA_034641835.2). Taxonomy (NCBI): domain Eukaryota; kingdom Viridiplantae; phylum Streptophyta; class Pinopsida; order Pinales; family Pinaceae; genus Pinus; species Pinus albicaulis. The sequence continues at coordinate 582,114,732 of CM076579.1, read as the reverse complement.
CACTATCAATCCAGGAATTCCTCCATGCCAATTATAGATCATGAACAAGAAACCACATGCATGCCAAAGCTAGCGAGGAAAACATACATGAAACTCAGTACCTGGAAGAAGAATATACAAAAGTTGATGATATTGATGTCCCCTTACACTTTCCTTCACTTCCTTTGCCTTGTTTCTTCAAATCTACAAGTATGCCAAAATTTCCAAGAGTGCTCCAAGAAAATTCTAAGTATCCAAGTGTATGAGAGAGAGAGAGAGAGAGAGAGAGAGAGAGAGAGAATAGTGAGAGCTCCAAAAATGCACTGTCAAAAATCCTAAGCCAAATCTTTCCAACTAATCCTCAGAAGCATTTTTATCAATGAGACCTATATTTTCTTCATTTTCCATTACTTTCCTTCATTTTCCTCCTCACATACAACTTGTGACCTTTCACCTCCCTTTTCTCCTATTTTCCATTATTTTCATAAGTAATTGCCAATAAATGCCACATTTCCTTTCCAAATCCTTAGCCATTTTCTTTTCCAATTTACTTTAGCCATAACAAACCAAATTAACACCCATTAGGATTTTTTTTCCACCATTCATCTTGGAATACGTGTCTCGTGACTTTGGTCTTATATTTTTTTACATGAATTTTTAACCAGGGTTGTTACATTAGGGAAGGTTATTTCACATGTCCATCCACCTTCTCCTAATTAATATATTAAGAAAGAGAAGAAGGATCATGTGCCTTAGATAATTCACGAAAAACCTCCATATCTTGAAAGGTTGGAAAGTTAGAAAACACACACCCCATTGGAAGTTGAACTTCTGGGAGAATTGAAAAATCTGTGTGTAAAAATACAGTTGGAGCGAGGTCCCTTGGGGTGTAATTTTTTGGATTAATTTTGTCTAAGTTTTGTTATACGCGCTACGCGCAAATAGTTAGAGGGGCTTTGGGGCAGGTTAAAGTACCTTAATAATTGTAATGGGTTTAAAGGGAAAAACCATGAGTCTCAAACCATGGTTTGAGGCCATGGTATGTGTGCATCTATAATAGTATAAATATGTAAGGATTGATCCGAGTAAAGATATCACATGACATGATGTATGTATGTTTTAATTAATGTTTTGATCTAAGTTTGGTTTTGTCTGGGCAGAAAGCCTTTTGTTGGCTATGTGTGCATAGACTTAAGTCTTGATTTGTGCGCAGACTCTGTTGTTGTGTGCACAGAAGATAGATTGTATTGAACAGAAAGATCTCATAATAAAGAAGGCATTTTTGGCGAACCTCTATTCTTATGTGATTTTTTGTCTTGATTATCTATTATTTGATGTCGATATGTTCTGTTATTGTGTATTTACTTCCATTAAGGGTTAATTTATCTATGCGTGAATTAGCCGATGTTAATTGATTAGATCTAACAAAGTATACTATGCACAAAATATATTGAAGTATTTTATGATGATCTGCGAAAGGGTTAGATATATTGATACACAAATATTTATATTATCTACACTAAGTATGATTAGGGCCACCACATAAAAAGCTTCCTCAGGGTGCAAAAACCTCGTTCCATCACCCCTCATACTACTTCAAGTGAGACATTGATTTGCGCAAGCAGATCACTACCGAAAGGGCCAATATTTGGAGGGTTTTGTTGGTTGCATGATAACTCCAAACCTGGGTCAAGACCCCTCAAGCCAACAAATGGTTCTGTTGCTGGGACCAGGATCATTCTGAGAGAGATTTGATGTTGTGGCATCTGATGTAGAATGAACTAAAATATTGGCTTGATAAGAAGATACTTGAATTTGTGATCCAAGAGAAGATAAGCTCTCAATTTCCTGCCGAAGATTGGGCACAAAAGTATATCTACATAGACGTTCACGAAATTTTCTTTGCTTCCTTCTCAATCGAGTTGCATGAGTGTTTGTCTCAGCTCACTGAATTCCAAACTTTCACAAAGGATGATGCGATCACTCAGTGGAACCCGAAGTTGGTACAAAAATTATAGAAGACTAGCAACAAGATCACTCACGTGGTATATCATTGGATTGATAGTGTTCTGGGAGGATTCGTCACTGAATTTTCTATTGATCAATTTGTATCATATTCTGAAGCTGAATGAAGGTTTTTCAATGGTCCTAGAGTGTTGGCGGATTAATCTGTCTTGTGGACAAGACCGATCTCCCTAGTACTAAAAGTATCTAGCAACAAACAGCCAAATAAACTAATATTTCTCTAAGCATATATGATCTACGAAAATCTCTATAGAGGTGTAAAAGACTTACCGTATGTCCAGCGCTTGTTTGAAGTCGTTGTTGTCCCTCGCGCGCTTGAAGGAGTTTTCCTCATTAACCTGCAGTCACAAACAAGCAAAATATTACATAGCACCTGTATAGAAATCATCATAAACCATGCTTATCATAGTGATCAAGGAATCTATGAAATAAACCATTAATTGAAAGCTTATTGAGAAAAATGAGTATATTTGTATTAATTTCAAAAGAAGGAAAACCTTACAACCTGAGCCTTGATGTTGCACAGGCCTTCCCGGGGTCCGAAGCAGGAGTCTCCTTTACTTTGATAAGCTCTGCACTCCTCCAACCAAGACGAATAGAGGTATGTAATCTCTCCTCACAAAAGTCTTAGTCAACTGAGTCTGAATCTCAACAGCACTTAACTTCAAATATTCTAAAGCTTGAACTCCCTTTGAGGCTACCCAATGCCTCTTTTTATAGTGGAAAAGAGGAGGTTTCTTGTTCCAACTATGAAGGGATATAAACCTCCTTCAAAGGGATAAGCTCCTCACATCAAGGGGTTAGCTCCATAAGGTAAGGGATACATGCACCTCATAAGAGCGGTTTTATCACTGTAAGATATTTTCTGGAAGCTTCTAGAATTCACTTTTATTGAGATTTTTGGAATTTACTTGCGAATTTTTTATCTTACAGGGGTCCGCACCTTTAACACAGATAAAGTACGTTTAGGTACGCAAGAGAGTTGAAAATTAGGTGCGGGATCGTAGGCAAGATAGAGAGAAAGAGCGACACCAAAGTTTCGGAGATTTTAGAAACATTTCTCTGATTTTCAAGGCTTGACATGAGGAACTGATATGTTAGACTTGCAAAGGGAGAAGTATGAGTAATAATGAGCTCATACACATAGCAGAATGTCAGGATGACAATTTTTAGTGTAACAGATTGCCCCCTAAAGTGAAAAGTCTGGAATAGATGATACTGAAGTCTGTCATATATGAAGAGTGTAGTACTTTATCATTTCAAGGATCATCCTGTGGACACCCCAGTCGGAACCTGTAAAAACATTCAATGCAAAATATATATATATCATCGCTGAGGTAGGCATTCCCATACTTAGATCAAAACTAACTAGAAACTAATTCAAACTATTCTGATACAGGAATGATTTTGAATACATCACAGTATAGACATGTGTAGACACAGTATGGACGCAACCATCTGTTTATAAATAGTCCACTGTATAAATGACAACAAAATTCCTCGCAGCCTGGATGGTAGAAACTAGATCCAGGGTCTTGATTTCCGCATCTCGAACTAGTACGATTCTATCCATGTGAATAAATGTGTCGAAGTCGAACATGGTAGAAACCACTTGATTACCAGTCAATGATGTAAACTGTTAACAAGTGTGAGAGTAACCACCAGTAATGTCAATGGCTCTCAAAGTACCTAGTACAATCCATGAAATGTGAATGAATGAGCTGAAGTCGAACATGTCACGAAATCATTCGATCAAAGGTCAATGATGCAACCTGTTGTCGAAAGCGAGAAACCTGCCATTAAGGCATGTAGATTTCAAGGTACTGACGATTTCTAGATCATCTTCCTAGATAATGAATTGTCGTCGATAGAAAGAAATCTGTCGTAGGCAAGCCCACAACACAAAATCATAGATCAAGTTTTGAAAATATATTGGCAAGGACTGACTCAGGGATGGTCAAAATGGATGACAGATGTTTTGCAGATGAAAGGTTTATTTGAACTGTCCTCTTGAACACATAACGACACTGCAGATGGCTTGGTAACGATTGACCCAAAGCTAATACCCAGAAACCGGCTGAAAACTTTCAAATGAGGTTTGATTAACTATTAGGAAAAGGATTTCCCAACCCAGGTGAATGAAAGTGTCATGTTCAAGAGTGGTTAACTGGATTTTCGAAAATTCAAAATACAACAAACAAGTCATTTTCCTCTCTTTTCCCCCACCATTTCTGGCAAGTACCTCTTTATTTTTGACAAGCTTGAGGAGGATAACATTTGCTTGTTTATAAGCTCATCCTTCGGATGAGTCCAAATTAGTTTAATATTCGAACCCTAAGAAGGAGAGGTCCATTCCTGTTAAAAATTAAACAGGTCCTTTACTGTTAAATTTTAACGAGTCCAGTATAGGAGAAACTTGGTGTTTTTCAATTTTAGGGAGTCAGAAGAAAAAACTTAAGAAAACTCCATGGGTGTACTTTTTTGTAAATTTAGTCTCTCGAGCCTGAAAAAGGATAAAATAATGCGGGAGAGAACTCTATTGACCGTAATTAGTCAATGTATACCTTTTTCGTAAATAGTCCATTTCAGTCCGTAAAAGGGGTAATCTTATACTGAAGGGACGATTATTCATTTACTTTAACGAGTTCGAATAATCAAGTGCTCAGAAATATTTTCATGTTTAGAGAGTTTGAAAAGGGCTTAAAGGAGAACTCCAATGTTTCGCTTTTTCATAAATTTTTGAAACAGTCCGAAAAAGTGATAAAAGTATGCTCTTTTGTTGAAAAATGATCAATTCTCCCGAAAAATCCAATTTCTGCACAAAAAATTGAAACATTACACATACCTGTTTAAGATAAGTAAAAATGCTTTCAAAATACCCTTTTTAAAGTGAAAAATAAACAAATTAAAAATTTATCTATTTGAAAAAACTTATAAAAAGGACTTTTGCAACTTCATTTTTACTGTTCAAGTTCAGAGTGAAAAGTAGAAGCTTTTGGGTAAAAAAGTTCCTTTGAAGATTCTGGAAAATCCGTCCAATGAAATCAAGAACCATCAGTCCCAGGTAATCCATGACCTCTTAATCTTGCATTTCATCCGTTTACAATTCATTTTTAGGCTATAGATTTTATTTTTAAGGGAGAAAAATAGTTTAATAATTCGCCCGCGGAGGTCCGCAAGTGCCACACATGGGACCTGCGGACCCCGAATTTTTCCTATGTAGAAAAAAGTCATGGGTCCGCAATTTTGCTACGGAGCGCATGCATTCCTACACACTGTGTAAAAAGGGAAAGTGTAGTCCCCACGTTTTTAAATTTCAAAATTAAATTTCTCATTTGGCGCCCAAAAATTTTCAAATTAGATTGTTCAAACATATATTTTTATGCATTGTAGGATCACCAAGATGTTGATTTGGAGAGAACGTGAGCACGAGGATGTGGATGACGCCGCAATGCTCCATTTGTCCACAATGCAGGCATTAGGAGCATGCGGTTTGTATAAATTCAGGGCCATCCAGGGCATAAGGGCACAAGTAGATCTCTTGACATGGCTGGTAAACAGGTGGAACATGCAGGACCAGTGTTTCATTATTGGCGGCCACCGGCTCGAAATTGAGCTGGAGGATATTTATTTTCTGACTGGTTTGTCCAAGAGGGGAAAACAACTTTCCTTGTTTGGGACTAGGCCAAGTGGCCAAACTGTCGCTAGTCTTCGACAAGAGTTCTGTAATGATGAGGGAGACCCCAGGGACAAACAGATTGATATAAAAACTGTCATCTGTCTCGAGTTGAAAGTTATTTCATTTACTGTTACCAGACTGTGTGGGAGTGCAGCACTACATTTAGCTACCGGTTCCCAGATGCGCATTGCTGTGGACTGTTTTCGAGGCACCATTTTCAACTAGTGCGAAGCTGTGTTGGCCAATGTAAAAGGACAGCTAACTAGAGAGAAAATGGAAAACTAAATAACTTTGGATATGGATCCATCATGGTCACTTTTGCTCTAGAGAGGATCCCCATGTTGGCTCCGCCGAGTATTCTTGTTGATGCTGGTCGACCCCGAGAACCTAGGATGGTTCGTTGGGTTGCATTGATGGCCCGTCACGGTATTGAGGGCACTGAGATTGTTCGATTTCCTCCTTCATATTTTCGTTGGCTGGACCGCCAATATTTTGTCATCGAGGATTTTCCATACGATGGGATAGATTTCTGCGGTGACCGAGAGATGACTCTCCCAGCAAGGGAACAGTGGGATGAATCAGGTAAAATCATTTTCAACAAATTCTAAGTTCTAATTTTTTTATTTTTTTTTCGATCGTCTTGAAAATTAATAACCAAAAGTTTTTTGAATGCAGATGTGGGTCCATGGCGACCAGCCCATCTCCAACCTTATGACAGAAAACAACCAGTTGCAACTGCACCATTCCCAGTAGGCCAATCAATAGAAATATTGTCTGATTTAGAGCATCATCTAGAGCGTCTGACACTAGAAATTCAAGAGACGGACATAGATGAGATTCCACTCAGATTGTAGAGATACGTGATTGGTGTTCTAGGACCCTTTAGGAGGTTCCTGTGTAGGGTGGCCCGGGTAGTGGTTTCTTATCGTGATGACCATCAGTGATGGGATGATCGTGTTGTAGACTCATATTTTTGACTTTTGTGTTATCATTTTGCCGATCGTAAGGTGTTTCCAACCTATGATCGAAGACGATGTATATTTTTTGAAAACACTTCTATACTATGATATATCACTATTTACCGGCTATCTGTGTACATATTATGGATGTTGTTTGTTTTACTATTTTGATCATTGCAAATGTCGATTTATCATACTAGAAGAAATTACATTTGCTAATGTATTTAAATGTCTTAGAATATGTTGATATTTAATGTAATCAAATTCACTTTCCAAGAGACGAACTCTTAAAAATAACTGTAATAACACTGGATTTCTAATGGCATAAACCCTATTAAGCTGTAATACAACAAGTTCAGAATCCAAACTAACAATCAAACTCCGAATTCCAAATGATATGGATTCAGATAATAACTCAATCACTGCACTATACTCGGTAATGTTATTCGTTGTTTGACCAAGGCTTACCCCATGCATGGATACTAACTTGTCAGAGGGTGAATAGATAACCCAAGATGCGGAAGAAATGTTCTGTGTACTACGACAAGCACCATCAGCAAAACCAATGTAGGTTTGAAGAGACGTCGACATCTGCAATATCAGGAGTAAAACTCAGATAAGCAGGAATAGTGATAAAACACACTTCTAAACTAGGCACGCTTTTTAATCTAAGACACACCAGCAGTAAAGAAATCTAATCTAATAAAAAATCTCCACACCAAGTTTAAGCATAGTATCGCTTCAGATAAAGTCCATTTCTGGGTTTATATAAAGGGACACCATCAAAATCTATCAGCTCATAGGCCCCTTTTGCTAGCTTTCGCTTAACAATAAAAGGACCATGCCACATGGGCACAAATTTCCCAGCTCCTAAGACTAGGTCTCCTTCTGAAAAATTTCGAGGGGTAACACTTCTATCATACTGAGCTTTTATTCGTTTAACATGAGCCTCATTTGCTATTGCAACATTTCGTCGATTCTCATCCAGCTGAGCTAAGTACAAGAAACGTTTCTCCTCTTCAGACGTAGCTGGGAGTAATTCTATGGCTAATTTTAGTGACGAAATTTCGCATTCAATCGGAAACACAGCTTCCAAACTATAAACAAGTTGAAAGGGAGTGAAACCAGTTGATGTTTTTACTGAGGTTCGATACACCCAAAGTGCTGAAAATAACATGGAATGCCAATTCGTTTTGTGAATACCAATAATTCGTCTAATCATGGTGACTAAAACTTTATTTATGGCTTCAACTAGACCATTGGCTTGCGGCTAATACGGAGTGGAACTATCGTGGCACAGGCTAAGTTGATCTGTCAGTTCATTCATCATGACATTCCGAAAATGACTTCCATGATCTGTAATAATGGCTTGAGGAACACCGAACCTAGCAATTATGTGATTAAATACGAAATTTGCAGCAGTCTTGCCGTCAGCCGAAAATATAGGCATCGCCTCGGCCCACTTAGTAAAATAATCTACTGCTAAGATAATATACGCATGCCCCTCGGCTGAGTGAGAGTTACATGTAATAAAATTGATACCCCATTTCGCGAAAGGACCAACAACAATTATGGGATGAAGAGGAGCGGGTGGCGCGTGCATCTTACGATCAAAAAGTTGACAATTGTGGCATTTTCAGACTGCATAAATACAATCTTTGAATAACGACGGCCAGAAATAACCAGTGCGCAATATCTTTTGGGTTGTGGCATACCCATACATATGACTGCCACATGCTCCAGAATGGCAGTCATTTAAAACCTTTTCAGCTTCTTCATGAACAAGACAGCGTCGGAAAACATAATCCACTCCACGACGATAGAGTGTATCACCAATAATATTATACTGTTGGGATTGGAAGTGTATTTTCCTTCGCTGAGATCGTGAGATTTTAGGCCAAAAATATTGGGTTTGGAGATAAACAATAATATCTCCATACCATGGATTGAGAGTACTGATAAGAAACAGAGATTCGTCCGCAATGGGCTCTTCTTCCACAGTTTCAGTATCAGTAGAGGGGAAATCACACATCAATTCCGCAAATACCAGAGATTTATTTGCCTTGGATTTCTCAAATTCCAAGTCAAATTCCTGCAGGATGAATATCCATTTGGAATACTTTCCCCCTAGCAATTTCTTGGTTAAAATGTACATCATAGGGTTGCAATAAAAAATTACTGTGGTTTTACGTAACAAGATGTAGTGTCTAAATATTTGGACATCTTGAACAGCTGCCAATGAAAATTTCTCCACATGTGTGTATTTGATCTCAGTCGGATGCAGATTCCGACTAAGATAGTAAATCACATGTTCAGTGTTAGATTCATATTCCTGAACTAAAACCATCCCAATGGTGGAATGAGAAGCAGCGAGGTACAAAATTTAATCCTGGTTGTAGTTGGGAGGATGCAATAACGGTGCATGGGTCAACGCATGTTTAAGTGCATCAAAAGATCGATCAGCGATCTAATCCCAAAAGAATGGAATGTTCTGTTTCAGCAACTGGGTAAAACCTTTTGTAAGCTCAGCATAGTTAGGAATGAACCGACGTAAAAAGTTTGCGTTCCCCTGCAAACTTTGGAGTTGGCACAAATTCGAAGGAGGAGGTAATTTAACAATGGCTTCAACCTTCGATGGATCGACGCGAATGCTTGCTTTCAAAACTAAAAATCCCAGTAAGCGACCCGAATCTACACAAAAAACACATTTGTGTGGATTCAGCCTAATTCGATAATGCCGAAATATCATAAAGATAGCTCGTAAGTGAGTGAGATGGTCGGCCCTGCGCGATGAATGAGCAGGTAAATCATTGAGATAGGGCTGCACAATGTGCTTAATGTCATGAAACGCATAGGACATTGCCCTTTGAAAATTTTCTCCAGTGTTCTTCAATCCAAAGGGTAGCTTGCAATAAGAAAACGTCCCCCACGGACAAATAAATCTATTTTTAGCCGATCAGCAGCGAGTATGTTTATTTGATTATACCCGGACCATAAAGGAAAACATTTCACTGTCGGCACAATGATCGATTATTTGATCGATATAGGGAGTTGGATAATTGTCTTTAGGACAAGCTCGATTAATATCCCTATAATCGATACATACTCATATGGTTCCTTGTTTTTTAGTCACAGGAACAATATTCGATACCCAATCCATTAAGGGAATTGGATAAATGAAACCTGCACGAAGTAATTTTTCAACTTCTTCTTTGATAGTAGCAACTTTTCTAGGATGCATTTGACGTAGACGTTGACGAACGAGTTTGGCATCTGGGTAAGTCTTGATTTCATGTACGACAATTGACGGATCAATTCCTGGAATTTCTTCATAGGACCAGGCAAACACATCATAGAATTTTTGAAATAGGGATTTATAAGTTTGAATTTCATCTTCAGTACAACAAGCACCTATATGAATGTTTTCAATTATTCCTGGTTTTACTGAAATGTCAATTGGAACCGTTCGAGAAATATTTTCCAAATTTAACTTAGAATCAGGATTTTGCAATGGATTCTGGGGTTCTTTGACATATTCAGCAGTAAAAATTGAAGCGAAATTATCTTCAAAATGATCTAGTTCAGGTAAAAACGAAGATCGGTGATGTAGATGTTCCCATGGTGAATCATCAACAGAAAAAAATTCACAAATCTGCTCATCAGTATGAACAAAATCAGGAAATGCCGTTGTGGCTGAACTGGATATAGAAGGTGATTCCTCATGGATCCGATTCATTGGATCAATTTCAGTTGAAGAGGGGTCAGAAAGTGACTGTACAGCCTGGTATGCAATTTCAAATGGACTCAAAGGCATCATGCCATCAATTGAATCTAACTCGGAGTCGGAAGGTACGATCCAAGGATCATCAAACATAACAGTTTCTGACGAAATCATGTGAATAGTTGCAATAGAAGGCGATATGTTAGGAGGAGGAAAGGAAAAATTTCCTAGTAAACCAGAATCTTTAATAAAACCTACTCCAATATCCTTATAAGGGATAGCCGCTTTACCAACGTGCTGGATTGTTTCTGTAGAGGCTGGGTCGGAAGAAAAATAAGTTAATTGATCTATTGTAACGATCCTTCCTTGATATGGAAACTTTATGAGTTGAAAGACCGAAGAAACAACAGCAGTCATAGCATAAGTCCAACTACGACCCAGGAGAAGGTTGTAATCTAGAGGGGCATCAACCACTTCCACATCTAGATTTACAGTTTTACCTTCGAACCCTATGGGTAAATCCTGCAAAATACCAAAAGGGTGGAAACCTCAACCATCAAAAGCCTTAAGAATCATCAGAGATTGGTTAAGTGTAGGAGAACCAAGTGATTTCCAACACTGAATCGACATAATACACGTTGAAGCTCCCTCATATCTCACAGTCCGATAGATTGGTCTGTTTTTTACTAACACTGGAATTTGGAAAGCCATTTGGTGAGGTAAGCGAGGCGTACTATTTTCTAAATCGAAGATTATAAGATTAGAATCCTGAATATGTACAGCTCCTATGGCAGACAGAAGCAATTTACGCTGTGCTGGGCATGATTGCAGCACTTCCAAAGCCGACATTGCTGAAGGAGAAATAGCTAAGTCTTCAACAATGTTGTAATTCTGAGCAGCTCTCGCATGTGGATTGAAAGCTGATTTACGAAGAACACCTTTAGCAGGCGGTTTGATTATTAAGTCCGAATTTTGTTTCTCGATTTGTAGCAGACCAGAAACATGAGGAGGTGTAGTTGATGTATTTGCACTAGAAGATTCTGCTTCTTTACCATCAACATGATTCTTAGTACCATGATCTTGCGATTGCGTCGCAATCCTTACATGAGACATCATCAAAATTGGCTCTTCTGAAACAGTTGAGGTGGAACCAACCATTTTTCTATCTTGAGTCGGAAAAGGATCCTTCAAGATAGCAGGTTGTTGCGAACCTTTAACGAATTTTGCAACCTCTGCTCGATGTGGGCATTCCTTAGTAAAATTATCCTCGTCACAAATGTAACAAGGATAGCGAGGTTTGCGCTTTTCGTCATTGGATTCATTTTTATCAGTTTTCTCTTTTGAATTCTTTTTGTTTTTATTCTTCCCTTTCTTTTTACCACCGGATTTAGATTTAGCTGTAGATGTCTCTACGACATGAATGTCGGCAGAAATTTCGGGGGAAGATTCTCCTTTCGGGGAATCTGGTAAAGCTATAATAGGAGAAGAATTCTTTGAAGATTTCTTCTTACTTTTAGTATTGACCGTACCAATCATACCATCAGAGGCATGAGACCCTGAAGGAGCAACATCTATTTGACCTTGTTTTGGAAGGTCGGGGATTTTTTCGTGTAAAGTACCTGACTGCGTATAAACGAGGTCAAGGTACTGAGATTGAGAAATTACTTGCTCTTCAGTAACAACACTAGCCTTAGCTACATCTTCAATGATCTTGGGTAAAAATTATTTAACAAACCATTCTGCGAAAATTTGATCTGGAATATAAACTTTCACCAAACACCGTCTACGTCGCCATTCATGAATATGATCGGAAATATACGTAGACGTAGATTTTTTTAGTGAATTTAATAATTCTGTTCCATTGTCGTATCTGACAGGCAACTGAAAATGAGTCAAGAAGGCAGTTGCTAACTGACTGAAATTGTTAAACGAGCCTCGTGGTAACTCAATGTACCATTTGGCAGCAAGACCAATAAGAGTTCTTTGGAAAAGACGTAAGCGAATCGAATCATCAATAATTGAATTAGACGCACACCAGAGGTGATAAGTCATGACGTGATTTGATGGATCCTCTCCTGACTTACCTTCGAATTTTGGTATATCACTGGGCAACTTATGCGGCATTGGCGGCCAGTACGGATAATATAAAATCGGGTCATTCATAAGGCGCGTCAAATCAGGTAAATCCAAAGTTGCAATAAATGGTAATTGAGGGTTAGGGTCACTAAAACCTTGAGTAGCCAAAGCAGTTCCAGGAGGTGGATACCCAGGATAACTGGGAATCGGATTTGCGTTAGGAATTGTGTAACCTCCTGGAAAGCTAGGATTAACCGGACCAAACTGGGGTTGTTGAGGCTGCTGATAAGTATAGCTAGGGTATGGTTGATACTGATAACTTGGATTTTGTGAACCGGGACCGAATTGAGGATATCCCTAGTACGGTTGATACATGAATTGCGGTTGGCTTGTGAAAACTGTACTTGTACTGGCTTGTCCTGCAGGCATCTGAACCGAAGTCTGAACTGAAGGTCCTGATTGGGGTATAGAGACTTGAGGGATTTGCACGGATGCAGGGATAGACGAACTCGAAGTTAAAAATACTCCAGAAACAGGTGTTACAGGTTGAACAGATGTTGCAGCAGTTGTAGCAGTTTGAGGCGAAGTCTGAGGTGTACTAGGCGCAGACTGCTGAACAGAACTAGGTGCAGGAGTTTGAATAGTAGGCTGGACAGGTTGCTGGGTTGGACCGGAAACCAAAGGCTGTCCAGGTTGAAAAGGCAACTGCACATTAGGCTGCATAGGCTGTTGGTACTGGGACAGATCCCACACCATATTCATTTCAGGGTATTGTCCCGCAGAAGGTTGAACGTAAGGACCATAACCTGGTTGAACGTAGGGTTGATAAGTAAGTGGTAAATTTTCGGCTCCTTGTATAGATGACTGACCAGAAGGCTCTTGGTAACCTTGAATTGGGTACTAACCTTGAGGTTGATAACCTTGATGTGTGTACTAAAGCTGGGGTTGATAAGGACCCTGAGGAGCATATTGAGCTTGGGGCTGAACCTGGGGTATGTACTGTCCTAAAGGTTGATAACCTTGAGGTATGTACTATCCTTGGGGTTGTCCCCCAAAATAATATGATTCCACAGTTTGTCCTGGGAAAAATATACCTTGAGGTTGCCCCCCAGATGGTAACTAACTTCCTGAAGGTTTCCCTCCAGGCGGTAACTGACTACCTTGAGGTTTCCCCCCAAGCGGTAACTGATTTCCCTGAGATTTCCCTCCAGGCGGTAACTGATTGCCTTGAGGTTGCGGATTTGAAATATTACCAGACATCATAAATATTTGCTCTGCGTTCAACGTTTCAGTTTTAATTCCACTTAAACCAGATGATAACACTTGTTCAATTGGTTGAGGAGCTTCCCCCGAGAAAGTCCCAGACAGAGCCTGATATCCCGAAGGAATAGAAGGACCACCATGTAAAAATTCTTCCGGTGTCTGGGAAAACATGGATGACTCTCCTGCCATAATGGATGATGGATAGTAACCTCTAGGTGTTGGATGAAATGGAACTCGAGGTGGAGAAAAAGAAAGACCCGGATTCTCTAAAAAATTAGTTAAGGATAAATACCAAGCACTAGTTCGAATAGGGCTGTAGAAAATTGATTCACGTTCCCTAAGATTTAAAGACTGAGGGGAGTCGAGAAGAGATAACTCTTTGTCTGGATTAGTAATTTATTCAATAGAGATTAGTCCAGATGGAAGATCGTCAGTGAAAATATTTCTTACACTAGGTGAACCAAGATCACTAGAAGTTGGCGTAATAAATCCTGAAGATGTTTCCAAAACAGAAGGTTCAGTTTCAGGTTCAGAGATTTCAGGTTCGTCAGCTAGTTCACTGGTAGGAGAAATACTACCAGTAACTTCAGAAACCGAAATCGTCTCTTGAATGTATTATGTTATGGGTGTTTGATAATCAGGATGAACAACTATAGATGAAGTTCCAACTTCTGTTGATTTAATCCTACCGCTACTAGATGATACCAGAGCACGAAGCCCTTCAAGATGACTTGGTGTATATTCAGGGGGTTTCCCTTGTAGTCTCTGGGATTGTCTCGGCAATTTCACCACGATTAAATATTAACTAATCACACGAAAATAAAGAAAATTTCAATGAAAGCACCTAAAGTCTCTAAAGAAACAAATAACTGAATCACACGCTTAAAAATATAAGAGTTCAAACCACACACAAACAGTAACTTCCCGTACTAAAAACACTAGTTGGTGATGAAATCCAACTTAGTAGAAATTTAATATAGAAAGGGCAGTTGGAACAGTTACCCCGATAACCTGCTTAATGAAAAAGATTGGCACAAGTTTCCTCACAAAACCATCTCGCGTGAAGAGAACCCCCTAGAGAGTCCAAGTGAGTCTAGTCGACGTCTGCTCCAAGTACAGTGAGATCTTTCCCTCAACATCACCTTAGGAAATAATCTTAAGTTTGTGGACACTAAGGTTACCAACAGTAACAAATATAACTGGGGGAATTGTCTACGATCCGATCCCACGGGCAAGGGCAGAGTAACAAAGCTCAATCCCCTTGAAGGTTCCTCGACATGGTTAATCCGAGGTTTACCAACAAGTGACCCCAGGCTCCTCGACAATGGTTAATCCAAGGTTTACTGTTTGTAATGCGCGCAAAATCTTCTATATTCCCCAATGAAACATAATTGATTGTCTCAAAGGTTCGGGCAT
The DNA here is from genome assembly GCA_034641835.2 of Pinus albicaulis. Taxonomy (NCBI): domain Eukaryota; kingdom Viridiplantae; phylum Streptophyta; class Pinopsida; order Pinales; family Pinaceae; genus Pinus; species Pinus albicaulis. The sequence goes on along the minus strand of CM076579.1, from coordinate 582,099,614 downwards.
GATCTCGTGATTGAATTCTTTAAGAGAAGCTTCCCAGATTATTCAAATTATAATTGGATTTATTTCCTACCGCAAGATTTGTCTACTTGTTTGTTTTTACTATCTTGGAGAGTTAATTACTCCCTACTCCAAGATACTAGCCTAAGCTATGTTGGTGATAAGAGCCCTAGAAAATAAAAATATTGCTAGATGAATTTTAATTAAGCGTTACTTTTAAGAGTTGTTTCTTAAGTTAATGGGTGCGGAAATGAAACTATGATGGTGTGAAGACTCGACTTCCAAAAACAATTAAAATGCACCTAAAAATGATAATTAGATCGTTTCCTTTCAATGAAATTCTAGTTAAGAAAGAGTTGTAGAATGCAATTCTTTTAATAAACAATTCCTTCTTTAAACATAAAGAACAATTGAAAGAAAATATCTTTGTCTTTTCAGCAATAACTCAAAATGAGACAAATTATCAAAGCTCACAAGAAAAATCCTTTCACTTTCAAAACTTGAAGCTACAAAACAAATTTCTTCCAAAAGAAATCTACAATTTGTTTTTAAAAAGCACTCAAAACTATAAAACTAATTCTGAGATCTACAAATTTTAACAATCTAATTGAATAAAAGCTTTAAGAATTTTTGAAGAATTTTTTACTTAGTTATTTAGAAAACTAAGGATCTATTCATTCATAATAACAAACAGATAAAAAACACTCAAATATGTTTTTTATAAAAAATGAAATTCAAAAACCTATAACAAAGTTTCTTTTTGAAGATTTGCAAAGAAACAAGTAGCTCTATTTCTCAATAAAGGATGATTTCACAATCAGGTTAGATTCAGCAAAATGAAAAAAATACCAATGTAATCTTAGGTACTTCAAACAGTTAATGCTTCGAATCACTACAAAGACCAAGTGAAAAACAATCCAAAACACAAAACTTCTAGAAAATCATCAAAACACCAATACTGCTAAGATTCATTCACAAAAGGGTTTTGACAGAAACAATCATCAATCTCGGCAGAAACCAAAAACCCTAAATCAAAATAAAGATAAACTAAAGAAAGAAATCTAGAGTTTTTCAAAATTTTAACAGGGTCCGCAGGCTTGCAGAAGTAACAGGTGTAGTACTGCACTGTTTACTCAAGCAAAGATGCGAAACTGCCCCCACTGTGCATAGAAGGCAAAGTGTGGTCCCAGGAAAAACTAGAGAAAAACATAAAGATCTCAAAATTTTCAAAAACAGAGAAAACCTGAGCTACCCAGGCAGATGTCTATCAATAAAAAACCAGGAAAAACGTTTCCTCAAATCAAAATAAAAGAGAACAAAAAAACAACAAGTTCTTCCCCAGTGGAGTCGCCAATTTGTTGGCGGATTAATCCATCTTGCGGACAAGACCGATCTCCCTAGTACTAAAAGTATCTAGCAACAAACAGCCAAATAAAATAATCTTTCTCTAAGCATATATGATCTACGAAAAGCTCTATAGAGGTGTAAAAGACTTACCGTATGTCCAGCGCTTGTTTGAAGTCGTTGTTGTCCCTCGCGTGCTTGAAGGAGTTTTCCTCGTTAACCTGCAGTCACAAACAAGAAAAATATTACATAGCACCTGTATAGAAATCATCATAAACCATGCTTATCATAGTGATCAAGGAATCTATGAAATAAACCATTAACTGAAAGCTTATTGAGAAAAATGAGTATATTTGTATTAATTTCAAAAGAAGGAAAACCTTACAACCTAAGCCTTGATGTTGCACAGGCCTTCCCAGGGTCCGAATCAGGAGTCTCCTTTACTTTGATAAGCTCTACACTCCTCCAACCAAGACGAATAGAGGTATGTAATCTCTCCTCACAAAAGTCTTAGTCAACTGAGTCTGAATCTCAACAACACTTAACTTCAAATATTTTAAAGCTTGAACTCCCTTTGAGGCTACCCAATGCCTCTTTTTATAGTGGAAAAGAGGAGGTTTCTTTTTCCAACTATGAAGGGATAGAATCCTCCTTCAAAGGGATAAGCTCCTCACATCAAGGGGTTAGCTCCATAAGGTAACGGATACATGCACCTCATAAGAGCGGTTCTATCACCACAAGATATTTTCTGGAAGCTTCTAGAATTCACTTTTATTGAGATTTTTGGAATTTACTTGCACCTTTTTGATCTTACAAGGGTCCGCACCTTTAACACAGATAAAGTGCGTTCAGGTACACAAGAGAGCTGAACATTAGGTGCGGGACCGCAGGCAAGATAGAGAGAAAGTGCGACACCAAAGTTTAGGAGATTTTAGAAACATTTCTGTGATTTTAAAGGCTTGACATGAGGAATTGATATGTTAGACTTGCAAAGGGATAAGTATGAGTAATAATGAGCTCATACACATAGCAGAATGTTAGGATGACAATTTTTAGTGTAACACAGAGGTAAGTTTTTGCACTCTCTAAAGTTGTGGATTAAAATTCTACTCCGTTAACATGGTACTCTGTGTATTCATATTGATTGAATGTCCTGTAGAGGTCCAAATACGCGTAATGGAAGAACTTACCGAGTAGATTTAGAATAAGGTTTTTTTTACAGTCCTCTCAAAGGTAAGTCTGAAGACGAAGTATTCAATGATCAGGATAGTCTTGGGTCATTGGCCATAGTCCAGATCCCATCCACTCCTCTTGCAAACTCATCTCACTCTAGCAAGTCATCCACTCCACCTCCACATCCACCACTAGGCACTGAGATGGCGACATCCATGAAGTTACCTACTTTTCATGGTATCGAGAACGAAGACCATGAAGCACAAATGACCACTGATTTTCAAGACTGTGTGCTGGATTGGTACATAATATATGGCGAAAAGCCCTAATGCAAGTATTGATAATATGAAGGCCGCGTTAAAAGAACAATTCAAGAGACCAAAATCATTTGCACTATGTGTAACTGAGTTGAAGGATATTCACCAAGAATTGAACGAATCTGTATGGGAAGAGAATCAAAGGTTGAACCGCACTATAAAAGATGGAGGATTTACTATTGATGACAAACAACACAAAGAGTGGTTTATTTCCATGTTGCGACTGCATCTGCGCCAACCCCTAAGTGAGCATAAGATTGCCACGCAGATTGATGCCATAGAGATTGCAATGAATCTAGAAGCTTCACTAGTACTAGCTGCATAGATCGTGACCCAGCAGATCCAAAGCGAGTTGGAGGAAATGCACTTAGAAATACAGATTTTGTGCAAGGATAAGGGAAAGGAGGCATGCACAGATGTATGGTGTATACAATGCAAAGTTTTCATTAATCACAAGGATCAATGCCTCGTATTTAATGACCATTTACAATATGGAGGACCATGCCCGCTAAAGATGGAACTCCCACATTGTGTTGTGTAATTTTTCAAGCTATGGGTATGAACACGATAGAATTCTTCCCTAGGATCGATAAATATATCCATGAGCTTAAGCAATCTTTTTTCAAATTTTTCTCATCGGTTGGACATGACGAGAAACACTGTTGCGGCTTCGATTTGATGATTGACCTATCCAACCTATATAGGATGCACGATAAAACTTCCTCACTAGCATCCCCATCTGGGCTTTGGGGATTCCAAAATATAAGACGTGGAAGAGAAGGAAGAGTTGTTCGAGGAAGAGGGCAACTCATTTGCTACAATTATGGAGACGCGAGCCATCATGCGCATGACTGTCCAAACCCATCACAGAAGTATTTCAGGTATTGTAGACAATTTGATCGTGTTATTGAAGATTTCCCTGTTTTTATTACAAAGATGCTGGAAGAGAAAACACAAACTCCTACTCAATATTTTCAGATGGTAAAAGTTGAGGTACGTGAAGAAGAACCAAGTGTGAATGTTGTCACTAGGAGTGGTGCAGCTACTGGTGAAGACAAAGGGGTGAAGTTGGATGATGATCTCTGGATCTGAAAAGCACCTGAAAAGAAGAAAGGATTCAACTTATAGCGAGAAAAAGAAACCTTTGTATAAGAAAAGAATGGTTTCTTGGAAGCGGGCACCTCTTGATCAAGTAAACCTATGGACATGGTCGGAGTAGATGACGAATAAATCCCTTCCTACAAGCTTGTATCAAATTATTACGCAATAAGAAGGCAGTTAAGAACCTCCAAGGATTGATAGACAATTGTGTAGAGAAATAGAAACCGCAGATGGAGTAGAAGGTTTTTAATGAGATATATAATAATAAAATAAGAACCATACGGGAGATGCTCTTGAATGCTCAGATTGGTGCATATGAGATGGATCAGGTCATTCTGGATGTATGACAATGATGTGAATGCTTTACCAAAACAAACTTGGAAACGCATGGGAGAACCTAAGTTGGAATGGTATAGTATCTAGCTGTGCATGGAAAATCAGAAAAATATTATCCCATTGGGAAGACTCTCACAGGTTGAGGTAGATATCGAAGGATTAAAGGTGCTCACAGACTTTGAGGTTATACAGATTGTAGATGATACTAACCCCTATCTTGCGTTGTTGGGTCTATATTGGGCTATTAATATGGGTGGCATCATCGATATTAAGCACTGAAGTATGGTATTTGAGAATAATGGAACCAGTGTTTTGGTCCCCCTAGATTCTACAGAAGGAGAAATATATACAAAGTCGATGCATGAAGATGATGATGTTGATCATATCTATAAGTTGACTGCACAAGATGAAGATTGGATCAACGCAAGAACCGATGGAAGACTCAACTAAGAGAATGATAGCTTTTTCTTTTCAGATTCAGACGAGGAACTGGAGAGCTGGCAGAACTGACTACATGAAGTATCTTCTCTGCGCTGCAATCAAGTTACAAAATCTCTTCGATGCATATATTTGGAGGTACTAAAATTTCCTTATTATGATGGTCTGGATAATATTAACTTGTTTTTAGAAGAACTTGCAAAAGGTTTTCTAGAAGCAAAAATATTCCATGCACTTGATATAATGCTACAGTCAACCCCAGCATGCTGGTGGGAGACGCAGAAGGGAAACTTGGCTAATTGAGAAGAATGCACCCACATGATGTGTCTGCAATTTAGAAATATAGAAACGAGAATGGGAGAGAAATATTCCAGAGAATGCGCTCCACACAAAAATTTGGCTAAATGGACTAAAGCATGGGGCGCAAAACCAAAGCTAGAGTGGGTGCATATATTCATCCACACTTTTGTGAAGGTACCTATGGACTAGTACCTGAAAAATGAACCGCGAGAAGGAACCAATGAATGGACTACACTGACAAAAATTTTTAACTTGACCTTTAGTTTTGAAAGTGGGTTCAAATACTTGGACGAAGCACTGCAGGATATTCAGGAAGTCATATTTTCCACCACAAAACCCAAGGTTGAGCGTGCCTTTCCAACATGGGATGCACAGATGAAAGACATCGTCAACTGTCGAAATTTTTCAGTTGAGGATAATGAGGAAGATCCAAGGAACATTAAGATCCTTAATTCTGAAGGACAACGCGCAGTTGTTGGGCCTACAATTGAGTCACTAGTGGTAACTAAGCCTCTAAATATTCGACAAGTCAACATTGGTTCAAAGGAATAGTCGAAATTAGCAAAGATTAGGGATTACTGGGATGATGATATAGTGGGAAAGGTCATCGATATGTTGATTGAATATCAGGACCTGTTTCCTACAAAATTTTCTGAACTAAAGGGGATAATAAGAGATATTGGGGTAATTAAGATCACTTTAAAACTAGATGCGCGACCTATGAATCAATGCCCGTATAGGTTGAATCCCAAATATAAGAAAAAAATGAAAGAGGAATTGGACAAAATGATTGTTGCAGGAATCATAAAACCAGTGGAAGAATATGATTGGGTGAGCCCTATGGGGGTCTAGGACAATAAAACCAAAGGATATATAAGGATTTGCATGGATTTTCACAAATTGAATGATGCTTGCATACATGCCCCATTCCCGACTCCATTTTCTAATGATATCTTGGAAAATGTGGGAGGACAGGAGGCCTATTCATTTACATATGGTTTCTTAGGATACCACTAGATGAGAATCACGTCGGAAGATAGAAGCAAGACAACCTTTGTGACAGAATGGAGATCCTTTCAATATACAATCATGCCATTCGGTTTGAAGAATGCGCCATCTATCTTCTCGTGCGTAGTAGTATCTACGTTCAAATAATACATCCACAAGTTCTTAGAATTATACTTTGATGATTGGTTTGTCTTTGGATTATTGAAGAAGCATGTTTTGAGTCTACACCTAATGCTGGATACTTTTCGGAAGTATCAGATCTCGCTTAATCTGAAAAAGTGTATATTCTGTGTTCCATTTGGGATTTTGCTAGGTCATTGTTTGTCAGTAAGTGGATCCCACAAAAATCATTGTTATTTTTAACCTGGAAGTCCCTACAAATTTCAAACAACTACAGCAAATTTTGGGGCATACAGGGTATTACAGGAGGTTCATTCAAAGCTATGCACTGGTCACTATGCCCATGGAGAAGTTGATAAAGAAGGATGCCTCATTTTTTTGGGATGAGTATTCTCAGATGATATTTGAATTACTTAAGGAGAATATGGTCACTGCGCTCATATTGGTCTTTCCATACTGGACGAAGGTGTTCCATGTGCATGTCGATGCCTCCTACATCGCACTGATGGTTGTCTTAGCGAAGCCAGGAACCGAGGAGATTAACCACTCTATTTCATTTGCAAGTAGGATATTTTCAAGTGCGGAGCATAATTACTTGACCAGGGAAAGGGAAGGATTGGATGTGTGTAATATTCCAAAATAGGAAAAGTAGTAATATAGGACATAAGCATGGAAATAGTAGTGAATATCAATGCATAAACATGAGAGACCTATATGGAGCCACTTTATTCTGCAAATCAGCATCAAATAAACATAGTACATTGAGACACAAATCATACAATAGGAGAAAACAAGCCTCCAATGAATAAATCGTCTCCAAGTGAGGTGATGCTAATAGAAAAAAATGCCGGAGAGCTTCTACAGTGCAGTCATAAGAGCCTAGCTACAACATAATATAATACAATGATATAAAGCTAATGATATATGCCTCACAAGATACTATACATAAATATATAGGCAATATATCAACCTTCCAATAGAACCCAACAGGCATTAAGGGAATTTTGAGGTCTAAAATGGGCCTCCTAAGGAAATTATAAAATAATAGTGGAAATAATATAATAAGATTTGATTACATCATCAAATTTTAGAGGAGAAAAAAAAATGCGTTTTCAACTCGTATTTTGAACTTATATCCTAAGGTTTTACTCAAATTTTGAGCATGAATACTCGTTGGATGCAAAATTTAATTCCCCATCCAAGGAGTACCCATGTTGCATACTTTTTGATGGACTCTGTTGCACAAGAAATCAGAAATACATGAAAAATGTGATTGCAATAACGTTTTTTCATGTATTTCTCATTTTTCATGTAGCAGGGTCCATCAAAAGTAAACAATATGTGTACTCCTTGGATGAGGAATTAAGATTTTCATCCAATGAGTACTCACACTCGAAATTTGAGTAAATGCTTAGGGAGATAAGTTGAAAATACGAGTTGAAAAAATAGTTTTATTATTTTATTATTTTTTTAATATTTTTACTTTTTTACTCCAAAAATGGTGAATCATCCCCCATGGTTTACATCATCATCTTAAATGCTATTGGTTCTCATAAATTTTATTTTGGTTGTACATTTTTTTTAGGAGGCCCATTTTAGACCTCAAAATTCCCCTAATGGTTTATAGAAATACACCCAAAAATACAAATGGTGAACCAAATCCCTAGGGCTAAAGATTCACTGCAAATAAATAGCTGGAAATATGTGGCTGATATGATGTAGCATAAAATTAGGCCTCCTCCCAATAGACTCTCCAGGTGAAAGGTTGATCCCTTCACTGGAAAACCATCTCCCCAAATGGTGCACTGAAACCACCCCTGCAACTCCTCCCTAAAATAACATGGTCCAAGACTGAAAATATGCTGTAGGGGCTAATAATAGCTGGCATGGTGCCAAATGCTGCAATAAATCTCAAAGGCCTTCTTTTCTAGCCTCCCAATGGCAGGAAACCTTCCTCCATTGAAAATAAGCTCTGAAGTGACCCAAATGGACTCTCCATTATTGCACCCTACAAAACAACACAACCCTTTGCAGAACCTGCACTGTAGAAGAAATATGGAGCTTGGTATGATGCTAGAATGTGGGAATGTAGTGCAAATAATTCTCCTGAGTGGGCACTTGAAGTCCCCCAAGGATGAAGGTGGGATTCCCGCTCGGGAACACCCTTGTGCTAAATAGCACTGCAGTCTTCACTAAGCAGCTAAAGAGAGCAACTAGTCATACAGACCATAGAAGAAATAATAATAAAAAACATGCCTTCTATGGCTGCCATCCCCTTCCCTATATGTTTGGTGAGCTTCCTCACCTTGGGCCCCACTCATTAAAGCCACTACTTCCATGCATGGAGTCTCCCTCCAAAACTACATTGTCCCTCAATGAATTCCACTCCTTCCATACCAGCACTGTTGATTTGGTCAAAGTTGACCTAGTCTACCTGTGCCAGCCCCTTTTCACACACAAGGGTGCTTAATCCAACTACTAAAATGATATCCATTCAAATTAGGAGTGATTTTATTCCTAATAAGGAGATTTATGGGTCTACATACCCTCTTATTCTTCTAAATAAGAAGCAAAAACAAGATTTAATATTCCAACTAGCTTATAGATAATTGGGAATATTACAGTCCTCCCCTCCCAAAAGTTGATTGTCCTCAAGAAACTATAAGGGTGAGTGTTGGAACTTTTCTTCTCCTTCCTTGGTGACACCTCCATATGATAAGCTCTCCTCATGAACCAAGTGTCTCCAAATCAATCCCTCCATGAAAGGCTCCTCCCAAGTACTCATGAGATGCCAATGGCTCACCTCATAAGGAAGAAAAAGATCCAATGTAGAAATCATGGTTTGCCCAATGTTCTCCCTGAATCATGAAGCATAAGAAACATGGATAATCTCAATCCCAATGGGCACATCTTGCATCCTTCCTCCAATCATGCCCACAATAAGGATAAAGAAATCATCAATTTATGGGATCATAACCAAGTATACATAAGCTTACATATGTAATAATGGAGGAGGATCATAGTCCCACATGTGGAATGAGCGCAACATCTCTCCTGACTCTCTCAAATCATGATATAATAAGTGGTTTCCTTGCCACTTGTTTGTTGCCATAGTATTCTCACATGCTTTGAGAAGGTGAGTAATGTTTGGTGCCAATGGAGTACACCCTGAATGATATATCATCTCCCTAAATCCAACTAGGGAGTGGCCATGCTCAACACTATTTATGGCCCCAAGTTGACCATGAAGTTTATAAGGAAGAGTGCCCCCACTTGGAGCAATGGCTTGCACATGTGTGGTAAAGGAATTCAAATATTAATCAAGTAAAACATTATGCATAAAAACATGATCCTTACCATATACTTTAATCAAACTAATATAGTGGCTTATAGATATTCCCCCTCTCATTCCCAATGAGGAAAGAGGTGGCTATGATAACTCTATCAAGGAGTTATGTCTCTCTTCCATCTCTAAATGATGCATGCATCTCCTAATATGCTGATTTATCTCCTCTTCAAAGCCTTCCCGAGTGAATCCCTCCATGATGGTGTGGTATGCTCTCATGGAATAAGTGTGGTTAAAGAGAAAATCTTCATGTGCTGCATGTAGTAACTTCTCCTTGAGCTTGTATGCTCTAGATAATAATATCCTACTTTGATAGTAGATGACCCCTTCTCTTAATAAATATCTCTCATCTAATATCTGGTCATCAAGTATCATGCATGTAAAAATATCCTTGGAGTAATCAGCCAACATTTGGGATTTACAATAAGGATTTATCCTCCATAGTGAAAATTCTAATGATCTATCATGTAAAGAATATGTGATGTGGTTTCCCCCTTCTTTGACATCTCCCATGCCAAAGACACATACCAGGATGCTTCTATCCTTCCTCTTATGCTCCTCCTGTAGCTGCTCATGCTCAAGTGAAGGTTGAAGCTTTTAGAGGTTAGTCTTCCATGGGAAGCTATCACCCATCCAAAAATTCCTGAGTCTGGCCAATGCATGCATGAATGGACACCATCCTCTACCATGTGTGGAATATTTATCCCAAAGTGAGAATATCTTCTAAGCCTCCAAAGTCAAGGAGTAGTCTCCTTGCACCATGATGGTGCCATCCTCCATCCTTGAAGCATCCTCTCTCAACACAAGATGTAGGGTGAGAGTGGGTAATGATGATATTGGGAGAATGTTTCTCTCCTCCTTGAGCCTACCCGAGACTCTCTGCACTGTGTCATGACCTCTCAATGTTCCCACTCCTCCTGGATCTATGAGGGGTGTAACATCTTGTGAGACATTTCTCACCAACTCCTGATCAGGTGGCCTCCCAAGTGGAATGCCACTAAACAGTAATGTGTCATGGGATAAAGTCATCTGCATAACTGATGGGACTATCAGGTCCTTGCTTCCACTATGCTAATCCAGCTCTGTTTTCTATGTAGAAGTTGTATGTGAGGGATATGTGTGCATGCCCATAATCATCTAATGTATGCCACTCTTTCTTTCCATCCACTCCATCTGCAAAGTCTCCCAACCTGTGGTGACCTTCCCCAAAGTAATCAACCACTGCACACCCAATATCACATTGGTGTCAGGTATTTCAACCAAAAAAAGTGATCAGCCAATTTATATGTCCCCATGGTGATAGATAAAGAGGGAACATAATGCATGCACTGCATAGTTCTAGCTCCTGGGACCAAACCTGAAAGCCCCTCAAAATCATCAGTGGGTATTTCGCTCCTCTGCACTAGTTGGGAATCAATAAAGTTGTGGGTAGCCCCACTGTCAATCAAAATTGAAACCCTTAGATCGTGAGTGGAACCTCGAACCCTCAAGGTCAAGTAATTGGGTACTCCTCTCAATGATGCAAGAGGCACTCCAATTGGAGAAAATGCTCCATTCCCACCTCCTGGTGGTGGTGGATCCTCTCCTGCTATCCCATCGCTATGACCTCATTTTGGTTCCTCTTCTTCTTCCTCCTCATCATCAGAAGATACCTCTATATAGTGTGCTTCCCTGCTGCACATCTATGTCTGGGTGCCCATGATTCTTGGAATGTGAAGCAAAGCTTCCTTATCCTCAAGTATCTTCGGACATCATCACTAAGAGGTACTTTGTGTTGACTCTCCTGATAAGGATGAGCCTTCTCATCTTTTCCCTTTGATGGAAAAGTGTTCTTTTTCTAAAATGTTTCTTTTGCTCTTGGCAAGGAATCTTCTAGATATCTAGCCCTTTCAATGTCATCTTTAAGGGTAGTGGGTTTGGTAGATTTAACGAACCCATTTAGAGGTTTTGATAGCCCATCAATAAACATATAGACCCTGCTTGCTGCAAATAAATCAGGAACTATAAAATAAAGTTTTAAAAATTCAAAAATATAAGTTTCTAGATTACCTGATTGTTTGAGCTTAGCTATCCCAATGAACTGTGCCTTTGGGTCTCTTCGATCAAACCTCTCCATGAACCTCCTTGTGAAATGTTGGCTTGAGGGTTCCTGACCCAGGTTCGGTGTGAAAGGTTTGCCAAAAAACCCCTATACTACTGGCCCTTTCGGCAGTGACCTGCCTTCGCAGGTCGCAGTCTCACTTGAAGTAGTATGGATGGGTGCTGGAACCAGGTTTCCGCACCCTGAGAAAGGAAGGGTAAGGCAAGCAGGGCTGTGTTTGGTTCAATTTCCCTTGCTTCTTCGCAGAGTTAACTATGTACCTATTTTCATCCACGTGCACTAGATCTACAATTATATGATTTTCACAATATCAACACAACATTATATAACCAGAGCAGAACAAATCTAGATCCAATCATTCAATACACAGACTTTCACAACGAGAGGACAAAAAATACATAACACAGTAATTACCAACAATTCATTCAACAGTACTCACAGATTCAGATCCAATAATCCTTCGTATTCATTCATTCATCAACCTTTCCTTACAATTCCCTTCCCAACCTGTGCACACAGTAGCAGGGTCCGCACACAGCTAGACTACGATGTCTGCGCACACAGCCAACAGGAGTCTATTCCCCAAAAAACCCAAACAGATAGCTTACACAACAGATCGCATCAATAGCTCATTAAATCCTATTTCCTACAATCCGAAATGCCTCTCTATTTATAACAATCTAGCTTCAACATTCTTATGGTCTGCAACCCATGGTTTTCGGACCCCTAGTTTACCCTTTGACCCATTACAATTAGTTTGGGGCTTTAACCTGCCCAAAAACACCTGCGCTATACTAAATATAATCAAAATTAAACAAAATGGACTAGTTTCGTAGCTTGTTAGGAGACCTCGTTCCAACAGTCCCCCAACAAAATCTTGTGACTCGTCCCGAGTCATTTTAGTGGTGCGCCTTGAATCTGTGCGCGCAAGGTAGCCAGGGTGCGAAGGAGTGGTGGGAGAACTTCCTTGCTTTGGGTCGTAGCATGTTGCACAATTTTGATCATCGTCAGAGAAGCAGCCCATCGATATCTGCAACAACTCGTTCTAACAACCGGTGGAGGCGTGCGATGGCGGACTGCGCATCATGTGCAAGCTGAAGTGCAGCATCAGACCATGGCTTCAAATTTTTGTATACAACCTTCTTGGAGTGACGAAGGTACTCAATCCTGTATATGGCTGCGAGGCGCTGTGCGGGGACGGGTGGAGGTGTGGAGGCCTGGACTTGATCTAGAACATCTTCTGCCTGCTACAATTCCCATTGGGCATGCTGAAGCATGGGGTGGTGCTATACTGTCGTCCATAGCTGCGTAGCCACTTTAAGCATTTGGGCTCCCTGCACCAACTCTTCCTGAATGATGTGTGTTGCATTAGTGACCACGACAATTTGCTGGGCTCGTTCTTCCGGGGGCATGACATATTGTTGTCGCCTTTCTCGGTCATGGCAGTGGACTTCTTGCATCACTCTGGAAGACAGTCTTCGTAACTATATAGTAGATAGTTGCGCTAAGTCTACTTCAATGTCCCTAGTAATTGGTTCAGAAGTGTGAACTATGGCAGTGCCGGGAGTAAACATACGTTGCTTCTAGCGAGCGGGGTTAGGAAATGGCGGAGACGTCGCAGCAGGTCCTGGTACCGCAACATTCCTGTTGAGCTTGGTTTGCAGATAATCCTTTCGGGCAGAAGCCCACGCGCACTCTTATTACTGCACTCAGTATCCCCAGGTCCTCTTAACAATTCCTTTGGCGAGTTGGGTTCCATAACAGAGAGACGAGCGTTACATAAAGTATGAATGAGTATAAAAAACCAGAATGCTGATAACCAATGCTTCTTGAAGGGTGCATAAATAGCCCGACCCAACGTCTTCCATCCATCCGCTCCCCCACTGAAGCTTCTTAATGGCAAGGTAGTTCGCATGTGGCATGTACCCTCAATCTTGTGGACCGTGCTTATCATAAATGGTGATATTGATGATCTGTTTTCTGTTTTTCATGTTTGTAAGTGTCTTTTCTCATTAATTTGGGGTGTGCTGACGGTCCTCCTTCGTGCCCAAGGTCATGTCCCTGAAATGTCAGCTCATAGGTGACGTTTGGGGTTCGTTTTCATATCTTCAAAATGGGTTGACACCAGGTGATCCTGCAAGGCGATCATGAGTCTTTTCGAGGTATTTCTGTTGTTCGCGAGCAGAACATCCTTATGTAAGAAGGCTGCGTCACACGTTCATATGTTATTTATTGCTTGAGATGTTCGCAGATTCTCCTAGGTACACATGATTGTAGCTAGGTTTGTAATCTTACGCGTGCTGAGGTCAGTGGTACCCTGGTAAGTCTGTTGGGATAGTGGCCGATCGTACCCCTGTATCAGCAGGAATCCACGCAGGTCAACTGTCCTTGGGGCCCACCCGGCCGCTGGGATGTCTATCCGCATCATCACCCTACTCCAATACTTCCTCTGAATCAAGAATACCGATCCCTGCATAGATGCTTCGTATCGGGTTAGTGGTAGTTCTTTTTTCTTGCATTCCAAGGGAATCTTAGGCTTCATAGGTTGCTGATTATTACCTGCGTCCTCTTGGCAAGGCAAGGTTCTTTCTGTGGTAGAAATACGGCAGAAATTTTAGATGGTTCGAAGGCGATGAAGCGCCGACACCTCATGCAACCAGATTTTCCAATTCTCCAGCTCCTCATCAGAGTTGGAAAAGCATTCACTGTCCTTTTCCCAATAGATCATTCCTTCATCCATGGGGTTAACCTGATCTTCATCCTCTGCAGTTATCTTGTAGATGTGATCCAATTCTTCCTTTGCATAGGCTGGCTCGGTATACCGCGCACCTTCTATGGGATCCAGGGGTAATATGACACACGTAACTTCATTTTAGAACACCATGCTGTGTTTCTTGAGATTGATGATCCCCCCCCATGTCTATCGCCCAATCCAGTCCAAGGAGTGCGGGGTAGGGGTCCACATCTTCAACTATTTCTATTACTTCGAAATCAGCTAGGGCCTTTACTCCTGCGATGTCCACCATGAATTCTGGTAACCTACCCAGAGGGATGATATTTTGCTGATTCACCATTCATAGTTGGATAGTAGACCATTCCAACTTAGGTTCTCCCATTCATTGCCATGTTTGTTTTGGTAAGACATTGGCATTTGATCCCAAATCTAAGATAACCTGATCCATTCATAGTCTCCAATTTGTGTGGTTAATTTCATCTCTCTCTTGGTGCGTTTCCTATCCAATTTGTGTACGTCCTTGGTCTCAGGGATCAAGGTGAGCTGAGCTGCGTAGGTATTTAGTAATGCTAGGAGATTCCCTACTGCTTGTGGATTCCTTAGCAACTTTAGACATGCCTTTAAAAGGGTCTCAATTCCTTCTTCAACCAAAGGCTGTGCATGGGTTGTTGATGGTGCCTGTTTGTTGTAAGATACTTATTTTCGAGAGTCAAGCCCTCCTTTTTTTCCCTGGGTATCCAACCCATTACGTGTCATGACCTTTACACTTAGATCCGCTTCTTGCAACTTAGTTTTAACCCTCTGTACGTTCTGCGTAGGGGTAGGCTGCTTTTCCTGCATTTTGGCTATTAAAATTGGGCAGTCTTCTACCTCATGATCTAGCGGTCTGCAATATTTACACGACGGCCTGGTGGGATTAGGGAATTCTCTGGAAAAGTGTCCTATTTCCCCACAATTATAACAGATTAGCAGACCTCATCCTCGACCTGTGCTTCCCCCCCAACCTCCTCTACCTCTGGTTGGTGATCCTCCAAAGTGCGCAGCCAGTCTTGGTGATGCAGGGTCTGATTGCACCCGATATAGGTTCCCGCGATCCATCATTAAGTCATATGTTTGGCAGTTTTGCTCATAATTTCCTACTGATTGGTAAAATCGGCACCATTTTTGTTTTAGTTCTAGGACATACGCACCCAACCGAGGGCAATGGTTCATATCGTGTATGCTTGCTACCCAACAGTCATCACACCATAGCGTAGATCCACTTGATCCTGGTCGTAACAAGATAGATTCTCTACTTGCCCCTGGACGTATTGGACTAGGCCCTCTGACTTGCATATAACTGGTTAGTAGAGGGCACTGATCCTTTGTATGGCTAGATGCCTGGCAACGTATACACCAAAGATCTGCGCAAATGTCTTTTCCTTGCTCTTTTCGTAGGTTCTGTATCTCCATGTGCATAGCCCCAAGTTGTTCCTGGATTTTTTGTACCCCTGCTGAGGTATCCTCCCAGGGAGTAGCTTCTAACTTCATAGCGACTTCTACAACTTTCTCCTGTCATTCAAAGGTCTGATGACTCATTGGCATATGTAGGTGAGGTAACAACATGGCGATGAACCACTCCGTATGTTGTCTATCATCATACTCGAACCCTCCTTCCCTAATTTCCTTCTTTAGTCACTGATCCGCCTCCCATAATGATTCAGACGCACCTTGTTTGAAGTCCTTTACTTCTACTACTAGTAGGGAATAAGATTTTGGCTTTCAGAATTGTTGCTTTAGAGCATCCTTAATATCCTGGATGGAGGTGGTTCCATTCTGGGAAAATTATCGCATATACCAGTCCAAAGCTCTATCTTCGAATGTTAAAGTCAGCTGCGCCCTCTTTATCATGTCACTCGCCACATTCTGTGCAGTCCAGATAGAGTCCGCAACGAACCAAAATTGGTCCATGTCCTCATATCCTACCCCCTTTAAGGTTATTAGTTTTAAATGTGAATCCATATCACTGTCTAGGGACATCGTTATAGGAAAATTCTTACCTTTACGTGCCCTAGGTGGTGACATAGACAGATCCTGCACTGGACTGTAGGCAGCCCTTCCTCCGTCAAGGTTGGTCCGATAGTATTTACCATTGCGTGTCGCGCTCCCGTCCGGATCCGAGTTCATTCAGTCGGTATGGCTACACAGAATGTTCTTCCCACACAGTAACTTCTTGATTAGTAATGGTAACGTCCTTAGAAACTTGCCTCAGAATCCCTTTAAGAATCGTTGCTTGGCCTCTGAGAATGATACAAACTGATAAATGGAAAATTTTGTCACAAATCCTCCCAGCACACTATCCACCCAGTGATCTACTGTGCAGGTAATAGTATTATTAGTTTTTTCCAACTGTTCAAGCAACTCCGGGGTCCACTGAGTGACTCGCTCGTCCTTCCAGCACTTCTAGAATTCCACAAGCCTGGCCAGCCACTCCTGAAGTTCAATCACAAAATTTACAAAGAATATTTCGTAGCTTTCAGTAAGAATGTATCTATTTTTCCATCTCTCTATCGTTACTCTTTCACTTTGGTTTTCTTTTATTGAAAACTCTTGGATCTGCCTTTCGAACCAGTCCTAGATCTCTTTTCTTTCAGGTTTCCAGTATTCTCTTGTCATTACCTGATTCCTCTCTCAGACTTCTTCGTGTCTTGGCATCAGAACCATTTGTTGGCTTGAGGGGTCCTGACCCAGGTTCGGTGTGCAAGGTTTGCCAACAAACCCCTATACTACTGGCCCTTTTGGCAGTGACCTGCTTTCGCAAGTCACAGTCTCACCCGAAGTAGTATGGGTGGGTGCTGGAACTAGGTTTCCGCACCCTGAGAAAGGAAGGGTAAGGCAAGCAGGGTTGCCTTCGGTTCAGATTTCCTTGCTTCTTCGTAGAGTTAACTATGTATCTATTTTCATCCACGTGCACTAGATCTACAATTATATGCTTTTCACAATATCAACACAACATTATATAACTAGAGCGGAACAAATCTAGATCCAATCATTCAATACACAAACTTTCGCAACGAGAGGATAGAAAATACATAACACAGTAATTACCAACAATTCATTCAAAAATATTCACAGATTCAGATCCAATAATCCTTCGTATTCATTCATTCATCAACCTTTCCTTACAATTCCCTTCCCAACCTGCGCACACAGCAGCAGGGTCCGCACACAGCTGGACTAGGATCTCCGCGCACACAGCCAGTAGGAGTCTGTTCCCCCAAAAACCCAAACAGATATCTTACACAAAAGATCGCATCAATAGCTCATCCAATCCTAATTCCTACAATCCGAAATGCCTCTCTATTTATAACAATCTATCTTCAACATTCCTATGGTCCGCAACCCATGGTTTTCGGACCCCTAGTTTACCCTTTGACCCATTACAATTCGTTCGAGTCTTTGACCCGCCGCAAAACCCCTGCGCTATACTAAATATAATCAAAATTAACCAAAATAGACCAACTTCGTAGCTTTTTAGGAGACCTCGTTCCAACATGAACTTTGAATATGCAGTCACATTAGCATGACCCAATGTAAAAAGTCCATGAAACCACCAATCATGTGCTTCACCCTCAAGGTGAAGTGTTTCTATTTTGATGGCCTCCATCTTCGGTACTTGGCTTAGCTGGAAGTAGATGTCTAGCTTCTCTACCCATGATTTGGCAGTGTATTTTTATGAGCCATAAAAATGGGTAAGAAAAATCTTCCCATAGTCTGGTGAAGATCATGATTATGTATGAATCCTCCACCTCTATTGTGATGCCGAGGTATCCTATTTTCCTTGATCTGACAGAACTCTTGAAAGCTCAAATGGTACTTGAATCTTTGATATTGAGACTCATACTCAAGAAAGTAGTCTTCAAGAGTTTCTTGTTCTTGAAACCCTCCATTTTCCACTGCTAAAAATGTAGGCATTGTAGAGCATTGGGAAACCTTTTGCTTCACTGGTTGATCACTCCAGTGATGAGAAATTTCGGAGCCTTATCCATGTATAAACCCTTAAGGGGATTCTTTGTGTCTATCCATCCTCATCTCCTTTATTTATCTTGCAATGTCTTTCATAGTTCGAATAAGAAGCTTAGGGAACTCCTTCTCCTCATCTCCCCCTCATAAAGGGGTTTTACCCTTGTCTTCTCTATCATCTGTATAATCATATCTCTAGTTTATTCTGAGATACCTCTTCTCCCTATCAGTGAGAGAATCTTCTTCTTTTGATGACATATTGTCTTGGATGCACAGGTTGAGTCAAGATTATGCTCTGATACCACTGTAATATTCCAAAATAGGAAAAGTAGTAATATAGGACATAAGCATGGAAATAGCAGTGAAGATCAATGCATAAACATGAGAGACCAATATGGAGCCACTTTATTCATCAAATTAGTAGAAAACAAACATAATACATTGAGACACAAATCATACAATAGGAGCAAACAAGCCTCCAATGAATAAACCCTCTCCAAGCGAGGTGCTGCTAATAGACAAAAATGTTAGAGGTCTGCTACAACACAGTCATAATGAGCCTAGATACAATAGAATATAATAAAATTATATAAATATAATGATATATGCCTCACAAGATACTATACATAAATATCTAGGAAATATATCAACCTCCCAATAGAACCCAAGAGGGTTTCCGGAAATACACCCAAAAATACAAATTGTGAACCAAAGCCTTAGGGCTGAAGATTCACTACAAATAAATAGCTGGAAAGATGTGGCTGATATGATGTAACATAGAATGAAGCCTCCCCCCAATAGACTCTCTAGGTGAAAGTTTTTTCCCTTCAATTGAAAACCATCTCCCCAAATGGTGTACTGAAACCACCCCTGAAACTCCTCCCTAAAATAACAAAGTCGAAGACTGAAACTACGCTGTAGGGGCTAATAATAACTTGGCCTACTGCAAAATTATATAATAAAACTCAAAGGCCTTTTTTGCTAGCCTCCCAATTGAAGGAAACCTTCCTCCACTAAAAATAAGCTCTGAAGTGACCCAAATGTATTCTCCTCTGCTGCACCCTACAACACAACACAAACCTCTACAGAAAATGCATTGTAGAAGAAATATGTAGCTTGGCATGATGTCGGAATGTGGAAATGTAGCGCAAATAATTTTCCTAAGTGGGGACTCGAAGTCCCCTGAGGATGAGGGTGGGATTCCCGCTCGGGAACACCCTTGTGCTAAATAGAACTGCAGTCTTTGCTAAACAGATGAAGAGAGAAACTAGTCATACAGACCATAGAAAAAATAATAATAAAAAAAATACCTTCTATGGTTGCCATCTCCTTCCTTATATGCTTGGTGAGTTTCCTCACCTTGGGCCCCACTCATTAAAGCCACTACTTCCATGCATGGAGTCTCCCTCAAAAACTGTGTTGTCCCTCAATGAATGCCACTCCTTCCATACCAGCGGTGTTGATTTGGTCAAAGTTGACCCAGTCTACATGCTCCATCCCCTTTTCACACACAAGGTTGCTTAATCTAGCTACTAAAATGAACTCCATTCACATTAGGAGCGATTTTATTCCTACTTAGGAGATTTATGGGTCTCCATACCCTCTTATTCTTCTAAATAAGAAGAAAAAAAAAAATTTAATATTCCAACTATCTTATAGCTAATTGGTAATATTACAATGTGGTCTACGCATTGAAGAAATTCTGCCACTATTTGTTGGGAGGCCACTTTAAGATGTTTATTGACCACTTTGCTCCGAAGTACCTAGTCAACAAGCCTGTGTTGGGGGCGAATATTTGCAGATGGTTTTTTTGTTTCAGGAGTATGACTTTGAATTAATTGTGAAACCTAGGAGATTGAATGTTGGGCCAGAACATCTAGTGCGCATTGAAGGTGGAGAAGTACAAACCAACTCGGAAGATGGTTTACCAGATGCACAACTAGTCTCCATAAAAATAGTCGATGATCACTTTGCAGATATTATTCTTTTCTTAACCCTTGTAAGTGTGCCCACAGAATATACACTGCAACAGAAGAAAGAGTTGGTCACACGCGCAGTTATCTTTACTGTAATTTTAGGTAAACTATATAAAATGGGTGCAGATGAAGTCTTACAAAGGTATGTGTTGAAATTTGAAAGATGGGATATCTTAGCAGAGGCTCATGGAGGGGTCGCAGGAGTTCACTATGCAGGGAAAGAAACTGCGTAGAAGATCCTATGAGTTGGTTTATGCTAGCCCATGATGCATAGTGACACACGTGCATGTTTCCATGCTTGTGATGTATGCCAAAGGATGGGGAAATCGTCGTGCAGAGATGATATGCCCTTGCACCCACAAATGGATTTTCATGCCTTTAAAAAATGGGCCATTAATTTTGTCGGACCTATTGACCCTCTAGGAAACAAAACATGTGTGTGCTACATAATCACTGCAACAGACTATGTGACTAGATGGGCCAAGGCTAAGGATGTGGAGGATGTTAGTTCAGACACAGCTGCACACTTAATTTTTGAGAACATATTGACTCGGTTTGGGTGCCCTAATATTTTGATGAGCGATTGAGGTACACATTTTGTGAATGAAACTTTTGAAGCTCTGACGAAAGAATTCCAGATTCATCATCAGAAGATTACTCTATATCACCCAAAGGCGAATGGTGCGATGGAATATTTTAATAAGATATTACAGAATTTTCTCACTAATATCTGCAATGCTAATCAAAATGATTGGGATGTGCACATACTTGAATTTCTTTGGGCATACATAACCACATGCAAGAAACTTACAGGAAAGACACTGTTTAGAATGGTGTATGGGCAGGAAATTTTTATGTCGATGGACTAAATGACCCAAGCTTTTGTATTTCAGCATTCACTAATATGGCAGAGCAGGATATTATGGAAGAACGATTGTCAAATTTGGTCGCACTGGTAGAGGACCAATTCATTGTAGGTTTCCATCAACAAGTGAAAAAGGCGCGTGAAAAGGCTTGGCA
The DNA here is from genome assembly GCA_034641835.2 of Pinus albicaulis. Lineage (NCBI taxonomy): Eukaryota > Viridiplantae > Streptophyta > Pinopsida > Pinales > Pinaceae > Pinus > Pinus albicaulis. The sequence goes on along the minus strand of CM076579.1, from coordinate 582,078,301 downwards.
TGACAGGCACATTAGAGAGAAGTTATGTAAGGAAGAGGATTTGGTTTTGTTTTATGACAACAAGTTTACACACCACCTAGGGAAGTTCAAAATGCATTGTCTTAGACCATATATTGTCAAGGAAATCAGAGACGGAGGTGCGGTATGCCTGGACACATTAAGTAGAGAAAACCTTCGTCGGTATATCAATGGAAGTCGATTGAAACCATACAGGGATAACCCTCTCCTTGCATGCACCAAATGACTATATGGCCAGAAATATGGATCTGGACAACAAGGATGGTAGATGCGCAGACAAATATGATGTGCGCATAGTCATTGCGCGAAAAGGTTGACTAGGTCGCAGAGGCGCCAGAATATAGCCGTTGGAACATTAATTCTAGACAAGACAACATTTTTACCATTTGGAGGAGTGACTAAATTGTATTTAATGAGGAGATTATGCTAGATTTGGAGCCGTTTTAGAAATTATGGGGCTACATTAATGAACAGAAGACTGTTTAAGATGCACCTATGATATAAATATGACCAAAAGGGTCACATTATTTCCCTTTTATTTCTATGCTATTTATGCGAGTTTTGTTCTCTACTCACCAAATATTGTTTGAAGCTTATGTCTGGCCTTGATCTGATATTTGAGGAGGAGCTGCACCATCAAGGTTTTGGTCACCTGATTCCGCCAAGCATGACTACCACTAAACCCACCCCTTTTGCAAAACCATCTGAAGAGACCCCTGCATAGAATATTGAGATTGTTGCGCCAGTCCAAACTAAGAGGGGGAAGTCCTCGGGGTTCCAGAAGTCGTCCTGCCAGAAAACCGTAAAGCCACACTCAACTGCTACAGAGTGCCAGAAGAAACCTATGGTGGACTTGCGTGAAACCATCATGGAGGAGGACGCCGTAGAAGTAGTTGACCCCATCTCACAGTTTCCTGCATATGTAGTGCCGCACAAATCGCTAGTCAAGGTATCGAAGGACTTAGATAAAGTGCGGTCATACATCAATATGACGCTGCTCCTAAAAAATATGTTGGTTGAAGACAATATGTTAGAAAAAATATTGCTACAAAATATGGAGGACTGGGACCTGGTAGACTAAGATAAATTCCCATAGCTCTCACCCACCATGTACTTGGAGAAGATCCCCTATGATGGTGGCATAGTTAGAGTTGAGACGATTTCCTGGGTGGTGGGCCCACAAAAATTGGCATTGCTGAACTTCTTACACATTTTGCACTTTGGGTAGAGCCAAATTAATGACATATGTGTGTGCCAGCTGCTCGCCCTCATTCATGATGACTGCTTATGGTTAGGAGGGCTTATTATGATTGATGTTGCGGTGATTCATCATATCACCAACTTGCCCAACCAGGGGGAGGATCCTCCAATAGCCTATGGGGGAAAGAGCCAAGAGCGTAAGGTAGCCAAGGATGTCGAAGCAAAATGAAAGGTCTCACGCAATACCTGTGGCCTTTTGGTATAGGAAATAAATGATCTCGCAGTCCAGATGGGCACATTGATCCTTGTGTGCAAGGTAATGAGAAAATTTAGGCCAAAGGAAGTGTTGGCCAATGTCATTGCGCTAGCAGGGATATGCGAGAATGGTATATAGTTCAATTAGTCCCAATACCTCTATACTGAGTTCTTGGCTAATGTGTGTGAAGCCCAGGAAGAAGGAAATCACTTCTACTATGCATGGTTATTGCTCCTTATTGCACTCATAAGATGGCAGAAACCTCAATATACACAGTTCCCTGATATTGAGCCAGACATGTGAAAAGCCACGTGCTATGCAAGCTTATGGACCCCGAAGATCCCTAACAGAGTCACAGAGGACAAGATTTTTTGGGTGTTGTTCGACTCTACACTTTTCTTGGTAATTTAGTCAAAACCAAGGTTATTGCAGACACTTTATGAGTAGTATAATATGATTGAAAATTTTAAAGCCACATTTCAGAACATGCATTTCCGTGTGAAGGGCACTATGTAAGGCGTTTGGTATGAATTGCCATACCTAGTCACGGAGGATGACCTAGTGTGAGTCACAAAAGAATGGATGCTTACATGTTTAGAGCCTCACACCACTGGGGGCACCTCTTTATCAATGCTGAAAAATCCAACTAAACCACGCACAACCAAAGATACACAACAAAAGGTAAGGATGTTGAAGCATAACCTGAGCCTACTATGATGGGGGAAATGATAGATTTGGAGAAGGAAGCAGAAGATGAAAATGGTGAAGGCACTGAGGGTCCTGAGAAGCAGAAAAAAAAAGGTACTAAGCGTGGTTCTCAGGCCATGGTGGGTTTGCGCAAGAAAAGTAAGGGTTCTAAGTTGGCAAGAACAGAGGACCTCACCCTCACTGAGGATGAGTTCACAAAAATTAAGAACATGGTAAAGTCGGCCACAAAGGATATCTGGAACAAAATGGAAGTGAAGTAAAATTTTGTTCTTGAGGGAGTACATTCAGGCATCCAGGAGCTCAATATGCACGTGAGCATGATACGAGAGAGGGTGAAGCAAGCAAGCTTACAGCAAGCAAGCGTGCCAACCTTTAGTCTTGGATAGACGAGTGCGCAAACAATCAGTACAATGCTGACATCCCCCTTAGATAACTACATGCTTCATATCCCAACACCAACCATTATAGTTGAGCTGCATACCTTTCACGCTACTCTACGAGCATAAAGACAGATTAGCATTGACCTGATGATGCTACCGAAAGGAAAGCTCCATGTTATCCACACCATGATCATGGATGAGTTGTAGTACTGGTAGGCTCGTGCCTTCCACGCTGCCAACGAGTTTCATCAACAAGAAACAACATTGTAGCCACTAGCACATTTGGCTGAATTTGCGACAGCCAAAATGTCACTCTTGCGACACATTAGTGTCTTAAGAGCGACACTTTGAGGTGGGGAAAAATGTCGGTTCTCCTAAAGTCCGAATTCTGACAATTGACTTAATTGTCGGTAGAGTGACGTAATTCTGACGTTTTTTGGTGGTGTCGCAATTATGGTGCTTCAAATTGGTCATCGCTCTTCCGACGTTTCATGCTTCATCGCTCTTCTAACGTTTATAAGCATTGCAATTCCGATGACAGCGAACACCATAATCGACGTTATAAGTGTGGATCTTCCAACGAAAAAAAGCATTGCTCTTTCTATTGACAAACACGTCACTCTTCCAATGAACACAAGCGTCGTTAATTTGACGCTACATAATGCCCCAACCAGCACTTCTAGGTGTTGCTCTTTCGACCAAAACAAGCGTCGATATTCCAACGCTACACAATGCCCCAACTGACGCTTCTAAATGTCAGAATACCGAAGGAAACAAAACATTATTAAAAAAAAAAACTAAACGTTGGAATACCAACAGAAACAAAACATTATTTAAAAAAAAATATTAAGTCTCGTGTTAGGTGTTTTATGCTAGGAAGAGAATTTCGCATCTAATCATTTTAAAATGGTAAAATTTAAATTTCGTCAGTTCTATAAATTCTTGTGTATCACTTTTTTATGTTGGTAGGTTTGTAAAATTTTCTATAAAATATTCAAGTTATATTTGTTACTTGAACTTTTCAGAGATATAATTTATTTTGTTAATTTATGTTGAATTGTTTAACATATTTTTATTAGTAAAATATAAGATATTTGCAAATGTAGATAGATGTGCACTTTCAAAATTGTTGTAATCACTAAAAAGTTTATTGTGAACCAAAGATTATGACATACCTTTTATAATTAAGGCTATCTAAATGAAGTTTTTGTATATAGTAAAATGATTTTATAGATAATAAATTATGCATACCAAAAATGGAAAAGAAAAAATAACACTGCAAATAAGTGTAAATTATGCTAGGAAGAGAATTTCACCTTTTTTTGAATAAGTCAATCTTTTTCTCTTTCTTTGCAGATGTGGTTCAACAATTGACAAAGCTATTTTGATGGCAACATTGGACAATGTTCTGCCTCTTAGAAAAATACAACATGCTAGGAACAAATAACACTGTAAATAAGTGCAAAATATGCTAGGAAGAGAATTTCACCTTTTTTCTGAATAAGTCAATATTTTTCTCTTTCTTTGCATATGTGGTTCAAAAACTAACAAAGCTATTTTGATGGCAGCATTGGATAGTGTTCTGCATCTTAGAAAAATACAGCATGCTCAGAGTGTACTGTCAAATATATTAGAAGATCCAACATTTTGGATCTGTTTGCCTTATGATTGTTATAAAGTCAACCTTGACATACTGTAGTGTTCATATGAAAAGATTTGTCCTTAAAAGAGTGTAATTTATTCATTGTAATTATGTTACGCACAGGCTGCATGAATTGGAAAGGTATTAGTCTATTATTTTTGGACAATCCTTTTAAGGTTCAACTGTGGATTTGGTCATCATGCTCTCAAATTTGTACCTATTGAATTATTTTTTTCAATTAATTAACCAATTTCAAGGATATTATACAGTTGCATATTGCGAAAATCCCTTTTCAGGTTCAACTGAGGTTTTGAATAATAATAATAATTACTTTTGGGTTTTTAATAATAATAATTATGATAGTAATAATAAGATATATTTAAAGACATCAAATTGATATATAAGGCCCTTGTGTTTGTTGATATGGACCCTCTGTGCAGTGACCATCTGAGTCAAATATATGATTTGTGATCTTCGAGAAAAAAACATGTTCTTACTCACTAGTGACTCGGGTTATCAACAATTCCTAAATACTTGAAAGGTAGTTGCAAGGTTGATTAGACATTCTAACTGTCTTTTCAGATTTATTTATTTAGTTGATGTCTTGTTTATTTAACATTCAATTGATGTCTAGTTTTGAAATTTGTTTGATTGATTTATGATGCAACTTCAGAATGGGAGCTCATGGAATTAAAAGTAGCAGCTTAGCATCACTTTTGTACATTATATTTTCTATTAGGGTCTTAATATAGGTGCAACCTTCCTTGGTCTAAAATTCAAGGAGCCAAGGTTTTGTTCTCAAGGAATTGTGTAAACCTAAATAACGCCTAATTTTATGTTATTAGACTCCCAACTCCTTAATGTCCCTTAGATGGATCAAAATCTCCTTTCTATAACAAGAGTGGCATTCCTTTGTAAAAAAATTTACCATGATGATTTTTTTTTGAGTTGGTCAATGCATACATAAATTATATCACTGTATGCTAACAACAGTAACATTGAAGAAGCTCGGTGGACAGTGGTATAATAACCCCAGACTTGTGATAAAAAAATCACTTGTAGAGGCTCCTTACACTGTTGTAAGCTCAAATTTTGCAGCTCAAACCTATAGCCTGCATTTGTGAAGATTGGATACCTGTGATAGCTACGGGGCTCAAAATTAGCATTCTCAAACTTGTGGATCTACAAGGATATACTTGGTTTCTTCTCAATAGACTTGGCACATTACTTGGCATACTTGTATAACACTCAATTAATAATTCAGGTCTTGTTATCATTGTTCATACAATGAGAACTCTGCAAGGTTTTAGAGTTACTGTGTATTATGCAGGTTACTTAAGCAGTAGAGTATGAGCCATAGAAACAAGGAAAAAAGTCCTGCGAGCGTTGAGTTATTTCAGGAAGTTTGGGGAACTTGAAGAGCTACCTCAAAAAACCAAAAACCAGGAACTACTTCAGATTAGCCTCTTTCAAGCACAACCATGCCACTATTTTCAATTAAAATTAGGTTCAAACCTTCACTATCTGAGAACTGTAATTTTCAGAGGGTTTCTTCAAGATCAAATCTCAGAGTTAAATGTGAAGAATTCCAGTAGTCATTTAATAAAGAGAATCAAGGCTACAATTACAATTTGAAACTAGCACATGGTTACTTATGTAGAAAATTGCTAGTATTTAATGGAACACTAGCACATGGTTTTATTTTAAAATGAATAATTGTAAGACTGTCTGGGAAATAAAGAATTCCAAACACCGAGTAATTGGGGCATTTCAAGAAATAGTTACCCTTTCCTCATGAGAAAAAAATGGAATCTCAGGGAGGAAAATGGGTTTTGTATTTTTTGTGGAAAAGGAGGTTTGAATGCAAGTAGGACGTTGCTTAAGAGTATCCCGAGATGGGAAGGTGCCAATAGAAGGCAATATAGGCTTAAGAGCATAGGCTAGAAAGTGATCCATATCCCTAACTCTATGGTTGCCTAAGATTACGGTCTACTGCTCGATGAAGAGCTTGGGGGTGGGAAGAGGACGTCATCACCTTTTCCCATTGGTTGGGTGGAACAGATTAGTCTTGCGGTATTGAGATAATTATTTCAGTGTTTCATTTGAGAGTAGATATGTATCTATGTTTAAATGAAAAGGAAGTTGAATGATATGTTATTATCCTCTCTACTGTTTACATTATGATTAAATTCACTGTATATTTATGTATTGCAGACTTGCGGAGAAGTTATACTAACCTAAGTAAGATGAAAAGTATTGTGGTTTTTTGTATTATAATCTTACAGAGAAGATATGCTAACCTATTTATGACATAAAGCATTAACAATATCTATGATGAAATATTACAAAGAAGCCATTGATAATTTAATTAACAATATCGATAGAGACTACATGGATGAATAAATTGAGAAATCGAATAATCTTTATTTTCAATTGTTACAAATAGCATAAGACAAATAATATTTTGGTTTATTGAAGAACTTGTGTATTTAGTTGTTTGAGCCTAGTTTGGCCTTTTATTAACATGTGCTCAATTATTTCTATGTTAATATCAAAATTATGTATCAACACCCGTAGTGAGGGTGTTAGGACCTAATGTTTAGTCAAGACTTAATTTAAATTGACCGATGTGAATTGGAAAGACTCCTCTTCGATAATACTGGGCAAGGACATGCGGTTTGAGGGTAGAAACTCCTCAATTAATAACCTGAAACTTGACATTTATCTAGTACATAGGCAAGTAATATAGGCTAGTAAATTCAGCTATGAAGTGATTATTGAACCCTATCGAGAGGGTTAGAGGAAACCTTAGTCCAAATTTCCTGAGGAACGCAAAGATGAATGAAAAACTGATAAAAAGTGATAATAGTTATATTCCTGCAATGTGTAATAATTAATTTGAGGGAAAATCTAAAGTCCCGGGTGGTATTTACAACAAACAGGGAACTAGCCTTCTAGCTAAAATAAATTTCGAAACATAAAAAATAGAACATTCATTGAAAACATCAGAGAAAATTTAACCAGAAGTCCTCCTTCTTCATCTTGAATAATATTAAAACATTTATAAGTCAAAAAAGGTCAGTAACTGAATTTCTTAGTTACAAAAGAAATATTAATATCGAATGTGTTTTACATGATGGTTACATAGCCACAAATGGAAATTTATACTGGAAATAAGTAGAGCCATAACCAAATATATCAGCATGGAAAAGAGCCAGGAAACCCTTGAGGGGTATGGCCCAAGTCCCACTTAGATAATCTTGCACCAAGGTCATGGGAGAACCTGCACAAAATATAATGCTCTCTATATACCCTATAAGAATATACCATAAATGAGTATAGGAAAATGAGGCCAAGAAACTTACCGACATCGGCGACAACTGTAATGGCTTCACCGTCTGGATTTTTGAGTGGCATCGTAACCACTGGAGAGCAAGGAACATCAAAAAAATAAAATAAAATAGAACCATTAATCAATAAAGAAAAAAGGAAAATCAACTCTGTAACATTTGTACATATTGAATGGGGAATACTTGTAGAAAACCCCTCCAGGACGAGCCCAACTTTCTGAAAGATAACTTCATGAGATTGTTCAGAGTGAAAATTTAAACAAGTGTTGATGCAAGCCAAAACCCTATATAGAGGAAAACTGGAAAAATTTTCATACTCACATCAAAGAAAATAAGGGGTAATGCAACCAATGCACATTATCAAATATTAGGAAACGAAATAAACTGAATTGATACTTGTGGTATCAGTGAAGTTAGTTACTCCCGACTTAAGACACCTTGAGTTACTAAATTGTAAAGTATTACTAAGGTAACCACCGGAAGCAGGCCAAAAATGTCACACCATGCCATGGAGAGAAATACCCCAGGGTGACAAAAAAAGAACCTACACATATACCTCTGTGTTAGTGTAGTGCGAACTGTAAAATAAATTAGAGGGAAAAATTACTCAAAAATATTGATGGCATATCATCTGGGTTCAATACCTATGCAAGAAGCATTATCATCAGAAATAAAACATTGGCCTCCTGAACCAGTGCATGGGAAGGCAGAGCCATCAAACCCTCATCGGAACTCAAAAAATGAGCTCGGGGTGCAACCTTGGGGATACGTCTCGGTACCTCAACGAACTCCTTTAGTCCTCGGCCGTTCGATCATGGAGGAGAGATCCATCGGCTCTTAGGTGGCTAGATGTCCTCACATCTAATAATTTTCTAAACCGATGTATTATTATTTAAATATTTATATACTTAAAAGGGGTTTATATAAATAATGTTTGAAATATAAAAATTACATGACATTTAAATGATGATAATATAATATTTCAACATAGATTTGGTAATATGTAACAACTTTTAACCCAAAGCAAAGGGAACTCAAATAAATTAATTAATTATACTTTTTTTTGTTTAACTAAGATATGGATAGGTTGGAGATTGTAGAATTCATGTAGTTGAGGACTGCTTATGTCAATTTCAAATATACTTGGAGAAAACTAAGGGAATTTGAATGTTGTTTTGAGCATGTTTTGGATAGAAACTTTGAGAAATATTTTAGACCTGTATGTGATTGTTACCCTTACATTTGGTACGAGAATGTACTAGAGTTAAAAGATGATGATAGGTAAAGAGACATTCTTATATCCTCTTTTCTCTTTTGAGGGGACATGAATTACATTGGGTCATGCATTAGGATGAACCTTACATTATTCCTATGAACTTAGATGCATTTGTGGACATTAGAAGACCACATTGTTTCCCTTTGAAAGAAAATGTGTGGTGGATAATTGGGGGAAATTTGATTGTCTATAAAATGTAAATCAGATTTGGGGACCTTGTGGATTTTTTCCTTCGACCCAAGCAGTGCTTGGAGGTTGCATTTGAGGGGTTAGTGGAAAAAACCTATTATGAACAAGAATATTACTGTTTGAGAACCTATGCTTTGCGAGAAAGGCTTAGGGGTTCTAGGAGTTAAGGGGTTTAGGGGTTTAAGCATCAAAGGTTAATGGTAAAGGATAATGGGTTAGGGCATAGGCGATTTACTGGTTAAGGGCTTGAGGTCTAGGGGGTGTATGGGTTAGAGGCTAATGAAAGTGGTTAAGGGTTAAGCACCATGGGCTTAGGGGTTAAGTTATTTAGGCGGTTAAGTGCTTAAGGTTATGGGATATATGTGTCAAAAGGTTAAGGCGTTAGGGGTTTGCGATAAAGGGTTTAGGGTGAGGTTTAAGATGATAAGGGGTCAGGGCTTAGGGGCTTCAAGGATTATAATTTAAGGGTTGGAGGTTAAGGTGTTAGTGTCTTAGGGTTTAAGGGATCAAGGGGTTAATGGGTTATGAGTTATGACTGTAGGGGTTAAGGGATTATGGATCTGGGGTTAAGGGGATGGGGAATTTACTGATTATGGGTTAATGGATTATAGATTATAATAATGGGGTCCCTAATTAACTTATCACAACTATTGGGGGTTCCCATATCAATTTATCTTTATGCATTCCCTCTATGCCTCCCTCCCTTGATATGGCCTTCCTCACACAATACGACCTAAACGCGTCTCCTGTGGCACCCTCACATGACATGACCCGACCTGCCTGAATAAAGGCACAAGGGAGAAAATGGAAAATGATTTCACAAGCATGCACAAGGCACATAGGCAGTCAAAAGTTAGCATTTTTGATACGACCACCCTCACACAACACGACCCAACCCACCCGAATGTGTTTCCTTGGGCGCCCTCACACAACCCGACCTAACCCGACCCAACCTAACATGACCTGACCTCATACGACCCGACTCGACCCGACTCGACCTGGCCTAACCCTCACATCGTTTCATCTCTATTTTGAAATAAAAAATAATAAGGGTTTTAAGGACTGATATAAGGGTTAGGGGAATAATGAGTTAGTGGTTAAGGGATTAGGGGCATAGGGGTTAGGGGAATAGGGGATTGGGGGTTATAGGTTTAGGGTTTAGGGGTTAGGAGAATAATGAGTTAGTGGTTAAGGGGTTAGGTATTGGGGGCTTAGGGGTTAGGGGATTTAGGCGCATTTAGGGGTTAGGGGAATAATGAGTTAGCGGTTAAGGGATTAGGGATTGGGGTTAGGGGAATAATGAGTTAGTGGTTAAGGGTTTAGGGATTGGGGGGTTAAGGGTTAGGGGATTTAGGCGCATTTCAGGGTTAGGGGTCAAATAATGAGTTAATGGTTAAGGGATTAAATATTGGCGGCTTAGGGGTTAGGGGATTTAGGCGTATTTAGGGGTTAGGTGAATAATGATTTAGTGCTTAAGGGATTAGGGATTAGGGGGTTAAATGGGTTAGGGGTTAGGGGTTAAGGGGTTAGAGGTTTAGGGTTTAGGGGGTCAAATGGGTTAGGGGTTTAGAGGTTTAGGGGGGTAGGGAATTTAACAGTTAAGGATTTTAGGGGTTAGGGTTTAGGGGGTTAAATGGGTTAGAGTTTTAGGGGTTTAGGGGATTAAATGCTTTTAGGGTTAGGAATTAGGGTTTAAGGGATTAGGGGTTAAGGGTTTAGAGCTTTAGGGTTTAGGGGGTTAAATGGGTTAAGGTCAGGTACCTAGCATACCTTATCACTCCCTCCTTAGCACACCTAGAACTTGCTAACACCTAGCATACCTTGTCAGGTTGTGTGAGAGTGCCTAGTAAATGCATTCTAGAGGGTCGATTCAAGTCGTGTCGTGTGAGGGCGCCCATTAAGGAAAATTTTTCAGGTGGGTCGGGTCGGGTCATGTGAATGCTTACAGAAATGCGTTCAAGCGGGTCGGGTTGGGTCGTGTGAGGCTGGTCATATAAGTTGTGACCACTCGTGTGCCTTGTGCACATTCGTGCAACCCATTTTACATTTTCTCCCTCGTGCCTTCGTTTGGGTGGGTTGGGTCAAGTCGTGCGAGGGCGCCCAAGGAAACATGTTCAGGTTGGGCCGAGTTGGGTCATGTGAGGGAGGTCGTATAAAATATGCTAAGTTGTGACCACCCCTGTGCCTTGTGCATGTCCGTGCGACCCCTTTTCCATTTTCTCCCTCGTGCCTTCGCTCGGGCAGGCCCAGCTGGGTCAGGTTGGGTTAGGTCGTGCCCTGTAAGGGCGCCCAAGGAAACGCGTTCGAGTGGGTTGTTTGGTCTCAATCTAGTCTCCTAAACTGAGCTCATTTAATTGTCAACCAGGATTTGTAAACTGCTGAAGTGAAGTGTACTGTATGTACCTAGGTGCTTGTTTCCTAATGCGTTGTGTGTAGTGTTTTGTGATGTTTTTGGTCTTTTGTGATGATTTATGATGTTTTTGGTCTTTTGGTGGTTTTATGTTTGCAGGAAAAATTCCTAGAAAGCTAGTGGAAAGAAGCTGGTGATTGAAAACAGAGTTAAGCCTAATTGATGGAATGACAAATGCAATTGGAAACACTGAAGTAGGATCAAATCTAAACTATGACTAAGTAAAGGCAAAGCTTGATAATGACTTTTAAACAAATGATTCAAAACACAAACTAAACTTAAGAAATGATCACTAAGTATGCAAATCCTCTAATTAAACAGTTAAACAACTAATCTTACAATGATGCAACATTTTGTCCTTAGTTAGAGATTTGAAACAGATTTGGAGGAAAACCATTGATACCATCCTAAGATCTCCTATTCTAAAACTAATTCCTATTTCTATTCTGCAATTCAATTGAATGTCACAAAACCTTTACTCAAAAGTTATTGATTTCTTTTCAAAGTAGGCTTTTGAGGGAGGACTCTGTTTATGAAATGATAAGGAAATTGCAGAGATACTTCAGGCCTTAAAATGATGTTGTCTTCTGTTCATGTGGTTATAGATCAATTATGGATTTTAGAACAAGAAGAGGTTTGTGAATAATGAAGGTTGTTTTGTTAATCCTAACAACTGAAGTAATCTAATGTGCAGTGAATAGAAATTGAAGATGGAGTGCAAATGCAATGAGTTGAACTACAACCAAACCTAATATGTCACTAGCCTAAAACAGTGTTAAACTACAAGTCATTATCAAACCCAAAATAAAATAACTGAATCATGAATTAAGTGCAATGAAACTCCGGAGTATCCTAACTATACTATCATGCATTATTCTATGAAATTACACAATCTGTTTGTCCATCATTAGTGATATTTTGGAAGAGTTCCTTCTTTTGGAAGAGGTATTAGAGCAATTTTGACTGTGTAATTGAATGCAAATGCGAGCAAAAAGACTGAAAGCAATGAAAAACTAAGATATCATATCCATATCCTACTCATCATTATGATGTTTTGGATAAGTGTTTAAGAGCAAGAACAAAGATGATACTTAGTGCAAACACACAACTAAATCATTCATTATCACGGTCATGTCTTGAACTTCTTAAGAATTTCTTGGAAGAGTTTCTTCTTGTGGAAGAGTGATTAGAACAAGTGTAACTGTGATAGTGAACAACAAAAACTACAACTAAGTCCTACAATACTATAGCCATTCATCATTCATCATTATAATCTTTTGGAAGAATTTCTTCTTGTGGAAGAGTTAGAATGAATATAACTACAGTAGCTAATTAAAAACAACTATGAATTCAAATCCTAATCCTACAATACTATAGTCATTTCCCATTCATCATTATAGTCTTTTGGAAGAGCTTCTTCTTGCGGAAGAGTTAGAATGAGTACAACTACAGTAGCTAATTAAAACAACTATTAATTCAAATGCAAAACGTAAAGGCAGCTAGAAGACTTATCTAATTTACGCAAAATAAATCCGTGCAAGAGGCAGGGGCCCTCTACCACCTGACGGAATTCAACTCCAAATTAAATCAACGCCTTCACAATAACACTGTATGCTTCATTAAAGATGAAAGAACTTGAACATAACACTCTGCGTCTTCAGAAATGTATCACAGAGTCTAAACAAAATCTAGCATCAAATCTAACAAAAAATCTAACATAGCTCTCGGTTTCCCAAGTGTTTATAAAGCAAATGCACATAACAAGACTTGCAACAATTCAGGAACACTGTCTTTCCTTATCGGAATCACATTAGGACTCTTGAAGTGGCTACGTGAAGAGGAAAAAGACATCTGGACTGAGACAGTCCTAATAGAAGTCTGCTTTCCTAAATGTGTTCCCACGTTCCAAAACCGTACCTAGAATTCGTTTCTTCCTCCATGATGAGCAACGAACCATGTAGACATGACGTGGATTATGCCCATATGCGGTTTTCCTTGAGAGGCCACCTGGAACATACTCAAACGTGAAGGCAGCTGCAGAATCACCGGTTAGCTACGGAATGTCTGCATTCTGCAGCTAGTTCCGGTCAAAATGCTTTACAATGGAAAAAATCACAAAACTTAGCAAGTCAGTCATGTAAATCATTCTAGAAGTAATTTTAACCATATTCATTGATCAATTGGGTCTAGGATAGCAATGGAAAAGGGAAAATGAGGAAAAATGAGGTGAAAGAAAGCACAATTTTGAGGCTCAACATACCCCCACTGCTGTCTCTTTGCATGTCCTCATGCAAATTATCCTATGAACTCAGAGGCTTCTGCAAGGACATCTAATCCTCTCCTTCTCCTTTGTCCATGGTAGATTTCCTGATTACCTTTTCTTCCTTAAGTTGCCTCTTGATTTGAGTCAACTTTTCTAAAATGATTTCCTCACTGCTCTCTTGGACTGGTTTGTCAATTTCAACTTTTGAGGCCCTCCATTTCCTACTTCTCCTTGTAGGCTGTGGTTCTGGTGAGAGTTATTTTGGCTCTTCAAAATGATTTCTTATCAAGAAATCGTCCCATGTATCATTTGTTTTAGTTAGATGATGTTCAATCAGAATTTTGACCAAACCATGATGATATAGGGTTGTCTCTAAAAATTGAACCCTTCTTTGAACACAGGAAGCCATCTTCTTCAGACTTTGAAGCAAGAAATATGGTAGGTTTAAGTCTTCCCCTAGAAAATGCATTATCAGTCTAATGTGGTAGACATAAAATGTCCCATATCTACCCTCACATGTAATAAATTTTTGCAGAAGAAGTAGTATGTTTCTCCATTTATTTTTCAATGCAGAACTGGGAATTCCTTTCTTAAATACAATAACATCCATACCTGGTGATTTTAAAATTTGTTTCCAGGAGTCATTGTGGAATTCTCTATTTTTGAACCATCTCTCTCCAGTTCTGAGAAACCCTGTAGCCTCTGCAATGAAAACTTCAGTGACAGTAAATTTGACATCTCCCACCTCAACTTCGGTTCCTTGAAATGATCTTGCAAATGTTTTAGTGACTTCCTTGTGGAAGCCATTAAATTTCTCCAAAAATTGAAGCCATCCTATTTGTTGTAACATTTCTTTGCATTGAGGGTAGCCTTCTAAATATTTTGAACCCACTGGTTCAGTCCCTACAATGAAACCCATGATTGCTTCTTTAATGTTCAAATTAACACTCTTCTTCCCACAAAAACAATGACTTTCACCTTCGAATTGAAATGGATTCAAGTTCTGAATGGAAATGGTTTCAAACTTTGGAATGACATACCTCTGATTGATAGTGGCAACAGCTTCAAAACTTCGGGCTGATATGCCTCTGTTGACAATTTAACTTTGGACTGATATATCTCTGTTTGACAGTGACAACTGGCTTCAACTTCTCCACTGCAATACCTCTGGCTCTTGGTAGCAAATGGTTTTGAATTCAACACTGCAATACCTCTGTCTCCTAGTGACAAAAGACTTCAAACTCCATACTGCTACACTTCTGTGTTTATAGTGAAAATGCTCAATCTCTGCCCACAGTGATACTTTGTCTGCCCACGGAATCAAGTGGCTTCAACCTCTCACGCTGCTATACCTCTGAATTTACCCTTTTGCTCTGCTCTGAGTTTACAATGCTCAATGCTATTCAAACTGATATCCTTTGGCTCTGCTCTCGATGATAAGAATATCTCTGTCTACGGAATGAAATGCCGGCTACAGAATGGAGTGATGGCAGTGGTCACGGAATGAAGTAGTGGAGTGAGGTGGAGGGAATGAATTAATGATTGAAGAGACGGCGGAGATTTTTACGACAGCAGAGGGAATCATCATTGAATGATTTGGTTAAGAGACGTGAAGAATTCAAATACCTCGACCATTTTAACCGCTTAAATGATATCGGGCATGAAATTTGAAATGGAAGATTTTAATCCAAAGTCTGTGGAGGGTTTATTGGTCTTGATCAATAAAAATAATTAAAATAACTTTTTCGAACAATCCATAACTAAAACTATGCTAAACTTTTATGAAATGCCATTATAATTTAAACTTATTACCTCTGCCTTTCAATTGATTTTTTTTAGTCCTTGTCTTCTTTGTTCACCTTTGGAAGAGTCTTCATAATTTTCTTGATGCTTTTGATTCATGGATACACTGGGTCACTTTGTTGCAATTCTAATGTCTGCTGATTGATGCCTTCAGGGTTTGTAGCTGCGGAAAGACTGTCTGGCTGCAGAAAGGCTGATCAGCTGCAGAATGTCCACTGAGCTGCAGAATGTTCCTGTAGAGCATTTTAATCATAAAAATGGAGTGTTTTTGGAATATGGGTGAAATGTTATATGGTATGAATGAAGATGGATGATGGATTATGATATGTATGATGTGGATGATGAAATGGAATGGATTCAGTTTATGAAATGAAGTGAAAGAACATAAGAATTGTACTGCAATTCATGACATGTTTTATTCACTTACAGCAAGACATCAAATTTTGTATTTTGACATGAAAATGAGATGGATGGAAGATGGAATGAGATGAATGAAATGTGGAATGGAGTGAAATATGAATGATGGATGAGATGGAGTATGGATGAATAAGTGAATGGAGTGAAATGAAATGAGATGGATCATAAGCACTATGGATCTGAACTTATGATTTTTTTTTTAACAGTTGCTTGTAAAAACAAAAATGGGAAAAGTTAGAGTGTCAGAGAGACTCTGATTTTCACCCTATCTTTCTGTATAAACATGCCAATTAATGATTGGTTTTCATTTTTATACCTTTATTTTTATTTTTATTTTTATTTTTATTTTTTATTTTATTTTTTTCAAAAGAGAAATGCTTCAGAAAATTTAATCAAGTTGATGAAGAAGAGAGACTCTTCTTCATTAACTTCACATCATTGCTTTCTTGGAACTTCTTGACAAACTCTTCTCTTGAGAGTGGCTTGTGGTATAGCTTCAATATATGACCATTCACAAGAAAAGTGACCTCTTCTTCATCTATAGTTCTGATTTTTACTGCCCCATTATCAAAAATTCGAACAATTTCATATGGCCCAAGCCAATGTGTTTGAAATTTCCCTTGAAAATCCTTGAATTTTGAATCAAACAAGAGAGCCCAATCACCCTCTTTAAATTTCTTCTCTTTGATGTACTTGTCATGCCATCTAGCCCTTTGTTGTTGGACTAGACTTGTTTTCTGAACTGCATCTTGTCTGATCTCATCCAATTCATTAATTTGCTCCAGTCTATGCTTTTGTGCCTCCGTTAGATCAAGTCCTAGCTGAACTGCCATCTTGAAGGTTTGAAATTGGAACTCTATGGGAAACAAAACTTGCTTTCCATAAACAAGCTCATAAGGAGTATGGCCTGTTGTGTTTCTCCATGTAGTTCTATAGGCCCACAAGGCTTCAAGAAGCCTATCTACCCAATCTCTTCTATGTAGATGAACAGTCTTTGTTAGGATTCCTTCAATGACTTTATTGGTAGATTCCACTTGACCATTTGCTTGTGGATGATAAGGAGTAGTTTTTCTATGTCTGATCTTATACTTCTCCATCATTTTCTCCACTAGCCTTGATGTAAATTGAGCTCCTTGATCTGTAACAATTTCCCTTGGGACACCAAAACGAGTAAAAATATCCTCAAAAAGAAAATTAACTACAGATGATTCATTAGCAACAAGTAACGGTTTAGCTTCTACCCATTTAGTAACATAATCAATGCAAACTAATATATATTTCTTTTGTCTTGATGGAGGACTAATAGGTCCTACAAAATCCAAAGCCCATTTTTCAAAAGGTTCAATGTGTACCTGAGGTTGTAATGGCATCTCACCCGAAGGAGAAGGTTTCCCTACCCTTTGGCAACTGTCACACCTTTTGACATATTCCCTTGCATCTTTAAACAAAGATGGCCAATAATATCCTAAGTTAAGGATCTTATAGGCTGTCCTCTTATCTGCAAAGTGTCCGCCACAAGGTTCATCATGACATGCCTTGAGAATTTCAGGCATCTCATCTTTACGAACACACCTTCTAATGATCAAATCTGAACCTGTCTTGTACAACTCATTAGCGACCCATGAATATCTTGCACTATCATTAATGATTTTTCTTTTATCCCTTGCATTCATAATTGAAGGAAATTTTCCCGAAACTAAATAATTAGCAATATCAGCAAACCATGGAGTTTGAGTAGAGATTGCAAAAAGATATTCATCAGGAAATTGATCTTCAACCGGAGTGTCATCTTTGATATTTTGGATTCTAGACAGTAAATCAGCCACAGTGTTTTGTTTTCCAGGCCTATCTAGAATAGTAATGTTGAATTCTTGCAATAGTAACAACCATCTTATAACTCTGCCATTAGTGATTGATTTATTCATTAAGTATCTAATGGCAGAATGATCAGTGTGAATAAAAGTTTCATAGCCTGTTATATAGTGTCTAAACTTGTTTATGGCATGAACAACAGCTAAAAACTCTTTTTCAGTTACAGTATAGTTTAACTCTGAAGGAGTCAAATTTTTACTGATATAATAGATGGCATAGGGAATCAAATCTTTCTGTCCCAATACTGCTCCTAGAGCTGTATCAGAAGCATCTGTTGAGATATGAAAATGTAACTTCTAGTTAGGTCCCCTTAATATAGGTGCTTCAGAAATTTTGGTTTTTAGGGTTTCAAAAGCTAACTGGCAATTAGAATTCCACTTAAATTCACAATCTTTGGTAAGTAATTTGAAGAGTGGAGATGCTATTTTGTTGAAGTTTTCTATAAATCTCCGATAATACCCTGTAAATCCTAGAAAAATTCTAACATCTCTTTGACAACTTGGAATGGATAGGTTGGAAATAACTTCAACTTTCGCCTCATCAACTCTAATCCCATCCCCTGAAATGTGGTGCCCTAAAACAATACCTTCAGTGAACATCATAAAACATTTTTCATGACTAAGTGAAAGGTTTTCTTCTTGACATCTTTTTAAGACTTTTTCCAAGTTTTCTAAAGCCTCTTCAAATGTATCCCCATAAACTGTAAAATCATCCATGTACACCTCTACACAGTCATGTATCAGATCAGAAAAAATTCCTAATACTGCCCTTGGGAATGTTGCAGGTGCATTGCACAATCCAAATGGCAATACTCGGTAGGCATAGGTACCCCAAGGACAAGTAAATGTGGTTTTATCTTGGTCTTCAAGTGCTACTTGGATTTGATTGTAACCACTAAACCCATCTAGGAATGAAAAGTAATTTTTACCTGCTAATGTATCTAATACTTGATCTATGAAAGGTAAGGGAAAATGGTCTTTAAGAGTAGCTTTATTCAGTTCTCGGTAGTCAACACACACCCTCCATTTTCCATTTTTCTTAGGCACAATCACCAAAGGAGAAACCCACTGACTATTTGAAATAGGATAGATGAAATTAACATTTAACAATTTTTGTAATTCTTCCTTGACAATTTCCCTAAGATTTGGATTCATCCGTCTTTGAGGCTGTCTGATTGGTTTGCAATTTGTCTCTATATAGATGTGATGAGTACAAGTCTTGGGACTTATCCCTTTCATGTCAGTGTATTCCCATGCATATGCAGAAGAATGTCTCTGTAATACTTTGATTAACTCTTCTTGTTGAGATTTTTCTAGGTTCTTGTTTATGTTCAAAGTTTTGCCTGGAAATATTTCACTTGTAGAGCTGCCAAATTTGTCCATAGAATGAAGAGACATCTGCCTAGATGAAAAAAACTCAATATTGGATCCCTCTTGAAATGATTCATGTTTGTGTTTTGGAGAGGATTCAAAGTTTTCTAGAGTATTCAGAATTTGATTATCTTCACTAATTTCTGAAATTATGAAGAGTGGTTGTAAATCTTCTTCATCCTCTATCCATTGAGTGTCATCTAGATCTGTAATTGTCCTAGCTGGAGGATATAAAGTGAATCTCTTAGTTGAACTACCATCAGAAATATACATATCATCGGACCTACAACTAATAAAAGCATCAGCTGTAGCCAACCAAGGTCTTCCTAGTATAACAGGATGGCCTCCTAGATTATTCTTAGGAGTTAGGATCATGAAATCCACAAGGTACTCCCAAGAGTCTAGGGACACTGGAATATCTTCTATTACCCCATCTGGTCTGATCACAGATCTATCTGCTAATTGTAATAATGTGGGTGTAAAGAGAAGGTTAGGAAGTTTTAGTTTGTCCATGATCTGTCTACTCATGATATTTATTGTTGCTCCTAAGTCAATGAGTGTGTTTTGAATTTCAATTCCGTTGATGTGAATTTTGACAACTAGATTTCCTGGGTCAAGGTACTTTGGAATAGTAATCTTACCCATCATAATGTCTGCTATTTGTCCTACCAGTTGAATTTTCTTGGTTTCTCTTATTCTTTTTCTTGTTGTTTTCATACTCAACTCCTTTATTGTTTTGGCTAAAATTGGGATTTTCTTGATGGCTTGCAATAATGGAATTTTAATGCAAACATTTCTCAATTCATCTAAGAAATCATAATTAGGCACCATGATTTGTTTTTCTACACCTCTATCAATTTGTAATCTTTCCAGAAAGGGAGGTATAGAAGTAGATGTGGATGGTTGCTCTAATACAAGAGTTGGATTTATTGGATCTTTTTGTTTTAGTTTTTCAATGTGTGGGTCTTGAAAGGATGTGTCCTCCTCAAGAATTTTATTCACCCGTAGAGAGTCTTCCTCAGAATTATCTTGTTCTTGTATGATCACAGAAGGTTTCCTCTTCTCAAGTATCCTTCCAGACCTAAGTTGAACATCACTAAGGTCTAGAGGAGTAATTAAATAAGTTGGAAACTATTGACCTTCTATCATGTATGTATTCTGAGGGTTCTTATTATTGGGGTTTGGTATGGGTTGAGCTGGAAATTGATTGGATTTTTGAGGGAATGGTAATGGAAGTGGTTGATTTTGATGTGGTTGGTTCTGATGATGTTGTTGAGGATTCTGTTGAAAGTTTTGTTGAAGATTTTGAGGAAAATTTTGTTGAGGATTTTGAGGATAAAAATGTGGATATGGTGGATAGGATGGTGGATACTGATAATATGGAGAGTATCTTCCATAGGGACTTTGTGTTCCTTGTGCCCAATTTTGAGATTGATTTTGAAATTGGGGCCAAGGTTGCTGCCAAGAATTCCAGGGTGGAGGTTGATTATACATTTGATCATGGAATCCTTGTGTCTGAGGTCCCTGCCAAGGACTTCTAGATACAAAGTTAAGAGATTTTGTGGAGTCTGTAGGAGTTTCTTCCTGAAAAACAGCCTTGAGACCAGGAAGAGAAGGAAAATTCTTGGTCTCATGTTTCTCAGAACAAATGACACAGGTTTCTATAACTTTTACATCCAAAGGACACTCTCTTAAGGCATGTTTCTTTCTACATTTGGGACAAAAGATTGCCAAAGCATCAGATTCAGCCTTTTGCTTGTTTTGTATCTTGAGGGTGTCTATTTGTTCACTAAGACTCCCTAAGATGTCAGATTTAAAATCATCAAGCATGTGTCCTATTTCTGATCTACTTACTGTTCCAGAAGTAGATTTACTTGCCCTTGCAAGAGCGAGATCTCTTGGACCTTTGACAGTTTTAGATTTCCCTCTGGAAAGGTTGATACATAACTCAGATATTTCAGGTAATGTAAGTTGTGATATATCCCCTTTTCCCATCATGTTAAGAATATCCAACCATTCATCCCTAATTGTTTTCAACAAAAGAGCTTTTAAGGTGTCTTGATCTAGGTTTTCCATTTTTGCCCTTTTGATGTTGTAATTAAATCTTTCCAACAAATCTTCTAAGTTTTCATCTTCTTTTTGTAACATCTTGAACACTTCTTCCTTATGATTAACCAACATACAATATTCCAAGTATCTCTCTAGAAAAGTTTGTTTCATGTCTTCCCATGTTCTAATAGAACTACTGATTAGACTCATAAACCACTTTAATGCTGCTCCCTTCAAAGTTGAAGGAAATAATTTCAGTTTTTGAGCATCTTGTAGGTAGTCATAAGTTCTACACAGCACTTCAAATTCGAATAAGAAAGTTTCAGGATCTTCAGTTTTAAGTCCATAGAAGTTTGGAAGGACAGAGGGTGAAATGTTTTTCATGGTTGTATTGGTTTCTTCATCAAGTATAGGGAACACAAAAGAGCTTCCTATTCTACCTCTTCCCCCATTTGCACCTCTACCTCCTTCTCCTCTACCTCTACCTCTTCCTCCAAATAATGTGTGTTCTCCATTAAAAACTCCTCCTCCTCCTTCTTCTGCCATGGTTGACTCTCCTGTGGAAGTGGAAAGGTTTGTGTCCCCAACAAGAGTTTTTAGATCTTCTTCTATGGCAGGTTCAGTGGATGAAGTGGAAGGTTTCTCTAATGGAATAGTTGACCTTAGATCTTCTAAAAGTCCAGGATCAAGGGAGGATGGAAGATGGGATTGAGTTGAAGGTGTACTAGCTCTGGATCTAGATGAAACAAGTGGTGTTCTAAAAATCAAACTTCTGCCTCTGCTGCTTATAAATCTTCCCCTTGAATCTCTCTCCCTACGCATAAATTTTTTTTCGGATGCTAAGAAACAAAGGTTACCTAGTTTTCACTTCCCCGGCAACGGCGCCAAAATGTTTGGTCTCAATCTAGTCTCCTAAACTGAGCTCATTTAATTGTCAACCAGGATTTGTAAACTGCTGAAGTGAAGTGTACTGTATGTACCTAGGTGCTTGTTTCCTAATGCGTCGTGTGTAGTGTTTATGATGTTTTTGGTCTTTTGTGATGATTTATGATGTTTTTGGTCTTTTGGTGGTTTTATGTTTGCAGGAAAATGCCTAGAAAGCTAGTGGAAAGAAGCTGGTGATTAAAAACAGAGTTAAGCCTAATTGATGGAATGACAAATGGCAAATGCAATTGGAAACACTGAAGCTAAATCTAAACTATGACTAAATAAAAGCAAAGCTTGATAATGACTTTCAAACAAATGATTCAAAACACAAACTAAACTTGAGAAATGATCACTAAGTATGCAAATCCTCTAACTAAACAGTTAAACAACTAATCTTACAATGATGCAACATTTTGTCCTTAATTAGAGATTTGAAACAGATTTAGAGGAGAAACATTGATATCATCATAAGACCTTCTATTCTAAAACTAATTCCTATCTCTATTCTGCAATTCAATTGAATGTCACAAAACCTTTACTCAAAAGTTATTGATTTCTTTTCAAAGTAGGCTTTTGAGGGAGGACTCTGTTTATGAAATGATAAGGAAATTGCAGAGATACTTCAGGCCTTAAAATGATGTTGTCTTCTGTTCATGTGGTTATAGATCAATTATGGATTTTAGAACAAGAAAAGGTTTGTGAATAATGAAGGTTGTTTTGTTAATCCTAAAAACTGAAGTAATCTAATGTGCAGTGAATAGCAATTGAAGATGGAGTGCAAATGCAATGAGTTGAACTACAACCAAACCTAAGATGTCACTAGCCTAAAACAGTGTTAAACTACAAGTCATTATCAAACCCAAAATAAAATAACTGAATCATGAATTAAGTGCAATGAAACTCCGGAGTATCCTAACTATACTATCATGCATTATTCTATGAAATTACACAATCTGTTTGTCCATCATTAGTGATATTTTGGAAGAGTTCCTTCTTTTGGAAGAGGTATTAGAGCAATTTTGACTGTGTAATTGAATGAAAATGCGAGCAAAAAGACTGAAAGCAATGAAAAACTAAGATATCATATCCATATCCTACTCGTCATTATGATGTTTTGGACAAGCGTTTAAGAGCAAGAACAGAGATGATACTTAGTGCAAACACGCAACTAAATCATTCATTATCACGGTCATGTCTTGAACTTCTTAAGAATTTCTTGGAAGAGTTTCTTCTTGTGGAAGAGTGATTAGAACAAGTGTAACTGTGATGATGAACAACAAAAACTACAACTAAGTCCTACAGTACTATAGCCATTTCCCATTCATCATTATAGTCTTTTGGAAGAGCTTCTTCTTGTGGAAGAGTTAGAATGAGTACAACTACAGTAGCTAATTAAAAACAACTATGAATTCAACTCCTAATCCCACAATACTATAGTCATTTCCCATTCATCATTATAGTCTTTTGGAAGAGCTTCTTCTTGTGGAAGAGTTAGAATGAGTACAACTACAGTAGCTAATTAAAACAACTATTAATTCAAATGCAAAACGTAAAGGCAGCTAGAAGACTTATCTAATTTACGCAAAATAAATTCGTGCAAGAGGCAGGGGCCCTCTACCACTTGACGGAATTCAACTCCAAATTAAATCAACGCCTTCACAACAACACTGTCTGCTTCATTAAAGATGAAAGAACTTGAACATAACACTCTGCGTCTTCAGAAATGTAGCACAGAGTCTAAACAAAATCTAGCATCAAATCTAACATAAAATCTAACATAGCTCTCGGTTTCCCAAGTGTTTATAAAGCAAATGCACATAACAAGACTTGCAACAATTCAAGAACACTGTCTTTCCTTATCGGAATCACATTAGGACTCTTTAAGTGGCTACGTGAAGAGGAAAAATACATCTGGACTGAGACAGTCCTAATAGAAGTCTGCTTTCCTAAATGTGTTCCCACGTTCCAAAACCGTACCCAGAATTCGTTTCTTCCTCCATGATGAGCAACGAACCATGTAGACATGACGTGGATTATGCCCATATGCGGTTTTCCTTGAGAGGCCACCTGGAACATACTCAAACGTGAAGGCAAATGCGACCGCCGTTAGGCTACGGAACAAATCGTGACTCAGCCTAGTTCCGTCAAAATAAGCAGAATGGAAAAATCACAAAACTTAGCAAGTCACCATGTAAATCATTCTAGAAGTAATTTTAACTATATTCATTGATCAATTGGGTCTAGGATAGCAATGGACAAGGGAAAATGAGGAAAAATGAGGTGAAAGAAAGCACAATTTTGAGGCTCAACATACCCCCACCGATGTCTTCTTACATGTCCTCATGCAAATTATCCTATGAACTCGAGGCTTCGCAAGGACATCTAATCTCTTCTCCTTCTCCTTGTCCATGGTATATTTCCCGGTTACCTTCTCTTTCTTAAGTTGCCTCTTGATTTGGGTCAAATTCTCTAAAATGATTTCCTCACTGCTCTCTTGGACTGGTTTGTCAATTTCAACTTTTGAGGCCCTCCATTTCCTACTTCTCCTTGTAGGCTGTGGTTCTGGTGAGGGTTCTTTTGGCTCTTAAAAATGATTTCTTATCAAGAAATCGTCCCATGTATCATTTGTTTTAGTTAGATGATGTTCAATCAGAATTTTGACCAAACCATGAAGATATAGGGTTGTCTCTAAAAATTGAACCCTTCTCTGAACACAGGAAGCCATCTTCTTCAGACTTTGAAGCAAGAAATATGGTAGGTTTAGGTCTTCCCCTAGAAAATGCATTATCAATCTAATGTGGTAGACATAAAATGTTCCATATCTACCCTCACATGTAATAAATTTTTGCAGAAGAAGTAGTATGTTTCTCCATTTATTTTTCAATGCAGAATTGGGAATTCCTTTCTTAAATACAGTAACATCCATACCTGGTGATTTTAAAATTTGTTTCCAGGAGTCATTATGGAATTCTCTATTTTTGAACCATCTCTCTCCAGTTCTGAGCAACCCTGTAGCCTCTGCAATGAAAACTTCAGTGACAGTAAATTTGACATCTCCCACTTCAAGTTCGGT
Source organism: Pinus albicaulis (assembly GCA_034641835.2). Lineage (NCBI taxonomy): Eukaryota > Viridiplantae > Streptophyta > Pinopsida > Pinales > Pinaceae > Pinus > Pinus albicaulis. Next base: position 582,053,098 of record CM076579.1, on the reverse strand, counting down.
TCCTTGAAATGATCTTGCAAATGTTTTAGTGACTTCCTTGTGGAAGCCATTAAATTTCTCCAAAAATTGAAGCCATCCTATTTGTTGTAACATTTATTTGCATTGAGGGTAGCCTTCTAAATATTTTGAACCCACTGGTTCAGTCCTTACAATGAAACCCATGATTGCTTCTTTAATGTTCAAATTAACACTCTTCTTCCCACAAAAACAATGACTTTCACCTTCGAATTGAAATGGCTTCAAGTTCTAAATGGAAATGGTTTCAAACTTTGGAATGACATACCTCTGATTGATAGTGGCAACAGCTTCAAAACTTCGGGCTGATATGCCTCTGTTGACAATTGAACTTTGGACTGATATATCTCTGTTTGACAGTGACAACTAGCTTCAACTTCTCCACTGCAATACCTCTGGCTCTTGGTAGAAAATGGTTTCGAATTCAACACTGCAACACCTCTGTCTTCTAGTGACAAAAGACTTCAAACTCCATACTACTACACTTCTGTGTTTATAGTGAAAATGCTCAATCTCTGCCCATAGTGATACTTTGTCTGCCCACGGAATCAAGTGGCTTCAACCTCTCACGCTGCTATACCTCTGAATTTACCCTTTTGCTCTGCTCTGAGTTTACAATGCTCAATGCTATTCAAACTGATATCCTTTGGCTCTGCTCTCGGTGATAAGAATATCTCTGTCTTCGGAATGAAATGCCGGCTACAGAATGGAGTGATGGAAATGGTCACGGAATGAAGTAGTGGAGTGAGGTGGAGGGAATGAATTAATGATTGAAGAGACGGCGGAGATTTTTACGACGGCAGAGGGAATCATCATTGAATGATTTGGTTAAGAGACGTGAATAATTCAAATACCTCGACCATTTTAACCGCTTAAATGATGTCGGATATGGAATTTGAATTGAGAGGTTTTAATCCAAAGTCTGTGGAGGGTTTATTGGTCTTGATCAATAAAAATAATTAAAATAACCTTTTCGAACAATCCATAACTAAAACTATGCTAAACTTTAATGAAATGCCATTATAATTTAAACTTGTTACCTCTGCCTTTCATTTGATTTTTGTAGTCTTTGTCTTCTTTGTTCATCTTTGGAAGAGTCTTCATAATTTTCTTGATGCTTTTGATTCATGGATACACTGGGTCACTTTGTTGCAATTCTAATGTCTGCTGATTGATTCCTTTAGGGTTTGTAGCTGCGGAAAGACTGTCTGGCTGCAGAAAGGCTGATCAGCTACAGAATGTCTACTGAGCTGCAGAATGTTCCTGTAGAGAATTTTAATCATGGAATGGAGTGTTTTTGGAATATGGGTGAAATGTTATATGGTATGAATGAAGATGGATGATGGATTATGATATGTATGAAGTGGATGATGAAATGGAATGGATTCAGTTTATGAAATGGAGTGAAAGAACATAAGGATTGTACTGCAATTCATGACATGTTTTATTCACTTACAGCAAGACATCAAATTTTGTATTCTGACATGAAAATGAGATGGATGGAAGATGGAATGGGATGAATGAAATGTAGAATGGAGTGAAATATGAATGGTGGAATGAAATGGAGTATGGATGAATAAGTGAATGGAGTGAAATGAAATGAAATGAATCATAAGCACTATGGAACTGAACTTATGATTTTTGTAACAGCTGCTTGTAAAAACAAAAATGGGAAAAGTTAGAGTGTCAGAGAGACTCTGATTTTCACCCTATCTTTTCTGTATAAACATGCCAATCAATGATTGGTTTTCATGTTTATACCTTTTTTTTTTTTTTTTCAAAAGAGAAATGCTTCAGAAAATTTAATCAAGTTGATGAAGAAGAGAGACTCTTCTTCATTAACTTCACATCATTGTCTCCTTGGAACTTCTCGACAAACTCTTCTCTTGAGAGTGGCTTGTGGTATAGCTTCAGTCTATGGCCATTCACAAGAAAAGTGACCTCTTCTTCATCTATAGTTCTGATTTTTACTGCCCCATTATCAAAAATTCGAACAATTTCATATGGCCCAAGCCAATGTGTCCGAAATTTCCCTTGAAAATCCTTGAATTTTGAATCAAACAAGAGAGCCCAGTCACCCTCTTTGAATTTCTTCTCCTTGATGTACTTGTCATGCCATCTAGCCCTTTGCTGTTGGACTAGACTTGTTTTCTGAACTGCATCTTGTCTGATCTCATCCAATTCATTAATTTGCTCCAATCTATGCTTTTGTGCCTCCGTTAGATCAAGTCCTAGCTGAACTGCCATCTTGAATGTTTGGATTTGGAACTCTATAGGAAACAAAACTTGCTTTCCATAAACAAGCTCATAAGAAGTATGGCCTGTTGTGTTTCTCCATGTAGTTCTATAGGCCCACAAGGCTTCAGGAAGCCTATCTACCCAATCTCTTCTATGTAAATGAACAGTCTTTGTTAGGATTCCTTCAATGACTTTATTAGTAGATTCCACTTGACCATTTGCTTGTGGATGATAAGGAGTAGTTTTTCTATGTCTAATTTTGTACTTCTCCATCATTTGCTCCACTAGCCTTGATGTAAACTGAGCTCCTTGATCTGTAACAATTTCCCTTGGGACACCAAAACGAGTAAAAATATCCTCAAAAATAAAATTAACTACAGATGATTCATTAGCAACAAGTAATGGTTTAGCTTCTACCCATTTAGTAACATAATCAGTGCAAACTAATATGTATTTCTTTTGTCTTGATGGAGGACTAATAGGTCCTACAAAATCCAAAGCCCATTTTTCAAAAGGTTCAATGTGTACCTGTGGTTGTAATGGCATCTCACCTGAAGGAGAAGGTTTCCCTACCCTTTGGCAACTGTCACACCTTTTGACATACTCCTTTGCATCTTTAAACAAAGATGGCCAATAATATCCTAAATTAAGGATCTTATAAGCTGTCCTCTTATCTGCAAAGTGTTTGCCACAAGGTTCATCATGACATGCCTTGAGAATCTCAGGCATCTCATCTTCACGAACACACCTTCTAATGATCAAATCTGGACCTGTCTTGTACAACTCATTAGCGACCCATGAATATCTTGCACTATCATTAATGATTTTTCTTTTATCCCTTGCATTCATAATTGAAGGAAAATTTCCTGAAACTAAATAATTAGCAATATCAGCAAACCATGGAGTTTGAGTAGAGATTGCAAAAAGATATTCATCAGGAAATTGATCTTCAACCGGAGTGTCATCTTTGATATTTTGGATTCTAGACAGAAAATCAGCCACAGTGTTTTGTTTTCCAGGCCTATCTAGAATAGTAATGTTGAATTCTTGCAATAATAACAACCATCTTATAACTCTGCCATTAGTGATTGATTTATTCATTAAGTATCTAATGGCAGAATGATCAGTGTGAATAAAAGTTTCATAGCATGTTATATAGTGTCTAAATTTGTTTATGGCATGAACAACAGCTAAAAACTATTTTTCAGTTACAGTATAGTTTAACTCTGCAGGAGTCAAATTTTTACTGGTATAATAGATGGCATAGGGAATCAAATCTTTCTGTCCCAATACTGCTCCTAGAGCTGTATAGGAAGCATCTGTCGAGATATGAAAAGGTAACTTAAAGTTAGGTCCCCTCAATATAGGTGCTTCAGAAATTTTGGTTTTCAGGGTTTCAAAAGCTAACTGGCAATCATAAGTCCACTTAAATTCACAATCTTTGGTGAGTAATTTGAAGAGTGGAGATGCTATTTTGGTGAAGTTTTCTATAAATCTCCGATAATACCCTGTAAATCCTAGAAAACTTCTAACATCTCTTTGAAAACTTGGAATGGATAGGTTAGAAATGACTTCAACTTTTTCCTCATCAACTCTAATCCCATCCCCTGAAATGTGGTGCCCTAAAACAATACCTTCAGTAACCTGACACGACCTGATTTGACACGACCCGACCCGACCCGACCAAACTCGACCTCACATGACCCGACCTGACATGAGCTGACCTGACACAACCTAACACGACCCCACTCAACTTGACTCGACCTGCGCAGATGCATTTTCCTAGGCACCCTCACATGACCCAACCCACCCAAACGCGTTTCCCTGGGCGCCCTCACATGACCCATCTTGACCCACTCGAACGCGTTTCCTTGGGCGCCCTCACACAACCTGATCTGAGCTACCCCGACCCGCCTGAACACGTTTCCTTGGGCACCCTCACATAGAAAAACCTGACCTAACCCACCCGGACATGTTTCCTTAGGTGCCCTCACACGACCTAATCTGACCTGCACAAGCACGTTTCCTTGGGTGCCCTACTCATACGACCCGACTCGAACTGACCCGACCTGCCTGAACACGTTTCCTTGGGCACCCTCACACAACCTGACCTGACCTGAACCACCTGAACACATTTCCTTAGGTGCCCTCACATAGCTTGATCCAACCCGACTCGATCTGCCCAAACGCATTTCCTTGGGCATCCTCATAGTACGGCACAACTCAACCTGATCACCTGACCCGAACACTTTTCCTTGGGCACCATCACATGAATCGACTTGAACCACACAAACACGTTTCCTTGGGTGGCCTCACATGTAATGACCTAACCAGACCGAAGCCGACCCGCTTGAACATGTTTCCTTTTGCACCCTCACATGACTCGACCGAGACATGTTCCTTGGGTGCCCTCAGTAGATGACCTGACACGAACCGACCCGGACACGTTCCTTGGGCACCCTCAGTACACAACCCGACCCAAACGTGTTCCTTAGGCACCCTCAGTACACAACCCAGCACGACCTAACCCAAATGTGTTCATTGGGTGCCCTCACCCGACCCGACCCGAACTCATTTACTTGGGTGCCATAAACGTCGTTATTCTGACTCTTGTTTCATAAAAGTTTCTATTCCAAATACCATAACATTCCCTAAGTGTAGATATTGTGAGCGATTCAAATAGAGGCTTGGAATATTATCAAATTTTTCTATGTTTTTTATACATGGTAATAATGGCATTACGCACAAACACCTACCCTCATAACATATACCTAGTTCTCTAAAAATCAAATGTTTCCAATATGCTCAATTAGAGGTGTAGGATTATCCTAGGAGGTTAATGTGTTGGTTTGGGGTGTTATTTTCAGCCTTGGATACTTAGTGGTTAAGGGCTTCAAGGGTCAACGGTTAAGGTCCAAGGGCATTAGGGTCGGGGTATTTAGCAGTTAAGGACTTAATATTTAGGGGTTTTTTCACAAAAGTTGCACTTCCAATGGTTTCGGACGCTTGGTTCAAAAATGTTGCTATTCTAACACTTGTGTCATAAAAGTCGTTATTCCGACATTTGGTTCAAAAATGTCGCTATTCTGGCAGTTTCCCTAAACATCGCTATTCCGACAGTTTCCGATGCTTGGTTCATAAACATCGCTATTCCAATTCTCATTTCACAAACGTCACTATTCCAACGCTTGGTTCACAAACATCACTATTTCGACGATACCTCTTAATGTCGCTATTCCAACGACACTCCCTAAACATCACTGGAGCGACGATTGTTGGCGGGATTAAAAAATTTGAGAAAAATTGGGGAACTTTCCAACAATATGTCAAAACTGTCAGAACTAAAGTGTCAGAAAATTGACCATATTTACTAGTGAGAAGAAGCAAGAAACTGTCGAGGAGGCAAGCCACGCAGTGGAGGATCATCACGTCGCATTAGAAGCAATGATCAATCAAGTGCACGGTGACCTGCCAGAGGTCACTGTACTTGCATCAGAGACACTAACAACAAAGTTAGAGATCCTGGTCATTGTGCTAAAGGAATCATGCATAGATATTCAAACAATCTAGGAAGAGTTTGAAAAATAGATCGTCGAGCTATAAATTAAGCTCCATCCTGAGACACCATTGGAGGCTCGAGCGCAGTACGCAACAAAGGTATTGGCAACCAAAAATAATGTAGCAGCACCAATGGCCGAATATGGAACGCTCTTCGATGAATCCATGAGAATTTAGACATTTGTTCAGAACAGCTCGATGGTCTAGCACCTAAGAAATGAGCTTCCCATCAAAGAACAACAGTTTACTGAGATCAGGATAGCGACGCCAACATTAGTAACAACGCAGAGGCTTGCGTGACTTCATGAAGGAAAGAAAATTCAAATAGAGATTGAGGACCTACACCACCATGAGTAGCTACTAGAAACAAGGATGCAACCTTGGGCTAAGGAAGCCCTACATCTCTCGTATAACCTTGATAGCACCCTCAAAGGCTTGTAGCAAACTTAATGAAGAATTAATTTGGCAGCTGAGGGGCTAAGAACAAAAAAATTGGTCAATGAAGTGTAGAGTGTCGTTGCATATAGTTTTGAAGTAATATTGGCACTCGAAAGCGTAATCGAAGCATTGAATGCGAATATCAAAGAAACCACCCCACAGTAACTCAGGATGAGTCACGAGATTGTGTTTGGGGTCTATTGGAGTGAGGTCCCCTGGGGTGTACATTTTTTGGGTTAATTTTGTCTAAATTTTGTTATACGTGTTGCGCACAAATTGTTAAAGGGGCTTTGGGGTGGGTCAAAGTCCCTTAATTATTGTAATGGGCTTAAAGGGAAAAAATATGAGTCTCAAACCATGGTTTGGGACCATGGTATGTGCTTGTCTATGATAGTATAAATATGTAAGGATTGAGTCGAGTAAATATATCACATGACATGATGTATGTATGTTTTGATTAATTCTTTGATCTGAGTCTAGGTGTGTCTGGGTAGAAAGGCTTCTGTTGGCTGTGTGCGTGGAGACCTAAGTCCTGAGTTGTGTGTGAACATGGCTGCTATGTGCACAGAAGATAGATTGTACTGAATTGAAATATATCTTAATAAATAAGGCATTTTTGGCAAACTCAGATTCTTATGTGATTTGTTGTTTTGATTATCTATTATTTATTGTCGATTTGTTCTGTTACTGTGTATTTACTTATGTTAATGGTTAATTGCATCTATGCACAAATTATTCGATGTTAATTGAGTAGATATGAATGAAGTATACTATGTGCAAAATATATTGAAGTATTTTATGATAATCTTTGAAAGGGTTAGATCTATTGATGCAAAAATCTGTATAATATCTGCACTAAGTATGATTAGGGCCACCACATCAAAAGCTTCCTCGGGGTGTGGAAACCTGGTTACATCACCCCCCAATACTACTTCGGGTGAGACTTTTATCTGCGCAAGCAGATCACTGCCAAAAGGGCCAATAGTTGGAGGGTTTTGTTGGTTGCGTGATAACTTCAAACCTGGGTCAGGTTGCCTCAAGCCAACAAATATCTCTCCTCCAAGTCATCAAGAATGTTCCCATTTATAATAAATTCATCAAATAAAAATGTATTTCAATCCCATGAAGGAAGATAAGGGATGCCCCTACCATCAATGTTATTGGACAGCTAGCTGACCTGATGCTTAGGCGGGTAATCATCCCTAAGTATTTAGATCCTAGAATACCATTGGTAGATGTAAATATAATTAATATTGTAGTTTCAAACACTCTCATCGATATATGAGCTACAATTAATGTCATGAGCAAGGAAACTATGTTTAAGCTTGACTTCCAAGAGTCCTTGAGGAAAACCATTTGCTGGAAAATGCACAGTAGATCTAGAAGGAATAATTGAAGATGTAATGGTCTCCATATACTCCTAGGAATATCCAAAAGACTTCCTTGTCCTCCAGAATAAAATAAATTTCAATGGTTGTCCACTCATTCTAGGGAAACCTTCGTTAGCTATTTTTGATGCATATATTAACTATAGGGCTAGAAACATAACAATTATGTAATATTCCAAAATTTGCATGCAGAAAATTGGAATATGAATTTTTGTTGATTTCACTTAGGAGAAGAGAGTATCTGAATGGAGGGAGTCGGCCTATCCCAATGCCAATAGACTCCAAAATCTATTAGACCCCCGCAAACCAACAATGAGTGCAGCTAGGATGGTTGGATAAGGTGATGGACTCTAAAGGGCAGTAAGCCAAGTACAGATATCAGTCCCTCCCCCAAAATATGTCTGGATTGGATCAGGAAAAAGGAATGAATGGAAGAAGGGCAGGCGTGAATAAGCGAGTGTGCGTAAAAAAGACGTGGCAATAATGAAAAATATTAGTTATTTTAGATTAAAAAGCCTCGATGAATGCATTTTTGAATGGAAAAAACCTCGTTGTCCCCTTAGCTGACTGAATACATTTCAAGTTATTTCTTTGAATTTAGGCCTTCACCTTATCTGTGTGATTCATTTCAGTTCATTGGATGATGGAAGAACCAGGCATGCCAATCTTTTCCCTTTGATTTAGGGAATAAATGGGTAAGGAGGCCCATGCATAATAAGAATCTAAATAAAATCCCTCATAGTATGAAAGGGGATCATCATTGGAGTTGGATTTCACACCCTCATGTGTGAACAAGATCATTTGCAGGTGGACAAGGTCAAGTTTGACCAAGTCAACAGCGCTGGGATAGGAGGTGGAGAACACTTAGAGAAACAACGCAGTATGAATGGGAAGATGTTTCTTTGGCGAAGGAAACCCTAATGAGTGGGACCCATGGTGAGAGGGATCTCACTTGTTTAAAATGAGGGCAATGCAGCCATTGTAATTCATGTTGAAGATTATTGATTTCTTGTCAGTTTAGACTTTGTGCATTCTCTTGCTGTTTAGTAGAGTTGTAGTGCTACTTAGCACAAGGCATTCATGTTTATGAGTTCCTTCTCCTTTCAAGAGAGGCCTCTTGAGGGATTTTCTCTTCATTTTCTCCACATTCAGGCTTGAGACCAAGCATCCTCCTTTAGCTATAGCTTTATTCCTGTAGCAGGAAACGTTGTGTTGCAGGGTGTTGCAGTGGAGGTTCTAAAACACCACTTCCGGAGCTATTTTTTCAGAGGAGGGAGTATCCTTACCTTTGGAGGATCAGTGAGGGAGCATTTGAGCTGATTCCCATCATATTTGGCATCAGGCCAACCATTTTTCATCACCTACAGTGCAGTCCCTCTCATTGACTGCGTTATTTTCATTGAATATCTACAGTGAGGGTTGCAGTATTGGTTTGGAGGGTCAGATCTTCAGTGTTAGGATCAGCCTTTCACTTGGAAGATCCCTTGGAGGGGGTCTATTTAGCTTGTGCATCATCTACATCCAGCTCCATCCAGTTCTTGAGTTGCAGCTGCTACTGAGCCCTGCTACTCTGGCATTTTTGCCATTTTGTATATTTCAACCAATCCTTCCAGGATTGAATTGATATTGTTTTCCAGGGGTTAGAGATTTGATCCCCACTTTATTTGAGCTATAAATTTCCATATCTATGTATTGACATCATTTTTCAGCAATTACTCTATAAATACTGCGCTGCCATAGCCTAGGGCTTTCTATATGTAGCAGTGTTCTTCATTTTCTTGTACATGTTCTATTGAGGCTTGCATTTCCTAACTTGAGTGATTGTTTCCTCAATGATTTGTACTCTCTTTACTGCTATAACATCACTTGTTGGCTATTTACATCTTCATGTACTTAGGCTCATAAAAATAACGTTGTTTCTCTATTTCTTGTTCCTACTTTGTGTCAGTCCCTTCATTGGGCACTTTTTCAAGACAACTAGGTGTGGGAGACCTGTTTAACCCACCTAGAGGGATTTATTTTGAGCCTCCTCTTGGATTTCAGTCTTAGATATATTGATATAATGGATCCAGGTCTTGGTTTCAAATCTTGTAGCATCCATTCCTGGAAAATGCCTTTTCCAGTCATGCCTTGCTAGCAGATCCCATTTTTGGATATTACAGTGGTATCAAAGCATGATATTTGGCTCAGCCTATGAGTTTTAGCCATAAGAAGATTGAAGAGATCAATATGATGAAGAGGATGAGTTTACTCTCATCATTTTTCAAATCCATAAAGGACCTCTCCAAGGAGGTCAAGAAGATGGAAGAAGGAGAAGAGGAAGGACCATGCACTTCCTATTCTCAAAGAGAAGATGCATGAAGCATTAAGAACACTTGGAATTCGAAATTCTAAGTGAGTACCTTGCTGAATACAAAGCTAAACATATATTCTTTCATGCCTTGCTACCAGATCCCATTTTTGGATATTATCGTGGTATCAAAGCATGATATTTGGCTCAGCCTATGAGTTTCAACCATAAAAATATTTAAGAGATCAAGATGATGAAGAGGATGAGTTTACTCTCATCAGTTTTCAGATCCATAAAGGACCTCTCCAAGGAGGTCAAGAAGATGGAAGAAGGAGAAGAGGAAGGACCATGCACTTCCTATTCTCAAAGAGAAGATGCATGAAGCATGAAGAACACTTGGAATTTGAAATTCTAAATGAGTACCTTGCTGAATACAAATCTAAACATAGAGCCTTCAAGAAGACTGTAGCTTTACCACAATTTATTCAGCTGGAAGAAGAGAGAAGACCCCACATCTATGGGATGATGAGAGGCAATAGATTTATATTGTCCACCTTTGATGGATCACTCACATGTGCAGCAGAGATTTGGGTGAAGAGGCTAGAGGATTTCTTCCTACTACATCCTGTAGTAGATAGAAAGGCTGTAGAAATGGTAGCGTTGCACCTTGAAGGTGAAGCAAATACTTGGTGGCTCAGCCATTGGAGCCATGCAAGGGTATCTACTCTTGCTGAATTTTCCCGAAGGATGATCAGAATATTTGGCCAAAGGAGGGAAGATCCATCACCACCAGTTGAAGAGGCATGTACTAGCGCTGTTGAGACCATGGAGGAGTAGCCTTCATCTTCAACAGTTTGGGAAGCCAACACATATGAGGAGGAAACTCTTGCAGCCTTGCAAGGAGCTTCCAAATTTCACCAAGGTATGCTTAAATGTCCATCTCTTATCATTTTAGCAAACATTATGGATGGGTCCACATCATTGCATACTGTTGAATTAAAGCAGTAGGACTGCACTGCGCTGTACAAGAGCAGTGATGTAGAGAAGATAAAACATTCCTCATGGGAGAATTCAAAAAGAATCTTCATTCAGGAAGCCATGAAGGGAGCAGTAAGAAGGAGTAGACATCTCGAGATAAGAAATTTTTTCTCCTCTCTAGATGACACTCTCTCAATGAGCATGCCACAACTCAAAGAGAGACTTCTACTTGCAGCAGATCCAAGACCTCTTTGGTTTTGGAAGGCCATGCATGAAGAGGAGATCTCATGGAGATATTTCATTGGAGATGCACTTCAACACATCATGGAGTGCAAGGTTTTTCAACATTTTGAGGAGGGTCTTTCCTTCTCACACTTGGATCTTCGTGGATTCGAGGAGGAGTAGATAGATGATGCAGGACATCTTCGGATGGATAACATCTCTCATGATTATTTTGGACATTTCCTGAGCCATGCACATCATGATGGGAGGTTTTTTCCTACCACCTATTTGGGTCCTTATGGGATCAAATTGTTCCTTGGGAAGATTTCATTTCAAAATCCCATGAAGTGCAGAAATTTGATTTGGGATGATGGTGGCCCTCATGAGAGGAGTACCAAGAGGGAGGATGGAAGGAGACATCCACAATTGGTTGAGTGGATGTGGATGGAGAGCAATAATCCGGTGAGCTACTTGCAAATTTATGATACTGGGTAGTAGGAGGCTTGGCTGCGCTAGTTACTCTTGAAAGAGTTTGGTCATCATCCTCTTTCTAAGGGTATGTTGCAGGATACTTGCATCTTTGAGCAGCAGATATTATGGTTGCATGGTGTTGATATGATCTTCATATCATTCATTATGTTTTCATCACATTATTTGTATGATGAAATTATGAGGATGCAGAAAAATATTTTGTTGCTTTGCTTGTTCTTGGGAGAGCAAGAGCAGATTTTCTCTCACACTTTGCATAATGTTGCAGGAGGAGGAGATGGCATTATCTCCTTGGCCTTAGATGATCAAGAGGTACTTCCACCTTGGGAGGAACTTCTTATGTGTAGCAGCATTATGGGAGATGTCTTTGACAAACAGCATGTCAAAGAATGGAGCTATGAGTTGGCAAGACCTTATTTGTAGGGGCCAACAACGATGTCACTTGAGAGCTTGGGGTTATTGATGGAGTGTCCCCAAGATCACTTCAAATTTGATGTACTTGGTGGAAAAGGAGGAGGTGAGAATGATGGAGTAGTGGATGGAAACATCTATTACATTGCTATGATATTATTTTCTATGATCTTCTTGACTTGGATTTCCAAGTATAAGGAGGGTGATCTTCATGCAGCATATGGTTCATTCCTCTTCATGGGAGTGTGTCATACCAGTATGGAGGAGTCATTCATATACATATGTATCATATTACTCTCAAAACATGGTAAGAATATTGTTTTTGAATCCATGGATTATCTAACACAATATTTGGATACTCTTACCATTCATATTCAGTGCATTGCTCCATAAGAGGGCAAGATTTTCATTGAGCTCCATGGTCAACATTGGGCCAAATTGTATGATGGAGACATCCATCTATTATATGGCCTTGGGGCAAGTGTTTTCTTTCATGTATGTTCAGTTTATGTACCTAGCCATTTGCTATTTATCAGTAGATGTCATGACATACATAATTATCCATGTAACGCAAAACAACTTGCCATGTAATTTTCTGAAGCAATAGTTTGGAAAACTGCTCTGTCACTGTTGGGAAAATTGTTGGTACCTTCTTACACCACATGAAACCTTCAACATTTTCCTCATTTTTTTGCTAATCATGATTTCATTTGCTGATATGGATCTTATTTGTATTGGAATCATGATTGGGATAGAGACACATGAGTTGGATGTGTCCTTTGGGGGAGATGATTCCCACACTTTTTGCATTGCATGTTCTAATGGGAGCCTAAGAGGAGATATGGCCATCACTACCAAAAACTTGTTTCCTTTTGTTGAGGTGGGCCATATGATTGTTGGGATTCCATATGGTGATGTTTTCCTATCCATCTCATATGGGTTGGTTTGGGCCAGCTTGATTCGCAGCATTAGAGGAGAGATCTTTGGGGATCTAGTCTTCATCTTGCCACTTGAGGGAAATTATTTTGCAGCCCAGGATCAACATTTTCTCTACACTTATCATAAGTGGAGAAGAGGAAAACGTGGGGTAGGCTTATATTTCTACCATGTTCAGATTTTCAGCCCACCTACATTTCATGAGCTCAAGGTGGAGGAGAATTTTCAGGAGTTGCCATGTTGGGAGGTAACTCATTTTGTATGGATTATTGCTTGGGGATGGAGGATCCACTTGGGGAAGATTTTTTCCCAATAATTTTAAGTCTCCATGCCTTGGGAGGAAACTTCTCAGTTCTATCCTTGCAGTTGCTTGAGGACAAGCAACATTTGGGAGGGGAGGACTGTAATATTCAAAAATTTGCATGCAGCAAATTGGAATATTAATTTTTGCTAATTTCACTTAGGAGGAGAATAAATGGGTAAGGAGGCCCATGAATAATAAAAATATAAATAAAATCCCTCATAGTATGAAAGGGGATCAACATTGGAGTTGGATTTCACACCCTCATGTGTGAACAGGATCATTTTCAGGTGGACAAGGTCAACTTTGACCAAGTCAACAGCGTTGGGATAGGAGGTGGAGAACACTTATAGAAACAACGCAGTATGAATTTGAAGAGGTTTCTTTGGTGAAGGAAACCCTAATGAGTGGGATCCATGGTGAGAGGGATCTCACTTGTTTAAAAGGAGGGCAAGGCAACCATTTTAATTCATGTTGAAGATTATTGATTTCTTGTTTGTTTAGACTTCATGCATTCTCCTGCTGTTTAGCAGAGTTGCAGTGCTGCTTAGCACAAGGAATTCCTGTTTAGGAATTCCTTCTCCTTTCAAGAGAGTCCTCTTGAGGGAGTTTCTCTTTATTTTCTCCACATTCAGTCTTGAGGGCAAGCATCCTCCTTCAACGACAACGTTATTCCTGTAGTAGGAAACATTGTGTTGCAGGGTGTTGCAGTGGGGGTTCTACAACACCACTTCTGGAGCTATTTTTTAGAGGAGGGAGTCTCCTTACCTTTGGAGGTTTAGTGAGGGAGAATTTGAGCTGATTGCCATCATCTTTGGCATCAAGCCAACCATTTTTCATCACCTACAGTGCAATCCCTCTCATTGACTGCGTTATTTTCATTGAGTATCTGTAGTGAGGGTTGCAGTATTGGTTTGGAGGGTCAGATCTTCAGTGTTAGGATCATCCTTTCACTTGGAAGATCCCTTGGAGGGGGTATATTCAGATTGTGCATCATCTATAGCCATCTCATCTAGTTCTTGAGTTGCAACTGCTACTCAGCCTTGCTACTCCGAGATTTTTTCCATTTTGTATATTTCAGCCAATCCTTCCAGGATTGACTTGATATTGTTTTCCAGGGGTTAGAGCTTTTCTCCCCACTTTATTTGAGATATACATTTACATATCTATGTATTGACATTATTTTGAAGTGGTTACTCTATAAAGACTATGCTGTCATAGCCTGGGGCTTTCTATATGTAGCAATGTTCTTCATTTTCTTGTACATGTTCTATTGAGGCTTGCATTGCCTAACTTGAGTGATTGTTTCCTCAAGGATTTGTACTCTCTTTACGGCTATAACATCAATTTTTGGATATTTACATCTTCATGTACTAAGGTTCATAAAAATAATGTCGTTGCTCTATTTCTTGTTCCTACATTGCTGCAGTCCCTTCATTGGGCACTTTTTCAAGACAACTAGGTGTGGGAGCCCTGTTTAACCCACCTAGAGGGATTTATTTTGAGCATCCTTTTGGATTTCGGTATTAGATATATTGATCTAAGGGATACAAGTCTTAGTTTCAAATCCTGTAGCAGCCATTCCTGGAAAATGCGTTTTCCAGTCATGCCTTTCTAGCAGATCCCATTTTGGGATATTACAAATTACAGATGGAAATTCCTAAAAACAACTCATAATATATCCCCTAGTTAAAACTCTCATTGAATTTTATTTTCGTACATGGGTAGAATAATAACAACATGATCATGACCTCTCATCACCCTATCCTATGTGTACCATAAAAACAACCATCAACAACAAGCAAGCTGATGAAGATGACTTAATTGAGAATTTAGTGAAAAATCAATATCCTACTATTATGAAAATTGATGGGCTAAAAGAGGAGTTATCTGTAGGACAACCTAGTTTTTATAATGAAATTATATGGGAAGAATTATTGAATTTTGATTCTGATAAGAAAAAAACATAAAATTGGTGGAAATCATCCACTCCAAACTATTAAAAATAAGCTCCTTAATTTCATTTAATCAAGAGCATAAATTGCTCACTATCTTGAGGAAACACATTAGTTCATTTCCATGGGATTACAAATTTATGAAAGGTATACATCCTTCTATATTCACCCATCCATATAAGTGAGAATAAGATCACAATCCCATTTTCCAAGTTCAAAGGTAAACGATTCCTGCTTTAAACGACATTATCAAGGAAGAATTGAAAAAACTAATTGAAACATGATTCATCTATACCATTTCAAATAGTGAAGGGCTATGTCCTTTGGGTATTGTTCCCAAAAAGAATGGAAAATGGAGAATTTTTGTCAATAAAGCCACAAGGAAAGATTATTTTCCCTTTCCCTTCATTAAACAAGTCCTTGATGTACTTGTTGAGAAAATTTTATTTTTATTTTTGTATGGGTTTGGTAGATATAATCATATCAAAATTAGTCTTGAAGATTAGGATAAGACAAATTTCACTTTTCCTTATGGATTTTTCTCTTATAATGTTGTCCCATTTGGCTTATGTAATGATACTGCCACTTTCTAAAGGGTTGTGATTAAACTTTTCTAATCATGTAAATGATTTAACATAAATTTATATGGATGATTTAACACCCTATGGGAATTACTTTCAAGAATCTCTCTCCAATATTATCAAGGTCTTGCAAAGATGTTTGGAGATGAATCTCTCCTTAAGCTATGAAAAAATCTTATTCCTAATGAATGAGGGAGTTGTCTAGGACATTTCTTCTCCTTGAAGGATTTTCAAGTGGATCCTAGTAAGGTATAAATCATCAAACACTTTATTTTACCTAAAAGATAAGGAGATGTTAGAAGATTCTTAGGCCTTGTAGCATACTATATGATGTTTATAAATTATTTTGGTAAAATTTACTCTCCCTTGTTTTTCGTACCGCACAAATATGCTTATTTTTGTTGGACATACCCATGCTAAAAATCATTTGAGAGCATAAAGGAAATTTTAATAAAAATACCTATTCTTAGAGGTCCTAATTGGCCTTTTCCCATTCACATTCACACAAATACATCAAACATGGAAATTGTAGCATATTTCAGTCAAATTGAGGGTAAATTTTCATATGCAATCTACTTCAATAATAAGAATTTGTCAAAGGCCGAATTAAATTACACTATAACTGAAAAATAATTCCTTAATGTTGTAAATTCTATGTATACGTTTAGACATTATATTACTAGTTACCAAGTCTTTGTACATATTTACCATGTAACAATTAAATATTTAATTAACATACCAAAAGTAAGTACTCTGATAACTAGGTGGCTATTACTTTTACAATAGACTCATTTAACCATTGTTGACAAACCAAGGAAATAAAATGTTGTTGCATATTTCTTGTCAGGATTAACCTTTTCTACAAAGGAAGGGTTGGTTGATGATAAATTTCTAGATGTGCATATTTTTGTCATCTCACTTCTGTCTTCATGGGTTTGCTAACATATTCAACTATATAGCCACTGACCAACTCCATCCTCACTTGTCTTCAAGGGATAAATGTATGATCATTAGAAAAAGTCCCTCCTATACAAGGATTGTGGAAGCCTCTTCAATTTGGGACCTTATCAAGTTTTAAGAATATGTATGAAGGAATATGAGGCTTATGATATCCTCGTAGCTTTTCATGATGGAACTTGTGGAGGTCATTTTGTTGCAATAAGGACAACCTACAAGACCTAACAAGTATGATAATTTTGGCCAACTCTTCATAAATACGCCCAAATATACGCTATATAAGGAAGGATGAAATGACCCTTCAACCTCAAGTGTCTTTTGAGCCGTTTGAGAAATGGAGCATGGAATTAATTGGTCCGATTGATCCCCCATACAAATAGAACAAGTACATCATTGTATGCATTAATTACTTAACTAAATGGGTTGAAGAAAAATCTATAAACAAAACGATATAGAAAACTTTAGCTAAGTTCTTAACGAATAATATTTTCTACAAGTTTGATTTTACAAGAGAGTTAGTGACATATCAAACCACCAAATTTACTTCCAACTTGACTGAGGGAATAATGTAGCAACATCACATTCGTCATCGTAAGCCTACTCCTTACTACCCCCAATAAAATGGGAAGGTAGAGGTCACTAATAGAGCGTTAAAGAACACTCTTACTAAGGTAAACAATGGTAGTAATAAATACTAGACAAAAAAGCTTGTTGAGGTCACTAAGGCCTACAATACATACTTGGAAAATCATCACTAGTATCACTCCCTATGAGCTACTTTATGGAAAGAAATATTTGTTACCAATTGAGTTTGAATACAACAATTTGAGTATGGCATCTCACATATACCTGAATTTGACAAACGCACAAACTGAAGGGATAAAACAACTAAATGCCTTGGATGAGTACAAGATGCAAGCCTTGTTATATACTGAGGTAGTCCAACTACAAAGGAAAATATTCCATGATAGATACATTAGAACCAGAGCCTTCCAAGAGGCTGATTGGGTTGTCTAATGGCCCTCATTATTGAAACAATAATGTTTCAACCTCGAAGGTCTTGGCTTTAATTATCAACACAAGGTTCATACAAACTTAAGATGGGTCAACATTGTATGTGTATTAGGCACTATCTTCTTCCTTTTTCAATTATCATATAGGTGGAAGGTGTTAGGTTCCTATAATAATAGGGATCATAATTTTGAATTGGATATGTTTAAGTCTTGTAATATTGTACATACCTTTTCATTTCTGCAAATGTTTTTTATATTAAAAAATGAAAAGAGGGTATGTCCTAAAATAATAATCAAAGGACCAAAAGAAAGAAATATAAAAAAAGATATAAAATATGAACCCCATAAAAAGAAACAAAAATAAATTCTGAAAGTGTTGCACATTCAAATGCCACTACTCTTAGTTTACTTTATGCAAATAAAATTGTGTACAACTTGTCCAAAATGCCACAATTCATGATGATCATGCAATATAATCTTGATCATTCATGCCTTTAAATTTTATTTCATGATAGTTAGTGAATAAATATCTGACCAAACCATTTAATCTTGGTATATCAATAGTTAGGTAGAGAATAAAAATGAGCTCATAAGATTAATCTGATCCATTGGAAGATATAAGGTTAGAAATGAGTTAGTTTGCTTATCAAAAGAAAATAAAAGGTTTAGCAAGCTCAAATGTAGGCAATAAAGGAAATAAAAAATGTTAGGATGAATAAAAGGGTCGGTAGAGTACTTTTCAAAGATTATATAACCCTCATTATGCTTATCCATTACCAAAAACATTTTCTAACATCTTCCCCTTGATAAATCCCTTTTTCCTCTCTTGGAAACCATTTCCACTTGCTAAATCCCTTTTTCTTCTATTGGAGAGCATTTCCCCTTATCCTAAATTCCCTTCTCCTCACTAAAACCCCCTTTCCCTTGCTAAAGCCTCCTTTCCCCTTTAAATAAAACTTTGTGTTTTCATAAAACACAAAACCCACTTTTTCAAAGTTTGAAAGCACGAAATATTAAGTGGACACCCATTTTGACCTAAGCTTTCCACCTAATATATTTCTTAACCTCCCTCTTAAAATATTTCATAAACCCCCATTTCATTTTACAACTCCGCACATCTATTCCAAAAACCACTTTTTATTTTAAACCCTCCGCCTATCTATTACCGACCCCACCTCTCATTGAAAACTCCCAACTCCTCCTACTGCTCGATCACCATTGATCAGATCTAACGGCCTCCAAACCCTTTCACATTCCTAGTTGTTCGAAGTTTAAAAAATAGGGGGGTGTGAAAAAGGAGGTTTCATCCCCCCGCTCTCCTGCCATGCGATGCTTCCTCATTCTATTGCAGCCCCCCATTCCCAAACCAGTAAGACAACTTTCGCTGTGTGATAAACCATCAAATCACTTCCAAGGTGTGTGAGAAACCACCAGTATTTGAAATAATAGAACCCCCGTGCCATGCGATAAACCCCATTTTTCAAAAATATACAATAGCCCCACAATACCGTTATTTCCTTATTTTTGTTGATTTGTGAAAGAGACCAAAAGCCATTTCCAACCAAAATTGAAGCCCGACTACTACTTGGACCCCTTCTACAACCACATCTTCGGTATTCCAAGTAGTTTTGAATACCCGAAACCATCAAATAAGCTTATTAATTCAATAATTGAACCAAATTGATGGCTTCCCAAAGCATCCAAAATGTAAACCCTTTGCAACCACCCCTATTAGATGTCAACCATACTCCTTTGGCCGATAAATAATTTAAAATAAATGACACTATGAATGATAACAACCTTCTGGAGCTCCACTACTGGAGCCATGACAAATTTTCTGATTAGGCAAATGATATATATATGTGGGACTCTAACCTGCCCAAATACACATTTCCACATACCTACCAATTCCTTAAAGTCATCAGACCATGCCAGCTTAGCTATTTTCCAAATGAAAGAGCCATAGTCACCCCTGAGCAAGAAATCATAATTACAATCACTGCTCAATCCATTAACCAAATGCTGCATATGCTATCACAACCAGAGGGAGTGCCTTTCTCCATTGAAACCCTTACTGAGCTTTACCTATATTTTCCTAAAAGGTTTCAAATATTTCAGACTTTCCTCCCTCAATCAATACAAACTCCTAAAAATAACCCACCATACTCAGAACGAACCAGGAAAATTGTGACCATGTTGTCTTGTATTTCAGGATATTTCACTGATGAGTGGGTAGATGAATCCACCATTGGTTTCCTCTCTACATTTTTCCCAAGCCAACCTCCATCTATACCTTTCAACTTTGCCCAATTCCTGGAAGATACCGTGCATGATGAACTGATAAAACTACAAGAAGGAGTGTTCAAATACTGCTCAGTGTTATTCCATTTTTTTCATATATTTTTAATTAGAAAGGTTTGCAGTTATCCTACAAAAACTTGACTCAGAGGGTAATCCTCAGTCTGTAATCTTTTGGACATCCTTGATCAGAAAGGATTCCAATGAATTTAGTTTCAAATACTTTATTGATTCTTTTGTGTACCCAGTGGTTAATATGCTTAACAATAGTATTCAACCTAGAATCAGTGATGAAATAAAAAATGTTCTACAGTTATATGATCAGAGCAAGATAGGAAACTGGTATTTATACCAGAATCACATAGAGATCGGAGTGTATGGAAGCCAACTAGTTCCTTATAAGCTTCCCAAATACCTCCCAATGAGGATATTTTCTTTAGAGTACATCAAGAAGATCTTGAATTTTGATGAGATAAATTTCCTTTCAGCCAAAAATAAAACTTAGTTCAAGATAAAAAACAACTAGGTCCTCTTATATGCAACAGTAGGAATGCTCAAAAGGAAGTAGAAAGATGATTACAAGAGTTAAAGTTCAACAGTAGTTTCAAATGGTCATATGACCCCTTGGGTGTCATAAGTAAATTGAGAATTAAGTTTAAAATTACCTCTTTCATCCATGAATATAAGCCTGAAATTGAGAAATATTCCAACCATTCATAGTGGTTGCAAAACACTCTACAGGAGGTGGAGAAGCAGCTTGATACTAGCTCCATCTTGCTTACTCTAGAACCAAAGGATAGAAATTCAAAAATGGCTAGAGAAGAAGGATCTTATTCAGCAAAAACTACATCTGATAGTAAATTCAAGCTCATGTACAGAAAGAAGAAAAATCTAAATTCAGTGATATATCAGGAAGAAATAATTGAACTAGAGACATAAATTGTTATCAGGGTGATGCACCTACATCACATATAGAAGAAACACCTCTTCCATCATCTTCCAGGGCATAAATCACTTAAAAGCAGAATAGTGCAGATATTTCAACATTCAGTAAGCCAATTGAGAAAGAAAAGGATATCATTGAGAAGTATAAAGAGATTAAAATTAAAAATGAAGCACTGAAGGATGCTACATATACACAATAGTGGAAGCAAACTCCCAGTGATCAGAGTAGGTTGCTTTCAGCTTTTGAACTCAAGACAAAGACAATGCATATGACATTCATACAGCCGAAAGTACAGGCCCCCAAAAATTCAAAAGACTATAAAAAGACAATATTTGAATTTCCTTTCAAGGAAGTGCATCCAATAGACCAAATTAAATTCCACAATTAGGTAGGAGAAATGATATACTCGACCATGGCACATAAATCTCTAAGTTTCCAAAAGTTTCAGAACTCTCTAGAAAATGTAAGGTCACAGTTACAACTAGAGAGAGCCTCATCAAAAGCAAAGGACAACAAGATTAAGTCACTAGAAGAGTTGGTAATTGAGATTGGTTATAATCCAACTGACATCAAAGCAGCAGAGGAACTTATAAAGAATAAAAATGCAGACATAGTTGCACAAAAGAAATAGTTAAAATTAAAAGCTACTGAGCATCCAAAAACCAATGAGGTTTTGGAGACAAATAATGAAAAGGATGAGATGATGAATATAATAATCCAGTTGACAACTCAACTAAAGGAAATGGAAATAGAAATGGATAAACTTGCACAGGAAAAGAAAACTAGCATGGAAGAAATTTCCGTTACTGCTATTCACATAGCATCTACATCATCTCCAGCATCTACATTAGCTCCAGTAACTACATCAGCAATACCAACAACCCATCCCACTAATGTGGATATTAAATTAATCAGAGCAATGAAAGATATTTCCATTCAGACTAGAGAGATTAACAAGCTTAAAGAACAAGTAAATAGCTTAGAAGATGGAAAGAAATTGGCAGAAGTAATGCAGCAAGTTGAAGTATAGAAAGCCAATAGATTGACTGGTCGAATCCACAAGCTAGAAAAGGAGTTGTCACTAAAATAAACTTTAGCACAATCAAAAAATAAATTGTGGGCCAATATAATTAACTCAGTTAATGATATTTGGCCTTCTATATAGATTATATTTTAGCCGAATGACTTGATAAATGAAGCTGGTGATGCAATTCAAAAGGCCAAAGCCAATCTTGGAAAGAAACCAGAGGAAGCCTCTGAAATAATCAAATTCCTTAATTCCAAAAATAAGTATGAATTAGAAGAGTTCGGGATAGCTGACGGAACAGAGACTATCCTAGAAGTGAATAAAGTGATTTCCAAAATAAAACTAATGTTATAGCTTGAGGAGAAATGTCAAACATTGGAACTCGTAGTGAACAGGTTTTTCAATAAGTTTGATGTATTAAAACAGAAGGGTCTGCCTAGTCCTCTAGTGATAAATGAAAAATTTATGAGACAAGAGTATTATGACAAGAAGTTAAGGGAAGTAGCCAAAGAAACTTCCAACATTTCATGAATGAAGGGCATTCCCATAGGCAAGGTGCTCTTTCAAACTTTAGAAAACTTCTTTTACCTCCAGCATGAGGTAAATCACCTTTTCGTAAATAAACCTACATTTTCTAGATATAAAGAGGCAGATGATATTTACTACAATATGATGAAGATCAAAATCCCAGATGAAGAAACCAAGGATAAATGGTGTGATTTACTATAAACGGTGAAAGAACATACAGGTGAAAGAATGCACAAATGAAAGAAGACAGATGAAAGAAACAAACAGGTAACAACAATCCAAGAATCAAGGCCAGATCTTAGTAAGTTGAAAGGTGTCACTATCTTTTTGCATAAAGATATTTTATTTTTCTAAAATAAATCCTAGTCAGTTGACAAGATATTTTTTGTAAAGTTTTGTATAAATACTTCATCAATTGAAGTATCAAGGGTCGGTCAAGTGTGGATTTCTGAATATTTTAGTAGATGAATTTTCTCTTTCCTACGGGTTATTGTACCAATTTCCAGTTGATATACTGAACCAGTAATAAAGAAACTTCTTTACATGATTCATCCGTTGAGCTATCTCAGTGAAGTATAAAATTTCAAATGTTCATGTTTTATTTCTAAGTATTCCATAAATTTCTATTTGTTCTAAATTTGAATGTTATAATAGGAATATTATTGCAAAATTTCTTAAAACTTACACTCTGCTTTTAACTGTTATACATTTTTTTGTTTTCTTCTGATATCCAGTTTAGAGAATTCTTAATTTCCCTCTGATCCCGATTGACCTCTTCATCCTTCTCCATTATCTAGTTTAAGGAATTCTGAATTTCTCCTTGATCCCGATTGAAAAATCACTTCACCATTCAGCCTTGAGATTTGATATTGCTCACCTATCATTCCGTATAACACTTTCATTATAATTTGATTCACTTATGCTTCAAAGCCCATTGACTCCATATCCCAATGGAAAGTTGGTAAGCACCTATTCATCTAAATCATTAATTCAACCAACCAACCAAAACCAATCAAAACCAATTCAAATTAAGCATATGTAACTAGTCTAAAATCTATTCAACAAACAAAGTTAAATCATATAGAGAGAGCCCTCTCTGAGTTTAGGAAGGCTAGATCCTAATCTCCAAAAGTGGTTTGTAGTTACCTATGATATTTCCTTTTAAGGCAAGAACAACCTTTGGAAATTTCAGAGTGATAACATATTGGTGATCATACTAGGGAAGAATCAGTCCCTAGTTAAAATAAATCTTAAAGGAAAAAAATTTCCTCATTTTTCACAATAAGGTTTTAAATGGTTGTTTGAATTTATCATGGAAAGTTGAAATTCTGGCTTCTAAAAGAACATATTATACTAGCGTTCATGCTGATCCACAACCTGCTATAATTTTCGATGATCCTGACAAAAATTTAAGAAAACCTAAAAAGGTAGAAAGTCAAGGAAGTAGTAGTGAGTTAATCAAAGAAAATTCACTTCCTAAGGAGTTATAAAGCATAGAGGATATTCAATTTGATTTATCATTTGAGCATTCTTTATTTCGTACCAAATCTAAAAACTCAGTCCATGATACAGTAATAGACCCTAATTTTATTCTATTTGTTGAATCAAAGAAGGATACTATACAACTTGATTTAGATCAACAGGTTCTAGATACTTTTGACAAACTTGATGCTTTAACCTCAACTTTGATAAAAGACATAGACGAAGCCTATTTTCAACAGTCAGTTGAATTAGCTGCCCTAATTGCTGCTACCCCTAAGATCTATACAGTATCTTCAGAAACTGTGAATACACCTCCATTCAGCTCCACATTACCTATAATATCCACCATAGGTCATTCCAAAAAATAATTCATACCTAAAATTCATCTCCAACCTAACGTTTTGAGTTCATCTTCAAAAGTTTCAAGTCCATCTTCAAGCACCACTGCTTTACCTCCCAGTCAAACTAAAATCTTAGCCATGACAACCAGATTTTCCCCTTTGGTATTACAAGCCCCTTTACATGCCATGCCACAAGATTACCAGAGTAAAAAATTTCAGTTCAATGGTACTGGTCAGTATACTGCTCAACAACATGTAATTAAAATGACAGACTTTTTTTGAGTTACATGAAATTGATGAGGTAGATGTACAAATGAGATTATTTGCACAAACACTAGCAGGAGATGTTAAAATATGGTTTAAATATTTACCTGCTGTCCATATTTCTGATTTAGCTTCTTTCCAATGATTTTTTATCAGTAGATGAGAAAGAAACAAAAACCCTCTCTAGATATTATCTGAATATGAGAACATTAGAAGGGCTCTTAATGAATCTGTTCAGGATTACTGTATTAGGTTTAATAACATTTACAATGAAATTCCAGTGAATATCAAACCTCCACCAGACTTAGCCCTAATTAAATTTCCATTTGGTTTTGTCAATGATATGTCCTATCCTTTAAGAGAAAGAAGCCCTGAAACTTTAGAACAGATGTAGAGTAATGCAGTTAGTGTAGAAGCTAACTTACTAGCTAAAAGAGCAAGGATGAGGAATGAGAGGAGAGTGACCATTAAGGAAGAACCATCCACTAAAGATGTTAAAATAGATAGTTTAGCCAAAAATGTAGAAAGGCTAATGGATAGACTAGAAAACATGGAAAGAAAACCTCAGTGGGAAAATCAACAAGGTCCCCAAATTAGAAACCCCAACTTTAGAAAAAATCCTAATACTGGTAAATCAAGAGAAGTAGTACCTCATCAATAGATTAGACCACCTTTCCAGGAAAATTATGCTGAAATTTCACAATAGCATGAAGAAGACCAGGACACCCAGATAAAATTGATGGGAATAAACAATGAAGATGCCATTTTTCTTACCTAGGAAGAACAAGAGTTGTACATGTTACATCAATTACAATTAGAGTCTAGAGAGTCCTTTGACTACAAACAAGGCTATGAATCTGCTATCTATGAATTTCATAAATAGTATAGCCTTAGAAGCAAAGAGAACACAGAGGTTCCTATTAAGAAATCAGTCCATACCCAAACTAAGAAAACAATAGAAGCTCCTATGACCAAAATTCTACAAATTATCCCTAGAGAAACTCAGAAAGCTTCCACACCAAATATTGTAGACATCACATCAACTGCTACTCAAACCATTCCAGACAAGGAAGTTGAAAACAAAACAGTTGGCACACAAACTGAATTACCAAGTGTTAATAAAGAAGGAAAAACCACACAAACCACAATTGGTAAAAATGAAATGATTAAATTAGACAAAACTCAAATGGAATTCAATATCAAAAGTGAGATAGCCAAATTGAAAATACCAGATCCTTTAACAAAGCTGGTGAAAAATGAATCATACAAGGCACAAATTACTGAAACATTAAGCATAGTTGAAGGTGAAGATGTCATCAACCTCAACGATGATCAACCTGAGTTATTATTTGGTCCTGAAGTAGATGGAAATCATTAACAATGGGGTGTCCCTCCATTCTATATTAGCTTAAACATTTGTGATAAAATATTACATAATGCTATGCTAGATTCAGGAGCATCTCATAACTTAATGCCTAAAGCAGTAATGAAAAAATTAAACTTAGACATCACCAGACCCTACAAGGACCTTTTCTCCTTTGATTCTAGTCAAGTCAAATGCCTTGGCCTGATAAAATATCTGTGTGTAACTCTAGTCCAGTGCCCGGCAAAGAGTATCGTTATGGACATAGTAGTTTTTGATATCCCTCCCAAATATGGTATGTTATTATATCTCTTATGGGGAGAAAAATTACAGGGATCACTACAATTAGACATGCCATAGGCTACCATTTTTGTGTTTGGTCATCAAAGGTAGCTAGATAGAGAAAATTTTATGAAATACATGGTAAGTAGTTTAGAAATACCACAAAATTTCCCTATCTATTCCATGCATTCTGATTTGGACACATTTATCTTATGTAATTCAGACAATGACAAAGATAAAATCACAGATGTAGAAGAAGAACATAAAGAAGTTGATTCTGAAAATATAACACATGAATATTTGTGGCATCTATATTTTGATGGCACTGTAAATATATTAGGAGCAGGAGCTGGAGTATGGATCTACAATTTAGAAAGTGATCATTCATAAGGACATGCTTTCAGATTAAATTTCAAATGCACTAATAACATGGCAGAGTATGAAGCATTTGTGTTAGGCCTTCAAATCGTAATAAAACTTGGAGCTAAAAGAGTTTCCATCATGCGAGACTCAGAACTCATTATAAAAAAAGTCAAGGGAGAGAACCTTGTTAATAACCTTAGACTTAGCTGTTACAGAGAAACCATCCTGGACTTAATAAGATGTTTCCTTGAGACTAACTTTACTGTCATTTCAAGAAAGCAGAATATGCAAGCCCATAGCTTGACCACTTTTTCCAGCACATGCAAGTTACCCTTTCAGCCAAATCATTAGTACACGGCAAAGGTAAGACATAGGCCAACCATATCTGATAATTTGAAGTATTGGAAAATATTTTCACAAGACTCACAAATTTATGATTTTATGAATTGTGAAGGAGAATTTCATAATTGTAATATAGACATTGACTGTACATTAGATTATACCATAAATAATGAAATAGATGTAAATGATGTAAATAAGAAAGAGCTAACTAAATTCACTAAATTAGAAATAGAATAATTAGAAACAATAGAAGTTGAGGAATTAATCAATGATGAATCAGAAGTTTTAAACCTCAAAGACAACATTTTTCCTAAGGGATTAGCCCCACTAGAAGACCTCTTTAACTCCAATGATGTAACTAGGAAACCTAAAATGGAGGCTCTAAGGTCAGATATAGAGGAATGCAACATAGAAACAAAGGAAAATCCCAAGCTTATCAAGATATCTAAGAAATTACCTCCAACTGAAAATTTGAAGTACATTAGCTTGTTTAAACAATTCCAAGATATCTTTGCCTGGAGTTATGAAGACCTCAAGTCTTATGATACTAACATTATCCAGCATAAGATACCAATTAAAGAAAATCAGAAGCCCTTTAAACAAAAGCTAAGGATAATTAACCATGTTCTTATGCCATTAATAGAGAAATAATTTAAAAGGATGTACGATGCTCAAATCATAACACCCATCAAATATTCTGATTGGGTCTCTAATTTAGTCCCCACTAGAAAGAAAATAGGAGAAATCATACTCTGTGTTGATTTCATAAACTTGAACAAAGTATCACTGAAGGATAAATATCCCCTTCCTAAAATGGACCACATTCTCTAGAAGGTAGTAGGGTCTGTTATTGCCTAAATCTACCTCAGGCTAAAAGAAGGCAGAGTTCAGGGTAACATCAAACCACGCTCAGTCTGGTAGCTAGCCCTAACAGATCAGGAGAGGGCTCTCTCCGGGTCAATCTCAGCAAAGATAATCAATGAGGCTTGAGATGACTTGAAATAAAAGCTGATTTTAGGCTAGGTGTATAGGTGAAAGAGTTTGATTTGATTTTGGGGGTTTTTTTTGGAATCAAAGGGAAAGGAAGATTTTGGGTTCGGGAAATGATCAGTTTTGCAGAGAGATGAATGGGGCAAGGAAGGAAATTATTTTGATGCTTCGAAATTGAATGAAATGGATAGATCAGACCGGTGAGGAGTTGAAGAGGGCAAGAGGCATTCAAGAATCCTCTTCAGACTGTTGAAAACATGGAAAATTAAACAAAACTTCAAGGCAGAGCACTGCTAATCTAATGGATTCCACCTTATCACTCATTTGTTTAATTTAAGAAGAAATAAGAAGGGAAATGATACACATGAAACTTAAATAAACTTACAATCCCAGAGAGAAACACACCATCAAAACATAGAGCCACATGGATCCCAAAGAGTGCTGCAAACCCTAGTCTATTCCTTTGCCAAAATTGTAGAGATGAAATGTACAATGAAGTGCCAAGCAATCCCAAGTGTCTAACCTGTGAAAATAACTGAGAAAATACAAGATATAGACAAGCCTAACTCATCCTCATGCCTCAAGGGGTCGATATCACCATTCTAGGAGTTTTTTCAACCATATCTAAACTAAGAACTGGAAAATAGGCAATGAAACAACTTGCCTCTATATGATAGGAAACTGATTCATTCACTTACATTTCACTTTTTGGTGAATGAATCTACTTGGATGAGTAAAAATGTGCCAAAATTACATCAAAGTCATGAAATTACATCAAGTTACATTAGGAGTTTCATATTTTGAGATAAAAATTCAAACTAGCCAAAACTAGGCGAAAATTTGAACTGCTGAGTGAAAACTAGGTCAAATTTCCCAATGCGCCGCCCCTGAAATCTCTGTGTGTAGCGCCACTTTGAGGCTGATTTTGAGGGCCTTCCCGAAGTCCAAATTGAGCAAAAGATAGCGCGTTGGAAATATTTTCCTATCTACTTTCCAACCCAAGTGGAATTTCTTAATTTGGTTTCCATTTTCCCCTCCAAAAATCCAATCTCCCAACACTGCTTCCTGTGTGTGCAAAAAGTGGCAGAAAGGCCATTTTTGAGGTGTTTTTGACCCTTTAGATAACCCAAAACTTGTCAAAATCCTTAGGTAATGGGTAGGCATGCATAATTTTTGATGAAAAATCTAGAAATGAAATTTTTTCCTTAAAAGGAGCTGCTAATTATAAGTGTGCGCCAAGTGGCGCTACGCGTTGGGCAGAAAAATCTGTGTTAAGGCCAAAAAAAATCAAAATTGACAAAAATTTTCCCAAATTTCTTGAAATTTGGGCTGAATGTCCACCATCAAGCACTATGCTAGGCCAAAGAAGCTTCAGCCAAAATTTGGAGTCTATCATGCCTTTTGCGACGCTTTAGGGCCTTCTTTAGTCTTGCTTTCAGGATCTTGATCCTCGCTTTGCAAACATGATTTTTGGCCCAATAATGATTCTTCATGTGCCTCAACATGTTATTTTCCTTGTTTTCCTTCTCTAACAGCTTTTGGTCACCTTGGTGCATGCAATTCGGTTGTAGAGTCACTGTGTTTCCTTCATAAGAGGTATCTGTCTCCATGTTTGCCAAGTCTATGTAAGGTCTATGTTGTCTTGTATGAGAATTTTGGTGTTTTTGTTTGGATTTCCAAATATGAGGTAATATGGGAGGGAATATGGAGGAATAGGATAATGGGAATAATGAACTTTCATCAAGTGAAATTTTCCTTTTGAAAACTATGATTTGATAAGTTTAGGGACAAGGGACAACCACTTGATTTATTGGGATAAACTTGGGATTTGAGGGAAATTCACAAATGGTATGGGGAAAATGGGAATAGGATAGGGATAATTGAATTTAGGGATGTAAGGTGAAATAGGAAAAGGGGACTATGGTGAGAAAATGAACAGTGAGGAGATGGAAAAAACAAGGTGGGGAATGGAAGAGTTTGACACAAAAATGAGAATGAGAATGGGAGAGAAATGATTGAATTTAGGAATTTAAGGGGATAGGGGATGAGCTGCTATGATAAGATAATAGTGAGGGGGTGGAAAAAACAAGGTGGAGAATGGAAGTGTTTGGCGCAAAACAAGTTTTAAAACCCTAGGAGCAATCTTAAAACAAGAGAATAGGGTTTTGAGTTTTTGTATTCAAATCTTCATAATCAATCTCATAATCAACACCAAATACTTGGTCATGAGAAATGGAGTGATTGCATGGAATTACTTGGACCAAGAGAAACAGGGAAAATTTGATGACTTGGAAGAAATAGCAATGAAGTTCTTTTCTGCCATGTGCGTCGCGCAACAACACAATGCGTAGCGCCACAACCCAATGCGTAGCGCCTTTTTGCAGGAGGATTTTGGAGGCCTTCCCTGTGTCCAAATTGGGTGTGGGATCACTCGTTGGAAATATTATTGAGTCTACTTTCCAACCCAACTATAATTTTTTAATTTGAAGTTCATTTGCCTTGTCAAAAATCAAATCTCCCAAGACTGGTGAAAATGAGCAGAATGAGGCTGCCTCAAGGTAGAGTGCTGTTGCAGTCAACTTTTGAAAGTCTTCCTCAGCTCCAAATTGAGCTCATGATAGCTCATTGGAAATATATTTGTGTATATTTATCATTTGACTCATCAGGCAAGTCATTTGGCCAACCAAGCTAGGAGAAATATTGATTTTCCCAAGGTCACTTCAGAGGTGCATCAATTCTCCAGAGGCAACTATATTTTTGACATTTCTCTAAAACCATGACACCTGTGTAAACATTGAAGGAGGTTTTTCTTCCTTGGCCTATTTTTGACAAAAACCTCTCTCAGTTTTCCAAAATTCATCTTTTATTTCTCAGAAACATCATTGGAGTAAAACATATCCCGATATGTGGAACAAGGGATTTGTCGAAATGAAGCAAAATGAAGGGGATAAGGGGCTTATAAATTCTTGAGAAAATTTTTGAAATTAGGGAGGGATGTTAGGAAGCAGGGGAAAGTGGAATTTTAGAGATTGAGTGAGGGGAAGGGGTCCAAAAGCGAAAAACACAGGCCTAGCCTAGAAAATTGCCAAGTTGTAGCAAGAAACTAGGGTTTGTGCGAAAATGAGGAATTTGGGGGATCTCAGTGATGGGAAGTGTTTAATAAGGTACATTAAGGATAGGGGAAGGTGTATGAACATCAAGATACAATTTTTGCTGATGATTTGACCATCCAAGATAAATTACCTTCAAAACCCTAGGAGAGGGAAATGAACCTTACCTAGGCACAACTGAAGCATGAACAAGGTGTAAAATGACCCAGTGGAACTTGACATGATGATGAAAACCCTCTGAATGATGGTACACTCAGCTGAATGGTGACATGGACCGAAATTTGGACAACTTTGAAAGGAGTGAAAACAAACCCTAGACCTAATACCTAGTGACCAAATTTTACTTGAAGACTCACTGAAATGACAAAATTTGACCTTGACACCTTAAAATAACTTTGTAAGAGCATGTTTGATCACTGGAGGAAGGCTGCAAAGGCTGAAACTAACATTGGCTCCAATGGGGATGGTAACTCCTTGGAGGTGCCAAGAACTACAGATCTTTGGAAAGCAGACAATGCCTTCATCCATTGGGCAATGGAGTCAAAAACTCAAGCTGAAATGCATGACTGAAAACTAAAGACTTGACGACACAAATAGACTCTTACTCAACTAAAAACTGACTCGATACTTAAAAACAATCGACAAACTGGAAATATGCTCAATGTGAAGCTTATTCAATACAACCTACTCTAGTTGTTCCATTCATCACCTGTTCAAGTGAAATGAAACAACCAATGTAACCAGGTAAGTATTCTAGCTGCTGTTTGAATTCTCCGCAAGTGCTCATTTATGAACAACAAGAGAGAACTACTGAAAGGCAACTCCCATGAAAACTTGTGAATAGATCCGTTGAATACTATGGATTCTCTATCCGCCTCCAAAAACACTGCATAAGGATCTTGAAATTCATGCTGCATAAGGATCTCAAAATGCACACTAGGACTTAGCTCATCCAATGGATTACTTCTCTTCTCCTCATACCATGAATGCAAACTTTGATCTGAGCTTTGTGATGAGACTCCTGCTGAAAATGACAAAGAGACCGGCTGCCGGATCAAGTTTGTATCAGTACACATTTCAAGCTTACATATAGTCAATGGAGAAAGACTTTGACTGCAAACATCATCCAACACATCAGCTATTGGATCGTGAAAAACTTGAAAAGACTGCTGCAACCCATTTTCTATTGTTTCTGATGAGATTACATGATTTTCTACAAGCTGCTCATTTGAAGATTTACTATGCAATTTACCCTTCAAAAACTGAAATGATTCAAAACAAAATGGTACGGAATCATCTTGTATCATTTGATCATATGTGCCAGCTTCCATGTCTTCATCTGCAACTTGACAATCAATGGCATTCGGGGGCTGCAAATCTGGATATGAGAAGTCTTGAACAAGGTTTTCATTGCCCTCAAGATGGTCCAGATCAAGACTTGTTGACAGTTGATTTCTAATTGCATGGAATTTGTCTCTGATGAACTGAAACGAATCAAAACAAAAAGGAAAAGATCCTTAACTTACTTCAAAATTTGTTGCACTTTCCTCATCATTGTCATAGCTGATATGCATCGGTTGATCACTGTACTCAAGCTGTTGAAAGTGAACTTCCTCCTTCCACAAACTAGTTGTTGATTTGTTTGCAAGATTATCTTCTGGTTGGAGAACATAATCATCATCATACTGATCAAACTGAGGCAAATCATCAGTATAAAACACATCATCAAGCATACATGTCAAATCAACAGATCTCTCTTCTCCAAGATGATCTATAAAACAATCATTATCAGATCTATGACAACTGGGATAAGAAACAAAATGCTTTGGATCAGCAACTTGTTCTTCTTCAATCATCGAGCCATGAGCTTGAACATTATACTCATTCCTTGTGGTGATATTTTGCATCATCTCTTCCACTGCACTTACCAACATGTCAAGCTTTACCTCTAGAGATTTCGATTCCTCCGGATCTATGTTTTTCATCTCTTATTCCTTCAACCTTGCCCTTCGGATCCGCAAATGAGCCTCTACATCTACTGCACTGTTCTGCATCTCTTCAAGTGTTGCAAGATTCTTTTCTCTCAGCTGAAACTCCATTTCCGGATCAAAGGCACCCGGGTAGTGCAAGAGAGCAGATCCAGGAGGAGGCCTTATATCAACTGGCATCAAATAATAAACTTGGTTAAATCTGGCAGAAAACCATTGTACTGTCTCCCCTGGCAGTATTTTCAGCTGATTATACTCTTCTATAATCAAGAAAGGGTTTTGTCTGATCACCCACCTGTCGAGGAAAACTTTGACGAACTGCTGGAAATCTGAGATGCTCGCATCAGGCAAGGTTTTGAACCAACTCTTGAATTTTCCTTGCAAAGAAAGAGAAAAAAGCCTAATACTAACATCCTCTTCATCAACTTCAAAAAGGTCAAGAAAATACTCAAAATTCAGAACATGTCTCTTAGCAGTGATGTTGTCGCGTTCACCATCAAATCTTGGTATATATAGGTCATGATCTTTAGGGAAAGCATGGGATATAGGAGGTAAAATCAGAGGCTTGTATCGATCTGGAATTTTACAAGGTATAGGGGTATGTACAGAAGGTATAGAATCAATATTGGTCTCTTGAGGTTCATCATTTTGAAGATGGTCATCACAAGATTCGGAAGAAAGGTCTTGATCAAGCTCAAAAGCATGCAAATCTTTGGTATTCACAATCTTCAAATGGAAGGAATCAAATGCAGGCCGAGGGTCTTTTCTCAAATACAATATACTTTTCAAAGCCTTCTTGATATTCTAGGGAAAAGAGAAGAAATAATTTATGAAAAAGAACAAAATTTCTTGGATGAAATTCCAACTTGAATACCTGATCTTTCCATATTTTCCTTTCATGTTTCTGCTGGTCAGGTTCATCCTCCAGTGGAGTCCTTGGATCTGATCTCGAAGCTGATTTAGAGTCACCAGGTGAATGATTTCAGCCTTGCAGTGTCTGATCGTTGTCCACCATCAACAATCAGATCTAAATTTATATATGTACTGGGGCAATTTGAAAGTCAGATGTTACGTTTATAAAACTAGACCAGAGATTGACTGAAGCAGCGTTTATCTACTTTCGCTAATGCAAAGCAAGAGCGTTACGAAGGCTACCTGGCATAACTTCAAGCTCCGTATGTAGTTTATAAAACGAATAACACTAACAAGCAAACAATCTTCCCCAGTATGGTCGCCACTATGTTATTAGCCTAAATCTACCTCAGGCTGAAAGAAGGCAGAGTTCAGGGTAACATCAAACCACGCTCAGTCTGGTAGCTAGCCCTACCAGATCAGGAGAGGGCTCTCTCCGGGTCAATCTCAGCAAAGATAATCAATGAGGCTTGAGATGACTTGAAATAAAAGCTGATTTTAGGCTAGGTGTATAGGTGAAAGAGTTTGATTTGATTTTGGGGGTTTTTGTTGGAATCAAAGGGAAAGGCAGATTTTGGGTCTGGGAAATGATCAGTTTTGCAGAGAGCTGAATGGGGAAAGGAAGACAATTGTTTTGATGCTTCAAAATTGAATGAAATGGATATATCAGACCGGTGAGGAGTTGAAGAGGGAAAGAGGCATTCAATAATCCTCTTCAAACTGTTGAAAACATGGAAAATTAAACAAAACTTCAAGGCAGAGCACTACTAATCTAATGGATTCCACCTTTATCACTCATTTGTTTAATTTAAGAAGAAATAAGAAGGGAAATGATACACATGAAAATTCAATAAACTTACAATCACAGAGAGAAACACACCATAAAAACATAGAGCCACATGGATCCCAAAGAGTGCTGCAAACTCTGGTCTATTCCTTTGCCAAAATTGCAGAGATGAAATGTACAATGAAGTGCCAAGCAATCCCAAGTGTCCAACCTGTGAAAATGACTAAGAAAATACAAGATATATACAAGCCTAACTCATCCCCATGCCTCAAGGGGTCGAGCTCACCATTCTAGGAGTTGTTTCAACCATATCTAAACTAAGAACTGGAAAATAGGCAATGAAACAACTTGCCTCTATATGATAGGAAACTGATTCATTCACTTACATTTCACTTTTTGGTGAATGAATCTACTTGGATGAGTAAAAATGTGCCAAAATTACATCAAAATCATGAGATTACATCAAGTTACATAAAGAGTTTCACATTTGGAGATAAAAAGTCAAACTGGCCAAAACTAGGCGAAAATCTAAACTGCTGAGTGAAAACTAGGCCAATGTTCCCAATGCGCCGCGCCTGAAATTTGTATGCGTAGCGCCAGTTTGAGGCTGATTTTGAGGGCCTTCCCGAAGTCCAAATTGAGCGCAGGATAGCTCTTTGGAAATCTATTCCTGTCTACTTTCCAACCCAAGTGGAATTTTTGAATTTTATTTCCATTTTCCCTTCCAAAAATCCAATCTCCCAACACTACTTCCTTTGTGTGCAAAAAGTGGCAGAAAGGCCATTTTTGAGGTGTTTTTGACCCTTTAGGCAACCCAAAACTTGTCAAACTCCTTAGGTAATGGGTAGGAATGCATAATTTTTGATGAAAAATCCATAAATGCAAATTTTTCCTCAAAAGGAGTTGCCAATTATAAGCGCGCACCAAGTGGCACTACGCGTTGGGCAGAAAATCTGTGTTAAGGCCAAAAAAAATCAAAATTGACAAAAAGTTTCCCAAATTTCTTGAAATTTGGGCTGAATGTCCACCATCAAGCACTATGCTGGGCCAAAGAAGCTTTGGCCAAAATTTGGAGTCTATCATGCCTTTTGCGACGCTTTAGTGCCTTCTTTAGTCTTGCTTTCAGGATCTTGATCCTCGCTTTGCAAACATGATTTCTTGCCCAATAATGATTCTTCATGTGCCTCAACATGTTATTTTCCTTGTTGGCCTTCTCCAACAGCTTTTGGACACCTTGGTGCATGCAATTCGGTTGTAGAGTCACTGTGTTTCCTTCATAAGAGGTATCTGTCTCCATGTTTTCCAAGTCTATGTAAGGTCTATGTTGTCTTGTATGAGAATTTTGGTGTTTTTGTTTGGATTGCAAAATATGAGGTAATATGGGAGGGAATATGGAGGAATAGGATAATGGGAATAATTAACTTTCATCAAGTGAAATTTGCCTTTTGAAAACTATGATTTGATAAGTTTAGGGACAAGGGACAGCCACTTGATTTCTTGGGATAAACTTGGGATTTGAGGAAAATTCACAAATGGTATGGGGAAAATGGGAATATGATAGGGATAATTGAATTTAGGGATGTAAGGTGAAATAGGAAAATGGAACTGTGGTGAGCAAATGAACAGTGAGGAGATGGAAAAAACAAGGTGGAGAATGGAAGAGTTTGACACAAAAATGAGAATGAGAATGGGAGAGAAATGATTGAATTTAGGAATGTAAGGGGATAGGGGATGAACTGCTATGATAAGATAACAGTGAGGGGGTGGAAAAAACAAGGTGGAGAATGGAAGTGTTTGGCGCAAAACAAGTTTTAAAACCCTAGGAGAAATCTTAAAACAAGAGAATAGGGTTTTGAGTTTTTGTATTCAAATATTCATAATCAATCTCATAATCAACACCAAATACTTGTTCATGAGAAATGGAGTGATTGCATGGACTTAATTGGACCAAGAAAAACCGGGCAAATTTTATGAGTTGGAAGAAATAGAAATGAATTTTTTTTTCTGCCATGTGCGTCGCGCAGCAACCCAATGCGTAGCGCCACAACCCAATGTGTAGCACCTTTTTACAGGAGGCTTTTGGAGGCCTTACCGGTGTCCAAATTGGGCATGGGATAGCTCGTTGTAAATCTTATTTAGTCTACTTTCCAACCCAACTATAATTTTTCAATTTGGAATTCATTTGCCTTGTCAAAAATTAAATCTCCCAAGACTGGTCAAAATGAGCAGAATGAGGTTGCCTCAAGGCAGAGTGTTGTTGCAGTCAACTTTTGAAAGTCTTCCTCAGCTCCAAATTGAGCTCAGGATAGCTCATTGTAAATCTCTTTGTGTCTAGTTATCATTTGACTCATCAAGCAAGTCATTTGGCCAACCAAGCTAGGAGAAATCTTGATTTTCCCAAGGTCACTACAGAGATGCATCAATTCTCTTGAGGCAACTATATTTTTGACATTTCTCTAAACCCATGACACCTGTGTAAAAATTGAAGGAAATTTTTCTTCCTTGGCATATGTTGGACAAAAACCTCTCTCCGTTTTCCAAAATTCATCTTTTATTGCTCAGAAACATCATTGGAGTAAAACATATCCTGATATGTGGAACAAGGGATTGTCGAAATGAAGAAAAATGAAGGGGATAAGGGGATTCTAAATTCTTGAGAAAATTTTGGGAAGTAGGGAGGGATGTTAGGAAGCAGGGGAAAGTGGAATTTCATAGATTGAGTGAGGGGAAGGGGTCCAAAATGGAAAAACACAGGCCTAGCCTAGAAAATTGCCAAGTTGTAGCAAGAAACTAGGGTTTGTGCGAAAATGAGGAATTTGGGGGATCTCAGTGATGGGAAGTGTTTAATAAGGTAAATTAAGGATAGGGGAAGGTGTATGAACATCAGGATACAATTTTTGCTGATGATTTGACCATCCAAGAGAAAT
Organism: Pinus albicaulis; assembly: GCA_034641835.2. Taxonomy (NCBI): domain Eukaryota; kingdom Viridiplantae; phylum Streptophyta; class Pinopsida; order Pinales; family Pinaceae; genus Pinus; species Pinus albicaulis. The sequence goes on along the minus strand of CM076579.1, from coordinate 582,015,378 downwards.
TACCTTTAAAACCCTAGGAGAGGGAAATGAACCTTACCTAGGCAAAACTGAAGCATGAACAAGGTGTAAAATGACCCATTGGAACTTGACATGATGATGAAAACCCTCTGAATGATGGTACACTCAACTGAATGGTGACATGGACTAACATTTGGACAACTTTGAAAGGAATGAAAACAAACCCTAGACCTAATACCTATTGACCAAATTTTACTTGAAGACTCACTGAAATGACAAAATTTGACCTTGAAACTTTAAAATCACTCTGTAAGAGCATGTTTGATCACTAGAGGAAGGTTGCAAAGGCTGACACTAACAGGGTCATCTAGAATTTCATTACTTGATGGATTTTCTAGATACAACCAAATCCTAGTCCAACTTGAAGATCAAGCTAAGACTGCATTCACAACTCCCTGGGAACTTTCATGTACTTGAAAATGCCCTTTGGACGGATGAATGCTGGAGAAACATTCCAAAGAGCCATGGAAAATTCCTTTGTAAAGGAAATTAATGAATTTTTAGTCATTTACCTGGATGATATCACAATGTTTTCCTAATCAGATAATGAACATCTAGATCATCTGAGAAGAGTATTCATAAAATGCAGAAAGTTTGGTATATCCTTAAATCCTAAAAATTCACTTTTTGGATTAGAAGAAGGAAAAATCCTGGTACACATTATTTCAAAAGAGGGCATTAGAATTGATCCAGCTAAAATAGAAGAAAACCTAAATATCAATCATTCTAGAAACGTTAAAGAGTTAAAAGCATTTTTAGGCAAAATAATTTTTCTTAGAAGATTCATCTCTAACTTAGCAGAACTAATTAGAAATTTAAATAGCATGTTAAAAAAGGATTCAATACTTAAGTAGATAGTAGAGGCTAAGCAGTATTTTGAAGCAGTCAAAGAAATCCTTACTAAAACACCTGTCCTCATAAGTCCTAATTTTAATAGAGATTTCATAATTTTTTTCGTTTGCTTCAGAACACACCATTGCAGAAGTCTTGTTGCAAAAGAACAATGAGGGATATGAAAAAACCATTTCTTTCTTCAGTAAATCCTTGAGAGATGAAACACTAAAGTATAATATCATGGAAAAACAAGCTCTTGCTTTAGTGAAATCCATAAAATATTTTAGAGTATACATTCTATACTCTCACATAATAGCATATGTTCCAAACTCAGTGATATTCTAACTCAGAATGGGCTTGATGGAAAAAGAGACAAATGGATTTCCACAATACTAGAATATGACAATGAAATCAAGCCTACAAAATTAATCAAAGGCCAAGGTTTAACCAAACTCATGCCTGAATCGAACTTTCAGGCCTTAGACATAAATTTCATTGTTGCCCTAGATGATCAGGAAGAGACGAAAACTCCACAAATTAGTGATGCTTCCATAGATTCACCCTAGTATGCAGACCTTACATTTGTTTTACTCAACTTACAAGCTCCTCCTGGTTTATCTAGAACCAAAAGTAGATTCTTATAAATGAAAGCAATGAAATATTGTATCTTAGATAATGTTTTATTTTGGAAATATCATGGTGGCATCTTGTTAAGATTTTTATTAAAAGATGAAGCCGAGAAAGTCATGCAGGAGATTGTGGAGGAAACCTATACTAGAAAACATCAATTGAAAAAAATTTGAGGGCAGGTTTTTACTGGACCACTCTTTGTGCATATGTTCAAAAGTGTGTGACCTCCTGTCACAAATGCCAAATATTTGAAGGGAAGAAGAAACTCTTACCATTACCCCTCAAACCTATTTCAGGAGAAATTCCATTTCAACAATGGGGTTTAGACTTCATTGGTGAAATTCACCCACCCTCCTCTGCCCAACATAAATGGATATTGACAACCACTGATTACTTTACCAAATGGATAGAAGCAATCCATTCTAGACAAGCCACAAAATCTGTCATTACTTCATTTCTTGAGAAAAACATACTTTCTAGATTTGGATGCCCACAAAAGCTCATTACTGATAATGTTGTTGCCTTCAAATCCAATAAAATGATATATTTTTGTAACCGATACCATATCACCCTAAGCCATTCCACTACCTATTACTCTCAAGGTAATGGACTAGCAGAATCTTCAAACAAAAGCCTATTCAAAATCATCAATAAGTTGTTAGAGGATAACAAGAAAACCCAGAATAAAAGGTTGTTCAATGCCCTATGGGTAGACAGACTAACTACAAAGAAATCTATTGGCACATATCCCTATCAATTAGTATATGGGATGGATGCTATTTTTCCATCATCATTAGGAGTGCCAGTAATGAAAATGATTCAAGAGATGCAAGTAGAACCAAATGACATCCAAAGGGGGATAAATCAAACAGTTCATTTACAGCAAACCAGGGAAGAATTTTATATCAAATCCCAAGTAATTTGAGACAAAATCAAGAAGATGTTTGATAACAAAACTAAAGCAGATGATTTCTTCATAGGTGATCAAATACTAAATTTGGATTCTAGAAGGGAAAACAAAGGAAAACATGGGAAATTTGACTATCTATGGAAAGGCCCATACATTATTTATGGTTACAGAGGCAACAATGCATTTTTCTTGAAAGAGTTAAATGGAAAAGATCTACGAGGTGGACCAATCAATGGTCGAATGCTGAAGCACTATTTTTCACCATAATAAGTAGTAGTTCATTTGATTGTATTTTACTCATTGTAAATATCATAGAAAATTTTAGATTAGAGTGGATCATTATCTTGTAAAGTTGAAGCCTGAAGAGGAAACCTTAAAGCTTTAAAAGACATAACATCATATGTTTGAATAAAGGAGATCACAAAAAGAATTTCCAAGCAAAGAAAAGCCAAAGTTCCAAGGCCACCAATTAGAAAGTTCTTGACATCTCACAAGGAGATGCCACCCCCAAGTAGAGCCATTGTCAGGGTCCTATAATATTAGGGATCATAATTTTGAATTGGCTATGTTAAGTGTTGTAATATTGTACATACCTTTTCATTTCTGCAAATTTTATCCATATTAAAAAATGAAAAGAGGGTATGTCCTACAAGAATAATCAAAGAATCAAAAGAAAGAAAGATAAAAAAGGATATAAATATGAACCCCATAAAAAGAAACAAAAATAAATTTTGAAAGTGTTGCAAATTCAAATGCCACTACTCTTAGTTAAATTTATGAAAATATAATTGTGTGAAGCTTTTCTAAAATGCCACAATTCATGATGATCATGCAATCTAATCTTAATCATTCATGCATTTAAATTTTATATCATGATAGTTAGTGAATAAATATATGACCAAACCATTTAATCTTGGAAGATCAGTAGTTAGGTAGAGAATAAAAATGAGCTCATAAGTTTAATGTGATCCATTGGAAGATATAAGGTTAGAAATAAGTTAGTTTGATTATCAAAAGAAAATAAAAGGGTCAAAAAGCTCAAATTCACCCAATAAAGGAAATAAAAAATGTTAGGATGAATAAAAGGGTAGGTAGAGTACTTTTCGAATATTATATAAGCGTCAATATACTTATCCATTATCAAAAACATTTTCTAACACCTTCCCCTTGCTAAATCCATTTTTCCTGTCTTGGAAACCATTTCCCCTTGCTAAAACCCCCTTTCCCTTGCTAAATCCCCCTTTCCCCTTTAAATAAAACCTTGTGTTTTCGTAAAACACAAAACCCACTTTTTCAAAGTTTGAAAGCATGAAATATTAAGTGGACCCCCCTTTTGACTTAACCCTTCCACCTAATATATTTCTTAACCTACCACTTAATATATTTCATAAACCCCCATTTCATTTTACAACTCCGCATATATATATTCCCCGACCCACTTTTTATTTTAAACCTTCCACCTATCTATTACCCTACCCACCTCTCTTTGAAAACTCCCAACTCCTCCTACCACCCAATAAGCATTAATTAGATCTAATGGCCTCCAAACCGTTTCGTACTCCCTATTGTTCGATGTTTAAAACAAAAGGTTGGGGGGGTGCAAAATGGGTGGTTTCATTCCCTTGCTCCCCTGCCATGCTAAGCTTCCTCATTCTTTCGCAACCCCCCCATTCCCAAAACACTAAACCATGTTTTTCTATGCGATGAACAACCAAACCACTTCCAAGGTGTGCGACAAACCACCACTATTTGAAATAATGGAACCCCCACACCATGCGATAAACCCCATTTTTCAAAAAAATATAATAACCCCGCAATACCATTATTTCATTATCTCTATTGATTTTTGAAAGAGACCAAAAGCCATTTCCAACCAGAATTGAATCCCAACTACTACTTGGACCCCTTCTACAACCACTTCTTTGGTATTCTAGGTAATTCTAAATACCCGACGCCATCAAATAAGCTTATTAATTCAATAATTGAACTAAATTGATGGCTTCCCAAAGCATCCAAACTGTAAACCCTTTGCAACCACCCCTGTTATATGTCGACCACACTCCTTTGGCCAATAAGGACTTTAAAATAAATGACACTGTGACTGATAGCAACCTTTTGGAGCTCCACTGCTGGAGCCATGACAAATTTGCTGATTAGTAAGACGATATACATTTTTGGGACTATAACCTGCCCAAATACACATTTCCACAGACCTACCAATTCCCTGAAGTCATCAAACTGTGCCAACTCAGCTATTCTCCAAATGAAAGAGCCATAGTCACCCCTGACCAAGAAATCCTAATTACAATCACTGCTCAATCCATTAACCAAATGCTGCAGATTCTTTCACAACCAGAGGGAGTGCCTATCTCCATTGAAACCCTTACTGAGCTTTAAATAAAGCTATATTTTCCTAAAATGTTTCAAATCTTTTATACTTTCCCCCCTCAATCAGTACAAACTCCTAAAAACAACCAACCATACTCTGCTACCATGTTTTTAGAATGAACCAGATAAATTGTGATCATGTTTTCTTGTATATTCGGATATTTCAGTGATGAGTGGGTAGATGAATCCATCATTGGTTTCCTCTCTACCTTTTGTCTAGGCCAGCCTCCATATATACTTTTCAACTTTGCCCAATTCCTGACAAATACTATGCATGATAAACTGATCAAACTACCAGAAGAAGGAGTGTTCAAATACTCCTCAGTGTTATTCCATTTGTTCATATATTTTCAATCAGAATGGTTTGCAGTTAACCTACGAAAACTAGATTCAAAGGGTAATCCTCAGTTTGTAATCTTTTGGACATCCTTGATCAGAAAGGATTCCACTGAATTTAGTTTCAAAGACTTTATTGATTCTTTTGTGTACCTAATGGTTAATATGATTAGTAATAGTATTCAGCCCAGAATCAGTGATGAAATAAAAAAGGTCCTACAGTTATCTGATCAACGCAAGATAGGAGATTGGTATTTATACCAGAATCACACAGAGATCAGAGTGTATGGAAGCCAACTAGTTCCTTATAAGCTTCCCAAATACCTCCCAATGAGGATATTTTCTTTAGAGTACATCAGGAAGATCTTGAATTTTGATGAGATAAATTTCCTTTCAGCGAAAAAGAAAACTCAGTTCAAGATAAAAAACCAACTAGGGCCTTTTATATGCAAGCGTAGGAATGCTGGAAAGGAAGAAGAAATATGCTTACAAGATTCAAAATTAAACATCAATTTCAAATGGTCATATGATCCCTTGGGTGTCATAATTAAATTGAGGATTAAGTTTAAACTCACCCCTTTCATCCAGGAATCTAAGCCTGAAATTGAGAAATATTCCAACTAGTCAGAGTGGTTGGAAAACACTCTACAGGAGGTGGAGAAGTAGCTTGATACTAGTTCCATCCTGATTAATCCAGACCCACAGGATAGAAATTCAAAAAGGGTTAGAGAAGACAGGTCTTGTTCAACAAAAACTACATCTGATAGTAAATTCAAAATTATGTACAGAAAGAAAACTAAGCTAAATCCAATGATAGAGTAGGAAGAAACAATTGAAACAGAGACATAAATTGTTATCAGGGATGATGCACCTACAACACATACAAAAGAAATACCTTTTCCATCATCTTCTAGGGAAGAAATCATTAAAAATCATAATAGTGCAGAGATTTTAACATTCAGTAAGCCAGTTGAGAAATAAAAGGATATCATTGATAAGTATAAAGAGATTAAAATTAAAAATGAAGCACTGAAAGCTGTTACATATGCACAATACTAGAAGAAAACTCCCAGTGATCAGACTAGGTTTCTTTTAGCTTTTTACCTCAGGACAAAGACAATGCAGATGACATTCCTACAGCCAAAAGTACAAGCCCCCAAAAATTCAAAAGACTAGAAAAAGAAAAGCTTTGAATTTCCTGTCATGGACATGCATCCAATAGACCAAAACGAATTCCACAAGCAGGAAGGAGAAATGATATACTCAACCATGACACATAAATCTCTAAGTGTCCATAAGTTGCAGAACTCTCTAGAAAATGTATTGTCACAGTTACAGCTAGAGAGAGCCTCATTACAAGTAAAGGAAAATAGGATTAATTCATTAGAAGAGTTGGTAATTGAGATTGGCTATAATCCAACTTACATCAAAGCAGCAGAAGAAATTATAAAGAAGAACAATGAAGACATAGCTACACTAAAGAAACAATTAAAATTACCAACTATTGAGCATCCACAAACCAAGGAGATTTTGGAGACAAATAATCGAAAGGATGGGATGATGAATCTAATCATCCAGTTGACAACTCAACTAAAGGAAATGGAAACAGAAATGGATAAAATTGTACAGGAAAATAAAACTAGCGTGGAAGAAATTCCCATTACTTCTATTCCCATAGCATCTACTTCAGCTCCAATATCTACATCAACTCCAGTAACTACATCATCAATACCAACAGCCCATCCCACTGTTGAGGCTAGCAAATTAATCAAAGCAATGAAAGATATGTCCATTTAGACTACATAGATTAACAAGCTTAAATAACAAGTAAATAAATTAGAAGACGGAAAGAAATTAGCAGAAGTAATGCAACAAGAGGAAGAACAGAAAGCCAATAGATTGACTGACATAGTCCACAAGCTAGAAAAGGAGTTGTCACTAAAAGAACCTTTAGCCCAAGCAAAATAACAATTGTGGGCCAATATCATTAACTCAGTTAATGATATTTGGCCTTCTATAAAAATTATATTTGAGCACAATGACTTGATAAAGGAAGCTGGTGATGAAATTCGAAAGGTCAAAGCCAATCTTGGAAAGAAACCAGAGGAAGCCTCTAAAATAATCAAATTCCTTAATTCAAAAAATAAGTGTGAATTAGAAGAGCTCGAGATAGATGATAGAACAGAGACTATCCTAGAAGTTAATAAAGTGATTTCCAAAAGAAATCTAATGCTACATCTTGAGGAGAAATGTCAAACATTGGAACTCACAGTGAACAGGTTTTTCAATAAGTTTGATGTATTAAGAAAAAAGGGTCTCCCTAGTCCTCTAGTGATAAATGACAAACTTATGAGACAAGAGGATTATGACAAGAAGTTAAGGGAAGTAACCAAAGAAACTTCCAACATTTCATTAATGAAGGCATTCCCACAGGCAAGGTGCTCCTTCAAACTTTAGAAAACTTCTTTTACCTCTAGCATGAGGTAAATCACCTTTTTGTAAGTAAACCTACATTTTCCAGATATATAGAGGCATATGAGATTTACCGCACGATGGTGAAGATCAAAATCCCAGATGAAGAAACCTGGGAGAAATGGTGAGATTGACTATAAAGGGTGAAAGAACATACATGTGAAGGAACACACAGATGAAAGAAGACAGATGAAAGAAACAAATAGGTAACAAAAATCAAAGAATGATGGCCAGATCTCAGTCAGTTGAAAGGTGTCACTATATTTTTGCATAATGATATTTTATTTTCCTAAAATAAATCATAGTCAGTTGACACGATACTTTTGTAAATTTTTGTATAAATACTTCATCAATTGAAGTATCAAGGGTCCGTCAAGTGTGGATTTTCGAATATTTCAGTAGATGACTGATCTCTTGCCTGCGGGTTATTGTACCAATTTCTAGTTGACAGACTGAACCATTTATCAAGAAACTTCTTTACATGATTCATGCGTTGAGCTATCTCAGTGAAGTATAAAATTTAAATGTTCATGTTTTCTTTCTAAGTATTCCATAAAATTATATGTGTTCTAAATCTGGATGTTATAATAGTAATATTACTGCAGAATTTGTTTAAAACTTACACTCTGATTTTAACTGTTATACATTTATGTGTTTTCTTATGATATCCGGTTTAGAGAATTCTTAATCGCCTTATGATCCCGATTGACCTCTTCATCCTTCTCCATTATCGGGTTTAAGGAATTCGTTATTTCTCATTGATCCCTATTGAAAAACCACTTCACCATTCAGCCTTGAGATCTGATATTGCTCACCTATCTTGCCCTGTAACACTTTACTTATAATATGATTCAGTTTTGTTTCAAAGCACATTGACTCCATAGCCCAATGGAAATTTTATAAGCACCTATTCATCTAAATAATTAATTCCACCAACCAACAAAAACCAATCAAAACCAATTCAAATTAAGCATACATAACTAGCCTAAAATCTATTAAACAAACAAAGTTAAATCATATAGAGAGATCCCTCTCTGAGTTTAGGAAAGCTAGATCCTAAGCTCCAAAAGTGGTTTGTAGTTACCTCTGATATTTCTTTTTAACACAAGAACAACCTTTGGAAATTTCAGAGTGATAACAAAAGGTATTGTGGTGGATGTTAGATGAATATACACCAAGTTAAGATACTGAACTAAGTTTTTCTATATGAAAGTATATTTGCATAAAAGGAAATGGAAAACACATTGCAATAAATGAAAAAAAAAACACTCACTGGAAAATCTAAAACCTAAATTGCAAAAAACAACACTCAAAGAAATTGATAAAGGTATCTATAGGAAAATTTTGAGCTCTCTATATTTATAAATTTCACCGTTAACATCCCAAAGGTGTTGTAACACATCAAGGAGGTTAAATCAACTATTTATTTCTAAGCTAGGAAATAAAACAAATTTTTTTACAAGATTCTTTATTTTGCTACAAGAATAATTCAACAAGATCATAAAACAATTAGAACAAAGTCCTAAGGTCATGGAAAGAGATGGAAATTATAGAAAAATATTTCATTCAACTAGGTTCTTAAGGAAACTTGATTCGAGCTTTATCATCATGAAATTGAATCTTGCTTGTCTCTTATAGCTACAAAAGCAATTGTGCAACAAAACCATGAACTGCAGAATTTTGGAAAACAAAAAGAAAATCATGGGAAAATATTTTAAACTACCTTATTAAGTGATATAATTGATGACAAAATGCATAAATTACATACAAAGAAAAAATACACAAGGAACCACCTACTTAATCATGCACAAAGAACCATTAGATTTTAAATTCCATAATTACTAGTGTTAGAAGCATGGAAAATTTTAGGGGCTAATATTCGTAGGTGGGCTAATTTTACATCATTTTCCAAAAAAAATATTCACCAATTTCCTTTTTTTATAAAAATGATTCGCCCAAATTTTACAATATAAAATTATTTTACCTTAAAAATTGCCAACACTATATAGATACTATAGATAAAATCATTATAAATTTGAATAATTTTAAAAATATATCAATAAATATTGTATAGTTCTCATATTAGGGACTAGTGATATTCACCAATGTTTTTAAACTTCAAGATAATTTTCCATCCTTCAAATTTTCCCTGGTTAGAAGTTAATCAATAAAAATGAAAAAAATAATATCAATAGAAGTACAAGAGGGATTTGAAGCTCTGAGGGTGGGCCTAACCCAAGGATGCTCAAATTCCTTAAATAATAACCAAGCTAAGAGCTGGAATAAATCACTGCTTCCATTAATTGAAAATATGTTCTTACATTACAATACTACACAGATTGCTTGAAAATACAAAAAACCATAATCTTTCTTTTCACTTTCTATTCTTTTCTTCACATCCCATATTTTACTGGGGTAACTCGAAAAATCCTCAGCAAATGGGACATTGTTCCATATCCAACTCATGACAGTAGGAGGAGGCATTAAATGTCATAATCTAGTTGAGTTTAGGTCTTCTTGTTGTAAGGAGGAAGTCCATAAAATATCTCTACTGTTGGATTGTTGTGAAACCATCTCCCTTAAAGAAGATATTATGGATGGTGGATGATATCCATATAGTGCAATAAATGGGGTCATTTTTGCTGCAGTATGGAAGGAAGTATTATACCACCATTCAGCGAGAGGTAACCACTTGACCCATTGTGCTTGCTTATCAGATACAAAACAACGAAGATATCCTTCCAAACATTTATTCACTATCTCTTTTTGACCATCAGATTGAGGATGATAAGATGAGCTATGAGCTAGTTGAGTACTCAAACAAGAAAATAATTCCGTCCAAAAATTTCCTGTAAAAATGGGATCTCTGTCACTTACAATAATATTTGGGTTTCCATGTAGCTTTTGAATTGTTTCCATAAATGCAGTATTAAATGTACTCACTTTAAATGGATGAGATAATGCACAAAAGTGTGCATACTTGGTAAGTCTATCAACTACCACCATGATGACACTCCTTCCTTTGAACTTAGGTAAACCTGTGATAAAATCCATTGAAATCTCCTCCCAATGTTGACTTGGAATAGATTAAGGTTGTAGAAGACCCGTGGTCTTAATTGTCTCAACTTTATTTTGCTCGCAAACCAAACATTCCACCACAAAATTTTGAATATCATATTTAATGCCATCCCAAAAAAATTCTTTCTTCACCTTGTGGTAAGTTTTTAAAAATCCCGAGTGTCCTCCTAAAGGAGAAGTGTGCAATTCCAAAAGAATATTTTTTTTTAGTTGGGAATTCTTGCAAATATATAAGCGATCTTTGTACCATAAGGAATCATTTTTCCAACTAAATTTATCAGATGAACTAGGATATTGCTGCAACTTTGAATGAGAGTCCACACTTCTTCGTCCTTCTTCCATTCATCCCTTGCTTCGGTTATCCAATCTGGTTGGATAATTGAAATGGAACAAAGCAATGCTTCCACCTCTTCATCCTTTCTTGAGAGTGCATCTGCAACAACATTTAGCTTCCCTTTTTTGTAGACCATTTTTTCTACTCTTCTAAAGATAGTCTTTGTTCCAAAAAATATTTAAGGCTATCATGATCAAATTTTACCTTGAAGTGTCTTCCCCTTAGGTAAGGTCTCCATTTCTTTAGTGCATGTAGTATTGCCAACATTTCCTTCTCATAAATAGCCTTTTGTAAATACTTTCCTTTTATTGAACGACTTTCAAAAGCAATGGGTCTTCCTTCTTGCATTAAAACAACACCAATTCCATTTCTTGAGGCATCACATTCCACAATAAAGGTTTTTGTGAAGTCTGGCATAGCTAAGACTGGTGCTCGGCACATTTCCTCTTTAAGATGTTGAAAGGCCTTAGTTTCTTCAGGAGTGCATGAAAATGCATCTTTCTTCAACAATGTTGTTCGAGGTGCTGCTATTCTCCCATAATTATTAACAAACTTATGATAATACCCTGTTAACCAGAGTAATCCGCGCAACTGCTTTATGGTTGTGGGGACTTTCCATTCCTTAATGGGTTTAATTTTTTTAGGGTCTACCTTACACCCTCGTGAGATACAATATGACCCAGATATTCCACCTATTGTACTCCAAAGGAACATTTGGATGTTTTTGCATATAATTGTTTCTCATCCAATAGTTTGAGCACCCTGTCAACATGTTGAACATGATCTTTCCAAGACCTGTTGTAGATTATTATATCATCAAAAAATACTAGAACAAATTTTCTAAGGACGGGTTTGAAAATGGAATTCATCAACCCTTGAAATGTAGAAGGTGCATTGGTAAGGCCAAAAGGCATGACCAAAAATTCATAATGACCCTCATGAGTTCGAAATGTTGTTTTCAGAATATATTCAATCTTCATTCTAATTTGATGATATCCTGAACAAAGATTCAACTTGGTAAAATAAATTTCTCCATGTAATTCATCCAATAATTCATCAATCATAGGAATGGGAAATTATCTTTAATAGTGAGTTGAGCTCCCTATAATTCGGACACATGCACCATGATCCATATTTCTTGTACACCAATACTACTGGAGCAGAGAAAGAATTTTGACTAGGTTGAATTATACCAGCCTCTAACATTTCTACAATCATAAGTTCAATTTCGCTCTTTTGGGCATAAGGATATATGTAAGGCCTGATGTTTGGAGGAACACTTCCTGGAATCAAATGAATAGCGTGATCATGATCACGAATAGGTGGGAGTCCTTTGGGAGTATCAAACACCTTGGAATGATTTTCCAAGACTTTTTGGAGATCTGGAGAAATAGATGATTTTAATGTTGGAACTTCTAGTGAGCATAATTGTGCAATTACGCCCCATTGTTCTTTCTTAAAAATCTTTGTCATGACATTAGAGCTTATTATCTTTCCTGGATTCCATGCGATACCCCATAATTCGATTTCCTTTCCTTCCGAAAAAAAAATTCAAGAAAATTTCTTGAAAATTAAAAGCTACTGTCCCCAAATATTGTAACCTTTGTACTCCTAGTACAACATCAGCACCTCCCATTGGGATGGAAAACATTGGACTATTCAATACATATTCCCTCATGGCTAGCTTGATATTATGGCATTTTCTAGAGAAATTTATAGTTCCTCCATTTTCAACCATCACTTGACATTCTGGTGCTGGGTATAGGAAACAATTCAATTCCTTGGGTACCTTATAATGAATAAAATTATGGGTACTACCCGAATCAATCAACACTATTACCTTTTTCTTCTTGATATGTCCTTCTATATTGAGAGTTTGAGAAGTGTTAATTCCTACCAATGCATTACATGATATGGTCAGACTCATTTCTTCTTCTTCTAGGGTTTCTTCCTAGTGTATATCCTCTACTTTTGAAGTTTCTTCTTCATTTTATTCCTCCTCTTCACAATCTATGTAAAATAATTTCTTCTCGGCGCACTTATGACCTTTAGTGTATTTGCTATCACAACTATACAAAAGCCCTTTTGCTCTTTTTTCTTCCAATTGTTGTGGTGTCAACATTGTAGGTTGTGGAAGTCTAGGAGTAGCAACACTTCCATCTTTATAGATGTGAGTGGTAGGCTTCCTTGTCGCCATAATTTTACATTCAATTTTTCTTTCCAACTTGAATGCCTTCTACAATGAATCAGGTTCCCAAACACGAACTTCATGTTGGATGTTATCCTTTAAAGTCCCTATGAAGGCATCAATCTTGTGCTCCTATGGAATATCAGTTACCCTTATATTATATTTTTGGAAGTCCTCAATGTGCTCCACCACTGAACCCTTTTGTTTAAGATTTATCAATTGGCTAAAGAAAGTGTTGCTCTTTGTATCCTCATAATGTGCTATCATTTCATCCGTAAAAATTGACCAAGTGACAATTTTTTTACAGGAGAAAAGCCATCGATACCATACAAATTTATTTTGTTCTAAATGTAAATTTGCAATGCATACCTTTTGTGTGTTTTGCACATTATTGAGATCAAAATATTGCTCCATATGTAGTATCCATGTTACGGGATCCTTGCCATCAAACTTCCTCATATCCATCTTTGAAATATGGTGGTTCTTCAATCCAACATTAGAGTTTATGAAATCACAATGAACATTTATTTTTTTCTCATCATGAGTTTCCTCTACTATATTTTTGCATTAGGAATCATTTGTTGTATCAAATTTGTCAAAACTTCCATGTCTGCTTTTAGACCATTCTTCATGTTTTCCATGTTGTCTTTCATTTTTTCTTCCATGTCCTCCATCTTAGCTTCTGCACCATCCATCTTAGCTTCCATGCATTTCTTCAAACAATCCATATTATTCTTCAAACTATCCATCTTCGCTTCCATGCCTTTCTTCAAAACTTCCATTTCATTTTTTGGTTGCTCTTTGCGAGAGTGAAATTTGGTGCACTTGCTCTTGTAATTTTGATAGATCATGTTGCAATTCTTCATCTTCATGAGTCATATTAGAGTATTTTGAGGGCTTAATGGGTGTTGAATTATTTTGAGGAGGAATTTTAGAACTCAATACTGAAATATATGCTCAATAGGCCCTTGGAATCACTTCAAACTGATTTTTACACAAGACTTATGCAATTCGGAAAAAAAATACACACCTTTTTCTTTCTTTTGAGGAGCTTGAGATTGAAACTGAATTATATCTGTGATTTCAGAGCTTCAATATCTAAAATATGGCCCTAGGGTAGCCTCTGAATCCTCTTTCGAATGCCACAGGTTTGACTTCATTTGGATTCTTCAAGACAAAGTTATGTCCAATCTCCCAGAATGACCTAATTATGGAATGGTTCAGTAGAAAAAACTTGTACGGCTTGCCATGTGTCATTGTTTCCTCCTTCGGCTCTGAAATTGATAAACAAGAAACTATAGTCTGTGTACTTATGGCCACATTTTACATAATTCCAATTTGATGCTTAGAGAGAGTTATGAAGATTTTCCCACGATCACCTCTTTGAGATGAAATTTGGGAGCCTGAAAGAGCACTAACTTCCACAGACCATATCTCTGAAACTATTGCAAACCAAGCTCTAAAATTTTGCTAAGATCTTCCTCAGGATTTCAGATTCGCACCCTAAAAGTTTAAGCTTCTGAACCTTCATAGAAAAAACGTTATATCGAAAATTCCATGATGACCTGTTTGGAGCAACGAAACCCTAGAATCCAAAGCTCTGATACCAAATGTTGTGAAAACAGCTACAAAAATAAAAGAGAAGAGAGATCAATGCCTTAGAAATCAGCCACTTTGAGGGGGAAACCTCTAATGCATTACATAAATGAATAATTCTTGGATGATACAAATGACAAAACCTCCTTTCTATATATAGGAATATATGGGCCACAATGTAATCCTAGTGGGACCACAATGTAATCCTAGCCGACCTAACAATAATAATTTAAGGGCACAATAATAACAATATGGGGGTTACATGGGTACAACAATAACAATAAGGGGGTTAAAATAACAACAATAAGGGACTATACTAGTAATATAGGGACCTAACATGGATGATATCTTAGAATATTCTCAAGATCTTTATAAATCCTGCACAATAAACATATTAAGGCACATAAAATATGAAAACAACATCGAATTATTCTAGGAAACCATTAAGCTCAGAAACTATACCACTAAGTGCACGATGTGGGATTGAATACCTTTATGTGATTAGGAGTGTATTTATGGGCCTTATAGTTTACCTGTTTTGGAGGTCCATCAAACCCCCCTACTAGAAAGGTTCCTCACCATTGAGTAACTCAGTCTTATTAATTTCTTTTCTCTTGCTCAGTCAACTCTCTGATGGATTTCTTGATGTCCCAAGCTAAGTTATTTTTGGTTTCCCCTACTCTATAGAATAATTCATTTCCTCTATATCCTTCCACTCTTGGGACTTTCTTCTTGGATTCAATTTTCTAGTATCCCTAGCAGTAGAGGTGGGTTGAAGTTGATTCCTATCCATTGAACCCAAATTATTTGGATGGTTCACTTATATAAAGGGGTGCTTGCTAGTGTTTCTTGCAATCAATTAAGAGAGTGATACTTCCATATATTCATGCTATAAGACAATCCTTTCCTCCTTCTCCGAAAATATTGTGAGATTTATTCTCTCAATAGTATGAAAGTTTCCTCAAATGGAGGATAACCTCTACCTATCTCTTATTCCAAATATATTTTATTTCAGGATCCTCTACAAGAATAGCATGGGATGATATAAGTACTGAAGGTGATGGATGTTCTGGTCTAATTGATAGTGGCTCCTGTAATTCCCCTTCCAATCTCTTTTTTACTTCCTCTGCTATGATTTCTTCTTATCTCAACCAATACGTTAGTGCCAGTTGTTGTGCATTCCCTAGCCATGGATTTGGGTCCCATATGGAAATATTGGTGAGGAAAATTATATATATAGATATAACTCAACAATCTTGGTTTTGTTCTCCATGCTACATTCTAGGAAAAATCATATTAAATGTTTGGTTTCTTCCAGCTATATGTTCCTATCTGGGCTACTGGTAAATATGGAACCTACACCATTGTTCTTTTAAGAATATTTAATATTCCTTAGAAGGTTTCATGCAGCTGATAGCTTCCAAAAAGAGTTGTGCCAAGGTTCCTATGGATGTCTCTGTGACTATAATTTGATCATCCTTTTCCTTGAACAACTCATATGCCTTTTGCAATTGATTTCTTAGCTATTTATTTTCTCTTTCAAGGTGTTCTCTCATGTTTTCTTAATCTATTCTTAAAAGGGAATTTTCCTCCCTCGTCTTGTTGAATTAATCTTCCAATTTGGCAAGATAACTATCAATTTATCCTATGAAATCCTTCTCCATCTATGTGTTTCCACTTCTCCCTTTTCTACCTCAATCATAAAATGGGACATCAAATGTGTAGGTAGCACTCTTCCTAATGTTCCTGGAACATATGGGTTAGCCCTTAGTGCCTAGGGGAAGAAGGAAGATGGCTTCCTTAGGGTGATTTTTTTGTAGCTTTCTATGTCTCTTGTAGCTTGAAATGTAGTTCTTGTAGTTTTATAGGATGTTCCTTTCACTAGACAATATTTTATTTTAGTTGGAAATATTAGTCTATTTTCTCAAGTGATATTATCATCCTTCCCTCGGTTTCTTGTACCTATGGCTTTGGCATGCCCTATATTTCTCCCTCCTATATCTCTTTCCCTTTAGGACAAGCTATATTTTATAATGTTATGGGAGTAGTAGAGGGAGGTTTAGGTTTACCACTAAACCTAATTCATGCAATCTTTCTACTTGTGTAAACAATATGTGAGGTAGGCTTATCACCTCGGTCTTGGTAGGGGTACTTAGACCTACTAGGGTAGCTGATATTTCTCTTTCCTCTTCCTCCAAGGTGTCTACTTTATTTTATTTTGAAAGGTTTTCTAATTCCTTCCATTTTATCTTTTTATCTGTAATATTTTTTGGCTTGATGAGATTTTCTTAAGCTTTTAGAAATGCCTACCTATCCATATCTACAAATTAGAGCCAAGCAATAATATGTTTCAAGTATTCTAGTGTATCTATGATAATATATTTGATCAAATCATGAAGAGATAAATAATTTTGTTTGCACTCCTTTACCTTTGTACTAATCTCTTTCAAGTACTATAGGAGGAAAAATGGGATTCTTAGTAGTTCATAGGCTAGAAGGTGGGATTGGAACATTAAAGGATACAATAATTTGAATTGATAAGCACAAAATATGCTTAATATTCCCTCACATGAGATATATTTAAGGATGTGGTAAGCCACTTCATCCTAAGGACCAAGAAGACTTTAAATCCTTAATTGATTCTTATCTTTATCAAGTTTTTGATTTTGCAGGAAAAGTCCCCTCTTGGCAATGATGGTCTCCGGCCTTTCCCACTTCGTCCACTACAGTCCCTTGGGGAGGGTTGTGATCATTATTATTGTGTCCTTCTTGATTTAGATAAATAACCATTTGACTAGAATAAAAGTTCCTATTCTTCAATGTTCTCATGGAAAAATCCATGGCCACCTCATCATCAAAAACTTTGAGACTCTCAAAGAAGCCTAGACATTGACAATTCTCAAATACGGTGACAATTTCAAGATATTGATAGACTCTTCTAGTATCAGTTGGCTCTCTCCAAGTGAAATCCCCCCCTATTTAACCTTCACAAAATTCCTTCGAGCAATTTTTAGAGATAAATTTCACATCCAAAAGTCATCTCCAAAAGACTCTATCAAGCTTACAATTTCCCTATGGGTATGAAAAGGTGGTGTGTTTGTACTACTATAGGAGACAAGGTTCTTTGTTGAAAAACTTTTTTGGGGTGATTTTTATAATCGGAATGAACATCACAAATTCAAATTTGTGTTTTCATCAAAAAAAACATCAAAATATATTAAAATACTAGTGAACCCTTTTCTATTCTACTCATAGTATGACACATAAAAACTATTATTTGGAGTAGAAGAATAATTAACCACAAAAAATGCTCAAATATTTTCATGGAAATAATATCAAGGGTCATTTCAATGTGTTTAACTCTACAATTTGTGCATGAATCTTAGTGAGAGAATCTAGTATCGAAACTACGACCTTGTAGTAAACCCCTATAGTAGCTCATGTATCACTCTACAACCTATAGCTTCCTTTAGCACTCTGAAAATTGTAGCTTCTTGTCGCAATTTGTATCATGTAGCTTCCTATAGCACTATGTATCTTAAAGCTTCCTGCACTCAACAACTCGTGGTAGATCTTGTAGTTTTTGCATACAATTTTTCAATGGGAAATATTGTTGTTTTCTTTGAGTTTTCCACAACTTAAGAGAGGGATATAACTGTACTTTTGGGGTAGTAGATATGGGACTCAACACATAGCAATGACTTGTCCCATCTACTAGTCCACTCCTAATGTGGTCCTCATCCATACCCTCACACCTCAACTATTTCATCATAAAATAAAATGGCCACATTTTCAAATAATGGCCCATTTGTCTTATTCGTTTCTCACACGTAGGAAGACAATGTTGAAGAAGGTGAGTGCTAACTGTTGATTTAGACTTGGTTCTTGTGAGTCAGATTGCATGGGCTTATTGAACCTAATTTTTACAAAAAAAATAATTTCTCCTAAGATTTAATGAATTCAAAGAGAGAGTTAATGGGTTTAATATCTTGTGGTTACCTTTTTGGGTGCTTGATTTTGAAGTGCACCATTGATGTAAGTGTTTTCAAGTGCTAAGTGTAGTGTGTAGCTTATCCTGCAACAGATTGCAGGGGATTTTGTAGCTGCTAAGGGTGTTTCATCAACTCCTGTAGAGCTTTCTTGACACTACTATGTTGCTAGAGAATAAAGTCCCCTCGGAGGGTTCTATGTGTGCTAAACAAATTAGGCTTACATGGTTTATACAACCCGCTACAATATTGTCAAGTTTCTTGTAGAAGGAAGAGAGGCCCATAATTATCAATGAAAATGTCTCTATAAAAAGTGGCATATGTGGCTCGATAATTCGTAGGAATGCATGAAATGTGAATGGGGAGTATTTTGAGCCTAATTGTGAGAAGAAATTAAAAGAAATAGGTTGCTATAGGGTGAAATGAGGTGAATATATGGAGAGAAACTTATTTGTGAGGCTCAGTTATAGAAAAATAAATTGTTAGGATCCTCCTGGTGGTCTTCCCTAGACCATATTCTCACATAAACTTGAATCTATATATTTTTCAAATATTGGTCCTTCCTATAACAATTATGTACTTTCATATAACAATTCAGGAAAGTTTCCAAAAACATATCACAGGTGGGTGATATGAGATGGATGATGATGGGGGTGATGTAAATAAGTGGAAAATGGTGCAAGGATTTCAACTGGATAAACCTTGGAACAACTGTGAAAATGAATTAGAATAGGGTGTAGGTTTGCCCTTTTAGGTTTACATAATTTGTTGTGTACATTTTGTACCTGCATAAAACCAATTTGAGAAACAATATTGTTTTTTTTTCCTTCTATTTTTCTTCTTTCTTATTATTTTCTTCTTTTTCTCTTTTTTTTTGGGTTCACCGGCTGCCTCATGGAGGTTTTCAACTAGTGAACCTACTTCAAGAACCTTGGAAGAGGATTTCAACTGGAGCTTTATTCTATTTTCATTTTTCTTCAAACTTAATGTGACATGTAGGTTTTTAGCCAATGAGTCGATCTCAAGCACCTCAAAGTAGGTTTTCACTTTATAGGAGCTCTGATGTTATTAATCACATTCAATTCCTTTCTTATTGAATCTATGAATTTAGTCCTAGAAAGGTTATTCTTTTAGATATTTATCTTATAACCATTTACTAACAATGATATGTGTTCCTCGTCTATAGTTCTAATTCTGATAAAGCCATTATCATAGCGTTTCTCCACCAAGTAAGATCCCAACCATCTAGTCATAATTTTTCCTTTGAAGTCCCTGAACCTATATTCATTCAAGAGAGCCCAATCACCCTCTTGGAAGGCCCTAGTTCTGATTTATCTGTCATGCCATATTTTTCTTTGTAGTTGGAATACCTTCATATGTAATAAGGATTGCATATTTTACTCATCCAAGGAATTTAGTTGTTGTATCATATCAATCTGTGACTTACTCAAACTTACGTTTAGTCGTGATTCCATCCTCAATGTGTTGTATTAAAAATAAATTGATAACAAATCCTTCTTTCAATATATTAGCTCAGAGGGGTGAAAATAGTGGCGGTTTTCCAAGTAGTGTTATAGGCCCAAGTGACTTAAACAATATTTTATTCCACTCTTTATTGATACCAATGATCACCTTAGTAAGAGTGTTTAGTAATGATCTATTAGAGACCTCTACCTACCCATTTTATTTGGGGTAAAAAGGAGTGGACTTTCAATGGCGAATGTGAAGTTGCTAAAATATCCCTTCAATGAGGTTGGAGGTAAACTGGAAGAAATGATATGTTACTAAATATCTTGGAAAACCAAACTTGTAGAAAATATTTTCTCTTAAGAAATCAACTACCTTATTTTTTGTTGTTGTCTTTACTAATTTCACTTTAGCCCATTAAATTAGGTAATAAATGCATACAATGATGTACTTTTTATATCCAAATGGGGGGTTAATAAGACCAATGAATTCCATGCCCCATTTCTTAAATTTCTCCAAAGACACTTGAGGTTGAAAGGGAATTTCATCCTTCTTAGTAGGCTTACCCATTCTGTGGCATTCATCATTTTTTGCAATGTATGTTTGGGCATATTTATGAAGAGTTGGCCAAAATTTTTATTGCTTGGAGGATTTTGTAGGTTGTCCTTTTCACAAAAAAATGAAATCCACACGGTCCATAAAGAAAATATATGAGTATATCATAGATTTCATCCTCCCTCACGCATATTATTAAAATATTATTTGGTCTCAACTTGAAGAGGTTTCCCTCGATCCAAATGTCAGAAACACATTTTATGATGATATTTATTTTATCCCTTGAAGATCTATGATGAGGGAATTGGATAGTGGCTAGATAGTTGGAAATGTCACTAAACCATGTAGAAATAAATGAGATGGAAAAAATGTGCTCATCTGGGAGTTGATCATTGACCATCCCTCCATATATTAAAAATGTTAATATTGAAAAGTAATATATGAAAACATTTTCTTTCACTAGTTTGTTAACAATGGTTAAGTCAAACTATTGCAAAAGTAATATCCACCTAATTATCCAAGAATTTACATATGTTTTGTTCATCAAATACTTAAATGATGCATGTTCAGTATGTACAAAGACTCGATAACTATTAATATAATGCCTAAACTTACACAAATAATGTACAACAATGAGGAATTATTTTTTAGTTACAATGTAATTTAATTAAGCTTTAGACAAATTATTACTAATGAAGTAGATTGCATAAGGAATTTTACCTTCAAGTTGACCTAAAGCTACTCCAATCTCCCTATTTGATGGATTAGTGTTAATGTGAAAGGGAAAGGTCCAATTTTGACTTCCGAGAACATGTGATGTCATTAACTTTCATTTTATACTCCCAAATGATTTGTGGAATGGATTTGTCCAATAAAACTCAATGTTCTTGGGCCGCAAGGAAACAAAGGGAGAAGAAAGTTTACTAAAATCCTTTATAAATATATGTTAGTATCCTATAAGCCCTAATAATCTTCTAATATCTCTTTATTTTTTAGGTACATAAAGGTGCAAAATGATGGCTATATTACAAGGGTATAGTTGGATCCCTTTTGAGAAGATGTAATTTCCTAGAAGAACTATGTCATTCATTATGAAAAATCATTTTTCACTGCTTAAAGATAGATTCATATCCTCACATCATTGTAAAAATTATATCATAATGGAGAGAGCTTCTTGAAAGTAATTTTCATAGGGTGTGAATCCATACATATATATTTCCACTAAAATAATGTACAAGATCAAAAAAGACGCTAATAAGATCCCTTTGGAAAGTTGTAGGGGCATTACATAAGAAAAATGGGAGGGCCTTATAAGAAAAAATCCCAAAGGACAAGTGAAGGTCGTCTTGTCGTGATCATCAAAGCTGAGTTGGATCAAATTATACCCATTAAACCCATCCAAGAAGGAAAACATTTTTTCCCAACAAGCACATAAAGGACTTGGTCAATGAAAGGAAAGGGGAAGTGACATGTCCTCATGGATTTTTTAAGTTCCCTATAATAAAAATAAAAAAAAAACATTTTCCATTTTTCTTGGAACCAAAAACCGAAGGAGATACCCATTCACTATCTAAAATTGGATAGATGAACCTTGCATTTGGTAATTTCTACAATTATTCTTGCACAATATCTTTTAAGGCATGATTCATTCAATTTTGAGGCTACTAAAAAAGCTTGTGATCTTGTTTTATGTATATTTTTTGGGTTCTTACAGAAGGATGTACACTATTCATACCCTTATAATCCCATGTGAATGGAATAATGTGTTTTCTCAAGGCATTAAGAAATTGATCCTCTTAATCTACTGAAAGTGAGGAGTTCATTTTTGATAGTTTGGAGGGGTTTATTTCTGTTATTTTAATGCTAAATTGATTAGAATTAGGATTAAATAATTATGCCCATGGAATATCCTTAGAGCAACTAGGCTTCCCTAGGGATAAACCTTCTTTATTCCATCAATGTTCATATGAACAGGATATTAATTTTATAGAAAATTATCAATTAAGTAATCTTCATCAACCTTCTTGCTACTAAGGGTGGTTTATAATATACACACGTGATAGGGTTATGATAGGTTGGAATCCTCTTATGCTTCTTCTTCTTCTTCCACCCCTATAGGAAAATCATCCTCAATAAGAGGTTTAGTTGGGGGATATAGTAGAATATGCTTTTGAGAATCCCTAATTGTATTGTCATATTTTTCAGCCCTACAACTAATATATACATCAAGAGTAGCTAACCATGGTCTCTATAAAATGAGGGGATAACCATTGAACTTGGTTTTGGGCTCGAGGACAAGGAATTTTGTGGGATTCTCCTAGGAATATATGGATACCATTACATCTTCAATTATGATTTTTGGTTCTTCTGTAGATCTGTCAACAAGATATAACATGGTAGTGCTCTTTATCAAGGATTCTTGTAGGTTAAGTTTAAACATGGTTTCCATGGTCATGACATAGATTGTTGCTCCTATATTAGTGCAAGTGTTTGGAACTGAATATTTTTTGTATTCACATCTACCACTAAAATTCTAGGATCTAAATACTTAGGGATGATTACTTGCTCGAGCATTGGGTTAGTCACATTTTGCAATGGAATTTACAATAGGGGAATCCCTTATCTTCCTTCCATTCCTTCTGAGTCATTCTTCTTTGAATAATTTTTTATAAATGGTAACATCCTTGATAGCTTGGAGGAAAGGAATTTGGACACACAAATTCTTCAATTCTCTGAGAAGTTCAACCTCTTTTGTGTTTGAAAATGCAATGTGGTATTTATTTAGTTTCAACCTTCCTTAAACTCAATACTTTTTATGAAATTTATTCTTATTATTGTGTTTATTTATTAGAGCTTCTTCATCAAATGAATATAAAGAGAAAAATAAATATAGTGTACACAAAAATTAGGATCCAAGCCAGGGAAAAACCCCTCCAAGGGGAAAACTAAAAAAATATTCTCTTCTTATATACTATGATTCAAATGAGACACCAAAGACCCAAACTGTATACCAAGTACCAATTCAACCCTTTATATTATCACATTTTAATCTTGCATCTACCAGATTCTAGATGCAACTTTGATTTTGTAATTATGTCTTGCAACTTTAGCCTTGCAGTTGTTGCAAAAACCCTAATCCAGATTCTTCCAAAGTCATCCCTTGAGTAAGACAAATCCCCAAGGTTAATGAGTTCAATACAAAATATTTTCTCTTCTAACTTGATACTGCAACTCGCTCTCCTACAATTCAGACTTGCAGTTTCGCATTCTTTGTAGCTGCAAAAACCCTAGAAATGTGCATGTGTGAGAAAGATAGAGCCCAAAAACAAGTTTATATTTTTTTTCTTGGATTCCTTTATCCTTATAGACCTTCACTCATCCTTCCTTACTTCTTCTTGCCTCAAATCAAACCTTTTTTAGAAGATCAAAATTGTTGGTGAGTGAGTGCCAAATGAGGTTGAATATGATCCTTTATATATCCTTTCCAAGGGGTTGAATTCCATTCTTTAGGCCAACTTAAAGACGATAGGGCTGAATTGTACTTTGGATGTTTCCAACACCTGCTAGACCCAAAATAAATTATTTTACAAGTTTTTTTTTTTCTCGGAAGGGTCTTATAAACATGATGTTGACTCTCTTGATTCATGGAAATAAATCATATGACCTAACAAACCCTAGAAGCATGAAGAACATTCCTTTACCTAGAATACCATCAATAAGGAGTACAAAATCCTTGATTTGAAGTAATAAAATTTTATTTTCTTATTTTTTTTGTTACATAAGATGCATATTTAAATAAGCAAAACAAAAATTATGAAGACCAAATCTAGTTACATTTCCAACATTCTGGGGTATGTGTTTTTTGGGTTTTCAACCTTTTAAGATAAGGAGGTTTCTTTTGAATTACCTGAGGCATATGATCCCTCCTCTCTTTCTAAGGATCCTCATTAGGAGAAAGTGGATGGAAATATAGGAGAAAATTTCCTAACCTAAGGTTGATTTCTTGGATTTCAAAAAAATAGGTACGATAAGTAGTCTCTCCACTATAGACATGTTGAGTCTTCTTATTATTAGGATTAGATTGTGGTTGAATAGGAATCTAGGATTTTTTTGAAGGATTATTCTACGTTACTTTTTGTGGCTATGGATGAGGCATCAGAGCAAGTGGTTTGGCCACTTGAGGCATCCATCCTTGTGGCGGATTAACCCACTGAGGAGGTTGGTTAGAATATGGCTAGAAGGGAGGAACAACAAGTTGAGGAAGATATGGTCGAGGATTGGGAATATGCCAAGGTGAAGGATTACGTTCAAACCAAGTTTAATATTGAGAATTATAATTTGGATTGAAATGATAAGGGAAGTTCATCCCTTGTTGAAATTTTCTTAGAGCTTGTGGCCTTTTCTGGTTGACAAAGAAAAATTGATCCATGTTCCCTTATGTTCCTTGGTAAACAACCTTCAAACCTAGAAAATATGGGCACTTATTGGTGGAATTATTTTATTCACATACAAAGAAAACTTCTATGAAATTTAAAGGATGTGCATTCCTAGGGTGTCTTTTATTTCACTAGGGGGAAAACACATCCAATTATTTTTGTGCTTCTTGTTTTATTTTGATGTGAAAGTATCCATATGCATAGAAAATGTTTGCAGTATCTGAGTTCATGTCTTATAACATCCCTCCTATTTCAGTTTTAGTAAGAAAAGAGGAATAATAAGGACTTACCAAACTCTTTCTCGGTCTACCTATTTTTCTAGTGGCTCTCAAATGATTTTTGAAAAATTTCTAAATTTCATCATAGATGAGCTGCTAGATATCTACATTGGCCAATAAATTGAGAGTTTCCATGAGATCTTCTTTGATTTCTCTCAATAGTATAAGTTTTAAGGAATATTTTCCTAAAGTTAAATTATGTTCCCTTCTATAACTAAGCTTGAATCTCTACTCATAGTCCTATAATGACTGATTTTCCACTTGAATCTTTCTGAAAATTTCACCTCTCGTGTCCCTTTATCTACAATAATCTCTATATGTTGCTTTTGGTAATTGAGGCTAAACTATATTAATTTTAAAATAAAACATTACTTATGCTACAAGCTGAGTTGGTATGTTGTGCTTAAACGATCCCAACCTTTGTTTCTTTCATAGTTGCGCATGTATGGGGCTTCCTCCTTGGAGGAAACCAGTCCTGAAATAACATTAGACAAAATATTACAAAATGTGTCATGGCACCACTGAAAGTAAAGGTTCTATGGTAATAACTGGCATAAAAAAAAACTAATAAAAGATGAGCTGCCACACAGTCATGGGTCTTCTACATCATCCTCGGCATTTGGATCTTCCTCCTCGATATGACAAACATACTCCTACACAATGGCCTCCTCTTCAGTAGTTGGTCGGCGCGGAGGCCTGGAAGCAGGTGAGTAGAGGATGGGAGCAACCGAGTACTCAACATATGGTACTCTCATCCAGGTTCCCTCTGAGTCCATTATCTAAACATCAATGTCTTCCCCCTTTGCCTCCTCTGTCAGAAGAGGCTCGGTTTTCCGGGGCCTAGGGTGCTCCTAGTGTGCAATGGTGGATTTCCTTGGTCCTGTTTTGCCTCTCTGCATTTCATGAGTGGGGGCCTCCTCCTCCTAGTCATGCGTAGGGCTCTGGGGGCCTCCCTAGCATGAATTCCCGAAGAGGAGCTCTCAAAGGACTCCAAATAGTTATCAGGCCCTCACTAGTAGCATCCAGGGAACGCACCTCTTTGGCCTCCTCTGGTTGTTCTTTGGCACAGTATCAGAGCCATGTATAGGTAAAGCAGAGGGTAGATGGGGGGCTGAGAGGTATGGAGGAGAGGATATGAGTAGAGACAGGAAGTGCGCAACGTGGTGCTATTGGACATGGAGGTGCGCGGGTGGAGGATGCGCAGCTGGGGAAGCTTGGTCATGGGAGGACACAGTTTGGAGAAAATAGCAAGGAAAAGGGAGCTGAGGTGAGGCACACATTCAAGGGGGTGCGCAGCCAGGAGGATTCTGCGTGGCGTAGCTCTGGGGGGTGGCTATGCAGTGGGCAGGACAAGAGGGCTGAAATTGAAACAGAAAAGCTAGAAGGAGAAAAATTTGAGTAGAATTATGTGGAAGGGCCTCCCCTTTTGTAAGCTTGTGGCACAAGCATAGATGTTTTTCATTATTATGAATTTCTCACAGATGCATGCTACGACAATTTTCATGTGGAAGCATGTACTTCCATTTATGGCAGAGCGTCATATCCATCCATGAGATCATTCAAATGATTGCAACTGAGAAGTACCACCGAGGGTGGTTGCTGGCATTGCGTATCTTCATGATGCATTGTCTCTGTCACCTCATGTGAATTATTGCATAAGGGTGGATCCACTTCAAGTGAAGGCCTACATTGCAGATCTTCATCATCTCGAATGTGGGAGAGATTGTTTCCATATGTGCTTCCAATGTCACCCGCATCCGGGGACAATAATCTCTATACTTATTGTTAAAATGTTTTTGCATTTGATCCTAGGTGATTATACTATTACTTTCAAGGAAAATGGACCATTGAATGGTTACATCCTTCAAGGTGGAAGGAAATAACTTAAGCGCTTGCTCATATGTGGTGTAGTTATAAGTTATGCACACAATAACAAACTCAAACATAAAGGTGTTAGGATCTTATATGATTAACTCACAAAAGTGTGGAAGCACAAATGGGTTAATATTTTTCATTTTTTCTTCTCCATCTATTTCTCTAATGAGAAATATAAACACTTTAGGTTGTCTTTCTTCAACCATAGTAGTGGTGGGGTTTGAAGGATTTTCTCCTCCTGCAATTTTCGAAATGATACTTGCTTACTCACTCAAAAGAGCCTCAAATGTCTCTATGGATAGAGCGGGAGGCTCAAAATCAAATAAAAAATTCTAGTTGTTAGTAGAAGTGGTGGTTTTGGTACAAATTTTCCTCTCCTATCCCTAATTCTGTGAATCATAAAAGAAATCAATTCTAAAAAGTAAGGTTATGCTTTTATGTTTTCTGAAAAGGTTGCTTTTTCTTTTGAATAAGACAAACTAAAAGGAGTGAATTAACTAAAGGAAAAGGCAGAACATACTTTGACACCTCCCCAACAACCAAACCAAAAAGTGATGGCCCTCAATATTATGGCAACAATGTTGAATATTCCAATGGTCTTAGCTTGAATTACTAACCTAAGGTTTGTACAAACTTAAGAGAGGTCGACTCTTTATGTGTAAAAAGAACTATATTCTTGCATTTTCAATTCTCATATACGTCGTAGGTACTAGAGGAGAGGTAAATGAAAATAGACCATGTTAAGCCATCGAACTAAGCTATGTTGGAGGAAATTATATTTATAGAAATGACTTGAAAAAAAGGAGATGACACAAACATTGCAATAAATGAAAAATGCACACTTCCTGGAAATAAAGGATCTAAAACCTAAGTTTCAGAAAGAAACACTCATAAATAAATTGATAAAGTATATATAAGGAAATTTTTGAGGTATTTATACCTCTAAATTACAACATCAACATCCAAAGTTGTTTTAATACATATAGGAGGTTAAGCCAACTGTTTATTTCTAATTTCAGTGAGAAAATGGGATTCTTTATAGGCTGCTAAATGATTCTATGTTTTTCTACTATAAGAATCCAACGAGCTTGTAAAACATTTGGAATGCAAACCTAAGGTGAGGGAAAGAGGTGGCAATGTTGGAAAATGATGTCATTCAACTAATAAAGGCTTAATACAACTTGATTCAAGCTTTATCATCACAAAATTGATTCTTTTTTGATCTCCTGTAGCTATGAAATCAATCGTACAACAAAATAATGAAATGCAAAATTTATAATAATAAAAGGAGAAGAATGGGAAAAAACTTAAAAATGCATTAGTAAGTGATATGATTAATGAAAAATTGCATAAATAACCTATAATGAAGAAATGCTTAAGGAATCGCCTAGTTAAACACGAACAAAGAACTAGTAGATCGTAATTTCTAAAATTACTAGTGTTAGAAGCTAATCAAGACAAATGCAAAACATAATATAAACATAAGTACAAAAGGGCTCTAAATCTCCTATGGTGGGCCTATCCTAGGGATTCTCATAGTTTAAATAAGAACCAATATAGGAGCTAGAAAAAAAAAATCTTGCGTTAATCAAATTTTTTTCTTACATTACAAGACTACAAAACTTGCTTGAAAAAAAAATATTATTTCTTTTCACTTGTTATTCTATTCTTCTCCTCCTATCTTATACTAGGATATATCGATTCTATTTTTTATACATCAATTGAGGATAAGCCTTCTTGAGATGAGGGTTTCATTTCCTTCGAAAAATCCTAAAAAAAATGGATCTTGTTCAAGATCCAACTCGCAACAATAGGAGGAGGCATTAAATTCCTTGAATTTGCCAAGTTTAAGTTTTCTCGTTGTAGGGAGAAAGTCCAAAAAATCTCTATAGTGATGGATCTATTAGAGTCTACTCAATATGTCTATAAATCTAGCACAATAAGGATGTTAAGGAACATAAAATATGAAAACCACATCAAATTCTTCTAGGAACCCATTAAGCTAGGAAAATATACCACTAACTGCAAAATGTGCGTTCAAATATCATTTTATGTTCTTAGGAGTGGATTGATAGGCCTTATAATTTACCTATTTTGGAAGCCAAACACTTTCTTATGCAATTCTAGGTTCAAGGACTTCAAAGGCAAGCTCATGACTAGATGATTGAGACCTTACCTAGTGGAAAAATTCTATGACAATGGCTTGTCAAGATCAAAACCAAGATTAGATCCCACTGTTAGTGAATGGTTACATACTCAGAGTTTATAGGAAGCCCCTTTCCAGGGTTGAATTTATAGTTTCAATAAGTAAGGAACTGAATTTTATTGAGAGCACCAATGCTCCCAATCCATCCAACTCTTGATCAACAGAAGAAAACAATAACAACAAAAAATAAAAATAAAGTATCAAGTGAAAACCTCATTTCATGTGCTTGAAAAAGGCTCATTGGCTGAAAACTTCCATGAGGTAGCCATTAATCCCCAAACAGAGAAAAAGGGAAACAAAGAGATTTTTTTTTTCATATCTCACATTGATTTTTTGTGTGGGAACAATTTCCCTTGCAATAGAAAGAGAAACAACAGTTAGATAAACCAAAATGGACATACTACAAAAATTTTAAAAAGGGATAATTTGGCACCCATTTCAAGCCATCAAAATATATTGCCTCAAGGTTGGCCCATTTGGTTTCCATGTACCATTTTCCATTCCCTTACATCATTTCCAACACCATCCATCTCATATTCCCCACTTTTGATAGATTTTTTGCAACATTCATGAAATGCTACAAGAAAGTCCATAACCACTATTGGAAAGAACTCACTCTTAATTTTTTTATAGATCCATGTTATTTTTAGTATCTTGTTTAAATGAGAGCACCAAGAGCACCAATAGGATCTTAATAATTTCCCTTTCTATGTCCAAGCTTCAAAAATGTGCTTCTCTCGCTCTCCACCCTATTCCACCATGTAGAATCCTATTTCCTTCACTTTGTCATCACATGCAAAGTCAAAACCTTATCCATCCACATTTTATTCATCCATCTAAATTTTCAATTCATCTACCTCACATAAGGATTTTTTTCACTAAGCTTGAAAGGCCTTTGTGCCTGCTACAGGAAACCACACAACCCCATATTATGTTGCAAATTCCCTGCAAACCCAACTTTTCAGCATATAAGGAGCCCTATGAGAGAATTATATTTTCTAGAAAATCCATAGCTCTAGAAGCACCCTTCAGGATTGATGACTAAGTCCTAATAATCTACAGGGTTCCTTACAGACTACTACAAGATGAACTATACATAGCATTCGACATCAACCCAGTCTCTAAAAGCACGTACAACCATGACATTTTTCAACACTAGGCTTCCAAAAGGTAAACATGAGATATAGAGCCCTGAACTCTATTTGAATTCATCTAAATCATACTGAGAATTGTCTTTTTGTGTAAATAGAGGTTCAATAGGTGTTGAGGCCTCTACTAACCCCCTTAATTTCAAAGAAATTATGGGGGACCTCCATATTAATTTTGGTTAAAATAGCTCCTATAATGCTTTAATTTTGTTAATTTTAGTTGATTTTCACTTTTCTTAGTTTTAGTTTTTTATTGTGTCATTGTTTTTAGTTTCTGATAGCTTTCCAACGGGTCGAGTTTCGCTTCATTTTGATTTACGGTTAGAATGATGTCCTTGGTTAAAGTTTGGTCAATTTCACCACCTCGACATTAAAGTATGTAAATTTATATTTTATAATGTTTTATATAATTGTATAATTTAAATTAATTTAAATATAAAACTAAAATTTAATTTATTTTAGTTAATTAAACTAATTTAATCCAATTAGGATAATTTTTATTTAACTAATTTTTAAATATAAGTTTTTAGTAATTTATTTAATTTTGTTAATTTGTTTTTTATAGGAGAAAGATAATCAAGTATTTGTTGGGTTAAAATTAGAGAATAGACATGGTCAAAGTCAAAATGGGAAAAAATTATTAAAATTAATTAGGAATAAATTTGATCTTGGGCTTAATTGAGATGTAAGTAGTTAGAGTAAACAAATTATAAATGATAATTTATATTTATGTTTGACCAAATTCATAATTGATAAATAATTCAAAATTACAAAATAATAATTTTTTAAATAAATTAAGGAATAATGGAAAAATAAAACTAATTAATTAAATAATTTAAAATTAAAATAAGAAATTCTAATTTATAGAAAAGTTGTTATTCGAGATAGAATAATGAATGCTATATGAAAATCCACTGCTTTATTTTGCGATTGAAGGCTATAGTATTTGACGAGTTTTCCATGTTGCCTGAGGTTTGGACTCTTAACGATTTAGAGAATATTCAGAGCTACTTTGCATGGTAGACACAATAAGGGTTTCTCTGTGGTAGGAAAAGTACTGAAGATTGAAGACACGAACCAAGGTTTGGGATTATCAAATTATCGATCTGCCTCAAATATAATTCTACAACGTCAAAGTTCATGAAGGCCTCGAAGTGGGATTGGATTGTTTATGTAGCTACGGCTCTGCGGACCATATATATATAAAATTTCAGCTCTACGGCTAGGGTGATATCCAGATTAGTATTGCAGGCGACTTTGATACAAATTTTTCACGGTTCTCGGGTCATTTCTCCGTCTGTTATATCAGGTGCACACATTCCTTATATTTTTTTTCTAATACATATCTACTGCTCATATATTTGTTCACAAGTATGAATAATTCACCGCATCTACCAAATATTCTCAAAGGTAGACCTAGCACAGTTACTCTACAGAGCCTTTATGAGTATATAGAGTCTTTAGAGAAACATAGAGAAGAAAGAGAGATAAAGCTATAAATAGAGTTAGAAGCCATGCTGGAAAATAAATTTACATCTCTTAAATACAAGATCCAAAAACAAATAGAAAATAAAATAAAACTATTGGAGAATAAAAGGGAGACAATGGAGGTTAGATTACAGGTAATGGAGAAACAAAGCCAAGATACGAACTAAACATCCCAACAAGGAGATGTTGATACTTTAGAAAGTCTTAAAATGAAGGACATGGTTAAAGAGCTAGAAGAAGAAGTTAATAACAATCTCACCCTAAATAGTGTGGCATGTAAATTGGATATCAAACCCATTAAAGAAGAAACGAAAAAATTGATAGAATTAGACCATGAGAGTAACAAAAGGGCCTTGAACCTTATAATATTCAGTTTGAAAGAGGAGGTAGATGAGGATACTTTAGTCATAGCCCAGACAGAATTACATAATAGATTAGAAATTGAAACAACGTGCCTCACAGAAGCAACAAGGTTGGGGAAATTAACTGAGAATAAAGGAAGACTGATCCAGATAAAGGTGAGTTCTACTGACCATAAGTATGACATACTTAGTAAAACCTTAAGTCTAAAAGGAATGGGAATATTTATAAATGAAGATCTCATTCCAGAAGATCAAGCATAATTAAGAAAAGAGGTTCAAAAGGTAAAATAAGCTAGGAAGGAAGGAAATTGGGCAATAATCAGAAATAGAAAATCTATTATTCAAGATAGAAACCAAAAATATAGTAATAAATAGCAATTCAACAAGCTCCAGATTCTTTCTTGGAACTGTCGGGGCTTTCCATGGAACAAAGGCCCCAAGCTAAGTTGGATCTCGAATGAGGTTGATATTATATTTCTATTTGAAACTTGGGAGCACGAAGAATCTAAGGTCCCTAACATAGATGGCTTTATACTCTGGTCAATCTAGAACAAGCGATCCTACCGTAGAGGCATTGGGGGTATAACTTGTTACATTAGGAAGAACATCTCCCCCCATGCTAGGATTTATAAAAAATACCCTTATAACCAATATATTTGGATAGAGATTACTAACATTAATGATAAAAAAAAACCTACATAGAAATCTGTTATTTTGCCCCTATCAATTCTAACTTCTATAAGAAAAATAATTTAGATAAGAATGTTCCTTACAATGGTTTAGAGAATGATATTTCTAGCCTAAGGAATGAAGGTAATATCTTCTTAATGGGTGACTTTAATGCTCGAACTTCAAGAAACCAAGCTATTCTTCTAAGCAATTATTCCAACCCTAATCCTCTTTGGTTAGACGAAGACCTTACTCTAGCTAGCTGGTAAAAAAGAAGCTCTGATGATCTAGGGGATAATATGTTTGGGTCTAATATAGTCAATATCTATAGTGCTCACGATCTCATAATTTGCAATAGTATAAAGAAGTGGCCCAATTCTAGCCAGATGACCTATATCCATGGGCTTGGTAGCATCGTGGTAGACTATTTTATTTCCGATATCCCTTTAGACAATGAAATAATAAATTTTGACATCTTAAACGACCACAAGCCTTAATATGATTATAGACCTTTAATTGTAACTCTCAATTTTGTCATGCATAGAGAGCCCATAGAAGATAATCCTTATAGAAAAAAGAATTTAATCTTTGGTAGAAATAAAAATGATCCTTTTCTAAATGAATTAAAAATTAATTTGCTTCTTTTATCTAGTATAAACAATGTAGAATACCTCTCTCATAATTTTACTACAACCCTCTCATATTCTATTAACAAGTTCTCAATTGAAGTTTCAAGTAATAAAAGAAATAGAAAAACCAACCCTTGGTATGATAAAGAGTGTAAAAGTGCGAGGAGATAAATTAAGGAAGTTGTTGATGAGTCTCTTAAAATTGGTAAGATAAAAATATACAAAGCCCTAACTAAAAGGAAAAAATGTAGTATATTCATAAAAGACAAGAAAATCTCTTACACCTCTCTAAGGTAGCTCCTAAGAAATTTTGGAGGCAGATTCTAACTAGAAAAACTAAAGATAATAATAGAATTGCTTTACACAACTGGAATTCATATCTT
The DNA here is from genome assembly GCA_034641835.2 of Pinus albicaulis. NCBI lineage: Eukaryota > Viridiplantae > Streptophyta > Pinopsida > Pinales > Pinaceae > Pinus > Pinus albicaulis. Next base: position 581,981,109 of record CM076579.1, on the reverse strand, counting down.
AAAAATCTTTATGAATCTCCTAATGTCATAGATAACTTTGAAACTCTGCTCACAACAAAAGAATTTTTCTCATTAGAAGACATATATCTTGGGGTTAAGTGTCTGGAAAATGGAAAAGAATGGCCATTAAAGGTTACCAAGCAGAAATCTTAAAAATTGGAGGTCTTGTCCTCATCCCTCACATACACAAGCTTTTCAATCAAGTTTTCAAGCAAGGGTTCCCTAAACCATGGAATCAGAGCCTCATTATTCCTATTTTTAAAAGTGGGGATACAAATAACCCCTCTAAGTATCAGAAAATTATGATTAGCCTTCTCTTAGCAAAGTTATATGGTATTATTTTGGAAAAAAAGATGAGCATATGGATTAAAAGTGAAGGTAAGTAGGTTAAAGGCCAAGCGGGTTTTAGAAGGCAATAATCAACAACGAACCACCTCCTTACGCTTAGGATCATTATGGAGGAATTTCGTAATGACAAATCCAATCTCTTTTGCTGCTTTGCGGACTTTAGAAAGGCTTTTGATACAGTTCCTAGAAATAACCTATGGAATAGATTATAAGAGCTAAAAGTTCCTTTCGAGTTGAGATTTTCTGCTATAAGGTTATACGAGAATGTAATTGCCAAGTTTAAGAGAAATGAGGGGTGGTGAAAAGATATTAAGTGTAATATCAAAGTTAAACAAGGTTGCCCCCTCTCCCCTACCCTATTTGGCATTTACATCGACAAGTTGGAAGGTTGTTTAAAGGAAGCAGGTTGCGTTGGCACAATCTTAGCCAGAATAATCATCATCCTTCTTCTCTATGCTGACGACATTGTTCTTCTGGCAAGGTGCCCGTCTGATCTTGATGAGAAACTTAGAATTCTTAAGTATTTATGCTCTACCATGGGTATGAATATTAACATTGACAAAACAAAAGTTATTATTATCAAATCCAAGAAGGACACTTATGCTAATTTTGTATATGACAATAGAAACTTGGAGGAAGTGTCTTCTTACAAGTACCTAGGAATTGATATTCATCACAAGATAAGCTGAAACTATAACATTGAGAAAAGGATTAATGGAGGGTGGAAAGCTTATTTTGGTCTTGAAAATAATTGTAAAGCAGCAAACCTTGTGATGTGGGGTAGAAATAAGCTCATCTTTGAAACTTTAGTCACTCCTGTTATCTTGTATAGATGTGAGGTTTGGGGTTGCAACATCTCTAGAGAATCCTGAAGAAATATTGAGAAAACACAGAAGCGTTTTATAACATATAACCTCAAAATTAAAAGCAATATACCCTATCCTATTCTCCTTATAGAAGTGGGTGTTTCCCCTATCGAGAGTCTAGCTATGACTAGGCTCCTATTGTACAAGCACAAAATCAATAACATGGGAGACCATAGACTTCCTAAGCTAGCTTTAAATTCCAACCAAAACCAACTAAGGCTTAAATGAGGTTGGTATAAAGATACCAGGGTGTGGTTAAACCATTGGGAGATCGACGAAAATGTTGCATTGCAAAATATTAATAACATTAAAAATATTGTTACTTCTAAGTTTAAAGAGAAAATGTGGTGTGAGAAAGATTTAGAGGCTTTAAAAGAAAATTAAGATATTATAAGGAGGTCATCAACCCTACTCTAGAAGATCAAAAGTATCTCTCTGTTTTAACTAGATCAAAGAAACAAATTAATATAGCTAAGATAAGAACAAACTCTCATGAGCTCTATAGTGAAATAGGTCATTTGGCAGTCCCTAAAACACCATGTGTGGAAAGGATCTGTCATCTCTGTGAGAATATGAACATTGAGGATGAAAATCACTTCCTCTTAGAGTGCCATGCGTACACCCACATTAGATCTTAGTTTCATAATCTTGACCTTCCAGCCTTTTAACATATCAAAATTATAGTGAGCTCGGGATGCTTATCTCCAAGCTCTTTGAGCATAGGAGTGCAATCTTAAAACAAACTAAATAATTCGTTTCTTTAGGTCCGATAGACCAAAGTTTGGTCTCAGTGGACATTAACCATCATCATTATCATCAATTATAAATAAGAAAGTAAAAGTTTCATTAAATAAGAATGGAAAAAAGGAATTTAAATAAAATTATTTTTAAAAATAATTCAAATATGAATTTTTTTAATAAAATTTGAAAAAGGAATTCCATTAAATATTTTAAAAAGAATTTAAAAATGAAAAATTTATTAAAAACTAGTTGAAAATTTAAATTCGTAATTAAATAAATTTATGTTTTTTTGAAATTTGATTTTTTTTTTAAATTAATAAATGTTAATTATTAATTTTAAATTAGTTAATTAATTAATTTTGTTTTTCGATTGTTCCTTAATTTATTTAATCAATTCTTATTTTATAATTTTGAATTATTCATTAATTGTGATTTGGTCAAATATAAATATAAATTATCATTTCTAATTTATTTACTTTAACTATTAAAATCTCAATTAATTTAAAGATGAAATTTCTTACTAATTAATTTTAATGATTTTGTATCATTTTGACTTTGACTCTATCTATTCTCTAAAATTTAACATAAATACTTGGTTATATTTATTCTATAAAAAGAATTTTTAACACTCATTAATAGATAGAATAATTATCATAAACGTTGGACAAATCATAAATCCATTACATAGTTTTTTTTCTCAAATCTCAAATAATATAAATAACTATAAAAATCTTCTATCCCTAATATAAATTATAATTATATATAAAATTCTTTGATCCTTAATAATGAGTAACTATCATAAACATTGGACAAATCATAAATCCATTATATAGTTCTTTTCCTCAAATCTCAAACAATATAAATAACTATAGAAGTCTTCTATCCCTATTATAAATTATAATTATATATAAAATATGATATAAATTTTATATTATAAATAAAAAATATAATAATTATAAAAAACATTAAAAAAACACAGAGTTCAAGAGTGAAGTTATCTCCGACTTTTGATCTCGAAGATTTCTTTGGGAGTCCCAAGAGATTTAAGCGTTCACGTGGAGACATCATAGTAAACCAAGGCATGAACATAATATATGAAAACGGTGCTGAGCACGTTCATTGATTTTATAACTTCAAACATGAGTGGAGAGTGGTGCCCACTCTCCACTCACGTGGGCTCCCGCTCTCTTTACTTCACGTACTTCTCCATAAAATTAAACCATGAACTAAAAGATTGACCAATCGACCCCTTTTACTTATTTTTAAATTCATTATTATTTATGTTTTTCTTTTATTTGAAATATGTTTTTATATATATTTTAATTATTTTTAATATAAAAAATACAAAAATATTAATAAATTTGCCCAAAATGTTTATAACATAACAACATTTAATCAGTTTTAACACCTACACTTTGAGAGGTAATATATTGAGTTTTTCTCTAACAAATAAGAGATACGAGTGTTCATTAGAAATATATTTCCATGGAAAACAATCGAGTAGTATTAGTTCAAGAAAATCTAATCATTTAGTATTCCAAAAATTCAGCAGAAGTTAAAGTTATGAATTTGCAAACAAAATGGATTTTTTAAGTTTGTTTTGGGAAAATAATTTTGAGCTAGCAATATTTGTTGTCGCTAATTTATTCCTAGATTATTCAATTGTCAATAGTAACCTCATAAAAAGCAAGGAAAGCATGAACCTTTGTTTTTATTATTTTTTTCAAAGAGATTTTAATTGGCGAATTTATTTTTCACAAATTTAGAAATATGAGTTTTTCCCTTTATTTTTAAATAGTTTTAATTTTCATTTTGGTTATTTTTGTAGAGAGTGGGTTTCAAGAGATCACACCCAGGGGATTTGGAGCGATTGGAGCTACAGAGAAGGAAAAGGGGTTTTTACAACTCAGAAGTCAGAGACCAAAACCATTTTGGAACAAACTTCCTTTTAGGGGATTTCTTTTTTGTAAATTATAAATAAGTTATTTGCTAAGGAAAGATGGTTCCTTTTTTCTACAAGTAGGATATTCTTTGCACTACTGTGAAGAAGATTTTTCTTGTAGATCTAGGAGGAATACTTAAATCTGACCTTCAGGTTTTCCTTTTAAGATTAGATCTTTGTTGTAGAGATAGATCACACACTATTATAGCTCCATTCTATATTAGCAGCGCTGAAGGTCGAAGACTGTTGAAGAAATTAATTATAAAAATAGAGCACGAGATCCAAGCTGATGATTGTATTTTCAAGTACTATTATTTGTTAATATAATCTTATACATTTATGGAATATTTGTGCCAGTGATTCCATGTTTTAACACTATTGTTGAATATGTGAATATATATTTGTTTGATCAACTATCTAATCCAATAATTACATAGATATGTTATTTTTCTTATGATTTGCTCTTCTATTCAAATGAATTTCTAAGTAACTATTTACTCAGGAATTTATCATCATAAAATGATTTAATAATCATTAAAATTGTGTGAACTAATTCTTCGTTTTAGTGGCTCATATCTTAACTCTTTATCTCTAAATAGAGCATTTCCTACATCAATATTACCAACTTTTAGAACTATTTCAACATGTTGATAATCACCATGAAACACATGTTAAATCCCCATCATTTTTAAACATTGCTCTTGGTATTTTCGAACTATTTCCTTTGTGCCAATTTAAAGTAGTTTTCTTTATTTTTCCATACTAAAATTAGATTTAGATTTAGAGTTAATTCATTGTCTTTTTAGAATTCCCCTTTCATAGGATACATTCCCTTTGTGGCTTGGATGAACCCTTATGCCAGCTTAAATATTGCTTTCTTACAAGCTAGCTTCAAGAGGGAAAGTTTGATTGCATCTTCTTGTTGATGGTAATTAAATAGGTCACATTTCAGCAAAGAGAATGAGGGGTAACTAGATCCATTTGAACCAGTCAAAATCACCATCCCAAATGGATAAATTCCTAATTGGGGTCTTGATCGGGTGATCTCCCTAATGTTAATTATGGTCATTTTTTTCCATCAACATTTTTGGTACTAGAAAGAGGTCCAATGACAAGTTTTCCTCTTGGAGTTTTGTATTTTAAAGTTTATTTGAAATGGCTCCTTCTAAATTTCCAATTTGGAGTTGTATCTCTAGACATGTATCTACCACCACTCTAATGAAAATTGTAATACACTTGTCAAAGGTAATTCTTGATGATAAGAGAAAATATTCTGCATAGGATCATGCTTTACAATTCATTTAGAATTTCACATATTGTATGTTTATTTATATTGATGAAGGTATTCAATGCATCATTATTACTCTAACCTTCGCAGGAAAAGCCAAAATATGGTGTGAATCTCTTCTAGTTGCCTCTATTTAGAGTTGGTATGATTTTTTAACCAAATTCCTTTACACGTTTTATGGATATGACTACAAACAGATATGCATTGAACTTGAAAACTTGCATAAGTTTGAAAATGAATCTACAATATATTTTGTAATTAGATTCAAATTAATTTGTATAAAATTAAAATTTAAAGATATACCTTGAAATAATGAGTGCACATAATGGTTTCAACATCTATTTTCCCTTCCTTGTATTCCAATGGTAACAAGGAACTTGAAAATATTATTTTTCTTAGCACATTTTATGTTGTTGAAGAGCCACTTGTTATTAATAGCATGGTCGATCCTCTTCAAGCAGAAAATGAAAAAAATATTAATGAGGCATCGCACAAAAACATAAGCACATCTAACCGAACTAATGTTCATCTTGAGAGTGCTTTAAATCATGTTTTTATTGAGGAATCAACTACTAATAAATCTGTTATTTTTAACAAAGAAGAAAATCAACAAGCATTAATTCAAACTAAAATTTCAACAATGTGCTTTCTGTCGCAAATATTCATGAATGTTCTCATTTTGTAAATAATGTTCATCCACAAAGTTTGGGGCGGCCAAGCAATAGTTTTCTAGAAAATGTGGTCACCCAAATACTTAATGAAGAATCTAATATCAAGATTAAGGGAAATAAGGAAGAATTTATAGGTATAAATGTTAGGTTTTTTAATATGTTGTTGAATTCCCTAAATTTAAAATTGTCAACCGAAGTTCGTAAGCTTCGAGTTACAAGGGATTATGGTTTAGATCTGAATTTATCATATGCTGACTTGGTACGAATTTAAGTGTAGAATAACCAAACTCATTTCCTAATTTAAAATAGTCACACCGAAATTTGTCAAAGTGAATAAACCTATTACATTCCTCAATTTCATCAAATCCAAATTACTAATTTATCCTAAATTATTGTGTATCTAGCTAAAAATTATTTCTGAAACAAAATCATCACAAACCATGTTCTCAATCCAATTTAGAAATTCATTCTATTCAGAAATCATTACACGGAAACCAACCACAGGGTACTAGAAATCGAAAAATAAACTCAGTATTGTTCTTGGAAAATCATTCACACTACTTCCTATTTAACAAATCTATTTTAAATTCACCAAGCAATTGAACAAATAACACATGGCCTTTTGATCCACAATTGACTAAGTATTCAGATAACACACAATCTTCTAATTATTTGAGCAATTAATTAAATGAATTTCCAATTTTAAATCGATAAATCTAATTCAAAATTAACTATGAAATCAAATGGATGACACATTGTTTCATTAAATAATTAACACATTGTTTCTTAATGAAGTAAATGGCACACTTTTCTTGATCAATCCTTACAAACATTCTTGAACACCAACTACTAGGGTTTCTTTCCAAAAACATACAAATCCACACATGATTGAGTCATTTCATTTAGAACAGAGGATTCAATTTAAAACTATAAGAACTTGTCCTTTAAAAAAATTTCCTAAACTGAAGCCTATTTATTCAAACTTACAGAACCTTAAGATCAATCAAGGAAATCTATAGCTATATAAAATACCTATGAAGATTATTTACATACTCGCAAAAACTCAATAAACATATATCCAACTATCATAACCTTCAAATCTATGAGAGATTCTGAATGAAATTCAAGTGTGATTATAAGTACGAAAATTCTGGAAATTACCAACAAAATGAAACAAAATTTTAAGCACATTTCTGCTAAATGAATTTAAAACACACCTTCTACCTAACCAAAATTGTTACAAAACTTGGTCGAGGTCTGTGGTGGGACCTTTCTATGACTTGGATCAAGTTTAAATTAATTCAATAACTTACAGATAAAAAAGACAAATCCACGAATATATATAGAAGCTGAAATGATTATATTAAAACTTTCAATAAAACATGATTCCAAGAGTTCAATACTTAAAACAAAACACAGTCAAATGATGTTTAGTCACAATCCTCTCGTCACTGATTCATTCTACACATGTAACCTCTGTAGAAATTTGCTGAATAATGAAGATTTATCCACTGAGATTATCCTGGTCACACACTAATTCGAATTCATGCATAACACATAACCTCTTCTACAATTGATCATTAATTTGCGGAAATAGAAACAGTTGCATGCGCACATAAACACAATATGTAATGGGGAAAGCTTATAGCTGAAAACCCCTAGCTATTTTTTATATTATAATAGAAGAGAACATGTAACAATCTCAGCACAATACTCCTCACAAGTACTCAGTACTGTCTCCAAAATTTACACACAAACTAGCTCAATTTTGAACAAGTCACAGGTTCAAAACTCATCCACTAATTTCCTGCCTCTATTGCGCAATCCAAGTTGGTGTAATGAGAGATCCAAGTTCGAATCTCCTTGGCTCCAACTGCGCAATCCTCATGGACAATCTCCTCCAATGCTTGTGCAAATCTCATGCACAACTAATGTCGCAACTAATAGCAAACTCACCCTTTCATCTACCTCTTCCACTGGTCTTCACTGAACTGTCCATGCACTGTAGTAAAATGATGTGTTCTTGAGTTGAATAATGAGTTAATAATTAGTGAATTAAATAATATTTAATTCACTCCACTAATCTCTAGTGTATTAGCCAGTTAAACTAAATACAACTAGTTCAACTAAGTTAAACATAACACAACTCCACCAACTGTCTCATCAACTCCACCAAACTCCGCCACTTGAGTTCTAACTGAAGTCAACCATGCATGAGCTCACCAAACCCCTAGGAATAGCGTAATTCCTTCTGTCAGATGCATGGGCCACATCTGTAGCTCCAACTGAAGTGCTGCAAGAGGATAAACTGAAGTTTATAGTCCAAATATTATTAAGGGCTAATAATATTTGACTGACCTATTTTTAGACAGGCAGTCTAAAAATAGACTTTGACCTATATGTCTAAAAATAGAGGTCCATCTATTTTTACCAACTCAACCAATCATCCAAGAATAGCATACTGCAACTCCTAGACCATGCTCCATATGTCTAAAAATAGACATAGTCTAAAAATAGACTTTGCGCCAAAAATAGCCTGCGGGCCCACTTAGTGAAGGCGACTTCATTTCACTAAGCTCCATAATCTTGTTGCATTTTCAAGACTCCCTCTCAACAAGATATGGATTATCTTCAACCCCTATCCTGCCTCTGTGGAATTCGAACTTGCTCCTAGTGAGCACCTTCGTCAAGATGTCAGCATCCTGATCCTCCGTTGGAACATATGAAAGTAACATGATTCTCTGCTGCACACAATCTCTGATATGATGGTACCTGATGTCGATGTGTTTGGATCTATCATGAAATACTGGATTAGCCGAGAGTTTAATGCAACTCTGGTTATCACAATAAATCACAGTAGGCTCCAAGTGCGACCCGAACAATCCGACGAGGATCTTCTTCATCCAAATAGCCTCGCATGCAGCCAAGCTTGCTGCCATGTACTTACCGCGAACCGGGCGCGCGTATCTTTCTTCTCGTCAGCATCAGAAACTACCGTCGAATTCGATACCGAAGACTCCTTCTAGATGTGCTCTTTTCTCGTCCGTTGCCTCGTCTAATCTCCTGCATCAGTGAAGCTAGAAAGCTTCGCTCCATCCTCCTGTCTGTACCATAGACCATATCTCGATGTGCCTCTAATATAGCGCAATACATGCTTGCCCGCCTTCCAAAAGAGCTTGGTATGCTTAACCATAGCTTGCGAAAGCTGGTTAACTGCATAGCATATATCGGGTCGTGTATTGACCAGATACATAAGCGACCCCACCAACTGTCGATAGATAGTGGCATCCACTACCTCCGCTGAAGTAGCATCCTCCTTCCTCCAACCACCAGGAAGAGGAGTGTCAACAGGCTTGCAGCCATGCATGTTGAACCTCTCCAATATCTCCCGGGCATACTTACCCTGAGAAACAAACAGTCCACCACTGCGCTGCCAAATCTCCAATCCCAGGAAATAATGAAGGAGGCCCAAGTCCTTCATCTCAAACTCTCTAGCAAGATCCTCCTTGCATGAAAGTATCAACAGCTCATCACCCGTCAAAATAAGATCATCTACATACAGTACAATTATCAGCAACTTCCCCTCCACCACAATCTGGTACAGGTTAGCATATGCCTCACTCTTGGAGAATCCAAGTCCGGTGAAATAACTGTCTATCCGTGTGTACCAAGCACGAGGTGCTTGCTTCAACCCGTACAGTGCTCTCTTGAGTCGGAAAACATGCGACTCACTGCTGAAGATCTCGAAACCTTCAGGCTGCTCTATGTACACCTCCTCCTCAATGACTCCGTTGAGGAACGTAGTCTTCACATCCATCTGATGGATGTGCCATCCCATCTACGCTGAGAGAGCTAGGATCGTCCGTATGGAAGAGTACCTTGCGACAGGTGCAAAGGTCTCCTCATAATCGATCCCCTCGATCTGTGAGAAGTCACCGGCAAAAAATCTTTCCTTGTACTTCTCCACACTCCCATCAGCCGCCTGCTTCACTTTGTAGATCCATCGCGAACCCACCACTGATTTCCCCTCCGGTCGCGGGACAATTTCCCATGCATTGTTTCTAACAATCGAATCATACTCTTCCACCATGGCATCTACCCATGCGGGATCCTCCACAGCTTCCTCGAAAGAGGATGGTTCTGTCACAACACATTTGCTCACAAGATCCATGTATCCAGTGTACCGGTCCGGTGACTGTCTCTGTCTGCGCTGTGCTGTAGGTGGTCCTACAACATTCTCTGCATCTCGAGCCAGTCGCTCAGCTTCTGTAGTGCGCTTGCGCCCTCTGATGGTTGGCGCTGCATGAGTGGTTTCTTCCACTCCATGAACTTCCTCTTGTGGCTGATCCACATCCGGAAGCTCCTCCTTAGCAACTAACAACTCCTCATCTGCATGCAAGTGTGGCTCCCTCTCAAGCGAACACCGCATGGCTTTCTCCTCCTGAAACTTGATATCCCGTCGCACGCCTTGCGACCGGTTCCCCCGGAAAACACAATAACATAGTTGTGGGGGCGCTTTGGGTACCCCACAAATATCCCAACCTCAAAAGTTGGATCCAGCTTCCTTCTTGCATCCTTCGTCACATGCATGTAGACAGGAGAACCAAAAATCCGCAAATGGGAAATATCAGGCCTCTTGCCAGAATAAGCCTCCTCTGGTGTACTCATGCCAAGAACCTTGTGAGGACAACGGTTCTGCACATACACTGCTATATTACCTGCCTCAGCCCACAGGTGAAGGGGTAGGCCCTGATCATGCAACATCGCCCATGCAACACCCACGATCGTTCTGTTCTTCCGCTCAGCCACCCCGTTCTGCTGTGGGTTATGGGGTGCGATGAGCTCTCTTTGAATCACTTCTGCGCTGCAAAAGTCTTTGAATTCAGTAGAGATGAATTCACCACCATTATCGCTCCTAAGAGCCTTCACATGCTTCCCCGATTCCTTCTCAACCAGCGCCTTGAATTCACAGAACTTTGAATATGTCTCGCTCTTCTTCTGCATGAAGAAGATCCAGCACTTCCGAGAGAAATCATCCACAAAGATCACATAGTACTTGTGCTTTGCTGTCGAAGCTACTGAGAAAGGACCACACATGTCTGTGTGAACTCTCTCAAGGATCGTCGTGGCGCGACTATCCTTCTCGTGAAAGGTGGCTTTCACATATTTTCCCAAGGTACACCCCTTGCACTGATCTGAATGTGCAAGAGTGCCCTTAGGAAGCCCAATATAAATCTGTTGCAGTATCTTCAAAGCGCCATGGTGAAGGTGGCCCAATCTCCTGTGCCACAGCTCGCCATCATCATCCCGGCTCACCACTGCTTCCGCCTTGCATGCCATTGCTGCGCAGCCATCTACTTGCAACTGATAAAGGTTCTTGACTCAAACCCCTATCTTCCGGGTCTCTCCAGTTGTCTTACTGCGCAGGAAATCCTTTCCTTCGTTGAAGACCACATCATACCCCTTGTCTTCCAACATCGCCACAGAGATCAGATTCTTCATCAATCCTGGAACATGCAATACTTCCTTCAATACGAAGGGTTTACCAGACTCCCTCTCAAAGGAAATGGTACCGATACCGGTCGCATTGTATCTACCATCATCGCCCATCTCGATGTGCACTCCAAGATCTTTCTCATCCAGATCTGAAAACAGATCTCGATCTCCAGTCATGTGAAAAGACGCACCACCGTCCAAGAACCATACTGATCCCATCACACTTGAGACCAAGCATGCAATCAGCGAAAAATCCAGCTCAAACTGCGAGGCTAAGACCTCTCCCGCTGCAGATCCAGCAATTTGCTTATTTTTCTTCTTCTGCGGACAATTTGTGGCATAATGTCCGTGTTGGTGACAGTGAAAACACTTCACCTTGGACATGTCATGCTTCTTGCCTTTCGCACCAGACTGAGAAGCTTTCTTGCTCTTCCCCTTCTTTGCTTTGGCAGCCAAAGCGCAATTTTCTTCATCAGATACCTTTGATGAAGATCCGTCCCCGGTAGTCCTCCTTATCTCCTCTTGCATGAGATCCGCCCCGAAAGTCGCTCCCATCCGGCAACTTCTCCACCACGATGAGTTACATAGGAATGCCAACTTCTTCTAACATCAAGGAGTGCTGTGTCAACCAAGTCTCTTCATCGACAAATACCCCCACACTTCCCAGCTCATCTCTGCATTGAGTGAACTTCGTGAGGTACTTGGCGATACTGTCGCCTTTCTCCATCTTAATGTTTCTGAGTTTATCCTTGAGCGCCAGCTTCCTTTGGTCGCTCTTGCTTTGGAATAGATATTTCAACGCTTTCCACATCAAATATGGAGAAGCTTTTCCATGCAGGCTGGATACAATGTGATCCTTCACGCCCTCCAACATAATCCTTTGACATTTCGCCATCTTATTTTTCCAAGCCTCAACTTCCGCAGGATCAGTAGGCTTTTGGACATCCATATCTATGAACTCCTTCAGCCCATTATCTTCTAAAACCGCCTCCATCCGATCTTTCCATGCAACATAATTCAAACTTCCCTCAAGGGCATATTCGAGTCGCAAACCGTTGAAAGACATTTCAGCTCCGGCACCAAGAAAACAAGCTGCTGCAAAATTCGAATTCCAAACTCAAAAACTCAACTGCTTCTGGATCTGTGAGAGAAAATTATTTCTAGCACAGAGATCAATAAGTAAGTATTTACCTGATATCACCTTCGCAGAAAGGATGGATCTAGAAGCTACCTGGCCTACATGCAGACTCTGTCTACCGAAATAAGTTTGTAATCACTGTGATGATCAATCTCTGCTCCGATAGCTCCGATACCATGTAGAAATTTGCTGAATAATGAAGATTTATTCACCGAGATTATCCTGATCACATATCAATTCGAATTCATATGCAACACATAATCTCTTCTACAATTGATCATCAATATGCGGAAATAGAAACAGTCGCATGCACACATAAACACAATATGTAATGGGGAAAGCTTATAGCTGAAAACCCCTAGCTATTTTGTATATTATAATAGAAGAGAACATGTAACAATCTCAGTACAATACTCCTCACAAGTACTCAGTACTGTCTCCAAAAGTTACACACAAACTAGCTCAGTTTTGAACAAGTCACAGGTTCAAAACTCATCCACTAATTGCCTGCCTCTATTGCGCAATCCAAGTTGGTTCAATGAGAGATCCAAGTTAGAATCTCCTTGGCTTCAACCGCGCAATCCTCATGGGAAATCTCCTCCAATGCTTGTGCCAATCTCATGCACAACTGCTGTCACAACTAATAGCAAACTCACCCTTTCATCTACCTCTTCCACTGGTCTCCACTGAACTGTCCATGCACTGTAGTGAACTGATGTGTTCTTGAGTTGAATAATGAGTTAATAATTAGTGAATTAAATATTTAATTCATCACTCATCTCTAGTGTATTGTTTTACGTAACTTTAAATACAACTAGTTCAACTTACGTTAACTCAACACAACTCCACCAACCTGCCCTATCAACTCAACCAAATCACTCTGATTTCTTAATCGAAGTCAACCATGAAAGAGGTCATACTCAAACCCCTAGGAATAGCATAAGTCCTTCTGTCAGATGCATAAGCCACATCCATAGCTCCAACTGAAGTGATGTAAGAGAATAAACTGAAGTTTAGAGTCCAAATATTATTAAGGGCTAATAATATTTGACTAACCTATTTTTAGACAGGCAGTCTAAAAATAGACTTCGACCTATATGTCTAAAAATAGAGGTCCATCTATTTTTACCAACTCGACCAATCATCCAAGAATAGCATACTGCAACTCCTAGACCATGCTCCATATGTCTAAAAATAGACATAGTCTAAAAATAGAATTTACGCCAAAAATAGCCTGCGGGCCCACTTAGTGAAGGAGACTTCATTTCACTAAGCTCCATCATCTTGTTGCATTTTCAGAAACCTCTCATACAAACACTTGGCCTTTTTAAATAATTCAATCCTGCTAATATCGTTGTTTAGTCATGCTCATGGTGTGTTTTCAACCCTGTGGAATGGTCAGAATCTCAGATTTTTTTGGGATTTCTTGTGGTAGTTAAGTCAATGCTGGTGTTGCTTCTTCCTTTTCTTGGAAAAGTTTCCTCTTCCCTTTCTTAGTATAAATGTTAGCTTTTTCAATTCATTCTTTTGTCAGTGAGGAAACTAGCTTCATAAATTCCACTCAAGTCTTCCTTTGTTTATTTTTCCAGGTCTCTTTTTATACCGCATCCTTACTTGTACGTTCCTTCTTCTGCTCACTGTCTGCTTTACATTTCTTTTCCTTGCAGGTTAGGGCATGTATCTTAATAAAATAAATAGGGTTTGAAAATATGGGCTTCTCAAGTGGATTCACTGAACTACCCTCCTCTTTTGATCATATAGGGGTCCCATCAGGGCCCTGGTCATGTTTGGAAATAGAGTTAGGAGGGGCCTTGGTCCCTTGATCTGATTTCTTTGTACGTGGGCTAATAATCCACTAGCGACCTTTTATTTGATTTTTCTCCCTCAGAAAATTTAAATCAAGTGTTATTCCCATGAATTTTTACGCCGACTGAAATAATAAACGATTATCATTTTGATAAGAATATGATGACATAGCTTAGTTTCATCATTTTTAACACTGGACTGAACCCCTCAAGCAACTTTGTACAAAATTTTATGAATGAAAAATGAAAAATTAACCTCATGCCCATCCGTGAAATGTAGGAGGAGCCTAATTTGATAAAGAAATATAGTTGCATACCTTCCCTCACAGGTGACAAACCTTTGCAATGTTGTGATAAGTGGCCACCACTCCTCTTCTATACAGCTTAACAAAACTCCTTTCGACCAATTGATAGTTTTTTACAGTGTTTTAATAAACTTGGCACAATCATCCCATTCAAGCGACCCTCCTTTGAAGTACCTTTCATTGGTCAATGGAAACCATGTTGCCTTACTTATAAGCTTTTATGTAACCTTAATTCTAATATTCCTGAATTCTACGAATTATCCATCGAAGCTCCGCATGAATGCCATGGAAACCTTGTGATTATAAACCTGAAACTTTTTAAGGAATTATATCCACCCATTCTCCTCAAATCAACCCTTACAGATTGCATATTTTGGGACAACGTGAAATTGGACAAATGTGGGTTCATGGCAGTCGAACCCAATGCCGAAGATGGAACAATGTCGAAGGCGAGGAGGAAGATGTAGGGATTCACGGGTCAATTAATCATTGGATTTAGAAAATGAGACATGAAACTCCTTGTTTTTGGGGTTTCAAATATGCTTAGGTTGATTTGCAAAGGGTGTTTATGTGTTTCTCAATCATGTCAGGGACTGGCCACTTACAATGATGGAATAGGTACTAGACACATGTATCACATGAAGAAAAATGAGTGGAACGAATGATTGGATAGGATGGTCTAACATTAATTAGATTTCAATGTCATATGTAAAGGACATGTACGTAACTAAAACGAATGGAGGAAGATCACGATTAAGTTCTATTATCCACATTCTCTGAATTTATCTAAGTAAATTCAGATTCATTCGTACCTTGATTTGAATATATTATGATGTCTAAGAGATAACAAATAATAAAGGTTAGGAAAACTTGATTCTTAGCTGTTTGTCTTTGCAACTTGTTGAGTTCATTACAGAAGTCTGCTGCTTCAATCACTAATGAACCAAAACTTGTAATTTATTACCTCCATGAATTCCTATGTTGTTGGGCCTATTTTGATACCATCTAGCATTTCTTGATGTGATATTCATATTATAAAAAATATTCAGTACTCAGTTTTTAGTTTGTGATAAGTACCGAATTGAGTACTAAATCTCTAAAAAAGTCATGGAAAACAATTAACAATTGTAATGGTAATGGAAAAGTAAACAGAAGGCTTCCCTCATGAGCTTAAGACTTAACATAAATCAACTTTAAGAATTGCAACTAAAACTTGACTGTTGTTTGCTGTAGAAAAGTGTTGGTGCCACCAATCCATGGATTCTAACCAGGCTTGGAATGGTCAGTTCATGGAGCATTTAAATTTTCAAGAGTCTGAAATGTAAAAAATAAGACTCCAAGGGGATTCTTTCTAGTAATTATTTTGTTGAGGCTGGGAAAGAATAATTTTGTACTTGGAAGATCCCTAAGTACTATTGCACCATTAATATTAATGAGCATGGGTCAGCTAATGCTCGAAACATTCAATTTTAGGAAGTATGAAATTTTCACAATAAACTCCAATATATCCTCTTTTGTATATAATATGTCAAGTCTGAATAAAGGAATAAACCTATCCTTAACATACTTCATCTTTATTCTATGTGAGATATGGAGGAAACCATAAATCATCCCATTATATATATATATATATATATATATATATATATATATATATATATATATATATAGAGAGAGAGAGAGAGAGAGAGAGAAGATTAATTTGAATAAATAGCAAGAGCTGGATCCCCCTTATGAACCAACTCCACTTTTGGATCCTGCATCACATCTTGCAAAACTTCCAGTTGGGAGAGCAGGCGGTGGTATATTTATAGTCTGTGGCAATTTACCACAAATGAAATATGATTATCATAAATGGTTTTAATCCTGACTAAGACATTATCAAAAACTTCCTCCACTTCATAGGGTCCCAACCATCTTGTTGAAAAATTCCCATTGAATTTTTGAAACTTGCTATCATACAGTAGTGCCCAGTATCTTGATTGGGAGACTTTCTTCTCGATATACTTATCATGCCACTGAGATATTTGGCTATGTACCAAATATTTCTTTGGAAGGAATATTTTATTTCATCAAGTTCATTCAGATGAAGGATTCTTTTTTTATGAGCTTCATTTAGATCCATTCCCAGTGGAGTAGTAGTCCGAAATTTTTTTACCTGAAACGCGATGGGGAGAAGCACCTCCTTCCCATATACTAACTCATAGGGAGTATATCCTGTCACGTTTTTCCATGTTATTTGATAAGCCCATAATGATTTTGGAAACCTATTAGCCCAATCCCCATGGTGTAGATGAACTATTTTAGTAAGAATGGACTCTAAGACTTTGTTAGTAGATTCAACCTGTCCATTTTCCTAAGGGTGGTATGGGGTGTATTTCCGATGCTTAATCTGATATTGTTTAGTGATAGCCTTTACTATTTTGGAAGTAAATTGTGTCCCCTGATTGGTGACAATTTATCTAAGCACCCCAAATCGAGTGAAGATAAATTTAAAAGGGAAATCTACAACAAAATTCTCAGTGGTAGAATATAAATCCTCAGCTTCCACCCACTTCGTTACATAATCAATACAAAATAATGTATACGTCTTCTTGTTTGACATAGGAGAGATAGACCCTACAAAATCTAACACCCTCTTTTCAAAAGCCTCTATCGATATATGACTTTGAAGATGCATTTCATCAATTGGGAAAAGCCTTCCCATTCTTTGGCAAGCATTGAAACTAGAGACAAACTTCTTGGCATCCTTAAAAAGAGTGGGCCAATAATAACCCACATGTAGTACCTTATAAGATGTTCTTCTGTCTGCAAAATTCCCACCACAGGGTTCATTGTGGAAATATCTCAAGACATCATACATTTAATCTTCCCGTACACACATCCTCATGATTAGATCAGGTCCGATGTGGTATAGGTCTCCTTCTATCCAATAATAGCTGGCACTTCGCTACACAATTTTGTGTCTTTCCCTAGTGGACAGATTCTGTGGAAACTTGCATGATACCGAATAGTTAGCCACATTAGGAAACCAAGGAGTATGTTTGGAAATAGTAAAAAAGTTTTCATCACGAAAGTCATCTGGTACTGGAATTGGAGCAGTTTTTTGTGAAAGATTCATTCAGGACAAGAATTATGCAACTGAATTACCTTGTCCTGACCTATCAACCATGATAATATTAAATTCTTGAAGTAAGAGTAACCATATAGTAATTATTCCATTAGTAATTGGTTTATTCATAAGGAATCTAGTAGTGGAGTGATCAGTATGGAAAAAATTTTCTTAAACAGTAATATAGTGCCTAAATTTGTTGATAGCGTGGACTACTGCTAGTAATTATTTTTTAGTAACAATGTAATTTAATTCTGCATGTGAGAGATTTTTACTAATGAAATTAATAACATAACGAATGTGATTATCCCTTTGTCATAGCATAGCTCCAAGATTTGTATCTAATGCATTGGTACAAATGTGAGAAAGGAGAGACCATTTAGGCCCCCTCAACACTGGAGTGGTTTCCAAGTTGTCTTTTAGTACATGAAAATCATTTTTCCAATCAGTATCCCATAAAAAATAATCATCTTTAGTGATAAATTTAAACATAGGTGCAACAATTTTAGTAAAATTTTCAATGAATCTCCTATAATACCCTACATGTCCCAAAAAAATTCTTACCTCCTTTTGCGATGTTGTGACTAAAATATGAGAAATTACCTCAATTTTTGTAGGGTCAACTTCTATCCTTGTTTGCGACACATTGTGACCCAAAACAATCCCTTTAGTTTGCATCATTTTTCATTTTTCATTTTTGAGAGCCAAATGATTTTATTAACAAAAAATCTGAACTTTTCCAAGTTTTCGAGAGCCTATTGGAATTCATTTCCATACACCGTGAAGTCATCCATATATACTTCCACACAATCATGTATAAGATGAACAAAAATAACTAAGATAGCCCTATGAAAAGTATCTGGAGTGTTACACAAGACAAATGGAAGAACTTTGTAAGCATAGGTGCCCCATGGGCAGGTAAAAGTAGTCATTTGTTGGTCTCATGGGGCTATTTTGATCTGATTATAACCATTGTACCCACCCAAGAAGGATAAATACCTTTTCCCTGATAGAGTATCAAGCACCTAGTCAATAAAAGGCAAAGGAAAATAGTCCCTCAAGGTGGATTTTTTTAGCTCCCTGTAGTTAATGAAAATCCTCTATTTCCCATTTTTCTTGGGAAGCATGACCAAGGGAGATATCCATTTTCTGTTAGAGATGGGATAAGTAAAATTTTCACTCAAATTTTTTTGGAATTCATCTTTGACAATTTATTTGAGGGCTAGATTCATTCTTCTTTTTGGCTGTCTTACAAACTTGATTTAATCATTAGTATAAATGTGGTGTATGCAAGTATCAGGATGGATTCCTTTCATATATAGACACTCCCAAGTAGATTCCCTAGACTGCTTTTGGATAATGCTTATTACTTGCTATCTCTATTCTGTACCAACATACACCATTTTTCCAACACTGATTTCAATAGTTTGGGCACTTGGTTCTATGTTTTCTTCTAAGGCTGCAACAATAAATGATGCAAACACAACAATGTAAGAGTTTTCTTGAAATTCACTATTGAAAACATGATGGTAGTCACTAAAAGAAACAAGATATTCTATATAATTTAACAAAGAAAACCAGACTTTGGAGCAACCCCAAACACAACAAAAATTTACTAAAGAAAATCATACTTTGGAGAAACCCCACCAAGTGGACATGTGGCTCTTCAATGACATATTACTGTACAATCTCTGCCCTCTGATTTCCCTACAAAATCCTTTTCACACACATAAATCTTAAAAAGATATTACCTGGATCTTTTTCAACTTCCCGACAATGACACCACAAATGTTAGGGTTTTTTATATGTCGTTGAATTAAATAAATTTAAAATTGTCAATGATCTAGGTGGATATTGGCGGAAACCCACCTATTCCATTTGGACCCCCATAATCAGTTCTTTCAGTTTTTCAGTTTTAGCACAACTTACTATTTTTAGTAGTTTTTCGGGTCCTGAACTTCCGGAGCTGTTATGAGGCCCTAAACGACGTTTTTTGGGAAAATCGGGAGCAACAAGTAATTTCATTCGATATTTCTCATGTCAAAATTTGTATTCCTCGTACAGATATTTCTAATGAGGCATTGAGCACATCAAACATAGATCATATGCCAAAGATACATCCCGAGAAGTTGTTGTACCAATTTACCCAAACAGGGCCCATAGTTTTGACATTTCATCTCCTACAGTTAGGTTTTTGGATGTTTAGGGTTTTCCATTGTTTCTCAACAATAAATATGCCTTTGAGCCTCATTGTAACACAATTCAGAGGCTTGTAGCCACAAAATATCTTCTCAGAGATAAGCCTACCAGCCCCCTAGCTAGTTTATTTCCATTATGTGTGTAGGCATATTTTTGTTATTAATGAAATGAAGTTTTATTTCCATGACATCTCTGTGTTTATGTTTATTTATATATATATATTATTTTGTTTTTGCATAAATCTGAATCAGTGGTTTCAGAGCAATTTGCTCTTTCTTTGTTTTTCTTTGCATGTCCCCAACGAGGTCAAGGTATAAGGAGTTAGGGATCAATTTGGTTAAACCCTTGCAAGATCAACCTCACAAACCTTGACGACCTCCCATGGTGAAAGAAAAGAAAGGTGAGGGATCAAGATATCTTATCAAATTATTTCTTAAGGAGGCCCTCAAGACACAAAGGAATGCAATGATGGATAACTTTTCCCATATCCTTCAGCGAATACCCATGCATCTACATCCAATAATTTCTCTGGAGGCACCTCTCCTTTCAAGGTACATGTCAACTTCGAAATTCATGTATTTGAAGGCCAAATAGATGCAGACATTGTAGATAGATTGCTAAATTTGATGCAAGGGTATTTCTCAGTCCATTATTTCTCCAATTGAGAAAATATTACTTTTTGACTCCTTAGAGCTACCCCCCATGTCAAAGACTGGTAGGAAACCTACTGTGAGTAGAAGTACGATAGGGAACCCTCTCTGTTCTCGGTCGCAACCACTTGGAATTCATTCCCAGATGGCATCAAGGAACAATATTACCCTGTGGGGAGCTATGAAGAAAAGTACATCCAATGGACCATGCTGCAACAACAAAGGGATCAAGATGTGCACAAACTGACGAATTTGTTCCATACCATGCACACAAAGTTGGGTATTAAAGATTCAAAGAGAAATTTGGTTCTCAAATACCATAGTTTTTTGCACAAATACATTCAGGAGGAAATGGAGTTCCTTGACATTACCTCGCTTAGCATGACATATTGTTATGCCGCCAAGATCGAGTATAAATTCAAGTAGAAGAAGCGAGACTTTGGATCCATGAATCCGAAGCCAGGGAAAGGCACCCCCGAATCGTAGAACAAGGGGAAAATCCAAAGAGCGGTGACTCAAAACAACACCACAAATCCAAATAAGGACACTGGGAAGTGGTGTGAATTTCATAACAGCCCCACTCACAACACAAACGAGTGTTGGGAAAAATAGTTGTTGGTGATTCAGATGCATGTTCTGATCTTGAGTTGAAACCAAACAAGGGGGATGACAAAGGGAAGAATATCATTGATGCAGATCCTAGTGCCATTGTTGCCACCACCATGCTCCAGAGGGAGGATCCTGAGAAACCAGAGGACGGGGGGCACCTCTTCCATTCACAGATGTGGGTGAATGGTTCTCCACTGTAATTCCTTGTCGATAACGAAAGCCAAAAGAACCTCATTTTGGTAGAGGTCATGAAGTGGATCAGCCTACTGACCATAGCACACCCGAAACCATATACCATTGGATCGCTTCACCAAGGAAGAGATCTTCACATCCGCCAATAGTGCCGCCTTCTGTACAGCATCAAGAAATTCACAGATGAGGTATTGTGCGATGTTGCTCCTCTTGATGTGTCAAATGTATGATTCCGCCAACCATACTTGTGGAAGAGACATGTTGTATTTGAGTCTAGGCCTCATTCTATTGTTATTACTTTTGGAAATAAATTGTATAGGATACGGGAGGCAGTATCACTTCCTACCATCTCTTTGACTACTGCAAAACAATGCAGAAATATTGTTTCCCAAACCAGGAAATTTATTTTCATTACAGTTCGCCCATAGGGTAAGAAGAATATTGTGGTCACGGCTTCGAAACAGGGCTCCCCTGAACGGTAGAAGAATATGGAAAAATCCATGGAGGAATATGAGGACATTTTCTCCTCACCCACAAAGGTTCCTCTACACTGTCAAGTCAAGCACTCCATTGATCTGACCCTAGGCGCATCGTCGCTTGATTATGTCATACCTCATGCAACCACATAGAAAAAATCCACACATGTACTATCTCAGGCTGATAAAGCAACCAAATTTATTGAACACATCCAGCATGTCTTCCACCAGGTCCACAACATCTTCGACAAATCCAATACCAAATTCAGCAGAATTTGCCCCATCTCATGGAGGAACTCAGCGCAATGGGGACCATTTCTTCCTAAGGGGAGAGGAATGATCCAGATGGATATTAATGGCCACCTACCTATCCATTTGGACCCCCACCATCAGTGCTTTAAGTTTTTTAGTTTCAGCAAAACTTACTATTTTTAGTAGTTTTTCGGGTCCTAAATTTACGGAGCCGTTTTGAGGCCCTAAACGACGTTTTTTGGGAAAATCGAGAGCAACATGTAAGTTCCTTTAATGTTTCTCACATCAAAAGTTATAATCCTCAGATAGAAATTTATAACGAGGTATTGAGAGCATCAAACAGAGATCATATGCCAAAGTTACGTCCTCGGGTAGTTGATGTACCAATTTGCCCAAACGGGGCCCATAGTTTTGGCGCTTCATCTCCTAGGGTTATGTTTTTAGATGTTTAGGGTTTTCCATTATTTCTCAACAATAAATAGGCCTTCGAGCCTCACTGTAACATATTTTAGAGGCCTATAGCCACCACATCTCTTCCCAGAGATAAGCCTACCAGTGCCCTAGCTAGTTTATTTCCATTATTTCTATAAGCATAATTCTATTATTAATGAAATGAAGTTTTATTTCCACGACATCTTTTTGTTTATGTTTATTTCTATATATTACTGCATTCCTGCATAAATCCAGATCAATGGTTTTAGAGCGATCTTCTCGTTCTCTGTTTTTCTATGCATGACCCCAACAAGGTCAAGGTATAAGGAGTTAGGGCTCGATCTGGATGAACCCTTGCAAGATTAGCCTCACAAACCCCGACGACCTCCCATAGCAGAAAAAAAGAAAGACGAGGGATTAGAATATCCGATCAAATTATTGCTCGAGTAGGCCCTTGAGAAACAAAGGAACGCGATGATGGATAAATTTTCCCAAATCCTTCAATGGTTGGCCACCGACGGCGCATCTACATCCAGCAACCACTCTGGAGGCGCCTCTCCTTTCAAGGTAGAAGTCAACTTTGACATTCCTATATTTGAAGGATAGATAGATGTATAATCCACAGATAGATGCTTGAATTTTCTGGAAGGGTATTTCTCGGTCCATGATTTCTCCAACCGAGAAAATATTACTTTTCACTCCTCAAAGCTGCTCCCCATGTCAAAGACTGGTGGGAAACCTACTGTGAGCAGAAGGATGAGAGAGAAACCTGTCTACTCTCAGACACACCCACTCCGATATGGCATCAAGGAAAAATATTACCCTGTCGGGAGCTATGAGCACAAGTACATCCAATGGACCACATTGTGGCAGCAAAGGTATCAAGATGTCCACGAACTAACGAATATGTTCCATACACTACACACGAAGTTGGGTATTTAAGATTCAAAGAGAAATTTGGTGCTCAAGTACTACAGTTGTTTGCACATATACATTTAGGAGGAAACTGAGTTCCTCTACATTACCTTGCTTGGCATGACATATCGTTATGCCACCAAGATCGAGTAGAAATTTAAGCAGAAGAAGTGAGACTTTGGATCCACAAATAAGAAGCCAAGGAAGGGCACCCCTGAACCATAGAAAAAGGGTAAAATCAAAAGTGGGGCGACTCAGAACAACACCACAAATCCAAAGAAGGACACGGGGAAGTGGTGTGAATTTCATAACATCTCCACTCACAGCACAAACAAGTGTTGGGCCAAACAATCGCTGGTGGCTGAACTGAAGGCACCCGAATCAGATGCATGTTGTGATCCTGATTCAAAAATAGAAAAGGGTGTTAACAAAGGGATGTAGATCATTAATGCAGATCCCAGTTCCATTGTTGCCACCACCAAGCTCCAGAGGGATGATCTTGAGGATCCAGAGGAGGGGGAGCACCTCTTCCATTTACAGATGTGGGTGAAGGTTTCTCCACTGCAATTCCTTGTCGATAGTGGAAGCCAAGAGAACCTCATTTCAGTAGAGGGCGTGAAGCGGATTGGCTTACTAACCATAGGACACCCCCAACCGTATATCATTGGGTGGCTTCACCAAGGAAGAAATCTTCTCATCCACTAGAAGTGCTTCCTTCCATACAACATCAAGCCATTCACGGATGAGGTATTGTGTGATATTGCTCCTATTGATGTGTCATATGTATTATTGGGACAAACATAAATGTGGAAGCGACATGCTATGTATAGTCTAGGCCTTGTTCTATTCTTATTACTTTCTGAAATAAATTGTACAGGATACTGGAGGTAGTACCACCTGTTGTTGTCTCTTTGACTACTGAAAAATAACGCAGTAAGATTGTTTCCTAAACTAGGAAATTTATTTTCATTACAGTTCGCCCACAAGGCAAGAATAATATTTTGGCCACAACCTTAAAATAGGGTTCCCATGCATGGCAGCAGCAAATGGACAAAGTCGTGGAGGAATATGAGGACATTTTCTCCTCACCCACATAGGTTCCTCTACACTGTCGGGTCAAGCAATCCATTGATCTAACCCTAGGTGCATCGTCACATGATGTTTCCATACCTCATGAAACCACACAGATAGAATCCACACATGTAATATATAAGGCTGATAAAGCAACTAAACTTATTGAACACATCCAGCACGTCCACCAGCAAGTCCTCAACATCTTCGACAAATCCAATAACAAGTTCAACAGAATTTTCCTCATCCTATGGAGGAACTCAAAGCAATGGGGACCATTGCTTCCTAAGGGGGGAGGAATGATATAGGTAGATAGTAATGGCCACCCACCATCAGTTCTTTCATTTTTTCAGTTTTAGCACAACTTACTATTTTTAGCATTTTTTCAGGTCCTCAACTTATGGAGTCTTTTTCAGGCCCTAAACGACATTTTTTGGGAAAACCGGGAGCAGCATGGAGGTTCCTTTGAGGTTTCACACATCAAAAGTTGTAATCCTCAGATAGATATTTCTAACAAGGTATTGAACGCGTCAAGCGGAGATCATATGCCAAAGTTACGTCCCTGGTAAGTTGATGTACCAATTTACCTAAACGAGGCCCATAGTTTTGGCGCTTCGTCTCCTAGGGTTAGGTTTTTGGAGGTTTAGGGTTTTCCATAGTTTCTAAATGATAAAAAGGCCTTCGAGCCTCATTGTAACACAGTTCAGAGGCTCGTAGCTGCCACATATCTTCTCAGATATAACATTACCAGCGCCCTAGCTAGTTTATTTCCATTATGTCTGCAAGAATATTTTTGTTATTAATGAAATGAATTTTTATTTCCATTGCACCTTTGTGTTTATGATTATTTTTGTATATTATTGCATTCCTGCATAAATCTAGATCATTCAACCAGAGTTCATAAGATTTTAGTTACAAGACATTAAAGTTCATATTTGAATTTATCCTATGTTTACTTAGTATGAATTTAAGTGCATAATAACCAAACTTTGTTCCTAATTTAAAATGGTCACACCAAATTTGTTTGAAGTGAATAAACCTATTACACTCCTCAATTTCATCTAATCCAAGTTACTATTTTACACTCAATTATTGTGCAACTAGCCAAATATTCTTTCACAAAAAAAATCATCACAAAACATGTTCTCAATCCAATTTAACAATTCATTCTATTCAAAAATCACTATACGAAAACTAACCCTAGGTTTTTAGAAATCGAAAAATAAACTCAACAATGTTCTTGAAAAATCATTTACACTACTTCCTATTTAAAAAATATATTGGAAATTCACCAAGCAATTGAACAAATAATACATGGATTTTTGATCCACAATTGACTGAGTATTCAAATAACACACGGTTTTCTAATATTTTGAGCAAGTAATCAAATGAATTTCAAGTTCTAAATCGATAAATATATTTCAAAATCAACTATGAAATCAAATGGATGACACACTGTTTCATTCAATAATTAACATAATGTTTCATAATGAAGTAAATGGCACACTGTTATTGATCAATCCTTACAAACATTATTGAACACCAACTACGAGGGTTTCTTGCCAAAACAGACAAATCCACACATGAACAAGTCATTTCATTTAGAATAGATGATTTGAAATAGATCTGAAATGATACTTAAGTAGAACTAACTATTTTAAACTTGTTCGCTTAATGTGGAAGACTGAAGGAAAGAAAAGTATTTTACGAATTAATTCAGAAATTAAGAAGCAAATTTAAACATGAATTTGCATCAAATAATAGAGATAGAAGACAACAAACATTGATTACGGAGTTCATCCCTGGTGGACTACGTCTCCGAGTCCACTTTCAAGTTGGGTGTATGTTTTATTAAGGATTGATCCAAGGAAGTATTTACATAGAAATTAAAAATACTGAACATGCTTGTATACACCTCTGGTCTATGTCAACATAAATCTCTCTCTCCCAGCTTTCCAACGCCTGTCCTAGTTCCCAATTCCACCTCCAGACGACCAAGATACTCTGAAAAAAAAATGCCTCTCTCTTCAAAAATATGAACACAAGCCTTCAAAATCACTCCTCTTATCATGAGCAAAGGTTAAGGTTAAATAAGTTCAATCTCGAACTCCTTGGGCCAAAGACGGAAAATTGGTTTTTACAAATAAATGTGATTAGGTGTGAATATTTATCAGTCATATATGAATATAACACCTATAACATGGTGGATAACTTTAACAACTGTGCATAACCATTTCAAAACCCACAAATAGACCATAGTATAAAAATAGGCGCTGACGGTCTACATGTGACTAGGTTGTGGTCTAACCACTGGCTGTCACTTGAGGGTTAAGTCCTGGCGGTTCTGAAAAGGTGTAATTGTTCTGCATGTGACAACTTTTTTAAACCCAACGAATAACTCTGTAGTTAAACAGGCGGTCAGGTCTTTCAACTATGTGGTGTTCACATTTCGCCTGTTCACATGTGCTCTACCTCAGCCTGACGGTTAACTCTGACGTGGTCAAGTTGCTTAATATATATTTTTTATTACATAGTATGAAAGGGGTTTGTAAAATAGTTTTAAAACATTGCTATATGATAAATGTGCTAGGTATTAGGATTTAGGATTAAGACCTTAGTTTTCCACCTTAGGATTAATGACTAAGGTCTTACCGTAGACACTTAGCATAGGTATCCACCATAGGATTAATGAAAATTACACTTTTTACATATTATTTTCACCTTTTAATACCATGAATATGTTTAAACACCATATACATTTAACCATGAATTAACCAACCTCGGAACACTAGAGAACTAAAGATGAACTGGACTTCACTGTCGATTTGAACTGATGCAAGATCCTCTTAGATCAATCCTCTCCACTTAAAATCTTTTGGACCAACAAAATTTTGATTTAAGCAGATATTAGGTGAGGGTACAACTCCCTCACTCTTCCAATCTCCATCCACGTTGTCTTCCTAGGATTCATGCCCTTGAGTCCCACTCAAAGATATTCAACATCTCCATGCCTTGAATTGCGAACCTTCCTGTCCAAGATGGTATCTTCCTGCAACTTATTCATATACTCAAGTGAAAAATCATCAACGGTAGGAATATTTATATCTTCCTCTAGATCAATGATCAGCTGAGGTTCATACAACTTTAGATTTTATACATTTACAACTAAATAAATACGGATGTAAGGAGGTAAATCTAACCGAAATGCATTATTTCCAATCTTTTCCACAATCTTGAAAGGACCATACTTGACGGGTTTCAGTTTCTGAACTTCACCTTGCAACCTGTCTTTACTGATATATAACCATACCTGATCACCGAACTAAAAATGATGATCCACTCGAAGCTTTTCATGGCGCATTTTGTACTTGGCCTGACTCTTCTCTAACTGATCCTCCACTGCTTCATGTATCTGTTGTATCCGTTGAATGAACTTAACTGCTTTATTTGTATCTTCATGTCCATCCACTTTATCTTCTTCTTCAAAAATTAAATCCATTGGTGACTTTGGTAGATACCCAAAACATATTTCAAATGGCAATCTCTTTGTCAAAGAATGTAAGGCTCGATTGTAAGAATGTTGCACACAAGGTAAAGATTCATCACACAACTTAGGATGTTTTCTACAGTAACCTCGAAGAATATGTATCATTGTCCTGTTCAACACTTTTGTCTGTCTTTCGATCTATGGATGAAAATTTGTGCTCTTATTCAGCTTTGTGTCCATGATTCCCCACAAAGTGGACCAAAACTCTCCTACAAAGCGAGTGTCTTGGTCATAAATAATGGAATTATGTAACCCAAAATGAACCCATACCTGTTGAAATAGCATCTGTGCAATATGTTCAACATTCATTTGCTTTTTTCATGGAACAAGAATGCACATCTTGCTAAAACGATCAACCACGACATACATGTAATCATGCCCTCTCCTGGACATAGGAAGTCCTCCAACAAATTCCATGGAAATGTTGTCCCATGGTCGCGAAGGAACTAGAAGTGGCATATACAATACAATATTTTGATTGCATGGTTTTCTTGTTGAACACACAAAACATCCTTTAATGTACTTAACAATTGTTTCATACATACGAGGCCAATAGCAATACCTTTGAATTTGCGCCATTGTCTTGCTTATGCCAAAATGTCCCGAAATGCAAGGATAATGCACTTCTCTAATAACATGCGCCCTTTCTATCTGTGGTACGAAAAACTTACCCAGATGTTATAACAACCTATCGTGAACATGAAAATTGAATTCTTCCACCTTAGTACCATGAGTTAGTAATTCATAAATATCTTTGAAATCATCATCTGTACTATATTTTTCTAAATAACTTTCATGTTTTAAAGAACTATTTTGTAGCACTACTGAAGCATTCAAAGATGGTTTAGATAGCATATCAACTACTTTGTTTGTTACACCTTTCTTGTACTTAATTACTAAGTGAAATTGGTGAAGAAATGCCATCCAT
The DNA here is from genome assembly GCA_034641835.2 of Pinus albicaulis. NCBI lineage: Eukaryota > Viridiplantae > Streptophyta > Pinopsida > Pinales > Pinaceae > Pinus > Pinus albicaulis. The sequence continues at coordinate 581,952,126 of CM076579.1, read as the reverse complement.
CTGTAATGGCGAGATTTTTGCAACTTAGTCTGAGACTAAAGGTAATGAAGTGACTGATGATATGTGTGAATCAGTATTTCCTTACACATTAAGTATTGTTTCCATTTCTTAACACTTTCAACCAAAGAAAACAATTCTTTATCATATGTCGGATAATTTTTAGCTGCCTTAGAAAAAGTTTCTAATTGAAAAAAAATAAGTTCCCATTTTTTAAGTAAAACTGCACCCATTGCATAACCAATAGCATATGTTTCAATTTCAAATGGCTGTTGAAGATCTGGTAAAGCTAAGATTGGTGTTGTGACAGTTTTATGCTTAAGTGTTTCAAAATATTTTTGTTGTTTCCCTCCCCACTGATAGGAAACTTTAGAACCTGCTAAAGCATGTAATGGTGATACAATCAAAGAAAACTAAGAAATGAATTTCCTCCAATATTGAACTGCACCTAAGAAACTCCTAACTTCCATCACATTCTATGGTATTGGCCACTTAATAATCACATTGATTTTAGTTGGATCTATCTTCAAATGATCTCCTCCAACTATGTAACCATGATACATCAATGAAGTTTTCCCAAACTCACATTTGGACATTTTAAGGTACAATTTTTCCCTTTGCAACACTTCAAAGACCTATTTAACATGCCTAACATGCTCTTCCATACTGGAACTGAAAATATGGATCTCATCTAAGTAGATTATGACAAATTTATCAATGTATGGATGGAATACATCATTCATAACCCGCATGAAAGTTGCTGGAGAATTACACAAACCAAAATGCATCACTAACCATTCAAATAGTCCCTGCCTAGTTTTAAATGCAGTTTTCCAGATTTCATTTTCTGCAATGCAAATTTGATGATACCCACTATGCAAATCCAACTTAGTAAAATATACAACATTTTTCAACTGGTCAATTAAATCATCTATTATGGGAAGAGGATACATGTTCTTGATTGTGATTTTGTTTAAGGCCCTAAAATCAACACACATTTTCCATGTCCTGTCTTTCTTAGGAACCAAAATTATGGGTGAACCACACGGAGGTGAAGTGGGTGGAATGAAGCCTTTTTTTACCAGCTATTGGATTTGTTTCTTAATTTATTTGTTCTCTATGACTGACATGCGATACATTCTGACATTAGGAAGAGGGGCATCAGACAACAATTGTATCTCATGTTGTATTTTTCGTTTAGGAGGATGATGTTTTGGTTCTTTAAATAGACTTTGAAAAGAATCTACCACTTTAACCAAACTATCTCTAAACTGATATTCACAACCTAAAAAAGCATAATTTTAATCCTTATGTTGTTCTTTTACAACCATGTGTACATATCTCTTACTTGAACTTATTAGTCTCTTCATCTGATTAGCAGTAATTAAATCCAAGTATGTTTTGATTTTATGTGCCTGGACAATGTATTCAATTCCATCTTTCTTAAGGTGATATTTATGCTCTTTCCTATTAAACACAACATCACAATCATAGAGATAAGGAATTCCTAGAACTACTCCACATATGTATAATGGAATCACATATAAATCCACTTCATCAATGAAATTAGTTGTGATGGAAAATTTTAAATGACACCGCTTCGTGACATTAATCTGAGTATTTTCTTTTAGCCAACCTAATGGGTAGGGTCTTGGATGATTCTGTGTCTCCAAGCCAAATTTCTTAACTAAATCTTCAAATATTAAATTTGCTTATGATCCACTGTAAAATAAAGTGTCTATTTTTGTGTGCTTAGAAGTTACCCTTATGTGAAATAATTCAACTCTTTAATCCTCATCTAGATTATTTATGTGTTCAGAAGTACTAGAACTTGAACTAGTGTCAGCACTTTTACCTGTCGAAACCATTGCGGTTATTTTCCTTTCATCACTTGAGTCGGAGCCCAAACCTTGTTGGATTGTTGTATTAGCCTTCTTTTCACCTTTCTTCTTTTGGAACTTCTTTGTTCTGAGTTCTGGGTGAATTTTCCAACATCTGGCTTCATCATGTCCGATCCTTTGGCAGTGAGTACAAGTAGGTATTTCTTCTTCGTTCCGAGATGTTGTTGTTTTCCTTCCCTGCAAACTGCTCTTTCTCTTGCTATCTTTGGAATCCTTGATTTCCAACTATTTGGATGCTTTCTATGAAAACTTGAACGGTCTCCCACCTGATTCAATATGTATGGATTGAGCACATACTTCATCAAAGTTAGTCGGATTAAACATCAATAATGTATGTTGTAAATAAGAATGTAAAATGCCAATGTACTTTAATAAATTTTCACGTGTATCCAATGGTATACCAAGTGCAAAAGCTTTCTTCCTGAAATCTTGAGTAAACTCCTGAATATTTTGCCCTTTACCTTGCCTCAAATGCTACCAATCAATAACAACTTGTTGCATGTATCCCAAAGGATAGAATTGTTTTCCGTCAGCCTTTAAAAACTTAGACCATGAAGAGATGACTTTACCTTTCCACATTAAATATACTTGAGTTTTACTTTCCCACCAGATTAAAGATGTTCCCCCCATTCTAAGTGTAGCTAACTGAATTTTTTTCTTTCATCAGAAATGTTCTGAATTCTACAATACACTTCTAACTGTTTAATCTAGTTATCTAACTTCTCAAGATTCATTTCACCATCATAAATATATAGTTCAAGTTTTACATCAAGTTTCAAAAAATATGATTTTTGAGGTTTCTTTTTGGTTTTAGAATATGAACTAGAAGAAGAAGACGATGATGAAGAAGATTATGGAGGAGAAGGAGGTTTATAAACTTTTCCTTTTCCCTTTTCCTTCTTCGTTTATTTCATATATGAAGCTGCATCTCTCACCTTCTTATCTTCATAAGTTTCTCCCAACATTCGTTGTGTGTTCAAAAATAATTGTTGAAATTGTTCTTCTCCCATGACCTTCACTTACGGAGTTTCACCTGCATTAGATCCTCCCATTGTCAATTTATGAGCGACATTCCACTTTCCAAATTCTGAGTCGATCTCCTCGAGCATTCCTTCACCATGTCGCAACATGGACTTGGTTAACATTCATTGGAAAAAATCCTACAAAATAAAACCTTATCTGATACCAAAATATATGACCTGAAATAGATCTGAAATAATATTGAAGTAGAACTGATTATTTTTCAACAGTGAATTGATTGTTAACCTGATTTCTTAGTGTGGAAGACTGAAGGAAAGAAAATGATTTTACGACTTAATCCAAAACTTAAGAATCACATTTAAACATGAATTTATAGAAAATAACAGAGATAGAAGACAAAAAACATTGATTACGGAGTTTGTCCTTGGTGGAGTACGTCTCTAAGTCCGCTTTTAAGATGGGCATCCTAAGGATTGATCCAAGGAATTATTTACACTGAAATTCACCAGAATGAACATTCTCACAGACACCTCTAGTCTCTATCAACAAAAATCTCTCTCTCCTATCTTTCCAACGCCTGTATCGGTTCCCAATTCTGCCTCCAGATGACCAAAATACAGTGAAAAAAAAACTGCCTCTCTCTTTAGAAATCTGAACAAATGCCTTCAAAATCACTCCTCTCATCATGAAAAAAGATTAAGGTTAAATAAGTTCAATCTGGAACTCCTTGGGCCAAATATGGAAAATTAGTTTTTACAAATAAATGTGATTAGGTGTGAATAGCTCTTGGTCATATATTAATGTAACACCTAGCACATGGTGGATAACTTTAACAATTGTGCATAACCATTTTAAAACCCACAAATAGACCATAGTATAAAAATATGTGTTGACGGTTTGCAAAAGGCGAAAGGCTCTGATAGTCTGCATGTGAATGGGCTGCGGTCTAACTATTGGTTGCCACCTGGTGGTTAAGTCCCGACGGTTCTGCAACGATGTAATTGTTCCGCATGTGAAAACTGTTTTAAACTCGACAGCTAACTCTGTAGTTAAACGGATGGTCAGGTCTTTAAATTGCGTAATATACACATTTCACCTATTCGCATGTGCTCTGCCTCTGTTCGATGGTTAACTCTGATGCGGCCAAGATGTTTAATATATATGTTTTATGACATAGTCCAAAAGGGGTTTGTATCATAGTTTTAAAAAATTGCTATATGACAAATGCACTAGGTATTAGGATTTAGGATTAAGACCTTCGTTTTCCACCTTAGGATTAATGACTTAGGTCTTAGCATAGCCACTTAGCATAGGTCTCCACCATAGGATTTAGGACCATTACATTTGTTACATGTTAATTTCACCTTTTAATACCATGAACATGTTTGACCACCATAAACATTTAATCATGAAGTAACCAACACCGAAACATTGGAGAACTGAAGATGGAATGGACTTCACTTTCGAGTTGAACTGATGAAATATCCTCCTGGATCAATAAAGGATTCAATTTAAAACCATAAGAACTTGTCCTTTAGATATATGTCCTAAACTGAAGCCCATTTATTCAAACTTACAGAATATTGAGATCAATGAAGGAAATCGATATCTACAAAATATAACTATGAAAATGATTTACAGACTCGCAAAAACTTAATAAAAATCTATCCAACTATCATAACCTTAAGATCTACGAGAGCTTCTAAATGAAATTCAAGTGTGATTTTAAGTACAAAAATTCTGGAAATTACAAACAAAAGGAAACACATATTTAAGTACAATTATTCTAAATCAATTCAAAACACACCTTCTACTTAACCAAAATCGCTACGGAACTTGGCCGAGGTCTGTGGTGGGCCCTTTCCATGACCTTGAAATTTTTTAATTTAACGCAATAACTTACAGATCAAGAATACATAAATCCATGAATATATATAGAAGTCAAAACGATTATATTAAAAATTTGTATAAAACATGAGTCTAAGAGTTTCAATACTTAAACAAACAAAGTTAACTGGTGTTTAGATACAATCCTCCCTTCACTGGTTAATTCTGCGTGCGTAACCTCTCATATAAACACTGGGCCTTTTTAAAGAACTTAGATCTGAAAAAATGTTACAAAAAAATGACCGAGAAAAGTAAATACATATGTGATCTAGACTAATTTAAACTAACCTAAATCCCGAGGATCACTTCATCCTCATCGTATCTACATTGTTTCATTTGATACTATATTTGGACCTAGATAACCAATACCAAGCCCACAAATAAGAGAAGCTATCTTCAGGATGTTGATAGTTGACTGGTTCACTCGGACCGAACATGGAGTAGAGTACCGAATGGAGTGCCAAAAAAAGTAAAAAATGGTTGCTTTATGTATTCGTTGAATTCGATGTTGGGTCCTTGATTACCTATCCATGTACTCAAGTGCCATCCCTAAATTTAAGAATCTCGTCTATAAATCAGTCAGTTAATAAGTCAAGAAATATAAATTCATTTAACACCTATTTAAATTAACCAAAGATATGTGAAAACAACCTTAATTAGTGATTCTTACCTCCATAGTAAAATAACACAATTTAGTCAATATAGGGAGGTTTCAGGGTACCAAAAAGAGTAAAGTAGGATAGGCTGTGGTAAAAATAGTAGGATAGGGTGTGGAAAAGGGCAACAATAAAAGGGCCTAACAATAATTTTTTTTAGATTCATATCTTCAAATAGTCATTTCTCCCTCTATCCCATCTTTTTACCTATAGAAATTAATTTTCCAATCGTTTGGAATACCTTCTCTGTGTTAATTTTATTTTAGAAGACAAGAGTTTCCATAAATTTAACTAATAATGAATTGCTGATTAGTTTTGATGGGGAAAAATAATCATTTAATGATTACCTTTTCAACAGTGTGGAGAATTCTCTTCAAAGTTCATTTACTTAATCTTCTTGTTCTAATTAACTTTATGAAAAGCAAGAGAGTGCTAATGAAAAAATTCAAGTAATTTATAATGACAGATTTTGAGTTTGAGAATATTGAGTTACCTCACCCATCATTAAATTCTCATGACCTCAATATTAAAATTTAATCTATTTTTTAAAATGAGAGATCTTGTTATAATGATATTGCTACAAAATATTTTCATCTTGAATCCAAAAAATGTTATAGTGACTGTAACTTTCAATAAGAGAAATTCATTCCAATTTTGATTATGATATTGTTCAAGTTCCCATTCTTGGTCATAGTCTTGAACCACTTTTACTTCCACAAGTAAATATCGGTATTAATCCCAATTTTGTTATCTTGATTGACACTTGTGAGGGAGGGAACTTTTCCTATAAATCATAACTGTCTTGTAACATTATTTTTTAACAATTATGTAAATGGCAATGTAAATTTATTATTTATTATGAATTTTTTTCTTATTTTATACCACTTTTATTTTTCAATTTTTTGATATTTTATGCTAGTATTTTGAGAGGGTTGAACATTTTAACATGAAAACATTAATAATTTCAAAAATTTTAATTTCAATTTATGCTCTTGTCACACCAACTAATTCTTTCTACTGAAATAAATCTTCACGAGCCTAGACATTTGAAAATTCAACATTTCATTTTACCAACAACCTTATTTATGTGCAAATCTTTCGATATATGCATTAGATTTCCATTCTAACTTCAAGGATCCATTTTAAAAAGTCAATTTTGCAAAATATTTATGATGGTATTCCTTTTGTATATACTACTGGTTTGTCTTTATGGGTTTACGGGGACAAAATCGTGACATTTCTTAGCAAAGTATTGTCCCAATCATGTTTTCATTTCAACAATTACATTATGATTTTCATGACAAAATCAAAAAGTGCCTTTTCATGTATATATTAGTAATAGATGTACGTAAAGGTTTGAAGTTTTCTTAACAAAATCAAAAAGTGCCTTTTCATGTATATATTAGTAATAGATGTACGTAAAGGTTTGAAGTTTTCTTATAATTTTATTTTTATTTTTATTATTATTATTTTATGTACATTTTCTTGCATGGAATGGCTCTATTAGAAATATGATTTCACTCAGTTTTATTCTGCCATGTTATATTAGATTAGATTAGGAGTACGACTACTTTTATTTTTTATTTATTTTATTTTTATAGTCATCTCATAAGTGAACAAAAAAAACTTTCAATTTTGTTTAAGAAGAATGATTCAGAGTTATCCCGATAAAGTTTTCACATGAAAATGTACAAAGAAATATTCATCTATTCATCAGAATTGAGAATTTAAAAAGTTATCTGTACATATGATTTCCTTTATATTTCCTACACTTTGCAAATTTATGAGATGATTTATGATAATATTATGCTTGTTTTTATTGGTGCAACTAAACTTTGAGCAACACTCGCAGAAAATTAATCACAAAAACAATGTACTCAGTCCCTACCAATTCTATTAACTAATGATGCATCTAATCAATGCAAAGGGCCAAGAAGTCTTAGCAGAGATCCATTAGTTGACAAAAATAATCCCCTATCCATTGTTATACCCAAGCGTAGGATAAAACTCCCCATTCACAAAACGTTATGCCATGACAAACTCTTTACACATCATTTGTTGTTGATTCTTTATGTCATCTATTCTCATTTAGAGACGTCACCTTCTTCAAACACTCCCTTCATTTTCCTTGAGATGAGTTTGTCTTTTCCACTTATAACCTCATGTCTTTTCGCCTTAATTTATATTGTACTCTGGATGCGATTGTTTTTCAATTGATGGTTAACAAACATTATTGAAAATTGTTTGTGTATCTCCATTACTATGCGGAAAATTCACATTCTTGCAATTCTTTCAAAGTCTATTTTCATGGGTAGATCGAAGAAAAAGCCACCACATAGAATTTGAAAATAGGATATTCACAGCTGCAACATAAAGCATAGTACATTCTGGAAAATTTTCATTATTTTCAATCATTATTTAAAGCACAAAACTAAAATTTCAAATGATTATTATTCATTTCTGATATCTTGAACTTGAAAACATTTCTTTCTTAGTAAATATATTTCATAAGATTGATGTTTTCCTTAGTTTAGGTTTAATATAACTGAGGATCATAGGCATATGTGAACTTTAATAGAGACATAACATATTTATGCTCTTTAATTTTGATCATATGAATAGTCGCTCTTTAATTTTGATCATATGAATAGTCTGTTACTTCTTTAAAACATGAAATTTGGAGAAAATCAAGATCTCTAAGGTAAATCATAACAATATTCTTCAAGGTAATTTAATATTCTTATTTTTATCTTTTAGTTTTGTTTTAGTATTTTCTAATCTAAGCTTTGTTTTTGCATGTCATGATTGGTTTCAATGCATCTTGTTTTTTGTTGGAAAATTTACTTAGAAATTCTTTAGTTTACTTTGCATGTCCTCTAGTTAAGAAAAACAATTGTGTTGATCATCAAATTGTAAACATGTTACATCAGGGAGTGTCTATACCTTACCTTGTTTTCATTTAGTATATTGTTCTTTGTTTTTATAACCTTAATTTTTGTTTTTTTTTTTAAAGCTTGGAATTACCTCCATTTTCATTAATTTTCATTAGCCAGTTACAACCAGATAAATATTTTTAGATGGCCTCAACTTTCCTTGAGCGAGAAACCAAGTCTGTTGGCCACCTAATGGCGTGGTATGCCATCCAAAAACAAAAGGTTCTTAGTCTATCATACCAAGCTAATAGTGACTAGATGTTCAAACATATATTGTCTTTTACTTGCCTAATGGCATGAATGGTTAAACATAAAAAAACTAGATGCTAACTCCATGTAAACATAAGATACAAAAAACTACCAACATTTAACAACATGATGGTACTCTGCATCCTCGCCCGAGGTGGACTCTATAGGCACCGAGTCCTGCATAGAATTTTCAGGAAGCTCAGTCGGTTTAAGGATGCATGGGAGGTGATATTGAATGCACTTGAGGTGCCCATCTTGTTTCTGGAGCTAGAATTTGAGCTTCTCAAATTCAATTATGTAATCTGGAAAATCCTGGACAATTGTGGCCAGGCTCATTGAAATATGTTCCAGGGCTTTGGCCAGAATACCCTTCATGGACCAATATAAAAACAATGTCTGCTTAAACTGACTAACTCTGCCCTGCTTTTTCCCAGGATCGATTACGAGGCCCCTCCATGCTTCCCCTTCCATGTCCATCGTGCCAGCCTTACGATTAGGTCAGCTTCCCACTTCTCAATCAATTAATTTTTGCTTGAGGCTAGTGCACACAGAGCATTGTTATGCCTATTTTTACTTCGCCACAACTGCAAGGGAGCGTTAACGAATCTAATTCATGATTTCTAGAGCATTTCACAAACCAATTTTGATACTTTGACTTAGAAGGTTATGTTCCCTTCTAGTGGACCCAAGGGGATGGATTTTGAGCTATAATAAATGGATTTTGTATGAATTAGTGATATGCACCAAGTGTCTCTTAGGGAACTCATCCCCACCACTTAGAGTCTCACATGGACTACCTCCCCTTACTTTTCAAATTTAGGCTTATGTTATGGTTCCACCACCTTACATTTCCCTCTTGTGGATTTATACCCCCCCCCTACTCTTTTCATCTAGTGGTTTATATATATGGTGCATCTTGTTAACATAGTGTGATTATGCATTTACAATAGAAATTTCATTGGAGTTTAGCACATGGCTCTCCAGCCTTAATCACATAGGTACTTTGGCCTCAAAACTTTAGACATAGGCATGTAAGGCCCCAAAAATGTGTATTCACATGGACATGCAAAACCAAAATAACTTGGCTCACCATCCTAATAAAAATATATACAATATAATGTAGGGGTATTTTGGGGATGTTGTAGTACTTAATTAACAAATGGTCAACAAATGAACAAGCACTATAAATAATTTCAACTCATATCCATTAGACATATTTTCGTTGACTATAGGATCAACCACTACCCTCTCCATAGTCTGGACCATGTTCTCTTCCTCAACCACAATTCCAATTTTCCATAGAAGTCTAGGGCTACACTTATCAAATCCAATAATAGACGTCTATGGATTTGAATATTTAAAACAGAATTGATAGGGAAGATGTGTAAGAATAACAAAAATAATTACTCCTCAATTAGTCAAATACTTAGCCAGTGACTATTACTAAAAACCCTATCAATTAGCCCATCCAAATGAAATAACATATGGGTCCAACAGATCAACATCAAAATGCATTAGATCAAGCACATCTAGTAGTATCAATAATGCTAGATCCAATCAATAGTCACAAAGTCTAATCAAGCAATTATACCACTTCCACACCACATTATTCAAACTCATGATATGTTGGAGGGGCTAGTCAAGTTTGTTTACTAGACCTGATAATTGACCATATGAAATGAGTATCTAAGTGTCCAACTGAGCATGTAAGTCAGTCTATTATACATTTAGGTTAAAAAGTGAATACACTTAGATAGTTGAAAGTAATTGTAACTAAATATTGAGTATAAATATGTGCCAGGCTAGGAGGTAACTCTGCAAATTGAATTGTATTTTGCATTAAGGGTGAACACAAATATCTACATGGAGGGAGAGACTCTTGGGATTCACCTCCCAATGTCTCTTCATATTCCATCCCTCCTTATTTTATATTTAGATTATTTTACAGTTTCACCCAATCCCAAGGATTAGGTGTCAACATTCCCCCCTTAATCTAAAGGGATATTGGTGAGTCTAAGCATCGTTCTAAATCTTTCAAACTTTTCTCTTCCAACCGATTTGGTGAAGATGTCTACAATCTGCTCATTTGTGGAACAATAGCATAGATGGATTTCTTGGCCAGACCATGATGTCAAATCATATGGTATTTTGTATTTATGTGCTTTTTTCGATCATGGAACTTTGGATTCTTGGCCAACTGTATTGCAAAAGTGTTTTCGATCATGAGTGGAGTTTAATGCACTTGTTTCTCCTACAAATCTTTCAGAATTTTCCTGAGCCACACAATTTCATTTGTTGCTTAAACTGCCGAAACACATTCTTGCCCAATTGTGGAATCTATTGGAACTGATTGTTTTCGTGATCTCCAGGAGACAACTCTTGATCCAAGCCTCATAGTATAGCTTGAAGTAGATACCTCAGTTTCTTTGTCTCCATCAAAGTCTGGATTAAAGTATCCAATCAAGATGAAGTCACCCACCTGTGTATAATTGAGTCCAAAGTCTTAAGTCTCCTTCAAGTACTTTAGAACTCTTTATGCAGCAAATCAATGTCCCTCACATGGCTTTTGCATAAACCTGGAGAGAATTCCAACACAAATGAAATGTTTGGTCTAGTAGTAGCTAGATAGTTGAGACTTCCCATAATTTGTTTATACTTTGTTGCATCCTCGAATTATTTTCCTTCAATGTATGTGAGCTTCAAGTTATATTCCATTGGAGTAGTCAAAGGATTGCACTCAACCATGCAAAATTTGTTCAATAGATCTCTATTGTAATTCTTATGAGAGAGGAATATAAACTTAGGAAGTTGAGTTAATTCAATACCAAGATAGTATTAAACCTATCTCAAGTCAGTCATTTCAAAACATTTCCTCAATTCCTTCTTTATGGATGCAATGTATCTCTCATTGTTCCCTATCATCAAAAGATCATCTACATACACCACAAGATATACACTTGTTTTTCCATCTTCTTGAAAAACAAAGTTGCATCATCAATATCATAATTTTTGAATTTTACTTCTCATACTACGATTGCGGTGCTTGCTTGAGGCCACACAAGGATTTTACAAGTTTGCATACTTTATGTTCTTGGCCCTTCACAAAAAATCCTTCTAGTCGGGACATAAAAACATTGTATTTAAGATCTCCATTCAAGAAAGCAATTTTAACATCCATTTGATGGACTTTATAATCATTCTGAGCTTGCAAATCAAAGAGTATCTAGATGGTAGCCCAATTTTTTTTTTAGGAAAAATTCTCCTCACAATCGACCCCTTATTTATGTGCAAAACCTTTTTCCACAAGCCTAGCTTTGTGCTTATAAAGTGAGCCATCATATTTATACTTTTTCTTATAGACCCACTTGTAGCCAATTGGTTTGGTTCCCATTGGAGGATCAACTGACTTCTAGGTGTTATTCTTTATCAAGGCATCATATTCCTTTTGCATCGCTTCTTTTCATTCATCATGAAAAGAGGCTTCTTTGAAGGAAGTTGGTTCAAAATATGTAGACAAATTCAATTCACAATTATAAGAAAGATCAATATCAACAGGTGAATTAGAATTATTTACATCACCTCCATTTTTCTTGGTGGAACTTCTTTTTCCTGTCTTTCCAACCTCATCAAGATGAACATTTTCAAGGGTCTTTGTTAGCCATTTTGGAGGACCTTTCTGAGATGGCCTAAGATGCTCAGTTGATTAAGTTGGGGTTGAGTTAAGACTTAGTCTCCCAATTATTTCAATCACATCACTTAAAGTGTCATCTGTGGCTAGACCTTCATGTGGGGGAGAAAGTGCTTTAGAAGAAGATTCGACAGATTTATCCAATATAGGAATCCCCCCTTCAAGATGTGGAATTTGATTATCAAATTCTTGAAATGACTTTACATGCCCAAATCTATCCAGGCAATCACGCTGTCGCTCTACAACATTGTCAGCCTTGGAATATCCAAGAAATATGACATCTCTAGATACTACGAACTTATTATTAAATTCATCATAGAGACAACATTCTTTGGAAGTATTTGAATACCCCAAGAAGATACACTTTCGACTCCTTGCACCAATTTTGTTTCTTTGTTCCTTAGGTATCATGGCATAACAGGTGGAACCAAAGACCCTGAGATGATTTACTGAAGGAATGTGGCCATGCCACATTTCATAAGGATTCTTGTTTCTAATTGCATTAGAGGGAGACCTATTGTTTATATGCATGACACATTTGAATTGCATCAGTCCAAAACATCAATTTTACATTCTTGAAAAACAACATGGAACATACCATATTTAAAATTTTCATGTTCATGCTTTCAACTACTACTTTTTGTTGGGGATTATAAGGAACGATTATTTGATGTTTGATTCCATGTTGGAGAATATTTTTTTCAAATTCATTTGAAGTGCATTATTTTCCATTATCAGTGTGAATAGAGCCAATATGAGTTTTTGCATCATTTCAATCCATGCATGAAATTTCTTGAATGTTTTAAAAGCATCGGATTTTTTTTTCAATAAATAAACCCAACACGTTCTAGTGTAGTCATCAATAAATGTCATCATGTATTTACTGTGATTTGTAGAAGGAACATGCATTGAGCCACACAAATTAGAGTGAATGAGTGAAATTTTTCTATGTTCTTTGGAATTTGAATCATGAAAAGACTATTTGCTATGCTTTCCTAGAATACAAGTATCACATTGCCTAAGTTTCCTAGGAATTGTAGGCAAACCATTAACATCATTTTTCTTCAACAATAGAAGGTTTTCATAGTTCAAGTGTTAAAATCTAGCATGCCATAAAAGACTTGATGGAAATATACCTTCATTATAATGAGAACTATATGCAATTTTTTTTGCACGAGCAAATGTACCTTTTAGCTTTAGAAGTCTTTTTTCTTCTATCTCCGTCATGACAAGTGAGCGATCTGATGCTTTTCTCACCTCAACCTTGCCATCAAACATATGAATGGAGTGTCCTTGCTGGAAGATGTGGACCAAAGACAACAAGTTTCTCCTCAACTCTAGGAGGTATATAACCTCATGTAGAGGAAAGTTTGGAAGACCAGGTAGTTTGAGCCCAGTTGTGCCAAGACCTAATGTCTTGAGTTTTGATTTGTCTACAAAGTATACTGATCCATAAAACTTGTTAGTAAATTCTTCAAAAACAAAATTCTAAAATTCATGTGGCATGTTGCTTCTTATTCAAGCAACCAATAATTTTCCCAAGAAGAAAGTGAAGCATTAAACAAGTCTTCAATTACTCTGATATTACAATGTGCCACAACATAATGAGTGGATTCAGGTGCTTTACCTTTCTCTTTGTCATGATTTTTACCTTTGGCTTAATTTATTTTTTACTCAATTTTTTCCCAAGGCATATTACATGTGGATGCATCATGTCCATCTCTATTGAAATGTGTGCAATGAAGATCAAACTTTTCTCCTTGAAATTGTCTGGCCCCCCTGCCTCTGAAATTTCTTCTTCCTTTTCCTCTTCAACCACCTATTCCTCTAGAATAATATTAAGCATTATTACTCTCTCTATGTGCAAGACACACAATTTGTTTAGAAGGTTGATGAGTTGTCTTCTTCCCAAAAGCTTTTTCTCTCTCCGCAAACTTCTTGTCAAGGGAGTCAAAGGCAATGTCCTTGAGATTTCCACTTGCTTGCAATGAATCAGGATAATGTGAGTAAGTGGGATATAATGCCTTGACATAAGCTATGAGAGGTATGTTTATTTCAACACCAGTGTTTTAATATCATGCATGATAGATCTTACTTCTGATGCTAAAGAAAGAGGGTCATAATTTTTCAATTCAAAACTGAACAGTTTAATCATCGAGTAGACAACTTCAAGTTTGGAGTGCGAGTCATACAATTATTTCAGCTTATTCAAGGCTTCATAACCATTTGAGAATGGTGAAATATGGCACCTCATCTCTTCATTTATAGATGTTGCAATCAAGGCATAGGCCTTATTTTTCTGGTCTTCCCAAATGGCGATCTCCTTGTCTAAAGTAGGATTTGCAGGTGCGTTCTCTCCGTCTCCTTCAAAAATTCCTTTCCACAATTCATTGAAAATGAGAGTATGTTTAATTTTTTGAGACAACTGAGAATAATTCTCTTTTCTGGTGAGAACCACTCCAAAAATAGAAATTAGTAAATGCATCATAAAAATTTGATTGGGCGTCAAACAAATTCAGTGGTTGCCCAAAAATTGGTGTATTTGTAATAAAAAACCCATGGTTATGTCTCCAAAATATCATCACTTATATTATCCATATGCACTACGGTCCCTTTTTTTTTTTTAAACTCAACCCATGTGGTCTTCTAAGTTCGTGCATTATAAATATCCATCATCCATTATCACAGAGCACATTGACACTATACATTCACCATATAACAATTCACATCTTGAACTTATGTCTGCAGAACTTGGAAAATCGAAGCAATAAAAGAAATTCACTTAGAACCTGAACAAGCGAGCAAATTGAATAATTTTAGCACCCTGGCCCCGAGGTATACCTATAGCAGCTTGCATTCAAAGGCTCTACTGACAAAATGACAGTCAATATTTAAGATGGGGGTATTATAAGGCCATAATACTAGTGAAGATAATATATAAAAATCGGTGCAGAGAGCGCAGACTATGGTCAAAGAGCTGATTGTGTGGTAGAGGTGCATAGGCCAGTTGTGTAATGGAGCGGTGACTGTCGGTGGTGTGGATTGTATGGGAGACGACAGTGGGAAGAGATAACTTCTGACTGCGAGGGCCGAGTGTGGAGAATGGGCCAAGTGTGTGCAGTGGGAAGAGGGTCGAGTGTCGAGGGAGAGCCTTCGGACAGTGAGCAGTGGTGAAGGCAGCATGATATTGTTTGTACGCAACGCAGTGATGTGGAAAACACAGTAATGTACAAGCTCTGCATGAATAATTTTTTTTTAATACAAAGAATGGAGGGGAGAGGCCGCACTATAATATGGAGGGGAGTGTTATATGAGACAGCATAGGTGTTGTGTATATGATACAATGTTCGATTTATATGGACAACGTGGAGTGCTAGCGTATGGAGGGCCGAGAGGCGAAGAGAGTTGGTGTATACACAATACGCTGCAAGGATTGCGTGTATGGAATGTTGCAAGGACATCATAAATACTCACGGTTTGCAAAAAATACCTCACGGTTTGCAAAATAATGCCTCAACGTAGAAATGGAGTCTCGACCAATGCATTCAACCAGAAATGCACATGATTTTGCAGGAATATGAGAGAGGTGTGAGTGTGCAAACAAAATGAGGGAGTTAGAAGGGAGGGAGTTACAAACTGAGAAAGCCAAGGGCATAGAGAAAGCCAAAAATGGAGTTGGTTCTGATACCCTGTTAGGCTAAGAGGTAACTCCACAAACTGAATTGTATTTTGCATTAAGGGTGAACACAAATATATACATGGAGGGACATACTCTTGGGATTCATCTCCCAATGTATCTTCATATTTCATCTCTCCTTATTTTCTATTCACATTATTTCACAATTTCACCCAATCCCAAGAATTAGGTGTCAAAAATATGGAATATGTGTAACAAAGAACTATATATATTTTTTTATTGTGGTGATATTATATAAAGTACATATACCTAGTACCCCCATTATTTTGTGTTCACCTCCTTATCATATCTATGTGTGTTATGTATGTGTTTTTTTAATAATATATATTTCTCTATGTAAAGGAGGACCGGTAACACCTGCATACTAATCCCTAAACTACAACACCCCCTCAGGTCCCAATTTTACCTTCTTGTGTTTTAAGAGGACTAGAAGATCAAATGTCACTAACATTATAAGACATAAGGATAGAGTGTACAAGCGCACATTTTATATCTTTAGAAGAAAGCTATTGAATCATGAATAAAAACTTAAAATATAGATATTTCCATCAATTACCCAATTGGTCTTCATAGTCACATAAGGAGGCAAGTAACAATATTCAATTTTGAAACTATTGATGAGGCCTATGTATAGGTATACTACATGGAAATTGACAATAAAAATAGATAATTATATCATTCAAATATTTCATACCAACATGGAATTACTTGCAATAAGGGTGAGAAGAAGAAGGGAAAAGGGAAAAATAAGAAGATTGTTGCCACTACACATGTGTGTAAGGACCCTAATAACCACTATTCCCCTTAAAAAAATGATTATCACACATAAATAAAATGTTTGAAGATTCATATTATTATCCTTGCACATTAAAAATGATAATAAACCAATAATTACAATCCACTTCGAGGGGGAGCCCTCCTTATACAATAAATACAATGAATATGGAAATATTTGATGATCCTAAGACTAGGTATCCTTAGTATATATATATATATATATAGGAGACAAATGAAACAATTATAATAAAATGAGACCATGAGGGGTTCTAGCCTACATAAAAATATAACAATAGAAATGTAATCACTCAATATATAGGACTTAATAAGGGTTTTTTGGGTTAACATGGGGATTATATAGTGATTAACATGCCCCTCCCCTTCAAATAAGTGTTGACCTCAATACGTGACTATCTATGGGTGTTTCTACATGAAACACTCATCTTCTCATGTCACTTCTTCCACTAGTAGATTCTTCCATTTGATGAGGTACTCAATAATTGCTTGATTTCTTAGTTTTTTGGTCCTTGTTTCCAATTTTTTTATTTTTTTTTCTAGTATTATTTTCCCTTATTCATTAATCTCTGGTAAAAGAGTTTGGACTAAGATCTTATCAGCCATGACCTACTTTAAAAAAGAAACATGGAAGATTGGATGTACATGAAGATGGAGGTAGCTCCAATTTATAGGTTATACTTACAATCCTCTGCAACACCTTATAGGGGCCATAATCTCTCAGAGCTAATTTATTGTCCTTCTTTTGCTACATGATGAAAATATATTTATATGTTTGTAGTCCCATAAATACACAATCCCCCACTTCAGAATTCATTTCACTATGGTGTTTATTTGCTTGTTGTTTAATCCTATTTTGTGCCATAACAAAGTTGTCCTTTAATAGTTTGAGAGCCTCTTCTTGGTGTTGTATGTGGTCCTTTACTACTTGAATCTTTACAATCCCTTTCAAGGGTGATGTGATGGATGGAGAATGATATCCATGAAGTTCCATAAATGGTGGCATTTTTTATGAAGTATGGAAGGATGTGTTGCAACACCATTCTGACAAGGGAAACCATTTGACCCATTTTTTATTATTATCAAATGCAAAGCAACATATATATCCTTCTAAACATTTATTCACAATCTCAGTTTTCCCATCATATTGATGATGGTAAGATAATTTGTGAGCCAATTACCAAAAAATTCCAATGAAAATTGGATCTCTATCACTTACAATAATCTTTGGTATTCCATATATATTTTAGATTGTTTCCATGAATTATTCTATCATAGTACTTTCTTTAAGAGGATGATAAAGAGAGAAAAAGTGGGCATACATTTTCATTCAATCTACCACTACCATAGTGACATTGTTTCCTTCATATTTGGGTAAATATGTAATAAAATCCATTGAAACTTCTTCCCAATGCCAACTTGGTATGGATAATGGCTAAAGGATCATTTGGTTATTGATAGTCTCTCGTTTAATTTCTTTGGATATTATACATTCCACCACAATTTTTGCACATTTGTTTTATGGCCTTTCCAAAAAAAAAATTATTGATCCTATGATATGTCTTCAAGAGCCATGAATATCCTTCTATAGGAGAAGTGCACAATTCCAATAGGACCTTTTGTTTGAGTTCATAATTCTTACATAAGTATAAGAAATCTTGATACCATAACAAATCATTTTTCTACGTAAATTTTTTTACTGCATCAGAGTCCTCCTCTATATATTGAATGATCTTGCATATATTATCATCTTGTTGCTATTATATCCTTGCTTCTTCCACCTAGTCATATTGTGGAATGGAAATAGCAAATAGTAAACCATTTTTTATTTCCTTTTTCCTTGAGAGTGCATCTTCCAGAATATTTTGTTTTCCCATTTTGTATATAATTTCAAATTCATAACCCAACATCTTTGTGACCCATTTTTTTTTTTCTCGTTTGAAGCTAGTATTTTCTCCATGAAGTACTTCAAACTATCATGATTTTTTTTTACTTTGAAATGTCTTCCTATTAGGTATAAACATCATTTCCTAAATGCATGTAGTGTGGCCAAAATTTTCTTTTTCATAGATGGGTATAAGTTCTTTCCTTTAAGTTTTATATTTTTTAAAGGAAAGGGGTCTTCCTTCTTGCATCAAAATTGCACCAATGCCATGGCCTGAGGCATAGCACTCTACAATAAATATTTTTGTGAAGTCAAGTGTCGTCAATATGGGAGTTCTATGCATATCCTCTTTGAATTCTTCAAATTATTTGATTGCTTCTTTAGTCCAAGAAAATGCTTCCTTCTCCAATAATTTTGTTAGAGGTGTTGTTATTTGACCTTAATTATTGACAAATTTTTAGTAATATTTTATTAAATCGTAAGAATCCTTTGAGTTTCTTCGAGGTATTTACGATTGGTCATTGCCTCATAGCTTTGGTTTTGTTAGGATCCACCTTAGCATTATCACGTGATACAATATTACCCAAATATTCCACTTCTTCAACCCAAAAGGCACACTTGGAATGCTTTGAATATATTTGTTGCTCTTTCAATAGTGTCAAGACCTTGGCAACATGTTGTATATTCTCTTCCCAATATTTTTAAAAAATCAATATGTCATTAACAAATACTAGCACAAATTTTCTAAGGAAGGGTTTGAAAATAAAATTCATTAAGCTTTGAAATGTTGAAGGTTCATTTGTAAGTCCAAATGACATAACCAAAAACTCACAATGGCCTTCATGTGTTCTAAAGGCTATTTTGGGAAAGCCTTCTTGCCTCATTTTTATTTGATGATATCCAAAATGAAGATCCAAATTAGTAAAGAAAATTGTTCCATGCAATTCATTTAACAATTCATCAATGACAAGAATATGAAACTTATCTTTGATTTTCATTTTGTTTAATTGTTCGTAGTTTGGACACATATCTCATGAACGGTCTATTTTTATAATCATCACCACTAGTGAAGAGAAAGCACTTTGGATAGGCTAAATGATGCTCGCCTCTAACATTTCTCATACCATACGCTCAATATCACTATTTTTTGCATGTGGATATCTATAAGGACTAATTTTAGGTGGTACACTTCTAGGTTGAAAATGAATAGCATGGCTATGTTCTCAGACAGGTGGAAGACCCTTAGGCGTTTATCCAAATACCTTAGCATGATTGTTGATAACATTTTGAATATCCACTAGAAAAGATGATTGAACTTCTAATGAACACAATTTTGAAACTACACCTCGATGTCCCTTTTTTAGAAATTTTATCATGCCATCAGAGCTTATCACTTTATTGGGTTTCCCTTGGATACCTCTAAGCTCAATTTCCTTTCCTTCTAAGAAAAATATTATGAAACTTTCTTGGAAATTAAGATTTAGCGTTCCTAATGATTGTAACCATTGGACCCATAATACAACATCAACACCACCCATTTGTATTGAAATCATGGGACTGGCCAATAAATACTCCCCCATATTCAACAAAATATTATTGCACTTCCATGAACAATTTATGGTACCACTATCTGAAATCATCACTTGAAATTATGGTGCTAGATATAAAAATTAATGAAGAAGTTTTTTCAATTTTTAATTGATGAATTTTTGGGTGATACTTGAATTAATAAATATTATTACCCTTTTCCTTTTGATATATCCTTCTATCTTAAGGATTTGTGTTGTACTGATGATGACCAATGCATGAAAATATATTTTTGGATTAGTTTCTTCTAGTTATAGATCTTGTGAAGTTTCCACTTCTTGATATTCTTCATCTTCATATTCTATGTATAATAATTTCTGTCAGTGCATTTATTCCCTTTACTATACTTATTTTCACAGTTTAAACATAGTCCATTTTCTCTTCTTTCATCCATTTACTGAGGAGTCAACATTTTCAGTTTAGGAAAGGGAGCCTAATTTTCTCTATAGTTATTAGTGACCAAATTTATAGTGCTCATATTTTTACTTTCAACTTTACTTTCATTATTGAAAGCATGCTCTAGATATAATTAGGTTAAAAGAGGTTCACCTCTTGTTGGAATCTTTCCTTTAAAGTACCCATAAATAGGTTCATCAAGTTATCCTCTAAAATATTCTTTAATATAAGACTCAAATTTTGGAATTTTTGAATGTGATCTATAATTGAACCTTTTGTTGAAGATTTACCAATTGACTAAAGAATGTGTTTCGCTTAATATTCCCATAATGTTTATCAATTCCTCTATAATAATGGACCAAGATATAATAGAATCTTTTTTTATTTCACAAAGCCATTGATACCATGCATGTTGGTCCTATTCTAAAATACTGAATGCTATATTTACCTTTCGTATTGATGTCACTTGGTGTAGATAAAAGTATTGTTCCATTTAAAATATCCATGTTACGATCATTACCATAGAATTTCCTCGTATCAAGCTTCAGAATGTAGTATTTCCTTGGTGCTAATGTGAAGCCCTAATGATGTGGATTAGAAATTCATGGTATGGTTCTTCGATTCGAAAAAATTGTGCTCTCCAATTGTGATAGCAAACTCCCCATATGAGATTGATTCTCAACAACATTATTCTATGAGATCTGGTATTTTTATGGATACAACCATACAAACAAATGCCCCTCAGGCAAGCTAAGAAGATAATAAATTATCACAAAGTATTATATTCCTTACAAGGTGTTGCAAAAGATTGGTACTATGGAATATGTTATTGCCTAAATCTACCTCAGGTTGAGAAAGTCAGAGTCTAGGGTAACATCAAACCACGCTTAATCTGGTAGCTAGCCCTACCAGATCGGGAGAGGGCTCTCTCCGGGTCAATCTCAACAAAAATAATCAGTAAGGCTTGAGATGACTTGAAATAAAGGTTGATTTTAGGCTAGGTATATGTGTAAATGAGTTTGATTTGATTTTGGAAGGTGTTTGTTGGATCAAAGGGAAAGGCAGATTTTGGGTTCGGGAAATGATCAGTTTTGCAGAGAGCTAAATGGGGCAAGAAAGGCAATTTTTTTGATGCTTCGAATTTGAATGCAATGGATAGCTCAGACCGGTGAGGAGTTGAAGAGGGCAAGAGGCTTTCAGGATTCCTCTTCAGACAGTTGAAAACATGGAAAATTAAACAAAACTTCAAGGCAGAGCACTGCAAATCTAATGAATTCCACCTTTATGACTTTTTTGTTCAACTTAAGAAGAAATGAGAAGGAAGATGATACACATGAAACATCAGTAAAATTACAATCACAGAGAGAAACCCACCATCAAAACATAGATCTACATGGATCCCAAAGAGTGTTGCAAACCCTGGTCTATTCCTTTTCCAAAATGCAGAGATGAAATGTACAATGAAGCTCAAAGCAATCCCAAGTGTCCAACCTATGCTAATGACTGAAAAATTACAAGATATAGACCACACTATCTCATCCCCAGCCTCTAGGGGTCGAGCTCACAAGTTTAGGAGTTTTTTCAACAAGATCTAAACTAAGAACTGGAAAATAGGCAGTGGAACAGCTTGCCTCTATAAGATAGGAAACTGATTCAATCAGTTACAATTAAATTTTTGGTGAATGAATCTACTTACATGAGTGAAAATTAATCAAAATTACATCAAAACCATGAAATTACATCAATTTACATCAAGAGCTGTACATTTGAAGATAAAAAAGTCAAACTGGCCAAAACTAGGCGAAAAATTGAGTTACTGAGTGAAAACTAGGCCAAAATTCCCAATGCGCCACGCCTGAAATCTCTATGCGTCGCACCACTTTGGAGCTAATTTTTAGGGCCTTCCCGGAGTCCAAATTGAGTTCAGGATAGCTCATTGGAAAGATCTGCTTGTCTACTTTCCAACCCAAGTGGAATTTTTGAATTTGGTTGCCATTTTCCCCTCCACAAATGAGTTTTCCCAACACTTCTTCCTGTGTGTCCAAAAGAGGGCAGAAAGGTCATTTTTAGGGTGTTTTTGACCATTCAGGCAACCCAAAACTTGTCAAAATATTTAGGTAATGGGTAGGAATGTATAAATTTTGATGAAAAATCCAGAAATACAAAGTTTTCTTCAAGAGGAGCTGCCAATTATAAGCGCGCGCCAAGTGGCGCTACGCGTCGGGCAGGAAAATCTGTGTTAAGGCCCAAAAAATCAAAATTGACAAAAAGTTTCCCAAATTTCTTGAAATTTGGGCTGAATGTCCACCATCAAGTGCTATGCTGGGCCAAAGAAGCTTCGTCCAAAATTTGGAGTCTATCATGCCTTTTGCGATGCTTTAATGCCCTCTTCAACTTAGCCTTCAGGATCTTGATTCGTGCCTTGCAAACATGATTTCTTGCCCAATAATGATTCGCCATGTGCCTCAACATGTTATTTTCCTTGTTGGCCTTCTCCAACAGCTTCTCCAAATGAATATTGACCCTTTCAAGCCAAGTTTTGCGATCAGCCTCAATCTCTTGCTCAATGGATGTCATCTCAGTTTGGCTCCTTTTGGCAGCTGGCCGGTTTTGCCTTCATGTTTTTGAGCGCCATGGATGAGTGGGAATAATGAGGGGAGGGTTTGATGCTAGCTGTAGGATTTTAGGGAATGAAAGGGTTTAGGGGATGACCTCTAGGGTTTGGGATGGCAATTAGTGTTTTGGGGATATTTGACTAGGGTTTGGGATAGTGGGATTAGGGATTTAGGGTTAGTTGATTAGAGATATGGGAAATGTGGAATGGGTAGATGAGAATGTAAAGAAAGGGAAAAATGAAGGAATAAAGGAGTAAGGGAGTGAGAGATAGCTAGGAATGGAATTGGTAGTAAGAAATAGAACTCATAAACCCTATGCAACTGCTTTTGATTTTTTCTCATTAAATCACCATAAGCACCAAGAGAAATTCATTCATTGATCATGGAGGGATGTTAACTTACTTGGTAAATGAAGAATTTAGCAATTTGAGAGCTTTGGTGGAAGATTTTAATTGATTTCAGGCTTTTTAGCCCAATGCGTAGCGCCATCTCAATGCGTAGTGCCAGTTACAAAATTACACTGCAAACCACTGCCCAATGCATAGCGCCATCTCAATGCGTAGCGCATTTTTATAGGAGGATTTTGGAGACCTTCCCGGTGTCCAAATTGGGCTCGAGATAGCTCGTTGGAAATCTTATTGAGTTTAATTTCCAACCCAAGTGGAATATTTTAATTTGGAGTTCATTTTCCCTATCAAAAATCAAATCTCCCAAGACTGATTAAAATATGAAAAAATGAGGCTGTCTCAAGGCAGAGTGCTGTTGCAGTCAACGTTTGAAGGTATTCCTCAACTCCAAATTGAGCTCATAATAGCTCATTGGAAATATATTTGTGTCTAGTTATCATTTGACTTATCAAGCAAGTCATTTGGCCAACCAAGCTAGGAGAAATCTTGATTTTCCCAAGGTCACTTCAGAAGTGCATCAATTCTCCTGAGGCGACTGTATTTTTGACATTTCTCTAAAACCAAGACACCTGTGTAAAACGTGAAGGAGGTTTTTCTTCCTTGGCCTATTTTGGACAAAAACCTCTCTCAGGTTTCCAAAATTCATCTTTTCTTGCTCATAAACATCATTGGAGTAAAACCTATCCTGATATGTGGAACAAGGGATTTGTCGAAATGAAGCGAAATGAAGGGGATAAGTGGCTTCTAAATTCTTGAGAAAATTTTGGGAAGTAGGTAGGGATGTTAGGAAGTAGGGGAAAGTGGAATTTTAGAGATTGAGTGAGGGGAAGGGGTCAAAAAGAGCAAAACACAGGCCTAGCCTATAAAATTGCTAAGTTGTAGCAAGAAACTAGGGTTTGTGCGAAAATGAGGAATTTGGCGGATCTCAATGATGGGAAGTGTTTAATAAGGTACATTATGGATAAGGAAAGGTGTATGAACATCAGGATACAATTTTTTCTGATGATTTGACCATCCAAGAGAAATTACCTCCAAAACCCTAGGAGAGGGAAGCCACAACTGAAGCATGAACAAGGTGTAAAATGACCCAGTGGAACTTGACATGATCATGAAAACCTCTGAATGATGGTACACTCAGTTGAATGGTGACATGGACTGACATTTGGACAAATTTGACAGGAGTAAAAGAAAACCCTAGACCTAATACCTAGTGACCAAATTTTACTTGAAGATTCACTGAAATGACAAAATTTGACCTTGACACCCTAAAATCACTTTGTAAGAGCATGTTTGATCACTAGAGGAAGGCTGCAAATACTAACACTAACATTGGCTCCAATGGGGATGGTAGCTCCTTGGAGGTGCCAAGAACTACAGATCTTTGGAAAGCAGACAGTGCCTTTGTCCATTGGGCAAAGGAATCAAAAACTCAAGCTGAAATGCATGATTGAAAATTGATGACTTGACGACACAAATTGACTCTCACTCAACTAAAAACTGACTTGATACTTAAACACAACCGAAAAACTGGAAAATATGCTCAATATGAAGCTTATTCAATACAACGTACTCTAGTTGTTCCATTCATCACCTGATCAAGTGAAATGAAACAACCAATGCAACCAAGTAAGTATTCCAGCTGATGTTTGAATTCTCCGTAAGTTCTCGTTTATGAACAACAAGAGAGAACTACTGAAAGGCAACTCCCATGAAAACTTGTGAACAGATTCGTTGAATACTATGGATTCTCTATCTGCCTCCAAAAACACTGCATAAGGATCTTGAAGTTCATGCACACTGGGACTTAGCTCATCCAATGGATTACTTTTCTTCTCCTCATACCATGAATGCAAACTTTGATTTGAGCTTTGTGACGAGACTCCTGCTAAAAATGACAAAGAGACCAGCTTCCGGATCAAGTTTATATCAGCACATGTTTCAAGCTTACATATAGTCAATGGAGTAAGACTTTGACTGCAGACATCATCCAACACATCAGCTATTGGATCGTGAAAAACTTGAAAAGACTGAAAAGACTGCTGCAACCCATTTTCTATTAGTTCTGATGAGATTACATTATTTCCTACAAGCTGCTCATTTGAAGATTTACTATGCAATTTATCCATCAAAAACTGAAATGATTCAAAACAGAAAGGTACGGAATCATCTTGCATCATTTGATCATATGTGCTAGCTTCCAAGTCCTCATCTGCAACTTGACAATCAATGGCATTTGGGGGCTGCAAATCTGGATATGAGAAGTCTTGAACAAGGTTTTTATCGCCCTCAAGATGGTCCAGATCAAGACTTGTCGACAGTTGATTTCGGATTGCATGAAAGTTGTTTTTGATGAACTGAAATGAATAAAAAAAAAAATGCAAATATCCTTCACTTACTTCAAAATTTTCTGCACTTTCCTCATCACTATCATAGCTGATATGCATCAGTTGATCACTGTACTCGAGCTGTTGAAAGTTAACTTCCTCCTTCCACAAACTAGCTGCTGTTTTTTCTGCAATATTAGCTTCTGTTTGGAGAACATAATAATCATCATACTGATCAAACTAAGGCAAATCATCAGTATAAAACACATCATCAAGCATACATGTCAAATCAACAGATCTCTCTTCTCCAAGATGATCTACAAAACAATCATTATCAGATCTATGACAACTGGGATAAGAAACAATTTTTTTTGGATCAACAACTTGTTCTTCTTCAATCAACGAGCCATGGGCTTGAACATTATACTCATTCCTTGTGGTGATATTTTGCATCATCTCTTCCTTTGCACTTACCAAAATTTCAAGCTTTACCTCTAGAGATGTCGATTCCTCTGGATCTATGTTTTTCATCTCGTCTTCTTTCAACTTTGCCCTTCGGATTAGAAAATGAGCCTCTACATCTACTGCACTGTTCTGCATCTCTTCAAGTGTTGCAAGATTCCTTTCTCTCAACTGAAACTCCATTTCCAGATCAAAGGCACCCGGGTAGTGCAAGAGAGCAGATCTAGGAGGAGGTCTTATATCAACTGGCATCGAAAAATATACTTTGTTAAATCTGGAAGAAAATTGTTGTACTGTCTCCCCTGGCAGTCTTTTCAGTTGGTTATACTCTTCTATAATAAAAAAGGGTTCTGTCTGACCACCCACCTGTCTAGGAAAACTTTGACAAACTGCTAGAAATATGAGATGCTCGCATCAGGCAGGGGTTTGAACCAAATCTTGACTTTGATTTGAAAATAAAGAGCAAAAAGCCTAATATTGACATCCTCTTCATCAACTTCAAAAAGGTCAAGAAAAGACTCAAAATTTAGAACATGTCTCTCAGCGGTGATATTCTCACATTCACCATCAAACCTCGGCAAGTAAAGATAATAATTTGCAGGGAAAGCATGGAGTATAGGAGGTAAAATCAGAGGCTTGTATCGATCTGGAATTTTACAAGGTATAGGGGTATGTACAAATGCTGCAGAATCAGTCTTGGTCTCTTGAGGTTCATCAGTTTGAAGATGGTCATCACAAGATTCAGAAGAAAGGACTTGATCAAGCTCAAAAGCATGCAAATCTTTGGTATCTACAATCTTCAAAGGGAAGGAATCAACTGCAGGCCGAGGGTATTTTCTCAAATACAATATTTTTTGCAAATCCTTCTTGACATTCTCGGGAAAAGAGAAGAAATAATTTATGACAAATAACAAAATGTCTTGGATGAAATTCCAACTTGAATACCTGATCTTTCCATATTGTCCTTTTATGTTTCTGCTGGCCAGGTTCATCCTCTAGTGGAGGCCTTGGATCTAATCTCGAAACTGATTTAGAATCGCCAGGTGAATGATTTCAGCCTTGCGGTGTCTGATCGTTGTCCACCATCAACAATCAGATCTGAAATTGATTAGATCTTACTGAGGAAACCAGATGTTCAGTTCATAAACTAGACCGGAGATTGACTGAAGCAACATTCATCTACTTTTGCTAATGCAAAGCAAGAGCATTTCTAAGGCTACCTGGCTAACTTCAGGCTCCGTCTGTAGTTTATAAAGAAAACAACAAACTTTTCTTCCCCAGTATGGTTGCCACTATGTTATGGCCTAAATCTACCTCAGGCCGAGAAAGGAAAAGTCTAGGGTAACATCAAACCACGCTTAATCTGGTAGCTAGCCCTACCAGATCGGGAGAGGGCTCTCTCTGGGTCAATCTCAACAAAAATAATCAGTAAGGCTTGAGATGACTTGAAATAAAGGCTGATTTTAGGCTAGGTATATGTGTAAAGGAGTTTGATTTGATTTTGGAAGGTGTTTGTTGGATCAAAGGGAAAGACAGATTTTGGGTTCGGGAAATGATCAGTTTTGCAGAGAGCTGAATGGGGCAAGAAAGACAATTGTTTTGATGCTTCGAATTTGAATGAAATGGATAGCTCAGACCGGTGATGAGTTGAAGAGGGAAAGAGGCTTTCAGGAGTCCTCTTCAGACAGTTGAAAACATGGAAAATTAAACAAAACTTCAAGGCAGAGCACTGCAAATCTAATGAATTCCACCTTTATGACTTTTTTGTTTAACTTAAGAAGAAATGAGAAGGAAGATGATACACATGAAACATCAGTAAACTTATAATCACAGAGAGAAACACACCATCAAAACATAGAGCCGCATGGATCCCAAAGAGTGCTGCAAACCCTGGTCTATTCCTTTGCCAAAATGCAGAGATGAAATGTACAATGAAGCTCAAAGCAATCCCAAGTGTCCAACCTATGATAATGACTGAAAAATTACAAGATATAGACCACACTAACTCATCCCCAGCCTCTAGGGGTCGAGCTCACAATTTTAGGATCTGTTTCAACAAAATCTAAACTAAGAACTGGAAAATAGGCAGTGGAACAACTTGCCTCTATAAGATAGGAAACTGATTCATTCAGTTACAATTCACTTTTTGGTGAATGAATCTACTTACATGAGTGAAAATTAATCAAAATTACATCAAAACCATGAAATTACATCAAGTTAAATCAAGATTTGTACATTTGAAGATAAAAAAGTCAAACTGGCCAAAAAATAAACGAAAAACTGAGTTACTGAGTGAAAACTAGGCCAAAATTCCCAATGCGCCGCGCCTGAAATCTCTATGCGTCGCGCCACTTTGGAGCTGATTTTGAGGGCCTTCCCGGAGTCCAAATTGAGTGTACGATAGCTCGTTGGAAAGCTCTACCTGTCTATTTTCCAATGCAAGTGTAATTTCGGAATTCTGTTGCCATTTGCCCCTCCAAAAATGAGTTTTCCCAACACTGCTTCCTGTGTGTCCAAAAGAGGGCAGAAAGGTCATTTTTAGGGTGTTTTTGACCCTTCAGGCAACCCAAAACTTGTCAAAATATTTAGGTAATGAGTAGGCATGCATATATTTTGATGAAAAATCCAAAAATACAAATTTTTCTTCAAGAGGAGCTGCCAATTATAAGCGCGCGCCAAGTGGCACTACGCGTCGAGCAGGAAAATCTGTGTTAAGGCCAAAAAAGTCAAAATTGACAAAAAGTTTCCCAAATTTCTTGAAATTTGGGCTGAATGTCCACCATCAAGCACTATTTTGGGCCAAAGAAGCTTCATCCAAAATTTGGAGTCTATCATGCCTTTTGCGATGCTTTAATGCCCTCTTCAACTTAGCCTTCAGGATCTTGATTCGTGCCTTGCAAACATGATTTCTTGCCCAATAATGAATCGCCATGTGCCTAAAAATGTTATTTTCCTTGTTGGCCTTCTCCAAAAGCTTCTCCAAATGAATATTTACCCTTTCAAGCCACGTTTCGCGATCAGCCTCAATCTCTTGCTCAATGGATGTCATCTCGGTTTGGCTCCTTTTGGCAGCTGGCCGGTTTTGCCTTCATGTTTTTGAGCGCCATGAATGAGTGGGACTAATGAGGGGAGGGTTTGATGCTAGCTGTAGGATTTTAGGGAATGAAAGGGTTTAGGGGATGACCTCTAGGGTTTGGGATGGCAATTAGTGTTTTGGGAATATTTGACTAGGGTTTGGGATAGTGGGATTAGGGATTTAGGGTTAGTTGATTAGAGATATGGGAAATGTGGAATGGGTAGATGAGAATGTAACGAAAGGGAATAATGAAGGAATAAAGGAGTAAGGGAGTGAGAGATAGATAGGAGTGGAATTGGCAGTAAGAAATAGAACTCATAAACCCTATGCAACTTCTTTTGGCAAGAAATGTAAAGAGGTAGGGTTTTGATTTTTTCTCATTAAATCACCATAAGCACCAAGAGAAATTCATTCATTGGTCATGAAGGGATGTTAAATTACTTGGGAAATGAAGAATTTAGAAATTTGAGAGCTTTTTTGGAAGATTTTAATGGATTTCATGCTTTTTAGCCCAATGCGTAGCGCCATCTCAATGTGTAGCGCTAGTTACAAAATTACACTACAAACCACTGCCCAATGCGTAGCGCCATCTCAATGCGTAGCGCCTTTTTGCATGAGGCTTTTGGAGACCTTCCCGATGTCCAAATTGGGCACGAGATAGCTCGTTGGAAAGATGATTGATTATACTTTCCAAAACAAGTGGAATGTTTCAGTTGGCAGTTCATTTGCCCTATCAAAAATCAAATCTCCCAAGACTGGTCAAAATGTGCAAAAATGAGGCTGCGTCAAGGCAGAGTGTTGTTGCAGTCAAATTTTGAAGGTCTTCCGCAACTCCAAATTGAGCTCATGATAGCTCATTGGAAAGATATTTGTGTCTATTTATCATTTGACTTATCAAGCAATTCATTTGGCCAACCAAGCTAGGAGAAATTTTGATTTTCCCAAGGTCACTTCAGAGGTGCATCAATTCTTCTGAGGCAACTGTATTTTTGACATTTCTCTAAAACCATGACACCTGTGTAAAAGGTGAAGGAGGTTTTTCTTCCTTGGCATATTTTGAACAAAAACCGCTCTCAATTTTCCCAAATACATCTTTTCGTGCTCATAAACATCATTGGAGTAAAACCTATCTCGATATGTGGAACAAGGGATTTGTCGAAATGAAGCGAAATGAAGGGGATAAAGGGCTTATAAATTCTTGAGAAAATTTTGGGAAGTAGGGAGAGATGTTAGGAAGTAGGGGAAAGTGGAATTTCAGAGATTGAGTGAGGGGAAGGGGTCCAAAAGGGAAAAACACAAGCCTAGCCTAGAAAATTTCCAAGTTGTAGCAAGAAACTAGGGTTTGTGCGAAAATGAGGAATTTGGGGGATCTCAGTGATGGGAAGTGTTTAATAAGGTAAATTATGGATAAGGAAAGATGTATAACATCATGATACAAGTTTTTCTGATGATTTGACCATCCAAGAGAAATTACCTCCAAAACCCTAAGAGAGGGAAATGAACCTTACCTAGGCACAATTGAAGCATGAACAAGGTGTAAAATGACCCAGTGGAACTCGACATGGTGATGAAAACCTATGAATGGTGGTACACTCGGCTGAATGGTGACATGGACCGACATTTGGACAACTTTGACAGGAGTAAAAGCAAACCCTAGACCTAATACCTAGTGATCAAATTTTACTTGAAGATTCACTGAAATGACAAAATTTGACCTTGACACCTTAAAATAACTTTGTAAGAGCATGTTTGATCACTAGAGGAAGGCTGCAAAGATTGACACTAACAGAATACAAATTGGAGCTTCCTACATCTTCCCGAGTGCACCCAGTTTTCCATGTTTCATGCTTAAAGAAGGTTATAGGTGACGAAATTCCAGTTCAAACAATATTGTCATAACTTGATGAGGAAGGAAAAATCATATTGGAACCTGAAGCAGTCACGGAAATGAGAACTCGACATCTACGAAATCAATCAATTTCAGAGTATCTCATAAAGTGGAAGAACTTACCAACTGAATATTCCACATCAGAAGCATCCAAAACTAGTCAAGTGTTGAAGAGAACACTTTTTTGAAGGAGAGGGGCATGTTAGGGCCCAATATTACTAGTGTAGTCCCTTATTTTTGTTAGTGTAGACCCCTTATTATTATTGTACCCATGTAGTCCCCATATTGTTATTATTGTGCCCCATAATGGCCCACTATTATTATTATTGTGCCCTTACATTATTATTGTTAAGTCAAATAGGATTATATTGTGACCCCATGGAATACTATATATAGAAAGGATGTTTTTCATTTGAATCATCAAAGAATTTTTCATGTATGTAATGTAAAGGAGGTTTCCCCATCGAAGATGCTTATTTATAAGGCGTTGATCTATCTTTTCTTATATTTTGTGAGTTGGTTTCATAACATATTTGAGACTGAAATTTGTAACATACAGAAACCTTAACTTCATTTAAGCATATCGCCAAAATTATAACGAACCAAGATCTTAAATTTGGACCAGATCTTCATCGCAATGTTTCCTCAACATGACCAAAGTATCACGGTTTGAAGCCTTACAAAAAACAATGATAGAAAATAATCCAAACTGACCTGTTTGAAACAGAATTTAGGAGCAATCAGAAACCCTAAATTCCTTGGACCTTATCTCCAAAAATATAGTGAACCAAGTTCTGAAACTTGAATCATATATTTCTTAGGATGTCTTCTCAATATTCTCCAAGATTCACCAGATGAAACCTCATAGAAAAAGAGGTATAGTGAAAATTCCACATCGACCTGTTCGAAGTGGAAAAACCCTGGGATAAAGAGCTCTAAATCCAAATGTTATGATCCTTGCACTTAAAAAATGATAAGAAGCCAAAAATTACCATCCACTTTTGAGGGGGAAACCTCTTTATTCAATAAATATAATGTACAAGACAATATTTGATGGTCCTATGACTAGGTCTCATATATATATATATATATATATTGTTATAGGTCAATTTGGGCATCCTTCCCAATGAGCTGGTTAACTGGGCATCATCTCCAGGACCAATGACTAAGGGTCTATCATTCCATATCATTTCAAGTTGCTACATTCCATAAAGCAAGAACAAGACAAATCAAGCATGACTTTCATCAAGCAAAGGTTTCCAAGGTTTGAAGTTTATTATATAGCATATGAGAGCTCACAAACGTTGCCTCTAAGGGGACTAAGTGCATTGCATATGCAGGTAGCCCCATGCAAGGCTTCTCTGCAAAGCACTTCCCGACATCTATGGGTGTGTTGGCCACATTGGAAGCGAAATTCTAATTGTTCTGGAATCTCCACTTGGCCAGTGCCTTCTAGAAGAGTTCACATGTGTCAAGCTTCGAATCCAAGTGTCCATTTGAAATCTACAAGATTGGAAACATGTCTTGCCTATTATTGGAAATTCATTGATTGCAAAAAATCCTTCAGCCTCTCTATAAATTGAGCACAGATCTGAGTGTTTGAGAAGGAATAATTTGAGTAGATAAATGATGGTGGATTTTCAATTGAGAGTTAGATTTGTGTAACAGCTTCTGGAGAGATTTATACTATGATGAGGTTGAGGATTGTTGCTGGAAGGGTCACTTCAAATCAGTCATTGGATTGTAACCTCTCCTTCTATCAACAATAAAGAATACAACTTACTTTTCCCTATATGCATCTGTATTGGCTTTGATTTTCCATATTGTAAGATCTTAGTTGATGTATATTGTTTATGCTTTACTGATTTAGCTAACTAACTTGAATAGACATCTGTATTATTGCTCTCTTCTGATGTTTTAGTGTTCTTTCTTGCAGAAAGCATTTTTCCTACAAACTGCTTGAATTTGAAGCTACAATGGAAGCAATAGAAGGAGCCATTTAGAAGCGCTGAGATTATAAGTAAGCCTCTAATCCTTTCTGTGTGTCTGATCTGAGTTAGGAAAAGTAGTCGTATAGTCTTTAATCTGTTGTTCTAGATTTTCATCTATCTAGGGAAGCGTTTTTTATCCGTAATTCACAATTTTCCCCAAGAAATTGGCGACTCCATTGGGGAGAATTTCTCTTATATATAGGTGACTTAGCCTCTGATTTTCTTTTTTTATCCACCCAGTAGTTGTTATTCACAAAAATCAAACTTTTTTAGATATTAATTTTCAAAATAAGTGTGTTAAACAGTAGTGTTTTTCCTTATACATTGCGCCCAACGCACTCTTGGACAGTACACAGTGCTTTGCATAGCACTGTCTCCCTTTCAGGCCTGCGTTGCAGAGCACTGTCTCCCCTTAGAGACTGCATTGACTCTTGAAGCCATCCAGATTCCATTGAATTTGTCTTTGCAAGTTGTTCAGATTTTTTTCTACCGTGTTTTGAAAAGTTTGAACCTGATATTGACCAGTGAATCTATATATTTCTTCCTCCTTTGAAATAAAATTTGTTTAATGTTTGTTTAAATAATTTTTCTTTATAATTGGCAAGTTTATTTCAAAGTATTTTTACTGTCGCATTAGATCCATTTGCTTTTGAAAAAGGAAATTGTCATAAAATCTTCATTTCCTGATAGGTGAAATTGTTGTTTCATTCCTCCTTTTTCCTTCAAAAGATAAATTGTTGTTTATATTCCTCATTTCTCAAAAGTAAAAGGCATTTGATTTTTGTTGATTTAGTGCACTTAGTTTCTTTTCTGCATTCATAACATTAAAGGAGCTGAAAAAGAAAAATCCTCATTTGCATGTAGGATTTTTGTGTGCTTTGTAAAAAGGAACAAGTAGGAAATTTGCATCTAGTTTGTGTTTTATGATTTGTTTGCTCACAAATTGGTTGCTCTTTCCCTCTAGTAGCTAGGATTTTCATTGAAAAACTGAAAGTGAAAGATTGCTTATCATTTTTAGTTGCATTTTTAGGAATTTTCCAATACATCATCGCAGTGAACCTTTGAAAGGCAAATTGTAAGCAAGATCAACATAAAATAAATCTCAATTTACCTAACAAAGCATTGGAACCATAACGATAACATTTAGAAGGTCTAGGCTAGAGACGTGTTCCGGTGTCGTAAAACATAGAAGTTGTCGTTAACTTGTCTGCGATACATTCTGAGTGTGATACCTCACTCCACATATGTAAGTATATCGTAGCTCGTCCACGTACTTTCGGGTATATCAGGCAGTGTTACAGTACGATAAGTGTAAAGGGGTGCTTTCACTGTGCGGTTTCGCATCAGACAACGCTAATTCAGACTTGGGCCTCCATGTACCTTCAGGTATAGTTGGGAGGACAAATTTTAGGTGCTATCCATCCATAGTGAACTGAGTCGGCCTCCTTGTAAATTGTGATACATCGAACACAACATTCGGGGATATTTCCTACCCGTACTTCTTGGTTCGCCAGGAGGTATTCTACAGTTCACAGTTTCTTGGTAAACCCTTTTGCCTAGCATTACCCTTTTATTTTTTTTATTTGTTTTTGGTTAAAATTAATAAGTAATCATGGAAGAACAAAATCCTTTCCCCCGTTGTTCGCATAGACTTGCATTAAAACCACCTTTACCACCAGAAGTTACTTCTGGTAGGCAAAGTCGATCACGATCTGCCGAATCAAGTATAATCCATACCTCTGGTGAAACAACATTTTCCAATAAACCAGAGTTATTTCAAGTTGTTTCTACACATCCCGGTTCGTCTACTGTTGTCGAAACAGAGTCTTCACAGCTACCCATGGTCACGATCCATCCAATCAATGAGACCATACCTCCTAGACCCAATGTTGTTCAACCACAAATTGATCCAGATCCTATCTCTTCTTTGCCAGAACATCTGAATCCTGAAGTCGAACAACCTAAAGTTTTTCCTACCTTGGTCATCCCACAAATTTTTGTAGCTATTGAATCTCCCATATAACACAGTCAACCACCTGAAATATACTTTGGGCCTGACGGTGAAATACTTACACCTAGTTTAATTGCGATTGAATAAATCCCACAAGATGATACACCTTTAAATCCAACTCATTTTGGGGAGGACCTTTACCTGTATGAGTCTTTTTCTCAATAGACATTATCTGCTTTTGTTGATCTTCCTCCTTTTCAAATTCCCGTTGATTCAAAAGGGTATACATTTGGTCAAGTAACCATGCCTGAACCAACATCTTCTGTTGGGAAATCTATTCCAATTACGTCAGCTCCTACCCTAGCTACCTCGTCGATGTTTACTACTTCACCGGAGTCATATTTTCATGGTGGCCCTATGGTCCCATCAAGTTACAAATCAATATTTGGAATTTTCTCTGGTTAATATTCAAATCCATGGAATTTACCAATGTCATCATCCGGTATTTTAACTGGTAATCCTATTGTAAGGACTAAATGACTTGATTCATTATACACATCATCAAGGAAATATCAAGTCGGTACTTCTGGGTCTATTCCTTCAAGTACCATATCAACTAGATTCCCAACATTTAGAGAGCAATATTTTCCGTCTTATTATCCTCCTCATGCTGGGGGGCAACCTTTGGTCACCCAATATGACAGTACTTCGTCACTTTTTGGTCAATCTAATGTTGAAATGAATGTTTGTCAATGGCAGCCCAATCTGCCTATCTAACCACAAACGGTTGTACAATTGTATCAACTGGTTCAACCTATTACACCGACTTCATTACCACTTGTTAATACATCTATACCCCTATTACAGAATCAAAATGTTTCATGTCAACCTTATCAAGCATGTCCTTCAACTCAATACCATCAAATGTTGGGTCCACAGACTCCAAATCCTTTAATTAATTTACAACAACCTATACCAGGAATTATTTATTCACAAGCTGGTCTACCATTTTATGGGATGTCACAACCACAACCAAGTTATACCTATCAACTGAATCCAAGTTATCCTAATTTGGGCTATAACATTTGTGGACAGACCCCTTGGAAACCTTAGGCACAAATACCTCAAAATTCATTTCAACAAGTATCATATCCAGGTTTTGGTCAACAGATTCCTCAATAATTTCTATGCAAAACAACCCCTATCTAGGTTACCAGCAACATATTCCTTATGCTGGTGCTCAAAGGCCTATTGCTCAAGCAATTCCATCTTACCCTGGCTATGCTCAACCTGGCCTTAATCAACAGTTGCCCTTTGTTGCAACTTTAGAGTTACCAGATTTAAATCAGCTGACTAATGATCCAATCAACTATGCTCCTTGGCAGCTGGTGATACCTCACAAATTACCCTCGCATATTCCTAAGTTCAATGGAAACCCTTTAGAAGATCCGTCGACTCATGTTATGACTTATCATTTATGGTGTTCATCAAATTCCCTGAATGATGATTCTATTCGATTATGTCTTTTCCAACGTACGCTCACAGGTCTGGCTGCAAAATGGTACATTGAATTACCTAGAGCTTCTTTTGATAATTTCATAGCCCTAGTTACTGTCTTTTTGACTCATTTCCAGTTACCAATTAGATATGAAATTGGAACGAAACTCTTGACCAATTTCAAATAGACTAATGTTACTCACATCTATGATCATATTCATGAGTGGCATCGTCATCGTCGAATGGTTAAGACCTTTGTTCCAGATCAGCTCCTTGCTGAATGGTTCATTAAGTCCCTGTTACCATTTATAACTGAGGATGTGGCTAAGGGTAGTGTCATCAAAACAGAGCAAATTATCGCTTGTGCCCAATATTTAGACTTGATTTATTCTCAGTCTGGCACGCTCTATGAAAAAAATTTCTAATGCGCCGAGATCTAATTTCAATGTTCCTCCTCAATTCAAGGACTCTCATGTCGGAGATGGCTTGATAGGCACTGCAAGAACACACCACCCTACTGCATCTGATCTTGCTCCTACTTCTGAAATTACTGCCATGTCATTTGACAAAGGCAAAAGTGACAAGCAACTAGGAAGTAAGAAAAAGGGGAAATCAAAGAAAAATCAAACTTCTAACCCGCAGGAAAGATCATCTGATCAACCGTCTGGACCTCAGAAACCTCGTTATCCATGCATAATCTGTAATGAGGAACACTTTGTTATGGATTTTCCTCACCGTGATGAAGTCTCAAAAATCATCAAGACTTCCCATGCATCAGCTGTGTTGACAAACCCATTTCCAAATCCAGACACTAATTTGGTTGCTACGGATCCAGCTCCTAGTTCCCAAGTGTTAATGTTATCCATCACAAAACCTTCAATAGATATTTTGGTGTCAACACGAAATAAATATTATGGTAGTCAGGCCATTGGTCAACCTACTACCTTGACAATGAATCCATCTACAAAATCAGTACCACCTACTGCTATTCTTGAATTGATAATCAAGCCACCAAAGGGAGTAATTCATAAATCGAAAAATAATCCTCGAGCAAGAGTTGCATAAAATTATAATATAGTTGAAGATTTGGCTCAATCCCCTTCAGCTATGTCTGCTCTTGAGGTATTACAAAATTGTCCCTCCCAAAAACAGGCTTTATTGTCGGATATTGGTGGAATTGATCCAATTGATTCTAATCTTTTTGTCTTTAATCATACAGGCTATGTGCCACAACTACCAGCAGAATTGGCATTCTCCATACAGGTAAATGTTCTCAATCACCTTGTTCATCTCACTATTATTGATGAGGGAGAATCTACATGCATTATGTCTCTAAACTATTCAAAGTCACTTGGCTTGCCGTGCTTATCACAATCATCGACGACGTTGAAGGCATTTGATGGACGTACATATAAACCTTGTGGTATTATTAATAACCTACATGTTGAACTAGGGGAAAAAAAAAAATATTGATGTTGAGGTTGTTGACAGACCCCTTGATTATAATATTTTACTTGGAAGGCCATGGGTATATGCGATGACTGCTATTGTTTCTAATATTTTAGAATGATTTCTTTTCCACATAAAGGTACAATTACAGTCATTAATCAACTATCCTTCTTTGCCTCTTCTTCGCAGGTAACTGGAAGCATTCCGTTCCTTCACATGCCCCAACTAGAACTTCAGAACATTGGTGTAGGACTCTTAAAGGATTCCACTCTCATGGGAACCTTTGCATTACCGCCGCCTGCGACATCAGCAAAAATTGCAAGTATAGAGACCTAATACATGATCTCTTCCACTCTATCTGGCTTAAGGAAGAGTACAGGTGATTCTGATATTTCTACATTGGATGAGTTTCTGCTGCCCAACCCTATTGAGCTGGCATTGCAATCAATCTATCTGGCTTGGGCGGAAAATCTGAAATCAGCGTTGCCGAGTGTTTGGGTTGATCATTCCTTAGATTTTGGTACTCCATCTGATCCATTTTCCTCAACGTTCTTGACAGATGAGAATATTTTGGAAGCCATGATGTCAGAAGGAGAACCATGGGAATATTATCATCATCGTTCCCATCTTCTTGATTATGAAGAAAATAATCTACGTGAAATATATCACCCATCCATCAAAAATTTCTTTTTGAATTCTTTTCCCATTAATGCAATAGATTCCGAGCGAAATCTGTCAAATATTGAAGAAACCATTTCTATAAATATTTCGACCAAACCTGGCATTGTAGAGAATATTCATGTCGGTGTATCTTTTTCTCCATCAGAACTCGAATCATATCGCGTTCTTTTTCATGAACCTCGTGACGTATTTGCTTGGTCTTACAAGGAAATGCCAGGCATAGATACTAGTATAGTTGAACACACTATTAATATGTATCCTGATGTCAAACCGGTGCATCAACAGCTTCGTCATGTTCATCTGAAGAAAGTCTTTGCCATCAAAGCAGAAGTTGAAAAAATTTTGCGTGTTTGTTTCAGTTACCCTGTTTCGCTAACTGAGTGGGTTTCCAATATCATTCCTATCATGAAAAAACAGGGAAGAATTAGAGTGTGCATCAATTATCAGGATGTCAATCTTTCTTGTCCAAAAGACAACTATCCTACTCCCTTTATCGACCAGATTATTGAAGATTGTGTTGGATGCGAAATCTTTTTGTTCATGGGTGGATTTTCCAGCTACAATCAAATCAATATCTGCCTAGATGATCAACATAAGACAACATTCATCTATCCCTGGGGCACATTCGCTTATAGGAAACTTCTGTTTGGTTTAAATAACGCCGAGGCATCCTTTCAGAGAGTAATGGATTATTCTTTCAATGACATCAAGCAAATTTTTCAACCATATCTAGATGACTTACCAGTGCATTCACGAAATCAGATTGATCGCCCGATGCATTTGAGAGCCATTTTCTTACGCTGTCGACACTACAAAATAGGCCTCAATCCACATAAATGTGTGTTTTTTGTTGGTTCTAGTCGTTTTCTTGGATTCATAGTCTCAAAAGAAGGGATTCGAACCGACCCTTTGAAGGTTCAAGCCATTCTTTATTTTCCTATGCCGTCAAACTTACTTCAGATACAAAAAATTCAAGGAAAGGCTAACTTCCTAAGGAGGTTCATTCCGAATTATGCTAAAATGGCTAAAGGATTTACTCGACTCTTGAAAAATGGGGTTCCCTTCCATTGGGACCAAGTTGCGCAAGCTTATTTTGATGTTGTGAAGGAAATTCTTGTCCGAGCGTCATTAATGTATCCTCCTAATTATAAAAATAATTATTTCCTATATATCGCCGCAACCGAAACGACCATTGCTATGGTATTGGTCCAAGTAGAACACGGAATTGAACATCCAATCTATTATTTGAGTCATAATTTCAATGATATGGAAGTTAAGTACTCATATGTAGAAAATATTGCCTTGGCATTAGTTCAAGCTGTCCAAATATTTTGCCATTATATCCTACTCTGAAAAACAACAATAGTTTCGGATTGCAACCCCATGACTTACATCTTATCACGTCAATTGCTGGGGGGAAAATATTAAAAATGGATTGTCATTTTGCAAGAATTTGATTTGGAATTTATCAAATCTAAGTCAAAGAAGTCTTTAGTTTTGGCTAAGCTTCTCTGTGACCTTCCCTCTAATAGTACTAAAACTACGTCGGAACCGTCAATTCTAGACGAGTCTCTGTTTCTGATCGGATCATCTGATCCTTGGTATGGGGATTTCATCATTTATCTCCAACCCAAAATTTTCGACCTAATACCTCTCGCTCTAAACAACGACGTATTCGATACCAAGCCAAATATGATATGATCGTCGGCGATACACTTTATCGTCGTGGTGTCGATACCATTTTAACGAGGTGACTCAATCATGAGGAGGCCGAAAAAGTGTTAAATGATTTTCATGCTGGGGCTTGTGGTGGACATTTATCTAGATATACTTCCGTGCAGAAGATACTCTACGCTTTTGGCCTACTATTTTTTGAGACTCCATCCTCGTGGTCAGAAGTTGTCATGCATGCCATATTTTTTATCATAAAATCCACAAACCGCCAGCGCTAATGCATCCTATTTTCTTCGTTGGACCATTTACGAAATGGGGTGTTGACTTCATGACCTGTAACCCTCCTTCGTCTGGGGGCCATGGTTATATTATTGTCGCAATCGACTATTTTACCAAATGGGCCAAAGTGATGCCTACATTCAACAACACAGGACAAACAACTGCATTGTTTTTCTTCAACCATGTTATTACACATTTTGGGGTCCCACAGGCTATAGTTATAGATCATGGGAAGCATTTTTGCAACCACATGATGTCTAAATTAACTGCCAAGTTAGGATTTCACATGATAATTATACTCCTTATTATCCACAATCAAATGGACAAGTTGAGGATATTAACAAAATTATTAAACGAATGCTTCAGCGAATGATAGGAGCTTGTAAAAGAAACTGAAATTTGATCCTGTACTCCGCCTTGTGGGCATATCAAACCTCGGTGAGAAATGCGACCGGATTTACTCCTTTTCAATTGGTGTATCGTCTGGAAGCTATCTTACCAATCCAATGCGAAATATCATCATAAAAACTCGCAATAGAATTGTTACCTGACAGCTCAGAAGAAGAAGCACATCTCATTAACCTCATCCATCTTGATGAAACACATCATGAAGCCCAATTGGCCAATGAAGTGCATAAGAGACGTATAAAGGCGCAATACGAAAAAAATGTCCAGCCTCGCATTTTCTTAGAGAGCGACTTGGTCCTTCTTTACGATCAAGAAGCTGATGTAATAGGTACAGGGAAATTTGAGCCATTATGGCATGGCCCCTATATTGTCAAAAGAGCTCTTGCTAAGGGTGCCTATGAGTTAGTTTATTACGATGGAATTCCATTGGCGCAACCTAGAAATGAGTTTTATTTGAAACGTTACTATACTTAATCATGAGCGTAGTAATTTTTTGTATTATATTGTAAATATATGCTATTGATTTGCATTCACTATATTAATTTGTTTTTAGATTTTTCTTGACGTTAGTAATACGCTTCACATTTCATCACAAATTTCTAAATCTTCAGAACCATTTATTGGATATGCTAATGGTGCTAGTCGTAGTACACAGAATCTATCCTCTGCAGCATGGGCCATTTTCGCTCCGAACGACGAGTTAGTGATTTTTCAAAGGATTTGTATTGGTAGATTGACGAAAAATATCACTGAGTATAGCGTGTTGATCGAAATTCTCTCCGATGCCATTTCATTTGGTATTAACCACATAATCATAAGGTTAGACTCACAACTTGTGGTATTACAACTTACTAGTGTTTATACTGTTAGAAATCCAGCACTTATTAGATTGTTCCTAAGAGTTCGACTTTTGGAAAGACATTTTGATTTTATTCAATATCAACACAATTCTAGAAATTTGAACACATTGACTGTGTCATTAGCTAATCAAGTTTTAGACAGAAATTTGCAACATATGTAAAGGAAACATTCACATCATTGAATAGGATTGCACAATAAACATAGGAAAAAATATGAAATCATATAGAGAGATAGTTATAGGTTTTTACAAAATTTGTGCCCAAGACACATTGGTTAGTTGACCTCAAAATGTATGCAAAATGTCATAAGTAAACTAGTGGTGCTCATGATAACATGCTATAGATCTAGCTATCCTACGAAGTAACTGAATCCAATGGTTAGGAACCCCAATAGTGTGTCGTTGCAGTCACATAGGAAGCTCTTCGATCTGGCAATCTGGAATCCCAAAGGTCAAACCTTCTATGTGTTGTTGAAGCTCAGTCAGAGTCTCAACCATATCAAGATCCTAAAGGACTACTCTCTCGACAACCCTCTCTGTTGGTACGTCTGCTTCGTGCTCCAGTTCCACTATTGGTTGAACACGACCAACATCTGCATTACATCAAAATTTAGTTTAGTCTTGGGAAGAAATAAAAAATACAAAAAAATTGTATAAACCTTATGAAAATAAAAAAACATGGTCAAAACATTCTTACCTATTGTACCCCACTGAGCGCCTTCTAGTAATGCTAAATCTGGGTCTCCTCGAAAATCGATGCCTGCATATGCATACTCATCGATGACGACAATCTATCGCTGGAACCAGGAAAAGAATGTAGTAGAGAACACAACAATTGATTGGCCTGCATGTCGACCCATGAGTTCTACCCATATTTGCATTTGAGGATCTCTAGGACTAGCTATATCTAGTGTCACATGTTGTGGCTGCATCAGTGGAATCCGTTCCAAGGCGAAGGATATAAGGATAGAACCACAACTGGAATTATTCTTCCTTCCTCCCTTTAATTTATTCATTTGTTCCTTTATCTGAGATAGAACAGCTTTAGACCAGTTGAAGACTGTTGGCTCCATACACTCTAGCGCATACTGCATATACGATCTATCCACAACATGTAGTGTAACGGTGCCGAAAAGTTTAGTGATTGTGAAAAGGATAGTTCTCAAAGGAAAATATCTGAAATCTCGGATGTTTAATTTTCCATATTTTCTAGGTTCTGCCCCTGGATAGCAATACTGCAGAATATAATCTCTCACTGTCTCTCCTCCAATGGTAGACCCTGAGAGTGAAATGGGAAATCCTCTCCTCGACAAACTTGTGAGAAAATACACATCCTCAACTGTTATGGGAAATACTTGGTTCTTAATATGAAATGCCTCTATTACCGGATCCCATGCTCGAACTAAGAACTCCAAGGGTTATATTTGTTGCCTCATCCCGAACAATTTGAAGTACTTAAGTAGTCCACAATCTCTTAGGGCTCTTACAGTACCCGGATCATTCAAGGAAATCATATCTTGTTCTTCATGTTCTCTTTCCCTCCATGTAATCTTCATTATAATTTGATGGAAACCTGAAATACAACCATAAAATCCATTAGATTCCATTCATTGCAAAAAACTAGGTCAATTTTGGGCATAATGAGAAAATCAAAAACTTAAAATGTGTCCAACACACTCCCTCACAAAAGACAGTGCATTGCACATGCAAGTAAACTTCACTGTACCAGATATGCAATGGAGGTTTTGACATTCAGGGGTGCGTTGCCCTCATTTTTGGTAGAATTTACCCTAGGGGCCTTAAAACCCTAAAAAATTGCAGAAATTGGAGATGAAATGAATATTAAAGGAAAGAGGAGGTTCATGACACTAACCTGGATCAAACGATGACAAAATCCGTCCACAGAAATGATCACAATCAACAGCTGAAGTTCGGGGGGAAAATCAGGTTCAGAGCTCCAAAATGCAAACGATAACTATGGAATGGTGAAAATGAATAGTTCCACTACTTTTAATAGTCATTTAATTATTTGCAAGTTAAATTTATTGCTATGACTATAGTTTTATTATGTTTTTATGATGAAATAGGTATTTTTAATCCATTTGATGTTGTTCTAAACAGGAAATACAACTGACGAACAGATTAGTCGTGCAAATTTATTTCAAAGAATGACTTGACCATAAAGCATACTTTTTCTCCTTATTTTTCGAGCTTTGTTAAAAATGAAAAAGGATTTGAAGCGCACTTTTATCTCTTTTTCAAGCTTTGATAATAGCGAAAAAGGAATCCTTGGAGTCTTCTTTCAGCTCTTTTCAGACTCTGATAATGTGAAAAGATTGCCAAGCACTTTTCTTTTCAAGCTCGTAAAAGTAAATGAATTGATATCTACTCAGTATTAGTTTAACCCTTTTCCGGACTAAGATAGATTATTTATGAAAAAGGAATACCTTGGTTAAACATGACCAAAGAAGTTCTCTCAGATATTATTTTACACTTTTTCGAATCTGAGTGACAAATTTACAAAAAATTACTTATGGAGTTTTCTTTCGTCCACTTTTCAAACTCTCTAAATATGAAAAAGGATCGGGCTATCACTATCGTTAATCTCGTTAAAACATAAAATAGCGACGGGCTTGTCGATCATGGAAAGAATTGAGTTTCATTCATCGCTAGACTCATTAAATTATTAAATAGCGATACTTTATTCGCCCGAAGGGTTGAATTATAGATCAAGAAAATTTTACCCTCCTCAAGCTTGTTAAA
This sequence comes from Pinus albicaulis, assembly GCA_034641835.2. Taxonomy (NCBI): domain Eukaryota; kingdom Viridiplantae; phylum Streptophyta; class Pinopsida; order Pinales; family Pinaceae; genus Pinus; species Pinus albicaulis. Next base: position 581,907,153 of record CM076579.1, on the reverse strand, counting down.
AAATAAAGAGGTACTGGTCGACAAATGACCGGGGAAAATTTGGGAAAAGTGAGCAAAATTTCTTTATGGTAGCAAGTTGCTCTTGAACATGACACTTCCTTCACTCCATGTCCGTGACTGTTTGGGTTGGGTAATCATCTTGACAGTTCATTCACACCTATGGTTCATCATAACTTCACTTTGGTTTTGGGTCAATGCTGCCAACTCATCACAGTGTCGCCAATATATTAAAGAAAAGTCATCCAGTGAATAAACTCATCCTTCTGCAATACTCGCAAACCTTTATTCTCATGATTGTCATCCCTGAAAATTTCTATATCAAGTCATACCTTTGTCTATGAAATTAGTAACTCTCGTTTCGTAATAAGGTGGCTTCCTGTCGACAACAAATCAATATCCAAGAAGTTCACTTAGAAACATCAGATTCCAGTACCATGAGGCTTGTTACAACATCAACAAGATCCTCACTTCTAGACTTTTGACCAAAATAATTTGTTTGGAGTTCGACATCAAATCATCTATTCACGCCTTACGAAATTTACTGCAGTACCTTGAGGGCCATTTTCATTAATGGTGGTTCTCTTGAATTTGTTAACAGCTCACATCATTGGCTAGAAATCAAATAATGTCTTTCCATGTTCGACGACAAATCATATATTCACATGGCTAGACTTGTACCCGAATGATCAAGTGAACGAGATAAGAAGACCCCAGATCTAGTTTCAGTCATCCGGGCTACAATTTCAGGATTGTTGTACACATCATCTGTACAGTGACCTTACATACAGATTTTCATCCGAACATGGGCCTATATCTATAGGCATGTCTGCATTGGGCAACATTCCAGTCTCGATGACATTGTTTATGTGCTGAACATGGGAATTCCTACCCTCAGCAATTATGATCAAAGAAGATATATCATGATGTAATTTATTGTAAGATTGATGCAGGTGACCACTCCGCTTCATCTCCAGCCCATCACAGTGTAAAGAATCTCAATCAAATGTTTTTATTATTTTGATGTCATGCTTTAAGGGGAAATTGTCATAGGTCAATTTTGGCATCATTCCCAATGACCTGGTTAACTAGGCATCATCTCCAGGACCAATGAATAAGGGTCTATCATTCCGTATCATTTCAATTTGCTACATGCCCTAAGGCAAGAACAAGAAAAATCAAGCATGACCTTCATCAAGCAAAGGTTTCCAAGGTTTGAAGTTTATTATATAGCATATGAGAGCTCACCAACGCTACCTCTAAGGGGACTAAGTGCATTTCATATGCAATTAGCCCCATGCAAGGCTACTCTTCAAAGCACTTCCCAACATCTATGGGTGCGTTGGTCACATTGGGAGCGAAATTCTCATTGTTCTGGAATCTCCACTTAGCCAGTGCCTTCTAGAAGAGTTCACATGTGTCAAGCTTCAAATCCAAGTGTCCATTTGACATCTACAATATTGGAAACATGTCTTGCCTATTATTGGAAAGTCATTGATTGCAAAACAACCTTCATCCTTTCTATAACTTGAGCACATATCTGAGTGTTTGAGAAGGAAGAATTTGAGTAGAGAAATGCTGGTGGATTTTCAATTGAGAGTTAGATTTGTGTAACAGTTGCTGGAGAGATTTATACTGTGATGAGGCTGAGGATTGTTGTTGGTAGGGTCACTTCAAATTAGTCATTGGGTTGTAACCTCTCCTTCTATCATCAATAAATAATACATCTTACTTTTCGCTATATGCATTTGTATTGGATTTGATTTTCCATATTGTAAGATCTTAGTTGATGTATATTGTTTATTCTTTACTGATTTAGCTAAATAACTTGAATAGACATATTTATTATTGCTATCTTATGTTGTTTTAGTGTTCTTTCTTACAGGAAGCATTTTTCCTACAAACCGCTTGAATTTGAAGCTACAACGGAAGCGACAAAAGGAGCCATTTAGAAGTGCTTGGATTACAGGTAAGCCTCTAATCCTTTCTGTGTGTCTGATCTGAGTTAGGAAAAGTAGTCGTATAGTCTTTAATCTATTGTTATAGATTTCCATTTGTTTAGGGAAGTGTGTTTTATCCGTAATTCACAATTATACCCAACAAATATATATATATATATATATATATGTATGTATGTATGTATGTATGTATGTATGTATGTATGTATGTATGTATGTATGTATGTATGTATGTATGTATGTATGTATGTATGTATGTATGTATGTATGTATACATATACATATACATATACATATACATATACACACACATACACACACACATATATATAGGTGACATAGGATACAATTATAATAAAATGGGACCATGAGGGGTTCTAGATTACATAACAATATAAGAATATAAATGCAATCGCTCAATATATAGGGCTTAATAAGGGGTTTTTTAGTTATCATGTGAATTATATAGGGATTAATACTTTATCTAAATATGACAATTCCATATAAGAGTATTCCAAGAAGAAAAAAACTTCTAATGGAGGTGGAAGGAAGATAGAAAGTAACTTAGATGTGGAAGAAAATAATGTCTTCACAATAATGCAAAAATGTTGAAGAATCAGAGTATTAGGAAGATTAGAGAGAGAGTATTCAAAGATAAAGGTATTTTCTAAAATCACCATTAAAACACTTAAAGAAATCATTCATACCTCAATGTACATAGCAATGTAAGAAAAAAAATATATTTTCGTACACAATACCTATCATGCACTCAGTATTCTCTTCTTGATCAACCCATAAGGAAATAATTTTATATAACTAAGAAGTAACCAACTCCTTTTAAGTATGGAAGGTGAGGCCCATATAAATTGGTGAGGGTGCATAATAAAGTCCTTTATTTATTCCTTGTTATGCACATAATTTAACTTCTAGTTGAATGCCTAGTCAACCATCCAATTGATCCATTTTTCCACTAACCAATCAATTCTTAGTGAACTCTCATAGTTGACTTTAAACTATTTATTGAATATATCTATGGGAACTATAGGTTTAATGGACCAGAATAACCTATTATTCCAACACTTCCCCATCAACAAAATGCTTTTTGGAATCAATAGTTGAAATTACTTATGTACACTCCCCCATAGCCACAATTTCTTGAAGCCCAAGTAGAGATCAAATATTTACAAATATTTCTTTTGACATAGGCTTAGTAAACATGGCATTGACTTGATTGTATATCTTGTAATAAAAAATATTTACAAAATTATATTGGACTAACTATTTCAAGAAATGAGCATGATGCTCAACATGCTTCATCTCACTATATGCAATAAGATTCTTTGCAACCTATATCACTTTGTAATTCACAACACACCAATATTAATATCTTGACTAGAAAACTAGGTTCGCCTAAGAGATTGAAACCCACACTTCCTTTTTGTCAGCATACGCTACACCTTGACATCATTATTTTTTTGTCAATAAAGAGACCACCTTCTACCTTTTAGAACACCACAATATGATTTTGGATCTAAGATGAAATGTATAGCCATATGTAAACTTCCCACCATCACCATATCTATCCTAGTTGAGTTAATGTAACCAACCAGTACACTTTATCAATATAATACTTTATACCAAGATGGTAAGTTTCCTTGATATAATGACCAACTATTTTTGTGATATTAAGGTGAATTTCTTGTATATCTTGCATAAATTGAGAAAACACAATAGTTACAAGGGGAATATTAAGTCAACTATAATTTAAATAGATATGAATACCAACAAGTTGTTGATAGAATGCGTCACTAACTTTCAAAGAATAAAACTCCTTGGTTACCTTCACTCTTGACTGATAAAGTGAAACACATGGTCCCCATCTCCTTCATATAATATCATCAATATCCACATGTCCCTATCAATTTAATCAACGTGTCATTAATCCATCATCAATCTAGTTTATTCCATTGGATCATTCTTGATCTACCTACCTACCTACCTCAGTAGTCTACAATGGAAAACATCAATTTAGAACATCACACATCATTTGTTGGCATTTTGTATCAGTCATTAAATTATTATTATCAATATTCAAGTTAGGTTTATTAATATTATCATCTCATTTGCATCCTCAAATCCCTTTTGTCTTTCATGTCATTAAGTCATTTTCCATTAAGATTTATATTAATTGAAAAATAAAATAAAATCATAACATCGTCAAATCCATTCTCATCAGTTAAGTCATTTGATATTAACTCTTTATTTTACTTTCCTTTCTATTGTTTGCATATTCTTATTATTTCTTATTTTCCCAAACATAATTCTTATAATTGTTTCTTTTTTTTTTGTCAAGGAAATGGGTAGCATTTTTATATATCAAAGTTGGAAACAAGTCAGGTTCCTTACATTCAAAATTTTCTTTGTTTCAAATATTTGCAGAGATAAGTCTAGCGAGTATGTGATACTACCCTTATTATTTATAACTATACTACTTACCACATTTATACTATAGCTTCTCCAAAATATGCCATAGAATTTAACAACATGAAAAAACATATAAAATGTGGAGTGATTGACTACTTTTTGTTTTCCATCTTTTCCATAGGATCGTCCTCCTAGGCCGCTTCAACAGTTTGACCAGGAACAAGGATCAGCTCAGACCCACGTCACCCTTGTTCTTCCTCCCCTTCAACCTGAGAAATGGAAATGGGAATTTCTCCCAGCCTAAAGACCTCTTGGATCAAGCCAAGTGTAGATGTTTCCATTTTTATCTCCATTCTATCCACCTTATAATTCAAGTTAATCATACTAATGTTTAGATTTTGCATTGCTTTATGAAGAAACTCCAGATCCTTGCCAATCCCTACAATGTGTGTCAAAACCGTCGTAATTTGATCATGTACCTCCTGTATTACTTGCTTCCATATATTTCCTACCATGGCTGCCACATTTTCATTGCTTGAATTTTCCTACTCTACACTATCTCCACTTTCATTAAGGATTGCAGAAGCCATTTTAAGAGCTATCCTTCCCTACAACAAAATTATTATGTGGTTTATCTGCATCATCCAATTAATTAATTTAATTCCTTTCTTCATGTCAATCAAAGTGCACATCCTATCACATTTAATGTCCTTCCCCATCTGCAGATCAGACAAGGCACGATCATCCATCCTCGCCACCGCCATATTGCATTTGAATAGATATGCAACCACTCGAATATTCTGGAGGAGTGCACTGAAGCTGACTTCACTTGCATTCACATTTAATAAAAATTGGAAGGATTTCCACATGGTTCATAGATTCAAGTACCTACAACTATAATTAATACCACCTAGCTTCCTACTCCACCTCCCAAGAAATTCCTGCCCTTCCTTGAGACATAAATCGAGCATGTTTGATTGATGCTCTTTAATATTTATATTATTCCAACTATCTCCCAACGATGGTTTATTTATACAATCAATTACAGGATGTGACATATTTTATTAGATTTATCAATGATCAAGACTCCTTGTTCTAATGTAGCACCAATATTGGGTTAAAATATGCCTCATGATTATTCTCTCGTTTTACATGGAAGAATTTAAATTCATCTAATTTTATAAGAAGAATCATAATCCTTATAAGCATATGATAAGTTTTGGAGTCTATGAGGTGCTTGTTCCAGGAGGGCTTTGAGAAATTTTTAATGAAAGCTATTGAATCATGATTCACCAATGATGTTCAGGATCCTTATCCCTTTGGAGATATCAATCTCTAGAAATTTCCAGCGCGATAAAGCTTTAGCTTGATTATTCGTTTCTTTGCCCTCCTGTTCCTGCCTCCCTAGGGTTTCCTTTCGGCGCACCATCAAAAAGAGTTGCACTCATCCAAAATTTCGTAGCCATTATTTGAATCATTCCCCAACTAGTGTAATGCAAAAGGATGGTGCTTTATATATTTTGGAGTTGAGAGAATGCTTTTCAGAATTAGATATCCTAAGCCATTTTTTTCATTAATACTAAGGTTTTCCAATTATTAATCATCATATCCCCCAGGAGATATTACCTCAAAAAGTAGATGCATTCCTTTAATAGAAATTGTTTCAAGAGGAGATCTTTTGTCTTGGAAAATCGCTTGGTTTCGGCATAACCAAATTTACCAACATAGATATTTAGGAACAACCATATAGCACCTCATTAGAATGGAGTTTGAGTTCCTACTGAGAGGGTACTATGAATTCTAAATAATAATCATCTCATGAAACTCTAAAGGAATATAATGAAAATGAAAAATCGGCAGAAGGGAAAGCCTCAAGGTTTCCATAGAGAAAGGGCATTGATAGAAGAGGTGCTTGATAGTTTCCTCCACCTTGATGGAAAGAACACAGTGAGAGGGACCTTATACTTTCCCTTTTTTAAGGTTTTCAGCTATTAATACTTTCTCGTGGATCATTTCCTAGCAGAATATGTTGATATTTGGAAGCCCATCCCTATTCCAAGTATTTTTCCATAATCTTGATGGGGGAGGGGGAGATATATTCTTGATAAGGAGAGCATATCCTTCCTTTACTGCGTAGTGTTGATTTTTCCCTCCCAACTATATGCATTTGTCCAATTTGTAGGTTTCTATTGGTTCAAGTCCTTTAAAATGATTTATCAATGCTTGCCAAAGTTGTTGAATATGTATAGGATACTCTACAGGGCTTCATCCACACCATATTCCATTCTCATCCCATATGGAGATATGAGCTAGATGATTTATACCTTGCTCTTCCTTTACCTAGATAATTGTTACTTTATTATAATCATTACCTTTATTTATATGGATGCTACTTCTACCCTTCCTGAAATTAACTCTTTGTTTTCTTTCCTTTATGTTTCCTTTCTATTGTTTGTGTATTCTTATTATTTCTTATTCTCCTATACATTATTATTATAATTGTTAATTTTAGTATAATGATTACCTTTAGTTGTGTTGATGTTATTTCTACCCTTCTCTTTATATTTTATTATTTATTGTCCTTGCTTCTCTTTAGTATCCCTTATTATCTCCGAACTATTTTTTACAATCTCTCTCTTTAAACGTTTTATTTATCTATTTTCTTCCTGTTACCGGGATAAATCCCTCTTGCGGAAAAGAGCGATCTCCCTAGTATTCTAATGAATAACTAGAAGCAAAAATACAATAATATCTCTTTCCCTAAGCTATTAACATTCAGATTACCAAAAATAGAAAAGAGAGGATGATGCTTTTACATTTGAAATGAAATGCTTGTAGAAGATCTCATGCTTTGTTTTAATGCAATTCATCTATGCTTAGAAGAAACATGCAAACATAAACATTCAAGTGATCAAAATCACCTGCAACATAATAATAATCGAAAAACCAGTTTAACCTAATGATCAAGGAGATTAGGAAATGAAATTTCTTTAATGAATTTTAACCATCATAATTCCAAGAAAGAAATACAGTGAGAAAAGGTATCCAATGTATTATTTAGGAATAGAAGAGAAATATCAAAAGCAAGACTTGATGTCGTACAGGTTCCTCCTGTATGCCTCCAATATTCCTCCTTGGTTAACAAGCTCACCACTCTAAAATGACCAACATGATATTACTATATGTGAACCCCCTTAAACATGAAGCTTCAGATCAATTTATAAGAGAGACTGAGGAGGTTTTAGATCCACCAAAGAGGAGTGAGATCCACAAGTAAGGGGATGAGGATCCCATGGCCAAGGGAATTTTCTCCATGATTGGAGGGATTTGGCTCGAACTGATATGAATCAGAGGTTTTTTGGTTGGAGAATATGCACCCAACTATGCTTCTATATGTTACTTTTATCTTTTACTTTTCGTGAAGTAAGTTGCGCGGGTTTTAATGGAAAATAGAGCTCAAAGTTATGCAGGGTACCTTTCTAAGATCTGCGCATGCACCATAAATGGCAACGAAAAGTGCGCAAGTCACTTTTAAGAGCTTTAAAGAGACATTTTCCAAAATTCAGAACTTGGTCAAGGAATATGAATGTTTGAATTTCCAGGAAGCATGAGTATGGATGGTGATAGATCCATATTGACCGTTAAATGTCATGGCGACAAAATAACGTGTAACACTTCCTTTTACATTTTCCTACTTTATTTACCTATTGATAATTCTTTGTTATTTCATCCTTTCATTTTATTGTATTATTTTTTTTTTTGAAAACCATTTCTTTTACTTTATTTCTTTTAATTCACTTTTCTTATTATATATAATTTGTATATTTATTATACCAATTATAAATTTATATTTTGAGTAGGCTTAACAGTTGATAAAGTGTGCTTCTTTGTAAGAAGTTACAAATTCAATTTTATAGGGTTTAGAGTATGTATACCTCTATAAACTCTAACAATTAAATCACTAGAAGAAGCAAGTATTTAAGGTCTTATACACCAATTTAATGTCTAGCTTAGTTGTGACCCTAAAATTAGATTATTATAATTTTTTTTTTTTGGAAGTTTGACATTGATGAGGCTATATCATGGTCATGTCCAAGTATAACACCTGAACAAAGTAGGGAATCAAACGAGTGACTTAACATCTAGGAGTGCCTTAACAACAACTAGTGACTTAACAATTAAATCACTAGAAGAAGCAAGTATTTAAGGTCTTATACACCAATTTAATGTCTATCTTAGTTGTGACCCTAAAATTAGATTATTATAATTTTATTTTTTTTGGAAGTTTGACATTGATGAGGCTATATCATGGTCATGTCCAAGTATAACACCTGAATAAAGTGGGGAATCAAACGAGTGACTTAACATCTAGGAGTGCCTTAACAACAACTAGTGACTTAACATCTAGGGGTGCCTTAACAACACACTAGATAATCGTTTATCCAAGACCCAATGGATATATTATTATTATTTATCATACCTATAATAAATCTTCTTTATCACTCTTACCGTTCTCTTTTCTCCTATCCATACAACTCTCCAGTTTCTCTTTTCTCCTATTCATACACCTCTCCATCTTTGTCTCACCTTTCACGGTATTATTTACTACATTATTCAATCTTTTGTCCATTACTTACACTTCATCTCTTGCTAAGTTTACTATTACTTTTATTTTTATTAGTACTATTTTTATTAGTGTCTCCTATTTTTTTGTAAGTAGGGTAGGACTACATCTTCATCATCATGTCCAAATATATCACCTCGATGAGAGCGGGGAATTGAACCGGTGACTTTACATCAAGGAGTGACTTAACAAGGCACGTGATCACCATCTATCCAAGACCCCATAGACATTTTCTTATGATTCTTTTAATCTAAACTAACTTTATTTCCTTTTTTAATTTTTTATCAATATTATCTCTTTATCATGTTGACAAACGTGTCTATTTAAAAATAAAGCTTCCAAAATTTTAATTTAATTATTAATAACTATTAAATAAATAATAAAAATTTAAATTCCACAAAATATCCACATAATAACATAAAAATTTAAAATTAATCTCAAATCCTCATCTTAATAATATTCACAAAATAAATATCTCAATAAATATCATAAATTCATATTGATTAACATTTACCAACCATTTCATTTACATCAATAAATTTTATTACTTTTTATTCTTCTACATTTTCCCTCTTCCAAACATTTTCTACTTTCCTATTACTACCCTTATTCATGTTCATTTCCTATTTATTTTATTTATTCAAACCAATTTCTTTTGTGTCAAACATTTATTTATCAGTTCTCTTGTTTTTTTTATTTACTCCATTTTATTATGTCTCTTGCATTTATCTATCATGTCTCTTGCGTTTTCCTTTTATTTGATTTCTCCTCTTATTATATTTATTTATTCATACTTTATGTCCTATATCTTTGGTTCATGTCGTCCTTTATTTCTTTATGTATTAAATTATCACTTTATGTAATTACATCTCCACTCCATCGAACCTCAATGAAGATTGACGTCAATTACAATATGCGTATATGCAGCACCCGCCACTCACATAGGTTAGTTGATACATAACTGATCAAACAATAATAACGCAATAAAACCAAGTTGACAACTAGCCGTTACGAACATAATAATAATCAACCAGCTGCCTAAAGATGATAACCAACCAATAAATAAACAACAAACAAATAATGAAAGAGTTTACTAGAGTTAAGGTCCAAAACTTATTAAAGTAAATATGTAAATATAATAATAATAAAAAATTATTATAACAATGGTTTGGTCATTATTACAATTATGAAGTAGGTACATTGGCCTTGTCATATGAGGTTCGTCCAGTGTCTCTCATTAAGATGAAGATCCATCCAAGATGTGTCTATAACACTTGTTTATGGAGGCGAGTGTTTCATTTTTTTTATAACGAGATGTTTTTCAACATTGATACTCAAGTGTGCTCTCTTATAAATTATCTTCCATTTATCATCCCTCATTGCATTATATAGATAGTTATTCCATTTATCATCCCTCATTGCATTATCTAGATAGTTACCTCATATAAGCATTCCTTATACCATTCCTCATTCTTTATCTAGATAGTTACCTCATATGTGCATTCCTTATGTAACCATGTTATCAAGTTGTTAATGAATCACCCTAATCCAATGGACTCATTCATAATGCTATATTAAAATTTTCTTATTCAATATGTAAATAGAATTTCCCAAGTTACTCCAATAAAAGAAAGATGTTACAATAATTGACTAGAAATAACATCTTAAGGGGTGTTAGTAAGGCTTTCCCATTTGTGATCATGGGAATCATAGTTGTGAGGCATTATTATGTGGGAATGAACAAGTGAAGTTTAACATTGTGAAGATTTGGTGCCTCCAATCAGGTATGTGGCTCTTTTTATATTCATGTAGGTTCATTAATTATAAGGGTAATGATTAATTCCACTCAAAATATGATATGAATCAATTACAAATTATAATTGGGCTTATGATGTTTGGTATCTAATCAAGGGTTTAATCACATCATTATAAAAGAATTGGGAAGATAAATATCTTATTATACTTGTGTTAAAAGATGAAATGGGTTGTGTGCATTATTTTAGTAGCGCAACTATATAAACTAAATAGTTGGTAAACATCAATAGGATTCAATCCATAATAACCATCAAAACACTTATAACATAATACATCTAATGATGCTAGAATTAAAAAAAACATAAAAACTTACTACAATAAACTTTATTTTAAATTATTATTATTTTTGTTAATTGTAAAATAATTAATAACATAAAAGTTAAACATATATGCATTTGAAAAAATATTAAACAAGGTTCTTAACTATGGAGAATTTTCCCCACTTTACCATGGAAATTTTTAATATGTAAATAGACCATAAATCACTTCATAAGAATACTTGTTCATATCACTTCATATGATACTTGTTCACATCACATTTTTTTCTAATTAATCAATTAAATTAAAAATGAAAAAATAATTGCTTTGGAGATAACTCTCAACCTTTGATTTTTGTATACTACTATAAATATCCATAGAATATTCTATGTAGGTTAAATTATAGCTATTCACCTAATAATTATTATTGATAATTAAATTAAAATTGTGGAAGCCATGTACCAAAATAGACATGCCTATAGATGTAATTAGCGATGGTTGCGATGGTTGGGATTGTGGAAGCCATGTACCAAAATCGACATGCCTATAAGATTTTAGTTAAAGATGAATCCATTTCTTCTATAATTTTTATTTGGCTAGTAAAAAAGACATATTGTGTTTCTATTCTTACTTGGTATGGTGCATGTATCAATTTACAATATTTCTTTTTCCAAGCACCAAGGAAATGTAGTTAGTTCATTGATTATCATCTAGTAGGTTTGGTGGCTCTAAAAGTTACATGTTATTGCATCAATCAACTATAATGGTAATCTAGGGTTTAGGTTTTTTCTTTTTCTTCTACATCAATTTCTTTCAAGGAAATAAACCAAGTTATGTAAGAGTGAATGACATAAATTATATTTCTATTTATTTTATTTAATTACAACTAAAGTTAATAATATAACATGTAAGGTGAAAATGTTATCATAGTAATCAATTAAAAAGGTATTTAATCCAAGGATTGATGTTTAATCTATGTTAAGCAACATGTTATCATATTGACCTTAAATTTAATAACGAAGTAATATAATAATTCAAAGAAGTGAAATTGTAGTGACATGAAAACAATTAAAAAATCATGAAAAGAAGCAACTAAAAAAAATCTCAATATTCCTAATATACAATGTCTATTGGTTCTATCCTAGTTAGTTAAGAAACAAATCAAGCTTCTCATAGTTTTACTATACCCCTCAGAACCTTAGTGTTTTCAATCTTACCAAATAAATTCACCATAATTAGTGGATCTTGTTAACCGATCAACCTCCCTAAAGACCCCAAATAACATAAATCCTAGGCTCTAATACCAGTTTGCAACAACCCATCACAATGCTACCTAAACAATTTTTTATACTTTTTAAATTATACTTTTTATTTTTTATCTAAAAAACATATACATCAAAGAAATCCAAATCTAGGATCATTAAATAAATTACATTTAAGATGAAAAGTACACCAAGTAAGGGCCTACCAAAGGCCCATAAAAAACAAGCAACCATACTATTAATTCCAAATAACCATTCGTTGACAGTGTTGGAAGCCACCAACATATAGGGGATCACCTCGATATGAAGTCCCAACTAGACCTCACACTGTTTGGAATAGGATCCCCATCTGGGAAATAGGCTCAGCTACCAATTATTAAATATTTCCCTTGGATGAAATAAACAACATAAGAGAGCATGCATATGCTTTCGAGAAAATCAAGTTAGCCTTGTGAAGTAGTCAATTGCAATTTGAATAAAAGTTCATTCATGGTCGGAGAGGGGAAAGTGAGTCTTTAAAAGAAAATTAATAATATTTTCCTAATAAATACACATGCATATATCTAAAATAATCGTTAATAACTTTTGAAATAGATCACAAAGAAACAACGATCATGAAAGAAAGAGACACACAATTCAAAGATGTATATTAAATGCAATGAAATAGTTCATTTTATTTAATACATTTAACACAAACATAGACCAAAAACAATCAAAGAATAGTCCTACAACATTCAAGATATATGCATGAAAGTGCGTTGGCTCTGAGAGCTTCAAATCATTAAGTGAAATTTCCAAGATTCATGATTACAATGGTACATCACTAGCTCCAATAGTGGAACGTTAAGCCACCACTTTCTCCTCAAAAGGATGATATTCTCTCCTATGCCTATGCTTGAGAAGGTAAGGTGAAAAATCATTTGCTTAAGCTATGAGGGTTTAGTTATATCAAATGAGGTGCCTCTTCACCTCTCATGTGACTCTTGACCTCCCTCATAACTCTTGAGCTCCCCATATTATTTTTGAACTTCTATGTGACCTTTGACCTCCCACATGAATCTAAAAATTCCTAATGAATTTTCACATTCCATGTGTGACTCTTGAGCTTCCACACATTTTAAATTTTCTTATTTTGGAAATTGAATAATTAATTTTCACCAATAATGTGGGAAAATTACATGAAACACTATAATACTCTTGTTTTGACACTTTGAAGTGTTAAAATTTGGCGATTGTGACATGAGACTTCATTGTAATGTATCAATGCCAAGTTATTCTATTTGTTGTTGTGTCTTCTTGTCATTCGTGCTAGGTCTTTCTTGTACTTCAACATCACCATCCAAAGGGTATAGTCATAGTATTAGAGTATTCCATGTCATCTTGGTCTTCATCCATTTGTCATGGTTTAAAGTTCCTTTATCTCCTTGTATGATGGCCTTTTTGTGTTTCACCTCCCCAAGTGTATTCTTACAACTTCTCCTTTATTATTTCCTTGGTCATCACCTTGCCAAGTAAGGAAGATAGCACTTGTAACTGAATTTCACTCATAATAAGACGATATCAACTTGAAATTACCTAGTCTACCTTATTTTCTCATGCAAAATGTTGAATGTGATGGCACAATGTGCAGGAGCTGAGGGAGAGGCCTTCTTGAGCATAGTGCACAAGATTAGGAGGAAATGAATGAAGTATTGGAAAATATGTTTATGCAGTGCACAAGAGCTAGGGAGAAAAATTTCATGGATTGCACATTGGGAAAGTCCAAGAGGCAAAGATGGCAGTATTTCCCACTATAACAGTGTAGTACTTGAGGGAGAAGGTCTAGGTTTTTAATATTTTAGCATTATAAGGGCTAAGGAATGGCCCTACTACTTACTAGAAGTGTGCAGTGCACAGTGGAAGCAAGACCAAGTCTAGGCATTGCACAGTTTAGCACTGCAGGAAACAAGAGTGGTAGGATTAGGCACGTGATTGCACAGTTTACAGTGGTAAAGGAGGGGGCTCTAAGGACTGTGCATTTGAGAACTGCAAGGGTCTAGAGATGGGCTTACTAGGAATTGATAATGTGCAGCGTGCAAGGAAAGTAAAGGTTAATCATAATTTACATTGGGAAAGTGTAACCAGCAAGGCGAACTGATTGAGCTCTGAAGTTACTCAATGTGCAGTTGGAGGAGGTTTTCCTCTAGGATTTGACAATGTTTTGTTCCAAGAGATAGGGATTTCATCAATGTGTCTTGGGAATGCGCAGTGCGTAGTAGCTAGAGGCCAACAGTTGATCATTTGTTGTGCAAGTTCTAAGGACAAAGAAAACTCCAAAATCGACTAAGTGTGGGATTAGTGAAAAAATATGGTAAGAGTAAAAGAATGTAACAAACCTTTATCGTGATCACACACACATATATGATCAAACACATGAAAAGAAGATGCACAATACCCAAAAATCAAATGCATATAGTGAAATGAGAGTAAAAAAACACTTATACACAAGTGCACCACTTATAATATATCATTACAACACAAGTTTCAACTACAAAAAAAAGGTGTGCTATGCCATGAGAATGTGTCCAACACATATTCTAACAAAAAATAGGATCAATTAATGGAAAATAGTGCATTGGAGTTTCCTCTTAAAGGTGTGTCAGATTTTGTCTCTAACACAAGACGACACTTCGAGCTTCTTTGAAAAGGAGCATGGACACTTAACAAAAATTGGAGACCAAACATGAAACCGCATTAACAACTCAAAATGATAATTCACAGGATTAATGGGAGGCTCCAAAATTTGAATGTAAGCAAAATTTGGAGGGTTTGTAGCAGCGACAACACTTGGTGATTCTCTGGAAGAACCCAAAATTCTCTGTTCAGGTCTTGATTAATGCACGAGATATATCCCTTCAGGAAGTATTGATTCACCATTTGGATCACCTCAGCTTCCTCACTTATCCTGGTTATAGATTTACTCTCTTCTATTCCTTTCCATGGCTCAAACACATTTACAAGTCTTTCCATATCTCAATTGTTTTGATTGGGAAGAAGGATAGTATATATCCATGAGTTTAGAATGATAATAGTTTTAGTTCCATATCTAGTGCTTATTTGCTACCAGCAGGCCTGCTCGGTACCCCTGCAGAGTCTCTTCAAGGAAAAAAAAGCATTACTTCACTGTCAGCGATCATGTTCATTACCCTGACAAAGTTTCTTGCTTCACTTCTTTTCGCAAGAATCCTTTCTTTTCTTCACCCTTTGTTTTATTTTCAATATGCTCATTGTAATCTTATCAGTGTTTATATCGCGAGGGTGGAAGAGGGAAAAGACTTATTTTACAAGAAATATAGGTTGTTCCTTGTTGGTAGAGACTCTTTTATATACCTCTGAGGTTAATATGATCGCTTTATTTTTCTCCTTTCCCTTCCCTACTCGATTGGATCAGTAGGAGAAAACATAATTTGATTATAATTCCAAGTAAAGGAATGAAGATCCTAAAATAGATATTGGCATCGTGGTTCTGCTTAAGATTTCCATTCAGAATGAATCACATTTTCCACTCATACATCATTGACCTTAAAAATATCTGACCTAAATGAAGTAAAAAGACCAAAAGTGAGCCAAGAGTTTTTTAATGTCACGATGCCCTTTAAATATTTCACCACATTCATCAAAACAGAATAAGAAACTTACACACAAGGTCTTATTTATGTAAACTGGCAAAAACAAAGAAAAGAAATAAAACACATGACATGATGTGAAGAAAACAACAATGGAAAATGACAAGCATTTGAAAAGAATGTTTCAGATTGTGGACATTAACGGGAAGAGGGTCATTTCTATCGTTTAAGGATTGTAGATGATAAGTATGATGGACAAGATTTTCATGGATGGTGAAGGGTATAATTCATATGGATTTTAATTTGGTGTGTTTACCTTTCTCTTCATGGGAATTCTCACATTTCAATATTAGGTCTCCCACACCAAACTCCTTGTTCCCCACAAATTTCTTGTCAAAATAGCACTTGATATGGTTTCAGTGCATAATAAATTTACTTGTGTCTTACGTCTTTCTTCTTCTAGTTTAAGAAGGGTTTATATCCTTATCTTAACAACAATACATGGTTTACCTCAGGATTCTTGTGAAAGTTGTAAGGTCGAGAGGTACAATTTTGAAGTAAGGATAACTTCTTTACCATACATTAGGAAGTAAGGAGAGGACTAGATAGAGGGATTTGGGGTAATATGGTTAGACCACAAGGAATTAATCAATGCATTATGCCAGTTCCTTTTCTTAGAATAAAAGGTTTTCTTAATGATGTGACTTAAATTCTTTTGTGTAGAATCAGTTAATTTTTTTCCCTTCAGGTAATAGTTAGATGAGTTCTTTAAAACAATACGATTTTCCAATGAAAAATATTAAATTTTTAACGACGAGAAGTAAGTTTCATTATAAAAACAAGTGATGTGGGAACATCAAACCTAGCAATAATATTTTTTTTGATAAAATGTATGAATTTTGTTCATTCATTTGGTGTAGGGGAACTACTTCGGCCCATCGAGTAAAGTAATATGTAGTGTTTAAAATGTAACAATTTTTCTTTGATGGGTATGGAAATATCTCTCCAATAACATCTAATCCCCATTGTTGAAAAGGTTCTTCAACAACAATGATTGCAATGGGGTGGATGGATTATTTTCGCAACCAACGCATCTTTGATATACAGGACACTTACGGGCATAGGCATGTGCATCCTTAAATAGTGTCGACCAATAATATCTAGTATGCATTACTTTATGAGTTGTAATGTTGTTTATGTAATGTCCACCAGCTAGCCCATCATGTAAATCATTTAATACCCTTTTCGAATCAAGGTTTTTCCAATCATATGAGTAAGACACCATTGTGGTGCTTCTATAAAAGCACACCATTAATAAGTTGATAATATAAATATTTGAGGCAAATTTCCCTCTTATGTTTAGCCGATAAGTGTGAGGGAAAGGTTTCTTTCTCTAGATATTATTGTACATCAATATACCAAGACTAGTTGCTTTTTTAGGGGTAGCTTAGTCGATGTTGTACCTATCAATTTCTTGTTCTCATCCAGAAGAATCCTCTTCTAGCAATTTGAATGCTTTTATTGCAAGATGACAAATATCATGGCCTTTTTATTGTATGAACTGGCTTGAACTCTAAATCATATTCTTGAAGGATTGTTATCCAATTCGCCCTCCTCTCACCCAAATTTTTTTGTACAAAGAGTGACCTAACCGTTGGGCGAGGAACAAATATGATAAAATGAATCTTCATGATGTATGTCCTAAATTGCTTCATCGCCTTGTAAACTACATCATATTTTTTATCTATGGTGGGGTAATTCATTTCCAATTTCTAGAAACCTACGCTTATGAACGATATTGGCCACTCATTATTTTAATTGTCCTTCGAAGTAATAATGGTTGTAGTGGATGTATCAAAATCGAATGTATAGAACAAGACATATCTAATAAATTATGGACTATATAATGATGGAGCATCAACAATTACTTGTTTGATACAGGAAAAAGCATATTTCTCCCTCTGGTCCCATTTTCATATTGCATCCTTCGTCATCATCTCTTGCAAAGGTTTAAAATTTTAAGTAATAAAAGATAAAATTTTGAAGAAAATTAATCTTCCCTAAGAAGGATTGCATGGATTTATTTTTCATAGGGTAAGGAATATGAGCAGCATTCTTGAGTTTCTCCATGTTTACTTTAATCCCACTCTTTGTTATAATCTTTCCCAAAAGGTTGCCCTCGAACACTTTGAAGATTATTTTCTTAGGAGTTAATGATATACCATATTTAATGATATACCATAGATTATGCAGGTGCTCTGACCTCTTCTTAGAAAACAATGTGACATAATCCAAATAAATGACCACACTCTATCTTATTATCCCACAGAACTCGATTTCCATATCCCATTGAAAGGTAGCGCTAGAATTTACAAGTCATAACAACATTCTCCTAAATGCGAATGTACCCCACTTTGTTCTGAATGTTTTTTTTAACCTCTCAGGATCTACTACTAAAAATTGATTGTACCATGAAAATATGTCTAATAACGAGAACATCTCTAAACCAGATATTTTCTGGAGTATTTTCTCCATAGATGGCATGGGATAATTATCCTTATTAGAATCCTAGTTAAAGTTGTGAAAATCTACACATACGTGTATTTCTCCATAATTTTTTTTGACTATAACCAAATTAGAAACTCGGGTAGAACGACGAACTTTAAAGATGATATGAGCATCCAAAAACTTCTTTAGTTCTTTATGAATAAGGGGTTCAAGAGTAGGGTGAAATTTTCTAGACTTTTGTTGACATGGATTTGCCCCCTCCTTAATAGGTATCATTGGTTGGATGATCTGCATATTATAGGTTTTCAAATCATCATATGTCCACGTGAATACATAGCAGTATTATTTGAAAATATGAATAAAATATTTTCATTCCTGGGGAGAAAAAGATATATCAAGGTTCACATAATTTGGATATTCCTTGGTGCCCAAATTAACTTGTTCGTGTAGAAATGTGGAACTTTGGGTCTTAGTGTTGATTAGTCCCCTAAATATATTTTGAAAGTCATAGAACTTCTCTAGAGATACCACAACATTAGGCATGGGGTTTCCTTTTTATGTTTGAGCTATCTCTTGCAATGATACCTCATGTTGATCTTCATCAATTTCCGCATCTTTAAACACGTCAACATTTTCCATGAATAGTATCTAGTAGTCATCATTTAATACACAAAAATTAGTAACATTATCAAGAATACATGGCTTATAAATCATATCAATATAAAAACCATCTCTAAGTGGCGACAACCTAGCAGTTGTATTAGCTAAAGTGTCCATGACTGCATTATGAATCCTAGGAATATTAGATTTAATATCAAATGCTTGAAAGAAAGATATAATATGCCATACCTCTTGCTGGTAATTTTTAAGATTAGGTGACACATTATCAATAGTAGTATGTACCTGATGTGTGACAATATTTTAGTTGCCTATTACCTTTAACCCTTCAACCTTGAGGTTTATGGCCTTCTTTAATCCGAGAATGAGTGCTTCATATTTTGCAATGTTGTTTATGCACTCGAACTCCAATCCTCATGATGTTCTTTTTAGGGTCTATCAAAATACAAGGTCCAAACATTAGAAGCAGTTGGGTTAGCTTCTACACTAGTATTATTTACATCTATGTTACAAATATCATTAGCACCAATTGGATTGTAGGGAAGGAGTTCCAATTGTGTATTTGGTGCTACAAAAGATGGCTACACAAGATAACATCCAAGATCAACTTCTAGAAAAAAATTTCCAAATATTTCTTGCACAAAAATAATTGGCTCATTATGAGTTTCAAGTGTTGTAATGGTATCCTTCATAACAGGTTCACTTTCCACTTGAATTTGATTACTCTTTCCCTTGTAGGGAAGCCATAAATGTGATAAATCAGTAGCAAAGTATCCTTGCAACTTACTAGACCAGTCTCTATTTAGAAGCAATCCATAGGCTTCCAGAATGTCCATAATGACAATTCTTATGCATTGGTGAACTCTATGATAACAAGATAAATGGGTTAGGACATTATTTATTTCATTGATTTCCTACACTAGAGATCTATATAATTGAATGATTTTTTCATCAGTCTTTTCCCATTTTGCATTAATTTTCTTTGCAACATATAAAGGCATAACATTCGCAGACACACCATAATCCACAAGAAAATTACGGACTATAATTAAAGATTTTAAATTTTAAAATAAAATGGGGGAAAGTGGATGTAGAATTTACATTAGCAACATAAACTACATATTCAAGTATAGTGGAAAACTTACGATACAAGGCTTAAGAAGTTGAAATTTTCTTACCTAGTGGAGGTTGAGATGCAAATGCTTAGATGATCAACTCACATTGGCTTGTTAACTTTACTAGCTCATAAATGGAAATATAAAAATGATCTTTCTTCATATTATCAATAATGTTGTACTCAGTATCCTCATCCTTGGTAGGGTGTGTTGACGTGGTTGGTGGTGAAACTTTTTTTGATACCTCAGGAGTGATGGAATTATTCTTATTGTTATCGGAATTATTCTTTAGAGGTTGATTTCTTTAATATTAGTTCTGAGAGCTCTGAGTAGGATTTCTTGGTGGTAAAATTTTTCTCAAACTTTTCTTCCTTACATATTGCCCAGGGACAGGTCCTTTACTCCTCAAATTATATTTCTTATTCAATTTTTTAGGAGGGTATTCACTTGTTGGGGGCTCACTAGCACCTTGTCTATCATTATTAAAAATAATATCAAAGTTAAAAATTGAATCATAAACACTTGTATTTTCCTCCGATGATACTAGTTCTTTGGTATCTGAATTTAGCTCTAGTTCTCTTCGGCTGAAATTTTTTCTATGAAATTAGAAATCCCAACATTCATGTTTTGTTTTGATTGTGGGCATGCTTTTTTAGAATGTGCTTCTTGATGAAATGTGAAATAATTTTCCATGCCCAAATTTAAACATTAAATACTACATTAGATATTTGTTGATTAATGTTCTTATTAAAAAAAGGCTTATAGTAATTTTTATAGGTGGATTCCTCAATTGACTTCCTTTTGAGCTCAGATAATTGATTAGTGAGTAACTCCAAAGACTTAATCTAGGTTTCCATGTCAAAAGGATCCTTCTCTTTCACTTTAGCAGAAGAGGCTTCAGAATTTTTTCTAGTGTCCTTGGAGTCCTTTGAATGTTCCTGATCAATAATGACCCCAATAGATCTTAAGCCCTTCTCAACGGAAATTACTTCTAAAAAGTTTAGAGTTGATGTTTCCTTCACAACTCTTTTCAAAAAAACATAAATGTTAATGGGAAAGGCAAAAATTCAATAATCCTTAGTGATTGAATCATGAGGTTTCACATCAGTGGAGAACTTGTTCAAAATACGAGTAAATATTTTATTAAAATCTTTAACGTTTTCTTTGTCCCCAATCTTTAACTTTCTGATCTCTTTAAGCAACATGGCATGAGTTTTATCATAATTTTCTTTCTAAGCACATTAGCTTAAATTCCCTCCAATTATAGATCAAATTTGGTGGAAGGCCATGGTACCTTACTAGCACTCTACCCTCCAGAGTGTATGGAAATAATCTACAAACAACAACATCATAATGTACCTCTAACATCCTTAGATGCACGTAGAAGTCATCAATATGATATCCAGCCTTCACTTTCTTATCTAGATCATACTTTGTAAGTAGCTTTTCTGAGTGCTTAGGTAAGTGATGCAGGTTTTCAAAAAGAGCTTGCCCTTGAGCCATCCAATCTAGTTGGTATTCATCCATGTATTTTTTCTCTTCCTCCTCCTCACTCTATGATTTTGAAGACTTTTCTCCCTCACCATTCAAATTTTCGTTATCGTTTATTTTTTCGCTATCTCTTGGTTGTTTGTTGTCTGAAAAAGGAAAGTCCTCCTTCCCTCCATATTTTCTCCAATATGTGGTGAAATATCCCTTTGATAATGAAACTATTCATGTGAGTCAACCAAATCTTCAAGGGTAATAGTAACCAAATCTTCCACTGAACAAATAAGAAAACCATGGCAGTTTGTCTCTTTATTTGATTGCTTATGAGGAAGAACTAATGTAATAGGGAGAAATCCAATAGATTTAGAAAACTGATGAGGGATAGGATGAATCATCTAGATTTTCTCATAAGTAAATTTGAAGTCATTCTCCAGACCTTAGTGAGATGATCCTTCTTTCTCAGATATGTGAGTGGGATTTGGACTCGGATAATTTCTATCTTGAACTAAAGGTTCTCTATGTGGATGTTTTAACTTATTAGCCATACAAATGTTTCCTCCTTCTAGCACTAGAATTTTGATAGTGTTGGAAGCTTCCAACATATAGGGGGTCTCCCCGATATGAATTCCCAAATAGACCCCACATCGTTTGGAGTAGGAGCCCCATCCTGGAAATAGTCTTAGCAGCTATAATTAAATATTAACTTTAGCTACAATAAAAAACATAAGTGAGAATACATATATTGATACGTAATTTTCCATAGATATTTCATTGTATAGTTCGTCACAACAGGTCTGATAATATTATATTAAAAATATGAAATTCTACACTATTGCAATTTTATTAAATTTATAAATCTATAGATTTTACTATAATTAGTGCATGAATGTGAATGGAAATTATGCAGAAAATATAGAACAGAAAATAAAAATCTCTCACACACACATAAGACAAAATATACACTGGGAAACCCTTTCGGGAGAAAATCCAGCTAGAAGGTGAGGTCGCTTTGCTCTCTTTCTCGATATGGAAATATGGTTGCAGGTACAAAGAAGTATGGCATGTGGCTCATGGGATACTATAGTGAAAAAATCATCTTTTTTTGGTATACCTCCTATCCCTCTTCATATTTTTTCTTAGTTGTGGAACAAATGCACTTGAAAGAATAGAATGCATCTTCCTCCTAGTGGCCCGGTTATAACACAATCAGATAACCTACTAGTGGTTAAGTTCAACTACCTCAACTCTTAACCAAAGTTATAATATAGATTATTCTCGATTATTTTACATCAAAATCATGTGTCTATCCCATTTTCCATGAATAATGGGGGCTGGCACGACATCGTCTCAAACCATGGTGGTGAAAACAAGAAGGTCAACTTTTGAGTGGCATAAATTTTGCATACAGAATTTGATTGACGTGATTCTTGCGTCGTTGGAAATATATCTATTTTTAAAATAGAATTTAAAGGTGTGGTAATAAAGTGGTAAAATTTTACCCCCAAAAAAATTCATTTGTTGCCTCAAAATGCTCTCGAAAGGTTTCAAACCCTGTTTTTCCAAATTGGGTTCCGCCAATAAAAAATGGTCCTTTGAGCTGATTCCTCCACTTTTTCCACTCTAAATGAATCGATATGGATGAAAAACAATATAATGATCCAATCATAATCATATACCTTTTATAAAAGAAATTAAGTTAGCATTTTGAAGTAAACAATTACAATTTGTATAAAGGTTCTTTCACAAACGGAGAAGGGAAAGTGAGTCTTTAAAATAAAATTAATAGTAATATCCTAATAAAGATACACACATAAATATGAAAGAATCCTTCTTTAAATTGTGAAATAGCTCATAAATAAAAAATGATCATGAAAGCAAGAGATACACAGTTCAAAGATGTATATTAAATCCAACGAAATAGTTTGTTTTCTCTAATATATGTAACACAAACATACATCAAAAAAAATGAAACAATAGTCTTACATCATTCATGATATATGCATGAAAGTGTGATGTATTTGAGAGGTTCAAATAATTAAGTGAAAGTTCCAAGATACATGATTACAATGATACATCACTAGCTCCAATATGTTGAAGTTTGCAACAAGAAACAATGAAGGAGGCATCCTGAAACATCATCCTTGATCCTAGTTGGAAAATAATCACCTAAACTAGGTGGGGCCCACACAAGTTATTTTTAGGTGTATGTCTATTTTTAGACATGGTGAGCATATTCTATATGTAGCAGGAGGATATTTGTAGATGGTTGGTCAAATGTGAAAAATAGATGAATTTTTATTTTTAGAAGATCAGGCGAAGTCTATTTATAGATCGTCAATCTAAAAATAGATGCATGTCGATTATTATTAGCCCTTAATAATAATCAGACTCTAAATATCAACTTATTATCTTGGAGCACTTTATTTTAGTGAACAGATTTGTCAAATCAGTGGACTGAAGGAATTACACAATTCCTAAGGGTTTACTAGAGTTCATGCATGGAGGACCCAGTTAGAACTGAAGTGGCAAAGTTATGACAGAGTTGGAAGAGTGGTTCATGGAGTTTTATTTAGTTTAACTTAGTTAGACTCAATTGAGCTAGTTGTATCTAATCTAACTGAATGATACACTAGTGAGAGTGGAGTGAATTAATTATTTAATTAATTCACAAATAATTACTCATTAATCAATTGAACAATACAACAGTTAACTACAGTGCATGTCAGATCCAGTGGAGACCCAGTGGAGAGATAGGTGAAAGGGTGAGATGGACTATCCGTTGTGACTACTATTGATGCATTAATTGCACCTACATATACATTGGAGATGCCAATGATAATAATGCAGTCAATGAGAGTGGGATTGCATCGAATTGGTCTTTGTAATAATCTTGGATTGCATAGTGGAGGTAGGCTAGCAGGAAGGTAAAGATTGGTGCATGGATTTGTAGATTTCTTCTATGTTAGTGTGTGACGATTGTATTGTACTGAGAGCTTGATGTACTAAGCTTTGCATGAGATTGTTACATGATCTCCATGATACATAATATATGATAGTTGGGGTTTTTGGCTTCAGGATTTCCCGTTAAACAACTGTGTTATGTGTGTTTTTATTGCTTCATGTGTTTTGCAATTGTTGATTAAATTTCCGCAAGAATTATAGTGGAATGATTCTGTATTTTGAAAGAATTTAAATATTGTGAGATCAGGGGGAATATAGGACATATGAATGATTATTCTATACTAATTTATACATGGTATCAGAGCTGTGTTAATTACTGGATATTGCAATTGTGAAGCGGTGCTGAGTTTTGTGCTGGTGGAGAAATTCGAATTTGCTGCAGGAGTTCTTGGTGCGACAATTGAGTATATATTGAAATGTCTTTCAATGGGTTGCGGTTGGAGTATGTACTCGATGGAAACTATAACTAAATAGCCTGGAAGGACAGGATGGAGGTGGTGCTTGAAGATAATGGCTTGAAGGAATTCATCGAGAGAGATGTTCCTAAGCCCACTTCGGCAGATGCGGCAATACTTGACGCATGGCAAAAGAAAGTAGCAAGGACGAGGATGATTCTGTTGGAAGGTGTGAGAGACCATATTGTCTCAAGCCTTCATGGGAAAGCCACTCCATATGCTATGTGGAAGGCTTTGAAAGATCTTTTCCAAAGCAGCAGTGACCAGAGGAAGTTGGCGTTGAAAGATAAGCTCAGAAAAATAAAAATGGAGAATAACAACACTATTCTGGTATGCTTGACAAAGTTTTTCCAATGCAAGGATGAGCTTGGGAGTGTAGGAGTCAGTGTTGATGATGATGACTTGGTGAGCTTGGCTCTCCTTGGGCTTTTGAAGAGTTGGCATAGCTACGAAGACTCTGTCAATGGACGGGAGAAACTGCCAAGTTGGGAGCGACTTTGGTCGGATCTTATGCAGGAGGAGATAAGGCGAAGTACCAGGGATGGCTCTTCATCAAAGCATGATGATGAAGAGGACTGTGCTTTGGTTTCCAAGGAAAATAAGAAGAAGGGGAAGAAATTCCATTCTATATCTGAGGCCGGTGAAGATGGCAAAGAGCATGACATTTCCAAAGTGAAGTGTTTTCACTGTCACGAGTTTGGACATATTGCCACAAATTGTCCACATAAGAAGAAGAACAAGATGGTTGCTAGAGCTGTAGTTGGTGAGGATCTTGCCTCACAATTTGAGCTTGACTTCTCATTGATCGCATGCATGGTGTCTAATGCATTGGGATCGGGGTGGTACTTTGATAGTGGTGCTTCCTTTCACATGACGGGAGATGTGAACCTTTTCAGTGACTTGGTGGAGAAATATCTCCAGTTACATGTGAGTTGGGCGACAATGGACGATACAGTGCGACCGAAATTTGTACAATTACATTTCAGATGGCGTCAGGTAAACTCATTCTTTTACAATATGTTGTTCATGTTCTAGGTTTAAAGAAGAATTTAATATCAGTCGCAATGTTAGAGGATAAAGGCTATGATGTTTTCTTTAGTGAAGGAAAATTTTTCCTTCGGCACAAAGCAACAGGGCAAGTCAAGAAGGTTGGGATTCGAGCTAAGAATCTCTACAAAATTGAAGTAGATGGGATTTCTACGGAGCTTCCTACTGTTGGGAAGTGTAAGAAAGACATGTAATTGAAGCTTGAGAGGGAGTAGGATTTGCATGCAAGTAAGAGTGAACCTTGGGATGTGGAGAAACCACAAGATGAGGATCATGGAGTGGGAGCAACCACTCATGCAGAGAAATTCCGTGCCAGATGGGTAGAGGGAGTGCATGCAGCTATACCACCATGTGAGAGGTGGGGTGACATGCATGAGTAATCCCAAGAGGAGATTTTTGGGCAAGATTCATTGATATGGTGTGGATCTCATGAATTTAACCTGGCAACGAGGTGCCCACAGAGTAGCAGTAGCATGATCAGTTGGATTGATGCAGGCGGATCAAAGTGACAATGTCGGATATTGGAGCGTGGTTCAGAGTTGACAGCAAGTGAAAAGTGCATGGGTGCAGAGTTCAACAACACAGTGGTTCTTGAAGACATGTGTAGTAGCTAAGAAAAATTTGAAGACTTTGATGATAGATGCATTAGACTGATTGAGTTGTTTGGAGGTTATTCAGTTTCAGAAGTGTTGCAGCAAAAGTTGCAGGGCGAATGCATGGAATTGCATGTCGCATGCAAAGACAACCCTTTCTTGTTGAGAGGGAGTGTTGAAGTTTGCAACAAGAAACAGTGAAGGAGGTATCCTGAAAAATCATCCTTGATCCTAGTTGGAAAATAATCACCTAAACTAGGTGGGGCCCACACAAGATATTTTTAGGTGTATGTCTATTTTTAGACATGGTAAGCATATTATATATGTAGCAGGAGGCTATTTGTAGATGGTTGGTCAAATGTGAAAAACAGATGAAATTATATCTTTAGAATATCAGGCGAAGTCTATTTATAGATCGTCGATCTAAAAATAGATGCATGTCGATTATTATTATCCTTTAATAATAATCAGACTCTAAATATCAACTTATTCTCTTGGAGCACTTTATTTCAGTGAACAGATTTGTGAAATCAGTGGGCTGAAGGAATTACACAATTCCTAAGGGTTTACTGGAGTTCATGTAAGGAGGACTCAGTTAGAACTGAAGTGGAAAAGTTATGACAGAGTTGGAAGAGTAGTTCATGGAGTTGTATTCAGTTTAACTCAGTTAGACTCAGTTGAGCTAGTTGTATCTAATCTAACTGAATGATACACTAGTGAGAGTGGAGTGAATTAATTCACAAATAATAAGTCATTAATCAACTAAAAAATACAACAGTTAACTACAGTGCATGTCAGATCCAGTGGAGACCCAGTGGAGAGATAGGTGAAAGGGTGAGATGGACTATTCGTTGTGACTACTAGTGATGCATTAATTGCATCTACATATACATTGGAGATGCCAATGAGAATAATGCAGTCAATGAGAGTGGGATTGCATCAAATTGGTCTTTGTAATCAGCTTGGATTGTGCAGTGGAGGCAGGCTAGAAGGAGGGTAAAGATTGGTGCATGGATTTGCAGATTTCTTCAATGTTAGTGTGTGACAATTGTATTGTACTGAGAGCTTGATGTACTAATATTTGTATGAGATTGTTACATGATCTCCATGATACATAATATATGATATTTGGAGTTTTTAGCTCCAGGATTTCCCGTTAAACAATTGTGTTATGTGTGTTTTTATTGCTTCATGTGTTTTGCAATTGTTGATTAAATTTCCACAAGAATTATAGTGGAATGATTTTGTATTTTGCAAAAAGTTAAATATTGTGATATCAGGGGAATCTAGGACATATGCATGCTTATTCTATACTAATTTCTACACAATAGTGGAACGTTAAGCCACCACTTTCCCCTCAAAAGGATGATCTTCTCTCCTATGCGTAGCTTGAGAAGCAAAGGTGAAAGGTCCTTTTCTCAAGCTATGAGGGCTTATTTATAACAAATGAGGTGACCCTTAACCTCCCATGTGACTTTTGGCCTCCCTCATAACTCTTGAGTTCCTCATATGAATTTTGAGCTTTTATGTGACCTTTGAGCTCGTTATACATGAATCTAAAACTTCTTAATGGGTTTTCAAATTCCATGTGTGACTCTTGGGCTTCCACACATTTTAAATTTTCTTATTTTTGTAATTACATAATTACTTTCCACCAATAATGTGGAAAAATTTCACGAGACAAGATAACACCCTTGTGTTGACACTTTGAATAGTTATAATTTGGAGACTGTGACATGAGATTTCATTGTAATGAATTAATGCAAAAGTATTATCTTTTATGTTGTGTCTTATTGTCCTTCATGGAAAGTATTTCTTGTACTTCATAATTATCACCTTCCAAAGGGCCAGGTCATAGTATTAGAGTCTTCCATGTCATATTAGTCTTCATTCATCTTTCATGGTTTAGAGTTCCTTTATCTCCTTGTATGATGGTATCTTTTTGTTTCACTTCCACAAGTGTATTCTTAGAGATTCTCCTTGATTGATTCCTTGAGAATCACCTTTCATTGTAAGGATGATGGCACCTATAACTAAAGATCGCTCATGACAAGACAATTCTCAGTCTCGAAATTACATAGTTTTCCTTATTTTCTCATGAAAAATATTGATTGTTATGGGACAACGAAAAGGATTTGAGGGAGAGGTATTCTTGAGCACAGTGCGCAGGATCAGTAGGCAAGGAATGAAGGACTAGGCATTGTGATTACACAATGTGTAGAGGAAAGGGAGAAACAATTCATGGATTATGCATTGGGAAAGCACATGAGGTAGAGATGGTATTCTTTCCCAGTGTAAATGCACCGTGCTTGAGGGATAAGTTCTATGTGTTGCACATTTGATCACTGCAAGGGCTAAGGGATGGCTCTAATACTCACTAGAAATGTGCATTTCATAGTGGAATTAAGACCAAGTCAAGGCATTGCATACTTTATCATTGTAGGAGACAAGAGTGAAAGGATTAGGAAATGAGACTGCATAGTGTGTAGTGGAAAAGGAGGAGGCACTAAGGGCTGCATAGTTGAGCACTTCAAGGGTCCAAATATGGCCCTACTATCCATTGATGATGCATAGTGCGCAAGGCAAGTAAGGGCTTATCATAATTGTGCACTAGGCAAGCATACCGAGCAAGGATATGTGATTGAGCTCTGAAATTACACAATGCACAATTGTAGGAGGTTGTACCATAGGAGTGTGCATTTCAAGGAGATAAGGACTTCATCACTATGGCTTACGAATGCATAGTGCACAATCATTGGAGGTTGATAGTTGATCATTGAGAAAACTCTAGAATCAACTAAGTGTGGGATCACTGAAACAAGAGGGTAAGAGTAAAAGCATGTAACAAGCCTTGATCATGATCACACACATGTTTATGATCAACCACATGACAAGAATATGCACAGTACCCAAAACCCACATGTCTACAGTGAAACAAGAGTAAAACAACACTTATCCCCAAGTGTGACACTTAAAATATATCTTTACGACACAAGTGTTGACTACGAAGAAAAGGTGTGATATGTCATGAGAATGTATTCAACACATATTCTAACAACAAATAGGATCAACTAATGGAAAAGAGTGTGTTGGAGATGCATCTTAAAGTTTTGTTGGAGTTGTATCTAAGAAAACAATATTGTTCAACTTATTTTAAAAGGAACTTTAACACTTAGAAAAACTTGGAGAACAAGCATGAGACAACATTAAAAAAAAAATGATTGTTCACACGATCAATGGGAGGCTCCAAAATTTGAATGTAAGAAAAATTTGGAGGGTGTTGTAGTAGCAAAAATCATCAGAAATGAAAAATTACATAATCTAATACAAAATATCTCTAATATTATCTCATAGAAACCTTTTTCTGAGTCCAACTCCAACATAGAATTCACCAACAATATCCCATGAACTAGTCTTTAACAAGATTGGATAAACTAATCTTCAACAAGTATGGTGGTTGTTGGGTGAGGGACTAGTGTGGCAAGACACATCAAGGATTAATTTTCCACCCAAAAAATGCAAAAACATATGATGTAATTGCCTCCTAAGTAGGGATCAAGCTCAATGAGCTTATGGAATCATGATCTCATAACACTCTAAAGAATCTAGCTCAAATACTCAAGAGTAAATAAAAATAGGCTTACAAAAATTCATGTTGGGTGTGGTTGGAGATATTCCTATACTTGCAACATCTCCACTCCCATATATTTATGGCATGCAGTGACCTTACTGTTGCCTTCAACTACTAATCATAACCATGCTAGTATTTCCCTCCCCCAACCCCTCACCCTCGCCCCCCCACTTCAACCAAGTATATTACTACCACCTTCAACAAATTATTATGACCATTAAAAAAATGATATCCTACTCTAGAAGTACCATACTACTACCTTCAACTTGTGATAAAAAACCAACAATAGTGGAATCCTGCAATTTGGGCTAAAGAAAACTAGTACAAGGAGCTAAGCATGTTAAGCTTTGGTACCTTCTCATGTTCTAGGCACAGTTACAGTCCCTTAGTCCACATAGATATGGCTTTCATAGACACATTTCTTCCCAACTCACCATTATCATAATATAAATGCATCAAAAATACTATTTTCCAAAGATTATTTTCCTCATGAGCCAACCATCCCTAAAAATTGGTGGGCCACTTCTTTTATAATCCATATTATTGTAACATTTTCATGAAATTTACCTCTTTTCCTTCCCATTTTCTATGCAAAGTAGAATTTTTCTTTAGGGTTATTTTAAAAGTATCCCAAACAAGTTACACATTTCTTCCCAACTCACCATTATCATAATATAAATGCATCAACAATACTATGTTCCAAAGATTCTTTTCCTCATGAGCCAACTATCCCCAAAAATTGGTGGGCCACTTCTTTTATAATCCATATTATTGTAACATTTTCATGAAATTTACCTCTTTTCCTTCCCATTTTCTATGGAAAGGAGAATTTTTCTTTAGGGTTATTTTAAAAGTATCCCAAAAAATTTAAAATTTAAATGCAACCCCTTCCATTTCTACCCATACCCAAGTTAAATTTAACGGTCATTTTCACAAGTATTTTCCCATTTCTTGAGATTCCTTGGCACTATGATTAGATATTCATCCTCACTGAGACAAGAGACATTCTCTTGAATTCATTTTCCCTTTTTCCACCAATTCTTCAACCTAAAATATATTATTCCATCCAAGATACCAATATATACATATAAAACAACATAATCATAATCACTTGCATGAAGTATCTCGTTAACAAGGCATCTACAAATAAAGCATAAATCCTATAACATGAAATATATATCTAACAAGGCATCCACATGACCCACACCATAACAAGTCATTCAAGATATGTAGGCATCATGCGAGGTTAGATTATTTTGAATGAATCATATAATAATAATGGTAGATAATATTAATTCATCATCAAGAGTCGTCAATTCTACCTATTTATCATCATTAATATCCATAGCATTCACACATCAATAATTATGTTAGATGACAAATATGTATGTAATATTAACCATGCAATTAAGGATTAAGTATGTTAATCATCATCCAATCATTACCAAGGTTAGGTGGTTATTATCAAGAACATTTAATGTTGACAAAACAATCAATTAAAGATGTATTGAAGCTTATCACTAGTTGAACCATCTCATGGGTTTCTAGGTTTATTTTACCCAATCATCCATTGAAACATCACCAAGGGATGGTGAGTCCAATACCACCATATCCCTGTTAGTTTATTTAAACAACAATACATGTATTATAAATAAATCATGATAGGTAAAGAAGGGATGACATCCTAACTAAGTGACTAAGTAACATATCAAATATGTTTTACCCATCATAAGTTGTCAAGGTCATAATCATCAAGGCACACATGTTTAAGGGATCATCTCAAGAATTGAAATCCAAATATCAATAAAACACCACAAAAGGTAGCTAAGTGACAATACAAAATCTTAATAATAATCATTGAAAAGAAACACATCACATGTTATCCTAGTGTAATTCATTGTTAACTAATCACAAAGGGGAAATCAACCATCATCCATGGGGATTGTGCTCATAACCATTAACTAGGAATCCTAAGTGGATGATAAGACTTTGTCACATACAACTAGAAACATATCCCACATAGTATCTACCAACCTAGATCCATATTAATTCTCGATCTATCAATCATCGAGAGGGATCAAATCTCTCAAGGTGAAAACCTTTGTTTTTAGTCCAAAACATGAGGAAAGGTTTTCACCTCGAGAGATTTGATCCCTCTCGGAGCTTGATAGATCCAAAGTTAAGAGTGGATCTAGGATAGTTTAATTATAAATATAATAATTATCATTATTAATTTTTTTAATGTAATCTGATTGAGTCAAAATGTTTAGATAACACAACATGACATGACATTACAACATCTCTTCCATACTCGCCTCGAGATTATTCAACACAAAAGTGTAATATATATATACTGATTATGAAATGAGAGAAGATTTTTGGGCATGTGGGCTTCATAAGTCATTTTATTGTAACAAATCCTTTTCAAAACTTAATAATATCTATGGTAAAGTGGGGGTGAATATCCATGGTTAAAATCCTTGTTATATTGTAAGTATTAAGTTTTTATGTGCTCATTAATTAAATTTAAATATGGTTACAAAATTATCATTTTAACATATATGGTAAAATATATCTTAAATTATAGCTAATATCTACATCTTATACATTTTTAATGTGATAGTGGATTTAGATAGAGCTTAAAAGTAATTATAATTTTTTTTTTCTTTTAGATTTAATTAAAAAATGTTATAAAAATAAATTCAAATAAACTATTTGTAAAATATTTTTCCATGTGAAATAAGAGATGGTTTTTGGGCATGTTGTATTGATGAGCCACTAGTATTGTAGTAAAGTCTATTTACAAGTTAATAATATTTAGGGTAAAGTGGGTGTGACTATCCAACGATAAAAATAATGTTATATTGTAAGATTATAATAAGTATTAAAAAATTTATGTGCTTATTATTTAAATTTAAATATGGTTTACAGAATCATTATTTTATATATAAGGTAAAATTGATCTTAACTTATAACAAATTGAAATTTATTATTTTATTAATTTTATTTTTTTACTCTCTATATTACTTTTAACCTTTTATTATTATTTACATTACATCTACATATTCCCCTTATACTGGGTTGCACCTCTCGGTGCAATAATGTAATAGAGGGTGCTACATTTATTCAAATAAAACAAAAAAGACATTGATTGCATATGTGTGAACGAATAATTTATGTTAGAAAACTAGGTAATTCGATATATCAATGAGATAAACATTCCAAGAAGAGATGGTGTCTAAATATACCTTTACAAAATTTAATAATAAGATATAGCTCATTATACAAAGAAAATACAAGGAACTAAAGAACTTCACAACAAATTACATTATAAACCAATTCATAAGGCCATCGATATATGACACCAAAGTGTACCTAAATCCCTTGAAATTGAGAGGACATGGTCCACTTTGATTGGTTAGGTTGTGTAATGAACTTAATGAATTCTACCTCAACCTATACACTATTCTACTGACATGGTAAACTGGATGATGCAAGAGAATCCAACCTTCAAGTCAAATACATTTGAATAGACCTACAGGTATTTAATTTACTAAGGGAGTTGGTTCTGCAATTTTTAATTATTTGTAACTGCCTATGTCTTAAGGGAATTATAGAAATAATTTATTATTGATGTAATCAGTGTGTAATTAGATCTTCTTTTAAGAAGAGATATCGAGAATTTGTGATGGTTAGAGAAATTTAGGATGAGGACATATTTTTGAGGATTTTGTGGTTATTAGTTGAGAGAATATTGGATCTGAACTAATTCTAGCTCATATTCCTTTTATATAATTTGTAAACCTAATGGAATTGAGAGATAAGGGGATAATAGAGAAGAGAGTTGAGAGATTGGACGTCAAGTATGGCCATAAGGCTAAGGGATGACTAATGAAATTATGGCAGAAGAGGGATTTATGTAATTCATGTACATTGGAAATTAAAGGAATAGAGAAGAACTATGTTCCTTCAACATTAATTCAAAATGTGTGATTTGAATCTTAGTTATAGTGTACAATTAAATCCTTGTAAACATATTTAATTGAGTGTGATATAGGTATTTTGCATAAAAACTCAAGAGGGAGTGCGCTTTAGAAAAGTAGCATTGGACTCAATACAGCGGAGACAGGAACCTTTTCTCTTCAGGACCGACTAACCCACTAATTGTTAATTGAATGGTGTAACCAGAAAAAATTGTGATAAGGAGAGGGATCACAGCATCAACTTACAGGGAGAGAGATCAAAGAGGAGAGTGAGTTAAGTCCCTGTACATAAGCCTGCAAGGAACATAATCATTTCCATTGATAAAAGGTTAAATTTATCTTTATTTTAAACCTATGGAAGTTTTTTAATTCACTAAAAACGATAAAATAAAAATGAATTTCATCATCAATTGTCGTCCCAAGATATAAATCTCGAAAAAAAAAACATCTCAGAGATTTCTCTGAGAGGCTCCTTTGGAAATCGTCGATATTGGTTGTAAGTGATGGTGGCGAGTAACAAAATTTGAGGAGATGAAGAAGATGGTAAATACTTCCATCCCAGATGCTATAAGCCATTTTTTCACATTTGGTCAATATGCCTCCTAATTGGATCAATCAAAATCATTTTCCCCCTTGTCATCATCATTGCACAAAGCCCTAAGCATGCCTCTTTCATTCCCTTGATTTTTTTCCTGAAATTGTATCATTTGAGCCAGTTTTTGGACCAAATCTCCATGGCCACTTGTTGTACTACGTTCACCTACATTTTTCTCCAATGTGGCATGTGTTTCTTATCTATAGGTTTATCCCCTTTGCACCTGCGTTGGTTCTAGAAATTCGGGAAAAGAATGAAATTTTGGAAATCTCCTTTTACAAAAGCTTCCATAATTTGTTACAAATATTTACCTCAGATAAAACATTCAGATCCTAACCTATCCTAACTTGTATTTTTCATCCCTTATCCTTATATCTCATCCTCCAATCAAGAGTGGATCTCAATCCCTAGATTGGTATAAGGAAAATAACTCTCAACTTAACCCACTACTCTATATATTTAAAACCTTCCATATGCAAGGGGTTGGATTTTGGAGAGTGATTCTACCCTTACGTCGTTGCTGTGAGAGACATCATTTCATTCATTTAGGGTGATTTGAGGTGCACTTTGTGATAAGGAAAGGACAAGTCAACTTGGGGGAGATATTCTACAGGATCAACACCTATTTTTGGTTGTAACTCATTCCATTTCAATTAATGAAAATAATTCTCTTTTTTCCTATATATGATGTTGTTATATCATGTATTTCAATACCATTTTGATGTATTTAATAAAGTGATTAGATGAAGTTGCATAGATATTGTAGTTTCTAGACTTGTATTTTCTAATTGTGAATGTTCTAATTTTGGCAATCGGAGCTAGGATTGGAGCATTCAAGCTAAAGAAGGAGTGAATCATTTGACAAATTCCAGGTAGGCTTCATCCTGTCATCTACTTACTTTAAGGAAAACATTGGGTCCCTTATATCTCTATTTTTATAGGTTATTGAATCAACCTAATGATCATTTGTAACATTAACGCAAACATTTAAAGGTCTAGGCTAGATACATGGTCCAATGTATTTAAACATAGGAGTTGTCATTTTTTCCAACATTACTTTCCTAGGGTGATATCTTGTTCCACGTACGTAAGTGTATCAGATCGTTCTCCTTGTACCTCTAGGTATATCAAATGGCACTCCACGCATGATAAGTATTTTAGAACACACTCATTAAAGGATTACACATTAGATAACACTACTATGGGCTGCACTCCCACATACTGTCGAGTATATTTTGGGAGTCCCCTATAGGTTGTTATCCTTGCCATAAGTAACTGAGTTAGCTGCCTTGTATACATGACACATTGAACACAACATTCACGGATATTGGTTGTCATACGTTAACTCCTTGGTTCACCAAGGTGTATATTGTAGTTCATAGTTGCTTGGTAATCCTTTTATGCCTATATTACCCGCTTTGATTTATTTTTGTTGTTAATTTCTAAAATCAATTAATTGATAGCAGAATAAAATCTTCCTTGTGGAACAATTCCTTAGTATATCTTAGGTTGAGACTAATCGAAACATTTCCTGAGTTTACCAATTAAGGAAACCCCTCTGATGGGATTCTTGGTCCTTTTCCTCCTTTTATAAATATGTGTGATCTGTATATGGCAATGTTGTCCCTTCTCATATTTACCATTGGTTTTCCAGTTTGGTTTTTTTCAACCTCCATGGTTCTGAATGTCTAAACTGTTCCTCAACTAAGTTCTCCTCCACCTTAACAATATTAACTTCAAGTTGATCCTAAAGTTGACCCTTTGCCTTCTTCACATGTTGTTTCTTCATCCCGTTTTTCCTCTTCACCTGGTGAAAGTCTTGATTCTAGTAACCAGGAAGTTAAGAAGAAGAAGAAAATGATGAAGAAGAGTAAGAAAAATAAGCAAGGGGGAAACCAAGCAGTCACTGCTACTGATGCAACTATTATGGATAAATATTCCAACTAGCCCCGTAAAATGAAATTCCTTATGTAATGGTGACTACCTTCTTAGAGATTTTCCTAGTATTCCCAAGGTATTAGAAGTGTGGTCTACAATCTCACATCAACATTTTTTCATTGGCCTATGGAGATCATGTTGGTGATAAAACTACACCTAGTGATAGTAAGGTCCATGGGAAAAAGGGTGAAGTTAAATTTCCATGTAATTTATGTGAAGGGAATCATCCTATTCACCTTTTTCCATATATGGATGAAGCTTCAAAAGTGTTTGACACCCTTACATCTTTTCAGCCTCGTCTTTTCACTGGTTATTGAAAGATTTCTCCCAATACCCCACTAGTTTATGAAGTGATTGAACATAATCCATCTCCAATAAATCCCACTCTCCTTGAATGTGGATCCCATGAGTCCATTCCCGACCAACCATTAGATGAGAAAATGGTTGACTCGATTCCACCTTAAGTTGATCGTACCTTTCCCGTAAAGAGTGAACTTCATGCCACTCAAGTTATTCTTGTTTCTTCAAATTCCAATGAACTAGGAGGGAATCCTCTTTCCCGTAAAGAGTGAACTTCATGCC
Organism: Pinus albicaulis; assembly: GCA_034641835.2. NCBI lineage: Eukaryota > Viridiplantae > Streptophyta > Pinopsida > Pinales > Pinaceae > Pinus > Pinus albicaulis. The sequence continues at coordinate 581,869,696 of CM076579.1, read as the reverse complement.
ACTCAAGTTATTCTTGTTTCTTCAAATTCCAATGAACTAGGAGGAAATCCTCCCATTCCCACTGTACAAGGGGGAAATTATCCCATTCCCACGACACCCCCTCCCAGTAGTATGATCACTTCCTTTGATTGAAATCGACTGGCAGGATATCATCTTCCTCCTTGTGTTCCCTTCCATATCATAGTGCATGCTTATAATATGACCATACATGGTGAAATTATATATGAAGGCACATTTTTTAGTATTTTGTCCTCGACTAGTTGGAAATATTTAGGTTCTCCGCAGCCTATGCCTGTCACTTAGACTATGTTGGATTTTAACAGAGGAACTAGTAAACCATTAGGGATCCTTCCTAAGTTGTCTATTACTTTGGGAGGAACATATTTCTATATAGATGTGATGGTAGTCCAAGGCCCTTTGGATTTTGATTTACTCCTTGGACATGAATATGTTTGTGTCATGGGATCTCTTGTCTCTTCACTCTTTCGTGTGATGTGTTTCCCGCATGAAGGAACAATCATGACCATTGACCAAATTTCATTCATTGGTCCTAATTTGACTCCCAATAAAGAAACATCCCTAAATTTTCCTTATATGGAAGTGGTATCTCCCTTTCCACAGGTTAATTATGTGGCAACTTGTCCCATGCCCTTACCTATTGTTGAAGAGGATCCTTTCACTGTTTTCTTGACTTATTTTGACCTAAATCTTGTAGGTGATATAGTGCATCATGTACTAGGGGCATTGGAGCCTGGTATTTCCATTATATCCCTTGATAGGTATCCCTTCTATAATGTTTTTCTCCCATATTATGTGAAACTATTGGAAGCCATTGCCTTCTATAGGTCATGATTAAGGTCTAAAGAAAAGTTCCTTTTCTTGTGTCAAGCTCGTTAAAAAATGAAACAACGTGTTGAGAAACGTTCCTTGACTTGTGTCAAGCTCATTAAAAAATGAAATAAGGTCCCCATAGTAGAGTTAATTTTATTGTGTCAAGCTCATTAAAATATGAAACATATACCCTTGCAATTCGAGTCTTTGATTAGATATCGTAAATGAACCTCCATTCCATCCACCTGTTAGTAATCAGTTGTCTACTTAGGTGAATGAAATGAATATTGGGGGCCATTTACCTTGAATTGAATCATTAATTTGGGGGCATGCAAACTATTTCATGCATATTTTTCCTCTGTTTCAAGCTTGTGTAAAAATGAAACCAATTTCAAGCATAGTTTCCCATGTTTCAAGATTGTATAAAAAATGAAACCACTCTCATCCTATTCTCGTGAATGCCATTTTTTCCAGCCTATTTTTTCCAAATGAGCCTTGATTTTCTCATTCCATTGTCACCATCTGCTTGGTCGATCATACATTTTCACTTGGTTTTACCCTCTCTTGAGGAACTGTTACGATGAGTAGTCTTATTATCTAACCTCTTGACCTTTACGAGTTTTGAGCAGTTCCATCATGACTGGAACTAGTTTCTACCATTTATACCACTTGTTCCTCTAGGAGGAGTCTTATTTCAGCTCTTTTTAGAATCCAAAAATATTAAAATACTGTTGAGCACTTGCCTTTTCAAACTCGTTAAAGTAAATGAAAATACTTCCACTCAGTATATGTTTAACCCTTTTCCGGATTGAGAGAGACTATTTACGAAAAAGGAATACCTTAGTTGAACATGGATAAGAGGTTCTATTGAGTATTGTTTTTTACATTTTCAGACTCGAGAGACTATCTATGAAAAGGGACATCTTGAATTTTCTTTTTCGCCTCTTTTTTAATGTCTCTAAACATGAAAAATATGTCAAGTTTTACCTTCGTTGGAATCGTTAAAACATAGAACAACGATCTAATTGTAAAACATGACAAGGTCAAACCACTCGTTCTCAAGGTTCATTAACTATACTTAGAGGGATTCATCCAAATGGTGAACTTGCAGATCATGCATATGTTATCCTCCTCAAGCTTGTTAAGAAATAAATAGGTACTGACTAGTATGGTTGAGGAAATTGGGAAAGCATGGTACTCCATTTGCTAATGGCGGTGAGTTGCTCTTGAACATGAAACTCTTCCATTTCATCTCAGTGGTTTTTGGGTTGGGTAGTATGCTTGTCTTTCAGTTCATCATTCCTTTTCAGAGCCTCCATTTCAGTTTTGGGTCAATGTTGCCAACTCCATTCAGTTTCACCAATGTGTTCAATATAATTCATTTAGTTGATATCCATTACAATACTCTTAAGCCTTCTTTCCATGTTTTTATTTCCTAATCCAATTCTGTATCAACATCATTCTATCTCAATCATGATACATTTTTCGTGTCGTTGATGGGGGATACATCAAGACCCTCATGCGATGAGTTGTGTCCCATCGACATCAGCACATTATCTAAGAAGTTGACTTAGAAACAACCTTTTTGTACCTTGGCTCTTGCATACATCAATGGAAAGTTTCCTCACTCTAAGTGACATGTTTACATCATTGGCCTAAGACCGAAATACTTTTTGTGGTTTTTTACTCAACTCATTTATTCACACCATATGGATTGTACTATATTAACTTGAGAGCCATTAACATCATCGATGGTTTCTCTCATGTCTATTACCGACTTACATCATCGGCCAGTAATTAGATGGTGTCTACCATGTTCGACCTCAGCTCATTGATTCGCATGGTTAGACTTGTACGTTGGTTTGGTCATGTGAATGAGATAGAAGACCCCAAATCTAGTTTCATCCATACAGGCTGCGATTTCAGGAGTTATATATAGATCACGATGTATGATGGCCATGATTATACAAACAATAATCTAGTCATGGGTCCATGAGTTGTCATCTATGGGTGGATCTTTTGATCTTTTTACATGTGATTTTAGTTTATTTGTTAAGTATGGGTATGCCTATCTTAGTAAAATATGTCATGATATAAATTTATTGTAACATATGAATCTCATTGGTCGTTATTGATCTCGACTTGTCACAAGGTAAATAACTTCATTCATTAGTCATCATTTCTGACTTTGTGCTTTAGGGGGGAATATTTTATAGCTCATTTTGTCACATCTAGACAATAGGGCTCCTAATGGGATTAATAAACATCCTTTTCGCCCTTGTCATAATCATTACACAAATCCCTAAGCATGACTCTTTCATTCCCTAGAGTTTCTGCTTGAAACTACATCATCTGAGCCAGTTTTAGAACCAACGCTCCATGGCCTCTTGTCGGACCACATTTACCTTTAGGTTGATCCACTATAGTCTACGTTGATCACCTACATGTTGCTCCACTTGGCACCTGTGTTGGTTCTAGATATTCGGGAAAAAGAGAGAAATTATGGAAGCCTATTTTTCCAGAAGCTTCCATAATTTTTTACAACCATTTACATTAGATAAAAAATTCGTATCCTAACCTATATTGCCTTGGATTTTCCATCCCTTATCCTTATATCTCATCCTCCCATCAAGGGTAGACCTCAATCCCTAGATTGGTAATAGGATAAGAACTCCCAATTTACCTGAATCCTCTATATATTTACAGCCTTCCTTCCTTATGTAAGGCGTTGGATTTTGGAGGGTGATTCTACACTTATGTTTTTGTTGTGAGAGACATCATTTCATGCTTTTAGGGTGATTGGAGGTGCACTTGGTGACAAGGAAAGGAAAATTAAACTTAGAGGAGATCTTATACAAGATCAACACATAATTTTGGTTGTAAATCACTCCATTTCTATTAATGGAAATATTTCTTTGTTTTCCTATATATGATGTGTAGAAATTTTAATACAAATTATGTATTTCCTGGATTCTCCTGATCTAACAATTATATGCCACTGTTAAATACGGAATCGCTTCTACAAAAATTCTTGCGGAATTTAAAACACGATCGCCAATTGCAATATCAAGAAGAAAGATCAATCACACATAACACATATGTTTTTACCAGGAAATCATAATGCTAAAAACCTCACTATCATATATTATGTTTATGTCATGGATCACGAAACAATCGCATACAAAATTCTAATCCAAGAGCTCTCAGTAAAATATACTAATGTAGGTGCTTAATTTTCACTAGGATCAAGGATGTTGTTTCCGGATGCCAATTTCAATGTTTCTTGTTGCAACCTTCAACACTCCCTCTCAAAAAGAAGGGAATGTATTTTCATGCCCCATGCAACTCCATGCATGCACCCTACAAATCTTGTATGCAACACTTCTCTAGTGTTTATCGCACATGAAACACTTCCGAAAATGAATAGCCTCCAAACAACTGAATCAGTATAATGCATCTGTCATCAAATTCTTTTGACTTCTGCTGGTACCAACTGCACATGTCTTCCAGATCCACTGTGTTTTTGACCTCTTCATCCATGAAATTTTCACTTGCTGTCAAGTCTGATCCACGCTCCAATATCGAATACTTTCACTTTTATTTCATGTCCTCACGACATTTGACTGCATCAATTCAACTGATCCTGCTACTGTTGCTTAGTGGGATCCTCGTAGCCAGTTTTGATTCATGATATCCATACCATCTCAATGAATCCTACCCAGAAATTTCTTCTTAGGATTACTCATGCATGTCGCCCCACCTCTCACCTGGTGGTATAGATACATGCACTTCCTCTGCTCATCTGGCACAAAATTTCTCTGCATAAGTGGTTGCTCCCACTCCATGATCCTCATCTTATGGATACTCCACATCCCGAGGTTCACTCTTAGCTGCATGCAAATCCAGCTCCCTCTCAAGGGTCAATTGCATGGCTTTCTCACACTTCCCAACAGTAGGAAGCTCTGTAGAAATCTCATCTACATCAAGTCTATAGAGATTCTTAACTTGAATCCAAACCTTCTTGTCTTTCCCTGTTTCTTTGTGTCGCAGGAAAACTTATCCTTCAATAAAGACAACATCATAGCCTCTATCCTCTAACATTGCGACTGAGATTAAAAAAAAAATTCAAACATGGTACATGCATTACATCTTTTAAATGAAAGAGTTTACCTGACACCCTCTGAAAGGTAATGGTACCAATCCCATTCACACTGTATCTTCCATCGTCACCCAAATCAATATGCATCTGGAGATATTTCTCCTCCAAGTCACTGAAAAGTTTATTATCTCCTGTCATGTGAAAGGAAGCACCACTATCTAAGTACCACCCTGATACCAATGCACTTGACACCATGCATGCGATCAATGAGAAGTCAAGCTCAAATTGCGAGGAAAGGGCCTCACCAGCTGCAGCTCTAGAAACCATATTGTTCTTCTTCTTTTGTGGACAATTTGTGGAAATATGTCCATACTCGTGACGGTGAAAACACTTCACTTTGGACATGTTGTGCTCCTTGCCATCTTCACTGGCCTCAGATTTAGAATGGAATTTTGTCCCCTTCCCCTTATTCACCTTAAAAACCAAAGAAAAATCCTCTTCATCATCATGCTTTGATGAAGAGCCATCTATGGTGTTCCGCCTGAACTCCTCCTGCACTAGATCCGACCACAGTCTTTCCCAATCCGACAATTTTTCTTATCCGTTGACAGAGTCCTCATAACTGTACCAACTCTTAGGAAGTCCCAAGAGAGCCAAGCTCACCAAATCATCATCAAAAACACTTATTAATACACTCCCAAGCTCATCTCGACATTGGACAAACTTTGCTAAGTATACCAGAATAGTGTCATTCTTTTCCATCTTGATCTTCCTGAGTTTATCTTTGAGCATCAATTTCCTATGGTCGCTGCTGCATTGGAATAGATCCATCAAATCCTTCCACATATCATATGGTGTGTCTTTCCGATGAAGACTTGAGACAATGTGGTCTCGTACTCCTTCCAATAGAATCCTCCTCGCCCTTGCCACTTTCTTTTGCCATGCATCAATTAATGTAGCATATGTAAAAGTAGGCATAGGAACATCTTTGTCAATGAATTCCTTCAAGAAATTATCTTCGAGCACTGCCTCCACCTTGTCCTTATAAGAAATTTTGTTCAAGCTACCCTCGAGTGCATCCTCTACTCGCAAGCCATTGAAATCCATTTCAATGTTTACTCAATTGTAGCACCAAGAAAATCTTTTTGCAAATTCGAATTCTTTCCACCAACAAACTCAGATCCTGCTTGAAAATTGCAATCTTCTGTGCTCTGATACCATGTAGAATTTATAATACAAATTATGTATTTCCTGTATTCTCCGGATCTAAAAATTATATGCCATTGTTAAATACATAATTGCTTCTACAAAATTCTTGCGGAATTTAAAACATGATCACTAATTGAAAAATCAAGAAGAAAGATCAATCACACATAACACAAATGTTTTTACTAAGAAAGCATAAAGCTCAAAACTCCACAATCATATATTATGTATATATCATGGATCATGAAACAATCTCATAAAAAAATCTAATCCAAGAGATTTCAGTACAATATACAATCGTCTCACACTGTCATACAAAAATTGGAAAATACATGCACCAATTTACTGTCTCCAGACAACATGCCTTGCTCACGTAGTTCCTGATGAATGCAATACTTAATCACAAATAATTTCAGCCTTCCTCAACTGTGCTGAGTATCATGGGCATCCTGTGGTGTTATAACTACACCTGGGTAGCCTGCTAATATCACAATTGATAGTTCCACTTCCCTTTCACCTAGATCTCATCTGGGTCTCCACTGGAACTGATATGCATGCAGTTAATAATAGTAAAAACATTAGTTGCATGTGATATCACTACATGTGAATTAATTAATATTTAATTCGCTTGATCTCTCACTAGTGTGTATGCAATTACAACTAGAACAACTGACTTTAACTCACTTAACTGAGTTAAACTAATTTACAAATTGCATTAACTAATGCATCACTGCACTTCCAACTCTGTTACAACTAGAATCACTTTGTTACACTCAATTCAACCTGCATGTCCCACCAACCAACCTCTTAACTCGAAATTATTTTAGCTAACTCATTTTCCACTTCAGTTAACTATTTCCAAGTGCTCATTGAGAATATATTATTTTTTATTGTCCAACTACTATTAAGGGATAATAATAGGCGACATACATCTATAAATAGACATGTGAGCTATAAATAGAACTTGCACATACATCTATAAATAGAACTTGCACATAAATCTATAAATAGACCATCATCTATAAATAGAATTTACTCAACCATCTATAAATAGACATCATCTATAAATATACCTCCACCTAAAAATAGACAGTGTGGGCCCCACCTAGTGTAGGTGCTTAATTTTCACTAGGATCAAGGATGTTGTTTCCGGATGTTGATTTCACTGTTTCTTGTTGCAACCTTCAACATGATGTTGCTATTTCATGTATTTCAATACTTTGTTGATCTATTGAATAAAGTGATTATATGATGTTTCATAGATCTCGTATTTTCTTGGCTTGTGTTGTATGACTATGCAGGTTATAATTTTGGCAATCGGAGCTATGATTGGAGCATTCAAGATAAAGAAGGAGAGAAGCATGCAACGGATTGGTAGGCTTCATCCTATCATCTACTTTAAGGAAACACTAGGTTCCTTGTCTCTTTGTTGATCTAGGTTATACCACTAGCCCTAGGGGAGATAATTTTGTCCGCAGTTGTAAATCCTGCATAACACCATAGGTTTGACAAGTCAAAGTGTCGAGACAAAGTTTGGAGGCAGTAGTTAACAAGGAAATTTTTTTCGATATCGTGACGAAAGTATCAACTATTTTTATCTTGGAAGTTTTAGAGGTGTTCTCGACACAATGTTTCAAGATATGAGATCTCGAGATTAAGTTTGATGGTTATGTGACGTGGTCATGCAACCTATATGATTTATAGCTCGAACGATTAAATTTTATTAAGGATTTGATGGTGAGGTGATGGTGACTGAGTGTGTGTGTTGGAAGAAATGAATCTTGTCTCGACTTCCATCTCTTGGATTTTTTTGGAAGTGCATTCTAATAAAAAGCTTTGAGATATGATACCAAGGTTATGTTCCACTATTTAAAATGATACTTAAAGGGATTTTTGTCAAAGGAATGGTACTATGAGAAAGATAATTGATTGAAGTTAAATTATATATATATGGCTCTTTCCTTTCCTTTGGCAATTATATAATGTCCATATATAGAGCCCACGTGGTGGTTCTATGGAAATTATTTGGATTTGGTGGTTTTATATGGATTCCATAGTTGGGTGAAGGAAGAACTTTCTTCCATATGATTGGCATATTGGAAATGTCGGATCAAAGTGGTATCAAAGCTATAATTCTCTATAAACATGTCGATGTTGTGATCAACACCCTCCAACTTTTTTCCTATGCTTGAATTTTGAAGCCTAATGAGGGTCTTTCGCTTTGTTGTATCATGATCATTTCATGGTAAAGTGACGCTTTGTTAAGTACAAAAATATTCTTCTCAGTTTCTAATTGTCAAAATCACTTTCTTACACATTCTCAAACCTTAATGAATTCACAAATGCACCCCTTTTTTTGCAAGCTCCGACCTACATAGTGCAGATCTTGAAAGTAAGACTTACACAGTCACTATGGACAATGAATACACAATCCATAAGCATAGTATGTCACACAAATCAAGTTAACAGTTAGTGCATACTTTTCATTGATATTCCCTTTCACTTTGTTTGCAGTTGTACTTTTATTTTAGTGAGTTTTCCAAATTGTCTCTTTTGTTCAATCATTGTTAAAGGAAACTACGTTAGCATAGGTTGCATGACACACTTTTAGTGAACAAACAACCACTATTTAATAAAATTGTGACTTCCCTTGAGCCTTCTTATCTCCCCAATGCATGGCACAGTTTTAGTGGATAGTGTGACCATATTTAGATAATTGTTGAAGAAAATTGTGCCCTTTGTTAATCCTTTATCTCAGTTATAACACATGGCATAATACTAGTCAGCAAGCTCACCATACTCTATTTGGAATTTTTCCACTATGTTGGACCCTGAAAATCCCCTCCTTATAGTGCATGGCATAATTTTAGTGAATAGTGATGCCTTCCTCAACCACTGTTGAGCTCAAATGTGCCATCCTCATCAATCCCCTCCTTCTCGGTCCTTTCATGGGCCTATCACAAGCAGCTTCTTCCATGAGCAAGGTAGAGATAAAATAGATGATTTCAATACTAATTTTTCCTTGTCATGAGTGAAATTCACTGGCAAGTTTACCTCCTCAACAAGGCAAGGTGATGCTTAAGGAATATGTCAAGAAGAAGACACAAATAAGCACTAGCAGAGAAGGAGCACAAATAGGAACCATCATGAATACATGAAGAAGATCATGGAACGTAATAGAATGAAGAAATTGCATCATAAATTAAAAGGTCTCGATGCTAATCCAAGACCCTTTGGAGGGTGAATATGAAGTAATGAGAATATATTTCATGAATATTGAAGACAAAGCAACAATGATAGTAGCTTGGAATGGTCACATCATCATGAAGTTCCATGTCATCATTGCCAACTAATGTCATGTACAAGTGTCATCACAATTTCATATGTGTCCATTTTTCTTGCCACATGATGTGGAATGTAATGATGTATTATCAAAAGGAAAATGGAAAAATGTACATGTGTAGAAGTCCAAGAGTCACATGTTGAATATGAAAAGTGACATGTAGACAAAAGAGTCTTATAGAAGTTCAAATGTCACTTACGAGTGCAAAATTCTTATGGAACTCAGAAGTCCACATTGTAAGTCCAAGAGTTATGAGGGTAGTTCAAGAGTCATAGGTAATATGAAAGGTCATTACTCTTGTTATAAAATAAACCTCATAACTCAAGAAAAGGGATTTTGGAGGATTAGAATTTGGAGAGCTAGTCTTTGCTTTTTTAGCTTGGCATAGGAGAGAAGATTATTCTTTTGGAGAAGCAAGAAGTGACTTAATGTTCCATTGTTTGAGCTAGTGGCTCACCATTGTAACTGCGTATTTGGATCCTTCACCTAATAATTAGAAGCTCATTGATCTGAAGCACTTTCATGAATGTGCCATGAATGTCTTAATACTATTATTTAGATGTTTGTGGTATATGTTATTTTCATATTTACTAAATAAATTGAACTACTTAATTGGCTTTGGTGCTTATCTTATTGAATGTGTCATATTTTCTTTAATGATCATTGTTTCTATGGGAATAATTTATCTATATAACTAATGAATATTTCATTTCTCTCATGTGCCTCTCTTAGTATAGTACTATTAATTTCCTTATAGAGACTCACTCTTGTTTCCCCTCACATGAAGGCCTCCTTTTACACATTGCAATTGGTGTTTCACAATGTCAAATTAATTTTTTGTTTAAAGGTTATGTGTATAATCTCTTATGTTATCCACTGAAACCAAGGAAAACCTTAGAGTTATGGTGGTCATTTCGATACTCCAAATGGGGATCCTACTTCAAATAGTGTGAGATCTAATTGGGTCTTCACATTGGGGAGACCCCTTATATGTTGGCGAAATCCAACACCATCAAGAAAACCTTAATCTAAAATAGGGAATTTGTAGTTAAATATATAGAGTTGTGAAAATTAGTTGAAGATTTAAAGTTTGCATAATTTGAAATTGAGATCGGGATTGGAGGTATGATAGATTGAAAGAGTTTATGTGCTCTTAAGGAGGATATTTTTGAAGGATAAATTTAGAGTAGATGTGTTCGTGGAAAGAAGATGATTCAAGAAGGAATGTGCACAATAAGGGATGAAATATCTTATGAATATTGATTTAGTTGTTTCATGCTAAAGGCTAGTCATAAGGATTTATGTTTACATGTAGTAGAAAGGAAAGTAGAAACCATACAACAAGTAACATTGTGACAAAGGAAAAGGGAGAAAGCATATCTCTTAGGAGAAGGAAATTGTGACAAAAACCAGTTGCAATATAAATTTTTTAAAGAGAATAGGATAACATGAGTTCTCAAAAGGGCATGTGAATAAATGAGAAGTTGAAGATGAAAAATCCAACAAATTTGAAAGGTAAGGAGTATAAGGCTTGAGAAAAGGAACAGAAAGAACCAGAAGAAGAAAGGATACCAAGAGGATGATTTCGTATTGGTGAATAGTGGCAGAATTGTTACATGGATGGAAAAGGTGTATTTTAGCTGAAAAGTGGACAAGGAGAGTTCATAGAAGAAGTAAGTGAGGATGAATACTGATATTCACGTCAAGGGTTCAGAGGGATGTCACAAAAAGGTGAAAAAGAATTCCAAATTAGTTAGCATGAAACAGATGAGAGATGAGCATTTTTCAAGGGAATTAGTTGAGTTGAAAGAAGAACTCAGTAGTATGATGTAGTTTCTATAAGACCAGGGATATGGTTGGATAATGAAGAAGAAGAAGGTGAGATGGCCTTCATTGCAAATGAATTTGAGACAAAGGATGTATACTAAATTGAAGAAACAACTCAAGACAGTCGATTGTGAAGTGGAAGTTCACTATTGTGAAATAGAGCAGGGATCGATTCTTAGAGAGGATGATAGCAATGAAGATGTTAAGAAGAGATCATTTGAGAGTCTCACAAATTTTTTGGAATACCAGCATAGGATGGAAGAACGATTTGTTGAGGTGAAATAGCCTATTTATTTTAAATCTAATAATTGGTGTGTGGATGTATGATTTCTTGTAGATGATGGTAAGAACATTAGCGTTTTTCAATGTAGTGACGAAGAACATAAATTAAATTCTCTTAGAAGAGGAAGGAAGAAAAAATTTTCTTGTAAATGTAATCGAAGTGAAGAATATATGCAATGGAAAAATGTAGTTATGGAAGAAAAACCCGAGGTTGAAATGTTTTTATTTTTGGATGAGTTTCCTCAAATAGAGAAGTTTTTATTTTATGAAGAAGTGTATAAGCTTGATAAGCTTTTACTTGAATATGTGCATACATACATTGAAGATGGTGAAGTTGAAAAAGAATTTACCATAGTAAAGGAAGCATATGAAGATCTGGTGAATGGCTCAAATATTTCAGTGTTGCATGAAAAAAGGGTATTGAAAACATTCAAAGAGACTCTGAAGTCTCATGTTCTTAAAACTAATGAGTGGTTTGTGTCTATAGGTAGCAAGGAATGTAAGGGTAGACAAATTTTAATTTTGTCATATAAGTATAGGAGACAACTTTGTCTCATCTAACCAGTAAAAAGGGATGATGTGTAGATACAATGAGCACAAGTAGTGGAAACTAGAGGATGAATATTTGCAGGGAACAGTGAGATGGGTTGGAGATACTTCAGTTGATGGAGTAAAATAAATCTTGGAAGAGCCCATGCAGGACTATAAATAATCAAGCATGGAAATGGCTAAAGAGGAAATAACAATAGAGGATGATGATATTGAAGGTGAATGGAGCAAAATTATGGAGGAAACTTTGTATAAAGGTATAAAATGTTTATGGAAAATTTGTCATTTTAGTAAGATCCAAAATATGAGGTTGTTGGAATAGTCATGTAAACTAAAATTACAACTCAAGAATATGCAACATTAGATACAATATTTTTTTGAGAATGAGCACATGCACAAGGAGCTATAAATAATGATGGTTGTGCAATTTTTTGTGTGAAAATCAATAGAAAATGATTTGCAGAAGTAAAGTATATTAGTAGAGGATAGAGTTGGATATAAAATTTAATGAAGAATGGAATTTGAGGAAGAAGACAATTATATGGAATTGTTATGAAATTAAGGGTGTAGTCAGCAAGAAATTGTAGTGGATTGATATTGATTATATCAACAGGATTACGAGTAGGCATCATCGCAAGAAATGGGATCCTAGAAAGGGAAATATGCAGTAGATAATGCAACAAGATAACAAAGAAAGAGAATATTACAGTAAGAAAATAGATAGTTACAACATAAAGTATAGGATCCACGAGGATTTCAATCAACCCATGGAAGCCCATGGTCAAAAGATCATGAATTTTTTTAACCTTGGGAGTGTGATGCAGGAACATCCAACCTCCAAGTCAAATAAAATTGACTAGAAGTGGGGTTATTTCATTTACTAAGGGATTTAGTTCCCTAACTGTTAATTATTTATAATTTTCTATGTTTTTAGGGAATTTTAAAAATATTGTATTATTGATGTAATTGGTGTGTAATCAGATCTTCTTTTAATAAGATATCTCAAGAATATGTGATGGTTAGAGAACTTTAGGATGAGGTTAGATTTGTAAGGATTTTGTGGTTATTAGTTGAGAGAATATTGGATCTAAACTAATTCTAGTTCAGACTCTTTTTGTATAATTTATAAACCTGAGGGCTTCAAGAGATAAGGGGAGAATAAAGAAGAGAGTCAAGATATTGGAGGTCAAGTATGGCCACAAGGCCAACGGCTGACTATTACAAATCAAACCAAAAGAGGTATTTTTGTAATTCATGTATAGTGGACATTAATTAAATAGAGAAGCATTATTTTTCTCCTACTCTAAACTCAACCGGTGTGATTTGAACCTTTGTTATAGTTTACAATTTAATCCTTGTAATTGTATTGAATTAAGTGTGATACATGTATGTTGCATAGAAGCTCAGGAGGGAATTCGATTTAGAAAATAAGTGTTGTACTCAATATAGAGGAGGTGAATAATTTTTCTCTTCATGAATGAATAAACAAATAATTATTGATAAAATTGTAAGATTGAATGGTGTGATTAATAAAGATAGTTATAAGAAAAGAGATCGAATAATCAAGTTATAGGGTGAGAGATCGAAGAGGAGGGTGAGTCAAATCCCTGTACAGAAACCTCCAATGAACATAATCAATTCCATTAATAAAGGAGAAATTTAAATTTATTTCAAACCTATAGAATTTCTTCAATTGGCTGAGGATGAGAAAACAAAACTGAAGTCCATCATCAATTGTTATTCCAAAATATAAATATTGAAAGCAATCATCTTGGGTTCTCTGAGGGACTCATTTGGAAATCGTCGATATTGGTGAGTAACAAAATTTGAGGAGTGGCTAAAGATGATAAATACTTTCATCCTGGAGGTTTGAGAAGTTAAAGTGCTAAGACAAATATTGGAGGCGACAGTTAACGGGGAACCATTTTTTTCCATATCGAGACAAAAGTCTCAAAAGTTTTTATCTTGGAAGTTTGAGAGGTTTTCTTAGTATAAAGTTTTAACATCTGAGATCTTGAGATCAAGTTTGATGGTTATGTGAGGTTTTCCCGCAATGTGTCCGATTTATAACCCAAGCACTTAAATGTTATAAAGGAGATGATATTTATGTGATGGAGACTAAGTGTGGTAGTTAATGGAAGAGAAATTCGTCTCAGCTTCCATCTCTTGAAATTTTTTGAAAGTGCACTCTAAGAAAAAGGTCTAAGATATGATACCAAGGTTATGAGTCATAGTTTAAAATGATACTAAAAGGGAGCGTCGTTCAGAAGGAATGGGGCTATGAGAAAGAGGATTGATTGGAGTTAAATTAAAGGCAAAATGTGTTACAAGAAAATTTGGCTTGATCCAACATGATAATTTTAACCCGGTAGATCAAAGAATGATATACCAAAATGTGAGTGTGTGATCAAAAGATGATAAAAAAGTTAAGTCTTTTATTTCAATTCATGAAAAAAAAAAAATCAACATTTATGTACTATGTTATAAAAGAATGGCTAAAGAATTAATACTTGTTACCCTTCCAAGTTGGTGTAGCGTTCACGGGGGTTTCACTCAATGAAACTCTAACATATCACGTTCATCTGTGGCATACTAAAAAATACCCTTAATTTTACTATATATTAGAAATACCTCTAAAAATCACTTTATTTAACCCCCTGCCAATATGAACCCAATACACATTCCCAATTTAAAAAACCCCTACTTTCACTAGATATTTTAGGTATCTATTGGTAGGATAAAATTCTTCATTTTTAACTCCCTTCCTACTTTTAAACCAAAATCATAAACCTTTTTTTTATCGTCATAAACTTCCGTATTCCTGCACTATTCCAAGAATCATGTCTAAGCCTACATTAGTTTTTTATTTCATATTTAAGGTTTATTAAGTACTTAATTAATCATTTTAATAGATTTTATGCCTATAATATTCTTGCAATTAATATTTTCCTTCCTAAATTATTTGATAGGCAAACATATTAATCGTTGTATCAGCATGGTCTAGTGCAGGCGGATTCCTGCACCATTGGGAGCCGACTGCTCCTAAACTTATGTGACAACTCATTACCTAACGCAGGCATCTCGTTCCAAATCATCATGTTCAGTTGCAGTCATCTTGAGTTGAATTCGAGTGGAGGATATTCAGGGATATTATCGAAGATTGGGTCACTGGCCAATAATTAGATTAGCATGTTTTTATAGCCGCAGGCTTATTTTGTAATGCTAGTTGTTATTTTGTTTCAGCCGAAAGGTTGGAATTAGAAAGATTGTGGGTAATTTCATTATGGCCATAGGCCGAAAGAGTTGTATAAAATATAGATTTCAGATAGGAATTAGGGAGCGATAGCCATGCTACTGTAACTCTAGAAAAATTATAATTTTGTGTTGTCGCCCTCGTTTTGGCTTGGATCCATACTTGTGATGTATTTTTGTTAATTTGGAATTAATACAAGGATCTATGCCATGTTGTTTACATTATGCCTTTTAATATATCACTGATGTGTCTTTGAGTGCTGAAGCTTCAATTTTCCTAAAACAGGAAACGAGTTGGTTGGTTAGGGCACAACCAACCCAGCTTGTTTTCCCTCTCTTTCGTTCAGTTAAAGGTGTGCGTTGATTTTATTTGAATGCAAAGTGTGGGTTGAGATTATGATTTATTCCTTCACAAGAATTATGGTTTTATTTCATTGACAGTCAAAGTGTGACGGATCTGTGGCGTGAACATTAATTAAGCATGATTTACCTTCAGTCATTTTCTTTTTACGAATATTAGTTTACTTCTGCCTGTGATCATGCAAGCACGTTATTCTTGCACTAGTGCATTTATAATTCCTGTAACTTGGTTTTGTTGGTTAATTACAGAAAATTTGTTTCATTCCTTTCCTTCATAAGAATTATATGTATTTCTATGATTGAATGTTCATTAGCAAATATAAGTATTTTTAATACCAAGATTTAAAATCTTAGGAATTAAAGATGCTTTATTAACTAATGAACGAACGTCATTACGACACATCGATCTGTGACTGCACTTTATATTTTTAGAAGGAAATAATTAAAACTTAAATATGAATAGTTAAAGTGAACCTTTATGAGTTAACAAATATTAAAGGCAGATCTGGTTTATGTGAGTAACTATTACAGGGATAAAACCTGATGTCATACTTAAGTAATTTCTTTCACTGCATTGCAGAAAGTGTGCTTTGAATTTTGAAGTTTGTTTTATTTTTAAAGCCTATTTCCATTGTGAGATTCAGTTTGGTTGAAGCATTCTTTCACGTGTGCAAGTTATTTTAGAATTTTGATTTGCCTTTGCAAATTATTTTCATAGATTAGTGCACACTTTCATTTTTCCTAGAAGTAATTGGAAAAATTGGTGTAGGAATCTATGTTCAGGTTCAAGAACCAATATCCTGTTATAGGAACAGAGTGCTCAAATTCTGAAGCCTAGAGCCCGTGCACAAATACATGAATCTACAGTATAAGTGTAAAATATACTTCCTGCACATAAGCCCTGTACCTGTGCTAATGCAAACATACTGTAGGAGTACAAGAATAACAACTTAGTGCAGGAAGGAAAATCCTTAAGAAGACAAATCTTTCCAAGGGCCTGCTTTTGAACCTGCCAACACCCATATTGGATATAAACATACAGCAATGTGGAATTTCCTTTACTTGGTTTCTTCGCAAATTACTTTCTTTCGCATTCTGGCACTAGAATTACTTTGTTGTAAATTTTTGTGTGATATTTCTTTTCAATTTTGCAAGATCTTGATTAAAGAATTAGGAATAGAGATAGGAAAATTTCATACCATTTCTGGAATTTCCTATGCTTTGTCTCTAATTTTGTGAAACCATCGGGTTAACAATTAAGTATTGAAAGGAGTTTTCTTAACTATGATTCATGCACCCCAACATTTTGGTGTCGTTGTCGGGGAGGTGATTTGAATTGGTAAGAATTTTCCACTTTCTGCAGTGTGCTTCTATTTTTTGAAGGAATTTATAGGAGTTGAGTTCTTTTAAATTTGCAGCATTTTATTGAGTTTTTTTTTTCATTTTTTGAAATGAATGCCTAAAAGGGGTAGGGATCCGAAGCCCACTAAGATTCGATGAAATACTGGTAAATCTAAAATTAATTCTCACATTGAGCCTTCTTTTGTAGGCAGAAAGTAAAAAAAAACCTAGACTCGTCACGCAGGAACTGTCTACTTGGATTCTGGAAACAATAGTCCAGGGGTTACATAACCCACGAAGGGGAAGAAGGAGACTATTAGAACCCATATTCAACCTTCTCATCCTATTGAGAGCGGTTCACTTGGAGGAAAAACAATGGTAGATCACGAGGACCATGCAGAGGGAACTGGCAAAAATCAGGTAAATGAGGAACAATCCACTTTTTGATTTCCAATTGTGGATACTGACATAGTTGTGAAAATGAAGAATATTCCACCAAAAACTCTTCCTCATTTCTATGGTAAGGTAGATGAAGACTCAGACTCTTTTCTATTTGAGTTTTATATTTTTTGTAGGAGCTATGATTATTTATTTGATGCTTAGAAATTAAAGTTGTTTCCTGCAACTCTCAAGGATGTAGCATTACGCTAGTTCATGGGACTAGGGGGAAACACTATAGCTTCTTGGGAGAATATGAAGAGAGTGTTCTTGTGAAAATATCAGGAATATTGTAAA
Source organism: Pinus albicaulis (assembly GCA_034641835.2). Lineage (NCBI taxonomy): Eukaryota > Viridiplantae > Streptophyta > Pinopsida > Pinales > Pinaceae > Pinus > Pinus albicaulis. The sequence goes on along the minus strand of CM076579.1, from coordinate 581,851,871 downwards.
AGTAGAGATATTCAAGATGAAATCTTTACTATTGGGAAAAATGATGATGAGACCCTAGAGGACTACTTGGAGAGATTCTTGTATATCCTCCAAATGATAAGGCACAAATTTGATTTGAGTACCATTAGGACCATGTTCCTAAGTAGGATTACTGATGATGCTAGGAATAATTTAAATTTGTCAGGACAAGGAGATATTTACCAGAAACCTTTTGATCAAATCTGTGACTTGTGCAGGAAATTACCAAGGTATCATTATAGATCTGGTAAAGGAATTCAAAATAGAAATAAGAAAACCAAATATATTGATGCTATGATCGTTGTATTGAAGAAAAAAATTGATAATATAAAAATTGAAATAATGAATACCATTATCAAACAAATAGACTCTTTGAAATTTCAACAAAAACTTGTAGAGAAAGAGTCATTATCTATTTTTTGTCCAAAATGTAGAAAAAATCATCTTTTAAGAAAATGTCCTCTTGATGTTAAAGGAACAAATAAATGTGCAATTTGTGCAAAGAACCATGCCACATAGAAATTTCCTTCCATACCTAGGCTTAAATTTGTATTTGAGGGAGGAAAACCTGAAGTTGAATCATTGCATGTTATGGTGGCACGAAGAAACTGGCCTCAGGTAAGTGCAAGTATGGCTCCTGAACTCCCACCGCATTTTTTTAGTTATAATTCACATCCATATTCTTATCCTAACACTAATCACTCTCAAAATTGGTAGCATGGGAACCAATATCATTATGGACAACCCTCCCAATCTTGGCAACAAGGATGGATAGGGCCAAAAAATTCACACCATTCCTATCCTGCACCTATGCAATCATACCTACCTACATATGCACCTTACTTAATTCCATAATCATCATTGCCCCAACTGATTCAGCCTATGCCACCATTTACTTTGCCTCCACCGTTTCAACCTCCTCAACTACTTGCCCAACCCATACCAAATCTCAATAACGAAGTGGTATAAATGATCCATTCTATGAATCTGTTTTTTCCATCCAGATATCAGTCTATGCCAGTTGGAGTCAATGATCTCTAATTGAGATTGGGGAAGATAGTAACCTCAGAAAAGTAGAAGAAGCCTATGGTGATTATCTACAAGAAAGGTGAGGAGGAAACTCCTAAGCATTCTGTGAGATATCTTACCAGTCAGCCCATCCTTGTACCTTTAGAGCCTTTTCCTTCCTCTTCAAACTGGCCTCCCTACCCAGAGAGGCTAGTCGTGGAGAGGAATGACCCCATTCCTAAGTCTAGCTTGGCTTCTGAGCTTAGGAATAGTTTTATAAAGGTACCTTTGCTCCAAGATATCTAAGAGATCCCCATGTATACAAAAATATTCAGGGAAATTTTTCTCAAGAAGTTAGGAAGGAGAATATTGGAACCTCAAACCATTCAATTTGTTGGAAGAGCAACAGAGTTAATGACGAGATGTATGCACATGGAAAAATATACTGACCCCAGAAACCTTGTTGTCTCTATTCAGATAGGTGATGTCCTTGTTTCCAATGTGCTTATAGTCCTGGAGGCAACCATTAATGTTATGACTAGAAAACCATGGATCAACTTGGATTGGTCCATATTTTTCCTACTCCCATTGTGCTTGAATTGGCAGACAGATCTATCAAGCCAGAAGGGGTGTTGGATGATGTGGTCATTTCATTAGATTCTTGGGAATATCCCATGGACTTCATTGTGCTTCAGCCAAAGAATATTGTTAGAGGGCATCCCTTGATCTTGGGATGACCATGGCTTGCTATAGTCGATGCTTTCATTGGATGTCATTCAAGTGACATGTATATTTCCCATGGAGATTCTAGAAAGAAAGTCACCTTATATCCACCCGCTAGATCCATCCAGGAGCTTTGATACACTTTGTGGCTAGATTACAGTAGTGATGAGGAGACTCATTCTGACTCTATGTTATATCATTTTTTTGAGTCCTCACAGGAGGGCGAGATACAAGACTTCCTGAATAATCTAGACACCATGCCTAACTTTGAGTCATTGAGCCAAATTTTTAGTCTAGATTTTCAATAAAATCACAATTCTCAACCTCCCTCACCACCATATCTAGAAACACTTTTGTGTATTGTTGATCTTGATACCACTCTTGTTGAGATCATTCTAGGAAAATATTTTCATATCGGTTCAGAATTGGATTCATCCTAGCAAGAGAAGCTTGTGAATTTGTTGTGAAACCATCTTCATGCCTTTGCATGGGGTTATGAAAATATGAAATGCATCCCTCCTGAAACATGTACTCATCATATTTATATTCAGGATGGAGCCCAACCTATCCAACAACCCCACAGGCGTATGAACCCAACTCTATGATATTTTTTAAAAGAAGAATTGCAAAAAAATTTGGATGCTGATTTTATCTATCCTATTTTTGAAAGCTAGTGGGTCTCTCCATTGGTGTTAGTGCCCAAAAAATATGGAGATGGCACATTTTGATTGACTATAGAGAATTGAACAAATCCACTCTTAAGGATTACTTCCCCCTTCCTTTCATCGATCAGGTGCTTGATACCTTTGATGGTAAGAAGTACTTCTCTTTTTTAGATGACTTTAGTGGTTATAACTAGATACAGATCACACCGAAGGATCAAGACAAAACCACCTTTACATGTCCATGGGGTACATTTTCTTACCAAGTGCTTCCCTTTGGACTATGTAATGCCCTGACTACCTTTCAAAGGGAATTCCTGGCCATTTTTTCTGAACTTGAGTGTGTGGAAATATATATGGATGACTTTTCTGTGTTTGGTGATTCATTTCAAGAGGCCCTCAAAAATATAGAAAAGGTGCTTCTCCATTGCCAAGAATCTCATCTTGCCTTGAGTGATAAAAATCACAGACTAATGTGAAAGGTAGGAGTAGTTCTTGGCCATCTTATTTCTGAAAAAGGTATCCATGTTGACCCCACAAAGATATAAATTATTCTGAGTCTTCCTGCACCCAAAACTCAAAGGGAAGTGAGAGGTTTCCTAGGATATGTGGGCTACTATAGGAGATTCATTGAGAATTTCTCTAGGATAGCTACCCCCCTTTTCTGACTTTTAGCTAAGGATAGTAAGTTTTCTTGGTCCACAACTTGCCAACAATCCTTTGAGACAATGAAGGAAAAACTAGTACATGCACCAGTTTTGAGAGGACTGAACTGGTCCCTGCCATTTCATATTTCCTTTGATGCCTCAGACACTTACATTGGTGCAGATTTAGGATACGAAGAAGACAAATAGTCATATGGTATCTACTTCATCAGCAAAAAATTGTCACCCGCTGAACTAAACTACACAATTAGTGAGAAAGAGTTTTTAGCTTTAATTTTTGCTATTAATAAATTTAGACACTACATTACAAGGTATGAAGTCTTTGCGCATACTGATCATTCGTGCAATAATAGTAACCACCTAGTCACTCTACCGCTAGTAGCATTTTATCTTTCAAGATTAAATAATACTGGTGAAGTAATTCCTATTGATGATGATTTCCATGACGAACATATTTTTCTTGTGTCAACAGAATCTCTGTGGTTCACTGACATAGCTAACTATTTAGTCACCAGAAAGACACCACCTCACTTATCTTCTCGTGAAAAGTGGAATATTATACAAAAAAGTGCTTTGTATTCTTGGTTTCAAAGAGACCTCTTTTACACTGGGTCGAACCTCATTATCCGAAGGTCTGTAAGAGAGGAGGAAGTGTTTGAAATATTAAATTCTTCTCATGATGAACCTTGTGAAGACCACTTTGCTGATAAGCGAACTACATACAAAATTTTATGAGCTGGCTATTTTTGGCCCTCCTTATTTAAGGATGCCAAAAAATATGTCAAGCGATGTGATAGTTGTCAGCGAATGGGCCAACCAAATCAAACCAATGAAATTATTTTATGTCCTCAGGTTATGATTGAAAAATGGGCTATTGATTTCGTAGGACCAATAAATCCGACATCATTAAATAAAAAACATATTTTGGTTTGTACAAATTTCATTACGAATTAGGTAGAGACTAAAGATGTTTCTTTTTCTATTGAAAAAGTTGTTGTTGATTTTATTTTTATTCAAATATTTACTAGATTTGGTGTGCCTAGAGAGATTGTTTTGAAAATGATCCGCAATTTATTTCTAATCTGGTACAGGGTGTGATGGAGCAGTACAAAATTCGACATAGGAAATCCACACTGTATTACTCGCAAGCATATGGATAGGTGGAGTCCAAAAACAAGGAAATTGAGTCCATCCTCACAAATACAGTCAACATGCATATAAATTATTGGGCTAATAGATTACCAAAAGTGTTGTGGGAATACCGAACCACTTGGAGGAATAGCATGTGGCATTCACCATGTTATCACTCCAAAATTTCCAATGGTTGTTTTAGTGTTAAAACGAAATATCAGAGGTAACTACAAACCTTCTTTGGAGCTTAGGATCTAGCATTCCTAAACTGAGAGAGGGCTCTCTCTATATGATTTAACTTTGTTTATTTAATGGGTATTAGGCTATTTATGTATCCTTAGTTGGATTGGTTTTGATTGGTTGGTGTAATTATTGAATTATATGAACAGGTTCTTTCCCATTTTCCATTGGGCTATGGAGTCAATATGCTTTGAAATAGAACAAAATTAAATTATGAAGAAAGTGTTACAGGGAAATATAGGTGAGAAATATCAGATCTCAAGGCTGAATGGTGAAGTGATATTTCAATCGGGATCAAGGATAAATTAAGAATTCCTTAAACCAGATAATGAAGAAGGGTAAAGAAGTCAATCGGGATCAGAGGGAAATTAAGAATTTTCTAAACCAGATATGAGAAGAAAACATATAAACGTATAACAATTAAAAGCAGAGTGTAATTTTTAAGAAAATTCTACAGTAATAATCTTGTTATAACATTCATTTTTAGAACACATATAAGTTTATGGAATACTTAGAAAGAAAACACGAACAATTGAAATTATATACTTCACTGAGATAGCTCAACACATGAATCCTGTAAAGAAGTCTCTTTATAACTTGTTCATTCTGTCGACTGGAATTTGGTACAATAACCCCCAGGCAAGTGATCAGTCAACTAAATGAAATATTTAGAAATCCACACTCTTTACTCTTTAGAAGAGAGTATTTATACAACATATTACAAAAATATCCTGTCAACTGACTAGGATTTATTCTAGGAAAATAAAATATCTTTATACAAAAAGATAGTGACACCTTTCAACTGGCTGATATCTGGCCTTGATTCTTTGCTTGTTGTTACTTGTTTGTTCTTTCATCTGTCTGTTCTTTCACCCTTTATAGTAAATCACACCACTTCTCCCATGTTTCTTCATTTGGGATTTTGATTTTCATCATCCTGCGGTAAATCTCATCTGCCTTTGAATATCTAGAAAATGTAGGCTTATTTATGAAAATGTGATTTACCTCATGCTGGAGGTAAAATAATTTTTCTAGAGTTTGAAGGAGCACCTTGCCTGTGGGAATGCCCTTCATTAAGGAAATGTGGGAAGTTTCTTTGGCCACTTCCCTTAACTTCTTGACATAATCCTCATGTGTCATGAGTTTTTCATTTATTACTAGAGGACTAGGCAGACCCTTCTGTCTCAATACATCAAACTTGTTAAAAAACCTGTTCACTGCGAGTTCCAAGGTTTAACATTTCTCCTCAAGCTGTAGCATTAGATTTCTTTTGGAAATCACTTTCTTTGCTTCTAGGATAGTCTTTGTTCTATCAGCTATCCCGAGCTCTTCCAATTCATACATTTTTTTAGAATTCAAGAATTTGATTATTTTAGAGGCTTCCTATGGTTTCTTTCCATGGTTGGCTTTGATTTTCTGAATTACCTCACCATATTTCTTCGCCAATTCGTTCTTCTCAAATATAATCTATATACAAGGCCAAATATCATTAACTGAGTTATTGATATTGGCCCACAATTGATGTTTTTCTTGGGCTAAAGGCTCTGTTAATGAAAACTCCTTCTCTAGCTTCTGGATTCTGTCAGTCAGTCTATTGGCTTTCTGTACTTCAGCTTGATGCATTAATTCTACTAATTTCTTTTCATCTTATAAGCTCTTTATCTATTCCTTGAGCTTATTAATCACTCTAGTCTGAATGGATATATCTTCCATTTATTTGATTAATCTGTTGGCCTCATCAGTGGGATGGGTTGTTGGTATTGCTGATGCTGGTGTAGATACTGGTGGATGTAGATACTGTGGAGATAGTAGTAATGGGAACTGCTTCCAGAGTAACCATGCTAGCTTGTTTTTACCATACAAGCTTATCCATCTCTCTCTCCATTTCCTTTAACTGAGCTGTCAACTATATGATTGATTTCATCATCTCATCCTTTTGATTGTCTGTATCCAAAACCTCCTTGGTTTGTGGATGCTCAGTAGTTGCTAGTTTTAACTATTTCTTCAATGAAACCATGTCTGAATTTTTCTTCTTTATAAGTTCTTCTGCTGCCTTGATGTTAGTTGGATTATAGCCAATCTCAATTAACAAATCTTCTAGTGACTTAATCCTCTTGTCTTTTGCTAGTGATGAGGCTCTCTCTATCTTAAACTATAACTGTACATTTTCTAGGGAGTTATGCAACTTCTGGAAACTTAGAGCTTTATGTGTCATGGTTGAATATATCATCTCTCCTACCTGCTTGTGAAATTCAATTTTTTCAATTGGATGCACTTCCTTGGCAGGAAATTCAAAGCATGTTTTATTATAGTCTTCTAAAGTTTTGGGGGCCTGTACCTTCGGCTGTAGGAATGTCATCTGCATTTTCCTCGTCCTGAGGTCAAAACATGAAAGAAACCTACTATGATCACTGGGAGTTTGCTTCTAGTATTGTGCATATGTAACAGCCTTCAGTGCTTCATTTTTAATTTCAATCTCTTTATATTTCTCAATGATATCATTTTCCTTCTCAATTGGTTTACTGGATGTTGAAATCTCTGCACTATTTTTCTTTTGAATGATTTATGCCCTGGAATATGATGGTAAAGGTGTTTCTTCTGTATGTGGTGTAGGTGTATCATCCCTGATAACAACCTCTTTCTCTGTTTCAATTTTCTCTTTCTGTTGTATTACTAGGTTCAGCTTTGCTTTCTTTCTGCACATAATCTTGAATTTATTGTCAGATGTAGCTTCTGCTAAGTATGAGCCTTCTTCTCTAGACCTTTTTAACTCCTATTCTGTGGGTCTGGAGTAATCAGGATGGAACTAGTATCAAGCTGCTCGTCCACCTCCTGTAGAGTGTTTTCCAACCACTCCAACTGATTGGAATATTTCTCAATCTCAGGCTTGGATTCATGGATGAAAAGGGTGAGTTTAGACTTAATTCTTAATTTTCTTATGACACCCAAGGGGTCATATGACCATTTGAAACTTTTTCTAAACTTTAACTCCTAGAGGCATATGTTTGTTTCCTTTCCATCATTCCTACTGTTGCATACAAAGGGCCTTAGTTGGTTTTTAATCTTGAATTGGGTTTTCTTTTTGGCTGAAAGGAAGTTTACTTCATCAGAATTAAAGATCTGTCTAATGTACTCTAAGGAAAATATCCTCATTGGGAGGTATTTGGGAAGCTTGTAAGGGACTAGTTGGCTTCCATATAATTTGATATTTGTATGATTCTAGTATAAATACCAGTCGCTTGTCTTGCTCTGGTAAGATAATTGTAGAACTTTTCTGATTTCATCATTGATTCCGGGTTGAATGCTATTGTTGAGCATATTAACCACTGGGTATACAAAAGAATCAATAAAGTATTTGTAAGTAAATTCACTAGAATCCTTTCTTATGAAGGATGTCCAAAAGATTATAGACTAGGGATTACCCTCTGTGTCCAGTTTTTGTAGGTTAACTATAAACCTTTCTGACTGAAAATATATGAACAAATGAAATAATACTGAGGATTATTTGAACACTCCTTCTTCTGGTAGTTTTATTAGTTGATCATGCATGGAATCTACTAGGAATTGGGAAAATTTGAGAAGTATAGCTGGAGGCTAGCCTAGGCAAAAGGTAGAGAGGAAACCAAGGATGGATTCATTTATACATTGATCAGTAAAATATATTAGGATATAGGACGAAATGGTCACAATTTTTTTGGTTTGTTCTGGGAACATGGTAGCAGAGTAATGTGGGTTTCTTCTAGGAAGTTGCACTGATTCAGGGAAAAAAGTCTTAAATATTTAAGACCTCTTAGGAAAATGAGGTAAGGCTCAGTGAGGGTCTCAATAGAGAAAGGCACTCACTCTAGTTGTGATGGAATCTGCAGCATTTGGTTAATGGATTGGGCAGTGATAGTAATTAGAATTTCTTGGTCAGGGGTGACTATGGCTCTTTCATTTGGAAAATAACTGAGTTGGAAAATTCTAATGACTTCAGGGAACTGGTGTGTCTGTGGAACTGTGTATTTTGGTAGGTTAGAGTTCCAAAGATTTATATCATCTGCCTAATCAAAAAAATTTCCATGGCTCTAGAAATGGAGCTCCATGAGATTTCTATCAGTAACAGTGTCGATTATTTTACAATCCTTGTCTGCCAGTGGAGTATGGTCGACATCTAGCAAGGGTGGTTGAAGAGGGTTCATTGTTTGGGCGGTCTTAGAAGCCATTGATTTGATTCAATTATTTAATTAATGTGCTTAACTGATGATGGTGGGCACTCAAAATTACGTGGAGTATTGAAGCTTATTTTGTGGAAGGGATCTAGGTTGCATCGGCGCTTTAATCTAGTTGGCAATGTTGATTTTAGTTTTTTCCGCAAATTTGCAGAGGTAGGGAAATGAGTGGGATAGTGGGGTTTTATAGTTGGAAATTGATGGTTTATCGCATTTCCATAGGGTGGTTTGTGGTTTGGGAAGGAGGGGGAGCAATAAAACCAGGAGATGCTGCGTGGCAGGGGAGCGTGCAGAGAAAACCGCCCATTTCACACCCCCCCCCCCCCCCCCCGCAACGACCTTAAAAATAGAATGTCGGAGGATGTGAAATTGAACTTTGGACGTCTGATTTGCTCGAAGATGATCAAACGATAGACTGAGTTGCGAATTTCCAAAGGAAGTGGGGTCGTGTAATACATTATGCGGGGGAATCAAATCAAAGCGGGGCCATTTAATCTTTTTGCGCTTTAAACTATTAAAAGTGGTTTTTTGTGTTTTAATGAAAACATAAAGTTTTTTAAAGGGGTAAGGGGGGTTTCAAAGGGGAAAAAGGGATTTTAGCAAGAGAAAGGGGCTAGAAATATGTTTTTTAGGTTTAGTAACGGAAAAGGTTTAGGATAAGGCGGAATGAAGAGGGAGAAGGGGATTTTTCAAGAGTTAATTAATGAGTTTCTCTTCCTTGTTTCAAGTAAGAGCATTTCCATAAGTCTTCATCTTTAGTAGTTCTTAATCTTTGTCTCTCCTTATTTTCTAGAGATTTAGCAATTCTCTTTTAAGGGATAAGCATAATGATGCTAACTTTTTTCATTTCCTACCCTTTTATTAATGCTAACATTTTTCATTTCCTTTATTGGGTGCATTTGAGCTTACTAGCCCTTTTGTTTTCTTTTGATAAGAAAACTAACTTATTTCTAATATTATATCTTCCAAAGGCTCAGATTAAACTTATGAGCTCATTTTTATTCTCTACCTGACTACTGATATGCCAATATTAAATGGTTTGGTCAGATCTTTTTTCACTAACTATCATAACATAAAATTTAAAGGCATGAATAGATTAGATTTCATGGTCATCATGAATTGTGTCATTTTGAACAAGCTTCACATAATTTTCTTTATGATTTTCATATTAAATTGAGAGTATTTTATATAGAAGTGGCATTTAAATGAGCATCACTTTTCAATTTATTTTGGTGGGGTTCATAATCTTCTTTCTTTTTGATATTTTATTTTTCTCTCTTTTATTTATTTTGGTCCTTTGATTATTCTTTTAGGACATACCCTCTTTTCATTTTTTAATATGGAAAACATTTGTAGAAATGAAAAGGTATGTAAAATATTACAAGACTTAACATAGACAATTCAAAATTATTATCCCTATTATTATAGGACCCTAACTGTGGCTCCACTTGGGATGGCATCTCCTTGTGAGATGTCAAGAACTTTCTGATCAGTGGCCTTGGAACTTTGGCTTTGCTTTGCTGGGAACTTATTTATGTGATCTCCTTTATTCAAACATATGATGTTATATCTTTTAAAGCTTCGAGTTTCCTCTTCGGGGTTCAATTTTACAAGATAATCATCCACTCCAATATAAAATTTTCTATGGTATTTACAATGAGTAAAATACAACAAAGGAACTACTGGTTAGTCTGGTGAAAAATAGTGCTTCAACATTCGACCATTGACTGGTCCACCTGGTAATTCTGTTCCATTTAATTCTTTCAAGAAAAAGGCGTTGTTGCCTCTGTAACCATAAATAATGTATGGGCCTTTCCATATATAGTCAAATTTCCCATGTTTTCCTTTGTCTTCCATTCTGGAATCCAATTTTAGTACTTGATCACCTATGAAGTAATCATCTGCTTTAGTTTTATTTTCAAAGATCTTCTTGATTTTGTCTTGAATTACTTGGGCTTTTATATAAAATTCTTCTCTAGTTTGCTGTAAATGAATTGTTTGGTTTATCTTCCTTTGGAAGTCATTTGGTTCTACTTACAGCTCTTGAATCATTTTCATTACTGGAACTCCTAATGATGATGGAAAAACAACATCCATACCATATACTAATTGATAAGGAGATGTACCAATATATTTCTAGTAGTTCATCTGTCTGCCCAATGGGCATTCACTAATATTTTATTCCAAATTTTCTTATTATCCTCTAATAACTTCTTGATGATGTTGACTAGGCTTTTGTTTGAATATTCTGGTAGTCCATTACCTTGAGGGTAATAAGCAGTGGAATGGCCTAGGGTGATATGGTATCAGTTACAAAAATTTATCTTTTTCTTGGATTTGAAGGCAACAACATTATCAGTGATGAGATTTTGTGGGCACCCAAATCTAGAAAGGATGTTGTTCTCAAGTAATGAAATAATGATAGAGTCTATGGCCTGTCTAGAAAGGATGGATTCTATCCACTTGGTAAAGTAGTCAGTGGCTATCAATATCCATTTATGTTGGGAAGAGGAAGGTGGGTTAATTTCACCAATGAAGTCTAAACCCCATTGTTGAAATGGAATTTCTACTTAGATAGGTTTGAGGGGTAATGGTAAGAGTTCTTCTTCCTTTCAAATATTTGACATTTGGGACAAGAGGTCACATAATTTCGGACATCTACAAAATGGGTGGGTCGGTAAAAACCTACCCTCAAAATTTTGTTAGTAGTTGTTTTCCAGTATAAGTGTCCTCCACAATCTCCTGCATGAAATTCGTGCATGAATTTGTCAGCTTCATCTTTTAATAAAAAATTTAACAGGATGCCACCACGACATTTCCAAAATAAAACATTATCTAGGATACAATATTTCATTTCTTTCATTTTTAAGAATCTACTTTTGGTTCTAGGAGGAGATTGTAAGTTGAGTAAAACAAATATAAGGTCTTCATACCTGATCATCTATGGCAGCAATGAAATTTATGTCTAAGGCTTGACAGTTCGATTCAGCCATGATTTTGGCCAAACCTTGGCCTTTAATTAATTTTGTAGGTTTGATCTCAATGTCATATTCTAGTATTGTGGCAATCCATTTGCGTCTTTTTCCATCAGGCCCATTCTGAGTTATAATTTCCTTTACAACTGAGTCTGGAACATGTGCTATTATGTGAGAGTATGGAATGTATACTCTGAAATAATTTATAGATTTCACTAAAGCAAGAGTTTGTTTCTCCATGATATTATACTTTAGTGTCGCATCTCTCAAATTTTTACTGAAGAAAGCAATGGGTTTTTCATGGCCTTCATCATTCTTTTGTAGCAAGACTGCTGCAATGGTGTGCTTTGAAGCAAATGAAAAAATTATGAAATCTCTGTTAAAATTAGGACTTATGAGGACAGTTGTTTTAGTAAGGGATTCTTTGACTGCTTCAAAAGAATGCTTAACCTCTACTTTCCACTTAAGTATTGAATCTTTTTTTAACATACTATTTAAATTTCTAATTAGTTCTGCTAAGTTAGGGATGAATCTTCTAAGAAAATTTATTTTACCTAAAAATGATTGTAATTCTTTAGTGTTCCTAGGTTGAGTGATATTTAGGATTTCTTATATTCCAGTTGGATCAATTCTAATGCCCTCTTTTGAAATGATGTGTCCAAGAAGTTTCCTTCTTCTAATCCAAAAAGTGACTTTTTAGGATTTAAGGATATGCTAAACTTTCTGCATTTTATGAATACTCTTCTTAGATGATCTAGATGTTCATTATCTGACTTGGTAAACACTGTGATATCATCTAGGTAAATGACTAAAAAGTCATGGATTTCCTTTGCAAAGGTTATGTCCATGAATCTTTGGAATGTTTCTCCAACATTCATCAGTCCAAAGGGCATTTTCAAGTACATAAAAGTTCCCTAGGGAGTGGTGAATACAGTCTTAGCTTGATCTTTAGGTTGGAATAGGATTTGGTTGTATCCAGAAAAACCATCAAGTAATGAAATTCTGGATGACCCTACTACCATCTGGAGAATGTGGTCCATTTTAGGGAGGTTTTGTATTGCAGAACAACCCTCCCCATTTCAAAATTTTTATATTAATTTTTAGAAGAAATGGGTCCCCTTTTCTTTTTCTTTTAGATTCAATAATTTTTCCTAAGCTTCGCTTATTGCAAATATTAAATAAATACCTTTGTATATATGTAAATATTAAAATGAAATCAAATGAATCATAAAACAAAGCAAAGCCTAAACATAAGTCTTTATCGCATTTCACAAAATATGAAAGGAAAAGCTCAATATGTCATTGCTCAAAAAGTTCCAATGCGATAAAGTGAATCGCTAAATCGCATATCACATAGGAAAAAAATCAGAAGCCTTCTCCATCATTCTGATGCGATAGATTGCATCACAAAAGTGCATATTTCACTAAACATAAGGCTAATGCTTCCCTTCGAAAAGTTCCAATGTGATGAAGTCTTATCGCAATCGTAAATCGGCAGTCATATCACAAGCAGACCCTTTTGCAAAGCTCTGATGCGATAAGTCCAATCGCAATCGCGAATCTGCGGAAAACTTAATGCATCCTTATGCGTTCATTTCAAAAGTTCTGACGCGATAAAATAAAAACAAACACTCATTGATCATTGCTCTAAATCACATCACTCATTGGCAATCGCAATCAGAAGCTTCAAATGGTAATATTTAAACCAAAACTTTGAGTTTTTCGATCCCTGATGTACGATCATCATTGATCGGAAATCAGATAAGTCATGATATTAACTCAAATGTGAATGCATGATGTGGTTTTCCATAATGGCATTTAATTTTTAAGATGGAAAATCATTAAGTCAGATTCATGAACGAAATCCTTTGCAGATTGTTTCTTTTCAATAATATGATATTGCTTTAAATGATTTCCTTTTTTACATGACGTTGTTTATTCTTCGTCGTTTTTTCTCCCGATTCTAAGAGAATTTTTCATCATTTCCCACTTATTTACAGATCTGTAGAACATCTATTCCTTCTATTTGTAGACCTGTTAAAACACTTCCAGTCAGAGAAAATGTCTAAGAAGCTTAAGAAAGAAAAGGTTACCACCATCCCAAAGGAAAATCTGGCCAAAGTTAAGTTAATAACTGATACTACATGCCTTGGTCTCGAAAAGCTTTCTTGGGAAGAAGTTTATAATATGCTCGAAGCTAAAAATCCCACTTTGACAGAAGAAAAAGTGACAGTGCCTCAAAGAACTGGCAGACTCTTACCTTCATAAAGTAGCAGCTCGAGAAAATGTGTTTCCATACTATGATTTAGTACGATGGGTGATAGAGGGCATAAAAATCATAGACAGAGCATTTTTCACAGCTGATGGGAAGATGTTCGGATCCTTTAAAAAAGAGGATGTCAGGGCAATGTATCATCTACCAGAGCCTCAGAAGGTCTACAAAAAAGAATTTCTAGAGGATTTCGCTTCAAAAATTGATATAGATTCAGACCCTATTAGAGAATGGAGGAAAACTCTAGAGAAACACAAGCATGAATCCTCAGGTAAGTACTCTGTAGAATCTCTAACACCTCCATATTTCTACGCTACTACCATGATATGCAGATTGTTTGGGTTTGCCAATTATGCAAGGTTTTCAGTTGAAATGGTACCTATAATTGATGCCACGGTGAATTCTATATATTTTGGATTGGTCAGTCATCCTATCCGATAAGATAGCAAATAAAATTGTTGATAGTATAAGGAATAGGCATATGTCTACTGGAACGACACCCCCATTTCATCTATGTGCTTAAATTATAGATGCCATATGCTTCAATTCCGAATTTCCCATTTTAGGATGGAAATGGACTCCTCAGGACCCCACTCCTATCCATATCTATCATAAATATTTGTGGAAATCCCATTACATAAACCATGTATATAATATTTTCCATGGATTTATGTTGCCCATTCATCAAGCCATTTTTAACAAACCCCCTTTGCGGTTATCAGATAAGGCCAACCTTGACTTAACCATAATTGGAAATTGGTTTGGAGAGGAGAATTTCACTTACATCTGAATATTTAGAAGTGTAACCAACCCTCATGTTTTTCCTCTATACATTCCTGATAAATTACTAGCTCAGGAAATTTCCTATCAGATTACAGAGAAAGGTTTGTCCAAGAATCTTAAGGCCTCGAAGAAAAAAATGTGGCCTACATTTCCTCTCAAAAATGGATCTTACACTCTCAATGATTTCAAGCATGTAGAGAAAGAAGTCTTGAAAATTAAATAACTCAAACTATCATTCATCGCCCCAAGGCAATGTGACCTGAAGAAAATTTCCCTTAATGTTACATCTACAGTACAAATTGCCAAGTTTGAACATGAAGATGATAGTTTCGATGACCTATTTTTCTTAGCTGAAGTTTTTGCATAAGTTCAGCAACAAGAAAGTTCAAAACTGGAAACAAGCGATATGGAGAAATTCATGCTTTATAGGAACAAGAGGTCACTAACAATCCCTCTTGACCAGATACAATCAACTCCTCTGCTATCCCAAGAAGAACAAAAAGAAGAAAAGGGCAAAAAGAGTGATACTCAAACTGAACAAGTAAACATAGGAAAGAAAGCTGACAACTCCTCTGATATTGATGTACATGTTAATTCAAAAGAATGTGAACATTTCGATCAGAAAATCCAAGGACAGAATGATTTTCAGAAACTGAATACAACACAGACATCTATCATCACAGTTAAATGGAAAGTCGGTAATACCAACACTCCAGATGTTGAAATTATTCCTGAGAATCCATCTGAGGAGATTGTGTTAAAAGTTGAAGATATACCACCCTTGGAAATTTTCTACAGTCCAAAGCATAGAGCTGTGGTTAAGAGGAAAAGAAAGAAAAGAAAACTGAACCACAATCTATTATCATCTTCCTAGGCCGAATTGATGGATGTTGTTTGGAAAAACTCCAAGATTGATCCTTCAGAGGACTTAAAAAAACTATCTCAGTATGTAGGAGCCTATACAACAACAACCATAGATAAATATTCCGAGGTAAATTTGTTAATAAAGGAAAAAGACCAAAGAATAGTGCAGGTAGAGCAACAACTAGTTGAAGAAAGAGCAAAATGAAGAACTTAAAGAACAGTTAAATTCTGAAAGAAAAATTCTTGACCAGCAAGCTATACAAAAACAACAACAACTATCCCAAGAGGTAAATGAATTACAAACATTGCTTCAAAGAGAAAAAGTGGCCAAGGAGGAACAAAATGCAATATTGCAAGAAAAACTACAGAGATTTAAAGATTATCCTGGGGTAGATCAATTCAAGAAGGAAGCCCTTGAATCAAATAATATGTTATCATTACAGCTTGATATTTTATCTCAGAAGATAACAATGGTTGATCCTTTATGTGAAATAACCATTTCTCTTGCAGAGAAAACAACAAACTCAAGACTTGAATTTGAAGATGCCAATGAGAAAATCTCAGAATTTCTCACATGGCAAGAAATCAAGAAATTGCAGCTAATTTGCGTAAAATTCAAGAAGCACATAAAGAAATTATGTTTGTAGAATGGGAGGCACAGTTAATTAAAACAGAGAGAACCATCTCCAAGGCAAGAGTTTTAATGAAAAATGTGGTAGTGTTAATCAATGATAACCTACATACTGCTAACTTAATCTCCGATCACATTCCAGGACAACTTCCAAAGGTCAAAGAGTTAGAAAAACAATGGGAGCAAGAATTGAAAAGCAGGTACCAACAAATTGATGCAATACAAGAGCTAACATGGGATACATTCTGGTCATATCTTTTCAAACCACACAACCAACAATTGACTATGAAATGCCTCTCCCATGCTATTGCTAATATGCTTCCAGAATTTTCTGATGCCACCTACACCGGTCAACTACATTCTCATCTGAGTCATCCACCAGAATTCAAAGATATGTTATCGATATGCCAGCTGCACAGATCAGATACGTAAGAAGTATCTTAGATATATTTTGATGGGAACCGTCAATCTATTTTTGTTAAAATATCATCCCCAGCTTTCATGATTTTGTATTCACAACAGAATCTAAGCGATGTTTAGGATAGTTTTTTAGAATTTTTAGTACTATTTAAACCCCTTTCATGTATTTAGAAAAGGGTCTTGAAATTGTAATAATTTTTGACTTGGAAGATACACTTTTATACTTCTAAATTTATTATTTTTATGATGGATCACATCCTGTGATTTTCTGAGGAATCATTTTTAAGAGTCTGCAGTTTTGCATTTTGGAGATAGTTCTAAGTGAAAGAATAGGATCGAAGTATCAATTGCATTAGAGAATTTTAAATGTATCTGGTATTTCTATCATTTTTGTTTCAGTTTTCTTATGCGATGAAATATTCCTATTAAAATTGCTATTGTTTATATATATATATATATATATATATATATATATATATATATATATATATATATATATATATATATATATATATATATATATATATATATATATATATGTTTCTGTAACATTTTTCTGTTATATCATTTATGAAAATATAGAAATGTTATCTTTCATAATATGTATAAACAATATAGAAATATGGATCTGTGAATACAATACATTATTGTTACTCTAGTTAACTTCTTAAATAGAGTTACCATCATATGAAATTTCATCTTTCTTTTAAATAAATTAGTCATCTTTATTATTGTTTGTTTAATTGAAATTATTCTTAAAATCATGTTCATCTTTAAATACCCAGGTTAGTTTAGAGTTATTTTTATTTATTAAGCAATAGATTAAATATCAAATTTCACCATCTATTATACACACACCTCACCATAAACTCATCTCATTTATTATTTGGAAACTGGTCCCATATTATCCAGTCAGAGCCACTACTATAAATGGAAAAGGAGTTGTACTAAGGTCCGGACCAGGTGGTTTCCCCAATGTTTGAAGCTAGGATTTCAGGGGCTTCAGCATTTTTGGCACTAGAAGAAGGGAAAAAGATGTGAATGGCAAGTAAATCCAAATCCACAGGCCATTCCAAGATAAATTCTCCCTCATCACCTTCTTCAACTTCTCCTTCATCTCAAGTCTCTAGGGAAGAAGTTGAAAAGAAAATTACTACACCCACTGCCAAAACCCTAAATATATCAGAGGAATCATCTTTTGAATCTCCTAAGGTACAATCGTTAATTCATAAACTTGAAGGGTTTTAATTATTGCAAGAAGAATCTAAGCTATCCCAAGGCAGTGTTACTTCAAAATACATTCCTTCTTAGCCTCTTACTAGACTGCAGAGAAAAAAACTTGGTACTTTACCAACCAAACTTTCTCTGCCCAGTCGAAAAAGAGCTAGAAAAAGACCCTCTGAGTCAAACAGTGAGACTCTTTTATCATTATCATCTACATCTTTCATATCATCTACTTCCCAACTTCAAGTCACAATCCATAAAGGTGTAGTTGCTTCAACAACACCTTCTCAAATGATTTCAACTGTTCCTTCAACTTCCTCTACTATTAGTACAAGGATTGCACAACCTCAACAAAGACCATGGACCAATCCAGGAGCAGTTTCAATGCCTGCACCTTTGAGTCAATTACCAACTAATCCTGAAAAATGGCTACCAAAGTTTAGTCCCGACCTTGGCATACTAGTTGAAGAACATATTAACAAATTCATGTTGTCTATAAATTTAAATGGAGTAACATAAGAGGATGTTGTGGTCAGACTATTTCCATATACTTTTCAAGGAGCAACGGGATCTTGGTATTTTTCATTACCATCGGGATCTATTACTAGCTTGGATATTTTTCAAGAAAAATTCCTGACCAAGTTTGGAGATGATAGGTCAATAGAAACTCTGATTAATGAAATCTCTAATTTGAAATCAGAATCTAAAGAACTCATCAAAGATTTCAATTCCTGATTTAACAAACCGTTGAATAAAATTCTTGCAACATCAAAACCTAGTGAAGAAGTCCGAAGTGAATGGTATATATCTTCTTTTCCTTCAAACATAGCCATCTTTGTAGATAGAGCTGCTAAACCTACAATAGCTGAAAATATGAAGGAAGCAATCGCAATGGAAAAACATATCATTGCTTTAGATAAAAAGAATGTTAATGAAGAGAGAAAATCCAAAAAAGTTAGTTTAAAGGATGATTCAAAGATGAAAGCACCTAAATATCCATATGATATGGAAGGATTACAAAAAGTCCTGAAAAATATGTCCAACGAGATGGTAGAAATAAAAAAACAGGTAGCTGAAACTTCTACTAAAAGGCCCTTTAGGAACTTCAAGAGGAATCAGAAAACTGAATCTAAACCACCTAATGAAATATCTAATGCAGAATCATATTTAGAGGAAGAAGAAGAGGAAGATACACTTCTATCATCAGAGGAAAACAAAGAAGAAGAATTGGTTGAATTCCATGGGATGTGGGATTTTATTTTTCCTAACTCAGATAATGAAAATGAACAAGAAGCTCTCCCAGTAAGTACAAGAAGTAAGAGTGCAGCAGAACCTGTTCAAACATCTCCCAAGAAGAAAAATTCAACCCCTGTTACTAAAGATAAAACTCCTATAACGAAAGCTTCTCTTTTGCCTACCAAAAATCAACCATCATCTTGTAATACTCCCTCAACATCTAAAATGCTAGTAGTGTTTGATTCTATGGATTATAACATTATAGAAGATTTTTTGGAATCCAAGCTTCTGTGATCCATAATATAAATTAGTAGAAATTCTTTCGGTAATAATCACATGCAAAAGAACGTGGTCGACACGTCTCGAACCAACCAGTGTGGTTCATCATAGTCCTGATGATGAACCACACTGGTTGGTTCAAAATGCGTCGACCACGTTCTTTTGCATGTGATTATTACCGAAAGAATTTCTACTAATTTATATTATAGAAGATATTAAGAAGACCAGAGAAAATATTTCATTACTTTAACCTAGCAAGCTCAAGCATCAATAGAAATTGTTGTTGAAAGAATTAAATGCAGTGCCTACTTCTCCCCTCCCAAATGGTGTAATATCCAAAGCATCCAAAGGATCAGGTAAGCCATCACCCAATAAAGTAGATGCTACTGATACTATTTTAATTGGAGATAGATCCAATTCACAAACACCTCATTTTCTCTTAACTTATGAGATATGTAATAAGAATTTACATAACTTCTTAATAGATTCAGGGGAATCATCAAACATAATGCCAACCTCAGTGTGCTCTAAATTAAACATTGAACCCCAGAAATTTGCAGTTCATATTGTCCAATTAGATCGAAATAAAGTAAAAGTTGTAGGAGAGATTAATTCAGTCACTATAAGACTAGCAGTTGATCCTAGAATAGTCCAGAGAATTGATATATTGACTGCAGACATCCCTGAGTTTTATGGTTTAATTTTAATTAGGGATTGGTCTGAAAAACTCCATGGATAAATTTCTACCGATTGGTCTCACATGTGGCTTCCATATAAAGGGAAACCTAATAAAATTAAGATTGAGTGGGAGAAACACATGACTCATACAGTAACACAGTTTAAACAGGAAAACCAACTTGTGGCTTTCAATTATAACATTCTTGGAAACTACTTAGTTGAATCATTCTTTGGAAATTTTAATTCCAAACAATCACCTTTCTCTGTAAATAGTTTCACTTCACAAGTTGAAAATTTCTCACATACTGATATTTCAAGATGTATTAATATTGTTGATCAATCTGTAAATAAATTTGTAGATAAGTGTTTATTTTGGTCTTTGTATTTTGATGGATCAAATTCCAATGATGGTGCAGGAGCAAGATGTATTTTAGTTAATCCAGAGGGGGAAAAACCTATGTTGTCATGCAGACTAGAATTTGAGTGTACAAATAACACTGCAGAATATGAAGCCTTGATTCAAGGACTTTATAACGCAATAGGGTTGAATGTCAAATATCTAAAGGTATATGGTGATTCTAAAATTATCATCAGACAAGTAAGAAATACTATTCATTATCTTTCAGGTCATCTTAAACATTACCAAACCCTTGTTCAAGATCTTACAACTCATTTTCTAGCATTCAATATTTCCTATATTTCTAGATCTCAGAACACAGCAGCTAATTTATTAGCTAATGTTGCTTCTAAGCTCCTTCCAGCTGAGTATTATAGTCCAGATAGGTTTTTAGTTGAATTAATATTTCGACTAGCTATCCCTAACAATGTTACCAACTGGCGAGTGTTTAATCATGATGAAGATATCCTAAACTTCTTAACCTCAGAGAAATATTATGATGATCAAATAGTTGATGAAAGGGATCATGATCTTCAAATAAAAAAAAAAAAAAATGAAAATTCAATTCCAAAATCTGTGGTAAAACTTGAAGATCTCTATGATATCAAAGATAGATTCAAAAAAGTTACTAATGCCAAAATTAAAATTTCTACTTTAAAGTTTGAGTTAATAAATCTTGGTACTGAATCTAAACCACAAAATGTCAATATAGGTCTCAGTTAACATTAGAAGAAATATTTTCTTTCATCAGACTTATAAATAAATACAATTTTTTTTTTCTTGGAATTACGAAGATTTAAGAATTTATGATACTTCTATCATTCAGCATACAATTCGAATGATCTCCGATGTAAAACCGGTACAAAAAAAGTTAAGGAAAATTCACCCTAACTTGGAAAATCAAATTAAAACAGAGTTGAATAAACTCTTAAAAGTTAAAATTATTTTCCCTGCTAGACATTCGAATTGGGTTTCAAAATTGGTACCTGTTAGGAAGAAGAATGGAGACATTAGGATTTGTATAGATTTTAGGAATCTCAATAAGGCATGTCAAAAGGATAATTTCCCATTACCCACAATGAAATAGATACTTCAAGTAGTAGCTGGTTCTGAATTAATGTCTTTTCTTAATGTATTTTCAGGGTATAATCAGGTACTGGTGCATCCCGATGATAGACTAAAAACTACATTCAGAACCAAATGGGGAACACATGCCTACCAAAAAATTCCTTTTGGTTTGATAAATGCTGGAGCTACCTTCCAAAGAGCCAAGGATATAGCTTTCAAAGGTTTGATTAATAGGTCAGTATTTGTCTATCTAGATGACATAACTGTCTTTTCAAAGAAAATAGCCAATCTTCTACATGATTTGAAACATATTTTTGAATGATATAGAAGGTATGGTATTTCTTTAAATCCAAAGAAATCATTCTTTGCTCTTAATGAAGGAAAACTCTTAGGATTTATTGTGTCTAAAGATGGCATATATATTGACACTGACAGAGTAAAAGAGATTTCTAATATCTCATTGCCACATAACAAGAAATCCATGCAGTCATTTTTAGGGCAGATAAATTTTGTTAAAAGATTTGTTCCTGATTTTTCTCATATAATCTTACCTTTACAAACCATGATTAAGAATAATTCAGTTTTCAAATGGGGACATAAAGAAAAGGAAGCCTTTGACTCAATCAAACAGGCAATTATTAATGTTCCAGCATTGAATACTCCTAATTTTTCTAATCATTTTATTTTGTACACTCTAGCCACTGAAACATCTTATGCAGCTATTTTGACACAACTCAATGATCAGCAAATTGAAGCACCCATCTCCCTTTTTAGTTAAAATATGCAAGGAGCCGAACTTAACTACCTAGAAGTAGAAAAACAAGATTTTTCTATGTTTAAATCTATCAAACACTTTAGGCCATTTCTCCTAAAAACACATACAAAAGTCATTGTCCCATTTTCTGCAGTGAGACAATTGCTAGTACAAAAAGAAGTAGGAGAAAAAAGGGCCAATTGGGTAACAACATTACAGGAATATGAATTGAAATTAAACCAGCTAAAATTGTTAGAGGACAAGGTTTTTGCAAGTTATTAGCAGGAGCTTCCAGTATTCCAGAAGATCAAGATCAAGATAATACTTTTAAAGTAAATGAGATAAGTATCATAAATTCTGAATCTCAGTATGTTGATCTGATATTTTACTTCAAAAATGGGTATGCTCCTCCTAATCTCAGTTACAAAAGCAAGCGTGCTTTAAGACTAAAAGCTAAAAAATTTGAGATCATTGATGTTGTGTTATTCATAAGAAATTATGATTCCATTTTTCTAAGATGTCTGGAAAAAGCTGAAGCACACAAGGTTTTGTAGGAATTACATGATGGACCAGCAGGTGGACATTTTGGAGGAGACACTACAGCTCACAAAATAACTCATGCCGGATACTACTGTCCTACTTTGTTTAAAGATTCCCATGACTATGTAAGGAAATGTAAGACTTGCCAAACTGCCAGTGGAATACAACGGAAACCAACCTTTCCTTTACAACCAGTAAGCATTGAGCAACCATTCGAACAATTGGGACTTGATATTATTGGAGAAATTGTTCCACATTCTTCCAAGCAACACAGATACATCCTTACAACCACGGATTATTTCACGAAATGGATAGAAGCAATTCCTTTAAAGGTAGCCAATTCTGATGCAATCATTGAATTCATTGATTAATTCATCATTACCAGGTTTGGTGTACCTAATGCCCTTGTTTTTTATAATACATCTTATTTTTCTGGAAATAGCATAATGGAATTTGCACTCAAAAGAGGTTTTAAGTTAAAATATTCTACACATTATTATCCCCAAGGAAATGGTTTGGCTGAATCAACTAATAAAAATCTCATTAAAATCATCAAAAGAAATGTTGATCAAAATCAAAAGAATTGGCATAAGTCTTTAATTTTCGCACTATGGGCCGATCGTATAACTCAGAAGTCTTCAATCAGTACTTCACATTTTAATCTTGTATATGGGAAAGAAGCTGTAATACCTTCAAATCTAGCACTCCCATCTCTAGCCCTAGTACAATTTATTGAAGAAAATCCTTCATCTTCTATCCAATCAAGATTTGATCAAATCCTCAAATTAGATGAAGAAAGGAAAAAGGCCAAAGTCACTCATGCTAAACATCAATAACTTATAAAATATTATTTTGATTCAAATTATACTGGATCTAAAACATTACAAATCGGTGATCTTGTTTTGAAATGGGACAAATCACATAAAGATAAAGGAAAACATACTAAATTTCAAAAAATGTGTCTTGGACCATTCCAAATCATTGAAAAGATAGGCTCATCAACATTCTTATTACAAGATCTAACAAGAAGGAGAGATTCCCTTCCTGTGAATGGGCTTATTTTTAAAAAAATGTTTTCCTAAGAAGGCAACCCCTTCTTACCTGTACATATTTTATGCAAATTTGTTTGTTTTACAAATAATGTTGTTAATAGTCTTCCATTGACCTTTTAATATTGAAAAGATCTTTGAGAAAATACTGTGAATACTTGTTTATGTAGATAGAAATTTTTAAGGAAGTGATTACAAATTTTGGAAGGTTAAAATAAAATTTGAAACTCTAAAAACTTATTTTAATATTTGCAATATCTTATGAAACCTTGAAAATATTGTAAATCATTCGAAAGTTTATAAAGTAGAGAGAGGTTATTTATAAAAAGTAAAGAATTTTTCCAAATTTTGGCACTTAAAACTCTAAAAGGTCATCCATTAAATATTAAGGAGAGAATCATTCACCCCATCCACTAAGGTTATTATTTTTTAGAGTGTAATTCTAAAAAATTGTGTCTAAGATAAAAGATAAGAGGTCTCATCACGAGCCTGCTTACCATGATCATAGGGAAGTAATCAAACTGACATTACCACTACTGCATACCAAAATAGGGAAATGGCTTATAATCATAAGACAAGGGGTCTCATCACGAGCCAACTTGTTCAGTTTAGTTACAACGAGTGAATGGCATTGTTATCAGCGGGCTCCCAAACTAGGACAATGGCTTTTAAGTTAAAAGAATAAAAGAAACAAAAGATATAATATCTTTATGAGTTTATCTTTTAAAAAATTATACTCTTGGATGGATGGGATAATGGATGATTAATGGTTAAAAGGTAACCCTGTCGAGACTATAGACATTTGTGGGCAGCAAAGGCACTACCTATGAAAAAAGAGTAAATTACAAAGCTAAGTTGGAAAATCCCCCTACTTTATCTTTATCAACCAATCAAAGCTTGATTAAACTAAAAATGTTTTTATTTTTAAAGGGATTAAAAAGAAATTGTAAATGATTCTTATTTACATTTAGAGTTAGCTTTTATTTAAATTTTTCTAAGATAGTTTTCTTTGTCTTTAAAACTTTTACCTACAAGAGATGTAGTGTTCACTTTATTTTTCAGAGATAACTGTTTCTCCCAGTGAATCACCAATTGTTGTACTGCACAACAACCCTCCCCATTTCGAAATTTTTATATTAATTTTTAGAAGAAATGGGTCCCTTTTTTTTAGATTCAATAATATTTCCTAAGCTTCGCTTATTACAAAGATTAAAGAAAGACCTTTGTATATATGTAAATATTAAAAGGAAATCAAATGAATCATAAAATAAAGCAAAGCCTAAACATAAGTCTTTATCTCATTTCACAAAATATGAAAGGAAAATCTCAATATGTCATTTCTCAAAAAGTTCCGATGCGCTAAAGTGAATTGCTAAATCGCATATCACATAGGAAAAAATTCAAAAGCCTTCTCCATCATTCCAATGTGATAGATCGCATCGCAAAAGCACATATTGCACTAAACATAAGGCTAATGCTTCCATTCAAAAAGTTCTGATGCGATGAAGTCTTATCGCAATCGAATTCGACAGTCATTTCACAAGCGGTCCCTTTTGCAAAGCTCCGATGCGATAAGTCCAATCGAAATCGCAAATCGCTGGAAAAATTAATGCATCCTTATGCGTTCATTTCAAAAGTTCTGACGCGATAAAATAAAAACAAACTCTCATCGCTCATCGCTCTAAATCACATCACTCATCGGCAATCGCAATCAGAAGCTTCAAACAGTAATCTTTAAACCGAGACTTTGAGTTTGCCGATCTCCGATGTACGATCATCATTGATCAGAAATCAGAGAAGTCATGATATTAACTCAAATTTGAATGCGAGATGTGAATTTCCATAATGGCATTTAATTTTTAAGACAGAAAATCATTAAGTCAGATTCATGAACGAAATCCTTCGCAGATTGTTTCTTTTCAATAATATGACATCGCTTTAAATGATTTCCTTTTTTACATGACGCTGTTTATTCTTCGTCGTTTTTCCTCCCGATTCTAAGAGAATTTTTCATCATTTCCCACTTATTTACAGATCTGTAGAACAACGATTCCTCCTATTTGAAAACATGTTAAAATGCTTCCAGTCAGAGAAAATGTCGAAGAAGCTTAAGAAAGAAAAGGTTACCACCATCCCAAAGGAAAATACGGCCAAAGTTAAGTTAATAAACGATATTACATGTCTTGGTCTCAGAAATATTTCTTGGGAAGAAGTTTATAATCTGCTCGAAGCTGAAAATCCCAATGTGACAGAAGAAAAAAGCGACAGTGCCATATGACGACTTAGAATTAGAAGATAATCCCCTCAAAGAACTAGAAGAATCTTATCTTCATAGAGTAGCGGCTCGAGCAGATGTATTTCCGTACTATGATTTAGTATGATGGGTAATAGAGGGCATAAACATCACAGACAGAGCATTTTTCACAGCTGATGGGAAGATGTTCGGATCCTTTAAATCAGAGGATATTAGGGCAATGTATCATCTACCAGAGCCTCAGAAGGTCTACAACAAATAATTTCTAGAGGATTTCACTTCAAAAAACGAAATAGAGTCAGACCCTATTAGAGAATGGAGGAAAGCTCCAGAGAAACAAAAGCATGAATCCTTAGGTAAGTACTCTGTAGAATATCTAGCACCTCCATATTGCTACGCTGCTGCCATGATATGCAGACTGTTTGGGTTTTCCAATTCTACAAGGTTTTCTATTGAAATGGTACCTCTAATTGATGTCTTCATGAATTCTTATATTATGGATTGGTCAGTCATCCTGTCCGATAAGATAGCAAATAAAATTTTCGATTATAGAAGGAATAGGCATATTTCTACTGGAACGACACCCCCATTTCATCTGTGTGCTTACATTATAGATGCCATATGCTTCAATTCTGAATTTCCAATTTTAGGATAGAAATGGGCTCCTCAGGACCCCACTCCTATCCATATTTATCATAAATATTTGTGGAAAGTCCATTACAGAAACCATGTATATAAGATTTTCCATGGATTTATGTTGCCCATTCATCAAGCCATTTTTAACAAACCCCCTCTGTGGCTATCAGATAAGGCCAACCTTGAATTATCCCTAATTGGAAACTGGTTTGGAGATGAGAATTTCACTTACATCCGAATATTCGGAAGTTTAACCAACCCTCATGTTTTGCCTCTATACATTCCTGATAAATTACTAGCTTAGGAAATTTCCTATCAGAGAAAGGTTTGTCCAAGAATCTTAAGACCTCCAAGAAACAAATGTGGCCTACATTTCATCTTAAAAGTGGATCTTACACTCTCAATGATTTCAAGCATGTAGAGAAAGAAGCCTTGAAAATTAAACAACTCAAACTAGCATTCATTGCCCCAAGGAAATATGACCTGAATAAAATCGACCTTAATGTTACATCTACAGTACAAATTGCCAAGTTTGAACATGAAGATGATATTTTCAATTTCCTATTTGTCTCAACTGATGTTTTTGCACAGGTTCAGCAACAAGCAAGTTCAAAACTGGAAACAAGTGATATGGAGAAATTCATGCTTTACAGGAACAAGAGGTTACTAACAATCCCTCTTGACTAGCTACAAACAACTCCTTTGTTATCCCAAGAAGAAAAAAAATAAGAAAAGGGAAAAAAGAGTGATACTCAAACTGAATAAGTAAACACAGGAAAGAAATATGACAACTCCTCTGATATTGATATATATGTTAATTCAAAAGAATGTGAACAGTTCGATCAGCAAATCCAAGGACATAATGATTTTCAGAAACTGAATACAACACAAACATCTATCGTCACAGTTAAAGGGACAGTCGGTAATACCAACACTCCAAATGTTGAAATTATTCCTGAGAATCCATTTGAGGAGATTGTGTTAAAATTTTAATATATACCACCCTTGGACATTTTCTACAGTCCAAAACATAGATCTATGGTTAAGAGGCAAAGAAAGAAAAGAAAACTGGACCACAATCTATTATCATCTTCCTAGGCCGAATTGATGGATGTTGTTTGAACAAACTCCAAGATTGATCCTTCAAAGGACTTAACAAAACTATCTCAGTATGCAGGATCCTATACAACAACAACCATAGATAAAGCTTCTGAGGTAAATTTGTTAATAAAGGAAAAATACCAAAGAATAGTTCAGCTGGAGCAGCAATTAGTTGAAGAAAGACAAAAGAATGAAGAAATAAAGAACAATTAAATTATGAAAGAAAAAATCTTGACCAGCAAGCTATACAAAAACAACAACAACTATCCCAATAGGTAAATGAATTACAGACATTGCTTCAAAGAGAAAAAGTGGCCAAGGAGGAACATAATGCAATATTGCAAGAAAAAGTGCAAATATTTAAAGATTATCCTGGGGTAGATCAATTCAAGAAGGAAGCCCTTGAATCAAATAATATGTTATCATCACAACTTGATATTTTATCTCAGAAGATAACAATGGTTGATCCTTTATGTGAAATAACCATGTCACTTGTAGAGAAAACAACAAACTCATGACTTGAATTTGAAGATGCCGACGAGAAAATCTCATAATTTCTCACATGGCAAGAAACAGATCAAGGAATTGCAGCTAATTTGCCTAAAATTCAAGAAGCACATAAAGAAATTTTGTTTGCAAAATGGGAGGCACAGTTAATTAAAACAAAGAGAGCCATCTCCAAGGCAAGATTTTTAATGAACAATGTGGTAGAGTTAATCAATGATAACCTACATACTACTAACTTAATCTCCGATCACATTCCAGGACAACTTCCAAAGGTCAAAGAGTTAGAAAAACAATGGAAGCAAGAATTGAAAAGCAAGTACCAAAAAATTGATGCAATACAAGAGCTAACATGGGATACATTCTAGTATTATCTAGTCAAACCACACAGCCAGCAATTGAATCTGAAATTCCTCTCCCATGCTATTGCTAATATGCTTCCAGAATTTTCTGATGCCACCTACACTGGTCAACTACATTCTCTTTTGAGTCATCCGCCAGAAGTCAAAAATATGTTATCGATATGTCAGCTGCACACATCAGATACGTAAGAAGTATCTTAGATCTATTTTGATGGGAACCACTAATATATTTTTGTAAAATCTCATCCCCAACTTTCATGATTTGGTATTCACAACAACATCTAAGCGATGTTTAGGATATTTTGTTATAATTTTTAGTACTATTTAAACCCCTTTCATGTATTTAGAAAAGGGTCCTGAAATTGTAATAATTTTTTACTTGGAAGATACACTTTTGTACTTCTAAATTTATTATTTTTATGATGGATCACATCTTGTGATTTTCTGAGGAATCATTTTTAAGAGTCTGCACTTTTGTGTTTTGGAGATAGTTCTAAGTGAAAGAACAAGATCAGAGTATCAATTACATCAAAGAATTTTAAATGTATCTGGTATTTCTATAATCTTTGTTTCATTTTTCTTATGTGATGAAATATTCCTATTAAAATTGCTATTGTTTATATATATATATATGTTTCTAAAACATTTATCTGTTATATCATTTATGAAAATATAGAAATATTATCTTTCATAGTATGTAGAGACAATATAGAAATATAAATTTGTGAATATGATACGTTATTCTAACTCTGTTTAACTTCTTAAACAGAGTTATCATCATATAAAATTTCATCTTTCTTTTAAATAAATAAGTCATCTTTATGATTGTTTGTTTAAATGAAATTATTCTTAAATTGTGTAAATCTTTAATTACCCGGGTTAGTTTAGAGTTATTTGTATTTATCAAGCAATAGATTAAATATCAAAATTTCACCATCCATTATACAAACACCTCATCACCAACTCATTCCATTTATTATTGGGAAACTGGTCCCATATTATCCAGTCGAAGCCACTATCACAAACGGAAAAGGAGTTGTACTAAGGTTCGAACTAGGTGGTTTCCCTAATGTTTGAAGCTAGGATTTCAGGGGCTTCAACAGGAGTGGATAGTTATCCTTCAGTCATACTTTGTTCAAGTTTCTAAAATTGACACAGGGTCTAATCTCTCCTGTTTTCTTTCTAGTGGGGACTAAATTAGAGACCCAGTCATAATATTTGATGGGTGCTATGATTTGAGCATCGTATATCCTTTTAAATTCTTTCTCTATTAACGGCATAAGAACATGGTTAATTCTCCTTAGATTTTTCTTAAAGGGCTTCTGATTTTCTTTAATTGGTATCTTATGTTGGATAATGCTGGTATCATAAGACTTGAGGTCTTCATAATTCCAAGAAAAGATGTCTTGGAACTCTTTAAACAAGCTAATCTACTTCAACTTTTCAGTTGGAGGTAATGTCTCAGATATCTTGATAAGCTTGGGATTTTCCTTTTTTCCTATGTTGCATTCCTCTATATCTAACCTTAGAGGCTCCATTTTAGGTTTTCTAGCTACATCATTGGAGTCAAAGAGGTCTTCTAGTGGGGCTAATCCCTTAGGCAAAATGTTGTCTTTGAGGTTTAAAACTTCTGATTCATCATTGATTAATTCCTCAATTTCTACTATTTCTAATTGTTCTATTTATAGTTTAGTGAACTTAGTTGGTTCTATCTTATTTACATTATTTACATCTATTTCATTATTTATGGTGTAATCTGATGTACAGTCTCTATCTATATTATAGTACTGAAATTATCCTTTAGGAATCATAAAATAAAGAATTTGTGTGTCTTGTGAAAATATTTTCCAATACTTAAAATTATCAGGTATGGTTGGTATATGTCTTACCTCAGTCATGTACTGATGATTTGGCTAAAAGGGTGACCTACATGTGCAGGAAAAAGTGGCTAAGCTATGTGCTTGAATATTCTTCTTTCTTCGAATGTCAATAAAGTCAGTCTCAAGGAAACATTTTATTAAGTCTAGGATGGTTTCTCTGTAACACCTAAGTATAGGGTTACTAGTAATTTACT
This sequence comes from Pinus albicaulis, assembly GCA_034641835.2. Taxonomy (NCBI): domain Eukaryota; kingdom Viridiplantae; phylum Streptophyta; class Pinopsida; order Pinales; family Pinaceae; genus Pinus; species Pinus albicaulis. The sequence continues at coordinate 581,821,112 of CM076579.1, read as the reverse complement.
CTCCCTTGACTTCTTTTATAATTCGTTCTGAGTCTCCCATGATGGAAACTCTTTTAGCCCCAAGTTTTCTTATGATTTGAAGGCCTAACACTAATGCTTCATATTCTTCCATGTTGTTAGTGCATTTGAAATTTAATCTGTAAGCATGTCCTTCTAAATGATCATTTTCTAAATTGTAGATCCATACTCCAGCTCTTGCTCCTAGTCTATTTATAGAGGCATCAAAATCTAAATGCCACAAAGATTCATGTGTTATATTTTGATCTATTGTGGTTTCAGAATTAGCAATTGAATTTTCAGTATTGACGTCTTTGTCTTTCTCTTCTACACTTGTGATTTTATCTTTGTCATTGTCTGAATTGCATAAGATAAATGAGTCTAGATCATAATGCATGGAATAGATAGGGTAATTCTGTGGTCTGTCTGAACTGCTTGCCATGTATTTCATCAAGGTTTCTCTATATAGCTTCCTTTGCTGACCAAACATAGAAATGGTAGCATATGACATGTCTAATTGTAGTGATCCCTGTAATTTTTCTCCCCATGAGCGAGATAATAACATACCATATTGGGAGGGATATCAATAACTACTATGTCCATAACAATACTATTTGTTGGGCACTAGACTAGAGTTACACACAGATATTTTATCAGGCGAAGGCATTTGACTTGACTAGAATCAAAGGAGAACAGGTCCTTGTAGGGTCTGGTGATGTCTAAGTTTAAGTTTTCCATGACCACTTTAGGCATTAATTTATGAGATGCTCCGTAATCAAACATAACATTATGTAAGATTTTATCATGAATTTTTAAGCTGATATAGAATGGAGGTACACCCCATTGTTGATGTTTGACATCTACTTCAATACCAAATAATAACTCAGTTTGATCATCATTGAGGTTGAAGCCATCTTCACCTTCACCCATGCTTAATGTTTCAGTAATTTGTGCCTTGTATGAATCATTTTTCACCATATTTGTTAAAGGAACTAGTATTCTTAATTTGGCTATCTCAATTTTGATTGAATTGCATTTGAGTTTTGCCTAATTTAATTATTTCATTTCTACCAACTGTGGTTTGTGTGGTTTTGTCTTCTTTAGTAACACTTGGTAATTTAGTTTGTGTGTCAACTGTTTTGTTTTCAACTTCCTTGTCTACAAAGGTTTGAGTAGTAGTTGATGTGATTTCTACAATCTTTGGGATGGAAGCATTCCAAGTTTCTCTAGGGAGAATTTGTAGAATTTTGGTCATAGGAGCTTCTATAGCTTTCTGAGTTTGGGTGTGGACTGATTTCCTAATAGGAACCTCTGTGTTTGTTTTGCTTCTAAGGATATAATATTTATGAACTTCATAGATAGCAGATTCATAGTATTGTTTGTAGTCAAAGGACTCTCCAGACTCTAATTGTAATTGTTGTAACATGTACAACTCTTTTTCTCCCTAGGTAAGAAAAATGGAATCTTCATTGTTTACTCCCATCAAGTTTATCTGGGTGTCCTGGTCTTCTTCATGTTGTTGTGAGCCTTCAACATAATTTTCCTGGAAATGTGGTTTAATCTGTTGATCGGGTACAACTTCTCTCAATTTACCAGTATTATCATTTTTCCTAAAGTTGGAGTTTCTAATTTTGGGACCTTGTTGATTTTCCCACTGCGGTTTCCTTTCCATGTTATCTAGTATATCCATTAATATTTCTACATTTTTAGCTAAACTATCTATCTTAACATCTGAAGCTGAAGGTTCTTCCTTAATAGTCACTCTCCTCTCATTCCTCATCCTAGCTCTTTAGCTAGTAAGTTACCTTCTACAATAACTGCATCACTCTGCATCTATTCTAAAGTTGGAGAGTTTCTTTCTCTTAACTAATAGTGTTGGAAATACTGAGAGAAGGGCGGGGGGGTGAATCAGTATTCCTTTCAATTAGAGAATTAGTTAATATTCAATTATTATCAGTGTTTGTAAAATGATAGCAAAAAATAAGAGGAACACAAATGCACACTGTTTTTAAGGTGGAAACCCACTCCGGGACAAAAACCACCTAATGCTTTTCTAATAATTATTTAATATTCAACTCCAATTGAAAATGAAGCTCCAACTTCCTAGGACCTAGAAAGCAGCTCAAGTAGCCCCACCGGATGGATTCTCCAACGCCCGAGATCCTTCAAGAGTCAACAACGATTTCCAACACCCAATGAGCTACAACTCACTCTAGCACCACCCTACCACCCGATAACACACAAGAGAAATGGACTCTGCACAGTGGAAATGGTCCACTATTAAATGATATATAATGATGTGGTGAAGAAGAATATATACTAGACCATAACCCCAACTTAGACACAACCACTAACATGATATTTTGACCTCCCAACACTACCCTTCTAACCCTTGTGAGATAGACACTAGTACAGTTTGTACAATAATGTATTTACAATGACTAAGTACAATGATACCTTTACAATGATTGTATGCAGTGCTGCCCACTTGAAGACTTCATATGACAAACATCTTGCTGTTGTTATGAACCTTGGTTGCTGCTCTTGTCATGCTACCCTCTGCTGCACCTTGCTTTGCTTTGCTGTCGTAGAAAGTCTGGTCCTTTGCAACCCTTGACAACACATGATCTAGCTTTTTCTTTCCTTTTAGGAGCTCGATATTGAATCTGGTGTATCTCTGTTATTTCATATCCTCAATATCTGATTTTTGGTATTGTAGTATTCCTCTGAGTCATCTTTCCAATGAAACAGGTTTGACCCAATTTGGATTCTTCAAGAGGGAGTTATACCCAATCTCTCACAATGCCCTAATTATGGACTGTTTCAGCAGAGCACACTTGTACGGCATGCCACGTGTCACTGTTTCTTCATTTCACTCTGAAATTGATAGAGAGAAAATTAAGGACTATGAAATATCCTCCAATTTTTATGAAATTCCAATACGATACTTAGAGAGAGAGTTATGATGAATTTACCAAGGTCACTTCCTTGAGATGAATTTCAGGAGCCTGCAAAAACCATGAATTCCACAGATCATATCTCAAAAAATATTGCGTACCTTGATCTGAATTTTTTACAGAAGCTTCCTTAGGATTTCGGCTTCACCTCATAAAAATTTCAGCTTCTGAACCTTCGTAGAAAAAAATTTAGAGCTCAAATTCCACGATGACCTGTTTCATATGGCCGAATCCCTTGCCTAAGGATGAAATGAAGATCACAATTTATATAAATGCTTAAGTTGAGAGGGGCTTCAACAAGTGAACGTGGGAGGGATTTTAGGATCTTAAAAAATATTAATTATGTATTTTCAATGAACCATGCCCCAACCCCATGGGGTTTTAGCCCACTAACTAGGGGTACAAATTTCAAACATGAATATCTCTCAAACTGTGAAGAATTACATGGCGTGCCATATATCAACGAAAACATCTTGACAAGTAGAAACCATCAAAAGCATTATTGACCCAGAATATATTAATTTGGTAGGTCGAATTTCCCATGCAATATTGGGTTAGCCCCTGGTGTTGCTTGGGTTGACATCAATGACAACCGCTGATCAACAATCTCCCCCTTTGGCATTGATGGCAACACAAGTACTCCCCCTGCGATCATGACACCTCTTCCTACAACATTCTCTCCCCCTTTGACATCAATGGAAAATGGTAAATCCCCCTGAAACACAACCATCCTGTGGACCTATACACACTTCCACTCCTCCTGACACACAACCATCCTACAGACCTGTAATCTACTTCCACTCCCCCTTTGACATCAATGGAAAAGGGTAAATCCCCCTGAAACACAACCATCCTGTGGACCTATACACAAATCCACTCCTCCTGACACACAACCATCCTGCAGACCTGTAATCTACTTCCACTCCCCCTTTATATTCTGAAAAAGGAAAATCTAATGAGAACTTGGGATAATCCCAAGCTTCTGGTGAAGATATTCCAACGCTGGAAAATATTTAATATGTGATTCTTTTGGTGCTACTTGGAATCTTGCTACTTGTCCAAATTTCTTTATGAATATCTGGCTACCGAGAGTGTTGTTATTTTTTTAAATCAACAATCACACCACACAACTGATCCATAATTAGATTTATTCCACCATATTCAATTTTCTAACTAAGTACCATGTTGAGTGATATTTGCATCTTCAGCTCATTTCTGAATATTGATGATCTGAAGACTATATAACGCTCCTTGTTGAGATATTGAAGCTGTAGAATATAGTGTCAACTCACTTGTAAGACATCTGAAGTCAATTTATGTTTGCAACTTCAATTTAGTTCTAATCAGCCATGCTACCATAATACTTCTTGGCTATTGTTACTTGAATGCTTCATCATCCAGAACACAGCTATTTGGAGCTCGACTTGCCGTAGCCACAATTTCACCATACACGCCTTTCCTGATTTCACATTTCGTGGAGTTGAATAGTATTGTGTGTCCTTGATCACACATTTGTCCAACACTGAGCAGATTGTGATTCATGTTTTCAACCAATAGAACATTATTGGCTAGAGAATCTTTGCTTCCGAGAGTGACAGTACCTGATCCTATAACATTTGAAGATCCATAATTTCCAAAGGACACGGTTCCATCCTTCTTCTCTTTCAGAGATACAAATTTATTTCTATCTCCAGTCATATGCATTGAGCAACCACTATCAACATACCACACAACTTTGTTGTTTTGAGCCTTGAAAGTGAGAGCACAATTATCATTCTTCTTCTTCTTCCATGTTTGTTCATTTTATGGCTTCGAAGATTCTTCTGGAGGATTTTCAAGTCTGCAGTCTTTGGCTATGTGTCCAAATTTTCAACATTTGTAACATTCAATATTATTTTTTAAATGTTAAAATCTATTAATGTTTCGTTGAGCCCTGGGAGGTTCATATTTGACAAATATCCTAGAATTGTATTCGTTTCTAGGGTACGTGCGACATTCTCAAGCTTTATGACCAAATTTTCCACATGAATAAAAATAGCCATAAAAATATGTTGGTACCTGGATGGAAATTTTCGTCGAGGAATTGTCTTCCAAGGCTGTTCTTGCAAATCTTGTCCGATGAAGTCTACATGCATGTTAGATCTCATAAGTTCATTGTATTTTGTGGTAGAAGGTCTTGCTTCTTCTTCTTTGTAATTGATGCCATTTTTATTGTTGTAATATCGTTGATTGTTGATGAGTTCTTCCAATGCCCTTAAGTTGTTGGCATAGTTTTGGATAGTTTTTCCTTTCTTCACTTCCTCACACAGCGAGACTACTTCAGCTTCTAATTCTTCCCTTTCTTGGTTTCTTTCTTCCAACTTCTTTTGAGGTGACTCTTCAATGCATTTTTGTTCTTCAACTTCAATTTTGAGACCTTGAACTTGTTCTTCAAGAGTATTGGAACGGATCTTCTCCGCCTTGAGATCTTTTATAAGCTTGATTTCTTCCTCATAAAATTCTTCTATGGTCCATCATTTTTCTTCGTTGTTTGATACCTCTTGTTTATTGTGCTTGGCCATAAAAAATACTCTCTCATTGGCTTCTTCTTAACTGTCATTGTCTTCATCGGATGATGAGCTATCTTCTTTAGAGAGAAAGTTCCTTTTGGATCCTTACTTGTTGAATTTCTTAAAGCCTTCTTTCCTTTTGAGTTGTCATTACTTATGTTTGGACATTTTGCTACAAAATGCCCAACCTCATTACAGTTGAAACATATCAATGGAATTTTACCTTTGAATTGTCCCTTACCAATTTTTAGTTCTCGTGAAGTAAGCATATTCTTCATCTGAAAGACCTTCTTCATCATCTCCCTTTTCTTCACACTTGCAGGTGCATGTATTTTCAATTGAAGGGTGTTTATCCTTATTCATTTTCTTAGATGCAACGAACGCAGTTTCTAGATGTGAAGTACCCTCTTCTTCATCAAGTCTCATTTCATATGCTATGAGAACTCCATGTAATTTCTCTTTACTGAGTTTTTCTAGATTTGCACTGTATTCTAAGACCAATACCTTTGGGTTGAAATTCCCTAGTAACGTTATAAGAATCTTCCGTATAATAGTCTTCTCATCAACTGGCTCTCCCAATCCTTCTAGAGTATTGGTTATTTCATCAACGTATTGGAAGCATGCAACAATGTTGCAATCTTATTTCATTCTAAGTTGCTCAAATTTTTCTCTATAGATTTGAAGCTTTGCTTCTTTGACATTTGAGTCACTTGCATATATATTCTCAAGCTTGTCCCATACATTTTTGGTAGTTTTACAACCCAACACCTTATGATAAGTAGATTTTATAAGTCCACTGATAATAATATTCTTTGCTTTTGCGTCATTTACCAAATTCTTCTTACATTGTTCATCCGTAGTTGATGTAAATCCATTTTGAATAGTGTCCCATACTTCGTAACCTTGTGCCAAGAGATAGACCTCCATTCTTCCTTTCCAGAGTGCATAATTATTTTCATTAAATAGAGGTACACGATTCTTGGTATGCTCCATGACCTCCTTCCAGCTGTTAAACTGCTATTGAAGGAACCAAGCTTTGATACCAATTGTTGGAAATACTGAGAGAAGGGGGGGGGGGGTGAATCAGTATTCCTTTCAATTAGAGCATTAGTTAATCTTCAATTATTATCAGTGTTTGTACAATGATATCAACAAACAAGAGGAACAAAAATGCACACAGTTTTTAAGGTGGAAACCCACTCCGGGACAAAAACCACCTAATGCTTTTTTAATAATTCTTTAATATTCAACTCCAATTGAAAATGAAGCTCCAACTTCCTAGAATCTAGAAAATCATTCTTCTCCGGCTCCCACTAGATGGACTCTCCAATGCCTGAGATTATTTAGTAGTCAATTGAACAGATGCCCCAACACCCAATAAGCTACAACTCACCTTAGCACCACCCTACCACCCTATAGAAGAATAAAAGGAGAATGGACTCCCGTACCAGGGAAAATGGTCCACTTTACAATGATATAGAATGATGTAGAAGAAGAATATATACTAGACCATAACCCCAACATTGACACAAACACCGAATGATGATCCTAGACCTCCCAACACTGCCTCTTCAACCCTTGGCAGATAGACACTAGTACAATTTGTACAATAATGTATTTACAATGACTAAGTATAATGATACCTTTACAATGATTGTATGCAGTGTTTCCCACTTGAAGACTTCATATGATGAAAATATTGTTGTTGTTATGCACCTTGGTTGCTTCTCTTTTCATGCTACCCTCTGTTGCACCTTAATTTTCTTTATTGCCGTAGAAATTCTGGTCCTTTGCAACCCTTGACAACACATGATCTAGCTTTTTCTTGCCTTCTAGGAGCTCAATATTGAATCTGGTGTATCTATGTTATTTCAGATCCTTAATATCTTATTTTCTTCCTATAGTAGTCCTCTGATTCATATTTCTAATGCCACAGGTCTAACCCAATTTGGATTCTTCAAGAGGGAGTTATACCCAATCTCTCACAATGCCCTAATTATGGACTGTTTCAGTAGAGCGCAATTTTACGGCATGCCACATGTCACTGTTTCTTCATTTGGCTCTGAAATTGATAGAGAAAAAATTAAAACTGTATAGTATCTGTCACTTTTTACAGAATTCCAATTCGATACTCAGAGAGAGAGTTATGATTAATTTACCAAGGTCACTTATTTGAGATGAATTTCAGGAGCCTACAAAAACCTTGACTTCCACAGATCATATCTCCAAAAATATTGCGCATCTTGATCTGAAAATTTTAAAGTAGCTTCCTCAGGATTTCAGCTTCGCCTCATAAAAATTTCAGCTTTTGAACCTTTGTAGAAAAAAATTTAGAGCGCAAATTCCACGATGACCTATTTCAGATCTCCGAATCCCTTGCCTAAGGAGGAAATGAAGATCACAATTTATATAAACTCTTAAGTTGAGAGGGGCTTCAACAAGTGAATGTGGGAGGGATTTTAGGAGCTTAAAAATATTAATTATGAATTTTCAATGACCCATGCCCCAACCCCATGGGGTTTTAGCCCACTAACTGGGGGTACAAACTTCAAACATGAATATCTCTCAAACCATGAAGAATTACATGGCGTGCCATATATCAACGGAAACATCTCGACAAGTAGAAACCATCAAAAGGATTATTGACCTAGAATATATTAATTTGGTAGGTCAAAGTTCCCTTGCAATATTGGTTTATCCCTTCGTGCTACTTGGGTTGACATCAATGACAACCACTGATCAACAATCTCCCCCTTTGGCATTGATGGCAACACAAGTACTCCCCCTGCGATCATGACACCTCTTCCTAAAAAATTCTCTCCCCCTTTGACATCAATGGAAAAGGGTAACTTCCCTTGAAACACAACCATCCTGCAGACCTGTACACACTTCCACTCGCACTGACACACAACCGTCCTGCAGACCTGTACACACTTCCACTCCCACTTTATATTCTGAAAAACGGAAAATCTAATGAGAACTTGGGAGAATCCCAAGCTTTTGGTGAAGATATTCCAATGCTGGCGAATATTTAATATGTGATTATTTTGGTGCTGCTTGGAATCTTGCTACTTTTCCAATTGCTTGCATAACATCTGGTTGAGAGGCTGTTACATATAGAAGACTACTAATCATAGATCTGTACAACCTTTGATCCACATCCTTAGATGAGTCGTCTATGCTCAATTTGAAACCTGTTACCGTTGGAGTAAGGATGGGTTTGCAATCTTCCATTTTAAATTTCTTGAGCATTTCCTTGATGTACTTGGCTTGACATATAAATATTCCTTTCTCTTGCTGAGATATTTGAAGCCCTAAGAAGTATGTAAGCTCACCAAGTAAAGACATCTCGAAATCACTTTGCACCTTTGTAGAAAACTTCTTACTTAGTCGATCATCATTGCTACCAATTATTGTATCATCCTCTTTAGCTATTAGACATGCTTTAGTTGCTTCATCCAAAACATATATGTCGTTTGAAGCTCGACTTGCTGTAGCCACAATTTCACCATACACGCCTTTCCTGATTTCACATTTCATGGAGTTGAATAGTATTGTGTGTCCTTGATCACACATTTGTCCAACACTGAGCAGATTGTGATTCATGTTTTCAACCAATAGAACATTCTTGGCTAGAACATCTTTGCTTCCAAGAGTGACAGTACCTGATCCTATAACATTTGAAGATCCATCATTTCCAAAGGACACGATTCCATCCTTCTTCTCTTTCAGAGATACAAATTTATTTCTATCTCCAGTCATATGCGTTGAGAAACCGCTATCAACATACCACACATATTTGTTCTTTTGAGCCTTGAAAGTGAGAGCACAATTATCATTCTTCTTCTTCTTCCATGTTCCTTCATTCTGTGGCTTCAAATATTCTTCTGGAGGATTTTCAAGTCTGTAGTATTTGGCTATGTGTCCAAAGTTTCTGCATTTGTAACATTCAATATTTTTTCTTAAATGTTCAAATCTATTGATGTTTCACTGAGCCCTAGGAGGTTCATATTTGACATATCTCCTAGAATTGTATTCGTTCCTAGGGTAGTGCGACATTCTACAACGTTATGACCAAATTTTCCACATGAATAAAAATAGCCATAAAAAATATGTTTGTACCTAGATGGAAATTTTCGTCGAGAATTTTCTTCCAAGGTTGTTCTTGTGAATCTTGTCCAATGAAGTCTACATGCATGTCAGATCTCATAGGTTCATTGTATTTTGTTGTAGAAAGTCTCGCTTCTTCTTCTTTGTAACTGATGCCAGTTTTTCCATTGTAAGATCATTGATTGTTGATGAGTTCTTCCAATGCCCTTGAGTTGTTGGCATAGTTTTGGATAACTTTTCCTTTCTTAACTTCCTCATGCAGCGAGACTACTTCGGCTTCTAATTCTTCCCTTTCTTGGTTTCTTTCTTCCAACTTCTTTTGAAGTGACTCTTCAATGCATTTGTGTTCTTCAAATTCAATTTTGAGACCTTGAACTTGTTCTTCAAGAGTTTTGGAACGGATCTTCTCCGCCTTGAGATCTTTTATAAGCTTGATTGCTTCCTCATAAAATTCGTCTATGGTCCATCCTTCTTCTTAGTTGTTTGATAACTCTTGTTTATTGTGCTTGGCCATAAACAATACTCTCTCATTGGCTTCTTCTTCACTATCATTGTCTTCATCGGATGATGAGCTATCTTCTTTAGAGAGAAAGTTCCTTTTGGATCCTTGCTTGTTGAATTTCTTAAAGCCTTTCTTTCCTTTTGAGTTTCCATTACTTCTATTTGGACATTTTGCTGCAAAATTCCCAACCTCATTACAGCTGAAACATATCAATGGAAGTTTACCTTTGAATTTTCCCTTACCAGGTTTTAGTTTTCTCGTAAAGTAAGCATATTCTTCATTTGAAAGACCTTCTCCATCATCTCCCTTTTCTTCACACTTGTAGGTGCATGTCATTTCAATTGAAGGTTGTTTGTCCTTATTGGTTTGCTTAGATGCAATGAATGCAGTTTATAGATTTGAAGTACCCTTTTCTTCATCAAGTCTCATTTCATATGCTATGAGAACTCCATGTAGTTATTACTTGTTGAGTTTGTATATATTTGCATTGTATTCTAAGACCGATACCTTTGGGTTGAATCTCCCTGGTAACGTTCTAAGAATCTTCCATATAATAGTCTTCTCATCAACTGGCTCTCCCAATCCTTCCAGAGTATTGGTTATTTCATCAATGTATTGGAAGTATGCAACAATGTTGCAATCTTCTTTCATTCTGAGTTGCTCAAATTTTTCTCTATATATTTGAAGCTTTGCTTCTTTGACATTTGAGTCACCTGCATATATATTCTCAAGCTTGTCCCATACATTTTTGGCGGTTTTACAACCCAACACCTTATGATAAGCAGATTCAATAAGTCCACTGATAATAATATTCTTTGCTTTTTCATCATTTACCAAATTCTTCTTACCTTGTTCATCTGCGGTTGATGTAAATCCATTTTGAACAGTGTCCCATACTTCGTAACCTTGCGCTAAGAGATAGACCTCCATTCTTCCTTTCCAGAGTGCATAATTATTTTCATTGAATAGAGGTACACCATTCTTGGTATGCTCCATGACCTCCTTCCAGCTGTTAAACTGCTATTGAAGGAACCAAGCTCTGATACCAATTGTTGTAAATACTGAGACGGGGGGTGAATCAGTATTCCTTTGAATTAGAGCATTAGTTAATCTTCAATTATTATCAGTGTTTGTACAATGATAGTAGTAAACAAGAGGAACACAAATGCACACAATTTTTAATGTGGAAACCCACTCCGGGACAAAAACCACCTAATGCTTTTTTAATAATTCTTTAATATTCAACTCCAATTGAAAATAAAGCTCCAACTTCCTAGTATCTAGAAAAGCATTCTTCTCCAGCTCCCATTGGATGGACGCTCCAACGCCTGAGATTCTTCAGTAGTCAACTGAATGGATTCCCCAACACCCAATGAGCTACAACTCACCCTAGCACCACCCTACCACCCTATAGAAGAATAAAAGAAGAATGGACTCCCGTACCAGGGAAAATGGTCCACTTTACAATGATATAGAATGATGTAGAAGAAGAAGATATACTAGACCATAACCCCAACATTGACACAACCACCTAATGATGATCCTAGACCTCCCAACACTACCTCTTCAACCCTTGGCAGATAGACACTAGTACAATTTGTACAATAATGTATTTACAATGACTAAGTATAATGATACCTTTACAATGATTGTATACAGTGCTGCCCACTTGAAGACTTCATATGATGAACATCTTGCCACTGTTATGCACCTTGGTTGCTGCTCTTATCATGCTACCCTCTGTTGCACCTTGCTTTGCTTTGCTGCCCTAGAAATTATGGTCCTTTGCAACCCTTGACAACACATGATCTAGCTTTTTCTTGCCTTCTAGGAGCTCGATATTGAATCTGGTGTATCTCTGTTATTTTAGATCCTCAATATCAGATTTTTGGTCCTATAGTAGTCCTCTGAGTCAAATTTCCAATGCCACAGGTCTGACCCAATTTGGATTCTTCAAGGGAGAGTTATACCCAATCTCTCACAATTCCCTAATTATGTATTGTTTTAGCAGAGCACACTTGTACGACATTCCACGTGTCACTGTTTCTTCATTTGGATCTGCAATTGATAGATAAAAAATCACAGACTATGCAATATCTGCCACTTTTTACAGAATTCCAATCCGATACTCAGAGAGAGAGTTATGACGAATTTACCAAGGTCACTTTTTTGAGATGAATTTCAGGAGCCTGCAAAAACCCTGACTTCCACAGATCATATCTCTAAAAATATTGCGTACCTTGATCTAAAATTTTTACAGCATCTTCCTCAGGATTTCTGCTTCACCTCATAAAAATTTTAGCTTCTGAAACTTCCTATAAAAAAGGTTAGAGCGCAAATTCCATGATGACCTGTTTCAGATGGCCGAATCCCTTGCCTAAGGAGGAAATGAAGATCATAATTTATATAAATTCTTAAGTTGAGAGGGGCTTCAACAAGTGAAAATGGGAGGGATTTTAGGAGCTTAGAAAATATTAATTATGACTTTTCAATGAACCATGCCCCAACACCATGGGGTTTTAGCCCACTAACTGGGGGTACAAACTTCAAACATGAATATCTCTCAAACCGTGAAGAATTACATGGCGTAGCATATATCAACGTAAACATCTCGACAAGTAGAAACCATCAAAAGAATTATTGACCCAGAATATATTAATTTGGTAGGTCAAAATTCCCATGCAATATTAGGTTAGCCCCTGGTTCTGCTTGGGTTGACATCAATGACAACCGCTGATCAACAAATAGGACATGTGAATGTCAAAACCATCTCGAGATTTAATTAGGGCCAAGCCTGGTGGAGGTTTGATATTCACTGGAATTGCTTTGTAAATGTTATTAAACCTAATATAGTAAACCTGAATAGATTCATTAGGAGATCTTCTAATGTTCTCATATTCAGATAATATTTGGAAATGGTTTTTCTTTCTTTCCCATCTATTTATAAACAATTAGTGGAAATCATTTAAATAAGAAATATGGCCAGCAGGTAAAGATTTAAACCATTTTTTAACATATCCTGCTAGTGTTTTTGCAAATAATCTCATTTGTACATCTTGCTCATCAACTTCATGTAACTCAAAATAATCTATCATTTTATCTACATGTTTTTGAGAAGTACCCTAACCAGTACCATCAAACTAAAATTTTTTACTTTGGTAATCTTGTGGCATGGCATGTAAAGGGGCCTGTAAGGCCAAAGGGGAAAATATGGCTGCCATGGCTAAGATTTTAGCTTGACTGGGAGGTAAAGCAGTGGTTCTTGGAGATGGACTCGAAATTTTATGTTGGATAGGAAGTTGAGGTATGAATGGTTTTGCGGAATGAACCGTGGTGGATATTACAGGTGAGGTGGAACTAAATGAAGTTGTATTTATAGTTTCTGGAGATACTGTATTGAGCGTAGGGGTAGCAGAAGTTAGGGCAGCTAGTTCAACTGGCTGTTGAAAATAGGCTTCGTCTATGTCTTTATCAAAGTTGAGGTTAAAGCATCAAGTTTGGAAAAAGTATCTAGAACCAGTTGATCTAAATTAGGTTGTCTAGTATCCTTCCTTGATTCAATAAATTGAATAAAATTAGGGTCTATTATAGTATTATGGACTGAGTTTTCATATTTGGTATGAAATAAAGAATGCTCAAATGATAAATCAAATTGAATATCCTGTATGCTTGATAACTCCTTAGGAAGTGAATTTGCTTTGATTAACTCACTACTGCTTCCTGGACTCTCTACTATTTTAGGTTTTCTTAAAATTCTATTAGCATCGTCAACAATTGTAGCAGGTTGTGGATCGGGATGAGACCTTATATAATATGTTATTTTATAAGACATAATTTTAACTTACTATGATAAATTCAAACAACCTTTTAAAACCTTAATGTGTAAAATTAGGAAAATTGTTTCCTTTAAGATTTATTTTAACAAGGGATTGATTTTTCCCCAGTATGGTTGCCACTATCTTATCACTCTGAAATTTCCAAAGGTTGTTTTAGTGTTAAAAAGAAATATCAGAGGTAACTACAAACCTACTTTAGAGCTTAGGATCTAGCCTTCCTAAACTCAGAGAGAGCTCTCTCTATATGATTCAACTTTTTTTATTTAATGGATATTAGGCTAGTTATGTATGCTTAGTTGGATTGAATTTGATTGGTTGGTGTAATTAATGAATTAGATGAATAGGTGATTTTCAATTTTCCATTGGGCTATGGAGTCAATATGATTTGAAACATAAAAAAATCAAATTATGAAGAAAGTTTTACAGGACAAGATAGGTGAGCAATATCAGATCTCAAGGCTGAATGGTGAAGTGATCTTTCAATCAGGATCAAGGAGCAATTAAGAATTCCTTAAACTAGATAATGAAGAAGGGTGAAGAAGTCAATCGGGATCAGAGGGCAATTAATAATTCTCTAAACCAGATATGAGAAGAAAACATATAAACATATAACAGTTAAAAGAAGAGTGTAATTTTTAAGCAAATTCTGTTGTAATAATCCTGTTATAACATTCATATTTAGAACACATATAAGTTTATTGAATAATTATAAAGAAAACATGAACAATTGAAATTGTATACTTCACTGAGATAGCTCAACACATGAATCCTGTAAAGAAATCTCTTTATAAATTGTTCATTATGTCGATTGGAATTCGGTACAATAACCCTCAAGCAAGAGATTAGTCAGCTAAATGAAATATTCAAAAATCCACATTCTTTACACTTTAGAAGAGAGTATTTATACAACATATTACAAAAATATCTTGTCAAATGATTAGGATTTATTCTAGGAAAATAAAATATCTTTATACAAAAAGATAGTGACACCTTTCAACTAGCTGATATCTGGCCCTGATTCTTTGCTTGTTGTTACTTGTCTGTTCTTTCATCTATATGTTCTTTCACCTGTTATAGTAAATCACACCACTTTTCCCATGTTTCTTCATCTAGGATTTTGATTTTCATCATCCTACGGTAAATCTCATCTGCCTCTAAATATGTGGCAAATGTAGGCTTATTTACGAAAATGTGATTTACCTCATGTTGGAGGTAAAAGAAGTTTTGTTTGAAGGATCACCTTGCCTATGGGAATACCCTACATTGAGGAATTGTGGGAAGTTTATTTGGCCACTTCACTTAACTTCTTGACATAATCCTCATGTGTCATGAGTTTTTCATTTATTACTAGAGGACTAGGCAGACCCTTCTGTCTTAATACATCAAACTTGTTAAAAAACCTATTTACTGCGAGTTCCAAGGTTTGACATTTCTCTTCAAGCTCTAGCATTAGATTTCTTTTAGAAATAACTTTCTTTAATTCTTGGATAGTCTTTGTTTTGTTAGATATCCCGAGCTCTTCTAATTCATACTTATTTTTAGAATTAAAGAATTTGATTATTTCAGAGGCTTCCTTTGGTTTCTTTCCAAGGTTGGCCTTGATTTTCTGAATTGCCTCACCAAATTTCTTCACCAAGTCATTCTGCTCAAATATAATCTGTATATAAGGCCAAATATCATTAACTGAGTTAATGATATTAGCCCACAATTGCTGTTTTTCTTGAGCTAAAGGTTCTGTTAATGACAACTCCTTCTCTAGCTTGTGGATTCTGTCAGTCAGTCTATTGGCTTTATGTACTTCAGCTTGATGCATTAATTATGCTAATTTCTTTTCATCTTCTAAGATCTTTATCTTTTCCTTGAGCTTATTAATCTCTGTAGTATGAATGGACATATATTCCATTGCTTTGATTAATTTTTTCACCTCATCAATGGATGGGTTGTTGGTATTACTGATGCTGGTGTAGATACTGGTGCCGATGTAGATACTGTGGGGATAACAGTAATGGGAACTGCTTCCAGAGTAACCATGCTAGCTTTTTTTTGCTATACAAGCTTATCCATCTTTGTCTCCATTTCCTTTAACTGAGCTGTCAACGGGATGATTAATTTCATCATCTCATCCCTTTGATTGTCTATATCCAAAACCTCCTTGGTTTGTGGATGCTCAGTAGTTGGTAGTTTTAACTGTTTCTTTAGTGCATATATGTCTGCATTTTTCTTCTTTATAAGTTCTTCTGCTGCCTTGATGTTATTTGGATTATAACCAATCTCAATCACCAAATTTTCTATTGACTTAATCCTCTTGCCTTTTGCTAGTGATGAGGCTCTCTCTAGCTTAAATTGTGACTGTACATTTTCTAGGGAGTTCTGCAACTTCTGGACACTTAGAGATTTATGAGTCATGGTTGAATATATCATCCCTCCTACCTTCTTGAAATTCAATTTGGTCAATTGGATGCACGTCCTTGGAAGGAAATTTAAAGCCTGTTTTATTATAGTATTCTAAAGTTTTGGGGGCCTATACCTTTGGTTGTAGGAATGTCATCTGCATTTTTCTCGTCCAGAAGTCCAAACATGGAAGCAACCTACTCTAATCACTGGGAGTTTTCTTCTAGTATTTTGCATATGTAACAACCTTCAATGCTTCATTTTTAATTTTAATCTCTTTATATTTCTCAATGATATCCTTTTCCTTCTCAATTGTTTTACTGGATGTTGAAATCTCTGCACTATTTTTCTTTTGAATGATTTCTGCCCTGGAAGATGATGGCAGAGGTGTTTATTTTGTATGTGGTGTAGGTGTATCATCCTTGATAAAAATCTCTTTCTCTGTTTCAATTGTCTCTTTCTGCTCTATTGCTGGGTTCATCTTTTCTTCCTTTCTATACATAATCTTGAATTTATTGTTAGATGTAGCTTCTTCTAAGCATGCGCCTTCTTCTCTAGAACTTTTTGAATTCCTATCCTGTGGGTCTGGAGTAAGCAGGATGGAACTAGTATCAAGCTGCTCCTCCACCTCCTCTAGAGTGTTTTCCAACCACTCTGATTGATTGGAATTTTTCTCAATATCAGGCTTAGATTCATGGATGAAAGGGGTGAGTTTAGAATTAATCCTTAATTTTCTTATGAAACCCAAGGGGTCATATGACCATTTGAAACTGTTGTTGAACTTTAACTCCTGAAGGCATTTGTCTACTTCCTTTCTAGCATTCCTACTATTGCATACAAAGGGCCCTAGTTGGTTTTTTATTTTGAACTAGGTTTTCTTTTTGGATGAAATGAAGTTTACTTCATTAGAATTCAATATTTGTCTAATGTAATATAAGGCAAATATCCTCATTGGGAGGTATTTTGGAAGCTTGTAAGGGACTATTTGACTTCCATATACTCTAATCTTTGTATGATTCTAGTATAAATACCAGTATCCTGTCTTGCTCAGGTCAGATAACTGTAGAATGTTTCTGATTTCATCATTGATTTTGGGTTGAATGTTGTTGCTAAGAATATTAACCACTGGGTATAAAAAAGAATCAATAAATTCTTTGTAACTAAATTCATTAGAATCCTTTCTAATCAAGGATGTCCAAAATATTACAGACTAGGGATTACCCTCTGTGTCTAGTTTTTGTAGGATGACTGTAAACCTTTATGACTAAAAATATATGAACAAATGAAATAATACTAAGAAGTATTTGAACACTCCTTCTTCTGGCAGTTTGATCATTTGATCATGCATGGCATCTGCCAGGAATTAGGCAAAGTTGAGAGGTATCGCTGGAGGCTGGCCTGGGGAAAAAGTAGAGAGGAAACCAAGGATGGATTCATCTATACACTGATTAGTAAAATATCCTAGGATACAAGACAATATGGTCACAATTTGTTTGGTTTTTTCTGGGAACATGGTAGTAGAGTATGGTGGGTTGCTTTTGGGAAATTTCACTGATTCAGGGAGAAAATTCTTAAATATTTAAGACCTCTTAGGAAAATCTAGCTTTAGGTAAATCTCAATGAGGGTCTTAATAGAGAAAGGCACTCCCTCTAGTTGTGATGGAATCTACATCAGTTGATGGATTGGGCAGTGATAGTAATTATAATTTCTTGGTCAGGGGTGACTATGGCTCTTTCATTTAGCAAATAACTGAGTTGGAAAAGTCTAATGACTTCAGGAAATTGGTGGGTCTATGGAACTGTGTATTTTTGTAGGTTACAGTTCCAAAGATTTATATCATCTGCCTGAACATCACATGGCTCCAAAAATGGAGCTCCAAGAGATTTTTGTCAGTAACAATGTTCATTATTTTAAATTCCTTGTCTGCCGGTGGAGTATGGTTGACATCTAGCAGGGGTGGTTGCATAGGGTTCATTGTTTGGACGATCTTAGAAGCCATTGATTTGATTCAATTATTTAATTAATGTGCTTAATTGATGGTGGTGGGTACTCAGAATTACCTAGAGTACTGAAGCTTAGGTTGTGGAAGGGGTCCAGGCTGCAGCGGGGCTTTAATCTGGTTGAAAATGTTGATTTTAGTTTTTTCCGCAAGTCCGCATAGGTATGGAAATGAGTGGGATAGTGGGGTTTTATAGTTGGAAATTGATGGTTTATCGCATGTCTGCGGGGTGTTTTGTGGTTTGGGAAGGAGGGGGTGTGATAACACCAGGAGACGCTGCGTGGCATGGGAGTGGGTGGAGAAAACTGCCCATTTTCCACCCCCCCCCCCCCCCAATCGGCATTAAACATAGAATGTCGGGGAATGCTAAATTGATCATTGGACGTCTCATATGATCGGAAATGATCGAACGACAGACAAAGTTGCGAATTTTCAAAGGATGTGGGGTTGGGTAATACATTATGCGGGGGAATCAAAACAAAGCGAGGCCATTTAATATTTTTGTGCTTTAAACTATTAAAAGTGGGTTTTTGTGTTTTTATAAAAACATAAAGTTTTTTAAAGGGGTAAGGAGGTTTTCAAAGGGGAAAAGGTATTTTAGCAAGGGAAAGGTGTTAGAAAGATGTTTTTGAGGTTTAGGAATGGAAAAGGTTTAGGATAAGTGGGAATGAAGAGGGAGAAGGGGATTTTTGCAAGGGTTAATTAATGAGTTTCTCTTCCTTGTTTCAAGTAATAAAATTTCCTTAAGTCTTCATCTTTAGTAGTTCTTAATCTTTGTCTCTCCTTCTTTTCTAGAGACTTAATAGTTCTCTTTTAAGGGATAAGCATAATGATGCTAACATTTTTCATTTCCTACCCTTTTATTCATGTTAACATTTTTCATTTCCTTTATTGGGTGCATTTGAGCTTGTTGGCCCTTTTATTTTATTGTGATAAGAAAACTAACTTATTTCTAACCTTATATCTTCAAATGGCTCAGATTAAAGTTATGAGCTCATTTTTATTCTCTACCTAACTACTGATCTCTAAGATTAAATTATTTGGTCAGATATTTTTTCACTAACTATCATAACATAAAATTTAAAGGCATGAATGATCAAGATTAGATTGCATGGTCATCATGAATTGTGGCATTTTGAACAAGCTGCACACAATTCTCTTTATGCTTTTCATATGAAATGTAGAGTATTTATATAGAAGTGGCATTTAAATGAGCAGTACTTTTCAATTTCTTTTGGTGGGGTTCATAATCTTCTTTCTTTTTGATCTTTTATTTTGCTCTCTTTTCTTTCTTTTGGTCCTTTGATTATTCTTTTAGGATACACCCTCTTTTCATTTTTTAATATGGAAAATATTTGCAGAAATGCAAAGGTATGTACAATATTACAAGACTTAACATAGCCAATTCAAAATTATGATTCCTATTATTATAGGACCATAACACACCATATGACCTGGTATACAGGAAACAAGTCCTTTTGTCGATAGAATTCTAGATCAAGACCTTCAGGACTGTAGTCCAGTTGGGGCTAGAACTCTCTAAAGCACAACAGTAGCATCTCCTACATCTGAATGAATTATATAAATTTCGAAGGGATTTTGTTCAACATAACATATTGATTCAACAACAGTGAAAAAATTAACATGACAAGTCCATCCTGAAGAAGAATTTCCAACCAGGTGATTGGGTACTCCTTAATCATTCCATATTTTAATATTTTAAAGGGAAATTCCATACACGCTATATGGAACCTTATGAGGTGGCAAAATTGTTCGAAAACGGAGCGGTGAAAATCAAAACTATTGAAGGACGTAATTCAGTATTCCTGGTGAATGGGCATAGATTGAAGGTATACTTTCAGCCCCTCACTAAAGGAAATTTTATGCAGTAAGTCCAATAGAAATATGAGAAGGAGATGGTAGGTAGTAACACCAACCTATTGAAAATATGATTATTTATTTTCCTAGAAAAAAATATAATAAAAATAAAAAATGACAAAAATAAAAAAATAAAAAATAAAAAATAAAACTTTTTCCTGTAATTACAAAAATTAGTTGAGTGACATGATTGCAGAAGGATCAACCTGAAAACCAAAATGCTGGTAGGAAGATAAAAATTTCAATAAAAAGGTAATGTTACTTGATTTTTAGATGTGTTGGTTGTATCCAAGAAGAACCAGGTTCGAGTAGGAACCGAGCCCTTACCTAATTTTTGGATAGCTGGCACGAAGATTTTTATTCAAACAATGCTCAATTCCCGCTGCATTTAATTTTTTTCGACATCAGTGCGGGTAGATTTTAAAGGTGAATTTTTCCATTCTTCTATTTCCCATTTCATAATTTCCTTCTACTTTTATTCTTCTAATCCTGCAATGAATTACCCTCCTTTTTCTTCCAAGAAAATTATCCCTATCCGATTTCGTATCTCCCTCTTTTTCCTCCTGATTTTTTTTCCCAAAATCCCTTTTTCGTTTATCCTTCTTGGTGGTTTCATTCCTATAATCCCTGCCATGATATTCCTTCCCATTCTATAAATTACCCTTTCCCACTTCATTTTTTCCCTCATGGATCGATTATAAGATTTGATGTCAATTCACAAGTCAGATCAGAAGGCATGCTTGACACCAAAGAATGGCGAATAAAAATTTCCTTGTATAATCAGGATTTTTTTTTCCAGCCAATGAATTGTACTCTATCAGAATTTATCTTTGTCTCTTTTTCTCTTCGATTTTACAGAGATCCCTGGTGTTGGAACGCATGTTTTGTGCAGGCACGTTTTAGTGCAGGCACATTGTGGTGCAGGTAGGTTCAGTGCAAGCACGATTAGTGTAGGCACACACCTGACAGTGAAAACATATGCAATATGCAATGCAGGAATACTTGGTGCAAAAATGTGCGTTGGACAGTCTATTTTTATTTTATAATATTTTTTGGAGATAGAATGACTGCCCCATCAATGGACCATGACATCTAATTATTTGAATTATGGTTAAGACTTTGCTTTGTCACTTACTAATGTAGGAATAAATCAATTTAAGTACAAGATATTTTAGGTCATGAAGTCTTATATTTATAATGAGTATTGAAGTACGCCTTATGTGAATTATGAAGAAAATGTGGGATAGTACGAATTCAACCGAAACCCAACACTTACCTCTTTTTGAAAATATTTTTCATCACTTATCAATGATGGCCTTACCTCATAATATGATCGTGCATGACCGCTACACCACATTATCACTAAAACATCTGTCTTTTCCAATCATCATCGTCTACCTATACTAGACCAATAGATGTGTGCATCATCCTTGAAGGAATAATGATGGAGCGTGATTGGACAGAAGAGGCCAATAAGGTGGTGGGCAGATGGCTCCATCATCATAAAACTCTTGACAGACCCTTTGAACTCCTTAGTGTGATATTTTTTTCGACAGAGAATCGGGGTGAATTCAAACAGAGATGGCACCCATGAGAAATGAGTCGTCATCTGTGAAGGAAATAGAGAAAACAGTTGAGTATCAGAAAAATATTTCACTATTGCAATAATCAGGATTTTTCCCATTTCTGCAAAAATTCAATGGATTCGATACAGTTGTGGCATTGGAATTTGCAAGGACATTTGAGGGAGTCCAAGCCAAGTTAGGTTCACTGGAATTTTAGGTCAAAGAAGAATCCATGGCTCAAGCTACATGCTTACTAACCAGAGGAGAACAATGGTTTAAGAAGGATAAAATTGAGAAGAAAAGGTGGTGCAGATTTGTGGTCGACCAGAAGCTAAAAGTCGATTGGAAGAAAGGGCATCTACGCAACTCCATACTAGGGAAATGGCAAGACCTTCTGAATATATTGCAAAATTTTCTTACCTGCGAGGGACATTATTCATTAAAATTCCTATACCATATCCATTTGTTGTTGCACTTTGAGTCAGGGAAACTCATCAATTTTCCTTATTTCCTGCTCAGAAGCTTGGAAACAAATGATGAAAGGTGTTCAGAAAGGGGAGGTGAGTCAGGTCGCATGAAAATTGTATCATCATGGGATTATCGCGATTCTAGTTAAGAAGGATCTGGAGGTCAAAGTAATAACCTGGAAGGCATTTTTGAAGGAATTCCAGGGACAAAGTATATCGAAATTGTTCGAGAAAAAGAATGCAGGCAAGAAAAGAATAACAAAATCTCGGACTTCGCACCGTACCAAAACAAAAAGAAATAAAAGGTCGGCGCAAGCAGAGGAGAAACCTGTCAAATAAAATCCTTCCTTGGTGAGAAGAATAACCAAGAACTTGGCTAAGAGAGGGACTGCCTCTTTGGGGGCAAGTCACAATTAGTCAAGCCCCCCAATTTTGTTGGACAAGTCACCACCGACTTCACCTGAAGATCATAATCTCTCAGTTCTTGCAAAGGAAATGGCTCATACTGTGGTTAATGAAGGTCATGAAAAGAAGGAGGAAAAAATACCCTTGTCGGCCTTCCTTTGTATGATAAAGAAAATGAAAGTGACACTGAATGCAAGAAGAGAACCGGCAGAGGGTCAGGAAGATGATGAGGCGCGACATATTGAAACCTTTGATAATTTTAAAGTACAGGGTACTGAAACCCCTGATGAGATAGATGTGCAGGGTATTGAAGCCCTTGGTGAGATGGACATGGAAGATACTGAGACCCTTCGTGATATTGAAGTTCTGGGTACTGAAACTCTGGATGATTTTGAAATACAGAAATTGGATGGCCAATATAACGTTGACCCTGGTGATGATGGTACATGTTTAGAGTCAATTGCAGAGAAGATGCTTGCATCAGATGAGTTGGAGACATATAACTCCACCCTCTATCTAAAAAATTTGATAGAAGAGCTCAAGAAGTGAGTTCATGACTTGGGAGCATTAAACCAAGCCATGAAGGAGCAAGATACAGTGCAGAAGCAAGGAAAAATGGAATTGGCAGAAGAAGTCAAAGAGAGAAAATGACAAGTCAAGATATGGATGTTTCAGGCCTCAAAGTGCTATAAACATCTTAAAAAGGTGACCCAGCAGCTTAAGAAGGCTTGAGGCAAAAGGATGAATACAGTGAAATCAGGGTTCAACATACAAGTTTAGGATTAAAGGCAGACTCCTTATTTTTGGATTTTTGCAGCAGGTAAAGGTTGTGTGAGGACACACAATAGCTTAGGGATGGGAGGATATTGGTAGGATAAAATGCTTCATTTTTAACCCCCTTCCTACATTTAAACCACAATCATAAACCTCTGTTTTATCCTCATAAAATTCCTTATTCCTGCATTATTCCAAGAATCATGTCTATCCCTGCCCTAGTTTTATATTTCATATTTAAGTTTTATTAAGTACTTAATTAATAATTTTAATAGATGTTATGCCTTTAATATTCTTGCAACTAATATTTTCCTTCCTAAATTATTTTGTAGGAAAATGTATTAATCATTGTATCAACATGGTCTAGTGGAGACATATTCCTGCACCGTTGGCAGCCGACCGCTCCTAAACTTCCACGACAGCTCGTTACCTAATGCGGGAATATTGTTCCAAATCGTCTTATTCAGTTGCAGTCATATTGAGTTGAATTCAGGTGGAGGATAGTCAGGGATATGATCGAAGATTAGGTCGCCGGCCAACAATTATATTAAATTTTTTTATAGCCATAGGCTTATTTTGTAATGCTAGTTCTTATTTTGTTTCAGCCGAAAGGCTAGAATTAGAATGATTGTATGTAATTTCGTTATGGCCATAGGCCGAAAGGGTTGTCTAAAATATATATTTTAGATAGGAATTAGGGAGTGATACACATGATACTATAACTCTGGAAAAATTATAATTTTGTGTTTTCACCCTCGTTTTGGGTTGGATCCATACTTATGATGTATTTTTACTGATTTGGAATTAATACAAGGAGCTACGCCATGTTGTTTACATTTTTTGTTTTAATCTATTGCTGATGTGTCTTTGAGTATTGAAGATTCAAGTTTCATAAAACAGGAAATGAGCTAGTTGGAGAGGGCCCAACCAACCCATATTGTTTTCCCTCTCGATTTCGTTCAGTTAAAGGTGTGTGTTGATTTTATTTGAATGCAAAGTGTGGATTGAGTTTATGATTTATTCCTTCATAATAATTCTTGTTTTATTTCATTGACATTGAAAGTGTGACGGATCCATGGTGTGAACATTAATTGATTCTGATTTACCTTCAGTCATTTTATTTTTATGAATCTTAGTTTACTTCTTCTTGGGATCATGCAAGCACGTTATTCCTGCACTAGTGCATTTATAATTCCTGCAACTTGGTTTTGTCGGTTCATTACAACAAATTTGTTTCATTCCTTTCCTTCATAAGAATTCGATATATTTCTGCAAGTGAATGTTCATTAGCAAATAGAAGTATTTTTAATACAAATAGTTAAAATCACAGGAATTAAAGATGCTTTGTTAACTATTCAGATTTGGATCATGGACCAAAGTGATAACTCAAAATTCAAAGTCTTTGAAAGTGTTTTGAACCTGAGCGACCGAATAGATCTCATCTTCCTAATTCCAGTGCCATTAACAGTTCTAAAAACCGACACCGTATGAAGAAGTTATCGCAATTTGAAAATTCCAATAAACTTCAATTTTTGGCTTTTGACCAACTTTGACTGGGTTTGGAAAATTAAAAAAAAAAAAAAATCTTGGGAATATTCCTAGAATATCCCTGCAATATTCCTCAAAATATTCCCTGGAATATTCATTTTGGGCGCATTGAATGCTGACAAGTGTCATGGTATGGTTTTATAGAAGGATGGTACGTTTTTGGCTCAGCCAATTAGAGGCTGCCACATGGTAGTTTCGGAGGCTGCCACATGGCCCAGGTATGGTGTGACAAAATTTTGATTGGACTCCACCGAAGTCGACCCCAAGACCTCTTACCTGCACATGCACACCTTTACCACTTGCTCTATGTTTTGTGACTTAACCATTATGGTCACGGGTTTATTATAAGGTTTTTGGATTGCGCATTTGGGGGGTTGGAGGGGGCTAGCCCCGAGGGCCAGCCCCCCCATATGTCTTTAGACCTAGAACTAGGTGCCAATACAACCCATTGACGGTCTATCATTTGAGGTCACATGACAAATGTTAATAAAAAGCGTAAAAAAAAATTTCGTGTGGGTTAAACCTCCCATCATCTCTGCGAATGCTAAAACCTGTTCACATGCAAACGGTTTTGTAGCCAGCAGTTATGGTCGGACCTCCAACTATAATACTCTGACGGTTACAGTGAAGACCTCATAGTGTGGTCATGTGATAAATCGTTCAAATTTAATGTTGGTGGTTTATATTGGTGGATAAATAGCAGCGTATCCAAAATTTAGGGCGGCTCGCCAGTTTATCTCCAGTTAAGTGAAGTTGCCCCAAAATTAGTGGAGCTGATTTAGAGGTCACTGGACAAAATTTGTTTAGGCTCTATCCTGAGCTAGATTGGTCCATTCTAAGAGTGTGATTAGTCAATTTCAACTATCTAAGACATTCCAGACTCATTGGTGAGGGTTGTAGTGCCATTAGAGGACTTTTGAGCATGTTTTTGCTTCAGAGAAGTTCTTGGGGCCACCAGGGCCACCATGGGCCAACAGAAGTTTGAGACACAGCCAATGAAGCTAGAAGCCTTTCTTAGTAATCCAATAGTCAATTTTGGATTTTTCATACAGTATGGAACTAATGGCGTGGTTTGAAAATCTAGTAGATGAATTTTTAAGGCCGATATGCTTCAGAGAATTTCCAGAGGCCACTAGGGCCACCAAGTGCCAGTAGGAGAATGAGGCCTATCCAGAGTAGCCAGTATCCATTCTTAGCAAACCAATAGTTATTTCTGACTCTAATGAGAATTATGAATCCAATGAAGGGATTTTCATAATATTTTTAATACTTTGAAATTGGATATCCTTCAAAGAAGTTTTTAGTGAACCTAGAGCCAGGGGGTGCCACCAGGTGTTGGAGGCGTAACCGGAGCAGCCGGAGGCCAATCTATGAAAGTGAATAGTCTATTATGACTATTTTTGGCATTCTAAATCCATTGAAGGAATTTTCATAGCCACTTGAAGAATTCTGAAGGTCGAAGAGCCACATGGAATTTTGGGTAGCCTAGGGCCATCAGTGGATGGAGGCCTAGATTGGGGAGCCAATGCTCATTTTGAGCAAATGAACAACCTATTTTGGATGTTTGATGTTTTTTAGAGATATCAGAAAAGGTTTTAGGGACAGAAACTGATTTCTAAGGGAGTTAATGCCACATAGAATCTCAAGGTAGCTTAAGAGTATGACTCAAGGAGACAAGTCCAAGGGACCTAAGGTTCATCTTCAAAGAAATTTAAGCCATTTCAGGGATATAAATGGTATTCTAAACCCATTAGTTCAGGTTAGATAACCATTGGAGTTGATTTTGTAACTTGTAAAATATTTTTTCCATCCTAATCCCAAAGAGCTAAGTCAGTTGACTTAGGCTCAAGGAGACGTAGCCCACGATATTCGAGTGAACTCATTTATTAAATGTGTTTTTATGTGTTGATGATTATTTGATGCATTATATGGTTGTTGCACATGCTTAATATCAGCAAAATAAATGTTCTTAAAGCACTTAAACAATTAAGAAAACATACATATGTTTCAAGTATTCATTTCCGCACAAGTCAAGAATAAGCTATATTTTTATTTGTTTAACTGAGTGGGAGGTTCTTGAAAATAATAAAAAGTTATCCAACCCATTTTCAGATCAAGTTGGTATCAGAGCACTAGTTTTCTTGCTTGACAAATAACTAGGTTGCTTGTTTGACTTGAAAGGTGTTTAACAGTGCAAAGAATTTGATTGTTTGCAAATTGATTGTTGCTTACAAGTTTGGTTTGCTAGAGGTGAAGGGAAATCTATTGTTAGCTAAGTCTAGAAGAGGAAAATAAGGAAGAAGGAATGAAGGAATTTTCCTTACCCAAAGGACCTCAAGGCAACCCTTGAAGCACAAGAGGGTTTGTTTGCAAAAGGCTGCTTGAAGAAGAGCTTGAATCTACAGCCATTTTGTTCAGAAGCTTTGTCAATTGCTTTTGAAATATTTGTGATTTTTTTATGAAGTTCTTTAGTTCGTTCACATAAAAATGAAAAATTATTTAGGTGAGGTTTCAAAATCCTCCTCCTTCACAAGATTCTTTGATGAAGACATGAAGCGATACTTCTACATCCTGAAGGATATGGTGAAAATTTTGTATGAAGATAGAAGAGAAAGCACTATACTTCATGAGCAATTGGTTGCTATGAAGCAAGAGAAAGAGTGACTTCTCCAAAGAATGCAGCTCCATCAATCCTAAGAGGTATTAACCATTAACATGCTTAAAGCAAAGGTAAATCACTCTAATTTTTCTTCAATTTCCTCTTCAGAAAGATGTGTAGGTTCATTTGAAAATCACACTAGAGATATAGAGTCCAAGTTGATGTTAAAAATGGGCTATGAAGGAAAGGGTTTAGGCAAACATGCACAAGGCATGATTGATCCTATTTTGGTTGAGGAGAGGCCAAAGAAATTTGGTCTAGGCTATGGTGAAAACTCTTCAGCCATGAAGGCAATTGAGACAACCTAAAAAGGAAATTTTGTTCCAAGTTCTAAATCACAAACATGTCAAGTTTGTTTTCAAGTTGATTGCCATTGTTCGAAGCCTGTGTTGCAGCAATATGTGTGTAGACATGTAGCTTATGGCAAGCATGAGAGTTTGGACATATATCAAGACATGAACACTGATGTTGGTCTTCAAAGAAAAGTTGTAACCTCTACTCGTTCATCTCCTCATAAAGGTAAAAAATATGGACATGAAAGACAACATTTGAGGTATAATTCTTCCCATAGTTAAGTTGATTATGTTTCTATAAAGCATGACAATTCTACATGCTTGAATGGAAGAAAGAGTTGTTGTGCATATTGTGGTATGTGTAACCATGAAGTTTCGATATGTTGGAAGAGGATGAAGGCATACATGAAACAGTTGAAGTGAAGACAACTTTCTCAAAAGGTGCAAAAGACTTGCACACATTGCTAGAGAAAGGGACATGTTATTTCCCAATGTTGGACTTTGCATCCAATTAATCATCCCAAGCATTTGAAGCAAGAGGATAAAAATACTGGAGAAAGTGGAACCAAAGATTCCATAATTGATGTGAGAACAGATGTTTCTCATGAAGAAGATTTTCAGTAGCAAAAGTCGCCATGGAAGTGACTTGGTAAGAAGTGGTTTGACTTCTTAACTCACTAAGACATACATTCATTTGTACATATGCAAATTTCAGCTATGTATGAATTTATATTGAAAACTTACATTTGTTTGAGCCACCTTGGATCGATGATCAAGGACATGATGTTTAGCTACCTTCTGTAAATTTCTCGCCAGAAATTTCTAAGTGAGTGAAAGGAAGAAAATTCTTGACAGGAGGGCAATAGCATCAAGAGGGGAAGTGTTGACTACCTTCGAGTTGTAGTTCAAAGGCACTAAGACATGCAAGGAAAAGTGTATGGAGGCTGGAAAAGTGAGGGTGTTGTACTCTCATCTACTGAAAAGATCAGGTAATCAGTATTTTGGGGTCCAAAAGATTCCTAATGGGTAGGTGTGATCAGATTTGGATCATGGACCTAAGTGATATCTAAAAATTAAAAGTGTTCATAAGTGTTCCAAACCTGAGTGACCAGATAGATCTCATATTCTTGCTTCTGGTACTATGAACGGTTCAAAAAACCGACACTATATGAAGAAGTTATCATGATTTGAAAATTTTAGTAGCTTGCAATTTTTGGCTTTTGACCAAGTTTGATTGGGTCTGGAAAATTTAAAAAAAGAATATTCTAGGGAATATTCCTGGAATATCCCTAAAATATTCCTTCTGGGTGAATTGAATGATGATAAGTGTCATGGTATGGTTTGCTGAAAGGACGGTATGTTTTTGGCTTGAGAAATTAGAGGCTGCCATGTGGCAGGCTCGAAGGCCACCACATGGCCTAGGTTTGGTGTGACAAAATTTTGGTCAGACTCCACCGAAGTCAATCCCAAGACCGCTTGCCTGAGCATGCATGCCTTTACCACTTGCTCTGCATGTTGTGACTTAACAATTATGGTCACGGGTTTATTATAAGGTTTGTGGATTGCACATTTGGGGGTCGGAGGGGGCCAACCCCCCCGCCCCCCCCATATGTCTTTAACCCCGGAACTAGGTACCAATACAACCAGCCGACAATCTATCATTTGAGTTCACACAAAAAAAGTTAACGAAAACTCCAAACATTTTTTCATGTGGGTTAAACCTCCCGCCGTCTCCGCAAATGCTAAAACCTGTTCACATGCAAATGGTTTTATAGCCAGCAGTTACAGTCAGACCTCTAACTGTAGTACCCCGACGGTTACGGTGAAGACCACAGAGTGCGGTCATGTGATAAACTGTTCAAATTTAATGTCGAGATTTTATATTGGTGGAGAAATAGCAATTCCCCCCAAATTTAGGGCAGCTGGCCAGTTTATCTTTAGTTAAGGGAAGTTGCTCCAAAATTAGTGGAGCTGATTTAGGGGTCACTGGACAAAATTTGTTTAGGCTCTATCCTGAGCTAGATTGGTCCATTATGAGAGTGTGATTAGTCAATTTCAACTATCTCAGACATTCCAGACTCATTGCTGAGGGTTGCAGAGCCATCAGAGGACTTTTGAGCAGGTTTTGGCTTCAGATAAGTTCTAGGGGCCAACAGGGCCACCATGGGCCAGCAGTAGTTTGAGGCCTAGCCAATGTAGCTAGAGGCCTTTGTTTGTAATCCAATAGCAAATTTTGGATGTTTAAGAAATTAAGGAACTAATGGTGTGGTTTTCAGAGCCTGTAGAGGAATTTTGAAGGCAGATATGCTTCATAGAAGTTCCAGGGGCCATCAGGGCCACCAAGTGCCAACAGGAGAATGAGGCCTATCCAAAGTAGCCAGTATCCATTCTCAGAAAACCAATAGTCATTTCTGACTGTAATGAGAATTATGAATCCAATGAAGGGATTTTCAGAATATTTTGAAGAATTATTAAAGTCAATATGCTTCAGATAAGTTTTCAGTGAACCTAGAGCCAGGGGGTGCCACTAGGTGTTGGAGGCATAATCGGAGTAGCCAAAGGCAAATTTATGCAAGTGAATAGTCTATTCTAACTATTTTTTACAATTTGAATCCATTGAAGGGATTTTTAGAGCCATTTGAATACTTATAAAGGTCAAAGATCCACATGCAAGTTTTGGGCACCCCGAGACCATTAGTGGATGGAGGCCTAAATTAGGGATCCAGTGCTCATTTTGAGCAAATGAACAGCCTATTTTGGATGTATGATGTATGATGGAGACAGTAGAAAATTTTTCAGGGATAGAAAAGGATTTCTGAGGGAGTTAGTGCCACAGAGAAGCTCAGGGTAGCTCAAGAGCACAACTCAAGGAGACAAGTCCAAGGGACCCGGGGTTAATATTCAGATAGATTTAAGCCATTCCAGGGATAGAAATGGTATTATAAACCCATTGGTTCATTTCAGATAACCATTGGAGTTGAGTTTGTAACTTGTAAAATAAATTTTCCATCCTAATCCCAAAGAGCCAAGTCAGTTGACATAGGCTCAAGGAGACGTAGCCCACGATATTCGGGTGAAATCCTTTATTAAATATGTTTTTATGTGTTGATGCGTATTTTTTTGATTATATGGTTGTTTCACATGCTTAATATCGGTAAAAATAAATTTCCATAAAGCACTTAAACAATTAAGAAAACATACACCTGTTTCAAGTATTCATTTCCGCACAAGTTAAGAATAAGCTAGATCTTTATTTGTTTAACTGAGTGGGAGGTTCTTGAAAAAAATAACAAGTTATCCAACCCATTTTCAGATCATTAACTGATGAACGAACGTTGTTACAACACATCGATCTATTCCCTTTAAGGTTTATTTGAACTGAGGACTGCTTCCCCAGTGGACTCGCCAATATGTTATCTGTCTAAAATTTCCCTAGGGTTGTTATGTTTGCTAAAAGAAATATCAGAGGTAGCTATCAACCACTTTTAGATATTAGGATCTAGCCTTCCTAATGCTCAGAGAGGGCTCTCTCTTAATGATTTAAATTTGTTTTTTTAATTGATTTTAGTCTAGTTATGTATGAATGATTTGGTTTGATTTTGGATTGTTGGTGGAAATACTGATTTAGATGGATAGGTGTCTTTCTACTTTCCATTGGGCTATGGATTAAATATATCAAGAAAACAGAATAGAATCAAGTTCTAAAGTAAGTGTTACAAGGCATGGTAGTTGAGCGAAATCAGATATTAAAGGTTTAATGGTGAAGTGGTTTTCAGTCAGGATCAAGGAGCCGTTAAGGATTCCTTAAACTAGATAATGAAAGAAAGTGAAGGAGGTCATTTAGGATCATAGATAAATTAAGGATTCTCTAAACCAAACATCAAAAGAAAACATAAAAATGAATAATAGTTCAAAACAAAGTGTATTTAAAAATATTCTGCAATAAAATTCCTGTTATAACATTTAAATTTAGAAAACATGCAAGTTTATGGAATACTTAATAAAAGAACATGAAAAATTGAAATATACTTCATTGAAGTAGATCAACACGTGAATCCTATAAAGAAATGCCTTTATTACTTTTCATGTCTGTCAACTTGGAAATGGTACAATAAACCATCAGGTAGTAGATCAATTAAACTATAAAAATATTCAGGAATCCACACTCAGTGCTTCGAATTGATGAAGTATTTATACAAAACGTAATACAAAATATCTTATAAACTGATTTAGGATTTATTTAAGGAAAATAAAATATCTTCATGCAAGAAGATAGAGATACCTATTAACTAACTACAAGCTATCCCTATTTTATTTTTTTTGTTGTTTGTTGTTTGTTTCTCTTATGCTGGTTGTCTTTCACACTGTCTTTCTCACTGGTTGTATCTCTCACGTTGTCTTCTTCATCCGTCTTTCATTTTTTTACTTTTAACTCTATCTTTTATCTGACTGCTCTATAAACTCTTTAACTTGTGTGTTCTTTCACCTGGCTACTCTTTTACCTGTCAGAGTAAATCGCATGATTTTTCCTAGGTTTCTTCATCTGGAAGTTTTATTTTTACCATCCTCCTGTAAATCTCATCTGCCTTAGTATACTTTGAAAATGTAGGATTGTTTACAAAAATATGATTTACCACATGCTGGAGGTAAAAGAGATTTTCAAATATTTGAAAGAGTACTTTGCCTGTAGGAATTCCTTTCAATGAGAAATTATTGGAATTTTCTTTAGCTACTTCCCTGATATTTTTATCATAATATTCATGCCTCATTAGTCTATCATTGATTATTAATGGATTAGGAAGACCTTTTTGTCTTAAAAAATCAAATTTCTTCATGAATCTATTTACTGCAAGCTCCATAGTTTGACGCTTATCCTCAAGCTGTGTCATTAGATTTCTCTTGGAAATCACTTTCTTCACCTCTAATATGGTTTTTGTTCTATCATTTATCCCAAGTTCTTCTAATTCATGTTTTTTTTGGAATTAAGGAATTTGATTATCTTAGTGGCTTCCTCTGGTTTCCTTCCAAGCTCTACTTTGACCTTTTGAATTGCATTACTAGCTTCCTTTATCAAATCATTCTACTCAAATATAACTTGGATAGAAGGCCAAATATCATTAACAGAGTTAATGATATTGGCCCACAATTTTTTCTTTGCTTGGGATAAAGGCTCTGTTAATGTCAATTCCTTTTCTAATTTTTGGATCCTGTCATTCAATATGTTGGATTTTTGTGTTTTAGCTTTATGCATTACTTGAGCCAATTTATTTTCATCTTCTAGATTTTTCAATTTTTCTTTGAGCCTATTGATATCAGTAGTTTGAATTTACATGTCCTGCATTTCCTTAATCAACTTACTTGCCTCATCTGTGGGATGGGATAATGCTATTGCTGGTGTAGTAGCTAGTGTAGTTGCTGGAACTTCTATTGTCACTGGAACTGTTGTTGTAGCTGGTACTATTGTGGATAATGGAGCTGATGTAGAAGCTATAGGAATGGCAGTAATAGGAACTACTTCCATGTTAGCTTGCTTTTCCTGCACTAATTTGTCCATTTCATTTTCCATCTCTTTCATTTGAGCTGTTAACTGAATGATGAGATTCATCATTTCATCCTTCTGATTTTCATTTTCTAAAACTTCTGTAGTTTGTGGATGTTATGTTGTTGGTAACTTAAGTTGTTTATTCAATGCAACTATGTTTGCATTATTCTTCTTGATAAGCTCTTCTACTACTTTGATGTCCTTTGGATTATATCCTACTTCCATTACCAAATCTTCAAGTGACTTCATCCTATTATCCTTTGCTTGTGAAGAAGCTTTATCTAGTTTTAACTGTGTCCTTATATTTTATAGAGAATTCTATAATTTTTGTACACTTAAAGCTTTGTGTGTCATGGTGGAATAGATCATTTCTCCAGCTTGTTTATGAAACTTAATCTGATCTATTGGATGTACATCTTTAGAAATAACTTCAAAGGTTGTTTTTCTGTAATCTGCTGATGAGTTTGGAGCCTGCACTGTTGGTTGTAAAAATTTCATTTGCGTATTTCTAGTTTTGTAATCAAAAGTTGAAAGAAATATTTTTTGGTCACTGGGAGGTTTCTTCCAGTACTGGGCATAAGTTACAACTTTCAATGCTTCATTCTTGATTTTTATTTCTTTTTATTTTTCCATTATATCTTTCTCTTTCTCCACTATTTTGCTAGATGATGAAACCTCTGCACTATGTTGTTTCTGAATGATTTGTGCACTGGAGGTTGATGGTGGGTGTGTTTCTTTTGAAATTGTTGGAGGTGCATCATCTTTGACAACTATATTTGTATCAATGGCTTCAACTGTATCAACTATTTCTTCATGTTCTATCACTGGATTCATTTTTTCCTTCTTCCTATACATAAGTTTGAACATAGTATTAGAAGTGGTTTATGAAGAATAAGAGCCTTCCTCTCTTGCCCTCTTTGAATTTCTATCCTCTCGGGATGGAGTAAGCAGGATGGAACTAGTATCATCCTGCATCTCCACCTCTTGTAAGGTATTTTCCAACTACTCTGACTGGTTGGAATACTTTTCAACCTCAGACTTTGACTCATGAATAAAAGGGTTCAATTTGAATTTGACTCTTAACTTACTTATGACTCCCAAGGGGTCATATTGCCATTTGAAACTACTACCGAACTTAAAATATTGTAACCACTTATCTACTTTCTTACCAGCATTCCTACTATTGCAAATAACAGGACCTAGCTAGTTCTTAATCTTGAATTGAATCTTTTTCTTAGCTGAAAGGAAGTTGACTTCATCTGAGTTCAGGATTTTCTTGATGTATTCCAAAGAAAATAACCTCATTGGCAGGTATTTGGAAAGTTTGTATGGAGTTAGCTGGATTCCATACACTCTAATTTCTGTATGATTCTAGTATAAATACCAGTATCCTGTTTTACTTTGATCTAACAACTACAACACTTTCTTTATCTCTTCACTGATTCTAGGTTGAATGCTACTGCTTATCATATTAAAAATTGGATAAACAAAAGAATCAATGAAGTCTTTATAGCTGAATTCAGTGGAATCATTTTTTATCAAGGATGTCCAAAAGACCACAGATTGGGGATTACCCTTTGTGTCCAGTTTTTGGAGGCTAACTGCAAACCTTTCTGATTGGAAATATAGGAACAAATGAAACAAAATTCAGGAGTATTTGAATACTCCTTCTTGTGGTAGCTTGACTAGCTGATCATGGATTGCATCTGATAGGTATTGGGAAAAATTGAAGGTTGAAGTTGGAGGCTGACCTGGGAAAAATATGGATAGGAAGCCAAGGATAGATGCATCTACATGTTCATCAGTGAAATACCCTAAAATACTTTACAACATTGTAAAAATATGTCTAGTTCTCTCTAAAAATATTGAATTTGAATATGGAGGATTACTTTTAGGGGTTTCTACTGATGGAGGAAAGAAAGTCTAGAATATTTTGAATCTTTGGGAAAGTCCAACTTCAAGTAGATTCCAGTAAGGATTTCAATAGATAATGGCACTTCATCAGGTTTTGGTTGAATCTGTAGCATCTGATTTATGGATTGAGAAGTAATAGTGAATAGGATCTCTTGATTTGGGGTAACTAAAGCTCTTTCATTGGAAAAATAGTTGATCTGGTAGAGTCTAATGAGTTCTGGGAATTGAAAGTTCTGTGGGAATATGTATTTGGGTAGGTTTGAATCCCACAGATCGATATCATCTGCTTGGTCAATGAATTTGTCATGGCTCCAACAGTGGAGTTCTAAAAGGTTGAAATCAGTCACTGTGTCACTAATTTTGAAGTATTTATCTGCTAGAGGAGTGTGGTCAACATATACTACAGGTGGTTGCAAAGTATTTACAGATATAATGCTATGGGAGGCCATTAATTTGTTCGATTATTAACTTCTGTGTTTTAATTTGATAAAAGAGGCACTCAGGATTACCTGGAATGATGGAATTTGGTTGTGAAAAAGTCTAGGCTATAGCAGGGTTCAATTCCAGTCGATAAAGGCTTCTTTGGCTTCTCTTTCGCAAATAACAAATATAGTGGGAAAATGGTTTCGGGCGGGTTTTATTACTTTGAACTTTGTTTTATGTGATAAAACATCAGTTGTTTTATCACATAGCAGAGAACAGGATTAGTGGATTATTGCACCGTGAAGAATGGTTTGGCGGTTTTGGGACTGGGGGTTGCGATAGAATATTGGAGTGCCACTTGGCAAGGGGACGGGGGTTTGAAATCACCCATTTTGCACCCCCCCCCATTGGTTTTAAACATCGAACAGTGGGGAGTGTGAAAGGGTTCGGAAATGGTTAGATTTGGATGGCGCCAATCGAACGGTTGATGGGAGTTGCGAGATTAGTTGAGAATTTTGAGAGGCGGGGTCGGGAAAAAATATATGCGAAGGGTTTAATATAAAGTCGGTTTAGAATGGGGGTAATATATTTAAACAAGGGAATTAATATAATATGGGGGTTAAATGAGTATAAATGGATCGGGATATATATATGAGTGGTAGGGGGGTTAATATGATATCGGGGAGGGGTTTAAATGAAGCGGGACCCAATATATATTAAGCGCTGCAAACTTTGGATAAGTGGGTTTTTCATGTTTTTTTTTTTTTTATGAGAATGCAAAGTTAGTAAAGGGGGTCGGGGTTTTAGTGATGGAAATGGGTTTTTAACTAGGGAAAGGGTTTTTAGGAAGGGAAAAGATTTTTTAGGAACAGAAAAGGGTTAGAATAAGGGGAAAGGGATATTATCAAAGGGAAATTGATTTTTAGGAGGGGAAAATAGGTTAGGATATGGGGAAAGGGATTTTATCAAAGGAAATGGATTTTTACAAGGGGAAATGACTTCCAAGAGTGAAAATAGGGTTTTTAGCAAGGTGGAATGGTTAGAAAAATATTAGTAATAAGAGATAAACCAATTGATGTCTTCCATAACTTGTGAAAGTAATATACCTACCCTTTATTTACCCTAACATTTTTTATCTCCTTTATTGGGTGCATTTGAGCTTGCTGACCCTTTTGTTTTCTTTTGATAAGAAAGCTAATCTATTTCTAACCTTATAACTTCCAATGGCTCAGATTAAACTTATGAGCTCATTTTTATTCTCTACCTAACTACCGATCTACCAAGATTAAATGGTTTGGACAGATGTTTATTCACTAAAAATCATGACATTAAATTTAAAGGCATGAATGAATTAAGATTAAACTATATGATCATCATGAATTGTGGCTTTTTGGACAAGATGCACACAATTTTATTTGCAAAAGTAAAGTAAACTAAGAGTAGTGGCATTTGAATGTGCAACACTTTCAGGAACTATTTTTGTTTCTTTTTGTGGGGTTCATATTTTATATTCTTTTTTTTTTATCATTTTTCTTTTCTTTTGGTCCTCTGATTTTTTCTTTTAGGACATAACCTCTTTTTATTTTTTAATATGGGAAAACATTTTTCAGAAATCAAAGGTATGCACAATATTACAAGACTTAACATAATCAATTCAAAATTATGATCCATATTATTATAGGACCCTAATACCCTAATAGTGGCTCCACTTGGGGATGGAATCTCCTTATGAGATGTCAAGAACTTTCTGATCAATGGTCTTGGAACTTTGACTTTTCTTGGCTTGGAACTTCTTTATATGATCTCCTTTATTCAAACATATGATGTTTATATCTTTTAAAGCTTAGGGTATTCTCTTCGGGCTTCAACTTTAGAATATAACCATCCAATACAATCTAAAATTTGATATGGTATTTACAGTGAACAAAGTAAAACGAATAAACTATTGGTTAATCTGGTGAAAAATAGTGCTTCAACATTCTACCATTGACTGGTCCACCTAGTAGATCTGTTCCATCTAAATCTTTCAAGAAAAATGCATTATTGCCTCTGTAACCATAAATGATGTATGGACCCTTCTATATAAAGTCAAATTTTCCATGTTTTCCCTTTTCTTCTCTTCTGGAATCCCATTTGAGTACTTTATCACCTATTAAAAAACCATCTTCTTTACTTTTCTTATGAAATATTTTTTTGATTTTGTCTTGAATCACTTGTGATTTGATATAAACTTCTTCTTTGGTTTGCTGCAAATGAATTGTTTGATTTATCATTCTTTGGATGTCATTTGGTTCTACTTGCAGCTCTTGAATCATTTTCATCACTGGAACTCCAAATGAGGATGGAAAAACAACATCCATCCCATATACCAATTGATAGGGAGATGTACCAATAGATTTCTTGGTAGTTAGTATGTATGCCCATAAGGAATTAACCATCCTTTTATTCCAGGATTTTTTGTTATCTTCTAATAACTTCTTGATAATGTTGACCAAGATTTTGTTTGATGATTCTCCTAGTCCATTACCTTGAGGGTAATAGGTAGTGGAATGGCCAAGTTTGATATGGTATTTGTTACAAAAATATATCATTTTCTTGGATTTGAAGGCAGTGGCATTATCAGTAATGAGTTTTTGTGGGCATCCAAATCTAGAAAGGATGTTGTTTTCAAGAAATGAGATAATGAAAAATTATGTGGCTTGTCTTGAAGGGATGGCTTCTATCCACTTGGTAAAGTAATTAGTAGTTGTCAATA
Source organism: Pinus albicaulis (assembly GCA_034641835.2). Classification (NCBI taxonomy): domain Eukaryota; kingdom Viridiplantae; phylum Streptophyta; class Pinopsida; order Pinales; family Pinaceae; genus Pinus; species Pinus albicaulis. The sequence goes on along the minus strand of CM076579.1, from coordinate 581,782,547 downwards.
TCCATTTATGCTAGGCTGAGGAGGGTGGGTGAATTTCACCAATGAAGTCTAAACCCCATTGTTGAATGGAATTTCTATAGAGATAGGTTTGAGGGATAATGGTAATATTTTCTTCTTCCCTTCAAATATCTTACATTTGTGACAGGAGTTCACATACTTTCTGACATCTGCAAAAAGAGTGGGCCAGTAAAAAACTACCCTCAAAATTTTATTAGGAGTCATTTTCTAGTAGAGGTGTCCTCCACAATCTCCTGCATGAAATTCCTGCATTACTTTGTCAGCTTCATTTTTAAATAAAAAATTCAATAAGATGCTACCATGATATTTCCAAAATAAAGCATTATCTAAGATACAATATTTCATTGCTTTCATTTTCAAAAATCTACTTTTAGTTCTAGATAAACCAGGAGGAGCTTGTTGATTGAGTAAAACAAATATAAGGTCTGCATACTAAGGTGAATCTATAAAATCTTCACTGATTTGTGGAGTCGCCATCTCTTCTTGATCATCTAGGGAAGCAATGAAATTTATATCTAAGGCCTGACAGTTCGATTCAGCCATGAGTTTGGATAAACCTTAGCCTTTGATCAATTTTGTAGGCTTAATCTCAATGTCATATTCCAATATTGTGGCAATCCATTTGCCTCTTTTTTCTGTTAGGCCCATTCTGAGTTAGAATGTCCTTTACAACTGAATTTGGAACATATGCAATTATGTGAGAGTATAAAATATACACTCTGAAATATTTTATAGCTTTTACTAAAGCAAGTTCTTGTTTTTCCATAATATTGTACTTTAGTGTTGCATCTCTTAAGGTTTTACTGAAAAAAAAATGTGTTGTTCAAGACCTTCATAATTATTTTGCAACAAGACTGATGCAATGGTGTGTTCTGAAGAAAATAAAAAAATTATGAAATCTTTGCTAAAGTTAGGACTTATGAGAACATGTGTTTTAGTAAGTGCTTCTTTGACTGCTTCAAAAGACTATTTAGCCTCTACTATCCACTTAAGTGTTCAATCTTTCTTTAACATGTTGTTTAAGTTCCTAATTATTTCTACTAAGTTGGGGATGAATCTTCTAAGAAAATTTATTTTGCCTAGAAATTCTTGTAATTCTCTAATGTTTAAAATTGCTTCTATTCTAACTAGATCAATTCTAATGCCCTCTTTCGAAATGATGTGTCCCGGGAGTTTACCTTCTTCTAATCCAAAAAGTGTATTTTTAGGATTCAAGGAAATGCCAAATTTTCTACATTTAATGAAAACTCTTCTCAAATGATCTAGTTGTTCATTATCTGTTTTGGAAAATATTGTGATATCATGTAGATAAATCACTAAAAAATCATGGATTTCCTTTGCAAAATCTATATCCATAGCTCTTTGGAATGTAGCTCCAACATTCATCAGTCCAAAGGGAATTTCCAAATACATGAAAGTTCCCCAAGGAGTGGTAAATGCAATATTTGCTTGATCTTCAGGTTGGACTAGGATTTGGCTGTATCCAGAAGATCCATCAAGTAATGACATTCTGGATGACCCTAATACCCTTGGTAAAATGTGGTCCATATTGGGGAGGGGATAGTTATCCTTTAATGAGACTTTGTCTAAGTTTTTGAAATCAACACAGAGTATGATTTCTCCTGTTTTCTTTCTAGTGGGGACTAAATTACAGACCCAATCAGGATATCTTATGGGTTCTAGGATTTGTACCTCATACATCCTTTTAACTTCTTTTTCTATCAATTTCATAAGATTAGGTTTAATTCTCCTAAGATTTTGTTTAAAGGGCTTCTGATTTTCTTTGATTGGTATTTTATGTTGAATAATGTTAGTGTCATAAGACTTGAGATCTTCATAACTCCAGGCAAAGACATATTGAAATTATTTAAACAAACTAATGTACTTCAACTTTTTAGTTGGAGGTAAGGCTTTGGATAACTTGATAACTTTAGGATTTTTTTATGTTCCTATGTTACATTCTTCTATATCTAACATTAAGGGCTCCATTTTGGGTTTTCTAGAAACATCATTGGAATAAAAAATATCTTCTAATGGGGCTAATCCCTTAGGAAAAATTTTGTCCTTAAGGTTTAAAATTTTAGATTCATCATTGGCTAATTCCTCTATTTCTACTGTTTCTAATTTTTCTATTTCTACTTTAGTGAATTTAGTTGGTTCTATTTTATCTACATCACTTATATCTATATTTCTATTTATGGTATAATCTAATGTGCAGTTGGTATATATATTATAGTTTTGAAACTCTCCCTCAGAATTCATGAAATTATAGATTTGTGAGCCTTGTGAAAAGATCTGCTAATACTTCAAATTATCAGGTATGATTGGCCTATGTCTTACCTCAGCAGTGTACTAATGATTTGGCTGAAAAGGTAATCTGCATGTGTTGGAAAGAGTAGCCAAACTATGCGCCTGCATATTTTGCTTTCATGGAATAACAGTAAAGTCAATTTCAAGAATTTTTTTTATCAAGTCTAGTATGGTTTCTCGGTATTGGCTAAGTCTAGGATTATTTACAAGATACTCTCCCTTGATTTGTTTTATGATAAGTTCTGAGTCTCCCATGAGAGAAACTCTCTTGGCTCTAAGTTTTCTTACAATTTGTAGTCCTAACACTATTTCTTCCTATTCTACCATGTTATTAGTGCATTTTAAATTTAACCTGAAAGCATGTATTTATGAAGGATCATTCTCTAAATTGTAAATCCATACTCCAACTCCTGCTCCTAATCTGTTTACAGAACCATCGAAATCTAAATGCCACATAGACTCAGTAGTTATATTGTCACTATCAATTTATTTTTGTTTATGTTCTATACCTGTGATTTTGTCTTTGCCAGTGTCTGAATTACATAAGATAAAAGAGTCCATATTAGAATGCAGGGAATAGATAGGATAATTTTGTGGTTTTTTTGCACTACTGACCATGTATTTCATCAAAGTTTATCTATAAAGATTTATTTTCTGACAAAATACAGAAATGGTAGAATATGACATATCTAATTGCAGTGATCCTTGTAATTTTTCTCCCCATGAGCGAGATAATAACATTCATATTTTCGAGAGATATCAACAACTACAATATCCATAACAATAGTCTCTGCTGGGAACTGGACTAGAGTTACACACAGGTCTTTTATCAGGCCAGGGAATTTAACTTGACTAGAATCAAAGGAGAAAAGGTCTTTGTATGGTCTAGTGATGTCTAAATTCAGTTCTTCCATTCCTGCCTTAGGCATTAAGTTATGAGATGCTCCAGAATCCAACATTGCATTGTGTAATATTTATCATGAATGTTCAAGCTAATGTAGAATGGAGGCACACCTCCTTGTTGATTTTTACCATTAACTTCAGGACAAAATAATAACTCAGGTTGATCATCATTGAGGTTAACAGAATCTTCTCCTTCACCTATGTTTAGTGTTTCAGTGATTTGGGCTTTGTATGAATCATTTTTCACCAGCTCTTTAAAGGAACTGGTATTTTAAATTTGGCTATCTCAATTTGAATATTGAATGGTACTTTATTTTTGCCTAACTGAATGATTTCATCTTTACCAATTGTAGTTTGTAGGTTTTTGTCTTTTTTACCAATAGTTGGTATTTCAGTTTTTGTTTCCACTATTTTAATTTCAATTTTCTTTTTTGGAACAGTTTGAGTAGCTTTTGAAATTTTTGCGGCAGTTAATGTTTGAGTAGCAGTAGATGTGATGTCTACAATCTTTGGGCATGATGTATTGTGGGTTTCTCTAGGGAGAATTTGTACAGTTTTGGTCACAGGAGCTTCTATTGTTTTCTTAGTTTGGGTTTGGGTTGTTTTCTTAGTAGGAGCTTCTGTGTTCTTCTTTCTTCTAAGGCTATATTGTTTATGAACTTCATAGATAGCCAATTCATAGCCTTGTTTATAATCAAATGAATCTCCATATTCTAACTGTAATTGTTGTAAAATGTACGATTCGTGTTCTTATTGGGTAAGAAAAATAGTATTTTCATCATTTATTCCCATCAAGTTTATCTAGGTGTCATGGTCTTCATCATTTTGTTGAGAAATCTCAGCATAGTTTTCCTGGAAAGGTGGTCTAATCTGTTGAGCAGGTACTACTTCTCTTGATTTACTAGTATTAGGATTTTTCCTAAAGTTGGGGTTTCTAATTTGGGGACCTTGTTGATTTTCCCACTGAGGTTTTCTTTCCATGTTTTATAATCTATCCATTAGTCTTTCCATACTTTTAGCTAAGCTATCTATCTTAGTGTCTGAAGTGGATGGTTCTTCCTTAATAGTCACTCTTCTTTCATTCCTCATCCTATCTCTTTTAGCTAACAATTTAGCTTCTAAACTAACTGCATCACTTTGAATCTGTTCTAAAGTTGCAATATTTCTTTCTCTCAATTGATATGACATGCCATCATCAAAAACATCAAGAAATTTGATTAGGGCCAAGTCTGGTGGGGGTCTGATGTTCATTTAAATTGCATTATAAATGTAATTAAACCTAGTACAGTAATCCTGAATAGATTCATTAGTAGATCTCCTAATGTTTTCATATTCAGACAATACTTGTAAAGGGTTTTTCTTTCTTTCCCATATATTAATGAATAATTGATGAAAAGCAGCTAAATCAACAATATGGTTAGCAGGTAAATATTTAAACCATTTGTTAGCATCTCCTGCTGATGTTTGGGCAAACAATCTCATTTGTACATCAGGCTCATCAATTTCATGTAATTCAAATTAATTAGTCATTTTATTTACACGTTGAGCAGTATATTGACCAATACCATCAAATTGAAAAATTTTACTCTGGTAATCCTGTGGCATGGCATGTAAAGGGCCCTGTAAGACTAAAGGGGCATATATGGCTGCCATGGCTAAGGTTCTAGCTTGACTGGGAGGTAAAGTAGTGGTGTCTGGAGATGAACTTGAAGTTCTTGGAGATGAGCTTGAAGGGCTAGAAGACGTACTTGGAACACTAGAAGATGTACTTGGAACACTTAAAGATGAGAATGAAACTTTAGGTTGAAGAGGAAGCTTGGGGATGAATGGTTCTATGGAATTAACTGTGGTGAATATTATAAATGAGGTGGTTCTAAATAAAGTTGGATTTATAGTCTTTGAAGGAATGGTAGAACGCTTAGGGGTAGGAGCAGTTAGGGCAGCTAATTCAACAGACTATTGAAAATAGGCTTCGTCTATATCCTTAATCAAAGTTGAGGTCAAAATATCAAGTTTATCAAAAGTCTCTAGAACATGTTGATCTAATTCAAGTTGTATAGTTTCCTTCTTTTCTTCAATAAATTGAATAAAATTAGTGTCTATTACAATATCACAGATTAAATTTTCAGATTTGGTTCTAAATATACAATACTCAAATGATAAAACAAATTGAATATCCTGTATGCTTGATAACTCTTTATGAAGTGAATTTTCTTTGATTAATTGACTACTACTTCCTAGACTTTCTAATTTTTATGTTTTCTTAAAATTGTCAGGATCATCAACAGTTATAGCAGGTTGTGGATCAGAATGAGCCCTGGTATAGTATGTTATTTTAGAAGCCAGAATTTTAACTTTTAATGATCAATTTTTAACAACCCTAAAACAACCTTAAGGTGAAAAGATGAGGAAAAGTGTTTCCTTTAAGGTTTATTTGAACTGAGGACCGATTTTCCTAGTGGAGTCGCCAATATGTTATCTCTCTGAAATTTCCCTAGGGTTGTTATGTTGTGTTAAAACAAATATCAGAGCTAACTATCAACAACTTTTTGAGATTAGGATCTAGCCTTCCTAATGCTCAGACAGGGCTTTCTCTTAATGACTTAACTTTGTCGTTTTAATTAATTTTAGGCTAGTTATGTATGAATGATTTGGTTTGATTTTGATTTGTTGGTGGAATTACTGATTTAGATGTATAGGTGTATTTATACTTTCCATTGGGCTATGGAGTAAATATATCAATAAAAAAAAATAGAATCAAGTTCTAAAGGAAGTGTTACAGGGCATGGTAACTAAGCAAAATCAGACCTTAAAGGATGAATGGTGAAGTGGTTTTCAATCAGGATCAAGGAGAATTTAAGGATTCTTTAAACCATATAATGAAAGAAAGTGAAGGAGGTCAATCGGGATCAGAGAGAAATCAAGTATTCTATAAACTAGACATCTAAAGAAAACATAAAAATGAATAACAGTTCATAACAGAGTGTATTTAAACAAATTCTGCAATAAAATTCCTGTTATAACATTTAAATTTAGAAAACATGCAAGTGTATGGAATACTTAAGAAAATAACATGAACAATTGAAATATACTTCACTGAAGTATCTCAACACAGGAATCCTGCAAAAAAATGCCTTTATTACTTGTCCTGTTTGTCAACTTGGAAATGGTACAATAAACCCTCAGGTAGTAGATCAATTCAACTATAGAAATATTCATGAATCCGCACTCAATACTTCAAATTAGTGAAGTATTTATACAAAACTTAATACAAAATATCTTATCAACTGATTTAGGAATTATTTAAGGAAAATAAAATATCTTCATGCAAGAAGATAGAGACACCTATTAACTAACTGCAAGTTGTCCCTGTTTTATTTGTTTTGTTGTTTGTTATTTGTTTCTCTTATGTTGGTTGTCTTTCACGCTGTCTTTCTCATTGGTTGTATCTTTCACGTTGTATTCTTCATCTATATTTAATTTGTTTACTTTTAACTCTATATTTTATCTGAGTGCTCTGTAGACTCTTTAACCTGTGCGTACTTTCACCTAGTTGCTCTTTTACCTGTCAAAGTAAATCATGCCATTTTTCCTAGGTTTCTTCATATCGAAGCTTGATTTTTACCATCCTAATGCAGCCTAAGCTACATTTACCCACATTTTAAGCATATAAAAATGCATGTCTCATTCTTCCCAGGAAATTCCTTATTCCATATTTAGTGAAACCTCTCTAAATTGATTATTTCCATAGAATATTTAAACGGAAGTTATATCACTTTACATAATACTTTTTTTAGTTCATTATCCACTCTTTTCATTTATAAAAAAAACCAACCATTATCCATAATGAAATTTAGCCTTTCTTGAATGCTATATTTCTATTATAATCTTATATAACAGAAATATACTCATAAATCACTGAAATATACTTACACTTCACCAATCCTATTATTTTTCACAAATGCCAATGCTGATTTAAAGCTTCCGTCTTTACCGTTGATTCAACCTACTTTGAATCCAATGGATATCACATTCCAACTCAAATGATGTTTAATGATTCAAATTTGTACGATATATGTGGTTTTCTAGTGCCATGTGTTGCTCCCGGAGGCAAATCGCATGGTCTCATACAATACCACTTACCTCTTCCTAGTTGTCCAACATACCATTACCGCCTTTTGAAGACCACTTCCCCATTCTACTGATACGTGCTTAATCCCAACCATTTTCTAGCAAATTCTCGTCTCAAATCTCAGGATTAAGACTCATCACTGTATCGCATGTCTGCCACTTTGTGGACTGTAACACTTTGAAACATTTCTATCTGTTAACTTTTGCGACATGCGAATTGCAATTTTGCAATTTTGCATCACAACCCAATTATGCTACTCTTAATACGCATAAAAGAACCATTAATTAACATAAATCAATTTTATCTCCTTCGATATGTGTTCTGCAATCATTGATTAACACTAAACTACGATCTCTTTTTCCGCTCTTGACAAAATTCCCATCGTTCGTCATCCATCGAACTCTTCCATCGATCTGAATGATCCAACGTTACTTTTGTCATTGTGTGTGTTTTAATGTGCGTGGCTCTATTCTGTTTTCGTTTGATATCATATCATTTTAAAAGTGTTGACTTAGATTCAACAAATCAGACCTCTGTCTCTTCTTGATTCTATTCAAACTTGACCTGCACACATATATTATGAAAACCTCTAATTCGCACACACTTTAAAAATCAATTATTCATTGTCCACAATATAAACTCAAAAATGAGATACGAATTCAGAAATCGAATTCTCTGTATTAATACTCAATATTTACATAGGAATTCTCTTCTAGCCTAATATTTGAATCAAATGTACTTTTCCACCTACTCTGTACCCGTAGGCTTCCCAATCCAAAAACCTTTTCTATCTAAATCCTATCTTATCTATATATTGTTTTAATTCCTTGAGGCTTATCATTTTATACAAAAGATTCTGTAACCAATTCTGGTTCAGATCCTCCATCTTCTCAACAAAATCCTGAATATCCTCTAAGTCCTCTTTTGACTCAACTAATCCCTAAGGATCCTCTCTTACCCACAAAATCATGAAACCAATTCCTAATATAGGATTTAAAATAAATTCCTAAATCTCTCATGTTCTCCAACATTCGGGAACATTTACAAAATGCCTCACCAATTAAATCTTATTCTAAAATATCTCTCATTAAAATCACTAAAAATCTAAATAATTATTTTAATTTGTTACATAGGAATCCAACTTCTTAGAAAATACAAGATCCCCTATATCTACTAGAATATAATGAATTTCTGAGCCAGATGCTCCTGCATCAGACTCCCAAAGTAGAAATTAATCATGATCTCCTGATCATGTGCTTCCAAACTTTGTCCTCCTAGATCCCATACTTTGTTCTGTAATCTGTCTTTGGTTGCTACTATTGTTTGTTGTTGTTCTCCAAGTCTCCACACTTTATGTTGTATTTCCCTACTAGCTATTCTTTCACAATCTGTTGTTGTTTTCTGTTTCATATTATTCTCTTTGTCAACCGAATTAAATTTCTGATTGACTACTCTTTCTATTGTTGTCCATCTCCTCCATCTAGACTGCTTCATCATTAATTGCCATAATTCTTCAATCTCCATCTCCAACATATCCTTGGATTGATACTAATTTTTCCATTCACTGCTATCTCCTTCTCTTTTCTTTAGTTTGTTGTTGTTGTTTATTAACTCTTGCATCTTTACTTTCTGCAATTCTTCAAGCTCTTTCTCTTTCATGATTGACTCTTCCTTCATTAAATTCTGATTTTCAAGCATTCTCTCCAACACTCTAATATCTCTATTCCACTTATTTTCAAAATGATGTTTGTTATCTTCTCCTTGAAGTTGTTGGAGTCTTACTACCGCCCTTTCATCCTTACCCTCTTGTTAGTTTCCAAACAACTTTTGTTCAAAATTTGCAAATTTATTTTCAAAAAATAAATTTTCTTCCAATTTCCTTTGTACTTTCTTCCTTTCAAATACATCACTATGATGTTCATCAATTTCAGCATATTTCCCATCCTCTTCTTTGAAAACCTTTAGTGATTGTTCTTCACTTTCTTGATTGATTTTGACATTGAATTTAGCTTCTTCATGCATGGTATCTTCATGTTTTACATTTTCCTCATCATCATGTCTGACTTGGAAACTTCCAGTCTTCTTCAGTTCTAAAACTGACTCTTCAAATTGAAACATGTCTGTCTCATTTTCATCAAAACCTGTAATCATAAAACAATCATTAAAATCAAAAGCATAAAAAAATTGTGTCTCTTTTTCTTCTGGCTACATTTCAGCTTGCTACTCTAATTATTTATCTTTCATCAACACATCAATATGCTGATTCTCTAAAGAATTCTCTAATGGACTCTCAAAACTGTCAATAAGTATTTTCTTCACATCATCTACTTTAATGATGTCTCTCTGCTCTTTATTATTGTAATGACCGTCTTTCTTTGTAATATCATTTTTCTGAACTTCCATTATCATTCTCTTATGATTTTCATTCAGTCAATTTATCCTGAGTATATATCCTCTTCTTTTCAAATTTTCTTCTTTGGAGATCTAACTTTCTATATAACTCAACAATCTCAATTGGAGTATAATTTGGAAACTTTATGTCGGAATTTACAGGGTAAGCACGTGTTTAAAACCCTCAAAGAGGGAAACAGTCCACGCCCTGAGCCAACGCGGCAACTTCAGGGAATTTATTAATATAAAAGAAAAGTTACATATGTTTCAATCATAAACGGTTACCAGAAAAATGACCCTCCATGCTCTTTAAATAGAGATCATGGACCAATCGGGTGTTAAGCCACGGATCAAGTGTCGTTAATACCGAGGTGAGAGATAACCATTGGATCACTACAAATCGTGACCGTCAGATTATAAGTTACAAATGTACATGCTAAAGAAACACACTTTACCTAACTCTACACTAGACTACATTATTCTTAACTATTTCCTATGTGTCAGAATATCCTAACATAGGTATTAGAGCCAAAGTTTGATGAAAATATATCAGCCTGCGATCCAAGTTCGATGGGTGTGCCAACCTTGGCCTGCGAGCCTGATTCGGCATATGTGTCACCTCTCTCTCTCTCTCTTCTATTTTTAATAGCATTCCTTCTAGTTCAGATGATGACAGCGAGGATGAAAATCCTCCTCCATCTCATGAAATTGTTCCTTATAATCCACCGCTTCCAAGATGGGTCTGCTCTACTTGGGATGCAGCAGGGTCTCTTGCAGGTGACCCTGTCGATCGAAGACGTACACGTTCTCAGTTCGAAAGAGCTTCTTCCTTATTGGCTCAAGTTCCAAAAAAACATGATCCATAAACCTTTGAAGAAGCCTTCAGTCATCCAAATTGCGATGAAGCTATGAATGAAGAGTATCGTTCCTTATTGGAAAACGATACTTGGGATCTTGTTCCTCTTCCAAAAGGAAGAAAAATTGTCAGATGCAGATGGATTTACAAAACAAAGTTTGGACCAGATGGAAAAGTGGATAGACATAAAGCTCGTCTTGTCGCTAAAGGTTTTTCACAATTTTAAGGCATTGACTATACTGAAACCCTCTCCCTTGTTGCCAAAATGAATTCTATCCACCTTGTTCTTTCCCTTGCTGCCTCCTTTAAATGGGAAGTCCATCAGATGGATGTTAAATCCACCTTCTTACATGGATATTTGCATGAAGAAATATACATGGAACAACCCCCTGGCTTTATCCAAAAATACTCTAGCCTTTTTTGTCGACTTAGGAAGTCGCTCTATGGTCTCAAACAAGCTCCTTGGGATTGGTATGCCAAAATTGATAGATTTCTCTTAGATAATGGATTTTCTAGGTGTCATTCTGACAACACTGTCTACACCAAGAAGGTGGGTAATTCCTTCACCATCCTTGTTCTTTATGTTGATGATCTTATCCTTACTGGTAGTGATCCAAATCATATAAACCATGTGAATTCTAGCCTCAAAAATAAGTTTGAAATGACAAACTTAGGACACTTGCATTATTTCCTTGGTCTTCAAGTCTTGCAATCCAAGGAAGGCATTACCCTCTCTCAGTCCAAGTATTCCTGTGATCTTCTACACCACTTTCACATGGAAGACTGTAAGCCTACCCCTTCTCCCTTTCAGTCTGGAGTCAAGCTTTCAGTCAATTGTACTACCCTTGAAGTTGATGCTACCTTATACCGTCAACTTGTTGGTAAAATTTTGTATCTAACCCATACCCGTCCTAACCTTTCCTTTTTCGTTTGTCTTGTCACTTGATTTATGCACCAACCTCATGAAAGTCACTGGAAAGCAACTAAAATAATACTTCGATATATTCGAGGTACATTTCAATTCGGGATTCATTACAGTGCAGGAGCATCTCCCTTGTTGATTGGTTTCACTGATTCTTATTGGGCTGGTGACCCTGATGATCGGAAGTCCACTGCAGGATATGTATTCACTCTTGGTTCAGGACCTATTACTTGGTCTTGTAAGAAACAAAGTGCCATCTTCCTTTCTTCAGCAAAAGCAGAGTATTGTGGTGCAGTTGAAGCCAGCAAGGAAGCCATGTGGCTTCGTCAGATCCTATCTGAGTTTGGTCTTCATCAGCAGCATCCAACTACAATTTGGTGTGATAATCAAAGTGCCATTCAACTATGTAATGATCCAGTTCAGCATCAGTGTATGAAACACATTGAACTCCACATGCACTTCATCAGAAAGCTCATTCATGATCATGTTCTTGAAGTGTAGTATTGTCCAACCAATGATCAGGTAGTCGATATCTTTACAAAGGCTCTCACAGAAGTGAAGTTTACCAAACTTCGATCCATGCTTGGAGTTCAGGAAAGTTGTCATTAAGGGGGGATAGGCTCTAATGCCTCCTTCCTTCTCCTATTGTGTCACTTTTGCAAATCCTTCAGTCCTATCCCAATTTGTTCTTAAGGGGGGATGTTAGGATATTTCAACACATAGGAAATAGAATCCTTTTGTGTCACCTTTTTAAATCCTTCAATCCTATCCCAAGTTGTTCTTAAGGGGGGATGTTAGGATATTCCAACACATAGGAAATATTTAAGAATAACTTAGTCTAGTGTAGAGTTAGGTAAAGTGTGTTTCTTTACCATGTACATTTGTAACTTATAATCCGACGGTTATCTCTCACTTTAGTATTAATGACACTTGATTCGTGGCTTAACACCCGATTGGTCCATGATCTCTATTTAAAGAGCATGGAGTGTCATTTGTACAGTAAATGTTTGTTGTCTTGAGGGGTCCTGACCCAGGTTCGATGTGCAAGGTTTGCCAACAAACCCCTATACTACTGGCCCTTTCAACAGTGACCTACTTTTCAAGTCACAGTCTCACCCAAAGTAGTATGGGTGGGTGCTGGAACCAAGTTTCCGCACCCTGAGAAAGGATGGGTAAGGCAAGTAGGGCTGCGTCCTGTTTCTGTAATTCCCAAATTACCTTGTCCTACGCAGGGTTAATTATGTTCCTCTTCGCATCCACGTACACTATATCTACAGTTATAGGCTTATTATATCATCAACACAGTAGTACATAAACAGAACATAACAGATCTAGATTCAATAGCTCAGTACACAGACCTTTCGCAGCTTAAATATAGAAAATACATAACACAACAATTATCAGCAACTCACATAACAGAACTCACAGATTCAGATCTCTAATAATCCTTCGTATGAATTCATTCATCAATATTTCCTTACAATTCCCTTCCCAACCTGCGCACACAGTAGCAGGGTCCGCACACAGCTGGACTAAGATCTCCGTGCACACAGCCAGCAGGATTCTATTCCCCAAAACCAAAACAAATAGCTTAAACAACAGATCACATCAATATCCCATCCATTCCTATCCTTTACAATCCAAAATTCATCTCTATTTATAAAAATCTAGCCTCAACATTCCTATGGTCCGCAACCCATGGTTTTCAGACCCCTAGTTTACCTTTTGACCCATTACAATGCATTCAGGGCTTTGACCCACCCCAAAACCCCTGCGCTATATAAAATATAATAAAAATTAACCAAAATGGACCAATTTCGCAGCTTGTTAGGAGACCCTATTCCAACAGCCCCCAACACAATCTTGTGACTCGTCCCGAGTCACTACACTGGTGCGACGTCTAGTCGCGTGTGCAAGGTAGCTAGAATGTGGAAAATTTGAGGGATTAAGTCCTAACTTGGGGCTGCAACATGTTGCGCAATGTTGACCAGCGCTAGAGAAGCAGGCCCATGTACATCCGCAGCAACTCGTTCTAACAGCTGGTGGAGACGTGCGATGGCAGACTGAGATCGTGTGCAAGATGTAGTGCGGTATCAGACCAAGGCTTCAATCATTTTCGAACAACCTTCTTGGAGTGGCGAAGGTCCTCAATCCTGTCCATGGAGGCTAGGCATTGTGCGGAGATGGGGGAAGGTGTGGAGGCTCGGACTTGCTCCAGAATAGCTTTTGCCTGCTGTAATTCTTGTTGGAAATGCTGAAGCGCGGGATGTTGTTGTACTGCCATCCATAGCTGCATGGCTGTTTTGGCCAATTGGATTCCCTACGCCAGCTACTCCTGAATAATACGCATAGCATCAGTGACCACGACAATCTGCTGGGCTCGTTCTTCTGGAGGCATGTCATACTGTTTTCGCCTGTCTCGGTCACAGCGGTGAACTTCTCGCAACACTCTGGAAGATATTCCTTGTAACTCTGTACTAGGTAGCTGTGCTAAGTCTACTTGAACATCCCCAGCAATTGGGTCGGAAGTGCGAACTATGGCAGCGTGAGGGAGTAGACATAAGTTGCTTCTAGTAGGCAGTGTTCAGAAATGTCAGAGAAGTCACAGCAGGTCCCAGTATCGCAACGTTTCTATAGGGTGTGGTTTGTAGATAATCCCTTCTGCTGGAAGCCCGTGTGCACTCCTATTACTGCACTTGGCATCCCCCGGTCCTCTTAGCAGTTCCTTTGACAGGTTGGGGTCCATCCTTTTGACAGAGAGACAAGCATTACAGACAATATGGATGGCCAAAAAAAACTAGACTGTAGATAGCCAAAGCCTATGACTGGGTGAATAAATAGCCCGGCGTGAAGCTGTCCACCCATCCATGCCCCCTCCGGAATTATTAATTGGTGAGGGAGCTTGTTCGTGGCATGTACCCTTAATCCTTCGAACCGTTCTTTTCATTAACTTCTATGCCGATAGCCTATTGCCTATTTTTCATACTTGCGAAGGTCTTTTCTTAGGAACTCAGGACATGCCGGCGGTTATCCTTCGTGCCCTAGGTTGTGTCCATGAGTTGTCAGAACAGAGATGACGCTTGTATGTCGCTGGAGTGAGGGTCAAGGCGAGGTGTATCTGCAAGTTGGTAAGCAGTCTTGTCGAGGCCATCATGTCGCTCATGGGTAGGATGTCCCCGTTTGAGATGGCTGCGTCATACGTCCTGATGTCATTTATTATTTGATATTTTCGCTGATTTCCATACAGGTTTGTAATCCTACGCGTGCTGAGGGTTGTGGTACCCTGGTAATTATGTCCATGCAAGGTTCGATCGCACTCTTGAGTGTTTCTCCGCAACAGGTATCCACGTAGGTCAACTTTCCTCGAAGCCCATCCAACCATAGGGGTCCCTATGTGCAGGATCACCCTACTCTAGTATTTCCCTTGAGTGAAGAATACTAGTCCGTGCGTAGGTGTTTCACATAGCACTAGCGGTATTGATTCTGGCCTATGGTCCATAGGACTCTTCGGTTCATCAGGCTGCTGATATTTTCTTGCATCCTTTTGGCAGGGCGAGGTTCTTTCTATGATTGAAATGCGATAGAAATTCCTGATGGTCCGAAGGCTTCACAGAGTTGAAACCTCGTGCAACCGACCTTTCCAATTCTCTAGCTCTTCATCGGAGTCAGCAAAAAATTCATTGTCCTTTTCCCAACAGAGCATTCCTTCATCTATGGGGTTAAGCCGATCTTTTTCCTACGCAGTTATCCTATAAATGTGATCCAATTCCTCCTTTTCACAGGCTAGCTCTGTGTACCGCGCACCTTCTGCTGGGTCTAGTGGTACTATGACACGTGTACCTTTGTTTTCGAATACCATGCTGTGTTTCTTGAGATTGATGACACCTCCCATGTCTATTTCCCAGTCCAATCCAAGGAGCGCAGGGTAGGGGTCCGCATCTTCTACTATTTCTATTACTTCAAAATCAGCTAGGGCTCGTACCCCTGCGATGTCCACCATGACTTTTGGTAACCTACCCAGAGGGATGATCTTTTGTTGATTCACCATTCGTAACTGAATAGTGGACCATTCCAACTTAGGTTGTTAAGTCCCTATATTAATAGTGTAGCCCCTTATTATGTTAGTGTAGCCCCCCTTATTGTTATTATTGTACCCCTGTAACCCCCATATTGTTATTATTGTGCCCTTACATTATTATTGTTAGGTCGGCTAGGATTACATTGTGGCCCCACTAGGATTATATTGTGGCCCCATGGACTCCTATATATAGAAGAAGGTTTTGTTCATTTGTATCATCCAAGAATTGTTCATTTATGTAATGTATTGGAGGTTGCCCCCTCGAAGTGGCTCATTTCTAAGGCGTTGATATCTCTTTTCTTCTCTTTTTGGAGCTGGTTACACAACATTTGGTATCAGAGCTTTGGATTCTAGGGTTTCGCTGCTCCAAACAGGTCATCGTGGAATTTTCGCTATAACTTGTTTTCTACGAAGCTTCAGAAGCTGAAATTTTTAGGGTGCGAAGCTGAAATCTTGAGGAAGGTTGTCTAAAAATTTCAGATCTTGGTTCGCAATATTTGAGGAGATATCATCTGTGGAAGTTAGGTATTTTTTCAGGCTCATAAACAGGTCATTGTGGCATTTGCGCTATAAATTTTTTTTTACGAAGGTTCAGAGTCTGAAATTCATATGGTGCGAAGCTGAAATCCTGAGGAAATTCGTCAAAAAATTTCAGAACTTGGTTCGCAATATTTGTGGAGATATGATCTGTGGAAGGTAGTGCTTTTTCAGGCTCCTGAATTTCATCTCAAAGAGGTGATCGTGGGAAAAGTTCAATAACTCTCTCTCTGAAGATTGGATTGGAGTGCCGTAAAAATTGGTCGCAAGCACACGGCCTGTAGTTTCGTGGCTATCAATTTTAGATACAAAGGACAAAACAGTGACACGTGGCAAGTCGTACAAGTTCGCTCTACTGAACCAGTCCAGAATTAGGTCATTGTGGGAGATTGGACACAACTTTGTCTTGAAGAATCAAAATCAGGTCAGACCTGTGGCATTTGAAAGAAGCTTCAGAGGGCTACTACAGGGCTGAATTTCAGATATTGAAGATTTTCAATTACAGAGATAATTCAATTTCAATATCAAGCTCCTCAAAGCAAGTAAAAGGTGTGTATTGTTTTTCCCGAATTGCATAAATCTTGTTTGAAAAATCAGTTTGAAGTGATTCCAAGGGCCTATTGAGCATATATTTCAGTATTTCATTCTGAAATGCCTCCTAAAAAGAATTCAACACCCATTAATCCCTCATAAATCTATACTATGATGCATGAAGTGGAAGAATTGCAGTATGAGATATCAAAATTACGGTACCAAGTGCAACAAATTTCGATCTTACGAAGAGCAATCGAAGATGACATAGATGGTTTAAAAGAAGAAATGGAGGCTAAGTTGGATGGTTTGAAGGATCAAATAATAGAAAATATGGATGATAAATTAGTGGAAGATCACATCGAGCATCAACAACAAGTTCTCCAACTCTCAAAGGATAACCCAACTTTGGTGCAGAATCTAATGAAACAACAGGAAGATCAACATCACATCGAAAGAAGTTATGAAGCAGTCATAGAAAAAAGAACTCAACAAGTACGATCAATTTCAGAGTATCTCAGCAAGTGGAAGAACTTTCTTGTAGAAGATTTCACATGGGAGGAAGAGAATTTTATACAGAAGCATCAAGAAATAATCAAGCATTGAGGACAACACTTGTTTGAAGGAGAGGGGCATGTTAAGTCCCTATATTAATAGTATAGCCCCTTATTATGTTAGTGTAGCCCCCCTTATTGTTATTATTGTACCCCTGTAACCCCCATATTGTTATTATTGTGCCCTTACATTATTATTGTTAGGTCGGCTAGGATTACATTGTGGCCCCACTAGGATTATATTGTGGCCCCATGGACTCCTATATATAGAAGGAGGTTTTGTTCATTTGTATCATCCAAGATTTGTTCATTTATGTAATGTATTGGAGGTTTCCCCCTCGAAGTGGCTCATTTCTAAGGTGTTTATATCTCTTTTATTCTATTTTTGGAGCTGGTTACACAACATAGGCTCTCCCATTCTTTGCCATGTTTGTTTTGGTAAGACGTTCGCATCCGAACCGAGGTCTAAGATAACCTGACCCATGTCATAATCTCCGATGTACGCAGTCAATCGCATCTCTCTCCCAATGCATTTCTTATAGTTGTACAACTTTTGTACATCCTTGGTCTCAGGGATCAAATTGGGCCAAGTTGTGCAAGTATTTAGTAGCGCTAGGAGATTTTCTACTACTTGCGAACTCCTTAGTAACTTCAGACATGATTTTAAGAAGGGCTCAACTCCTTCTTCTATCTGAGGCTATGCGAAGGCTGCCAATGATGCTTGTTTGTTGAAAGACACCCTTTCCCATGAGGTAGGTCCCCCCTCAGCTCCCTGGGTGACTAGCCCACTATGTGTCATGACTTTTACACTCGGATCCGCCTGCCTTAGCTTAGTTTTAGCTCTTTGTACATTCTATGTTGGGGTAGGTTGTTTTTCCTGCATCTTGGCTATCAAAGTTGGGCAGTCTTCTACCTCATGATCCAGCTGCCTACAATACTTGCACGATGGCCTGCTGGGGTTAGGGCATTCCCTGGAAAAGTGCCATATTTCCCCACAGTTATAACAGATTAGCTGCCCCCGTCCGCGACCTGCGCTACCTCCCCGACCTCCTCGACCTTGGGTCGGTGATCCTCCAAAGTGCGTAACAAGTCTTGGCCATGCAAGGTCCAATTGCACTCAATATAAGTTCCCACGATCCATCATTAGGTCATACGTGCGATAGTTCTACTCATCATGTCCCACTGATCGGAAGAATCGGCACCATTGTTGCTTTATTTCTGGGACATACGCACCTAGCCGAGGGCAATGGTTCATATCATGTAGTCCTGCTACCCGAAAATCATCACACCAAAGCGCAGATCTACTCGATCCTGGTCGCAATAAGAAATGTTCTCTACTTGCCCCTGGGCGTATCGGAATAGGTCCTCCTGCTTGCATGTAATCGGTCAGTAGAGGAGACTGATCCTTTGTATGGCTAGACACCCAGCATCATATGCACCAGAGGTCTGTGTAGATGTCCTTTCCTCATTCTTTTCATAGGCTCTGTATTCCATATGCATAGCCCCAAGTTGTTCTTGGATTTGTTGTACCCCTACCAACATATCCTCCTGGGGTGAAACTTCTAATTTCATAGCGACTTCCACAACTTTCTCCTATGATTCAAAGGTCTGATGACTCATCGGCGTATGCAGGTGAGGTAAAAGCATGGTGATGAACCACTCCGTATGTTGTCTATCATAATACTCGAACCCTCCTTCCCTAATTTCTTTCTTCAATCGTTGATCCACCTCCCATACTGACTTAAACACACCTTTTTTGAAGTCCTTACTTCTGCTACCAGCTGGGAATAGGATTTTGGCTTCCGGAATTGCTGCTTTAGAGCATCCTCGATATCTTGAATGGAGGAAGTCCCATTCTAGGCAACGTACCTCATATACTAGTCCAAAGCTATGTCTTCGAATGCTAAAGACAGCTACACCCTCTTTATCGTGTCACTTTCCACATTCTGCGCAGTCCAGACAGAGTCTGCCACAAACCAAAACTGGTCCATATTCTCGTCTCCCACCCCCTTGAAGGTAGGTAGTTTCAAATGCGCAGCCATATCACTGTCTAGGGGGGGTGGTGGTACAGGCGAATTTGTACCTTTACATGTCTGAGGTGGCGATATGGCCGAGGGGTTATGTGCAACAGGTTCCTAAAACGGATTGTAGGCATATCTCCCTCCGTCAAGTTTGGTTCGATAGTACTTACCACTGCGATTCGCGCTCCCATCTAAATCCGAGGTCATTCAGTCTGTATGACTACACAAAGTGCTCTTTTCGCACAGTAATTTCTTGATTAGCAATGGTAATGTCCTCAGGAATTTGCCTCGGAATCCTTTGAAAAATTTTCATTCAGCTTCAGAGTATGATACAAACTAATAAATAGCAAATTCTGTTACAAATCCTCCTAGCACACTATCCACCCAGTGATCCACCGTGCGTGTGATAGTATTATCAGTTTTCTCATGCTGTTCGAGCAACTTTGGGGTCCACAGAGTGACCCGCTCGTCCTTCCAGCACTTCTGGAATTCCACCAGTCTAGCTAGCCACTCTTGGAGTTCAATCACAAAGGTTACAAAAAAATATTTCGTAGCTCTCAGTAAGGACGTACCTATTTTTCCACTTTTCCGCTGTTAACTTCTCACTGCGATTTTCTTTTACTGCAAATTCCTAGATTTGTCTTTCGAACCAGTCTTCGATCTCTTTTCTTTCAGGTTTCCAGTATTCTCTTGTCATTACTCAATTCCTCTCTCAGACTTCTTCTGGTCCCGGCAACAGAACCATTTTTTGGCTTGAGGGGTCCTGACCCAAGTTCGGTGTGCAAGGTTTTCCAACAAACCCCTATACTACTGGCCCTTTCGGTACTGACCTGATTTCGCAGGTCACAGTCTCACCCAAAGTAGTATGGGTGGGTGCTGAAACCAAGTTTCTGCACCCTGAGAAAGGACGGAAAGGCAAGTAGGGTTGTGTCCTGTTTCTGTAATTCCCAGATTACTTTGTCCTGCGCAGGGTTAATTATGTTCCTGTTCGCATCCAAGTGCACTAGATCTACATTTATAGGCTTATTATATCATCAACACAGTAGTAAATAAACAGAACATAATAGATCTAGATCCAATAGCTCAGTACAAAGACCTTTTGCAGCTTAAAGATAGAAAATACATAACATAACTCACAGATTCAAATCTCCGTTATGCGTTCATTCATTAATATTTCCTTACAATTCCCTTCCCAACCTGCGCACACAGCAGCAGGGTCCGCACATAACTAGACTAGGATCTCCGTGCACACGGCTAGCAGAAGCATGTTCTCCAAAACCAAAATAGATAGCTTCAACAACAGATCGCATCAATAGCCCATCCATTCCTATCCTTTACAATCCAAAATGCATCTCTATTTATAAAAATCTAGCCTCAATGTTCCTATGGTCCGCAACCCATGGTTTTCGGACCCCTAGTTTACCC
This sequence comes from Pinus albicaulis, assembly GCA_034641835.2. Lineage (NCBI taxonomy): Eukaryota > Viridiplantae > Streptophyta > Pinopsida > Pinales > Pinaceae > Pinus > Pinus albicaulis. Next base: position 581,761,869 of record CM076579.1, on the reverse strand, counting down.
TTTGACCCATTACAATGCGTTCAGGGCTTTGAACCACCCCAAAACCCCTGTGCTATATTAAATATAATCAAAATTAACCAAAATGGACCAGTTTTGCATCTTGTTAGGAGACCCTGTTCCAACACCGTTTATGAGAGAAACATATGTAACTTTTCTTTTATATTAATAAATTCCTTGAAGTGGCCGCGTTGGCTCAGGGCGTGGACTATTTCCCTCTTTGAGGGTTTTAACCACGTGATTATACTGGTGTACTAATTTGTGATCTGTTTGTGAGCGATGACCTTTGGTTCTTGATCTACAGAACTTACCCTGTAAATTCCTACACTTTAAACAGTCTTCAGTACCTTCACTTGTTGTTACACCATCCTCAAATGATTCTTCTTCTTCTGTTAAATTTAAATTATCCTGCTTAAGGATTCCCAACTTATTAGGTACATTAAATACCTTTTCTTCATGTCTTAACTCATATATATTATTCAAATCTTTATTGTTACCAACTCCAATGTTTTGTTGCATATTTACATTAGACCTTTATGTCTCCTTTTGTTTTTGAAATCTTGTTATCTCAGTCTTAATCTGAACATATTTTAGATTATGCTCCTTCTTCTGAACAAACTCTAAAGTTTGTTCATCATCCTGTGATGTACCTACAATCATACACAATTCCTTTATATTAAAATCAAGAAGCTTTTCAACCTCAATTGATATTCCAGTCATACAATCTTCATCAGAATTATCATCATAGTTCACAGGTTCTCTGCTATATTTTTCTTCAATTTCTTTATCACTTTCTTCAGCAATTGTATTTTGTTGTAGTTCAACTTCTTCAAATTGTTTTGAACTATTCCAATAGTCTATGATATCTTTCTCATTGTCCTCTTCACCCAGAATTTCACCCTGTTCTGGTCTACAAATGGAAACTTCCATTTCTAATTCTATTTCTCTAAATTTTTCTATCAAATACTTCACTTATTTCTGTTGTAGCTTTCTTTGTAATTTAGGCCACTTCACTGTAATTTTTTCTCAAGACCCAACTTTGTCTTTGGTCTTCTTCTATCATCATTGCTAACACATCAAATTCCTTTCTTATCTCAGCCAACTCCTTGTCAAGCTCCTCTTGACTCATCCGGTTCTTGCAGATTGTTTTAGCACCTTTTTCTTTCATCTTGTAGCCTTATTCTCAACCTTCTCTATGAATTCCCATATCCATCTTTACTTCTGTGTGAGCTTCCACACCGGCAACCAATCAACTTCCTTCTGAGTTAATATTCTCACCAAATTTCTTCTCTCACTGGTCTTCAAGTTCTCTTCTTCTCAGAACTTGTACTGAAAAATATTGCTCTCTTCTCTGGTTTATCTACTCACTTCATTTAAGACACTAATATCCCTATTTATTCCAAGCCTTAGTTGGAATAAGGTCTTGCTACAATTTCTAAGAACTTTTAAACGTTCTTCCTACAATCTCACTGCTGCAATCTTGTGCCAAATTTCCACTCCTTAAATCTATTGTAGTCGTGCTCAGAACCCCTACTATGAATATCAGTATTCATCTTCTTCTTTCCATCTCTATGAGTTCATCACTCAGTCCCTCACCATGAGCTATTCTAAGCCTCTACAATAACAAGTCCTTCCTGCTGCCACTTACCTCACGAAGTTTTTCTCTGGGCTTGGACTTTTGGCAAGTACGATTCTCTATCTCTGGAACCTCCTTTTGAGAATTTCTCTCTGCTCCTTCTAGGCTTATACACTTTTGAGAACACAATTGTCCCTTATATACAAAATATGTTGGAATTATTCAAGGTTCTTCTCCACACTTTTCTTTCACTCAGAAACTCTTACCAACTTCCTTCATCACTGCTCTTAAGGCTGTGATCTTCTTTCCTTGAGATTCTCTTCAACTTTCTGCAACTTGAATTATGCAAACATAATATTCAAACTAGATTAAAATAAAACATGACACCTCACATTCAAGATCTCTGTGTGATCTTGTTTAACCACTCATTACACTTTGAATGGATTGTTCTCTATTTCCTTGCTTCTGCAAATTCTTCCAATATTCTGTTACACTTTATCTCTAAGTGCATGTTGTCTGTCAGATCCAAATCTAATCTTCTTTTCCTTTCTGTCATCACCATTGTACCTGTATACACATATTTCAAAACATAACTTTGTAAATCTTCAAAGCACATTTTCTTTTTAACTCAGATTCTGCAGATCTGAATTTCCTCATAGTCTTAGGCTACCATGCTTCCACTACATACCTTTTCCCATCTACAATTTCTTCCAATCAGATTTAAAATCTAATTCTGTAACTTTTTTTTCAATCTCTGTTACATCTTTCTAAAGAATTTTAATTCTATTTCACACAAAATCAATCATTAACTAATCATACTTCTTTCCAATACATGCAAAATCCACTTCTACTCTAATACCAAAATAATGCATCCTAAGCAGCATTTACCCACATTTTATGAGTATAAAAATTCATGTCTTGTTATGCCCAGGAAATTCCTTATTCCATATTTAGTGAAACCTCTCTAAATTGATTCTTTCCATAGAATATTTAAACGGAAGCTATCTCACTTTACATAATACTTTGTTTAGTTCATTATCCGCTCTTTCATCTTAAAAAAAATAGCCATTATCCATAATGAAATTTAGCATTTCTTGACTATTATATTTCTATTATAATATTATATAACAAAAATATACTCATAAATCATCGAAATATACTTACACTTCACCAATCCTATTGTTTTTCACGATTGCCAATGCTGAATTAAAGCTTCTGTCTCTATCGTTGATTCACCCTACTTCGAATCTGATGGATATTGCATTCCAACTCAAATGATGTTTAATGATTTGTAGCTGTGAAATATAGGTGGTTTTATAGTGCCACGTGTTTCTCCCAGAGGCTAATCACACGGTCTCATACAATACCACTTACCTCTTTCTAGCTGTGCAACATACCATTACCGCCTTTCGAAGACCACTTCCCCATATTGTTGATACGTGCTTAATCCCAACCATTTTCCAACAAATTCTCATCGCAAATCTCAGGATTAAGACTCATGACTGTATCGCGCGTCTGCCATTTCATGGAATGTAACACTTTGAAACATTTATATCTGTTAACTTTTGCAACATGCGAATTGCAATTTTGCAATTTTGCATCACAACCCAATTCTGCTACTCTCAATACACATAAAAGAACCGTTAATTAACATAAATCAAAGTTATATCCTTCGATCTGAGTTTTGAAATAATTGATTAACACTGAACTACGATCTCTTTTTCTGCTCCTGACTTAATTCCTATCGTTCGTCGTCCATCAAACTCTTCCATCGATCTGAATGATCCAACATTCCTTCTGTCATTGTGTGCATTTTAATGTGTGTGGCTCTATTCTGCGTTCGTTTGATATCATATCATTTTTAAATTGTTGACTTGGATTCAACAGATCAAACCTTTGTCTCTTCTTGATTCTGTTCAAACTCAACCCGCACACATATATTATGAAAACCTATGATTCACACACACTTTAAAAATCAATTATTCACTGTACACGATATAAACTCAAAAATGAGATACGAATTCAGAAATTGAATTCTCTGTATTAATACTCAATATTTACATAGGAATTATCTTCTAGCCTGATATTTGAATCAAATGGCCTTTTCCACCTACTCTCTGTCGGTAGGTTTCCCAATCCAAAAACCTTTTCTATCTAAATTCTATCTGATCTATATTTTTTTTTAATGCCTTGAGGCTTATCATTTTTTAAAAAAGATTCTCCGTCTTCTCAACAAAATCCTGAATATCCTCTAAGTCCTATTTTGACTCAACTAATCCCTAAGGATCCTCTCTCACCCACAAAATCATTAAAACAATTCCTAATCTAGGATTTACAATAAATTCCTAAATCTCTCATGTTCTCCAGCATTCGGGAACATTTACAAAATGCCTCACCAATTAAATCTTATTCTAAAATATCTCTCATTAAAATCACTCAAACTCTAAATAATTTTTTTAATTTGTTACATAGGAATCCAACTTCTTAGAAAATACAAGACCCCCTATATCTACTAGAATATAATGAATTTTTGAGCCAGATGCTCCTGCATCACATCCCCCTGTAAATCTCATATGCCTCAATATACTTTGAAAATGTAGGCTTGTTTACAAAAAGATGATTTACCTCATGCTGTAGGTAAAAGAGATTTTCAAAGATTTGAACGAGTACTTTGCTCGTAGGAATTCCTTTCAATGAGGAATTGTTGGAATTTTATTTAGCTACTTCCCTAATATTTTTATCATAATATTCATGCCTCATTAGTCTATCATTGATTACTAATGGATTTGGAAGAAATTTTTGTCTTAAAACATCAAATTTTTTCATGAATCTATTTACTGCAAGCTCCATAGTTTGACACTTATCCTCAAGTTGTGTCATTAGATTTCTCTTGGAAATCACTTTCTTCATCTCTAAGATGGTTTATGTTCTGTCACTTATCTAAAGTTCTTCTAATTCATGTTTGCTTTTGGAATTAAGGAATTTTATTATCTCAGTGGCTTCCTCTAGTTTATTTCCAAGCTCTTCTTTGACCTTTTGAATTGCATTACTAGCTTCCTTTATCAAATCATTCTTCTCAAATATAACTTGGATAGAAGGCCAAATATCATTAACAAAGTTAATGATATTGGCCCACAGTTTTTTCTTTGATTGGGCTAAAGGCTTTGTTAATGTCAATTCCTTTTCTAATTTTTGGATCATGTCATTCAATCTGTTGGATTTCTGTGTTTCAGCTTTATGCATTACTTGAGCCAATTTCTTTTCATCTTCTAGATTTTTCACTTGTTCTTTGAGCCTATTGATGTCAGTAGTTTGAATTGACATATCCTGCATTGTCTTAATCAATTTACTTGCCTCATCAGTGGGATGGGTTGATGTTGTTGCTGGTGTAGTAGCTGGTTTAGGTGCTGGAACTTCTGTTGTCACTAGAACTTTTTTAGTAGCTGGGACTGGTGTGGATAATGGAGCTGATGTAGAAGCTATAGGAATGGATGTAATAGGAACTACTTCCATGTTCGCTTGCTTTTCCTGCACTAATTTTTCCATTTCATGTTCCATATATTTCATTTGAGCTATCAACTGAATGATGAGATTCATCATTTCATCCTTCGGATTTTCATTTTCTAAAACTTCTTTAGTTTGTGGATGTTATATTGTTGGTAACTTAAGTTGTTTCTTCAATGCAACTATGTTTGCATTTTTCTTCTTGATAAGATCTTCTACTAATTTTATGTCCTTTGGATTATATCCAACTTCCATTACCAAATCTTCAAGTGAATTTATCCCGTTATCCTTTTCTTGTGAAGAAGCTTTATCTAGTTTTAACTGTGTCCTTATATTTTATAGAGAATTCTGTAAATTTTTTACACTTAAAGCTTTGTGTGTCATGGTGGAATAGATCATTTCTCCAGCTTTTGTATGAAACTCAATCTGATCTATTGGATGTACATCTTTAGAAAGAACCTCAAAGGTTGCTTCTTGTAATCTGCTGATGATTTTGGAGCCTGCACTGTTGCTTGTAAAAATGTCATTTGCATATTTCTAGTTTTGTAATCAAAAGATGAAAGAAATATGTTTTGGTCAGTGGGAGTTTGCTTCCAGTACTGGGCATAAGTTACAACTTTCAATGCTTCATTCTTGATTTTGATTTCTTTATATTTTTCCATTATATCTTTATATTTGTCCATTGTTTCACTAGATGACGAAACCTATGCACTATGATGTTTCTGTATGATTTGTGCACTGGAGGTTGATGGTGTTAGAAATTATAGCAGAAATAATAAATAATTTTATTGAGAGAAATAAACATAAAGAACCCAGCAACAAATCATAAACATAAACACAATATTTAACCGGGAAAACCCCAAATCCGGGGAAAAGCCCAACCAATGAAATTTCATTAAACATTGGCCAAAACCCTGGCCAATCCGGCCAAGTGAGCCTTCACCACTCACCTCCAGGACTACATTACAATGAAGTATTTCCAGCCTCTTATAGGCTCCATTACATGCAATACCATGGGCCAAAACCATGGGTGCAAAATACCATGTGCCCCAAAACCACTACTATTACCCTAGTCAACATTGACTCTACCCCGAGTCATGTTTACCTAACAATTCCCCCCTTAAACTTGACTTGGGGATTATTGACTAAATCCAGCCAAACCTGCTAAATGAGACAACCCCGCTCACTCTAGCTCTTCCCCCCTCAAATTTTTACCCAGGGTAATTGTTAACTTGACATCCCTCCTATCACTTAAATCTAACCCAGACTTTACCAGTGATTACCCAGGGGTACGCATGCCATACCAGGTCTTACAATAGTATGCCCATTAACTCCATACAAATATATATATAAAATTAACTCCATATATATATATATATATATATATATATATATATATATATATATATATATATATATATTTGTTTCATTGTTGCTATTCTTTTGTATAACCATTCTCTACATTAATTCATGATGTCCTCTCCAAAGAGGACATCATAGTTGTACATCAATCTTCCCATCAACTGCAATAAAAGAAATTATTTTTTCATGAGCGTTTCCACGGCCTCTGTTATGATCTCTTAAGTCATGTCACGAGTCCAATCTATTCAGTGGTCATGCATGTTTCAGCTAAGAGAATGTTGAACCCGCAATCCCCGCTAACTCTACTACCACAAATAGTTTCCTTTCCTTTTATTTTTATTTTATTTCATGCCCCTATACTAGAGACACTAATGAGGTTTCGGATTCGAGTTTCTATCTGTATGTCTTACAGAGCCTCCATTAACTCCTTCATGCAAGATCTTCACAACGTGATTCCTGAGAGCTTTGATAAAAAAATCCAACCACGGTGGTTGATTATAATATATGTAGCCATATCATTTAGTCATTTATACGTGAGCCATGCTCCCACTATCCTGTATGCTAATTCCTTTGTAGTCTGCTACCGATCCTCGACCACCATGTCCACATCGAAAAATATTTTTAAGAGTTTATTCGACAATTCCACGAACATTGCACTAACTCAACGGTTGCCACCAGCAATAACTAGCATTTTTATCTCCACAAACGCTACACACAGCAGCAACATGGTATCTTCGCACTTGTTTTATCTTTGTAGTTTGTCATGGCCGCCATTGGGAGACCCAGTGACATCTTGAGCTTGTTTCTAGTGCTCCCTCCACACCCTTTCTTTGACGCGGATAGTTTATTTCTTCCTGCAACAATAAACAAATCTCATGACCTTCATGAGAGTGCAGTGGTATCGTTGTTCTACCATACACCAACAACTGTTCTCCTCCACGCAACTTGCTACTAGGTTATCCATTTTTGTTATTCATAGCTTGGATATCAATCTAAACAGCTAAACTGCAACTTGGATGTCAATACCCATTACAAATGAATTATAAAAATAAGCGTTACAAACACATTATAACAATACGCATTATAAACATGAATTCACTTAGATCTGTGCTCACATGTCCATGGTCAACATAAAACACAACTCTAGTCTGCGCTCACTTATCTAGGCAGGCCACGATTTTGGGAGCTTTTGGGAGCCCACAGCCCTCGGCACTCACATATCTGGGCAGCCCACGGTGTGGGATATCACAGCCCTCGGTATTCACAGATCTGCACGTAATGAAATCCCACAACTCTACTTTGCTTGCATGGGATCCTCATCAGTCGAGCACTGATGCAAACACATTCATTTAACCATCATCCAAACAACGGTATTTACAAATCTGCAACACGTAGCTTCTTATCTGGCCATCCCATGGCATACACAGATTTGCACCAATCGTGCCACATTCATCCACGTTCCACTATCACAGCAAACCCAATAAACAACAGCCTTCAACCGGCCGGCCACGCAGTTCAACAAGCACGTCTCTTCTGCTTGCTCTCACACGTTAACACAAGCTCTGATACCAGTTGTTAGAAATTACGGCAAAAATAATAAAGAATTTTATTGAGAGAAATAAACATAAAGAACCCAAAAAAAAATCATAAACATAAACAAAAATTTTAACCGGGAAAACCCCAAATCCGGGGAAAAACCCAACCAATGAAATTTCATTAAACATTGGCCAAAACCCTGGCCAATCCGGCCAAGTGAGCCTTCACCGCTCACCTCTAGGCCTACATTACAATGAAGTGTTTCCAGCCCCTTATAGGCTCCATTACATGCAATACCATGGGCCAAAACCATGGGTGAACAATACCATGTGCCCCAAAACCACTACTATTACCCTAGTCAACATTGACTCTACCCCGAGTCATGTTTACCTAACAGATGGTGGGTGTATTTATTCTAAAACTGTTGGAGGTGCATCGTCTCTAACAACTATATTTGTATCAATGAATTCAACTGTATCTACTATTTCTTCCTATTCTATCACTGGATTCAGTTTTTCCTTCTTCCTATACATAATTTTGAACTTAATATTAGAAGTGGTTTCTGCAGAATAAGAGCCTTCCTCTCTTGCCCTCTTTGAATTTTTGTCCTATGGGGCTGGATTAAGCAGGATGGAACTAGTATCAACCTACTTCTCCACCTCTTGTAAAGTATTTTCCATCCACTCTGACTAGTTGGAACACTTTTCAACCTCAGGCTTTGACTCATGAATAAAAAGGGTCAATTTGAATTTGACTCTTAACTTACTTATGACTCCCAAGGGGTCATATTTCCATTTTAAACTACTACTAAACTTAAAATCTTGTAAACACATATCTGCTTGTTGACCAACATTCCTACTATTGCAAATAAAAGGACTTATCTGGTTCTTAATCTTGAATTGAGTATTTTTCTTAGCTAAAAGGAAGTTGACTTAATCTGAGTTTAGGATTTTCCTGATGTATTCCAAAGAAAATAACCTCATTGAGAGGTATTTGGCAAGTTTGCATGGAGTTATATGGATTCCATACACTCTAATTTTTGTATGATTCTGGTATAAATACCAATCTCTTTTCTTACTTTGATCTAAAAACTGCAACACTTTCTATATCTCTTCATTGATTCTAGGTTGAATGCTACTTCTTAGCATATTAACAATTGGATAAACAAAAGAATCAGTGAAGTATTTATAGCTGAAATCAGTGGAATCCTTTCTGATCAAGGATGTCCAAAAGATCACAGATTGGGGATTACCCTCTGTGTCCAGTTTTTGGAGGCTAACTGCAAACCTTTATGATTGTAAATATAGGAATAAATGAAACAAAACTGAGGAGTATTTGAATACTCCTTCTTCTGGTAGCTTGACTAGTTGAACATGGATTGCATCTGATAGGTATTGGGAAAAATTGAAGATTGAAGTTGGAGGCTGACCTGGGAAAAATACGGATATGAAGCCAAGGATAGATGCAACTATATGTTCATCAGTTAAATACCCTAAAATACATGACAGCATTGTAACAATATATCTGGTTCTCTCTGAAAATATGGAATCTGAATATGGAGGATTACTTTTAGGGGTTTATACTAATGGAGGAAGGAAAGTTTGGAGTATTTGGAATATTTTGGGAAAGTCCAGCTTCAAGTAGAGTTAAGTAACGATTTCAATAGAAAATGGCACTTCATCAAGTTTTGGTTGAATCTGTAGCATCTGATTTATGGATTGAGCAGTAATAGTGAATAGGATTTCTTGATTTGGGGTAACTAAAGCTCTTTCATTGGGTAAATAGCTGATTTGGCAGAGTCTAATGAGTTTTGGGAATTGAAAGGTTTGTGTGAATATGTATTTGAGTAGGTTTGAATCCCACGGATGGATATCATCTTCTTGGTCAATGAATTTGTCATGGCTCCAGCAGTGGAGTTCTAAAAGGTTGAAATAATTCATTGTTTCACTGATTTTGAAGTCTTTATCTGCTATAGGAGTGTGGTCAACATCTAATACAGGTGGTTGCAAAGGATTTATAGATATAATGCTCTAGGAGGCCATTAATTTGTTCAATTATTAATTTCCATGTTTTAATTTGATAAAAGAGGCACTCAGGATTACCTCAAATGATGGAATTTGGTTGTGCAAAAGTCTAGGCGATAGTAGGGTTCAATTCCGGTTGGCAAAGGCTTCTTGGGCTTCTCCTTCGCAAATAACATAAATAGTGGGAAAATGGTTTCAGGCGGGTTTTATTAATTTGAACTTTGGTTTATTGCAATGGCGTGGGGTTGAATTGTTTTAAACATCAGTGGTTTTATCGCATAGCATGGAAGAGGATTAGTGGATTATCACACCATGAAGAATGGTTTGATGGTTTTGGGACTAGGGGTGCGATAGAATATGGGAGTGTCACGTGGCAAGGGGACAGGGGTGTTAAAACACCCATTTTATACGACCCCATTGGTTTTAAACATTAGATAGAGGGGACTGCAAAAGGGTTTGGGAATGGTTAGATCTGGATGACGCCAATCAGATGGTTGACGGGTGTTGCAGCATTAGTTGAGGATTCTGAGAGGTGGGGTCAGGCATAAATATATGTGAAAGGTTTAATATAAAGTGGGTTTAGAATGGGGAAAATATATTTAAACGTGGGAATTAATATAATATGGGAGTTAAATGAGTGTAAATGGATCGGGATATATATATGAGCGATAGGGGGGTTAATATGATTTTGGGGAGGGATTTAAATGAAGCAGGACCCAATATATATTAAGTGCTGCAAACTTTGGATAAGTAAACTAAGAGTAGTGCACAATTTTATTTTCAAAATTAAAGTAAACTAAGAGTAGTGGCATTTGAATGTGCAACACTTTCACAGGATCTATTTTTGTTTCCTTTTGTGGGGTTCATATTATATATATATATATATATATATATATATATATATATATATATATATTTCATTTTTCTTTTCTTTTGGTCCTTTTATTTTTTCTTTTAGAACATACCCTCTTTTCATTTTTTTATATGGGAAAACATTTTGTAGAAAACAAAGGTATGTACAATATTACAAGACTTAACATATTCAATTAAAAATTATGATCCCTATTATTATAGGACCCTAACAGGCAACAAGTGATAAGCAGATTAAAAACAATACATCAACACATAATCATCATGCACATAGAAAACATATATAAGTGGAAACCCATAAGGGAGAAAACCACATCTTATTATTTTTGTGATGAAAAGGAAATCTCCAACTCCCTCTCACAATGGATTTTTTGTAGTATCCAACCTACAGGAGGCTACTACCTATATTTCTACAGGCTACAACTTGCACGAAAGCTTCAACTCCCATCTATTTTCTGCAGGCTACAACCCACAAGAGGCTCCTACCTCAACCAACTACAACTGGACATCTATCAAGCTACAACTTGATATGGAAGCTCCAACTCCCTCACACTACAATAAAACAATATGTTGATTTACCTGGATATCAACTATGTTTTACTCCTTCTTCACTGCTACCTTTTCAGCCTTCATATATGCTTCATATCAGCTCTGGATGTGCACATCATCTCTATTTTCTCACTCTCATTCTTCCACTCTTCGACCTCTCTATTCACATTGAAATAACATCATTTATAGAGATAAATTCATGGTTGTTTTCATTCTATATGGGAATATGAAATGAACAGGCATGACTCTTTACCTTCCGCCCACTCATTTTATCACTCAACATATTTAGAATGTTAGAACAATATATACATTTATTTCAGTATCAAATGGATTTTTTCTTTGCCTTGGAGACTTGCCTTTGCATCATAAACAATATAAAATAGATCAATAAATTTACATTCTTACAAAATATTTCAACTCAGCCCTTTCAGCTTCTTAGCTTTGTTGTGCATTTGTCCTCTTCTTCTTGTTGTTCCTTTGTATTTTATGTTTCTACTTTTATATTCTAACTGTGCTGCATAACCGCCTTTTTTCCTGACTCGACCTAGATACGTTCCTTCTCTTGCCCGCAGCGTTTATCCATCTTCTTTTCTCAACACCCGACTCTACCCTGAGGTCTTTCTGAGCCCCACTCGACCCATGATGCATGCCTTCTTATTACCGCAACATTCAGATTTTTCCTTTGCCTGTTGTTCTGTGTCAAGTCACTTACCCGAGTCTCCTTTAGTCGCGTTCAAACCTTTTTCAACTTAAACATGTGTAAGGCTAGACTTGAAATATTTTGTTTCCTTTGAATAATGCATCGCGTCCACTTTCCATCGCATTTCGGCATTCAAGCAATCTCTGTTATAAGGCTCATTTTCTCTTCGATGTGATTTAACAATGGAAAAACTCATACCTATGGACTTGAATTATATTAGTATTTACCTTTGAGAGGTATCACGTCCAGCCCCATTTCGGATTTCACAAGACTTGGCTCATAGCAATAACAAGTTTCCTCTTATCATATGCGATATGTGACCACATCGCAACTTAAAATAACTAGCTTGCGATGTCTTAACATATAAATATAAGAATCGCCAATAGCGATGTGTGATATGTGAATGGGTCCCACACCAGACTTTAAATCCTATAGATTTTAACTTTGAAGCATATCGCATCTGATACTCTTATCGCATTTCAAACTTCGGCATTATAACATGATTCTTGAGTGCTTATCCTCTTGGGCTTGCGATGTGTGATATGCAAGCCAAGTCCACGTCATCTCTACGTCATCATGCCATGTCACCTTGCCATGTTTTCCATGTCATCGCCATGTCACTTCCACATCATTGCCGCATCATTTCCATGTCATCACCATGTCACTGCCACATCATATCTATGTCACTACCATGTCATCTTGCCATGTCATCTCCCACACTTCGCAATTTTTTTGTCTTATCACAAATCAAACATTTTAACTTATCAAAAATCAGCCCAAAAACCTTATCGCACGTCGCGGAATTTAGCCCATCACAAATCGACATTTCGCACATTTAACTCTACGTCATTAATAGTTATATCATATCGTATGCGATGTGCGATATGAGCATGGACCTCCCCCCGACACGTGGCTCCTCATCGCATCGCAACTTAAAAAATATAACTTGGATTGTCTTAACATGTAAATATAAAAGTCACTGATTGTGATGTGCACCAATCATATTTTGGCCAATGCGACATAATCTGATGCGTCCATTATCTCACTGTCATTTCTGCGACTTGATCATGACCGTCCATTCCTCCCACACATTGATACCTGTCGATGGAATCACGTCTTCAATAAATCCATGTTCTACCATACTTTAATCTACAATGAAGTTCATAGGAAATTCATTCACTTATTCGTATTCATACATCCCGGTTTTCCGTCTTGACTTGCGCGTTCACGACTTGACCCAAGCTTGCTGCCTTTGCTCTTTGATAAAGATCCTAATGTTTCTCCTCACCTTTTTACGCTCCTCTGCCTTGCGCCTTTGCCTCTAATGTTGATCCTTTTTTCTCAAACATAATTCTGGTGCTACTCCTTTCTGCTCCTTTGCCATCAATGACAATATTTCCAACAGTCTCCCTCTTTGGCATTGATGGCAGCAGTTCCTCCGACACTTCCTCCCCATTTCATTCTAAGAATTTTCTATCTTCCTCTGCTTGCTTTTCCTCCCCCTTTGACATCAATGGAAAGGGGTTATAATTTTTTTCAATGTAGATTCCATTATTACATTACTTCTCTCTGAGTTGTGTATAAGCATTCTTCATTCTTTTCTTTTGTTATGAAATGAATATACACACTCCATCTATTCATTACACACTTGATGAATCCATTTGTATTTGAATGAATACACCTAATCCACCATTGTATTACTGCTTCTTGATTTTTCTATATCAACCGTGACTATTGCTTTATGTTACACATAAGAATTTCTTTATATGTACTTAAAAATTACAAGAGCATTGTGAATGCATTGCATACTTCATATGATATATGAGAATTGTTGGGGTAAAACTTCGAAATTCATTGAGATTTCATGAATATACACAATAAATTGATGCTATCACAACTCATGAGAATGTTGGAATGTATGTTACCATAGAATGTTATGCTCATTTGTCACTTGCTGCTTGATGAAATTATGTGCACAGGTGAAATATCAACAATCACTTTCTTTCCATGCTTTGATAACGCAACTTGACATTCTCGTTGATGTATTTATGCCATATCAATGCCATGATGTATGCTATCATACTCCGATACTCGAGATCTGTACCATAGTACTGCTCCAAAAAAAATAACATTTGGTATTCTACTGAGAGGAAGGCTGCTCCAATGATGATATACTGATAATAACATTTTTCTTATTCATCATTCTTAAAATAATTTTGTTACATTATTAACACTTACAGTGAGATGCACAGTGTAATCATCCTCTTAGTTTCCAAGTTCATGATTGATGTTCCCTTTACCACCATGGTTGCTTGTTGCTTTCTCTTCTTCCATAAATGTGTTGGCTATTGAATTCTTGAGGTGTCCTTCTTCCTCTATAGTTCTGTACCAGAGGAATTGTCCTTTCCCTTCCTGATATTTTAGCTCTTCTTATTCCAGGAAGCTCTTCTCTGACAAATTTTATGGGCTAGTCTCCCCCTGAGAAGTTGCTTCTTGTCTAACCCTGACTGGATGTTTGTTCCTGATAATGTAGCCTTTGCTGGTGTTTTTTTTTTTTTAATCATATCAGAGAGTATCATCTGTAGACGCTATCCCCAGTTTGTCTCTTAGATACCCGAATGGTTCTCTAGCAAGAGGTTTTTTAAATATGTCTGTTGTCTGTTATTTTTTTGGGACATATTCCATATTTACTATTTTCTCTACTACTTTTTCTCTGAGGAAGCGGTACTTTATTGGGATGTGCTTGATTTTTGAATGAAGCACATATTTTTTTGATATGCTTATTGCACTTGTATAGTCAAATTTGATAGAAACAAGTTCAGTGATGCTTACCTTCATGTCTTTAATATTTTGTTTCATCCACATCACTTGCGTGCAACAAGTTGTTGCTGCTATGTATTCTGATTCTATTCTAGATAGAGAGACAGATTTTTTCTTCTTCCTTAACCAAGCCAACAGAATTTCTCCCAAATAGAATGCACCTCCACTTGTGATTTTCTTGTCATCCATATAGCTGGCTCAATCTACATCTGTATATGTTGTCAATGTGAGATATTTACCTTTCATATACGATAGGCCATAATGTGCAGTTCCTTGCAGGTATCCAAATATCCTCTTGATTACAATCAAGTGATTTTGTTTTGGTGCTTCTTGATATCTTGCCACAAGTCCTACTACCAACAAACGTCTTTTCTATCATAGATTTGTAAATTCTATGATCTAAATCTGTAGATCCATCATCAACACAGAACTTGCATCCAGTGATCATGGGAGTTGACACAGGTTTGCAATCTTCCATTTGGAATATTTTTAACATGTATCTTAAGTATTTTCCTTGTGAAATTAATATGCCTTTGTTCTTCTGTAGAATTTTAAGTCGTAAGCTCTCCAATCATAAACATCTCAAACTCTGACTTTATCTCTTCTGCAAATCCGTTTATTGATGCATCCTTGTTATTACAAAACATGATGTCATCTACATATACCACTACAATTAAAAGTTCATTTTCCTCAGCCTCTATATATAGATTTTTGTCTACTCCTCCCTTCTTGAATCCTTGTTTTTTAAAGTACTTGTCCAACCTATAATACCATGCACGTGGTGCTTGTTTGAGACCATATAGGGCTTTATTTAATATGAAAATATAGTTGTGCTTATTTTCTAAGGAAAAACCTTCAGTTTGTTCCATTTAGTCTTCTTCCTCTAGATCTCCATTTAAGAAGAAAAACTTCACATCCATTTGATATACCTTGAAATAATGATAGCATGCAAAAGCCGGAAACATTCTAATTGCTTCCATTCTTGCTACAAGGGAAAAAGTTTCATCATAGTCAAGTCCTTCAATTTGAGAGTATCCCTTACATACAAGTCTGGCTTTATTTCTGATTACCTGACTTTGTTCATTCATCTTATTCTTGAATATCCACTTTGTGCCAGTGACATTTTTCCCAATAGCTCTTGGTATTAACTCCCAGTTCTTGTTCTTCTCAATCTGGTATAATTCTTCGTTCATATCATTTATCCATTTTTTAATTTTTTGTTGTCATCAAAATTCTTCGGTTCTATCTGTGACATCATGACTAGATACACTTCCTCAGTCTGTTCAACTAGCTATTTTCTAGTTTGGACTCTTGCACTCTTGTCTCCAATGATTTGATCTTATGGATGGTTCTTCTGAGTGTGTCTCAAGGGTCCTTTTGAGGTTATTTATGTTTCTTCAATTGTCTCATTCTGTTCTTTATTTTATTGATTCTCATCTTGATGATCATTCAGAAGATTGAAACAATTTGTACTTTTGGTTCTGTCTGGTAGTCCTTCATCGAATCTCACATCAATGCTTTCCACAATTTTATGTAGTCTTTTATTGTAGCACTTGTAACCCTTACTCTTTGATGCATATCCCAAAAATATTCCTTCATCATCTCTTGGATCATACTTCCCCAAGTTTTCATCATTATTCCTTATGAAACGTTTGTTTCCAAAGACTCTAAAGTGCTTAATTGATGTTGGTTTCCCATGCTACAGTGCATATGGAGTCTTGTCAAAATTTGGTCTGAGAAGAGCTTTGTTGATAATATGAACAGTTGTGTGTACTGCTTCTACCCAGTAGGTTTGGGGAATGATTCTTTCTTGCATCATGGCTCTGGAAATTTTTTGTATAGACCTGTTTTGCCTCTCTGCCACTCCACTCTATTGAGGTGTATCTGCAACTGTAAATTGTTGCTTTATCCCACAATCATTGCATAGGTTTGCAAACTCATCACTTGTGAATTCATCCTCTATCTAATATGATGCATTTTAGTTTACATCCATTTTTATTTTCTGCCAGTGCCTTGAATATCTTAAATTTCTCAAACACTTCAGATTTGTATTTGAGAAATGCCACCCATGTTAATCTGGAAAAATCATCGATTATCAGCATGAAATACGATTCTCCACCTGGTGCATTTGTTCTTGAAGGTCCACATAGGTCCATGTATACAAGATAAAGAGGCTTACTTGTAGATAGTTGGTCTTTAGCTTTGAACGATGTGTGAGTTTGTTTGCCCAGTTGGTAGGATTAACATATGGTATTTGGTGGCTTCTTTATTGTAGGAAAATCTCTGACGACTTTATTTTTTTATTTGTTTGATGATGTGGTCAAAATTTAGATGTCCCAATCTTCTATACCACAGCCAAGATTCGTCAAGTTTTTTGATGTGGCATGATTCATTCTCCTCTTCCACTATATAAACATTACTCTTTGTTCGAACACCTTTGACCAAGGTCTTTCCTGTGGTGATTGACCTTACTTCACAATCCTGGGCTATGAAAAGGACCTCACATCCTTTATCACACATTTGACTAACACTTAGCATATTAGCTTTTAGAATATCTACAAATAGTACATTCTAAGCCTATCCTCTTCCATTATTCAGGTTGATTGTGCCTTTTCCCTTGATTTTCCATGCTATATCATTATCGAATGTTACATTCCAGATTTCTTTTCATCAAAAGTTACAAACTTCCTTCAGTCTCCAATCATATTTTTTGAGCACCCACTGTCCACATACCATTGATTGTTCTGATCTTGAGAAATTAGAACCAGATAACATTTATTTAGCTTCATTTTCCATTGCATGCAGTTTTTTGTTCTATAAATTTTCTGAGGAGATGGATCACAATTTTTGAGAGGACATTCATTAGACTTGTGCCCATTTTTATGGCAGCAAAAACATTTGGTTGTATTTTAGAATGGATTAGGTAAACCAGTGAATCCACCATTGTGCTTAATTTCCTTTGAATTTCCATACTCCAGTCTACTTCTATAATATCTACACTCCATGTCTTTATGACCGAACCTTTTACAGTAAAATCAATACCCATGGAAGTAGTATATGTATCTGGCGGAGAAAGTTGTTTGGGGATATAACCATTTGGTCATATGAAAATTATGTCTTTGGAAGCCATTTGATTTGTGCTGAAATGTTGCTTGGTTGTTCACTCCTTTTGTTTCCAGTGATTTCCTTGTGGTGGATTTGCGCTGCAGCTCATAAGGATTTGAAGGGTTTCCCACAATTTTGTTCTCAGATTTATGGGAGTCAGCGTTTTCTTTTAGGACAACTTTCACAAATGTAATAGATTTCTTGTCATCTTCCTTTGAATTGTTGGATTCTCCTTCATATACTATCCCAGTCTTTACAAGAGGAGATATTTGTGCATTTGATATCCAGTCCGAATGTTCAACACCTTTTAACTGTTCAATGTTCATTTTTAAATCATTTCCTTTTCCAATTTCTTCCTCAAACTCACCACCTCTTCTTCCAATATTCCACATTCCTGATTTTTCTCTCTTATTTGCTGTAGCATAATGTCTTCTACTTTCCTTGCTTATTCTAGTTCAATTTTCAACTTGATAAAATCCTCAGATTTTGGTTCTTCCTTTACATGTTTCAAAAGGATTGCCTTATGTTTTCTAGTCTTGAGCTTGAGTATATCTATTTCCTTTAGGGCACTCACCAACTCCCCCTCAAGATCTACCTCGCCATCTTCTTAAAATTCCAAGAGATCTTTCACAAGCTCTTCCTTAGCCATCAAAATGAATTCTGATGTTCCTTCTTCATTAGGGAATTCATCCGAGCTCTCATATGCATTGTTGTCTTGTTTAGCATAGAATGTTATTCTATTAAATATGTTACCTTTCTTCCTATTGCTGAAATTTCTTTTCTCTTTCCCTTTTGATTTATTCTCTATTTTCTTATGAGGAAATTTTGAAGCATAGAGCCCCACTCTTCCAAAATTAAAGCACTTGAATGGAAGTTTACCTTTATACTTACATGTGCCTCTATCCAATCTTCTTACAAATTTAGCTTCTTCTTCATTAGAGCATGAGCATGTACCTTAATTTTCTTCTATGCACTTGTCTACCTTAAAGGAAGCCTCCCTCGTGTTTGAATTCCCTTTAGGAAGTTTCATCTCATATGTTTTTAGGTTCCCAAGTAATTGGTTTCTGGTTAAGGTTTCCCAATTTTTCATTTCTTCTATGGCAGAAACCTTAGGATTAAACCTGGGTGGTAGAGATCTCAATCATTGTTGTACTACAACACTTTCTTTAATTTCTTCTCCTATCATGATATTCACAACTTCTACAACTCTTAAGAATAATACCGCTATATCTTCATCTTCATTCATTTTTAAGTTTTCAAACTGAGTTCTGTGTGCTTGTATTTTGGCCATCTTTGCCTTTGTATCTCCCTCATGAATGTTTCCTAAAGTATCCTAGATATCTTTGGCAGTCTTACTCTGCATTATTTTGATAAATTATGACTCACTCAGACCGCTCAAGAGTGCATTCATTTCTTTTTCATTAGATCTGAAATTTTGTTTGGCTTCTTCCTCAGTATCCATATCCTTTGGTGCATATTTTTCTTCCACAACAGCCTAAAATTATATTCCTAGAGACATTAAGTATGTCCTCATTCTTATTTTCTAGAAAGCATAGTTTGTGTCTGTAAAAAATGGGGCTTTATTTGTTGAGAATCCCTCTAGGCTAGCCATTTTGGGGACCCAGGACCTCCTTCCAGTTGTTAAACTGATACAAACATAACCTACTCTGATACCAATTGATGAACCCTTAGCTAAATGGAGAGGGTGGGGGAGGGGTGAGTGAATCAGTTTAGTACATTCATGGAAATTTAAAACTCTTTTCTTTAAACTTATTTACACCTCCATTTCATAAGAAAAATTAATATATAGTTAATCAACAAAATTAATATGTGGGCAGCAAGTGATAAGCAGATTAAATGAAATACATCAACACATAATCATCATGCACATAGACAACATATATAAGTTGAAACCCACAAGGAAGAAGACCACATCTTATTATTGTTGTGATGCAAAGACAAGCTCCAACTCCCTCTCCCAATTGATTTTCTGTAGGCTCCAACCTACAGGAGGCTACTACCTCAATTTCTGGAAGCTACAACTTTCACAAAAGCTCCAACACCCATCTATTTTATGGTGGATACAACCCATAGGAGGCTTCTACCTCAACCAGATACAACTGGACATCTATCAAGCTACAACTTGATATGGAAGCTCCAACTCCCTCACACTACGATAAAATCATATGTTGATTTACCTGGATATCAGCTCTGTTTTACTCCTTCTTCACTGCTGCCTTTTCAACCTTCATATCTGCTTCATATCCTTTCTGGATGTGCACAACATCTCTTTCTTCTCACTCTCATTCTTCCACTCTCTGACCTCTCTATTCACATTGAAATAACATCAAATATAGAGATAAATTCATGGATTTTTTCATTCTATATGGGAATATGCAGTGAACAGGCATGACTCTTTGCTTTCCACCCACTCATTTCCTCACTCAACATATTTAGAATGTTACAACAATATATACATTTATTTAAATATCAAATGGATTTTTTCTTTGTCTTGGATACTTTCCTTTGCATCACAAACAATATAAAATATATTAATAAATTTACATTCATACAAAATATTTCAACTTGGTGCTTTCAAATTCTTAGCTTTGCTGTGAATTTGAACTCTTCTTCTTGTTGTCCCTTTGTCTTTTATATTTATGTTGTTATATTATAACTGTGTTGCATAAATACCTTTTTTCCCGACTTGACCTAGCTACCTTCCTTCTCTTTCCCGCAGCGTTCAACCTTCTTCTTTTCTCAGCACCTGACTCTGCCTGGAGGTCTTTCTGAGCCCGACTCAACCCATGATGCATGTCTTCTTATTACTGCAATGTTTAGCTTTTGCCTTTTCCCTTTGTTTTGTGTTGGGTCACTTACCCAAGTCTCCTTTAGTCATGTTCAGAACTTTTTCCATTTAAACATGTGTAAGGTTAGACTTGAAATATATTCAATTTCCTTTGAATAATGCATCGTGTCCACTTTCCATCACATATCGGCATTTAAGCGATCTTGGTTATAAGGCTCCTTTTCTCTTCGATCCAATTTAACAATGGAAAACCTCATACTTCAGGACTTGAATTATATTAGCATTTACCTTTGAGAGGTATCACAACTGGCCCCATTTCACATTTTGCAATATTTTGATCGTAGCAATAACAATTTTCCTCTTATCATATGTGATATGCGATCGTGTCGCATCGCAAACCGCACTTCTTATCGCATCGCAACTTAAAACAATTAACTTGCGATGTCTTAACATATAAATATAAGAATCGTCAATATCAATGTGCGGTATGCGAATGGGTCCCACATCGTACTTTAAATCCTATATACTTTATCTTTGAAGCATATATCGTCCGATACTCTTATTGCGTTTCACACTTCAGAATTTTAACATGATTCTTGAGTGCTTATTCTCCTAAGCTTGCGATGTGCAATATCCGAGCTAGGTCCATATCATCTCTACATCATCGTGCCACATCACCTTGCCATGTCACTTCCACGTCATCACCACATCACTGCCACGTCATTTCCACGTCACTGTCACGTCATCGCCATGTCACTACCATGTCATCTCTAAGTCACTACCAAATCATATTGCGATGTCATCTCCCACACTTCATAATTTATGTGTCTTACCGCAAATCAGACATTTTAACTTACTGGCAGTCAAACAAAAAACCTTATCGCACATCACGGAATTTAACCCATCACAAATCGGCAGTTCGCACATTTACCTCTACGTCGTTAATAGTTAATCATATCGCATGCGATGTGCAATATGCACATGGACCTCCGCCCGAAACGTGGCTCCTCAACGCATCGCAACTTAAAAAACATAACTTGCGATGTATTAACATGTAAATATAAAAGTCACCAATTGCAATGTGCGCCAATCGTCTTCTGGCTAATGCAACGTAATCTAGTGCATCCATTCTCTCGATGTAATTTTTGCGAATTGATCACTACCATCCATTCCTCCTGGACACTGATACCTGTCGATGGAATCACATCTTCAATAAATCCATGTTCTGCCATGCTTTTATCTACAACGAAGTTCATAGGAAATTCGTTCACTTATTTGTATTCATACAACCCGGTTTGCTGACTTGAACCGCGCGTTCATGACTTGACCCAAGATTGTTGCCTTTGCTGCCTTTGCTCTTTGATAAAGACCCTAATGCTACTTCTTTCCTTTTTACTATTCCTCTACCTTGCTCCTTTGCCTCTATTACTGCTCCTTTGTTCTCAATGATAATTCTAGTGCTACTCCTTTCTTCTCCTTTTCCATCAATGACAATATTTCCAACACAAAATCCTTCCGTAGAGGGCTTATTAGTTTAAATCAGTATTCACAAGTATAAAATATAATTCAGATTACATATACAGGAAAGGGACATGTAGATCTATTAATTCAAAATGATAGTACAATAAATGCATACCTCCCAACAAATGAGACCTCCTCTCAAACCAGTAGCATGACCTCCTCCTCCTAATACAGGAGAGCTCTCGCGCTATAGTATGGATACTAGATCTAAACCCCTTTCCTCTTGGTGAGATTATAAAGGTTCATTATATCCTTCTAGAGAATGTATCTAGACATATAGGGACTTGAGAAGTTACGAAAATTCTACAATAATGGACCCCTAGCCAACTCATACACAAGTGGGTCAAGTTGAATTCCTTGGGAATGACAAACTCTAGAAAAAAAATTCACAATTATGAGTTTTTCCTCAATTATCTCAATTACGAAATAATTATTATTTCATAATTATAAATTTTTTACAAAATAATTATGAGAAATAACTCAATCATGTAATTTGGCCCTTTTAACATGGAATAAATCTCACACCAATAAAAAAAATGTAAAATTGAATGCATTCTACCATTAATTGAGGTAAGTTGAACTTGGGTTTCTCTCATTGTAATGGAGTGGGAAATAGGGTTATTACAAAAATAATTTTCCCCGCATATATATATATATATATATATATATGTGTGTGTGTGTGTGTGTGTGTGTGTGTGTGTGTATAGTTTTGAAAGGCTTGTGTTGATTCTTAAATCTGGTGGTTTTTTTTTAAGGGCACATCCCTTTCCTTTAGCAATTATATAATGCCCCATGTCTTGGGCCCACCCGGTGGTCCTATGGAAATTATATGGACTTGGTGTTTTTATATGAAACCCACAGTTGGGTGAAGGAAGCACTTTATGCCATATGATTGTCATAATGGAATTGTCGGCATCACTAGACCTGCTAGTCAAATAATGCATTGATTGTCTATTAGACTCTGCTAATTAGCTACAATTTTTTTTAGTGAAATTTCATCAATTTGGCTAAATTATACTTTTTTGAAGAAATTTAGACTGATTTTTAATTAAAAGAAAAAAAAAATGTATCCTAATTATGATGATAGTTATGCAAAAAGTTATATTTTTCACCTAAATAAAAACATTTTCCATGAACATATAAACATATTTAATTATTTTTCTTTTACCACATCAATGGTTATTCATCCCAATTTTTTGCGAATTTTTTCAACATATGGATGATTTATTTGTAGCAATTGTTTTTGGGAAAACCATGAATTTTCAATTTAATTCATGTAAATTTGTGTACAAATATAGAAAAATATTAATTGTATTATTTTTCACTTTTGTCAACATGTAGGTGGTATATCACGTTTTATATGGATGTGTAAAATCTTTTCAATGTATTTCTAAAGATATTTTCCATTTCCATTTCTTTTTGTTGTAAGTTCCCTCAAATTGATATGGAAGTTTGTCTTTTAATGTAAACATTCTACTATGATATTGCTTTTGTTAATTTTCATTAGTGGTGCATGTGGGGCATTAACGGAATGATCTTGTTGCTAAATTTTAAAGGTAGTAACAATAAATCAATATGTTATCACCTACTATAAATGATTTCATTTCTTTATAAATATGGTTTTATTTGCAAATGCTTTGATAAGTCTTGGCTTACGTGATTTAAAAAAAAAAACATTGGTTAACTAACAACCTCTAAAGGATGCAAGGATGTAATGAACCTACTATTCCAGCACCCCTTACACAACCCAAACCACACTCCCTCCCTCCCCCAACCCACCTACCCTCACCCACATTAATAAAATTCTTTAGAGATTTAAGAAGCGGAATTACTTATATACTCCACCCCATAATTTTATCTTCTTTAATTCCAAGCATAGTTCAAAGTTTCTCAAACATGTCTTTTATAAGTGGCTTTGTAAAGATATTAGCACTTTGATATTGACAGGTCCCTATAATACTAGTGTATCCCCCATATTGTTATTGTTTTTCCCCATAGAAACCCATTATTATTAATGTTGAGCCCTTAAATTATTATTGTTAAGTAGGCCCTAATTATATTTTGACTATTTAGACTCCTATATATACCAAGGAGGTCTTGTCATTTGAATCATCCAAGAATTTTTCATTTATGTGATGTAAAGGGAGGTTTCCCCCTCGAAGTGGCTTATTATCTAGCCATTGATCTATTTTTTCTTATGTTCATGTGCTATTTTGTTATGGTTACATAACATTTTGTATCAAATCTCTTGGTTCTAGGGTTTCGCTGCTTCAAACGGATCATTGTGGAATTTTCACTATAATTTTTTTTGTGAAGCTTCATAATGTGAAACTGCTACCATGAGGAGAAGAAATATTTATGAACATATATTTATAATTTTAGACCTTGTTTCATTGTAATTTTAGGGATATGGTCCAAGAAAGTTAGGGTTTCTGTATACTCCAGAATTCAGTCTCAATTAGGTGTCTTGAGGAAAATCATCATAACTTTCTCCTCTAGCATTGGATTTGAGTTTCGTAAAAAGTGACTAAAAGTGAATGGAATTTATTTTTAGGGGTATAATTTTAAGTGCTTAAGGTTGAAACTATGACATATGGTAACTCATACAACTTTTCTCTACTGAACTAGTCCATAATCAGGTCATCGTGGAATATTTGGCATAACTTTATCTTGAAGAATCCAATCTCAGTTTAACTTGCGCTATTGGAAAGAAGAGATATATATATACTTCAAGACCCATTTTTAGAGCTTGTAATGTCGAAATCACATATATCCAACAATTTCAATGTCATCCAGTTTGACAAGCTCAAAATAAAGCTCTTAAAAGGTGTATATTTTTAAATTTTCATAACCTTTTTTTTTAAAATCAGTTTAAAGTGATTCAAAGGGAATAGTGAAGTATAAATATCATTAATTGGTTCCAAAATTCCTCCCAAAAAACAAATTTCTACACCCATTAAGCCCTCAAAAATCTCTACTATGACGCATGAAGAAGAAGAAGAAGAAGAAGAAGAAATGCAACATTATATATCAAAATTATAAGATTAAGTACAACATAGAGCAACCAAAGATGAACTGAAAGCTATGATGAATTGTTTAAAAGTATTTAAATGGACATGTAAGGTTTTAAGGATGGTTTAAAAGCATAAATGGAAATTTTTAAGGAAGGTTTGACAAAGTTGCTACTATAAATGCTTCCTAGTGGTAACAAGATATTCCATGAAACTCATTATGAGAACCAAAGGAATATGAATCATGATTATAGAGACTCTAACTTTTGGTTAAAGACCAATCATATTCTAAAGATCAATATGATTAATTTTGACAGCAAGGATCTGGTAACATGGATACTACATATGGATAATTTATTTGATCTACATTATATGCAACACACACAAAAGGTACAAATTCCATATTTACATTTAGAACCCAATCAACTTGTGTGGTATCGATGGCCTTGTTCTTGTAAATCACTTATCACTTGGAAAATATTTAGAGAGGAATTGATTTCACATTATGAGGATACAAAGATAAATACCTTCTTTATCCAATTAAAAAATCTCAAAGAAAAGTGTTCAGTTGTGTAGCATATTGACGACTTCCAAAGAGTGAATATCAAGTTAACTAATATTCCATTGAAGCATCTCATTGATGTCTTCCTAGGGAATTTAAAGGATAACATCTAATATGAGGTTTTCCTTTGGGAAATTAAGTCATTGGAGAATGAATTTAGGGTGGAAAAAAAAATTGAAAGAAAAATTATGGAAACAAGGAGGTCTACCACTCATCAATATAAAGATGGAATTGTTCCTTCTCCTAGCCTCCTACAACCTACAAGGTTTACACCAAAAAAATTGGAGGAAAATTGAGAAAAAGGACTTTGTTATAGTTGTGATATAATATACACTAGAGGTCATAAGTGTGATGAGAAGAAATTATTTTACATAGAGTGTGAAGAGGGGGACGAAAAGGAACAAGAAACATGAAAAGAAGAAGATATACACCAAGAACCAACCCCAAGGATTGAAAAAGAAGAAAGGAATATGACCATATATTGTAATGCATTGGCGGGAATTACCATTCCTCAAACTCTCAATATAGAAGGATATATCAACAAGAAAAATGTAATAATGTGAATTTATTTAGGTATTACCCATAATTTTATACATTGTAAGATAGCCAAGGAATTGAATTACTTTCTATATCCAGAGCCAGAGTGTCAAGTGATGGTTGCAAATGGAGGAACTATAAATTTCTCAGGGAAGTGCCATAATATCAATCTAACCATGGGGTAATATGTATTGAATAGTCCAATGCTTTAAATCCAATGAGTGGTGTTGATGTTGTATTAGGAGTCCAATGGTTTCAATCTTTGGGGATGATATATTTTAATTTTCAAGAACTTTTATGATTTTTTTCTAGGAAGGAAAGGAAATTGAATTAAGGTATCGTAGGGAAACCTGTGAATATAATCAAATATAATACCATGAAAAATATTTTTAATAAGGAACAACGCGGGATAATTACACAATTACACTCACTAGTTGTTCAAACATCTAAGTCATCCATTTCTCCAGATCTCCAAATAGTCCTTGACAATCATTCCAAGGCATTTGAGACTCCCAAAGGTCTCCCACCTATTTGTGATCATGATCATGATATTCACATGATTCCAATAATTGTTTCTCTAAACATCATAGCTTACATATATCCATATTCCCAAAAGAGTGAAATTGTACGTATGGTTGAAGAAATGCTAGAGGCAAGTATAATTCAATCTAGCCAAAGGTATTTCTCTTCTCTAGTAGTATTGGTGCACAAGAAGGATGCATCATGGTGTATGTGTCTGAATTATATAGACCTCAATAAACTCACTATTAAATATAAATTTCCCATTCTTATCATTGATTATTTTTTGGATGACCTATATGGATAAATTTACTTCACCAAGTTGGATCTTCATTCAGGATATCATCGAATTAGATTGAAGACAGAAGATGTTTTGAAAATAACATTCAGAACTAATGAAGGTCATTATGAATTTTTGGTCATGATTTTTTTCCTTACTAATGCACCCTTACACGTTTCAAGGTTTGATGAATTCCATTTTCAAACCCTTCCTTAGAAAATTTGTGTTAGTATTTTTTTATGAATCTACAACAGGTCTTGGAAAGATCATGTTCAACATCTTGAGAAGGTGCTCAAACTATTGGAGGAAAAAAAATTGTATGAAAAACCGTCCAAATTTTTCTTTGGGGTACAGGAAGTGGAATATTTAGTTCATAATGTATCTCATGAGAGTGATAAGGTAGACCCTAACAAAACTAAAGCCACAAAGGAATGGAAAATCCCCACAACCTTAAGGCATCTTCGAGGATTTCTCTAGTTGTCATAGTATTATCGCAAGTTTGTTAAGAATTATGGTAAAAGAGAACCACCACTAACAACATTAATGAAGAAAAATGAATTTTTTTGGACTTCAGAAGAAACTAAAGCCTTTGAACATCTTAAAGAGGAAATGTGCCAAGATCTTGTATTAGCTACATCAAACTTCACAAAAACCTTTATTGTGGAATGTGATGTGTCAAGAAATAGAATTGGTGTTGTCTTAATGCAGGAAGGAAGACCCATTGGTTTTGAAAGACATCCAATAAAGGGAAAGTATTTACACAAACCTATTTGCGAGAAGGAAATGTTTCCAATAATACATGATATAAAGAAACGACACCCTTACCTAATGGGAAGACACTTCAAGGTTAAAATAGATCATGATAGTCTTAAATACTTTTTGGAACAAATATTATCTTCTGAAGAGAAGAAAAAATGGGTCACAAATATGTTGGCTTATGACTTTGAAATAATCTACAAAAAAAGGAAAGTAAAATATCATTGTAAATGCACTCTCAATAAGGGATGAGGATGTGGAATAATTTCTCTATTCCATTTCTATTATCTAAATTGATTGGATAACTGAATAAATAGATGAATGAAAGAATGAACAAGAGGTGTGGACACTCATTCAAAGTTGCAACGAGACCCTAGTGCATATGATACATTTCTCTAGATAATGATTAACTATGGTATAAATATCGCTTATATCTATGTAATAACTCCCAAATCAAAAAAAAGCTTCTTTTGGAATTGCACACATATCTTATACGAGGGCACTCGGGATTTTTAAAAAATTACGACAAGGTTAAGAAGGAATTTTTTGGGATGACCTTAAATATGATATTCATAAGTTTGGGGTAGAATTTTTGGTTTTCCAACAAAATAAATTTGAGACAATTAACATCTCGGGACTTTTACAATAATTCTCCATTCCAAGTCAGCATTGGGAGGAGGTCTCAATGGGTTTTATCATAGGTTTACCCAAGTCTGAAGGAAAGAGTGTCATCATGGTGGTTGTTAATAGACTTACCAATTATGCACACATTTCTGGAGTAACTCATCCTTTCAAATCCAATATAGTTGCTACTACATTTGTGGAAACAGTTTAAAAGCTACATGGAAACCCAAATATTTTGTAAGTGACAGAGATCTCATTTTCACTGGAATTTTTTGGAAAATTTTATTTTCTTGTCTTGATACTCAGTTAGCTCAAATATCATCTTATCATTATTAATCTGATAAGAAAACTGAGATATTAAAAAAATGATTGGAAGGATATATTTGTTGCTTTGTATATGATAAACAAGCACAATGGGTCAATTTGTTACCTCTGTAAAAATGTTTGTAAGACACTTCCTTCCATACCGCAACAAAAAATGACCCCATTTATGGTGCTTTATGGATATCATCCACCATTAATCACATAGTATTTAAGAGACAAATCTGAAGTTCAAGCAATGGAATATCACATCGAGCATCAACAACAAGTTCTCAAAATCTTAAATTATAACATGAATATGTCACAAAATCAAATGAAACAAGAGGCAGATCGGCACCATAGTGAAAGACTTTTTGATGTGGGTGATTGGGTATTTTTATGGCTACTAATGTACAAACAAATGTCCCTCAAGCAAGCTAAGAATGGTAATAAATTATCACCCAAGTACTGTGGCCCTTAAAAGGTTTTGCAAAATATTGGTACTATGGCATACAGATTGGAGCTACCTGCATCTTGACAAGTACACCCAATTTTTCATGTTTTATGCTTAAATAAGGTTATAGGTGACAAGCTCCCAGTTAAAACTATATTAACATAAATTTGTGAGGAAGTAAAAATCATATTGGAGCTTGAAGAAATCATAGAATCAAGAATCTGAAAGTTATGAAATTGATCAATTTCAGAGTATCTCATTAAGTGGAAGAACTTACCTGTTTAATATTCCACATTGGATGATGAGTATTTCATACAAAAGCACCCAAAAATTCTCAAGCATTGAGGACAACACTTTTTTGAAGGAGAGGGGCATGTTAGGTCCCTATAATACTAGTGTAGCCTCCATATTATTATTATTGTGCCCGATAGAAACCCCTTATTTTTATTTTTGAGCCCTAAATTATTATTGTTATGTAGTCCCTAATTATATTTTGGCCATTTAGACTCCTATATATACCAAGGAGGCCTTGTCATTATTGAGATTCAACAAGAAGATCCTAGTGAAAATTATGCCCCTACACTAGGATGGAGCTTCGTGCTATTTTTAGGTGTATGTCTATTTATAGATGCATGAGAAAATTCTATTTATAGATGTATGTGAAAGTTATATTTATAGATTTCATGTCTATTTACAGATGCATGTCAACTATTATTATCCCTTAATATTAGTTGGACAATAAACAATAGTCTATTCTCAATGAGCACCTGGAAATAGTTAACTGAAGTGGAAAATCAGTTAGCTATAGGAATGAGTTGAGTGGTTGGTTGGTGGGACATGAAAGTGGACTTAGTTGTAACTGAGTGATTCGAAGTTGTAATTGAGTTGGAAGTGTAGTTATGAGAGTTGTCAAGTAGTTTAACTCTGTTAAGTGAGTTAAAATCAGTTGTGTTGGTTGTAACTGAAGATACACTAGTGAGAGATCAAGTGAATTAATTATTAATTAATTCACAATCAGTGGTCTCACATGCAACTGAAGATTTACTACTATTAACTACATGCATTTCAGAAACAGTGGAGACCCAGTTGAGATGTAGGTGAAAGGAATAGCTTGACTATCAGTTGTGACATTATTGGTTGCACACATGCAACCACACACACATTGGATATGCCCATGAGGATTGCACAGTCAAGGCAAGTAGGATTCCATTCATTCAAGGATTGCTATCAGTTGGGATTGCGCAGTGGAGGCAGGCTATTAGGAGGCAATAAATTGGCTAAGGAACTTGCTAATTTTTGTATGACAGTGTGAGACAATTGCATGATGTACTGAGAGCTCTTGGATTGGAGCTTTGTATGAGATTTTTTCGTGATCCATGATATATACATAATATATTATAGTGTGGTTTTTAGCTTTATGATTTCTCGGTAAATTATTTGTGTTATGTGTGATTGATATTTCTTCATGATATTGCTATTGGCGATTTTGTTTTAAATTCCGCAAAGATTTGATAGAAGTGATTCTATATTTAATAGTGGCATATTATTGTTATATCAGGAGAATCCAGGCAATACATATTTTTTATTAAATTTCTACATGGTATCGAAGCATATAAAATTGCAATTTTGAAGCAGGAGCTGAGTTTGTTGGTGGAAAGAATTCAAATTTGCAGAAAGACTTTCTTGGTGCTATAGTTGAGTTAACATCAAAATGTATTTCAATGGCTTGTGGCTAGAGTATGCACTCGAGGGAAACTCAAACTAAATTTCTTGGAAGGATAGGATGGAGGCGGTGCTTGAAGATAATGGCTTGAAGGAATTCATTGACAATGATGTTCCTAAGCCCACTTCGACAGATGTTGCATTACTTGATGCATGGAAAAATAAAGTGGCAAAGGCGAGCAGGATTCTGTTGGAAGGTGTACGAGACCACATTGTCTCAAGCCTTCATGGGAAAGCCACACCATATGCTATGTGGAAGGCTTTGACAGATCTTTTCCAAAGCAGCAACAACCATAGGAAATTGGCACTCAAAGATAAACTTAGGAAGATCAAGATGGAAAAGGGCGACAACATTCCAAAGTATCTCACAAAGTTTTTCCAATGTCGGGATGAACTGGGGAGTGTGGGAATAGTTGTTGCTAATGATGATTTGGTGAGTTTGGCTCTCTTTGGACTTCCTAAGAGTCGGCACAGTTATGAAGACTCTTTCAACGGACGGGAAAAATTGCCAGATTGGGAATGACTGTGGTCGAATCTGGTGCAAGAGGAGTTCAGGCGGAACATCAGAGATGGCTCTTCATCAAAGCATGATGAGGAAGAGGATTTTGCTTTGGATTCCAAGGAAAAGAAGGGGAAGGGGAAGAAATTACATTCTAAATCTGAGTCTAAAGGAAAGAAGTTGGATATGTCCAAGGTGAAGTGTTTTCACTGTCATGAACATGGAAATCTTGGTACTAATTGTCTACAAAAGAAGAATAACAAGAATTTTGTTGGAGTTGTAGCTGGTGAGGCCCTCTCCTCGCAATTTGAACTTGAATTCTCCTTGATCGCATGCATGGTTTCAAGTGAATTGGGATCGGTGTGGTATTTAGATAGTGGTGCTTCCTTCCACATGACAGGAGATAAGGAGCTTTTTGGTGACTTGGAGGAGAAAGACCTCCAAATGCATATCAATATGGGAGGCGATGGACGATATGGTGCGACTGGAATTGGTACCGTTACCTTTCATAGGGATTCAGGTAAACCATTTCAATTGAAAGTTCGAGGTCCGAAAAAAAACTTGGTCTCAGTCGTAATGTTGGAGGACAAAGGCTATGACATTGTTTTTGGCAATGGAAAATATTTCCTGTGACACAAAAAATGGTTCAGTCCAAGAGGATAGGGATTTGAGTTAAGAATCTCTACAATCTGGAGGTAGATGGATGCGATGCCATGATGGGAAAGGTGGAAAAAGTGGTGAGACGAGATGAGGGAAAATTATGGCACAGGAGATTGGGCCATCTTCATCATGGAGCCTTGAAAGTCATGCAACAAATATCTACTGGACTTCCAATAGGAACACTTTTTCACTTAGATCAGTGCAATGGTTGCACCATGGGGAAGTATGTAAATTCCATCTTTCATGAAAAGGAGAACCGTGCTTTGGGGATCCTTGAGAGAGTTCACACAGATGTTTTTGGACTATTCTTGGTTTCTTAAACAACAAAACATAAGTATTATGTTATTTTTGTTGATGAATTTTCTCGTAAATGATAGATCTTCCTCATGCAGAAGAAGGATCAAACATTCTCAAAGCATTGTGAGTTTAAGGCATTGGTGGAGAAAGATTCGGGGAAGCAAGTGAAGGCTCTGAGGAGTGATAATAGTGGATAATACATCTCTAAATAATTCAAATAATTCTGTAGCAAAGAAGGAATTTGAAGAGAACTCATAGCGCCTCATAACCCACACAAAATGGGGTCACGAAGAGGAAGAAGAGAATGATCATGAGTGCAGTACGAGCGATGTTGCATGATTAGGGCCTACCAATGCATTTGTGGGCAGAAGCATGAAACACTCTGGTTTATGTGAAAAACCATTGTCCTCATAGAGTACTCGGAATGAGCACACCTAAAGAAGCTTTCAATGGTAAGAAATCAGATGTTTCACACTTTAAGATTTTTGGCTCATCTATTTATGTGCATGTGACCAAGAATGCTAGGAAGAAGCTGGAGCCAACTATTGAAGTTGGGATTTTTGTGGGGTACATAGAAACACCCCATAATTATCATTTATATTTGCCTAACAGTAATATTATTGTTATGCGACGGGATATAAAATTTGATGAGGGGAAAGCCATGCAGTTGTTGCTTGAGATAGATCTAGACTTGCATGTGGAGGAGAAACTATTGGTTCCTAAACATGAGTCTTTAGATGTGGATCAGCCACAGGAGGAGGTTCATGGAGTGGAGGAGTCCACTCATGCAAAGACAACCATTAGAATCGGCAGAATGCGTACCACAATAGTTGATAGGCTGAGACTTTATGCTATGCAGAATGTAGGAGCCCCTACTTCATAGCGCAAACAAAGACAATCTCGTGACTGATTTACTGGATACATGGCTCTCATGAGAAAATGTATTGTGAATGAGCCATCTTCCTTTCAGGAAGCAGTGCAAGAGCCCACATGGCTAGATGCAATGGTGGAGGATTATGACTCCATTGTCAAAAACAGTGCTTGGGAAATTGTTCCAAAGCTGGTTGATAAATCAGTGGTAGGTTGCAGATGGATCTACAAGGTAAAGCAAGCTATTGATGGGAGTGTTGAGAAATACAAGGCCATATTTGTGGCCCAGGGCTTCTCACAGATTGAGGGGATTGATTATGAAGAAACCTTTGCACCTGTAGCAAGGTATTCTTCCATAAGGATCATCCTTTCTCTCTTAGTGTAGATGGGATGGCGCATTCATCAGATGGATGTGAAGACTGTGTTTCTCAATGGGATCATCGAGGAAGAGGTTTACATATAGAAGCCTAAAGGATTTGAGATCTTCAACAGCGAGTCACATGTGTGCCAACTCAAAAGAACATTGGATGGGCTGAAGCAAGTACCCTGTTCTTGGTTCACTCAGATAGACAGCTATTTCACCGGACTTGGTTTCACCAAAAGTGAGGCGGATGCAAAACTATACAAAATTGTGGTGGAGGGTAAGATTTTAATCATTGTTCTTTATGTTGATGATTTAATATTTACTGGTGATGAGCAGATGATACACTCATGCAAGGAGGACCTTGCAAAGGAGTTCGAGATGAAGGATATGGGCCTCCTTCATTATTTCCTTGGATTGGAAATATGGCAGCGAGATGGTGAAATTTTTGTGTCTCAAGGCAAGTATGCAAGGGAGATACTAGGTAAGTTTCACATGGAGGGCTGCAAACCCATGGATACTCCTCTTCCAGGAAATTGGAGGAAAGAGGATGCTACATCTGGAGAGGTAGTGGATGCTATTGTCTATCGACAGTTAGTGGGTTCGCTAATGTATCTAGTGAACATGAGACCGGACATTTTCTATGCGATTAACCAGCTGATTCAAGCTATGGTTAATCCTACCAAGCTCTTTTGGAAAGTGGGAAAGCATGTCCTGAGATACTTGAGGGGCACATCTAAGTATGGTTTATGGTATAGACAAATGGATGAGGTGAAGTTGCATGGCTTCATGTATGCAGATTGGGCAGGAAGCCCATCGGAAAGAAAGAGCACATCAGGAGGGATATTTAGCATTGGATCTATAGTTGTTTCTTGGTACAGCAGGAAGCAGAGATCTGTGGCACTCAGTTTAGTGGAAGCGGAATACATGGAAACGATTCAAGCTACATGTGAGGCTATCTAGATGAGAAATATTTTGGTTGGTTTGTTTGCTTCTCATTTAGATCCGACGGTGATTCATTGTGATAGTCAGATTTTCATTAAACTCTCAATTAATCATGTGTTTCATGATATATCTAAACATATAGATCTTCGGTATCATCATATTAGAGATTGTATGCAAATGAAGACCATGTTGCTTCAGTACATTCCTACGGAAGATCAAGCTACAGATATTCTGATGAAGGCGCTCACCAAGAGAAAATTTGAATACCATAGAGACAGGATTGGAGTGAATGATAATCCCTTTCTTGTTGAGAGGGAGTGTTGAGATTCAACAAGAAGTTCCTAGTGAAAATTATGCACCTACACTAGGATGGAGCCTCAAGCTATTTGTAGGTGGATGTATATTTATAGATGCATGAGAAAATTCTATTTATAGATGAGGTGTATATATAGATGTATGTGAAATTTATATTTATAGATTTCATGTCTATTTATAGATGCATATCGACTATTATTATCCCTTAATTTTAGTTAGACAATAAACAATAATCTATTCTCAGTAAGCACTTGGAAATAGTTAACTGAAGTGGAAAATCAGTTAGCTATAGGAATTTTGAGTTGAGTGGTTGGTTGGTGGGACATGCAAGTGGACTTAGTTGTAACTGAGTGATTCGAAGTTGTAACAGAGTTGGAAGTGTAGTTATGAGAGTTGCAAATTAGTTTAACTCAGTTAATGAGTTAAAATCAGTTGTGCTAGTTGTAACTGAAGATAAACTAGTCAGAGATCAAGTGAATTAATTATTAATTAATTCACAATCAGTGGTCTCACATGCAACTGAATATTTACTACTATTAACTACATGCATGTCAGATCCAGTGGAGACCTAGTTGATATGTAGGTGAAAGGGACAAATTGACTATCAATTGTGACAGTATCAGTTGCACGCATGAAAAAACACACACATTGGATGTGCCCATGAGGATTGTGCAGTCAAGGCAAGCAGGCTTCCATTCATTCAGGGATTTATATCAGTTGGGATTGCCCAATGGAGGCAGGTTGTCAGGAAAAAGTAAATTGGCTAAGGAATTTTCCAATTTTTGTATGACAATGTGAGACAATTGTATATTGTACTGAGAGCTCTTGGATTGGAGCTTTGTATGATATTGTTTCATGATCCATGATATATACATAATATATGATAGTGGGATTTTTAGCTTTATGCTTTCCCAGTAGATTATATGTGTTAAATGTGATTGATCTTTCTTCATGATATTGTTATTGGTGATTGTGTTTTAAATTCTGCAAAGATTTTTCAAAAGCAATTCTGTATTTAACAGTGGCATATAATTGCTGAGAATCCAGGTAATACATATTTTTTATTAAATTTCTACAGTCATTTGAATCATCCAAGAATTTTTCATTTATGTGATGTAAAGGGAGGTTTCCCCCTCAAGGCAGCTTATTATTTAGTCATTGATCTATTTTTTCTTATGTTTCTATGCTATTTTGATCTAGTTACATAAAAAATACTCTATATTGTAATAAATCAGGTTCACAACATTATCCTATACCAAATGCATCAAATACTAAACATGAAGCTCCACATGCTACATATTACTATGTGCAACATTATTTTCAACAAATTGTATTGCACTTTTATTGTCACAATATAATGCAGTCGATACTTCCACTAGAAATACAGGTTCAACCATGAGATTCGAAATCCACACTATTTATATGCCAACATTAACTACAAAATGCAATTTTTCTTCTGTGGTCAAGTAACATGTTTAGAAGAGTAGATGCCCTTTTTCAACCACATAGGCTAACCCAGAGAAAGGAACTAATTATACCTTTCTTCATTTGGCATGGAAAACCTTCTAGTTTATGGCTTGACTTCCAAAATTGATTTATGGATTTAGTTAAATGTGATATGAAATGTTAAAATGTATAATAAAGTGCTAAAATTAAATTTATCCTAAATTGTCCTATCTAGGAACTAAAGAGAGTGAACAAATATAGAATCAACATAAATACAACATAGTAATAAACATGAAGTAGCTCATTGAGTTATAAATAACATAAGTTAAGAATAACCAATAGTAAATGAAGGTGAACCAAAAATTAAACTAAAATTTTCAATTCCATATCCATATGTTGACATTGATTAAGAACAAAATAAGAATAATTATCATTTTTCGAGTTTTAGATAGTGAACAATGGCGATCGGTGTGGGAGAGATATTGGTTTTCATGGCTTATTCCTTAAAATTTGGTGTCGGGCTAGTGATTTGGTCATCAGAATGGGTTTTTACGGACACTACAACAAATCCATGTGATTAGCTTCCTCTTTAGCTCCCTTTTTTGCTTCCACTAATTGTTTTAGTGTATTTTTCTCCACCTTTTTGAAAAAATCAGTGTTATTTATCGTCATGGCACAAATTTTGGGGTTTTTAACGTTGATCATAGATAATCGATGATAAATTTATCGTTATTTTGCGTCAGATTCAGTTCCTAGTTTAACCTCTCCTTTAGCTCCTGATGTAGCTTCATGTATAGCTTCCTTTGTAATGTCCTATTTTTGCTCCTAATTATGGCATTGTTTTTAGCATCCACTTTAGTTTCTTGTTTAGCTTCCTTTGTAGCTTCCTCCATAACATCTTATTTTTCTCCTCATTATGGAATTAGATATGACTTTTTTCTGTTACACATGTCAAGGATGCCTTTTGTAATTAATTGGATATGGCTTGATGAAAAATCGCTTCACTTTACAATAATAATGTATGATTAGACATTGAAACTATCATTAATTTTACCATTATGGTAATCGTCGTCATTTTTAGAATCATTTCCCCTACCATCATTACTTTTACATTATTACATTTACTATCATTTTTGGAAATTTATGCAACTGTGCAAAGGCTTTTCTCATGAGAACTAAAAGAACCAATTTTGTAAAAAGTGGGTAATTGTTGTGTCTCGACATTCTCTCCTTAGCAAGTGTTTGTGTGTGCCAAGAAAACTCTGCAATAGATATTTAGCAGCACTGAGCAGTTATAGTTCTAGGAAAACATGGGAGGAGTGGATGTAAGACATGAGCTCGATTTTGTTGGCATGTTGTTACATTACCCAGAAGCTATGAATTTTTTTTGAAATGTAGGGTGGTTGATTTATTTTGAGAAATTGCAGGGTTTTAGTGAGTTGGTTGCTCTGGAGTTTTCACATAGCCTAACTTAACAGTACCCTAAATTCAGGGTATTTAGAATTGTTTTTATAGATGAGGTAATTGCAAGAGTAATAGGGTTTCCATAGAGAGGGGCTCATGGGTTTTTAAGGAGGTGGTGATTCCATTAGCTAAGGTTGAGTTTCTGCAAGAAGGAGATGAATTGGCAACTATGGGTAGGGGTTTTGATATAACATGCCTTCCCCACCCTTGGGAGGATGTGACTCCCTTCATTCATAAATTTATCACCTGTGAGGGTCGCTTTGGGATTTTATTCAACTATCATTTTTAGTTGCTAGCACACCTTAGGACAGGGAAGTTGATAAATATCTCTTACTATTTGTTGAAGTCAGTACAACACATGTAGGAGGATGTGTGAGTGGAAAAATACCTGGAAACTTGTTTGACCAATCATTTACTTATCAAAATGGTCATAATTCACTCACTACATGAGCAAGGGAGTTCATGGATTGTGTTAGCACCTAATTTGACCTCAGACTGAAGAAAGGCAAACCAGGGTAACCACAAACCATGCTTAACCTCGTAGCTAGCCCTACAAGGCAGGGAGATGGCTCTCTCCATAAGGAATCTCAATGAAGTATGTCTGCAAAATGATGTTAGGCTAGGTATAGTAGCAGGAAATATTTTTTATAAATTTTCTGGGTTTTTTGTTGGATCAGATGGAGCTAGGAATTTTAAATCTGGGGAATTAACTCAGAAATACAGGGTATTCTGTGGGGCAAGGTAGGCAAGGATTTTAACAATTTTGTTTTAATGATGGTGCAGCTTTTAAGAATGGTGAGGAGATGAGAAAGGCATATGAAATAGATATTTCTCAAACAGCATAAAGCATAAAATAATTGAATGATTTTCCCAAGGTAGAGCATTGTAAAAAGTGGATTCTACCTATCTAACTTGAAAACATTCAACAGAAATAATGGAATGGATGAATGGCATACATAACATTTTACAAATGATCACAAAAGAAAAGGCAGTGCTAAAATTCCATACCATAGGGATCCCATAAAAAATTGTTGCAAGTCTTTATTAATTCCCTGCTAAGCTGGTTACAAATATGTACAATGAAGAGCTTCCCAATGATTTCCAACTTTTCCCCCCTTAAAAATGAATCAAAAAATACATTAAATAGACAGGCTTTCAGGGGGAAAATCTGTAGAAGGAGGAGTTGTTTCACCTGCCCCGAAACCAAAATCTGAAGATAGAAAAACAACACAACTGTATGCCTCTGAAAAAGAGGGAAAAATACCTATCTGACCATCTGGAAGAATACTCTGTTACATTTATTCCAAAAAATAGGAAGAAAAACAAATCTGGAGACGATCCCTTGATTTATCATTACTGTCGATGCCAGAATAATCTCTGTGTTTCATAATTAGCTCTCGGCCTTAACCGAATGTGCCTTTTTCCTTTGCCAGAGAATATCCCTTTAAAACTAATAAAATCACATTTTTTGTTTAATGAAGAAAAACCCCTTTTTTAATTGAAATGAGTGAAGGGGAAGTGGTGGGCCCAAAGATCACAATCACAAATCGGCATTAGGAGGAGTAGATATAACTTGGGTGGAGGAAAATTGTGATGAGCGATGAGCGATGGTGCATAGGAGCGATGAGAGGTGAGTGGGAGTGATTGGGGGAAGGGTCGATGGTGGGTGGGCCGATCTGATAGGAATGTTGAAGAAAAGGGAGCACTGAGGAAATCCTTTAAAAACAAAACAAAATGGAATTTGCGCTTAAACATGGGAAAAACCCCTTTTTCATTGGAATGGGCGGAAGGATTTCTGGTGGGACTGGGGAATATCGCAATCGGGGATTGGAAGAGGAGCGGGTTTAGAGTTGCGGGACTGCTGGTCGCACAATGTGATGAAAGTATTATCGCATCGGCAGACGGGAGGAGGAAGGGTCCAGTGCTGCGGGGATTTTCCGATCGTAATATGCGATTCATCGCATCAGCGGTAATGATGGTGCGGAGTTAAGTGTTGGGGATTGCCCTGAAGTTGCGATGCGATGATGCGATGGCATCACATCGGAAATGTGCCATCGCATTGGGGTCTGGAAATGTAGAAACTTTAATTTTAAAGGCAAAATTTATAAAGTTAAAGAGGCATCAGAACAATAGAAAAGGGACAGATTTGTGCTTTTGGGGCCTTTTATTCACTTAGGCATATTTTGCAATCCAGAAGTCAGTTTTGGGAGTATGATATATCGTTGGAAATATCTTTCCAAGCTCCTCTTGATGAAATTACTTGGAACATTACTTACATTGAAAATCCTATGAAGAACACCATTTAAAACCAGGAAGAGAAAAATCCCCTTTAACCCTTGGCAATGGGCTGCAAGGACTAATAGTGGCCTTGTGGAGACAATAGCTTCTGAAGCTGAATTTATTACATATAGAAACAATGAAATTACATAAGAAATGATAAAAAAAACAAAGTACCATGTTTTCACCTCAAAACATGTTTTGAGGTGAAAATTACATTCAGCTGAAAGAACAACTTCTTTGACTTTCCAGATACTGTGCTTTGAGTTTATTTGGCATCCTCGTGACCTTGCTGATATT
The DNA here is from genome assembly GCA_034641835.2 of Pinus albicaulis. NCBI lineage: Eukaryota > Viridiplantae > Streptophyta > Pinopsida > Pinales > Pinaceae > Pinus > Pinus albicaulis. The sequence continues at coordinate 581,721,297 of CM076579.1, read as the reverse complement.
TATTGACACTTTCATCATTAATTTGACCATGGTGGGACCCTAGAACCTAATGATACCAACCCTATGACCTAATAAAATGATCTGCAGAGTGAAAGTGAATCATGATTGAACACCATAGAGAGGGGAATCAGCAAGTATTTACATGAGGGAAAACTGATGAAGTGACTACTACCATCAGTGAATCCACGACCTAATGGAGTGAATAAAATTTATAATATGGGACTCCTACTATGCAAATGCAAAAGAGCAGATTTTGATCACTGATGGCAGTATGAAAAGACTGACACTAACAGATTGATCCATTAACAAGACCACATGCATATGCAGAGGATGATGAAAGTGAGGAGCACGAACAGAGTGTTGAAACAACACCTACAAGTAAAGTAGCCACACCTCCTATAAGTAGTGTTGTTACACCCCCTAGGAGTAGAACAGTTGTAGCCCCTAGATAAAGTAGGGAGGATGTATTTTCTATAAATGGATGTAAAAACCCTAAGAGATAGAGCTCTATAAATAATTCTACTGGTACATATTCAAAATGAAAAGGGGCATGAATAGAGGAGCCTATGGAGGTGTAGAGTGGATTATTAGAAAATAGTTATCATGGGTGTCATATAGAAAAAGAATAACCAAAATAAGAAATTGTTAAGACAACAGTACCTAAGCCAACAACTTTATAAAGAAAGGTTTCTAAGAAAACCAAGGATGCCTTGAGACACATGAAGGTAAAGAAGAGAAGACTGGAGAATTCGATTGGTGGAAGGAACCCTAAGAAAAGGGTGTGAGTGTCTGTTACACAAGAGATTACTCGAGCACCCAAGAAATTGTTACAGTTGAACCAAGGGAGCCTAAGAAATAATAGGATAAGAGAAAGTAGGAAGAACATGTAGACAAAGCTTCCTCCTTGCCTGAAGCCTCTGCTACTACACCATCATTTAAGGAAGAATCTGATAAACATCATAAGAAAGGATAACCAGTAGTAGAAAAATATATGAAATAACAAGAGCTTTCCCCTCTATTAGGTAAGACTAAGATTGACCCCCTTGTCCATCAAATTGAAAAATTATAAAAATAAAATGAAGATTTAATAAAAAAACGTGTAATGGTTAAGGAACAATTGAAAATTAAGAATAAAAATGGGTTAGACATGTCATCATAAGTACTAGGAATAGCATCATCCACATATGAAACAACCATGAAAGTATGTGAGGGGTGTCAACAATTTTTTAAGGAAGTTGGAGTTGTAGAATCTATTATTGTCTCAATAGGAGTTCAAGTGATCAGATTTATGCAGGAAAAAAATGAAAATGCATATTTAAACAGAAACTCATAGCTACATTGCAAATTGAACTTCACTTCATGAATAAAATACTGAAAACTGCTTACATGCAGAATGGAAATAAACTAGCTCGGTCGATGGTAGCTTATCTCTGAGAAGAGATGTGGAAGCTATATGTCTGTGAACTATGTTAAAATGAGGCTTGTAGGGCTTCTTATCATTAATAAACAATTGAAATACATAAACATCCAAAAACCTAACCCTAAGATATTAAGTGACAAAATATTGTGGGCCCCGTTGGGGTTAGCTAGAACATCAACTTCACAGGGTCATAACTTTGGCATACGATCTATGTTTGGAAATCATAATGCCTCGATTTGAAGATCTCCAAGAGGAGTCTAAAAAAATACCATTAAATTGGTATTCCAATTTTTTATTCTCTTATTTTTCCCAAAAAAAATATTTTAGGCCCTCAAAATGGCTTTAGAAGTTTAGGACCTGAAAAACTGCCAAAATAGTAAATTATGCTACAATTAAGGAAATTGAAAGAAAAAACAGTGGGGGTTCAAGTGGAATAGGTTGGTGGCCACCAATATCCATCTAGATCATCAAGTGGGACAAAAAAATGAAGAACTTCAACCTATTTCTCCACAAGAACCTGTTCACGACGTTGTTGTTACACAAGAACAAACATACAAAGCAGAGGAGGGAGAATAAAAATAGTTTGTTTCTCCATAAGAACTTGTTTATGACGTTGTTGTTACACAGGAACCAACAGCTGAAATAGAGAAGATTGAATTAATTTTATTTTTTCTCCACAAGAACATATCAATGGCGTTGTTGTTACACAAGAACCATTAGTTGAGATAGCACAACAGGAGGAGAAAGGGGATAAAGAAGAGATTGTTGAGTCTGAGGTTCTAACAACATTAGAAACATCTTAACTAAAATATGAATATATATTGAGAACAATATATTTTATTAGGGAAGTATAAAATTGCAAAAAGTTAGTAGTCTTCCAGAAAGATTAAGTTATTTTTTTGAAATAGCATGAGGAGATGGTCAACAGTGTTAAGAAGGAATGAGTTTAAAAGTTAAGAATTCAAGCTTTTGTGAGAGTTCAAAGAGAGAGGAAATAGGAAATAGTACAAGTGAAGGAATTGCAAGAATAGAAGCAGTTGCTACAACAAGAGAAGGAATTTATGTATGAGCTTATTGATAGTTTAGTAAGTTGCATACTTCCTTCTCAATCTTATCCTTTATTTCTGCAAGAAAAAACATTATCTTTAAATTGATGAATATTAAGGATAAATCACCACATAATACAAGGAAATTTCAATATTTCTTAGAAACCTTTTAGATTACTAATTTCTCATAACAACATTTGTTGTGTGAATTATATTCGCATGACCTTTCTTGTTTTGGAGATATATCTTTCAATTTGACACCTTATGTGGGGGATGTTCACTTGAGGGCTTTTGTATCTTTTTCTCAGAACCAGGTAAGTGGGAAAGTTGCATATGACATTGTAACAGCTAATGAGGGACAAGTAAAGATTTGCATCATAAATGAGCATGGATATGTTGATGTTGTCATTAGGGCACATAATCGTATATTGAAATTTCCAACCACTGAAGAATTGGTAATGGAATATCGAGGTTCAGTTTTATAGAGATTCATTAGGAATATTCATGGGATAAGAGATAATGCATTAGATGAGAGTAAGCTAGGGTGGAATATTTGCTGACAGAAGCTTAGGGAAGAAGATCTCTTTTGTCATCAAAATTTTATACAATCCCTTTCTAGAGTTCCTTAGTATGTGGATTGCATTAAGAGGAGTGGCCTAGGATGGATTGGAATCATATTGAAGTTTCCCCCTGTTTGGCTTCCAACCTATCATTATTGGCACCCATATCACTTTACTGATAATTTATGGAAAATAGATTTGGTCCTTTCTCTAGGTTATAAGGGCAGAGCAAAGGACACTGCAGAGTCCCATGATTTCTCAGAACTACACTCTCAGCACGTTAGGAACCAGTCACAAGGTTATGCCCGAGGACATGGACATGCTTAATATGGGGGAGATGTTGGGCCATGGAGTTTTTACCTTTTTTCATTCACTTTCGTATTCCTTTTTCTCCCTTTTTGACCAACAGGACCAAATTTTACCACTATAACAACCCGGTTATTTATCTAAGTATGTCATTTTCTAAATGTCACCTTCTTAGTCTAATTCTACTTATAATTTGGAATTGGAACTATTCTCTTAGGTGATTTTTATTATAAAAACTAATAATATGGATTTTTTCAGGTTTAAGTGGCCTCTTGAAGTTGTTGTTACAGGATTACACTTCTCAATTTCCTTTATTAATTTGGACGAAGGATTCGAGAAATGTTGTTGATACACACACAATTTTCCTTGTGCATGTTGTCTTTTTTCTCAAATGGACCAAATCTGGGTGCATCAAGTCAAATTCAATTCAACTATTGGGGTATATTCATGGAGCATATATATCATTTAGTTAAGATTTTCTAGAGACATTTATGCCCATGGGGGCAAGGAACTCAGATAGATAGTATTGGAAGGAAGGGGAAAGCACCAAGCTCTATAATGCTGATGTTTTATTAATGAAAATCCCATCCTTGTGGCATCATATCTTTCTTTGAGTAGTATACGATATTTTCAGTGCACCAACGCCTGTTGAGGAGGAAGGGCCCTCCTTCTTAGCAAGGATCAATATTTAAATAGAATACAATAATTATTTGTATTAATTCTTCTCAGATATGTTATTATTGTAGGTTTTAACCCTGAACAGAAATTATCTACACACGAATCTTATAACAGAAAATAAACAATAGCAAGATCATAAAACATAAAACAAATAAACACAGAGATTTTCCCCTGGATCCCAAATCGGGACAACCAGCTTGATTTTTCATTATATTCCTTTTAGTGTTACAACACATATATATACATGCCGAAGCATACATAAACCCCAATCCATAAACCCTGGATTAGAACATAACCGTAGTTCCCTTGACCGTATCTACAAAAAATACCAGGGGCCGAAAACCATCGTACCCCAAAACCATGTGAAAAACCATGCACAAAACCATGGACGCGGACTACCCACCGGAAATTAAGGACCATTATAACACATACCCAACAATTATTGTTACTATCAATTTTATTTGTTAATCATTGATTGCAAAATATTTTTTTTGAATGATGTGACAACATAAGTCTTGGATCAGTCCCTCTTAGTGTCGTAGTGATTTATTTACTTTCATGTTATAGATTGGATTGTACTTTCTTTGAATGTGTGTGCTCAACATTTGACTGGGTGATCAAAAGTTGCAGGAGTGTTTTTTATGGATGAGAGTGGTTGTGTAATAGAGTGATTTATTCTATGACCATGTGACTCATTTCTGATTATGTTGAACAGTGTAACAACTTGAATGTTTGTTGAGAGTGATTTTTGCAATGACCTTGGCTTGAGATTCATTATGCTAGTTATAATTTCCCTTGCATAGAATTTTCATGATAGCCTTTAAATTTAAGCCTACTTGGATTGATAATTATTGTAAGAGTGGACATGTTGCTCTCATTTAAAGGAACAATTGTTTCACCTGACAGTTAGTGTGAAATTTATTTAATTCCTATTACAGTTTGATGGTGTGTTCATTTCATTTTAATGTGTATTTTGTGCATTTATTGAGAGAATGGTTTCCAATAATTCTATTCTTTTCTGAATAAGAGTGACAGTGTGACAGGGTGGTTTTATTCTACATTATGTGTTTATTTCTTGAGAGTGTGAACAAGGTTTGAAAGTGTAACATCTAGAGTGTTGATTTGTTGAGAGTTTGATTACAACGATTGCGTTTGGAATTCATAAGCACTAGTTATCATTTTCCCTTGCATATATTTTATGTAATATCCTTAAAATAGCAAAACCTACCCGGATTAACAATTAATGTGAAGAGTTGGAACTAATGCCCTCAATTAAAAAGACAATTGTTCTTCCCAATGGCAAGCTGAAGCAAAACCTACACACGACTTTGACATAACACAAGTTGAAGAAAAACTTGGAATGTTGTATGAAATCTCAAGAAGAATTATTTAAGGGTCAAAGTAAAAATATAATAATTTAAAAGTGTGTAAAATATTTAAATAAATAGTCTACAATTTGAATCAATCAAATTGGCCAATAAATGAAGTTGAGGTGTGCATTTTAGTGAAGGAAATTTTGCGACGTTTCACAAAAATGCACACCCAACCTTCATTTCAAGGCCAGATTGAACGATTCAACTTGGAGAGTATTTTTTTACTCATAGGTAACATTAATATAGTTAAATATTTTTAATTTCTTACTCTCCTATAGATATGGTGGGAAACATTCCACCATTTACCCTAGGACGATGTCATTTAACCCATCATGTTCCAACCATCTTCCAACCAATATTACAATTAGAATTACAACATTTTTCATTGGCCAAATATGGAAAAAATGGTATGTTTCATATACTCTATGTTGCAAGAAATGAAAATTGACATATAAAAAAAACAATATCCAACTAAGTTATTGAAATTCAACTATTGATATCTCATTCTCCATCGAGATAACAAATTCGGTCCACTTACTATTTTGTAACATGTCCTTTTCGAAGTCTAAATGTTGACAAGTGAAATTAAATCATTCATTCAAATCAGGTGTATAGTGAGGTTGAAAATAGTAGAATACACCATTTGCAACTGAAATCACTCTGAAAGAAGGAAGAATGAGATTCTAGTGGGAATTTTTTGAGTTGTTTAGAGTTGGTTAAAAACTAAGAAATTTCCATATTTGTCAAATAAATTGCAAGAAACAAACACATAATATGAGGAATTTTAAAGAGTATTTTGTCACAAATGCATCTATCTTCGGCCCCATGGGATTATTTCCAATTAATAACATGTGTATAGTCTTCGCCAGGTATTTTTATAAGCCCAATTTTGTACATTTGCACTATGTTCTTGACAGAGCAATTCAAGAACTGAAGTCACTAGTTTTGAATTTTTACCAAGAGAATTAGAAATTGTACCAAGTGTAAATAAAGAAGAAAGAATTCATTTTTTACCAAAGCTACTTCACTTTTGAATCTCTCCATCCCCATGAGAGAGCCACACTATAGCTCTTGTTGGTGATATTAAATTGGTTATTTTTGGGGTAGTGGAGAAGGGGAAGGGAATTATTTGAATTATGTTCATATTTTGGACCTGAAGGAGATGAAATTTATTTCCCATGATGTGAAGGAGGATTTTCCTACTCCCAGGGATAGACATATTGCAATTGTTGTTGAAAAAAGGCTTGTGGTGTGTGATGGAGTTTATGGAGACCATTACATAGGAGAAGTTGATATTTTGGATCTTGATAGATTAATTTTATTTTTTAACCTTGTATAGAAATTACCTTCCAACGAATTCTTAAAATAGAAAAATAAACAATGCCAAGAACATAAACGTAAAAAAAATATACACAAAGATTTTCTCCTGGATCCCAAAACTGGGACTACCAGATTGATTTTTCATTATACTCCTTTCAATGTTACAATACATATATAAACATGTCGAAGCATTCATAAATCCAATCCATTAACCCTATATTAGAACATAATTGTAGTTCCCTTGACCGGATCTAAAAAATACCATGGATAAATAACCATCATGCCCAGAACCATGTGCAAAACCCATGCACAAAAACATAGGTAGGTCTGCCCACCTAATATAGGTTCCAATATATATATATATATATATGGAGCATTGTAGGGGCTACTGCACCCCTACAAAACCCCCAACAAGAGGGGCGACAACCCCCCCTATGGTCCCCCCTCCCCGCCCGTACGACTAGTCATGGAAAGAATATAACACACACCCAACATGCTCCCACTTGTTTTATTTTCAACATAGGGGGTCACATGAGAGCTTAGTCATTGGTCCATCCTTGCAAATTCCATTGATTCTCTACACCAATAAAAATTCTCAGTGCTCATAGACTTTGTCAATGCATATGCAACATTATTCAATGTGTTCATTGCTTTACCAGCAACAAATTTTTGTCCTTAACCATATCCCTCACAAAGTGATATTGAACATCAATATTCTTTGTCTTTGAATGATAAGAATGGTTATTTTCCAATAAAAATTTCACTTTGGTTGTCATAGTCTATCATTATAGCTCGTTGTACCAACCCCATACTTGAACACAATCTCTGCAAAAAAACTGCTTCCTTGCTTGAATTAGTGGTTGCCAGGTATTCAACCTTTGTATTTGAAATAGCCACTACAGATTGTGTTTTTCTCATCCAACTTATTGCTTCTCCAAATAGGTTAAACACATACCCACTTGTAGATATTTTCTAATCTAGATCTCCAACCCACTCTGCATCAACAAAGCCACGAATGTCCAAAACTATGTCAAATCCTAGTCTTCTTTGGTAGCACAGACCATCATCACTAGTGCCACGCAAATACCTGAAAACCTGCTTCACTGTTGTCCAATGCTCCTTCCCTAGTTTTGACATAAACCTGGTCTAGTACATACCGTTGCATACATAAGGCTACCGACTACATTTTCATATGAAACATGGGACGGGACATGTCCTCTTCCTCTTCTTGTGTCTTGGGACATTGTTCAGAAAATAACTTTACACCTAGAACAATAGGAACCTTCATCAGTTTACTATCTTCCATATTAAACCTCTACAATATTGTCTAGACATGCTTCCTCTAGTTTAACTAGAGCTTCCTCTTTTCCCTATCTCAATTAATTTTTATGCCCAAAATATAGTTTGCAACACCAAGGTCCTTCATGTCGAATTTGGAGGAAAACTGGGTCTTAAAATCCTAGATAATTTATTTGTCATTTCCATTAAAAAAAAATCATCCACATACAAGACCAAATAAATAACAAGGTCACCAATTAATTTAAAATACACACAGTGATCCACTTTGCTTCTAGTGAAGTCAATTCCCCATATACATGTATCAAATTTCTGATACTACATCCTTGGTGATTGTTTTAACCCATATGGAGACTTTTTTAACCTGCATACTAGTTCTTTCTTACACTTCACCATAAATCCTTCAAGTTGATTCATGTAGAGCTCTTCTTCCACATCGCCATGAAGAAATGTTGTCTTCACATCCATATGTTCTACCTCAAAATCAAAAGTGACAACAAGAGATAAAAGTAATCTAATAGAAGCTACCTTGGAAACAAGAGAAAAAAATATCACCAAAATCAATTCCTGACAACTAGGAATAACATTTTTCTACCAATCGATTTTTTCATTTATCCACATTGTCTTTTGTATTCATATTATTCTTAAACACCCATTTTCTGCCAATGGGTTTCCTTTTAGTCGGAAACTCCACCAAATCCCATGCCTCATTTTTATGGAAGGATTCCATTTCATCAACCATGGCCTCCTTCCAGAATTTTCCACCCTCTGAAATCCACTGCCTCCCTGACAGTTTTGGGATCATCATCAGTAATAGATAAATAAAAACTTGAACAGAAAGTAGATGGAATACACCTTTATCGCTGCCTTGTTTCTCGTACTGATCTTCTCAAAGATAGAGTCTGTGGCTCTTCATCTTCTGAATATTGTTCTGTTGTAGAGCTAGATTCTTCCTCCTTTAGATCAAACTCTATCTTCTCATGTTCCTTTGGTAGGAATTTATGTTTAATATCATATTTCACCTCTATAAATAGCATATCTTGGTTGTACACATCCTTCCTTGTTTATGGGTTCCAAATCTTATAACCTTTTAAACCATCCTTATACCTAATAAAGATGCACCTTTCAAATTTATTATCCAACTTGGTCCTTTTTTGCTTTGGAACATGTACATATGCATCACATCCAAATACCCTTAGATGTGAAAGAGAGGGTTTCTTACCAGTCCATACCTCATGTGGAGTCTTATCCTCTAACGCTGATGAAGGTGATCTGTTAACTAAGTAACATGCAGTCTCCACTGCCTCTGCCCAGAATTCTTGTCCTAACCCGGTACCACTGAGCATGCTTCTTGCCTTTTCCATCAGTGTTCTGTTCATTCTTTCTACAACTCTGTTTTGCTGAGGTGTGTATGGAGTAGTCTTCTGCCATGCTATGCCACACTTCTTACAGAACTCTTCAAATTCCTTCTTGCATAACTCCCCACCATTATCTGTCCTCAGTGCCTTTATCTTCTTCTCTGTCTGGTTTTCCACCAGAGCCTTAAATTCTTTAAATTTGTCAAAGACTTCAGATTTCTTCCTCAAGAAATATATCCATGTATTCCTTGAGAAGTCATCTATAAATGACACAAAGTACACATGTATGGAATATTCTTCTATCATGCTATACCAAATTTCTTACATAACTCTTCAAATTCCTTCTTGCATTATCTTCTTTTCAATCTGGTTTTCTACCAGAGCCTTAAATTATTTAAATTTGTCAAAGACTCCAGATTTCTTCTTGAGGAAATATATCCATGTATTCCTCGAGAATTCATCTATAAATGACACATAGTACCCAGTGATGGAATCGACATAGGTCCAAACACATCATTGTGCACAAGCTGTAATATCCCTTTCGCCCTCTTAGCACCAGAGGGGAGTGTTGGCAATATGATGCTAAATTTTGTCCTTGATGGAAACCCACTTGATGAAGATGATGGCAACCTCTTATTAAAGATGTTCTTGATGCTTGATGAGTTTATTAATGATGTAAATCTGATATTCTACAAGTAGCTCAGAAGTACAAGAGAAGGAAATATCAGTGAGGGCCAAAGCAATGATGAAAAATGTGTGTTTCAAGGCATACGCGGGTTTGTCAAGGAGAAAGCGTGTATGCACGTGGATAAGAACGTTCCAAGTCGCGTATGGTTTTTTGTGCTCCAAAATTAGAATACCAAGGGGCTTTACCATGGTATTGACCCATTGTATTGAGCGCTGGATTGTCTATTTGATCCTGTCCAGGAAAACCATCGGAAGTAATGTGGTTTTGACTCATGGTATTGAAAAAGGCTAAATCTATATAAGGAGAAGAATTTCATTTGTGCAAGGGGGTGAAAGTGTCTAGGCTTTAATGAATACTTTACTCTGAAGTATATCTGCATGGTTGAACTCTGCACTCAATTGATAGATCTGAATCTATGATGCATCTATGAATATGATGAAGGTTCAAGATCTCTAGATCTTGAAATGGTGAATCTCTAGGATGATCTGAAAAGAAGTGATGAAGACCTAGCGCAAATCTGTTGAAGAAGTTGAATAAATCTGGGTAAGTTCATAGATCTGGTCTGTTCTGCAAAATTTATCTTTTATAGATCTATACGTAGGTTCGCTTCATGGAAGGTGCGTGTATACGCGGATCGGTTTCAACAAAGGCGCGTATGACTTGTTAGGGTTTTTCTGAAAAGTTGCACGAATATATACGCGGGTTTTCTTCATTAAAAGTGCGTATATACGCGGATCTGTCTAAATAAAAGCGCGTATGATATATGAACTGATGATTGCTCAAGGTTGAATGTGTTCCTGCATATTTATTCTGAAGTCTGGGTTATCTCTGATATTCTGGTTACAGTGGTTTCACTGCTCTGTTTGAAGCTTTGGGCAAATTTTGTTTGTTGATAAGTGAAGGGTTGTGTTGGAGCTGTTTGATCCAATTTGAAAATTGATGAAACGTGGTCTGCAGTGGATCTAATGGTTGAAGCCTTCAGTCTGATAGTTGAAGCTTTCTGTCAGTAGAGGCTGGTGCTAATATCAGGGTGTAGTAGCTCCCTTCCAGGTGAGGCTGGTAAACGAGAGCAGGGGGTAGTAGCTCCCTTCCAGGTGAGGCTGGTAAATGAGAGAAGGTTGTAGCCTTCTGCAGGTGGGTGCCTGCGTGTTGGTATAATTCTTGCGCCAGCACATATGTTGTAAGATGTTTTCTCTATAATAAAATATTGAAGGCTGAGCAACTGCAGCGGTGGTTTTCTCCCGACTTGGGTTTCCACCCAAAAATCCTGGTGTTCATGTGTGATGCTTTGTGTGATGGTTTATTCTGTTCTTACTGCACATGTTTACTGTTTATAGAACATCTAATGAATGAATGATGGAATGATATAAGTGAAGAACTAATGGTATAATTAGATCTCTGTGTATACGCGAGTTCTCCAAAGGATATCCGCGTATTATGCTAGTTGTCTTCCGAAAGTCGCGATGGGTTTTAGAAAGGGAAAAGAAAATTTTGGATTATTCGATAAATACCGCATTCACCCCCCTCTCAGTATTTTTCCAACAATTGGTATCAGAGCAGGTCCTTCTGAAAAAGCTTAGCCGCTAGAAGGAAGATCAAGCAAGATGAGAAATCATGAGGGAATAGCATCTATCAAGCCCCCGCTCTTCAACGGAAGAAATTTAATCTTCTAGAAAATGAGGATGAGATCCTATCTTCAGTCTATGGGAGCTGATGTATGGGCCATTGTTGAACAAGGATATCAATATCCAACTGTTACACCAACAGATCCAACTGAAAGGAAGAATTATGAATCAAATGCAAAAGCGGTCAATGCTATAACAGGAAGTCTAGCTGAATCAGAATTTGTCAAATTCATGCAGCTGAATACAACAAAGGAAATATGGGACAAAATCATTCTAAGTTATGAAGGCAATGCAAAGGTAAAAAGTGCAAAACTCCAAAATCTCATAATTGAATATGAAAATTTAAAGATGCATAGTGATGAGAGTATTGCGAGTTTCTTTTTACGTATTGATGATGTTGTAAATCATATGATAAATCTGGGTGAAACAATATCCGACACTACTTTGGTTGAGAAAATTTTACGATCGCTAACGGAAAAATTTGAATCAAAAGTTTCTGCCCTTGAAGAAAAACAGGATATTCAAAACATTTCCGTAGTGCAACTTCATGGCATACTGACTGCATATGAAATGAGAAGAGGAGGACCATTTGAAGTTAAAGAAGCTGTTTTTAGAGCTTCTACAAAAGGGAAAGAAGTGCAAGAAGCATAAGGATCAGGATATATTTCGGAAGAAGATGAGGCAAATTTTGTAAAGAAACTTCAACTTGGTACAGGACGGTTTAGAGGTAAGCTTCCTTTCAAATGTTTTAATTGTGGAAGAGTTGGTCATTATGCTGCTAAGTGTCCTTACAAAGAAACACCTGCAAAAGGAAAGGAGGTAGCTAGAAATAAGAACCGGTCTAGCACTAGAAGAAGTTACTATACTCATGATGACAGTGATGGAGTATCTGATAGTGAGGAAGAATGTGAACAAGATATTAGACTTCTCATGGCATTTGAATCTAAAGAAGAAAAGGATACTTTTGTGGATGCTCTAGAGGAAAATGATTTTCTTGAAGAGAACAACCAACTCAAAAGATGCTTAGAAGAAAGCAAAATTCTCTTAGAAGAATATAAAATTCTCTTAGAAGAAAGAAAAATAACCATCGAGACTCTGGAAAAGTAGGTTGAAGAAGCAAAGAAACACATTGAGAAATTAGAATGTGAAGTGGTAAGTTTAAGAAAAGAATTTGAGAAAGTAAAGACTCTGAATTTTAGATTTTCTAAAGGATCTGAAACCTTAGATGAGATTATCAAGGTTCAATGTTCTCCTCTTATAAAGACAGGTCTTGGATACACTGGAGAATCCTCTCAAGCTTGAACACCAAATTATCTAAAAGCAGCTACAACTGGTTTACAAAATTCTGCCACTCAACCAAGGAATAAAGAATCTTTACAAGTAAAGCATGATCAACCTAATGCAAGGAACACTAACAGGAATATCTTTCAAAAATGCACCAATCAACAAGTAAATTCAAATAGAAGATTTCATGATCGCAGAAATTTCTTCTTCAATGGACAATGTTTCTCATGTCACAATTTTGGTCATAAAGCTGCTCAATGTGTTGCATATAAAACCATCATGACAAGAGAAGAAAGAAAGAAAAGGATTGATGTTGAAACAAAGAAGAATACCTATAACAACTTTTCTCCTCATCTAAATGAAGTTGAATGTGCTTATTGCAATAAATTTGGCCATGAAGATTCTGAGTACAGGAGCAAAGTGCAGCCAAGGGAGCATTTTCCTTCAAAATCCAAAATATGGAAAAAGAAGGAACCACAGGTTGAAAATTGTGGCATAGCGTTATTTGCGGAAGGTGAAGAAAATCATTGGTACATTGATAGCGGATGCTCAAGACACATGACAGGTGATAAACACAAACTTCGTGCATATAGTGCTCTAGAAAAGGAAAAGAAAGTTACTTTTGGAAATGATACTCCTGCTGTAATTAAAGGAAAAGGGTCCGTGTTTCTAAAAGAAAAGGTGAAGGCTAATGATGTCATGTATGTGGATGGATTAAGGCATAATCTGTTAAGTGTAAGTCAAATGTGTGATCAAGGAATTGAAGTTGTCTTTAGTTCAAAAGAATGTGTGGTTCGTGATCTTGATACAGGTAAAACAATTATAAAAGGAAAAAGAACTCCAAGAAACCTGTATGTATTGAAGAATTGCAAAGAACAATGTTACTTGAGTAAATCTTCAGAAAACTGGCTATGGCATAGAAGGTTGGGGCATCTAAGCTTCTCTCAAATCAACAAATCTAGCAGACTTAATGTTGTTCGTGGTCTTCCCAATATTACTCTGCCTGAAAGTATCATATGCAAATCCTGTCAATTCGGTAAGCAAACCAGAGTGCAATTTAATGCTAAGGAAGGATCATCAAGTAAGCCTCTTGAACTCATTCATACTGACATATGTGGACCTATGAGGAAAAAGTCACCACGGGGTGAAGAATACTATATCTTATTTATTGATGATTTCTCTAGAATGTGTTGGATTGGGTTGATCAAACACAAAGATGAAGCATTTGAAAATTTTCAGATCTTCAAAGCACTGGTGGAAAATGAATTAGATCTAAAAATCAAGTGTCTTAGATCTGACCGAGGAGGAGAATATATATCAAATGAATTCTTTGAATTTTGTGAACAACATGGCATAAAAATATAGTTTTCTGTAGCAGGCACTCCACAACAAAATGGCGTAGCAGAAAGAATGAATAGAACGATTCAAAAAATGGCCAGAGCTATGCTTGATGATTCCGGAACACCTGACACTTTTTGGGGAGAAGCAGCTCACACAGCAGAAAATATTCTTAACAAGTCACATGTTAGAGTAAATAGTGATAAAACTCTGTATGAACTATGGTATGGTAATCCTCCTTCTGTGAAGAATTTTAGAGTTTTTGGAAGTAAATGCTTTATCAAAAATAATGATGAAAAGCTTGGCAAGTTTGAACCCAGATTAGATGAAGGAATATTTCTTGGTTACTCATCTACAAGCAGAGCATACAAATGTTACAATAAAAGGCTTAGGAAGATTGTTGAATGTATTGATGTTGTTATTGATGAGTTTCCTGCAGCTCCTAAAGAAGAAAAACACACAACAGATGAAGATGATGGTGAATTTTGTCCTTCTGCATCAAATAGAAATGATATAGACAATGGATCCAATGAAGAACCAGAAGATGATTTATCTGAAAAGGCTGCATCCAGATATGTTCAAAAGAGTCATCATGAATCTCAAATTTTGGGAAATAAGGAATCAGGAGTACAAACAAGGAGGACTCTTGTGGGATGTTCTAGCTATCTGGCATTTCTATACACAATTGAACCACACAATGTCAATCAAGCTAGCAAAGATGAATGTTGGATTCAAGCCATGAATGAAGAACTTGATCAAATTGAAAAGAATCACACTTGGGAATTGGTACAAAGACCACATAATAAAAATGTCATTGGAACAAAATGGATATTCAAGAACAAGTTAAATGAGAATGGGGACGTTATAAGAAACAAAGCTAGACTGGTTTGTAAAGGGTATACTCAACAAGAAGGTATAGACTTTGAAGAAACTTTTGCTCCTGTAGCTAGACTTGAAGCCATAAGAATGTTTCTTGCTTTTTCAAGTTTTCAGCAAATCAAAGTTTATCAAATGGATGTTAAATCTGCATTTCTCAATGGTGATCTAGAAGAAGAAGTTTATATAGAACAACCAGAAGGATTCATTTTGGGAAATGATGAAAATATTGTTTGTAGACTTAAAAAGGCTCTATATGGTCTCAAAGAAGCTCCAAGGGCATGGTATTATCGTCTTGACAAATATCTTCATCAACAAGGATTTTCAAAGGGGTTTGCTGATAGCAACTTATACACAAAAATTGAAAATAATAAACTATTGATTGTGGTGGTTTATGTTGATGATATCATTTTTGGGAGTAATGAAGAATCTATGAGTCAGAAATTTGCTTCTGTCATGCAGCAAGAATTTGAAATGTCCTTACTTGGGGAACTAACATTCTTTCTTGGCTTGCAAGTGCATCAAACTGCAGATGGTATATTTCTATCACAAGAAAAATATCTTAAGCAAATTCTGAAGAAGTATGGCATGGAAGAATGCAAACCTGTAAGTACACCAATGATAACCAGATGCAATCTCAGTTCTCATGATGATTCTCCCACGGTGAATCAACCAGAATACAGATCAATGATAGGAATTCTACTTTATCTCACTGGGACTAGACCAGACATTATGCATGCAGTTGGGATTGTTGGAAAATTCCAAGCTAATCCAAAAGAGTCTCACCTTCAGGCTGTTAAAAGAATTTTCAAATATCTACAAGGAACTCAAGACTTTGGTCTATGGTATCCAAAGAATGTTGATCTTACTCTTCATGCTTACACTGATGCAGATTGGGCTGGAAGTGTTGATGATCAAAAAAGCACTAGTGGTGGTGCATTCTATATGGGACCCCGGTTAGTATCTTGGTTCAGCAAGAAGCAAAATTCTATTGCCTTATCTACAGCAGAAGCAGAATATGTGGCTGCCGCATCTTGTTGCACTCAACTCCTTTGGATGATGCAAACCTTGCAAGATTTTCAAATCAAATTTACACCTCCTATCTCCATTATGTGTGATAATACAAGTGCCATCAGTATCTCAAAGAATCCTATTATGCATTCGAAGACCAAGCACATTCCCATCAAGTATCACTTCCTACGTGAACAAGTGCTTGAACAAAAGGTGAAGTTGGAGTATGTTCCCTCCAAGGAACAAATTGCTGATATATTTACCAAACCTCTGCCCAGGGAAGCATTCGAATATCTCAAACAGAAGTTGGGTGTTGTCTCTTCCTCTCAGAAGATCAGATCTGATTAAATTCAGAAGATTAAAATGTATACGCGGGTTTCCTGAAAGACAGTCACGTATATACGTGAGTTTAAACACATAAAGCCACATATGGTTGGTTGCTGGCAATTTTTTGTTTGGGGTCAGCATTTTTCAGCACAACTGCAGTGCTGTTTGATACTGTTTTGAGTCACTGGTGGTATTTCAGCTCTTATATTTATGTTTTTGAGTGAAGATGCCTTGATGATTTGCTGTTGAAAGTATTCAGGATGCACAAGCAAAGGGGGAGCTTTTGTCATATGGAAAGGAGGCTTGGATGCACATTTTCAAGGGGAGCATTAGTCTTGCTGAGTATAATGCATTGTTGGCATTATGATGGTTCTGAAATATGATCTCTCTCTTGAGGTCCTTCTGGTTTTGGTCATGAAAAGTCATATTTGTAATTTGATGAAAAGGTCATGTTGAGACCTATGATGTAAAATTGTAATATTCAGTCATGTAAGGACTTGTTCAAATGTGTAAACCCACTTGGTTGGGTAGTTGAGTCAAAATGTGTAAACCCTCTTGGTTGGGTACTTGAGTCTCATATGTAAATCCACTTGCTTGGATCTTTGATGTCAGTATGAGTCCTTGGTGATAGGAAGGTCATAGAGTCATGTACTTCATTGAAAAAAAAAAAATATATGTTTGAACATTCGGCATGATCTCAGGGGGAGCATGGTAACTTCAATGTACATCAGATCTATAGCGCTCTTCTTTCTACATGAGGTGAAAAACCTTGTGATGGTTTTGATCCGCCCTTTGCCCTTGATTTCAAAGGGGTAGAGTGACATGATGTTTGAATAGGGGGAGAATATCATTATGCTTAATGTATTTATCTATTATGGTGATCAAACACCATCATGGTTGTCATCAAGTCCAAAGGGGGAGATTGTTGGAAATATGATGCTAAATGTTGTCCTTGATGGCAACCCACTTGATGAAGATGATGGCAACCTCTTATTAAATATGTTCTTGATGCTTGATGAGTTTATTAATGATGTAAATCTGATATTCTACAAGTAGCTCAGAAGTACCAGAGAAGGAAATATCAGTGAGGGCCAAAGCAATGATGAAAAATGTGTGTTTCAAGGCATACGCGGGTTTGTCAAGGAGAAAGCGCGTATGCACGCGGATAAGAACGTTCCAAGTCGCGTATGGTCTTTTGTGCTCCAAAATTAGAATACCAAGGGGCTTTACCATGGTATTGACCCATTGTATTGATCGCTGGATCGTCTATTTGATCCCGTCCAGGAAAACCATTGGAAGTAATGTGGTTTTGACTCATGGTATTGAAAAAGGCTAAATCTATATAAGGAGAAGAATTTCATTTGTGCAAGGGGGTGAAAGTGTCTGGGCTTTAATGAATACTTTACTCTGAAGTATATCTGCATGGTTGAACTCTGCACTCAATTGATAGATCCGAATCTATGATGCATCTATGAATATGATGACGGTTCAAGATCTCTAGATCTTGAAATGGTGAATCTCTACGATGATCTAAAAAGAAGTGATGAAGACCTGGCGCAAATCTGTTGAAGAAGTTGAATAAATCTGGTTAAGTTCATAGATCTGGTCTGTTCTGCAAAATTTATCTTTTATACATCTATACGCAGGTTCACTTCATGGAAGGTGCATGTATATGTGGATCGGTTTCAACAAAGGCGCGTATGACCTGTTAGGGTTTTTCTGAAAAGTTGCACGAATATATATGCGGGTTTTCTTCATTAAAAGCGCGTATATACGCGGATCCGTCTAAAGAAAAGCGCGTATGATATCTGAACTGATGATTTCTCAAGGTTGAATGTGTTCCTGCATATTTATTCTGAAGTCTGGGTTATCTCTGATATTCTGGTTACAGTGGTTTCATTGCTCTGTTTGAAGTTTTGGGAAAAGTTTTTTTGTTGATAAGTGAAGGGTTGTGTTGGAGCTGTTTGATCCAGTTTGAAAATTGATGAAATGTGGTCTGTAGTGGATCTGAGGGTTGAAGCCTTCAGTCTGATAGTTGAAGCTTTATGTCAGTAGAGGCTGGTGCTAATATCAGGGGATAGTAGCTCCCTTACAGGTGAGGCTAGTAAACGAGAGCAGGGGGTAGTAGATCCCTTCCAGGTGAGGCTGGTAAATGAGAGAAGGTTGTAGCCTTCTGCAGGTGGGTGCCTGTGTGCTGGTATAAGTCTGCACCAGTACATGATTGTAAGAAGTTTTCCTTATAATAAATATTGAAGACTGAGACAACGACAGCGGTGGTTTTCTCCCAAATTGGGTTTCCACCTAAAAATCCTGGTGTTCATGTGTGTTGCCTATGTGTGATGATTATTCTGTTCTTTCTGCACCTGTTTAATGTGTCCTGAAATATCTGATAAATGAATAATACAATGATCTGAGTTAAGAATTGAATGCATAATTAGATCTCTGTGCATACGCGAGTTCTGTAAAGGATATCCGCGTATATACGCTAGTTGTCTTCTGGAAAGTCGCGTATGGGTTCTTAGAAAGGAAAAGTAAAAAGTTTTATTGTCTGCATTAAATACTGATTCACCCCCCCCCCCCCCCTCCCCCTCAGTATTTTTCCAACAGGGAGACTCACCTGGTTATGCTTTCGATAAAAACAATGTTCACAGAAATAAAAATCCAGAGAGAAACTATATATACCTTCTACCATACCATTACGATGTAGTATTTGAAGGCCCTTCTCTCCAATATTTCCAAGCCTTTGATTCCAAGGCATGGTATTTTCTCTAAAGACCACAAGGTTTTCATCTCTACTTTCAGGAACCACAGAACAGTTGCACCCATCAATAACAATGCTACCCGGAAGCTTTTACAAAGTTCCAATCTGAAATCCCTGCATCAATACCAATGCTCCCTGAACCATCTTGTAGGGATCCTTCTCGAACACTGTTTTTACACCTACATCATCCATCTTGCTTACATAAATCATATTTCTTGCTAATGTAGGAATATGTAGAACACCATAAAGTGTTTTAATCCTTCCACCTTGAAACTCCAGCTTGACTTTTCTGCATCTGATGATTATGGCCTTCCTATCATCCCCTAATAAGACATCACCACCATCATATTTCTCATACTTGCACAACCACTCCCTATGCTGGGTGAAGTGAAAGGATGCACCTGAGTCAATTAACCATGCCTCATTATCTACATGTGTACTTGAAGAAGAAGCCAAGTACACATCCCTACCTTCATCTAATGTGTTTTTCACCTCTATAGAAGGAGCATCATCATATCCCTTTCCATACTCAAGATCTTTAAATCTACAATCCTCTTTGAAGTGCCCTTCCTTTCTACATTTCCATCGCACCTTTACAACCTTTATCAGAGATATATATCTCCCTCTAGATTTAGATCTCCCACTTGAGGACTTATTTTTGTTTCTTTTATGGGACCGTCCTCGTACAGACAAGGCATCTCCATTCTAGCCCTCCATATTTTTCCGTCTCATCTCCTCTGATAGAAAAGATGAGACTATTTCATCAAACTTTAAGGTAGTTGTATTGCTATCTATTGCAACAACCAGACTATTCCACTAATCTAGTAGAGAAAGAAACAAGCTGTTGCACTTATCTTGATCTGAGATTTTAATATCAACAGATAAAATTTTATTTACCATAGTATTGAAGGCGTTCAGGTTATACAGATTTTTCCATAGCAAGAGTTTGTTCACCAGAGACTTAGATAGGTACAAATTCCCTAACTTGTCCCACAAATCCTTCATCGTGACTTCCCCTGATACATTCAACAATACTGAATCTGAGATACACAATCATATTGTGCTCTTTGAATTCTGATCAAACTTTGCCCAGTCTTTATTTGACATTATCGTTGGTTTAGTACTCGGATCTACCACGATCCACTGATCTTTATCCACCAGTAGATCCTCCATCTTAAGATTCCTCAACTCAAAACTCTAACCATTAAATTTCACGGTCTCTATCTTTTTCATTGCTCGCCATCTTCTTTTACCACAAAAATTGATCCCACGGATCTCCCATTAAATAGGGTCTAGCACAGGCCCGAGCAAAACCCCTCAACAACAAAGGCATTCCCTTGAAGTCAAAACAACTCTGATACCAAATGTAGGTTTTAACCTTCTACAAAAATTACCTACAAATGAATTCTTAAAATTAGAAAAATAAACAATGGCAAGAACATAAACGTAAAAAACACGTATACAACAGAGATTTTCCCTTGGATCCCAAAACCGGGACTACTAGATTGGTTTTTCATTATATTCCTTTCAATGTTACAATAATATATATACATGTTGAAGCATTCATAAACCCAAATCCATTAACCCTGGATTAGAACATAATCAAAGTTCCCTTGATTGGATCGACAAAATACCATGGGCAAAAAACCATCATGCCCAAAACCATGTGCAAAAACCATGCACAAAATCATAGGTCGGCCTGCCCACCTAATATAGGGTACAAAAAAAAAAATCAAGCCACTGCCCCAGACCTCGTGTAGGGGGGCTACAACCCCTCTACAAAACCCCCGACCAGGAGGGTCGTCACCCCCCTGTGACCCCCCCTACTATGCTTGGCACAGTGAACTCCTTCTTATAGAATTTTCAATGAATACTTCCAAGACCAAGACACTAGACCATCCACCAAGAGGCCAGGCCAGCCACCCAAATAGAATTTTTTCCTTACTTCACAATTTTGGATCTAAGGAAAGTTTTCCTTCCTCAAATAATTTGGCTACTAATGAGAGAGATAAACCAAAAATACAAGACCAAAACACTCCTCCAAATTCGTTGTCCTTCTTCCTATTTTTCACACTTTTGTACTGCCTCATATCTCCTTGATAAATTCAAATGCACAAGTGTGTATTTGGAGGATGAATTCCTCTCCAATATATAATCATTTGAGTGGGTCCTCAAGCCTCTTCTATGACAACCTTTAGGACTAGTTGACTTGATCTCTTGGGCAATATCTAAACATTTCCATGACATAAAATATTTTTATTTACATTGATACAAGATCCCTTTAAGGGGTTTTACATTATGACTTTGATCTTGGATCCCTAGAGCACTCAATGGGTGAAAAACCTAGGACAATGGACAAGGTGACCCATAAATAATTTTTCTTTTACAAAAATAAATATTTTTCTTTTCTTTATTTTGACAAGTACAATGATTACATCAAGTCATGAAATCGTAATTATGAAGACCGACACTAGTTAAATTTCAACAATTAGCCCCTATTACAATTAATATTTAGTTAATAATATTTGCAGCCCTTGTTAATCACAACAATCCTATGTGGTAAATTTTTCTTCTCTATGTCTATGTATGGGGACTCTCCTTGTACCATTTGGATGGTGGATCTTGTTTATCCGTCACTATTTTTCATTTGATAAATATTATAGCATGTGTCCAATATTTTATTCTCTTATCGTAATGTCTGCGTGCATATCCTAATGGTGCCATCTTTGAATAACTTATCTCATTTTCTTCTTGTCAAATCATTTAGATTGGTTGCTACATGTAATGACATTTGTAAGGTATTCAATGCACTAGTACAAAATGGCTAATTAGTTACCAAAAAAACAACTAAAATTTGCATATAAATGACTATTTTTCGGTCAGTGACCAATAGTAGCTAATTTATAGTATCTTATAACATGACCAACTTTTGGTCGTTTTTAGATTAGTCATTAATTGGTTATCTCAAAAAAAAAATTCTAGTAGTATATTTGGTCATTAATTTAGTCAATGATTTAATGATTAATTTAGTCAATGATTTGATCATTAATTTATTCATTGATTTGGTCATTGATTTGGTCATTGATTTAATCATTGATTTAATCTTTTATTTGGTCATTAATTGTCACAATTAATGACCAAATATACAACAAAATATATTACTATATGATCACCTGATAAAATCAATTAATGACCAAAGAAATATGACCAAAATGTTGGTTGTGTTATAAGATACTATAAATTAGCTACTATTAGTCATATATATGCAAATTTTATTCATTGTTTGAAACCAATTAATGACCAAATAAATATGACTGAATTTTAGTGGTGATATAAGATACTATAAATTAGCTACTAATAGTCGTATATATGCAAAATTTAGTCGTCATTTGTAATCACAAATTTATCATTTGCAGTAGTAATTTTTTCATTATATAAATGACTAATTTAGTAGTTTATATTCATTTCATTTACTTTCATGAATCATATCATTATAAATGACTATTTTAGTCGTATATTCATTTTATTTGTGTTCATCATTAATCAGTATAAACTACTAATTTAGTAGTTTTAAATTAATTTTGTGCTCATTATTAATCAACATAAATTAATTTGTATGATTTAAAAAATGTCATACAAAGTGCATGCTCATCTAATATGAAAACACAAAGTTGCATATTTTAATTACAATACTAAACAATATCAAGTGCAACTATAAATAATTTCAACCACATAAATTATATTATATGAAATGTTAAAATATTACAATATGATTTTCCAACTTAATATTGGTTGGACTACAATTTACACATGAAATGGTGTTTCATCACTTCAAAACATCATCATTGTGTTTTCAAGACGTTGCACGTGAATTCACCAACTCTGAAGACATGACCATCAATATTTATATGTGTGTCTTATGTGAGATATTGGCTCTAAGAGTATCACCAGACCAGCTCTCCTCTCTCTCTTTTTGCATTTGTTTCTCCAATGTTATTACTTCCCTATTTTTTCAATTCCTGCTTCTTGCCATCAATACTGAGTTCATTTTCTGAAAACAAAAGAAGATGCAATGTAGAGTGTAAAACATGAAAGAAAATGAACACTAGAATATAAACTAAATTATACTATAAATAATTTATACAACGTATACCTCAACATCAGCAATGTCAAAGCCATTTTCGCCATACAAGTAAGAAACTCGAACAAATTTTCTGCATTGGGGTGATAATTTCCACTATAATGTGGCCAAATAACATGTATAAAACAAAGCAAATAAAATGTCACCACATATAGAAAATAACACCTTAGTAACTTAGTATTCAACTTTCAAGGAAAGATTAGGAACAATCATGTCAACTATGTTATATGCTAAAAAGCTTAAGCTATAGATAACTTGTGAAAACAAATAATCTAAGTATGGTGTTTAATCCTTGTCATTTTATTCACAACAATATTTCATTTCTAACACATGAACTTAGTCATGTATATAAACAACATGTACTCAAATAACAACATGAAAGTAACTTTTTATGATAATCATGAAAGTAACTTTTTCTGATAATCATGAAAATATTTTAATATAAAATAGTTATAAGGATTCCAGTCAATATAGTGTAATAATAATTTCATATTCAAGCTTTGGCTGTTGTTTAAGTGGACATGGTACTAAATATTTTCAATTTCATAGTTTAAAAAAAAAAAATCAAAAGAAACATCCAAAATACAATCAAACAATAAAGAGAGGATACGACGGAATGGAAATTGCAATTATAAAAAAATTGTTTTCCTGTCCACCGATGTCGTGTCTGGAATTCATAAAAAATTTCCTTGCCCAAAATAACCATGAGGTTAAATAATCACAACATTAAAAACCATAGGAATTACTACTAGAAACATTTCCAAAGTCAATGGCTTAGGTGTCTAAGCGATCTCTTACAACGAATGAACCATATCCATGACGTGATATGTATCATCTCCCCATCCTTTTTCCAATCACATTTCCTGTAACCTGCCCACAGCAGAGTCAAGTAACAATCAAAAAATGACATTTACATTTTTTTATTATCTTTTATATCTATAAAATTTGAATCTGATTTGTTTCATGAACATATTAATTAATATTTAAATCCTTCTTGACATATGAGAAATTATCAATGGAATAGGACATCATAAAAATCGACCTCAATGAGGTCCTCAAATAATTTATACCATTTCAATATTTTTCTTGTTGTGATATCTTGGGTAGAAAAAAGAACATATCTGCAAAAGTAAAATTCATATATTACTTATGGTCAAACTTTATATATGGTGTATCCTTAAGCGGTTTTTTAAGATGTTCCTCAGCCTTTACCAAAGTGAATTGTAGCTTTGTTAAACTATGTATTCTTTCATTCAGCATCAATTTCTGCAAGATAAATGCCACGCATTATTCTTTCCCATTCCTCAACATGCTAAATATGATAATTTGAAATTCACATAAAACCAAGAGCAAACCCTTTTCTAACCAAAACAAACAAACAAATAGTGTCTCTAATAAAACTTCATTATAATATTAGAAAATGAAAAGAGAGTGGACCATTTTTGTTGTTTGACTTTTCCTATTTTTTTTATGAAAGTGCTCGAGCTTCAAGAAACAGAAAATGTGAGGGAAGTCGTAAATGTGAAAAAAATTATGTTGACCTAATTTGTAGACTTCTTCAAAATGATGTGAATGGTGCCATTTTCAGATGTGGTAAATATAATAATAATAAATGGCATGTATTCTAATAAATTACATTGAAATGACTACCATGGGCCTCCACAGGTTATAGGCCCTCAGTATGTTAATATTGATGATGAAAGAGAGATGGCAACGATAACTATGGTGGTCCTAGTTTGTATGGTGGATATCTTCAAACCAAGGTCGTCATCTCAATGAACCTATGTTCTGACAAGGTAAACCTAGATCTAGTCTTCACCCAATTTCATTCCATCATACTTTATCAAGACAAAAGAGGACATAATGGTCCTTTAGCTTATAATAGGGTTGCTTTTGAGGTTATAGATAAATCTTATCCAAAGAAAATGGATTTTTGGGCTCCAAGCTGAGATATGGATAGTTTAAATGATAACAATCATATGTTTTTTCCCCAAGATTCAAATGTAGGGATACATTTTATGGATATTACTAATAAATAGAATGATATCAATAATCCATGAGGAGAATCCACTGGTCATTGTGATTAGGGAAATACTCGGAGATAATAATACTATTTAGGTTAAAATCAAATATGGTGTTGATTCTTGTAGCTCCTCAATTGTTGGTAGTTTTTAAGGTAGGAATTTCAGTTCTTCAAGGGTGGGGTCCTCCAACATAATTTCATCTACCTTCGTCCTATCACCTAAAAGAAAAACATAATCAACAGAGCGTAAATATGTCAAGTTTAGGGAAATTCCTATTTGTATAGTTGTCAAGCTTATAGTTCTTTTTTACTCTATTATAACTCTGTTGAGACCACCTACTCTATAGTAAATAATTGTAGAGAAGCCATTAGTCATACCTACCAATGGTCTTTTGTATGCATGATATAAGAATAGGCTGAGCCATCAATTAGAATTGCACATATATTGGGGAAAGACAATTCATTATCTAGTTAACCAATTGCACATTGAACCCTATATGGATGAGTAGCCCTAAATAAATCTATTTTTCTCTATCATATGCCTTGTAAAGACAAACTCACTAACATTGCTTGTAATTTTTTGGTTTCATGTTATAAATTCCTTCTTGGGAAACTCCTATTCTATAATGAATTTATTTCCCAGGAAGGATGTAAAATTTTTCTAATGACAGGGAATCAGCTTAGTGGATTTTGACCCTACATGACCAAGGAACTCAGGAGCCTTGGGCGCATCAACAATAGCATCCTCCAATGAAAATAGTACAGTCTCCAACCTAGAAACATCAAAATTACATATAGTTATAATTCATAATCGCAAATGAGCATAGATTGTAGCAATCCTTAAATAAATTCAAACTTGAATAAGAATAAACACAAAATTTCACACTAACCTTTAGTAATTTTTCCTTGATTCAGCAAGAAAGGCTCAGACTTGCATAAATGTGTAAGTAGATTCCCCGAAAGATCAATTTCAACATCTTTCCTGAAAAAATAATCTAATATCCAAAGCGAAACCATAGTTGAATGGAACAATGATGGTGATAATGGTGATGACATGACTCCCATGTACATTTTGATGACATGAACAAATGATGACACCTCAAATGTAATCCTAGACCATGACCTAAATTATGGTATATTAACTAATTTATGGCCATATACGCTTAAATGAAGACTTGAATGAGATTACTGATGATGACCATGAGTGAATGGAGGGAGAAACGTTGACCTAGACAACAACCAATAATCAAATTTTATCTGATAAATTATTTGAAGCTACAAAATTTGACCTAGGACCCTATCAACTAATATTGAGAGAGTACATTTGATCACTGGTGACTAATAGACATTAACATTACTCAAAAAAATTTAGAATATTTGTCAAGAAGTAAAAATATACCGCTTTTGGGTCCTATTTGTGTGAATGTTTGACATATTTGATGCAGATTTGATTTTGTTATTATTTATTTGAGCTTTGAAGGCCCTTCATCTAGTGAGCCTATAATAAGAGTACCTCTACCACCATAACCCTTGCACGAAGTTGGTGCCTGATTGCTTCTAGTCCTGCAAGTTGCTACGGATACAAAACAACGAAGTTCATACCCACGGAGTATAAATTTACAGACTTTGATTGTTAACCCAACCATTGTGAATCTGAAAGGTACTTTCAGTACTTGGAGTATTTGGAGGGCCTAGAATGTTGCCTAGAATATTGAACTAGAAATTTCAAGGCTTTGAAGTTGGTTTATTTTTAATGATCACTCTTTAAGGTGTCCTCATCCTACTTTATGAAATTAAAGTTGAGAAGACATGGCTCTTAGTCCTTTCATTTTTCAAAAGAGGCATTAAGAATATCAAAGACATTTTTGATTCTTGGACCTAGGATGTGTCTATTTTCCTAGGTAGAAAAAAAAGTTCAATGTAGCCAATACTCATAGACGTGTCATCAAGCAGGTTAAGGTGATCAATGGATTTCTTGGGAGGTATATTGACATTGGCCAAGGCATTGTTGGAAGAAATTCCAATCTATTGGCATATTATGGCCTACATCCCTAAGGGATATTGAAATAGTTAGAATAAAATGATTTAAATTTTTTTGTGGATGAGTAAGAGGATGAAAGAGGGCATTCTGCGTGTCAAATTCTAGTCCTTGTCTAAACCAAAAGAAACTAGAGGTTGGGATTTCAAAGACATTCAATTCTTTGGAAAAGTTCTAGCTACCAAAATTCCATGGAAGATTATTTCCAAATAGGGAATCTGGAGGTAGGTGATATACAAAAATCACATTGAACACCTTAACATGGAATAATGAGATACGAAGGAAAACAAAACTATCCAAAATGGGTCTATAGTCTAGAAATAACTAGCACTAAATTTCACTTTTGTAGGTGTATGGTTAGTATGGGGAGTTTGAAAAGGGAATCAAATCATAATAGGGGCTAAACCATAGATTCGGTGTGGAGAAGCCTACACATTACCATTTTATTTGATTGCTACTTTGCAGCATCAAGGAATTGATACCATGGGTTAGGGAGTCAATGCAATATCTACATCAATTTAGAAACAAATATGGAAGAAAGGAAAGGAGTTTGGTTTTAAAAAGAGGGAAATAAGCCACTAGAAGGTATTTTTGTATCAACATAAGAAGATTCATATCAGAATAAGAAAGGAGGATGTTTTTTTGTACTCAAGGAACCATGCCCTCGAAGATATAATCCTATGCTAGGGTACAAAGAAAATTTGTAGATACAACCTAGGAAGAGGAGGCTTCGAGGTGAAATATTCCATGGAAATCTTATGCTCCTCTAAATTCAAAGGTTTAGATGCCATTAGCTCTTTGGAACAAAGCACTAACTTGGAAAATACTTCAAAAATGCAGAAATAATAGTGCACGATAGCGTACACTATGTAAGAAGGAAATATAACTAGTTGATCATTTATTAACAATTCCAAATATACCTGTAAGTTATGGGAAGAGTTGAAGTAACTGAAAAATTGTAGGGAAGGCTGACAAGTGCATACTATGGAGGAGGCTTTGAAGAACTAGACCCATAATAAAGAACTTAAAGGTTTTAGAGATCTTCATGTTGTGGTTTCTTAGAGCATAACGTTAGCTTGAAATTTTTATATATTTCAAGAGAGATACATTCCTCCATTTAAATGTCAGTGTTTGGAAGCATAAAAATACGCCAAAATTCACAGAAACCCAGGATGCGGAATCAACCATGAATTGATAAATTGGGGTGACTTGTATGTTTCTAGCCAAGAGAAACACACTCTTTGTACTGCAAGAGGTAACTTATTTCTAAATGTTTCTCTTCTCCTTAATTTAAATGAAAGCTTGGGTTCAATACTAATAACTATGTTGAGTCTATGGACCTAATGATCTTAATGAAACTGATAGCAGACATGAAGGCGAAAAAATTCCTGATTTTTGGCTATGATGTGGTTATACACTAGATGAAGGGCTGCTACAAAATGGGGAAAATAAATTTGTACCTTATGTTAGCTCAGATGAAAAAAATGGAGACATCCTTCTCCAACATATCCTATTATCATGCTTGTAGAGAACATAACACAAGAGAAAATGATTTATCAAAATGACTACTTCTGGGAGTCAAACATGTGTGATCATGGAAGTCGAATAAGGAATCAACCAACTAGAAAGCTTGAAGACAATATTTGGAGTTTGAATTGGTTTAGTAAGTGTTGAGTAGTAGGATGTTCAAAGTCCCGTTTACTAATTTCTAGAATTGTTGAAATTCAAATAGTTTTTTTATGAAAGACTTGTGTATATGGACTGTAATGTATTTTTGACAATAAGAGAAATCATTTATATTGCTTTTGTTTTGGAAAATTTGTTTATTGTGAGACTAAATCAAGCGAAATGTGAGTATAATTATCAAAGAGTGCCAGTATACCTCTGGGTTTTATGAAGATAGTTATAAAAATGGGAAAAACCCATAATAAACAAAGACATTGTGTGGGTGAGAGAGTGTGAAAACGAGAACTCGGATAGATATACATACCAAGGTATTTTTAGGGGTGTTATAGTACCATCTATTAAAAAATGTTGAGAATATACCCTCGACTGCCATGAAAAAAATGAGCATGGTATTCATTCCTATCCACTCAAAGAGTATGAATGATATTCTTAAACCAAAAGTATATATCTTAAAAAATACAGAAACACAAACACATCGTAAGAGAGAAATATACTTTTAAAAATTGTCAATTACCTAAATGGAATTTTGTGCAGGCTTCCAGGTAGTGTTGTTAGCATGCTCTTGATCGTTAATCATCGACTATGGCAGCTGAAAATTTATTGTGGAATCCTAAATTTCAAATATTGGAATCCCAACAGAAAAATGGGCCTAGATAACAGAAAAAATAACAAAATCTTCATCACAATAGTCCATTTTCACACTAACAAAACCATGTGATTCACTACATCTGATGTGATGACGACAAGTTGTTGTAATTCTACCATAAAATAATGCCTTGCATAATTTACAATGCTTCCTTAGCAGTAAAATCGATTTCGATTACAAGCTCAGGACTCTAGATGAAAAAATATGGAACTAGTTAAAAATTATGGCATGCTTCTCCACTTACCCCACATAAACCCAAAATATCTATCTAAAAAATACAACTGTAAGAGAGAAATTCATTGTCATTAATGCTACATGTTTGTGTGTAAAGTTGGGACTAAAAAAAAAAAAGATTTTCCCTTTACAAATTGGGTTTCGGCTCAAATAGAATGAAGCAACAGGTAGATCATCAATTTTTTCATTTACTCGGATGCTTATACAACACCATTAGTAGAGCCAAGTGAAGACCATTCTTCTACCTAGAGTCAACCCAATAGTGATACCGAGACCAAGCATCATGAATAACAGGGCTGGTTGATCCAACCACCTCCGTGAGTGAGTTGAAAATTTTGATTCTTGAGATCGAGACTCATATCGAGCAGTTCCATTTCTGGATCGAGATCAAGATGCACATCTTAGCACCCAAAAAAACCCATATTATCACTATGCACATCTTCATGATGTATGGAATTGTAAATACTCTCCAGATCCTTTATCTTGCAAAGCTTCATCGTCTTTAAGTGTGGACTTAGCTCTGGATATAAGAGGTACATTGCAGAAAAAGGCATTACTAATGACACCTACAAAGAAGATGGACTAGCACTTTTTTAGAGTCCAAGGAACTAGGCCTGAGAATATGCAAGCAATTCAAGTTGAACCGGTGGAAATATCTTTCAATTCATCGTATTTTTATATATTGCAAGTGGGGGAAACTGTCTTTACATGGTATAATAACCTTAGTACAATGGAGGACCAATAATTCGTTGAAATAATGTTAGATTTGATAAAGACTGACATGCAGTCCAAACCACAGAAAGAAGGAACTGAATCAGATTTATTTTGGAATGCATTTGGTGGTAAAAATGATTACTCAAGTCAAAATGTGGTTAAGGATATTAGTAAAGATCCTCAATTGTTTTCATGTAGTTTCTCTAAAGGGACACTAATGGGGTTTACAGGTAGCTTGGAGGTAAGAGAGATATTCAAATTCACCCAAGATGATTTAATGACTGAAGATGTGATGGTTTTAGATTTCCATTCAAAAATATATGTTTGGGTTGGCCAACAAGTTGACCCCAAATCTAAACAAGAGGAAATAAATATTAGCAAGAAATTTGTAGAAAAGGATATGCTACTTGAAAAGTCATCCTTCGAAAATCCTATATTTGACATATCAGAGGGGAGTGAGCCACCCTTTTTCACACGTTTCTTCTCTTGGGACTCATAAAAGTCAATGATGCATGGAAATTCATTCCAAAGAAATCTCTCTATAATAAAAACTAGAGTATCACCAATTGTGGAAAAACGAAAGAGACGCTCTACAACTTCCTATGGAGGACGTACAAGTGTGCAAGATAACTCATAGAGATCTTCTAGGAGCGTATATTTTAGTCCATATCGAGTTCGTGTAAGAGGGAGATCTCCAAATTTTAATGCTTTTACCTCTACCGTTGAGAGTCCAAATGGAAGGAATCTTTCTACACCACCTCCAGTTATCAGAAAATTTTATCCAAAGTCTTTGATGTCGGAGGCACTCAACAAGACAGTTCCTCCAATATCACAAGCAATAGATGCTCCGACATATGTCTTTGAGGCAATGAGGTAACCGAAACTATTGAATGATTTCACAGAAGAAAGCTCTGAAACCAAAGTTAATCAACCTAAGAAGTCAGAGACAAATTCTATTTCTTCAAACAGTAGGGAAATTTCTCTTCTTAGCAGAACAAATTATTTTTTGATGAGTACCAGAATTGAAGCATTAACTATAAAAGAGGACACCAAGGAAGAGGAACCTAAAGATGATGAAGGGAATAATAATTTTCCCTATGAATGTCTGAAGATATCATCCCCTGATCATATTCCTGATATTGATGTAACAAAAATAGAGGCGGATTTATCTAAGGAGGATTTTAGTGAGAAGTTTGGATTGACTAAAGAAGCTTTCTACAAGATGCCCAAGTGGAAGAAAAATAATCACAAGATGGCCCTTGATTTATTCTAGTATTCATCTCACCGCTTGGAAGGTGAAAGCTTAAATTGTAAAAACAAATATGTATCAATTCCTGTAATAATATGTATAAATGCATTTTCCTGTGGAATCATCCAACTAATTATGTTGCTTTTAAAAGCAAGAAGAGAGATATTCCTACCAAGACAATTTTTTCTTCAACATATGATAATTTGAGTTTGTGTAGGGTATTATGATGAGTGTGTAGCCTATCCCACAACAAAGAGCATGGTGCATTCATGGGATTTTGTGCATTTTTTTCCTCCTACATAATTTTTTCAATTTGGTATTATTTGTGGTTCCTCAAGTTGTAGAAATTTTGTTGTGATTTCATATTTATGAGAGGCATTATAATCCAATTAGAAATAGAATAAAAATCATGGTTATGAAATAAAAAAAAATGAGACATTGTAGTCCATACATCACACACAACGGTCTGAGATATTAATTAAATGTCATAATTTTGGGAATTGTATCCCTTTTCCTTCGACATGGAGGATTTGGATGGATGATTGCTTCTTTTTGCATTGAAGATCTCAAATGGCATCATATTATTTGTGGGAAATGATGTGTCATTCTAATATGAGACTATAAGGAGGATTATGGAGGATTTTGGGTTAGAGATGGCAGCTGAGGGAAAGGAGATTGAGCAAGATTACCCACAATATTTTGTATTACATTCCCCAAAATATCATTGAGAGAACCTCGTTGATGTTTCAAGTGTGATGTTATTTGAGGTTATCGTATATTGCAATTAGCGTTCATTCCATGACCACAATGGGCTTGCCAATGAGGAGGCCCAAAGGAGGCCTGAAACAAATTTATGGAGATCTCTTCCATATAATCTAACTTGTGAGAATTACAAGCCCTCACTTCTCGAATATCAAGATCCTTTTTGGCATGGCGTGTCAAGCTGTTTTCACGCAAAATATTCTTCCTCCAGAATTCATTGCGTCCTTATGTTTTTGAATTATATTGGTCGACAACCAAACTAAACGATTTCCTAAAAATAGTTGGGAAGATTTATATGGTGATAAAATTATATCATACGGTGCCACAAGCACTAAATGATTTCCTCAAACTTGTCTTTCGATGTCGTGACATTGTCAAGTTGGGGTATGCGCTCAACTACAATATCCATATTCTATACAGGTACTATGGATATTTGGATTGTTTTAAAAAATGTGAAGGGTTTTTAAACCTTCAAAATTTATGTGCAACACCTAAAGGTGGGCTATTTGGCCTTGCAAAGGATGTCCTGGGATCCCATTCAGAAAAAGCTGCAAAGACGACTGACTGGGAACAATGTCCCTTGGACAACGACCAACTATAGTATGAATTTTTCTTGATCGCTATATTCCATAAGGATTTTAATAACCCAGACAAGGTAGATGATTGGAAATCCAAGATTTAATTTTTGGGAACCTTCTAAGAAAGCCAACCAGTTTCATGAGAAGTATCATAAAACTAATTTATCTGGTATTTCAATGTTGAAAGAGCTAATAGATAATATGGGTGATAGCAGTTGTCTAATCCAGATGCTGCAACTAGCTAAAAATTATGCCTAAGGGTTGATTATACACATCTCGATCCTTTAGTTCTTCAAAATAAATGGATCCAACCCCAAAAAAATAATAGTTTTTGTAATTGGAGGAAAATTGTGAGGGTTGAAACTAGTTGTGTGCGTTTACAGTAATATGATTATTGCTTAGAAAAAACATACCCGCTTCCTGTTGGTGGGGATAAGGGTGTTCCTGGGAATGAGGACTCTAAAATGACCATCTGTAGTGTTAAAACCTGTCACTATAACAAAGAAAACATCTTTCAAATCATTAATTAAATGAACATTAATGTATATTTTAATTAGGAGATTTTCCAATAACATACCTAAACTACAAGCAAAGGAAGAGATCAGTTGTCTGCACAAATAGAATGGTTGAGAGGAAACCACAGTTCTTGAATATAGAAAGGACTTTTGTGAAGGAGTATCTGGTCAAGAGCAGCGTCTGCAATGGCCTCTGTAAATTGGGAACCCTTGGCATTTCATTCAATATTTAGAAAACTGTCGGGAGAGTCCACCAATGTGCCAGCGAAAGGGTAGAAATAAATGAGCACCTTTTCCAAGCTCCATTTCAACTGCTCAAATGTTACTTCATGTGACTTATTAGCAAATCCATGTTGGAAGAAGAGCACATACTGAATGTAGTTGGCCTTTACTAGCTGAAGATCAAATGGATAAAGTGGGAGATGCTTTTCTTGCGTTAGATTTGCAGGAAAGACTGTGGAACTAGTCACTGTGCTTAGACAGCCCATGGAGAATACATTTTCTACTACACAGAAGAAAAATTATAGTGTAGATCCAACAACAAAATTATAGCCAAACCTTAACAGCTCCAGGTTTTATAGCTTCACATTCCTCTAACTAAATTTTGATCTACTGCAGGTTCAAAAAATTACTTTAGCTTTTGGGTTCTTCAATTCACACACGGAACCAACCAAATCTGTGTTTTAGCACCACAACTCTTTATGTGACGGCTTCATCAGGGTCAATATTATTATAGAGGTCCTTGCCATTAAAATATTCCTTCAATAATGACTGAAATCTAGGACTCTAGGAATCCCTACCTGTGATAATTGTCTATCATCATTCTAGGAAAGAGTCTTAACACCTCGTCTTGCACTGGCAACAACATTTGTCTATCATCACCATCGAAATGATTATCGGTTGCCAAGTCTACAAACACCAGACATTTTAACATTAAAAAAAAGGGTGGTTAATTTCCACCAAAATATCATTGGGGGCAAACACTAATTTTTTTAAAGTCTAATCCATCATTAAATTCCATTCTAAATCATCGCTATAATTGTTACATTTTGTGTGTTATTTAACATATGCCATAAATGGCTAGAGTACAAACTTTGATAAATATCAAGTAATAAAATATTTTTTTATTCATTACATTGGTTTGATCTCTAAGAAGTTAATTAGAATATTAATCTACATTACTACAGTATAAAAACTCACTTTAACATTGAGGGGAGAGGTTTGTCATGTTATGGTTTGGTAGAAAGTTGGAAAAATTATTATAATGATTTCCCAAGTGCAAATCACAACTTCAAAATTTGTTCTCATATGTCAACATATTCAACACTAGGTGTAAGTCCTAAAATAAATTGACAATGCATGGATACGATGAAATTTTTTATCATGTCTTAGTTGCAATGACCATTTTAGTGAAGAGAAAACATGGGAAGGGGGGGGTAAATTTGAACCTTGCACCTATCACTTTCAAGAGCAATGAATTTGGAAGCACCCACTTAATATGCGGAGGGGATATTTGTTGAGTTGTGGTCTACATATAAGTTGGAGTTCTTATCTTAATGATGACCTTGTTTCAAGTCTCAATCCCAAAGTGCATGCTCTTGTCTACTTGTGTTAAAGACTGGATGGGAGTCCTAGCTACAATAAATTGATGGCCCATGGATGTGGCCATAATATTTATAAGACCAAATAATTATGGCCTTAGCCATAGTAATCATTCAATGTCTAAAAAACATGGGGGGGGGATTTTACCTTTACACATCTCCCATGCAATAATAATGACATTACCAATTGGTTATATGAAAATATTCCCTAATTTTGGTGATCCTTAAGGATAACATGTGTAGGATTTAATCCATATTTCTATGTGCAGTCAATTTTATGTGTGCCTCACACACTATTAGGGTACCCATGGCTACTGTAAGGTATTGAGGTAATATGTCATTTGGCAGATGTTGAGGAGACCATGCATCAACATTGGCCCAATATGTGTGTGTGTGTGTGTGTGTGTGGGAAATGGTTGTGCTATGAGAAACCTAAACCCGTTTCTCTTCTAGTGTTAAATGTTAAATGTGATTATTAGATGGTTCTCCTTATCTATATGGCATGTTTTGGAATATCCCTAAATCCAATAGAGAGAAACAAGGTCAATTGTTTGACTTTGTTATTGTCTTTGGAATTTCAGGATGTTCAAGGAATTTACAATTTGGATAATTAATTGTTTGATCTCGATGTTTTTCTTAAGATTCCAAAATATTCCCCAAATCTTCAATTGAAATGAGTTCAACAACTTTAGATTGGAAATTGATGATTAAATATGACAATTGAATACTAGATTTAAATGAACTCACACTTTTAATATAAGAAATTTTATGTTTTATTCCCTGATGGGGGTGAGAACCTCGGAACATGAGGCAATCGAGTCCCATGAATGTTAACAAATGGCACGTCGGTAGAGGACTGGCCTCCCAGTTCCTTCATCTAAACCGATGTAACAGGGGTTGTGCTAGTAATGGTTATTGCAATCGTGTGAAGGTCTACTTCATCTCAATTAATGTGGATGGTGTAAGGTTAATGGGCAGGATGACGATGTAGACTAGCATTTGCATTTGCGCTTTCTCATGGTTTTGGGCTCCTGGATGGTATCCTTCTCGTAAGTGTAACATACAGTGGAGGGACCTCAGAGCCAGGGGTGGCATTTAACATTCTCTTACAACTTTTGGTATTTTGAATCCAACAGTGTTTTTCTCCAAAGAAAACTCAAGCTTTACTGCACCTGCATTGTGTGGATGTTGGTAAATGAGGGAACTTATTATTTTTGTCTTCTATGGTTTTTAGTATGTATGAGTAGCTAGTCTGATATAGGTGCCTAGAGGTGGTATCGAGGGAGGTATTGGTGGGAGTGGCAGTGCTTCTGTGTGGAATTCTTCATTTCTGGTGCCTGGTCTGGAAATTAATGTGCCTATTTCTTTGGTGGGCGGTTCTTGGTGGGAAATGACGATAGGAGAGTCACCCTTTTGGAATACATAGAGTCCACATCCTGGTGTGAGTTGTGTGAAACTTCCTAGGAAACGTCAGCTCGGGTCGTGTTCCTCTAGCCTTCTCCTTCTCCGGTTGTTTGTGTTATTGCTGAGGTTTCCAACTGGTGGCAAGGTGGTAGCTAGGACATAGTGTGTGGTCTCCTGAGGAAATTTGAGGGTGAAGAGAGATTTGGTTTTTGGGTGTGGTGGTCGAGGCAAGTTCCAGTGGACCAAAATATGAAAAATGTTGGAGTCGGCCCTCTTGGCTTGATCACAATGAGACCATCCTTGTGGAGCAGGCACTCCTCACCCTTGGCCAACCCAACCTCTAATGGGCACAAATGATATGGTAATAGTGGCGGCAAGAGCGCACCAAGGTGGCAAGACTATTGGTCGCTCCCAGCATGCTGGTGTGGGAATGCGAGGTAGTTGTTGTGGAGGAAAACAAGCCTCTCGTGGCAGTGGAAGTGTAAGGTCCTAGAAAATTCAACTTTGGGGTGTTGGAAGAAGAGGAGGAATAGCTAAATGGGGATCTGGTAGACGTGTAGCTCCCGAACCGCAGGAAATTCAACATTGTCGTTTGGAAAACTACCAAATGCTAATTCAAACAATGATGGATCGCGTGGACGTAGCGGAACGAGTTCGTAGGGAGGATCATGATGAGTTGATGGCAACTTTAGATAGGATGCACTACTTCTAGTGCTATGTCAGGGAGTGATTGGTGTTGGTATGGTGAGGCCAAAACCACCTAGCAGAAAAAGTGGAAAAGTTGGAGACTTGGCTGGCACACTTCAAAGGGCACGCCCAATGCAACTTCTTTCCACCACCCCCTCCAAGAAAACCCCAAACAACCTAGATTCCATTACATCAGATGACTAGTATGCTCTCACGTGTTTTTAATGTATTTTCTTTCTTTTGGTGTTTTTGTCCCTCTCGTTTATGGATGTTGTCCTTCGCCTCCTTTTTTCATTTTTCTCACTTGTTGCAAACATTGGTCAATAAACCCAGTTAAGGTGAGACCACCTTATTTTTTCTCTACTGGTTATATACCTTTTTCACCATATGAATAAAATATTGACTTAAAAAAATCAATGTTTTGTTTATCTATTTATTAAAGATAAATATGAAGATTTAACCTTAGATTTAAAAAAACTCACACTTTTAACATATATCAATGAATTTTAAAAATTAAACTTTATGGCCAAATAAATATAAATATAAATATTAATTTAACTATCTAAATATTACCTTTACTAAAATTATAACGAAGGAATTAGTGTAAAGTAGATAGATGATACATGCAAATATGTTAATTGTAGATGAATCTATCTGCAATGTTCAAATTTAGAGATAAAAGGATATTCGAAATTTGAACATTGTAGATGGGTTCAGAGAACCCTTTGTCTCTAAATTTTAACACTACAGGTGGATTCAAATACCCCTGTAGTGAAATGTAACGCTTCAATATCAAAATTGAAATTTTCCCTTTATGGAGTGACACAATTAAAAATTACTAACGTAAATGACAAATTCATATACCTGTCGTACTTGTTATTTGGTCATCTTTTCATTCTTGGACTATAATAGTCATTTTCATTAATAATTATTAATTTTTTCACATATTATCTAGTCATATATTTTAATCCTAGACTAAATTAGTCATTTAAGTTAATCACTTTTAGTTTAGTCACCTATTAGCTAGTCGTATATTTTATCCCTAGACTAAATTAGTCATTTAAGTTAGTCATTTTTAGTTTAGTCACTTATTATCTAGTCATATATTTTATCCCTAGACTAAATTAGTCATTTAAGTTAGTAATTTTTAGTTTTGTCACTTTAAATTGCTCAAATTTAGTAGTGATTCACTTGAAATAATTGTTGTGACTAAATTTTTTAGTCACCTAGTCATTAATTTCATCATTTTTTACTAGTGATGAATTCTTTCTGTAAGCAATATTGTTAGTACTATCATTGTTTACCTGTAACGCTAGATTGATAATTTTGTATTTTAGATGTTTGAATATAAAGGCTAGTGTCTTTCTATTTTGGTTAACTCACATTGCAAATTCTACCACAAACAACAAATGGAACACATCAAGATATTTATGGTGGAGTCACATTAATCCTTGGAGGACCTGGTCAAGTTGCAGGTCAAAAGCATTGACCTAATGGTTTCTCCACTTTTTAGGAGCCTTGTTTTTTAGGTTAACTCAACTTCATGTTTGTGGGAAACAAACCCAAAGTAGTTTTTCTCACAGTGTTGTTCTAGCTAACTCAGACATAGCCATTTATGAGGGTAGGTTGGTAAACCTGTCTATTATAATGTTTGAATCTTCAGTTTGAGCTTATCTCTGTATTTGGAAATGGATTTTATAAGGGTTTTTCTCTTGTTGTGTACAGTTGTGGAGAGGATGAACTCCCTTTAGAAGAATTAATTATATTTCATTTGGCAGCAGAAAATCCCAATGGTTATTACAATGTGTTTCCATGTGCAAAAGCTTTGGAAAATAGGGAAATAATTAAGAGAGATGAAGACCTAATACTTTTTTACACCAAGGAGGTGATAATGTGATTTTTATGCTTGAAACTAGAGATTAGAACTTTGGAAGGGACACAAAATCTTGTGATGTAAGACAAACTCCTCTCCAATATATAGTCATTTAAGTGGGTCCTCAAGCCACTTCTAGGCCAACCTGTATGGCTAGCTGACCTGATCTCTTAGGAAGTATCTATCCATTTCCATGACATAAAATAGTTTTCTTTACATTGATACAAGAGCACTTTAAGGGGTTTTACATTATGACTTTGATCTTGACTCCCTAGAGAACTCAATGGGTGCAAAACCTAGGGCCATGGGAAAGAAACCCATAAATAATTTTTCTTTTGCAAAAATAAATACTTTTCTTTTCTTTATTTTGAAAAGTACAATGGTTACATCAAGTCATAACATCATAATTATGAATATTGACACTAGTTACATTTAAACAATTAGCCCCTTATACAATTAATATTTAGTTGTTAAAAATATGTGCATCCCTTGTTACTCACAACAATCTTATGTGCTCAATTCTTCTTCTCTGTATCTATGTATGGGTACTCTCCTTGCACCATTTGGATGATGGATATTATTTATTCATTTGATCAATATTATAGCATGCATCCAATATTTTCTTCTCTTATCAATATTTATGATAAAGTTGATTCCTTTCATTTTTAATTTTCTTTTGTGAAGTTATATTCATAGTCTTGTGTATGTCTTAGGTTCCCATAAAACAATACTCGTTAAAACCCTATGGCTTCATAATTGAGACATATGTTTACATTTTAATTGGTGGTTTGGATTAGGTGTGAGCAATATAGTCATAGACAACTAGAGTTAAACCATATGGTGAGTCAGAGACATTTGAACCTTGAAAATTTTTATGATCTTGTTTTTTCATTGAAGATGCTTGAATTCTAGAGGAGGGAATATCTGATCAAAATCTTGATTTTTCATAGTGATATTACCATGAGAAAACTTAGAGAGTTAACACGTATGTATTCTTTGTTTCTTAAATGTGTAACCCTTTTCTGGATTAGATATCAAATTTGGAGACTAAATTGAAGGAGGGGAAACAGAAATTTGAACAACTTGTGTCAAATGTGGAAGGCCAAAAAAATAAAAGACTGGAGAAATTGAGGTATGGAGTTTTTTAATTTAGCAACATGAATGCATTGCAATGTGTGTTATAGCTTATTGATTCTTGATCTTGGGATCAAAATGGAAGTTTTTTTATTTCACAATGTTGTTGATTTACTGGATTTGATATTCTATTTGGGAAGGTTTTAAACACTTTGAACAACGTATTTTTCATTGTGAATTTTTTTGGTTCCTCCAATTATTTATGCATTGTACTTGTTATTTGAAAAAAATTATAGGATGATAATAAGAGCCTTTGGAAAGGACTAGAAGCCAATTCAAAAGTGTATGGGTAAAATTTCCTCTGATTTTTTTGGACTGCAATCCTTTCCTCGGCACCAGATATTGAACAAAGTTTATTTATAAGGTAAGGAGGAAATATTGGTATGGTATATCATGTTGTCTATTTTTGTGCAATTAAATTGAAATCCTTGGCAATTTTTTCCCACAACATATTCTCAAGTTGTTAGTAACGATCTGTATAGGGTTGTTGTTGCAAACCTAGTAGGGATAACATTCACTGGAAATGAGGAGGTAGCAATATGTGACTATAAGATATCAACTTTACCACACAATATCCATTTTTTTGTGGTATATATTACCCGTGGGTAAAACCATGGATATAATTAATCCTTTTGTAAAAATGTACAAAAAAAAATTCATGAGTTTTGTTTTACACAATAATATATCATTATTTTTCTCCTACCCCTTGATTATTTCCCATGTCATCTTATTGATAGTGTTGATATTACTATAGGGACAATTAAATGAAAACAAAATTAATCATGGAGGAAAGGTATTCACTGAGAATCAACTATTTATTGCAAATAGGGACCAAGATTAGACCTATTCTTGAAATGTTTTGGGTCTTTGATTACATATTCCTATGTAAAATTGACATGTTGCATTGAGAATTGTTCCATGGTCACTATAGTGGGGACCATTGGATGA
The DNA here is from genome assembly GCA_034641835.2 of Pinus albicaulis. Taxonomy (NCBI): domain Eukaryota; kingdom Viridiplantae; phylum Streptophyta; class Pinopsida; order Pinales; family Pinaceae; genus Pinus; species Pinus albicaulis. The sequence continues at coordinate 581,679,797 of CM076579.1, read as the reverse complement.
CAGGAAGCTCCCTTATTTTGATCAGTTTATATCATTGCAAAACGATTTTTGTATAGCATGATTTCTTTCAACAAGATGTAGTTATGTATCTTTCCAAATAGAAGGAATTTTTGAATTTTGAACTATTGTAATGATTGACATATAAAAGGTTCCCACATTTCAAGGGTTGGAATGTGGTTGCATTTCCTTGTTGCAATGTTTAAATCTGATAATTCTAGTGATTTTATTTTGATTATTGTATGTGGTACAAAATTTTGAACCACTTTTATCATAATGCTCGCATGCATACCGTGATGGTTCCATATTTGAATAAATTATATCATTTTCTTCTTGTCAAATAATTTATATTGGTTTCTACATGTAATGACATTTGTAAGATGTTTAATGAATGCTTTATGTAAGAAGTATTGTTAGTACTGGCACTATTTATTTGTAACACTAGGTGATAATTTTGTATTTTAGATGTTTGAATATAAAGGCCATTGTATTTATATTTTGGTTAAATATGTGCAAATTCGACCATAAAAAACAAATGAAACACATACAAATATTCATCGTGGAGTCACATTAAGCCTTGTAGGGCATGGTCAAGTTGCAGACCAAAATTATTGATCTAGTGGTTTCTCCACATAAAAGTGTTGTAGGAGCCTTGTTTTTGAGGTTGAATCAAATTAATATTCATGGAATCAACTTTATGTTGGAGGGCATCAACCCCAATGTCGTTTTTCTCATAATGTTGTTCTAGTTGACTCAAACATAGCCATTTATGAGGGCAGGTCTATAAATCTATATATTCTAATGTTTGAATCTCTAGTATGAGATTATCTATTTTTTTGGAAATGGATATTATAAGGTTTTTTCTCTTGTCATGTATAGTTGTGGAGAGGATGAATTCTCTTTAGGTGAATTAATTATTTTTCATTTGGGAGAATACCATCCCAACAGTCATTACAATGTGTTTCCGTGTGCAAAATATTGGGAAAATAATGGAATAATCAAGAGATATGAAGATGTAATACTTGTTTACACCAAGGTGGTGATCATGTGTTCTGGGTCCGTCAGCTATCGGATTTACCCATGATCTTTTACTTCTGTGATGTGGTTATAATTGCATTTTAAAATAGCATAAAATAAGACATATGCATTCTTTAAGCAAGATGAAATGTGATGACAATCAGCAACTCAAAAACACGATACATTTGATAATGGAATTCACTCAGTGTGGACTATGTCTCTAGGCCCGGTGTCCAGATAGTGTAGGTCGCTTCATATAATTTTGTTAAGAGATGATGATGTACATGAAAAAAAAAAAATTCATAGCAAGGTCATACATCCTAAAACAGAGTGGTTTGTCTCTCCACGAGACATTCCACATACAGGAATTTTTACTCAATAAGGATTCCTCTCAGTATGACAAAATATTATAATCTCACACAATGTGGCAATGAGTATCCCTTCAACATAGTTACATAGGGATCTCAACAATACATAGCATGAAAATATAAATACATCTCACATAATGTGGCAAAAGTGATCCTGCAACATAACATCAAATAGAGATCTCAAAACATAACAAATCATCTCAGTAATTATGAAAGTAAACAAGACATAACTGTGTCATGTACCTTCACTTCTAAATTTGGCCGAAAAATTGAAGGCTTAGCTGCAAAAACATGATTGCACCACTGAATTTCTAGAGTCGATTGGTGTAAAATAAACTCTCCATTCTTTGAATTCGGACACCGTCAAAATATGGGCCTACAGAAATCTCTTAGATTCCCCCGTGATTCTCCAAATATGTTGCTCCATGGGCTTACTGGAAATCCGTTGCTCAAATGGGGAATAGGATCGTCATTGCATTAGCTATGAAATTTCGTGAAATTTGACTATAAATTCAATACCATTATAATAAAATGAATTTTTACCTCCTTGAGAAAATTCTTCAGTTCATGGTTCCACTGCCTCTATGTATGGGCAAGGTTTCGCCTCTCTACCCACTCATGGTTCCACTAAACTCATGGTTCCGCTCTGGGCACAGTTCCACCATGCACAATTCTATCCTCTGCTCACAGATCCTCTCCACTCCTCGGTTGGCTTGATTCTCCCCCCTTGCAAATGAAATGTTGAAGTTTAAGTATATAGGCGATGATGAACTTTACAAGTCTTGGTCGGTGGTCGGAGGTTCCAACCCCACCAACCCCCATACTTAGTGCATTTTGTTATAACACTTCGGCGGTTAATTTTTTGATATGCTATAGTTGGTATATGTTTTAAATATGGTTTGGTGGTTATGCCATGTAAGGTCGCCACATTGTGCGGGGCCGGCAGTTCCGTCGGCCATGGGTTCAAACCCCACCGAAATTGTGCCAAATGATATGGCCTTCTGGATATTATAAATATATGTTTTGGAGTATGGGTCGTGGCGTGGTCCGGGTACACTAGAGGTGGACCACCCACCCACATAAACTCTGATTGTTCGTTGGCGGGGGTGGCAGGAGTAACATCCTGCCACCTATTTTTGGGTGTATATATATATATATATCCAACCGATAGTGTCGTGGGGTGGCAGGGATGATGGCCCGCCACCTCCCCATTTTTTTTAATAAAATTTTGTTATTTAAAATGAATTGGCTTTTTGTAACCTTTGATGAAATAAGGGTCATTGGAAAATTTAACTAGGAAATAATTTCACTCACGTACGGGATCCAAGTTCCATGCCCCAGTGTGAGTCAAATTACAGTTCCCTTAAACCTGGCTCACTGCCCACTTTGACCAAATATTTGACCAGCTCTAACTTCTCCATACGAGCTCAAATTGGAGTCTTGTTCACACCATTGGAATCAGGGTGACAAGCACTTCGATCTGCAATTTGTTCAAGAGAAATATGACCACTTTGAATTTTTACCAATTCCAAGTCATCTTGGATTTCTAGAGTGTTTAGAGCCACTTGGATCATCATGTGATTTCAATGCTCAAAACTAGAGCTAAGAGCTCTAGAAGGGACACAAAATCTAGTGATGTAAGGTGAATTCCTCTCCAATATATAGTCATTTGAGTGGGTCCTCAAGCCTCTTCTATGCAACCTTTAGGGATATCTGACCTTATCCCTTGGGCAATATCTACACATTTCCATGACATAAAATATTTTTCTTTATATTTATCCAAGAGCCCTTTAATGGGTTTTACATTATGACTTTCATCTTGAATCTCTAGAGCACTTAATGGGTGCACAACCTAGGACCATGGGCAAGAAACCCATAAATAACTTTTCTTTTACAAAAATAAATATTTTTCTTTTCTTTATGTTTACAAGTGAAATGATTACATAAAGTCATGACATCATAATTATGAATACCAACACTAGTTAAATTTAAACAATTAGCCCCTTCTACAATTAATATTTAGTTGTTAAAAATATTTGCAGCCTTTCTTACTCACAACATTCCTATGTGGTCAATTCTTCTTCTCTATGTCTATGTATGGGGACTTTCCTTGCACCATTTGGATGATGAATCTTGTTTATTTGTCACCATTTTTCATTTGATCAATCTTATAGCATGTATCCAATATTTTCTTCTCTTATCAAGATTTATGATAAAGTTGGTTCCTTGCATTTTTTTTTTTGTGAAGTTATACTCATAGTCCTGTGTATGTATTAGGTTCCCATAAAATAATACTTGTCAAAAACATATGGCTTCAAAATTGAGAGATTTGTGACATTTTAATTGATGGTTTGGATCATGTGTGAGCAATATTGTTACAAAAAACTGGAGTTAAACCAAATGGTGAGGTAGAGTCATTTGAAGCTTGACAATTTTTATGCTATTGATGTTTCCATTGAATATGTTTGAATTATAGAGGAGGGAATATTTGATCAAAATATTGATTGATCATAGAGATATTACCATGAGCACACTTACAGAGTTAAATTGTCTATGTTATTTGTTTCTTAAATGTGTCACCATATTCTTGATTAGATTTCAAATTTGGAGACTGAATTGAAGGATGGGAAACAGAAATTTTCACAACTTGTATCAAATGTGGAAGCCCAAAAGAAGCAAAACCTCGAAAAATTAAGGTATGGATTTTTTTAATTTAGCAGCATGAATCCATTGCAATATGTGTTATAGCTTACTGATTCTTTCTCTTGGGATCAAAATTGAAGTGTTTCTATTTCGCAATGTTGTTGATTTACAAGATTTGATCTTATATTTGGTAATGACTTAAACACTTTGAACAACTTAGTTTGCATTGAGTGATTTTTTGGTTCCTACAATTATTTATGAAGAGGGCTTGTTCTTTGCAGAAAAGTACAGGGATGATAATAAGAACCATTGGAAAGCACTAGAAGCCAATTCAAAAGTGTATGGCTAAAATTTCCTTTGATTTTTTTCAACTGCAATCCTTTCCTCGGGACCAAATATTGAACAAATTTTATTTCTAAGGAAATGAGGAAATCTTGGTTTGGTATATCATGTTGTCCATTTTTATGCTAATAAATTGAAAGCCTTGGCAATTTTTTCTCACAACATATTCTTAATTTGTTAGTAACGATCTGTATAAGGTTATTGTTGCAAATTTAATAGGGACGACATTCAATGGAAATGAGGAGGTAGCAATTTGTGACTGTAAGATATAAACTTCACCACAAAATATCCATTTTTTTTGTAGTATCTATTACACGTGGGTATAACCATGGATAGAAATACTCCATTTGTAAAAAAGTATAAAAAGAAAATTATGAGTTGTGTTTTACAGAGTAAGATATCATTATATTTTCAAATACTTCTTGATTATTTCTTAGGCCATCTTATTGATAGTGTTTATCTTACCATAGGGAAAATTAAATGAAAACCAAAGTGATCACAGAGGAAAGGTATTCATTGCGCATCATTTATTTATTGTAGATAGGGACCAATATTAGACCTATTCCCAAAAAATTTAGGTCTTTGGTTCCATATTCCTATGTAAAAATAACATATTTCTTTAAGCATTGTTCCATTTCCCCTATAGTGGGGACCACTAGATGATAGTAATATCCCTCCCTTTGTTAGTTTATATCATTGTAAAAACGATTTTTGTACAGAAAAAATTCTTTCAACAAGATGTAGCTATCTATCTATCCAAATATCAGGAGTTTTTTTAAATTTTGAACCGTTGTAATGATTGATAATTCATATACAATTTTCCCACATTTTAAAGGGTTAGAATGTTGTTGCATTTCCTTATTGTAGTGTCCAAATCTAATAATTCTATTAATTTTCTTCTGATGATTGTATGTGGTACAAAATGTTGAACAAATTTTATCGTAATGCCCACACGCATATCCTAATGGTGCCATATTTGAATAACTTATCTAATTTGCTTCTTGTCAAATAATTTAGATTGGTTACTACATGTAATGACATTTGTAAGCTAGTCAATGAATGCTTTCTGTAAGCGGTACTATTAGTGTTTCCATTGTTTACCTGTAATGCTAGATTGATAATTTTGTATTTTAGATGTTTGAATATAAAGGCCAGTGTCTTTCTATTTTGGTGCACTCTGCTCAAATTGGACCACAAACAAAAAATGGAACACATCGATATATTCATGGTGTAGTCACATTAAGCTTTGGAGGGCTTCATCAAGTTGCATGACAAAAGCATTGACTTGATGGTTTCTCCACATAAGAGTGTTGCAGGAGCCTTGTTTTTTAGCCTGACTCAACTTGATGTTCATGAATTCAACTTGATGTTGGTGGGAAGCAATCCCAAGGTTTTTTTTCTCATGGTTTTGTTCTAGCTGACTCAGACATAATGATTTATGAGGGTAGGTATGTAAATTTGTCTATTATAATGCTTGAACCTCTAGTCTAAGCTTATCTCTATTTTTGGGAATGGATATTATAAGGTTTTTTCTATTTTTTTGTACAATTTTGGAGAGTATGAATGCCCTTTAAATGAATTAATCATTTTTCATTTGGGATTAAAACATCCTGATGGTTGTTACAATGTTTTTCCATCTGCAAAATATTTGGAAAATATTGCAATAATCAAGAGAGGTAAATACATAATACTTGTTTATGCCAAGGTTGTGATCATGTGGTTTCATTGCTCGAAACTAGAGCCGATATATCTAGAAGGGACAGAAAATCTAGTGATGTAAGACCAAACTCTTAAAATTAATTTCATGTACATTTCATTATATTTGTATTTCTTATGTAATCTCATAGTGCCCTTTTTATTTTCTTGTTTTATTCAGTATTCAGTAGTACTAGCTAGAGCATATTCATGGAAAGGGGATTTGAATATTAATAAACTTGTCGATTTTGAAGCGAATTCCAAGCCATCTCCCTCATAAGTTCCAAGTTGGCATGATCAATGTTATTTGTACAATATATATCTAGAAAAAATCATTTTTCTTGGGTGATGTCTTGGATAGGTACAATATAGTTTATACATGATTGTTATTACTACTCCAACTTTTACTCTATTTCAAAATAAAATTTCTGGAATCATGGAACAGAAAAAATTGAAAATTGTGAGAATACATACAACAAACATAGTCCTTGTATTCTAAATCTAGGGGAAAAACCTGAAGGGCTTTGTGGCGGGTATCTTCAACAAGATGGAATATGCATATTAAGGTGATTGGATACTAACTAAATTGTTTCAAATTAGATATAATAGGTTTAATCATGTCATCTTAAGGGATAAAGAAAAGTAATTTTCTATCATGTTACTAATTTATTTGAATAGTATAACATTGTGCATTTCAAATAAATAAATGAACTATTTTCGTTGCGCAAATACTTTTTTAAACTAGCCCAAGCGGTTAGCTCAATTAGTTGTTTCCAATTTTTCTTGAAATATCACTAGTTTTGTGTGATCAAGTGCTTGGGCTGAATTCCCTTGGATGAGGAGCACTTGTCTACACCAATGATTTTAATAGGGATGTCATCTGTGAAAGTGGGGAAGCATCCCTTGGGTTTCTCTCTGAAGTTTTCTATGGAAAATAAAATACCTTTTGAAATGGAAGCGATAGAGAAATACAATATACTCCATAATTCTTACATATAAATCATGGAATATTGTGATTGAATAATTATTTATTTATTTATTGATATCACCTACAATGTGTGTATACATAATATGTTGTTATTGGACTAATGTTACAGAAAATACTTAACTGAAGCGTAAAATATGGTCCATTTGAAAACACTATAGATTTAAGCAGAACAATATGAACAATCACGTTCACTTGCGCAACGATCTTCTCCTTATAAATCCAATCAAGAGAAAGCAGTTCATAAAAAATTGTCCCCGTGTAAACTTCCCAACTCCACTGTCAGGTCTCCTCCACAACCCTTTCTCATTTTTTTTCAACAAAACTATAATCATCGGCAAAGACAGCAGTGCAACATTAACCATCAAAATCCTCATAAACAACATCAAACACCAACCCCTCCTGAAGTGCAACAAAATCAAAAGGAAAAGAATTTACTCCATTTGCATGTAGGTCTTCTAAGCCAGACAATGCCATTTCCTGCACATAATGTCTCACGAACTATGGCTCCCATGGACCCTTCTCCAATTGAAAATTATACAAACAATATTTCCCAAGATATCACTTCAAAAATTATTTAGAACTAGAGACAAAAAATTCAACATCTATCTAATAAACTGCCACCAAGAATTGCAGTTGCATGAATGGTTGCAGTATAATCTGGTAAGTAAAATCTGCTTTATTCAATTCCCATTCAAGAAAATTATTTGGAGGTTTTCTTTATGTATATGACAAGAATTCTCATAAAAATATTGTTTCTTTTATCAATTTACATGTAGGCAGGGGATGAAGTATTCAGTACTGTTGATGTAGTTTTTGACTCTGTATATCTCATTACTGCCCAAGTAAATGGCTAGTTGTTTCGAGGTGTTTTATTTAGTCCAGTAAGCATTTGGTCCTCATATTCTTCTTTATACTTATTTGTATTCATATCCCTTTACATTTTGGATTTATTTACTTGATCATTTCGTAGGTTAAAATTTTTCACATCTTACATATCCAAAACATCACTACTTCACAGTTTTGCATTTCAATTTGAAACTATTGCACCTTATTGTATTTGCTTAAAAGTTAAACTATGGGAGAAGTGTTTGAATTGCACACAACTTAAAACTTTCGTGTTTTAATTGGAATATATATGCCTTATTATATTTTCTTTCAACTAAATTAGGGAATTTTCTAATTTAGATATTCTCAAACATGGCCCTGGAATCATTTCAAGAGAGGCAAATATCCCTCCAAACTATCTATCCAACAATAATAGAAATATTGGGAAGGTTATGGGGCATACTCCCACTTTAGTGAGTAACCCACAATCATCATAGAATAATCCAAGCTGTAAAAATGGGACCTTTGTTTGGTCTCTTGTGGTACCCACTATGCACATTGGTACATTAGAGTCAACGAACTTCCATTTATAGAAGTGTCTATGTTTCTTTTGCAATTGAAATCGGGGAGGAAAAACCACATTGGTTTCGTTGTGGCCCCAAATATATTTATAAATAATACTGGAGTCTAGAGGTGCATTGATAGATTTACAAATACCAACACATCATATTAATTTCAGTGCAAGATAAAATTTTGGTTCCTCTACCTGTAATAATTTTGGGAGGGAAGGGATGAATAGTGATGATAATCAGCACCCTCGTGAACCTACTCACCTAAGGATTGGTGGTTTAATGCATAAATTCCCTGAAAATACATTCTCAAATGGTCATGTTCCATCCATTATCACTCGTCCTAGACAGTGGGTTTGGCAACCATTACCTTCGAGTGTTCCTCAGACTGCCTCTCTTGTAGATCATCATCTTGTAATTACTCACAGATAAAATATGCATTTTGTATCCATGCCTCCTTTTTTAGGCATAAGTTTTGGAACTGTACTAGTAGTGTTTGAAGGTCTGATATCACTTCTACGTGGGAACCATGTGCAAATTGGACCAAAACAACAAATGGAACGCATCCAGATATTCATGGTGGAGTCACATTAAGCCTTGGAGGGCCTAGTCAAGTTGCAAGCCAAAATCATTGACCTTATGTTTTCTCCACATAGGAGTGGTGCATGAGCCTTGTTTTTGAGGTTGATATCTGCCAAAATTCAAGTTTTAAATTTCAAATTTCGTGAACTTGGTGACTTAGGATGCATTTTCCTCTTCCAGAATTATAGGGCTAACATTTTTTCTTCTTAGATACCTTGATCAAAGGTTCTTATCTTTGTTCATCAAAGTGGTGGTTATCCTCTTCCACCATAAGTTCAAGTATCCTTCCATGATATTCATGGCGATTACCTCTTTCTTTGAGTTTTTGATTATCACTAGGCTTAATTGCTCGACATTCTCCACTTAAACTGAAGTCAAGGTGTGGTTGGGTTCACTAGGTGACTAGAGTTTCTATAACAACAATGTTAATTTTTCTTCAATTAATGGTTAGATCATCGTCTTTTCTAATATTATAATTTCATTTTACTTGGATGTTGAAATATATTGACACAATCCTTTCCCTTAGTTTTAGTTTCCACAGCCCCTAAAGGGAATTTTTGGAGGTGATCGTGGATCACTTTTCATGGGCTCATCTTTGTAGTACATTATCTGGGTAAGATTATAATATTGTGTACATTTTCTCAAGGTAGACACTTACAATCCTTGTCTAGTGTTTTTGAGAGTATTTTACAGTTGCATTTTTACGATGTGTAGTGCTTTTGAATTGAAGCATAATTTTGTATTTTCCCATTACGAAAACAATCATCACAAGGTTTTAAGGCCAGTTGGAAAATTGAATTAGAATCGTAAGGACATTTTAGAATTGCTCCATCTATAATAGTTAGGGAAAATTTTCTCCATCTATAGCATCTGTGGACAACAGTTTCTGGAATCAAATCCACCTACGACTTGCAACCTCTCTTCATTCTACTATTAAAACTTTTACCCCTGCTTTGGTGTTAATGACTTGGTGGGTATTTTTTGATTAGTGCATATTTTAGGGTGCTTGCTTCTTATGCTACTTTAAGAAATACCATCCTAAGGCCTACTATTAGGTGTTTTTTGGTGAAAAATGGGGAAAATACCTTGCAATTGATTAGCTTCATCAACAACCTAGGAAAAAAACCTTCTCCACCTTCAATTTTATTTTCATGATAGGAATTAATGACCATAATTTATTCATCTTATTAGAGGCTTCACAGGGATGGAAACACAAAAATTTTCTTAAGTTTTATTTTTCTAAATAAGAAACTAATTTTAGATGAAAATTTTTGTCATCATGTACAAAATTTAGTTGAAAAGGTTTGGCATTGATGAGAAAACATAGGGCCATTTACAAGGGTGAGTAGCGAAAGTGTATTAAAATGTTTTACCAATTCTTGGATTCCATATTTACTTGAGTTTCAAGTTAGTAGAATAAGGTTTGGCTTTGACGAGAAAGCATAGGATGATTTACAAGGATAGGTAGAGAAAGTGGATTAAAATTTTGGGCCAATTCAACAATAAGGAATTTCATTCAACAAGATAGAATATTACAAGTAGATAAAAAGGAAGGTCCTTATTACTTCTTGTTGATTTTGTTATTATCTAATTTAGACTTTGGATCACTTTGATGCTTCCCACTATTAGAAGGATTACATCGTTGAGTTTTGCTTCAGTATTCAATAAATAATTGCTTCAATGTTGAAGAGCTAAAGTAATTTTTTTTATAAATTGAAAACATATGGCTTGACATAAGGTTGTATTATTGATTTATTTATTGAACTTGAAAACATGAAAACTAGAAACTGAGTCTAATGACTTTGTTGCCATGCTTTTTTTGTAGTGAAATACTAGAGAGGAGATTGAGACCACTTATTATGTTATTAAATAAGTATTTAATAATATTGTTTCACCACTACATGGATAATGGATGCATATTTTATTTGATGAGAAAGTAATATTACTATAAGAGAAAACTATTTATATTTTTTTTCTATTCCTAATGGAATATTGGATTTATGATGAAAATATATAATATTTTTACAAGTAGATCCATATGAAATACCTTCACTTAGAAAGGCTTATCTCTTTCCGAAAATGTATGATATTTTGTTTGAATTCACACGAGCTAGATTAAACTCATTTTGGTTGCATATATACATGGGAGCTAGTAGAGATTAAGTTATGTTGTATTTGAAGTAGCTTAAGATTTTTCTCGGACCATAACAATAAAGGGAAATTATACTCATCTAGTTTAAATTTCATGTTATGGTCTCAATTATTTGTATCCTTCAGTCAAATTAAAGGATATATAATTGAGCCCAAAGGCAACAACCAAGATTTCTCCCCAACAAGCTTTCTCAACCTGTACTGTTATTTCTAAAATTGCTCTTTTGCATGTTGATCAATGTATATATGCAATTCTATGTATTATACTTATTTATTTATTATTATTACTAAATTTTATGTTTTCAATACTTGTATTCTTCATTGGACAATGTCTTTCCTTTCTATCCATAAAATGGAGAGACAAATAGTCACCCATGTTCACGATATCAATGGATGTAAACTAACTATACAAAATATTAAAAATAACAGAAAGATGTCAATATTTGGATTTTTTTCTTATCTCAATGTGACAATGGCTTGTTTTATGAAGGAGATATATCTGGTTCGTCACTATCATGCCAAGTCACAAGTAGACTCTGATGTCTCAAGGGTTATATTCATTGTTAAATTTTACTTAGAAGCTAGTGCTTATGATTGGCAGCGATCCTAACATGCCCTTTTTTAAGAGTTTACTATATCATATCTCCATTACCTTCCTCTATATAAATTATGTTTATCCCTTACGGACTCATACGTTATTCATATTATCATTATGTGTGTATCTTATAGATGTAAAATATATGAGGCATTCTCCATTCTCCAATCCTATATTGATTGTTCCTATTTTCACCTTGATGCAAACAAGCATTGATCCCATGTGATCATTAGATTCCTTCTCCATGATAGTGTTGTTATAGGATGTATGATTCATTAATGCATGCTTCTGTATGTTTACTTGCATATGATAGAGAGAGAGAGATATATATGAACTAGGTATTTATTGCTTCCATGAGTTGCACAAATATCAGGCTTCCATGTTTGAGCTGGGAGTGGAGGAGAGAGGTATATCCCATAGTGGTATTCTGATAAAGTTTTGCATCTCAATCATTTTCTATTAGTTTTGTTCCATCTTAGTTTCGAGGTTATGCTTACCTTATGGAAATGGAAAAGACTCGATGTTTTAAGTTTGTAGTAGTTCAGGGTCCTCCTCTAATCAATTTTATTTGCAAATGAAATTAATATATTCATACATTTGAAGTCATCACTGTAGTTGGTCTCATTAATATATTATTGACTACATAGCTTGCCTATGAATTTTGATATTATAGGTATAGAGCTAATTCTTAGCATTGAGGTCCTGAAAGCTGAAATTGCCACCAAAACAAACAACTTTCAAATATGACATTTTGATCATTGCAACTGGTTCCACTTTAAACTCTATTTGTATTTATATTTTTTTTCAAGATATTAATAATAAAAATTGTTATACAGTTTTTAAAATAATATTTTTACTAAATTATCTGTTTTGAACCAATTTCTTTTCAAGTTACTTATCTTTTTATTTAATTAATCAAATTTCTTACTTCATATTTTATTCTTCTAAGATATTATATTAATTGTTTTTGTCTTTTTATTAAACTTGTTATAAAAAGAGTGAGGTGGTGGCAATGTACGAAAAAAAATTGTGATGGCTCTTGTTTATTATAGGTTCTCTTTTTCTTTCCACTTGTTTTCACAAGTTATCAACAACTTAGGCCTTTTAGCATGTAACTTAGTTAGCATGATTGTGTCTAATATTTTTTTGAAGGATGAATACTGAGTTCCTAAGGTGTTCTTTTCTAAGGTAACATTCTCTTTGCTTTGTTTATATAGGTCATCTAGCCACATAATGACCATTATTTCCCAACTGAAGAAAACTTATTCGAGTTTCTTGATTATTTGGGGAAAATTGACATTGATGACTAAATTTTGCATATATACGACTATTAGTAACTAATTTACAATATCTTATAACACGACCAAAATTTATTCATATTTCTCTAGTCATTTATTGGTTTCAAACAATGACTAGAATTTGCATATATATGACTATTAGTAGCTAATTCACAGTATTTTATCACGTGACCAATATTTTGGTCATATTTCTTTGGTCATTAATTGATTTTCTTGGGTGATCATATAGTAGTATATTTTGTTGTGTATTTAGTCATTAATCATTAATTGTGACAATTAATGACTAAATTAATGATCAAATTTATGACTAAATATACTGCTCGATGATATAATTGAGACAACCAATTAATGACTAAGCTAAATGCGACTAAAAGTTGGCTGCATTATAAGATACTGTAAATTAGCCACTGTTGGTCATTGACTAAAAAATGGTCGTTTATATGAAAATTTTAGTCCTTTTTTTAGTAGCTAATTAGCCATTTTGTACTAGTGAAAACTGAAATTTTGCCATTTTTCCTAATCAATTGCAAGCATTAGGCATATAATATGAGGAATGTGAAAGAGGTTTTTGTCAAAAATACTTCTATCTTCAGCCCCATAGACTTATTTTCAATTAAATACATATGTACAGTCTTTAGAGGGCATTTTTCTAAGCCAATTTTTGTACATTTGCACTATGTTATTGACAGAACAATTAAAGAACTTAAGTAATTAGTTTACTATTTTGACTAAGAGACTTAAAATTTGTGCACAAGTGTAAATAAATCATTCATTCAAATATGATCATAGAATCTCCGTATGCATTTGTAATTTTATGGCTTGCATTTTGCACCAAATGTCATGTATAGTAAAAATTGTTAAAAGTGCACTCTTCATAGATTGAATGTTGATTATAAAGAATATTATATAAAAGTTAAAACATAGATTTTATTATATATAAATTTTATAATATAAATTTTATTATTCATATAAATGTCTAAAAACCTAGTTTGGTTAGCATCCTCGAAATGCATCCTGATGTGCATCTTGAACTTCCATCCTCCACATGCATCCCTCGCGTGCATCCTTTGTGTGCATCATCCACATCCATCCTTTGTGTGCATTCTCCATGTGCGTACTTTCTGTGCATCCTCAAATTTCATCCACAACTTCCATCCTTAGTGTGCATGCTCAGTGTGCATTCTCAACTTCCATTCTCAACATGCATTCATATATGATTCAAAGACATCACTGGCCATGGAAACAAAGGCATACTTTGCCACATCATCAGCTAACAAACAAGGTTTCCAACTTGAGATTTTCTTAGTGAAAAATTTCCAAGATATCGTTGATGAATGGAATAATAGAAGAAAGTGGCCATAAGGTATGATTGATCTACTCTTAAGATCATAAGTGCATCAGTTTTTTTTGGAGAATTTAATTTCAGAATTGAGGAGATAGATGCATCTATTTTTAATTATGATCGTGATTCAAAGGAATTGGTAATTTTTGGGCGTGACTTTTATTTGGACTGTGATTTGGTTACCATAGCAACTAATATACCATGCACGGGAGGAGTAATGTTGGACCACTTGAAAACCCCCAAGGTAGAAAAGACTGATATGTGCTCTGGAAAAGAAAGGTTTTTTTTTTTTAAGAGAGGTTATAGAAACAGATTTTTCCTTGGGACCATTTTGAATCACCATAAGAAATATATTTCTTGTGAATGCATGAAGCTAGTCATACACTGGGTTGAAGACTTGGCCTTAGGTGTACATTTTCTATTGGATAAGAAATTGCACCACAAAATGCAGGAAAGTAAAGTTAAGAGGGTCAAGTTTAGCTACCCCGACACACTGCAAAAAATTATTGACCTATATCGACCCAATGCATGGTGATCAAGTAGTCCTAAAAAAACATACATTAGGATGTGTAAAGTGTAGGAAGACAATGACAAAATACCTCAACATTTTCCAAAGAAGAATGTGGAAGGGGTTTCTCCTGCTACCACTTCAGAATTACATAAATACTTTTTGGAGGAAAATATGGAAAATGTGGGAAGTGACATCAATCGAGAGAACGTTGATGGAAATATTTTTGTTGTAGCTTTGGCAGGCTTAAATACATGCCAAGATTCAAATATGGTGTAGGGATTTTTCAACACCGATGAAGAAGATATTTATGCTGGTCTTTCTACTTTTTCATAGGTTCAAGATGGTTCTTTTATAAATAATTGTAAATTGTGCATGACTAAGGATAAGCATATGAGAAATCACACAACAAGCTGCAAATTTAGATAAATCTAAAGATTCACTATCTTCTCCATGGGTTCACCATGATTTCTCAAAAAAGAGTTGTGAAATATGCGTGAATAAGGATCAACGGGTTCTTCATCTGAAGTAGGAAGTCACAAGCTTACAGAAATTTCTAGTGGAAAGTGAACAAAGGGAAAATTTATCTAGAGACAGGTACAAAAGATATATTGAAGAGTTGAAAGCTAAAAAATGTGAAGTTATAGATGATGGAATTAAGGAACTTAATGATTTAAAAGAACGGTATAGGGTTGAAAAGAATAAATATGCAGCCAAGATACTGGAGCTTAAAAATGAGATTAAAAATGGGCATGAGGTTCTTAAAATACCTCCTCTACTACCTAGATTCCACCTACAATAAAACTTATGCAAGAAATGGAGAAAGAAAAATATATTCATACTTTAAAGGTTGAGTTTCAAAATAAAATTAGTCAATTGGTTACTAAACACAGGGAGGAGATCAAAAATGATGAAGAGTGATATTGAAAAGAAAGATGAAGCTTTGAAATATGGTCATAAATTGAAGGCCTTGTTAGATTTTGAGCACTCATTAAGAGCACAAGAGAATAAATTGAATCAAGTTGTTCAAGTAGTAGATACTAAGAAAAACAAACACAAATTTACCTTGCTCAAGTATGATTGGGCCTTGCGAGAGTGAGAGATATCATTGTTTAAATTTGTTGCAGAAATGGATGTTGGAGGTGATGTGTTTGACACATCAACAATGAAGGAATCAGTCAAGAACAAGCTAACTGCAAAGTAGGAGCAGATTAACGAGATTAAAATAAAATTATTGTACAAGCAAGCAACAAAAAAATTGTGATTCCAAAGTGAGATACAAGATTTTAAATCCCAAATTCACGCTTTGCATAATAACCCCATAGCTCTTGCACTTCCAATTTTGAAAATTTTATATCCACGAGATTTAAAGGCTAAATTGTGTCAAGTTAAAGGTGAGTTGAGACACGCGAAGGATACTATTCAAGAAAAAATAAAAAAGAATACTCTGAAAAGTACAAGAATAATGTGGAGTTTTTGAAGGATCGCACTGCTGAAAAAAATAAATTAATTAAATAGTTAAATAATAATAATAATTAATTAATTAATTAATTAAAATAAAATTTTAAAATTTTAAAAATAAAAAATAAAAATTCAAATTTTCTTGATACAGTATAAAAACGGAGTGAAGGAGTTGAAGATAAATTACAAGTAGGTGCTACAACTTCCAAAGAACCACAAGCTTCTACACAAGGCAATAGAGGTTGTATTGCATTAGATTTTTGTGAAGAGGGGAGCTTGCAGAAGCCTTCCAAGCAGCCTAAAGTTCCATAACATCAATCTATGTATATTTTATTAATGTAAATACATTTGAATGTTTAATATAAAAATGTTTTTTTTTCTATTAATGTTTTTTTTTATGCAAACAACGTGTTCTTTATGTAATTAATCTGTTGTATTTCAATAAAAAACATATGGTTCTTTGTTATTCATAGAATCAAAAGGACTTGCGCAATAAAATTAGAGAGAAATCCTATTTGAATGACCCATTCATGCATCCCAGTAATTATTCACCATATGATAGGGTTGTATTATTTGTGATGGATTCTAGGGTTTTATTTGTTGTGATTGAGAAGTCAATTTCTAAAATGTTGGGTTTGTTTGGGTATCCAGTGAATTCTGCCTATCCTGCAATTGACATAGTTGAGGAAGAATAAGTTAGTTTTCAAATTCAAATCTTGTCTATCTATGCAATATCAACAGATGAATACTTTTTCCCAATATGTGTACCTATCTCATTCCCAAAATAGTTTACTATAATCATTTTCATATCAGGGTTTGGCTTGCATTTTATTAAACTAAGGGGACATCTCATGAATACAAGACAACCCTTAGGTGTTTTTTCTCAACATGTACCTTTTTAGCCCAAATTGAAAAACAAGGTGCATAGTGAGGTGGAAAATAGTAGAAAAAACCATATATATAGTCTTCGGCAGACAATTTTCTAAGCCCGGTTTTCTACGTTTGCACTTGATTCTTGACAAAATAATTCAAGAACTTAATTCATTAGTTTTGAATTTTGACCAAGAGACTTACAAATTGTGCACAAGTGTAAATAAATTATTCATTCAAACCATGTGTATAGTGAGGTGGAAGATAATAGAAGAAACCATTTGCAACTAAAATCACTCAAAAATAAGGAATAATGAGGGTATGGAAGGAATTTTCTGAGTTGTGTAAAACTAGTTTAAAATCTGAGAAATTGTCATTTTGTCAAATTCAATTATAAGAAACTGACACAACATTTGAGGAATGTGAAAGAGGTTTTTGTCACAAATACATTTTTATTCAGAATTACATTTTTAGAGTCTTGGGAGGGCACTTTTCTAATCCCATTTTTGTGCATTTGCACTATTTTCTTAACAGAAAAATTCAATAACTTAAGTCATTAGTTTTGAATTTGACCAAGAGACTTACGATTTGTGCACAAGTTTAAATAAAGCATTCATTTAAACCAAGTTTATAGTGAGGTGGAAAATAGTAGAGTGCGCCATTTTCAACTAAAAACACTCAGAAAGAAGAAAAAATGAGGGTATGGTGGGCATTTTTCTGAGATGGGTAAAACTGGTGTAAAATTTGAGAAATTATCATTTTGTCAAATCAATTGCAAGAAAATGGCACAAAATTTAAGGAATTTGAAAGAGTTTTTTGTCAGAAATACACATGTCTTCAGCCCCATAGGCTTATTTCCAATTAATGACATGTGTACAGTCTTGGGTGGGCATTTTTCTAATCACAGTTTTGTACATTTGCACTTTGTTCTTGATAAAATAATTCAAGAACTTAAGTCATTAGTTTTGAATTTTGACCAAGAGACATACAATTTGTACACAAGTGTAAATAAAAAATTCATTCAAACTAGATGTATAGTGAGGTAGAAAATAGTAGAATGCACCATTTGCAACTGAAATCACACAGAAAGAGGGTATCGCAAGCATTTTTCTGAGCTGGATAAAATTGTTTTAAAAACTAAGAAATTGTCATTTTGTCAAATAAATTGCAAGAAACTGACAAAGAATTTGAGTAATGTGAAAGAGGTTTTTGTTACAACTGCATTTCTTTTTAGCCACATAGGATTTTTCCAATTAATGGCATTTGTACAGTAATCGACGAGCATTTTTCTAAGCCCAATTTTGGACATTTTCACTTTGTTCTTAATAGAACAACTCAAGAAATTAAGTCATTAGTTTTGAATTTTGAACAAGAGACTTAAAAATTATGCACAATTGTAAATAAATCATTCATTCAAACCAGGTGTATAGTGAGGTGAAAGATAGTAGAAGAAACCATTTGCAACTCAAATCTTCTCTCCTTTATCCAAGTCTACCAATGTAGAAATTCATCGTATGTGCTAATGTTCAAGTTGGAACAAATATGCACTCCTGGGACAAATCAATTACAGTCTTGGTAATGAGATTTGAAATGGGACATGATTGGACAATACCTAACCTTAAGATATAACCTTGTGTCATGTTTGTCAAATATCCTACATAAATGTGTTTCCCACCTATACAATTCTTTCACATAAGGCAAGTTGAAGCAAAACTTAGAATACTGTATGAAATCTAAAGTATAAATATTTGATCTCAAAGTAAAGATATAATCATGAAAAAGTGTGTAAAATATTAAAATAAACAATCTACAATTTGAATCAATCAGATTGACCAATAAATGAAGTTGGGGCATGGATTTTAGTGAAGTAAGGAAATTTTGGCATGCTTCACGACAATGCACGTCCAACCTTCATTTCAAGGCCAAATTGAATGATTCAACTTGGAGAGTATTTTTTTACACATAAGTAACATTAATACAATTAAATATTTGTAATGTTTCACATATATATTTATTTTGTTCAAGAATTCTGCAAATTGCATTGATTTCATATGGTAAAAGGAAGGGTTTGTGTGCCTCAAATAAATGCACCCCGGGACCTATAATTAATTGGTAGTGATATAATGATCATTCCATCCTATAGGTCTCCGAAATTTTACCTTGCCCTTGTGGTGTAACAACACCATAATGGGCCTCAGTATTGTGGTGTAACAACACTCTAATGGGCCTCAGTTCTTGGGTATGACAACAACCTTTTTGGGCCTTCTTATCTGTGATATGAGAGAATATTATCACATAGATATGAAGGAGATATTTTGGGCCCTGTGATAGAGATATCATGATAGGACCTATGATTGTTTCGTTGCTTTTTTTATTGCTAATGTTCTCTCTACATAATTGTTTATGATGATATAGGTTGAATGCAATGAGAAAATGTTGAAAATGTTTTAAAATGCAATTATCTACAGCAGAGGCTTATGGCCCTAATAAAATTAACATTGTTGCTACTCTATTGGTTAGTAAATATGTAACAATGTAAATGTGTGTAAAATAATAACTTAAACATTCTACACTTTGAATCAATCAAACTAAATGTAAAAAATAAGTATAGGGGTAGAATTATTGGTAGACTATATTTTGAATGGAGTATAATTAGTCCTTACAACACAAATATTAATTGAGATTAGAATATTTCCCCATGTAACTCACTTTATCACTAGTTTGTATATCAATTTTGTTTCATTCCTCATTTATAACATAGTTTATGTAATCATTTTAGAGCTAATTAAATTACTCTATAGTGAATGTAGTGGATTATTGAAATTATGGTTATTCTTCTGAATGTATTCTATTAATATTTGATTTTATTTGAGAATAACGTTATATTAATATAGAATTTCTATGTTTAATTTTCGATGAAAAAAATACTTGATGATGCCAAACAAGGTGGAATTTACGCCAACTTGTATGCCTCAACATGATCACATTATTTCACCTGAGTCGGTGCTAAATTTGGTGATGGGCGAATCCAAATTTTTGATGGTGGGTGAGTCAATATTTAAAAATCTTGCAGGCCAAAAATTTGAAATTAAATACCCACCAACTATTGAACTAAAAAAAAAAAAATTAGACGCTTTGTCCTTTGAGATTTTTTTTAGTGTTGATAGGCGTGGACCCGGAGAAAAAATAATAGGCTCCCATGCCCCCACCTAAGTATCAATATGGATTCCACCCATTCTATCCATTTTAAAGGATCTTAAGTATTTAGATGAAGCTTACACGAGATTTTTATTTTTTCCCTTTTTGGTCTAGAAATTAGAGTTGCAAAGGC
This sequence comes from Pinus albicaulis, assembly GCA_034641835.2. Lineage (NCBI taxonomy): Eukaryota > Viridiplantae > Streptophyta > Pinopsida > Pinales > Pinaceae > Pinus > Pinus albicaulis. The sequence continues at coordinate 581,659,215 of CM076579.1, read as the reverse complement.
ATTTTTGGTTCCATGAATAGGGGGTGGATTTAGGGTTAAATTGAAGGACATGTATTCATGTATTGGTGCATAATGGATTGATAATCATAAAGTTTTGCTAAAAATTTAGGCATATTGTGTGTATGTGATGGTTGGATGTGTATTTTATGTAGATATGGACATGAGACTAACCATGAGAAAGAGGCCTTGGCTTTTTTATTGGGGATGGAGGCAATTAACAAAATTGACGGTGTGGACTTGAAGGTGTTGGGTGCAGGAATTACACTTAAGAAAACTCCTCAACACTTAATTTGTCAACCCAGGGGATCTGTAAACTTAGAGATGAAGCACGGGTAATGCTAGAGATGGTATGAATCTTCCTAATATAAATCCCTACTTTCTTTAAAGGAAATATTGCAGAATCAAATTAAAAAGAGAAAAAGGCAACTTGAACCATCAAAAAATAATCTAAGGCTAGAACAAGAAAGAATGCATTTGCAAGAGGGAATTAAAGATAAAAGGAAATCACTCCAGCTAATTATTGTTTAACTACTGAGTGTGTCTTTTTTTTTAGCAGAGACACTTATCAGTCTCACCAGATGGGCCCTTAAACCTGCTCCTTTAGATATTTCCTTCTTGCACTAACATGTCCTGCACTATCGTCGTCTACTTGCACTAGTGCGGGAACAGAGATTTATGCAGAAGGTATAAATGGTGTCTTTACTAAAGGCTTTTTACTTCATGCAAGGGCTTGAACTTTTCCAGGTTCGAAGCACTCAGATCCCATGGCAAGAAACTAGTTCTTGCACCAGATCAGAGCTTCCTGCACTTAGCATTTAATTCTTAAAATGAGCGCTTAATTATTGCAAGTGCTATTTTACTATTAAATCAAATTGCACACATAAAAAGTGAATTTTTCTGATCTTAACATAGTGCAGAAATAAAGAAACAATCAATATACATTTATCCTATTCATAAGAATTTAATGAAAGAAAGAAGATTGCGGGGAGTACATTGAGAAGGCTTTCTGCATCACACTAACATGCACTGGTGCAGGTTCATTTCTCCTGCTTGAACCAGGCGGGGAAAACCAGTCAAACAGAATTGCAGAAAAGGAGATATCACACCAACGTGCACTGGTGCAAGGTTATTTCTCTTGCTTGGACCAAGCGGAGGAAAACCAGTCAAACAGAATTGCAGAAAAGGAGATATCACACCAACGTGCACTGGTGCAGGGTTATTTCTCCTGCTTGGACTAGGCGAAGGAAAACCAATCTGGAATCAAGTGCAGGAACAGAAATTGCAGGAAAGGAAATTTTTCTACTTCACACAACGGATCTTCTTTCACTCAGACAAGAATACATGTGCTTAAAACTAAATCACACTTGACAATGTAAACACGAATTACAGGAAAATAGGAAATGGGGTAAATGTGTTGGGTTGGTTGGGCCCTAGCCAACCGGCATGTTTCCCTTTTAAATAGAAACGATGCTCAGTACCTTAATCAATTCATAAACTCAATACAGAAACATAATTTTTGAAATATGAGGTGGAGCTCCTTTTATTAATTCACTAAGGCAAGTACATACATTAATACATCATCCAGCCCAAATTTGGGTGATAACAAAATACAACGACTGGCTACCACCTCTTGGTTGTGTTTCTGTTCTCCTCTAATGTCAAAACTTTTCCCCCTAATCCTATTTACATTCTACATTATATAGACCTTTGGCCAAAGGCCAAAATAGATCCTTTAACTGATTACATAACCAAACGCAGAATTTAGCTTTTTCGGTTTTCAAAATTAGACAGTTAGTAGAACTAGCCGTAGCTAATCTCCAGCTTTCGCCCTTCATGGATTTGGTCTCGGCTGCCTTTGGATAACTCTGCTATCATGGCTGAAGTGGTTCAAGACAAGGCAGTGATCAAGGAGGTTTGGATCTGCTGCAAGGATTTGTTGTGCTGTCAACAGTGCAAGATCCAATCATGCACTAGGATCAGCGGTCACGGTAAGTACTCTAACTACCAAATAAACATAGGATATATTGATAAGTTACAAAGAATGATTAAAAGTAAGAAATCATGTAATAAATAATTAATAAATTCTAAGTTGAATTGAAAATATGAAAAATAAAATTTATACGAAATATGTCACCGTGCTTGGACTGGTGCAAGATGAGGGTGCATAAAAGAGGTAAAACAGAGGTAAATGGTTATGATTTAGGAAGGGTAAAATGGAAAAAAGAGAGAAAATTAGGGAGCTAACATCCTCCCATCCCTAAGTTGTTGTGTGTCCTCACACAACTCTTTACCTTTGCAAAAAACCTTCAAAACTTTGAGCATTCCAGCTTAATGTTGCTCTGACATACTGACATCAGCTTGCAATGTTTCAGACTTCTTCTTTCTGATGTTCTTTAGTTTCTTTGTCACCTTTTTAGGTCACTTGAAACATTGCGCAGAATGGTACTTCCAAACTCTAACTTCTCCTTTCTTTTTCTGGATCTCCACAATTAATTCTTCTCTACTCTGTTCTTTATCATCCTGCGCTTTAGCTATGAGCTGCTCTAAGTTCTGCACTTGAAGCTCTAGTTCAACTATCCGAGCAGTAGGAATTACTAAATCTTCTGTCTCGACAGGGGCTATGTCTTCCTCGGGGACCTCAGTATCCCTCATGGTTTCAGAAAATTCTTCTTCCTCTCCTTCTTCTTCTTCTTCTTCTTCTTCTTACTCTTCTTCTTCTTGCACTGGTGCAGGAGGGGATTCGACGTCCTGTTGTTCTTCGCCTGCACTAGATTCCTCATTATTTTTCTAGACCTTTTTAATGAAATCAGCCAACAAAGTGTCATATTCTACTTCTACAGATTTTACTGCGTCCACAAGGACTGACAGGTTATCTTCTTCGGGTGTCTGTGCCTGTACTGGTGTCGTAGAAGGAGTCTCTTCAACAAGTGCACTAGTTGTCTTCTTCTTATTTGAAGATGGGTCCCTTTCTTCCATTGATTTTTGAGGGCGTTTCCTTTTTTCATTGGTGCAAGAAGGACTCCCCTTTTCATTCTTACTTGGACCCTTGCTTGTGCTGGCAGGGTCCTCTGTCTCCTTTCCAGCAGCTTTCTTTTTTAAGTATCTATTTTAACAGCGCCTCCCAAGTCATGCCTTTAATTTCTAATTGTTTTTGGACCAAAATTTTTATCATACCATGGTGATATAATTTCTTGTCGGCCTGGGCTTCCTGTGCGTCCCACACACCTTTAGCCATTTTTTCCCAAGCTCTTAAGAAAAAAATAGGGGAAATCAATTTTCCACTAGACGTGCCGGCCGCCTTCAAAATGCTACAACATCCTAAAGTGGTACAAAAAAGTGAGGGAGTACCTTCCATCACAGGTCATGAATTTCTGTAGGATGAAAAGGAAGTCCTGCCACTGTCCCAGCAGGGCACTACGCGGAATTCCTTTATTCCAATCTATCTTCATGTTCTTGTCGACGATGAAACGCTGCCATTGATTCCTCTCTAGTTTCTAATTTTTAAACCACTGCTCACCAGTATTTTCCAAGCCTATCGTTGCTGCTATAAACTCCTTTGTAACCTTAAATTTTAGAGGCCCAATTTGTACTCGGCCATTTTTGAAACTTCTGGCAAACTGTAGGGCCACTTCATGGTTGTGCCTGTAAAAATTTTGGAAGAATTGAAGAAAGCCTGAGTCTCACAATAGTGCAAGACTATTACGAAACTCAGCAGTCTGTTTTACCATACTGAGAGACGAAGGTTCTCTTCGAACAGGCGACATCGCTGCTTAACGGTTATGAATAGTCAAGAATTTACATGAAACACCATAAAATTTGGTTCTTATAAATATGGATCCAACTATCCACCATCCCTTCCATCTTATCGCCCATTCATTCCACTGAAATAGCCCTGAATACACGGCATCTTTGAGGTCATGCCGGAGCGGCAACGTTTTTAACGGCTAGGTGAGGTAATCATTATGAGTGAAGGACATCTAGGATTATGGTGGAAAGGGAAATTATATCTAAGCAACAGTTAAGCATTTCTGCACTCCTTCATAATTCAAAAAAATAACTTTAGCATTCATTAAAAAATGATCATGACTCTTAACTTAAAAACACCTTGTACTTTAAATTTTCTCCTAGTTAATATGATAGCACAATTACTTCTCGACTAAGTGAAAGGATTTCTCATAAACCTTCATGATGACCACTTTCCTATGACATATGTTATGAAAAGAACAAATTGTACTATGTTTCTAACAAGGTGCATGCTTGCACTGGTCTGCTTGCACCGCTTAAACAATGTTATTCTGCAGGTACCATTCTACTTGCACTTATTATATAGGATGACATGCTTGCACTAGTGCAAGCATAATATCTGAAAAAAAATAATAGGAAATTTAAGTAAAATATAGGCTGGACTTCCAACATGACTTCCTCAATTTATACTGGAAATTTGCTTCGCCCTTTCTTGATGCTTCAAAGCATATCCTTTTACTCATTGTGTGTGAGATCCTGCAATTCATGAGGGAATAAAGAAGTGGGAAAAGGGAAATTTCAAAATGGGAAGGAATTATGTTACAGGGATTCTAGGAATAGTACCACAAGAGGGGATAAACAGAAGTGGGATAGGGAAAAAATTCAAGGGTAATGTGGGGTTTTTACGAAACGGACAGGGTAAATTCAGAAGAATATGGGAAGGTCAATCATTCTAGGATTAAGAAGAAAACTGAGGGAATATGAAGAAAGTGGAATATGAAGAAAGGCATAAAATTTTCTGGAAGGTCTACTTGCACTGGTGCAAGAAAAATAATTGCAGCAAGAATTAAGTGTTACTTGAATAAAAATATCCATGATAATTACCCCAATTGTACAAAGGTTGGTTCTACTAAACCTACTTTTACTTGGTGGTTGCTAGCATATCTAAGATCACGTAATGTTCTCTTTTTATTAGAAATTTTTGATCTTCCTACCAGCAAGATGGTTTTCAGGTTGATCCTTCTGCAATCATGTCAACGAACTAATTTTCATAATTACAAGAAAATATTTTTTTCTTTACTTTTTATTTAAAAAAAAAAAAATCTTTTTAAGAATAAGAACTCATATTTTCAAAAATTTGGTATTACCATTCACCACTACTGTCCCGAATTGCTGTTGGACTTGCTGTGTAAAATCTTTCCTAGAAAGTGGCTGAAAATACTTCTTTAATCTGTGTCCATTTACCAAGAATACTGAATTTTTACCATCAATAGTTTTAACTTCTACTGCTCCATTCTCGAATACTCGGATCACTTCATAAGGTCCCATCCAATGTGTATGGAATTTTTCTTTAAAAATTTTAAATCGAGAATCATAAAGGAGCACCCAATCACCTAGTTGGAATTGCTTTTTCTGAATAGACTTGTCATGCCACCTTTTTCGTTGCTGTTGAATTAGTATGTTCTTCTGAACAACATCCCTACGAAATTCATCTAACTCATTTAATTGGAGAAGACGTTGTTGTTGTGCCCTAGAGAAATCTAGTCCTAACTGAATTGTAGTTCTGAAAGTTTTGATCTAGAATTCAATTAGTAACAGAACCTGTTTGCCATATACCATCTCATATGGTGTATGTCCCATGCTATTTCTCCAAGTGGTTCTGTATGCCCACAAAGCTTCTAGTAATATTTCAGCCCAGTCTTTCTGATGCATGTTTACTATCTTTGTAAGAATGGACTCGATCACTTTGTTTGTGGATTCCACCTGGCCATTTGCTTGCGGGTGATATGGCATGGATTTCCTATGCCGGATCTTGTATTGCTCCATCACACCCTGTACCAAATTAGAAATAAACTGCGAACCATTGTCAAAAACAATTTCTCTAGGCACACCAAATCTAGTAAGGATTTCAGTAAAAAGAAAATCAACAACATTTTTTTCTATAGCAAAGGAAACAACTTTAGCTTCTACCCATTTTGTAACAAAATTTGTACAAACCAAAATATGCTTTTTACTTAATGACGTTGGATTTATTGGCCCTATAAAATCAATAGCCCATTTTTCAAACAGCTCAATCATAACTTGGGGGCATAAAGGAATTTCATTGGTTTGATTAGGCTAGCCCATTCGTTGACAACTATCACATCACCTGACATACTGTTTGGCATCCTTAAACAAGGAAGGCCAAAAGTAACCAGCACGTAATACTTTATATGCAGTCCTCTTATCAGCGAAGTGGCCTCCACAAGGTTCATCATGAAAAGATTTCAATATTTCAAACACTTCCTCCTCTCTTACACATCTACAGATAATCAGATCTGGACCAGTGTAAAATAGATCACCTTGAATCCAGGAATATGCAGCACTTTTCTGAATAATATTCCACTTTTCACGAGCGGACAAGTGGGGTGGTGTTTTCCCAGTAACCAAATAATTAGCAATGTCAGCAAGCCACGGAGAATCTGTTGACATAGCAAAAATATGTTCATCCGGAAAATCATCATTAATAGGAGTTGCTTCACCAGGATTATCTAATCTAGAAAGAAAATCTGTTACAACATTAGATTTCCCTGGTCCATCAACAATAGTAACATTAAATTCCTGCAACAATAGCAACCACCTAGTCACTCTACCGCTAATCAATGGTTTTTTCATCAAATATTTAATCGCGGAATGATCAGTACGTACAAATACTTCATATCCTATAATATAGTGCCTGAACTTATTAATTACAAAAATTACAGCTAAAAACTCTTTCTCTGTAACTGTATAATTCAATTCAGTGGAAGAAAAATTCTTACTAATATAATAAATAACATAAGATTTCTTATTTTCCTCTTGTCCTAAAGCTGCGCCGATAGCCAAATCTGAAGCATCAAAGGAAATGTGAAAAGGCAGGGACCAGTTAGGACCTCTCAAAATTGGTGCCTGTACAAACTTTTCCTTCAATGTTTCTAAAGACTGTTAGCAAGTTGTGGACCAAGAAAATTCGCTATCCTTAGCTAGAAGTCAGAAAAGACGGGCAGCTATCTTAGAAAAAATTTCAATTAATCTTTTATAGTAACCAGCATGTCCTAAAAAACCTCTTACTTCCCTTTCAGTTTTGGGTGCAGGAAGATGCAGAATAATTTCAATCTTAGCTGGATCAACCTAGATACGTTTATCAGAAATCAAATGGCCAAGTACCACTCCCGCTTTGCACATTAATCTACATTTCTTGTCACTCAAAGTGAGATGGGCTTCTTGACAATGAAGAAGCACTTTCTCCATATTTTTGAGAGCTTCCTGAAAAGAATCACCAAACACAGAAAAGTCATCCATATAAATTTCCACAAATTCTAGATTAGCAAAAATAGCCAAGACTGCCCTTTGAAAGGTAGTCGGGGCATTACATAAACCAAAGGGAAGCACTTTATAAGCAAATGTACCCCATGGACATGTAAAAGTAGCTTTATCCTGATCTTCGGGTGCAATATGTATCTGGTCATAACCACTGAAGCCATCCAAAAAGGAAAAATATTTCTTTCCTGTAAGGGTATCAAGCACCTGATCAATGAAAGGGAGAGGGAAGTAATCTTTGAGAGTGGCTTTATTTAATTCTCGATAATCAATACAAATACGCCACCTTCCATATTTCTTAGGCACTAGCACTAATGGAGAGACCCACTGACTGTCAAAAATAGGATAGATAAAACTGGCATCCAAGAATTTCTATACTTCTTCCTTCACAATATCTCTTAGAGTTGGATTCATTCGCCTTTGGGGTTGTCGGACGGGTCGGGTTCCTTCCTGAATATAGATATGATGTGTATAAGTTTCAAGAGGGATATGTATAAATTTTAATAACTGAGATATTATTCACCGAGATTCTCCTGATCACACACTATTTTAGCTTCATGCATAATACAGAATCTCTTCTACCATTGATCATCACATGCGGAAATAAAATCAATTGCATGCATACATTAAAACCACAAACAATCACACATATGAACACGGTATTTAATGGGAAAGCTTAAAGCTGAAAACCCCAACTATCTGTATATTATATGTCATGGAGATCATGTAACAATCATAGTACAAAAGCTCCTCACAAGCTCTCATGCACACCCTCAATTGCTACACACTATCAAGCTAGATCTAGCAAAGCTCATGCTCCAACCCTTAGCCACTTGATAACCAACCTCTATTGTGTTTTCAAGCTATGGGATGGCTTCATTAAATAGATAAACCACCTGGCCTGAACTGCGCAATCCTCATTGACTACTCCACCTATCTGTGTGTTGCAAATAGCAACAATATAGTCACAACTGATAGTTAACTTGCTCTTTCACCTATTCCTGCACTGGTCTCCACTGAAATTGTCCATGCACTGAAGTTAACTGATGTATTCTTTAGTTGATTAATGAGTTTATAATTAGTGAATTAATTAATAATTAATTCACACCACTCTCACTAGTTGTATCAATCAGTTAAACTAGATACAAATAGCTCAACTATGTTTAGATTAGTTAAAATGAATACAACTCCACTAACTTCCTCAATCAACTCCACCAAACTCTGTCACATGAGTTCTAACTGAAGTCTCCATGCAATAGCTTCACTTAAACCCTAGGAAAAGCGTAATTCCTTCTGTCAGTTGCATGTGCCACTTCTAGGCATCAAACTGAAGTGCTCCAAGAGAATAAGATAATGTTTAGAGTCTAAATATTATTAAGAGCTAATAATATTTGACATCCCTATTTTTAGACTGGCAATCTAAAAATAGATTCCACCCAATATGTCTAAAAATAGAAGTCCATCTATTTTTCCAACTTGACCAACCCTCCACAAATAGCATCTTGCAACTCATAGAATCATGATCCACATGTCTAAAAATAGACTTTGCGCCAAAAATAGCCTGCGGGCCCACTTAGTGAAGGCGACTCCTTTCCACTAAGCTCATCATCTTGTTGAAATATCAACACTCCCTCTCAACAAGATATGGATTATCTGCAACCCCTATCCTGCCCCTGTGGTATTCGAATTTGCTCCTGGTGAGCGCCTTCGTCAAGATATCAGCATCCTGATCCTCCGTAGGAATGTATGAAAGTAACATGACCTTCCGCTGCACACAATCTCTGATATGATGATACCGGATGTCAATGTGTTTAGATATATCATGAAATACTGGATTAACCGAGAGTTTGATGCAACTCTGATTATCACAATAAATCACAGTAGGCTCTAAGTGTGAACCGAACAACCCAACTAGGATCTTCCTCATCCATATAGCCTCGCATGCAGCCAAACTCACTGCCATATACTCGGCCTCTGCTGAACTGAGTGCCATGGATCTCTACTTCCTGCTGTACCAAGAAACTTTTGTCGACCTGATACTGAAAATCCCTCCAGATGTGCTCTTTCTGTTCGTTGGGCTCCCTGCCCAATCTGCATCTGTGAAGCCACATAGCCTCACCTCATCCTCCTATATGTACCATGATCCATATCCCGATGTGCCTCTGAGATATCTCAATACATGCATGCCTGCCTTCCAGAAGAGCTTGGTTGGCTTAACCATAGCTTGTGAAAGCTGGTTCACAGCATAGCATATGTCGGGTCGTGTATTGACCAGATACATAAGCGACCCCACCAACTGTCGATAAACAGTGGCATCCAATACCTCCGCTGAAGTAGCATCCTCCTTCCTCCAACCACCAGGAAGAGGAGTATAAATAGGCTTGCAGCCATGCATGTTGAACTTCTCCAGTATCTCCCGGGCATACTTACCCTGAGAAACAAACAGTCCACCACTGCGCTGCCAAATTTCCAATTCCAGGAAATAATGAAGGAGGCCTAAGTCCTTCATCTCAAACTCCTTTGCAAGATCCTCCTTGCATGAGAGTATCAACAGCTCATCACCTGTCAAAATCAAATCATCTACATAAAGTACAATGATCAGCAACATACCCTCCACCACAATCTGGTATAGGTTAGGATCCGCTTCACTCTTGGAGAATCCAAGTCCGGTGAAATAAATTTCTATCTGTGTGTACCAAGCACGAGGCGCTTGTTTCAACCCATACAACGCTCTCTTGAGCCTACACACATGTGACTCGCTGCTGAAGATCTTGAAATCTTCGGGCTGCTCTATGTACACCTCCTCCTCAATGACCCTGTTGAGGAACACAGTCTTCACATCCATCTGATGAATGTGCCACCCCATCTGCGCTGAGAGAGCAAGAATCATACGTATGGAAGAATACATTGCGACAGGTGCAAAGGTCTCCTCATAATCGATCCCCTCAATCTGTGAAAAGCCTCGGGCAACAAATCTTGCCTTATACTTCTCCACACTCCCGTCAGCTACCTGCTTCACTTTTTAGATCCATCTCGAACCCACCACTAAGATCCCCTCCGGCCTTGGGACAATCTCCCATGCACTGTTTCTGACAATCGAATCATACTCTTCCACCATGGCATCTACCCATGCGGGATCCTCCACAGCTTCCTCGAAAGACGATGGCTCTGTCACGATACACTTGCTCATAAGAGCCATGTATCCAATATATCGATCGGTATTTGTCTCTGTCTGTTATGATGTAGGTGCTCCTACAACCTTCTGCATCTTGAGCCAGTCGGCTCGGCTTACATGAAATGCAGCACGCCTCTGATGGTTGGCGCTGCATGAGTGGTCTCTTCCACTCCATGAACCTCATCTTGTGGCTGATCCACATCCTAAGACTCATCCTTAGGAACTAATAGCTCTCATCTGCATGCAAGTGTGGCTCCCTCTCAAGTGAACACTTCATGGCTTTCTCCTCCTGAAATTTGATATCCCGTCGCACAAAAGTCTTGCGATTGTCTGGAAAATACACATGATATTTGTGGGGCATATCAGTGTACCCCATAAATATCCCAACCTCCGCAGTCGGCTCTAGCTTCTTCCTGGCATCCTTTGTCACATGAATGTAAACAGGTGAACAAAAAATCCTCAAATGGGAAATATCGGGCCTCTTACCAGAAAACGCCTCCTCTGGTGTACTCGTGCCAAGTATCGTGTGAGGACAACGGTTCTGCACATATACTGCAGTATTGCATGCCTCTGCCCACAAGTGAATGGGTAGGCCCTGATCATGCAACATCACCCATGCAGCAGCCATGATCGTTCTGTTCTTCCGGTCAGCAGCCCTGTTCTGCTGTGGGTTATGAGGGGTTATGAGCTCTCTTCGAATTCCTATTGCGTTGCAAAATTCCTAAAGTCCTTGAATTTGCCGGAGATGAATTCACCACCATTGTCGCTCTAAGAGCCTTCCAAACAGCACCACGATTATTTCTCCACCGACGCCTTGAACTCACGAACTTTGAGTATGTCTATATCTCGCTCTTCTTGCATGAATAAGATCCGACACTTACGAGAAAAATAATAAAAAAATATCACATAATACATTTGTGCTTTGCTATCGAAGGCTGGCGAGAAAGGTCCACAAACATCTGTGTGAATTCTCTCAAGGATCGTCGTGGCGCGACTATCCTTCTCTTGAAAGGTGGCTTTCACAAATTTTCACAAGGTGCACCCTTGCACTGATCTGACTGCGCAAGAGTGCCCTTAGGAAGCCCAGTAGAAATCTGCTGCGGTATCTTCAAAGCTCCATGGTGAAGGTGGCCCAATCTCTGGTGCCCTGACTCGTATCATCCGACTCACCACTCGCCACGCAGCCGGCGCCATTGCTGCTCAGCCATCGCCACACAATTGATAAAGGTTCCGAACTTGAACCCCTATCCTCTGGTCTCAGCGGTTGCCTTACTACGCGAATCCTTTCCCTCGCTAAAGACAACATCATATCCCTTGTCTTCTAACATCGCCACAGAGATTAGATTCTTCTTCAATCCTGGAACATGCATCACTTCCTTCAATACAAAGGGTTTACTAGACTCCCTCTCAAAGGAAATGGTATCGATACCGGTCGCACTGTATCTACCATCATCACCCATCTCGATGTGCACTCCAAGATCTTTCTTATCCAGATCAATAAACAAATCTCGATCTCTTGTCATGTGAAAAGACGCACCACTGTCCAGAAACCACACTGATCCCGTCATACTTGAGACCAAGCATGCGATCAGTGAAAAATCCATATCAAAATGCGAGGCTAAGGCCTCTCCAGCTGCAGTCCCAGCAGCCTGCTTATTTTTCTTCTTCTATGGACAATTAGTGGCATAATGTCCGTGTTGGTGACAGTGAAAGCACTTCACCTTGGACATGTCCTGCTTCTTGCCTTTCGCACCGGATTGAGAAGCCTTCTTACTCTTCCCCTTCTTTGCTTTGGCAGCCAAAGCGAAATTCTCTTCATCAGAGTTCTTTGATGAAGATCATCACAGTACTCGCCTTATCTCCTCTTGCACAATATCAAAGACCAAAGTCACTCCCCATCTGGCAATTTCTCCAACCATTGACGGAGTCACGATAGGAATGCCAACTCTTTGGAAGCCCAAGGAGAGCCAAGCTCACCAAGTCCTCATCATCAAAAGTCACCCCCACACTTCCCAGGTCATCCCTGCATTGGACAAACTTCGTGAGGTACTTGGGCATACTATCTCCTTTCTCCATCTTTATGTTTCTGAGTTTATCCTTGAGCGCCAACTTCTTCTGATCACTCTTTCTTTGGAACAAATCTGTCAAAGCTTTCCACATCAAGAATGGAGAAGCCTTACCATGAAGGTTAGATACTATGTGATCCTTCACGCCCTCCAACAGAATTCTTCGACACTTTGTTGTCTTCTTTTGCCATGCGTCAAGTACGGCAGCATCGCTAGAAGTAGGTTTTAGAATTTCTGCATCTATGAACTCCTTAAACCCATTGTCATCTAGCACCACCTCCATCTTGTCCTTCCATGAAATATTATTTGAGCTGCCCTCAAGAGCATACTCCAATCGCAATCCGTTGAAAGACATCTCAACTTTGACACCAAGAAAACACTACTACAAATTCGAATTGCACCAACTCATAACTCAAACGCTTCAATGTTTTGCAATTGCTGCAATGATCAATATTGCTTTGATACCATGTAGAAATTTGAATAAATGATATATTATTCACCGAGATTCTCCTGATTACACACTAATTTAGCTTCATGCATAATACAAAATCTCTTCTACCATTGATCATCACATGCGGAAATAAAATCAATTGCATGCATACATTAAAACCACAAACAATCACACATATGAACACAGTATTTAATGGGAAAGCTTAAAGCTGAAAACCCCAACTATCTGTATATTATATGTCATGGAGATCATGTAACAATCATAGTACAAAAGCTCCTCACAAGCTCTCATGCACAGCCTCAATTGCTACACACTATCAAGCTAGATCTAGCAAATCTCATGCTCCAACCCTTAGCCACTTGATAGCCAGCCTCTATTTGTGTTTTCAAGCTATGGGATGGCTTCTTTAAATAGATAACCACCTGGCCTGAACTGCGCAATCCTCATGGGCTTACTCCACCTATCTGTGTGTTGCAAATAGCAACAGTATAGTCACAACTGATAGTTAACCTGCTCTTTCACCTATTCCTGCACTGGTCTCCACTAAAACTGTCCATGCACTGAAGTTAACTGATGTATTATTTAGTTGATTAATGAGTTTATAATTAATGAATTAATTAATAATTAATTCACACCACTCTCACTAATTGTATTTATTAGCTAACTTGGATACAAAAAGCTCAACTATGTTTAGATTAGTTAAATTGAATACAACTCCACTAACTCCTCAATCAACTCCACCAAACTCTGTCACATGAGTTCTGATTGAAGTCTCCATGCAATAGCTTCACTTAAACCCTAGGAAAAGCGTAATTCCTTCTGTCAGCTGCATGTGCCACTTCTAGGCATCAAACTGAAGTGCTCCAAGAGAATAAGATAATGTTTAGAGTCTAAATATTATTAAGAGCTAATAATATTTGACATCCCTATTTTTAGACTAGCAATCTAAAAATAGATTCCGCCCAGTATGTCTAAAAATAGAATTCCATCTATTTTTTTAACTTGACCAACCATCCACAAATAGCATCCTGCAACTCATAGAATCATGATCCACATGTCTAAAAATAGACATAGTCTAAAAATAGACTTTGCGCCAAAAATAGCCTGCGGGCCCACTTAGTGAAGGCGACTCCTTTCCACTAAGCTCATCATCTTGTTGCAATCTCAACAGGATACCCTTCATATCTTCATATCCCCAAGCAAAGGCACTAAGATGGTTTTGCAACAAATTCAGAAGTTGCTCCTGCTGAGATGGGTCCAAATATGAACTAATATGCAAGGATTTACCAAGGCTAATCTCAACAAGAGTGGTATCAGTCTTAGGAGTACTCAAAGGAGTGGTCAAATGCAGTGATACAGAAGAATGAGAATCGTGATTATCTTGAAAATCTAGGCTGAAAATCTGGCTCAATGGTTCAAAATTAAGCATAGTGTCTAGATTATTCAGGAAATATTGAATCTCATCTTCTTATGAAGACCCAGTATAATGATGAATAAGGGAAATGGGATGAGTCTTCTCATCACTACTTTGATCCAACCATAAAGTATATCGAAGGTCCTAAATGGATCTGGCAGGGGGGTATAAGGTAACTTTCTTCCTAGAACCTCCATGTGAAATATACATATCACTGAAACGACATCTAGTATAGGCATCAGCTATAGCAAGCGATGGTCGACCCAAGATCAAGGGATGTCCTCCTACTAGGTTCTTTGGCTGAAGCACAATTAAATCAGCAGAATATTCCCAAGAATCTAATGATATGATCACATCGTCCAATACTCCTTTTGGATTAATTTTAGATCTATCTGCTAATTCAAGCACAGTGGGAGTAGGGCGAAGATGAGATAACTGAATTTGATCCATGGTTTGCTTATTCATGACATTAATGGTTTCCCCCAGGTCTATAATAACATTAGAGACAAGGACATTACCAATTTGAACTGAGACAACAGGATTTTTGGGATCAGTATATTTTTCCATAGGCACACATCCCGTCATCAACTTTGTTACCCTACCAACAAATTGAATGGTTTTGGGTTCCAATATCTTCCTCCCAGGTTTCTTGAGACAGATTTCCTTAATAATATTAGTAAAAATGGGGATCTCTTTAATGGCTTGAAGCAAAGGTATCTTAATGAAAATCTTTTGAAGCTCAGATGCCAAACTAGTCTCAGAAATAGGCTCACTTCTTTCCATTACTAGACTCTCTGGGAAGGGAGGCTGGTTGGAAGAAGATGGCAAGGATTCAGAGGGTAAAGGCTGCTTAGTGACAGCTTTCGGATAATGGTTAAGAGTTTCCTCTTCTCCTTTCTCTTCAACAATCGCCCTAGCTTGCTTCTAATTTTCTGATGTTACAGTCCTTCTCAATCTTAATTGAATATCAAGAACCCCAACTGGAATAGACTAGTATTCGAATGGTAAAGGTGGGTTTGTTACATAGATAATTTGCACTGCATTATTATTGTTATGATTGGGCATAGGTTGAGCAGGCAACTGAGGAGGTCGAAAGGTTGGAGGTAAAGGAAATGGTGGAGTAGACTGCCTCGGAAGTTGAGGCATTGAATAAGGTGTATGTGTAGATGGACATGACTGCATAGGTGGCTGGTGGGGATACGGAAAATGAGTTGGCCCTTTCCAACCTTGTTGCCATGGTTGAGAAGGTTTCCAATGCTGATATTGATTCCCATACTGCCACTGTTGATTAGTGTTAGTATAATAATATGCATGTGAATTATAACCAAAATAGTGTGGAGAAAATTCAGGAGCCATACCTGCACCTACCTGAGTCCAATTCCTTATTTCTCCCATAACATACAAGTATTCATCTTCAGTTTGTCCCCCTATAAATATAGCTTTAATTCTAGGTATAGAGGGACATTTTTCTAGACATGGTCTTCTGCACAAATGGTACACTTATTAGTTTCTTTCAAATTGAGAGGACACTCTTTATGAGGATGCTTGTCTCTACATTTAGGATAGAAAATACATAATGACTCTTTTTCTTTCATGAGTTTTTGCTGGAATTTTAAAGAGTCTAACTGTTTGGTAACAGTATTCATTATATCGATTTTCATGTTTTCCATTTTATTTTCTAGTCCAATAATCATAGTGTTGGGAAAAATACTGAGAGGGGGGGGGGGGGGTGAATCAGTATTTATGGCATACTCAAAACTTTATACTTTTTATTCCTTTAAAACCCATACGCTACTTTCCTGAAACCAACTCGCGTATACACGCGGATATCCTTTATAAAACTTGCGTATATACAGAGATCTTATTATATATTTAATTCTTTACTTAGATCTATGCATCATTTATTCATCAGATGTTTAGTTAGCAGTAAGCATGTGCAGTAATAACAGAATAAACCATCAAAAATAAACAACACACATGAACACCAGGATTTAAGGTGGAAACCCAAGTCGGGAGAAAACCACCGCTGCCGTCGTCTCAGTCTTCAATATTTTATTATAAAGAAAACATCGTACAACCATGTACTGGCGCAAACTCATACCAGCACACAGGCACCCACCTGCAGAAGGCTACAACCTTTTCTCATTTACCAGCCTCTCCTAGAAGAGAGCTACAACCCCCTGCTCTCGTTTACCAGCCTCTCCTGGAAGGGAACCACTACCCCCTGCTCTTGTTTACCAGCCTCTCCTGGAAGGGAGCCACTACCCCCTGCACTCGTTTACCAGCTACCACTGGAAGGGAGTTAAACCCCTCACCGAAGGCTTCGACCTTACCATCAACAACTCTCGCGGACCACGTTTCATCAATTTTCATACTGGATCCAACAGCTTCCATACAACACATCTTGTAGGCCACTTTTCATCATATTTTCAGATTGGACCCACTCCATACAATTAAGCTCATCAAACATCAAATAGAAACTTACAGCCCCATCAATTCATTCATTGAGTCATCAACCAATCAACCAACGACTTGATCTTCAATTAACATAATCAGCAACATATTCATCATTCAAATAACCCAGTTCTGTATGAATACATCATTGACAGATAACAGTAGAACAACAAAACAGATCAGGCATTTCATTCCACTTACTTCAGAAAACCCTAGATTCCATACGTGATTTTACTTCACTGAACCTGCGTATGTACGCGCTTTCATGCAGACCAACCCACGTATACTTCTGTGCATTCTTCAGAAAACCCTATCTTCCCATACGCGCATTTCCTTAGGCAGACCCACGTATACACGCGCTTTTACTGAAGCGAACCTGTGTATACTTCTATAACTTTTCAGGACTGTGCAGCTCTTCAAATCAAATAAACAACTCAGATTTCATCCTTTACTTCATAAAGTATTTCGCCTCATCTCAGATCTAAACCTTCCATAAACAGATCCAGAAAATACATATACATTTCAGATCTAAAGATCCCTCTTCATCATTTTCTTCATTGGTGCATCATAGATTCAGATCTATCAATCAAGAACAGAGTGCATCCATGCAGATATTCCTTAGAGAGATTTATTCATTCACAACCCTTACTTATGCACACTTTCACAATGATCTTCTTCTCCTTATATAGATTTAGCCTTTATCAATACCATGAGTCAAAACCACACCACTTCCGATGGTATTCCTGGACGGGATCAAATAGATAATCAAGTGCTCAATACAATGGGTCAATACCATGGTAACACCCTTGGATTTATAAATTTAGAGCGCAAATAGCCATACGCGACTTGGCACTTATTTTTCTGCGTGCATACGCTACTTCGCCTTAACAAACCTGCATATGCCTTGTGACATACCTTATTCAACTTTCTTCTGGCACTTTCTGAGTTCCTTTCTTCTGCTACTTCTGAACTGATCTGTAGATACATCATATTTACATTATTAACAACTTATCAAGTCAATTTCCATCACGAACAACTTCATTAAGCAGGTTCCATCAAAGTCAACACATTGTATCACATTGCCAACAATCTCCCCTTTAACTCATCAAGAAGGTTGTCATCAAATTTATCAAGTAGGTTTCCCTCAAGGACAACACTCTGCATCATATTGCCAAAAATCTTATTTCATCAAGTAGGTTTCCATCAACTTCATCAAGTAGGTTGCCATCAAGGACAACATATGCCAACAATCTCCCCCTTTGGACTTGATGGAAACTATGATGGTGTTTGATCATCACAACAGATAGATACATTGAATATAATCATTATGAAAACACCATGATGCTCTCCCCCTATTCAAACACCATGCTACTCTCCCCCTTTGACATCAAGGGCAAAGGGCGGATCAAAACCAAAAAAAGGTTTTTCCTCCTCATGTAGAAAGAAGAGCTCTGTAGATCTGATGTGCATTGAAGTTACCATGCTCCCCCTGAGTTCATGCTGAATCTTCAAACATATTTTTTCAATGAAGTACATGACTCTATGACCTTTCCTATCACTAAGGACTCATACTTACATCAATGATCCAAGCAAGTGGATTTGCATATGTGACTCAAGTACCCAACCAAGTGGGTTTACACATTTTGACTCAACTACCCAACCAAGTGGGTTTACAAATTTGACTTCAAGTACCCAACCAAGTGAGTTTACACATTTGAACAAGTCCTTACATGACTGAATGTTACAATTTTACATCATAGGTCTCAACATGACCTTTTCATCAAATTACAAATATGACTTTTTATAATCAAGATCAAGTAATCTCAATCATGAGATCAGATCACAGAAAATCAAGAGAATGCCAACAATGCATCCTTTTCACATTACCAATGCTCCCCCTTAGCTTGTGCATCCTGAACACTTTCAACAGAAAATCATCAAGGCATCTTCATCAACACTATCAGAGAATGAAACAGAATTATGAAAACTAGAACACCACCAGAGATACCAAACAGTACAGCAGCTGTGCTGAAAGAATGCTGACCCAGAAGAATTTTGTCAGCAAATACCCATATGTGGTTTTCTGTGTATGAACTTGCGTATATACGTGACTGACTTTCAGGAAATCCGCGTATCCAACTTAATCTTCTGAAATTTAATCAGATCTGATCCTCTGCATGACAAAGACTATTCTCAACTTCTGTCTGAGATATTCGAACGCTTCCCTGGAATATATGAGAGAAGAAAGATAGGAAAATGTAGTTGAGTTTTCAAGTGTCATCCAACAGTTGTAGCATAAGCACATTAGTAACCAAGCCTTCAGACTCTTTGCAGCATCATATTCTTTCCAAGAGGAATTATCAAACTAGAACAACTTCTTCAATAGACAATATGTATTAAGCAATCATCCATGTGATCCAGTATCACCAAGATCTTCAAGATTCATCATGATGTAATATGCGTAAGAAAGAAAAAGGTCTCAACCATAGCAAAAAATTCTGCATGATCTATTCTTATCTCTGAATCATAAGACTTCCAACTTATCCATGTGTGAAACAAAAGATATTCTTCATCAAAAAGCAATCAGGGCTCATTCATAATCTCATCATAAGAAACCATGTATCATTTGAACATAAGTATTACGAGAACTAAGGAATAAGCAGATACAATGCCAACAATGCAATCATTAGTAGTTAAACTGATGCTCCTCCTGAACCTATAGCTGAATCACTGTTTTCTTTAACAGAAAAGCATACGCTTCTTTCTCCAAAGGAACTCGTGTGTATACATGGCTTTTGTTCACTAAACCTACGTATGGAAAGTGAAATACTGAAAATTTCACAACTTCATCTCCCCCTGAAATTGTAGCACCTGTACCTGTCTTCTTCACATCAGATGTACTGTCAGAAATAAACATAACCAGAATTACCAAACCAACCATGGGAATCATCATACATTGCTCCCCCTGTGATGATACATTACTGATTCCTATAATGTATCTCACATCACTTCTACAGTCATTATGTGAAGTAAGCTTTAGAAGCGTATGACTACAGTAGGGTCAATATTCCCTACGTTTCTGACTGGTCCTCCTTCTTTTTCCAGCTTTGCTTGAAACTTCTTATTGTGTGCTGGAAATTATCCAATTTCTCAAATCTGTTCATCCTGCACTCCTTTTCCACATGTCCATACTTGTTACAAGCATAACATTTTACATGACCAGAAAAATAAGCATAGGGATCATAAAGTGTTTTTCTATTCTTTCTTCTATTGCAATCAGCTGCTTTATGACCATACTTACTACATGAAAAACAATATCCCTTAAAGAAACCAGAGTACCTTTCTGTGTAGAATCTGTTTTTTTTGTGACTGAAATGATCTGCTTCTGCAATTGGCTGCAACATGCCCATAATTGTGACATTTAAAGCATTCAACATTATTGAACAAAGGAGGGAATGATTTCTTATGAGAGTTCATGATTGTTGGTTGACCTTTTGTTTCTTCCAACACTTCAGGTTTTGCATTGATATCCTTTGAATCTTTAGCACTTCCTTGTGAACTAGATTCTCCTTTAACAGTTTCATGAAAACCAAGACCAAATTTAACAGAAGGAGACCTTTTACTACTAAGAATATTGTCCAGAATCTTAGTACTATCTTGAAACCTCGAGAGTTTATCCTTTTCTTCTAATTTACCTCTTAGAATTTTTACCTCAACCTCCAATTTTTGGCATTGCTTCATCATACTTTCTTCGACCCTTCTTCCTTCTTCTACTTGATCATTCAGTTTTAAAATTTCTTCTTTCAACCCATTTTCTTGTTCTTCAAAAATTTGTAGAAGTTCTTCATTCTTCTTATTTGATGCTTCAAGATCTGCTTTTAGAGAGATGATTTCCGCTTCAAGTTCTTCATTTTCAAATGATTGTAGAGGTTCCTCATTCTTCTTATTTGATGTTTCGAGATCTAATTTTAGACAAATGATTTCTGCTTCAAGTTTTTCACATCGATTGGTTGCATAAACGTACAAATTTTGATACTTGTCTATCTATCCATTTTGTATTTCTATCTTTTCATTCATTCTAGAGATCACATCTTTGTAGATAGATTCCCTACTTTTAAATTGATCCCAATAATTACTTTCATCATTGATCTTGAGATTTGCTTCTAGACTTATATTGTTACTTTCACTATCTTCGTCATTGCATGCACAAGAAAGTGGATCACAAGAACAACAATCAATACCTGTTTCCTCTTCTTCATTTTCTGCTGCACATGTTTTCTGAGGTATCTTCTTTCTTTAAGTAGCCTTCTTCTTTTGCTTCCTTGCCATGAGCACTTTCAGATCTTGGTCAGAATCTTCTTCATCTTCACTTGACATTTCATTATTATCTTCATTTGTATAATAACTCTTTCCCTTTTCGAATCGTTTCCCTTTAGCATGATTTTCTTCATAAGGACATTTAGCAGCATAATGACCAATTCTTCCACAAGTAAAACACTTGAAGGGAATCTTACCTATGAATCTTCCAGTACCTGGTTGAAGTCTTCTCACAAAATTTTCTTCTTCTTCTTCTGATATATAACTCGATTCCTTGACAACTTCCTTTTCTTTTCCTTTTGCAAACGCCTTAAAGGAAACTTCTCTGTTTTGAGAGAGACCTTCTTTTCGCATTTCAAAAGTAGTTAGAACACCATGTAGTTGAACAATAGAAAGATTTTGCAGATCTTGCCTTTCTTCAATAGCTGATACTTTTGACTCAAATTTTGAAGTCAAAGATCTTAAGACTTTTTCCACCAGAGTAGTATCGGTTATGGTTTCACCCAAAATTCTCATACGATTTACAATATCATCTAGACGTAAGAAGAAACTGGAAATACTCTCATCACTATGCATCCTTAAATTTTCATATTCAATTCTGAGAGTTTGGAGGTTTGCACTTTTTACCTTTGTATCTCCTTCATAGCTTAGAATGATTTTGTCCCATATTTCTTTTGCTGAATTTAGCTGCATCACTTTAGCAAATTCTGATTCAGACATGCTTCCTAATAAAACATTGACTGCTTTGGCATTGATTTCATATTTGTTCCTTTCTGCTGCATCAGTAGGAATACTTGCCGGATACTGATAACCTTCTTCCACGATTGCCCATACTTCTGCACCAAGACTTTTCAAATATTCTTTTGTTCGTATCTTCCAGAATAACATATTACTTCCATTGAATAGAGGTGGCTTTAGAGACAATACTCCTTCATGACTTCCCATTACGACAGATCTCCTTCAAGTGATCAAGCTTCTGCAGAAGAACCTTCTCTGATACCAATTGTTGGGAAAAATACTGAGAGGGGGGGGGGGGTGAATCAGTATTTAGGGCATACTCAAAACTTTATACTTTTTCTTCCTTTAAAACCCATACGCTACTTTCATGAAACCAACTCGCGTATACACGCTGATATCCTTTATAAAAATCACGTATATACGGAGATCTTATTATGTATTTAATTCTTTACTTAGATCTATGCATCATTTATTCATCAGATGTTTAGTTAGCAGTAAGCATGTGCAGTAATAACAGAATAAACCATCACAGATAAACAACACACATGAACACCAGGATTTAAGGTGGAAACCCAAGTCGGGAGAAAACCACCATTGCCTTCGTCTCAGTCTTCAATATTTTATTATAAAGAAAACATCGTACAACCATGTACTAGCGCAGACTCATACCAGCATGCAGGCACCCACCTGCAGAAGGCTACAACCTTCTCTCGTTTACCAGCCTCTCCTGGAAGGGAGCTACAACCCCCTTCTCTCGTTTACCAACCTCTCCTGGAAGGGAGCCACTACCCCCTGCTCTTGTTTACCAGCCTCTCCTGGAAGGGAGCCACTACCCCCTGCACTCGTTTACCAGCTGCCACTGGAATGGAGCTACAACCCCCTCAGTGAAGGCTACGACCTTAAACACCTCTGCGGACCATGTTTCATCAATTTTCATACTGGATCCAACAGCTTCCATACAACACATCTTGTAGGCCACTTTTCATCATATTTTCAGATTGGACCCACTCCATACAATTAAGCTCATCAAACATCAAACAGAAACTTACAACCCCATCAATTCATTCATTGAGTCATCAACCAATCAACCAACGACTTGATCTTCAATTAACATAATCAACAACATATTCATCATTCAAATAACCCAGTTCTGTATGAATACATCATTGACAGATAACAGTAGAACATCAAAACAGATCAGGCATTTCATTGCACTTACTTCAGAAAACCCTAGATTCCATACGCGCTTTTACTTCACTGAACCTGCGTATGTACGCGCTTTCATGCATACCAACCCGCATATACTTCTGTGCATTATTCAGAAAACCCTATCTTCCCATATGCGCTTTTCCTTAGGAAAACCCGCGTATACACACTCTTTTACTGAAGCGAATCTGCGTATACTTTTGTAACTTTTCAGGACTGTGCAGCTCTTCAGATCAGATAAACAACTCAGATTTCATCCTTTACTTCAGAAAGTATTTCGCCTCATCTCAGATCTAAACCTTCCATAAACAGATCTAGAAAATACAAATACATTTCAGATCTACAGATCCCTCTTCATCATTTTCTTCAATGGTGCATCATAGATTCAGATCTATCAATCAAGAGCAGAGTTCATCGATGCAGATATTCCTTAGAGAGATTTATTCATTCACAACCCTTACTTATGCACACTTGCACAATGATCTTCTTCTCCTTATATAGATTTAGCCTTTATCAATACCATGAGTCAAAACCACACCACTTCCGATGGTATACCTGGACGGGATCAAATAGATAATCAAGCGCTCAATACAATGGGTCAATACCATGGTAACACCCTTGGATTTATAAATTTAGAGCGCAAATAGCCATACGCGACTTGGCACATATTTTTCTGTGTGCATACGCTACTTCACCTTAACAAACCTGCGTATGCCTTGTGACATACCTTGTTCAATTTTATTCTGGCACTTTCTGAGTTCCTTTCTTCTGCTACTTCTGAACTGATCTATATATACATCAGATTTACATTATTAACAACTTATCAAGTCAGTTTCCATCACGAACAACTTCATTAAGTAGGTTCCATCAAATTCAACACATTGTATCACATTGCCAACAATCTCCCCTTTAACTCATCAAGAAGGTTGTCATCAACTTTATCAAGTAGGTTGCCATCAAGGACAACACTCTGCATCATATTGCCAACAATCTTATTTCATCAAGTAGGTTTCCATCAACTTCATCAAGTAGGTTGCCATCAAGGACAACATATGCCAACACATAGCATCAGTAGATTCAGTTTTTCTATTTCTATTTCGAGTTCCTCTACCAGATCTATACTGATTTCTTGAAAATTTCCTGCATAATTCACAAATTTGTTCAAAATTTTGTTGAGAAATATCTGTTAGCCCCCCTATGAAATTCTTGACAAGCAAGCTGGGGGCTATATCTGTTGGGAAAAATACTGAGAGGGGGGGGGGTGAATCAGTATTTAGTGCAGATAATCAAACTTTTATTTTTTTCCTTTCTAAAAACCCATACGCTACTTTACTGAAGGAAACTAGCGTATATACGCGGATATCCTTTACAGAACTCATGTATGTCCAGAGATCTAATTATGTGTTTGAATATTAACTCAGATCATTGCATTATTCATTCATCAGATATTTCAGAAACAGTAAACAAGTGCAGACAGAACAGAATAATCATCACACATATGCCACACACATGAACACCAGGATTTTTAGGTGGAATCCCAATTCGGGAGAAAACCACCGTTGCCGTTGTTTCATCCTTCAAAATTTATTATTAAGAAAACTTCTTACAATCATGTACTGGTGCAGACTCAAACCAGCATGCAGGCACCCACCTGCAGAAGGCTACAACCTTCTCTCGTTTACCAGCCTATCTTGGAAGGGAACTACAACCCCCTGCTCTCGTTTACCAGCCTCTCCTGGAAGGGAGCTACGACCCCCTGAACTCGTTTACCAGCCTTTCTTGGAAGGGAGCTACAACCCCCTGACTGAAGGCTTCGACCCTCAGCACCACTGCAGACCACGTTTCATCAATTTTCAAACTGGATCAAACAGCTTCAACACAACCCTTCACTTATCAACAATCATACCTTGCTCATTGCTTCAAACAGAACAGTGAGACCACTGTAACCAGAATATCAGATATAACCCAGACTTCAGAATAGATATGCAGAAACACATTCAACCTTCAGCAACCATTAGATCAGAAATCATACGCACTTTTATTTAATCAGACCCATGTATATACGTGCTTTCCAGAAGATGAACCCACGTATACTTCAGTGCATTTTCCAGGGAAAAACCCTAACTGCGCATACGCGCTTTTCCTTCCACAGACCCGCGTATACACGCGCTTTTCATGAAACGAACCTGCGTATAGATCTATAAAAGATAAACTTTGTAGTACAGACCAGATCTATAAACTTACCCAGATTTCTTCAATCTCTTCAACAGGATTGCGCCAGGTCTTCTTCACTTCTTTTCAGATCATCCTTGACTTTCACCATTTCTAGATCTAGAGATCTTGAGCCTTCATCATGTTCATAAGTGCATCATAGGTTCAGATCTATCAATTAGGAACAGGGTTCAACCATACAGATATACTTCAGAGTGAAGTATTCATCAAAGCCCAGACACATGCACCCCTTTTTCACAATGATTTTCTTCTCCTTATATAGGGTTACCCTTCATCAATACCATGAGTCAAAACCACATAACTTCCAATGGTATTCCTGGACGGGATCACATAGGTGAACCATCATTCAATACAATGGGTCAATACTGTTGAGCCCCAAGATTGTGCTTTCTTTCACCTTACTTTACCTCATTTTCCTTTGTCCATTGTTATCCCAGACCCAATTGATCAATGAAATTAGTTAAAATTACTTTTAGAATGATTAACATGGCTAACTTGCTAAGTTTTGTGATTTTTGTCATTGTAATGCATTTTGACCGGAACTAGCTGCAGAATGCAGACATTCCGTAGCTAACCGGAAATTCAGCAGCTGTCTTCACGTTCAGGCATGTTCCAGGTATCCTCTCAAGAAGAACCACATATGGGTATATTCCACGTCATGTCCACATCGTTCGTTGCTCACCATGAAGGAAGAACCGAATTCTGGACATGGTTTTGGTACGTGGGAACTCATTTAAGGAGGCAGACTTCTAATAGGATTGTCTTAGTCCAGATGTCCTTTTTCTCTTTACGTTGCCATCTTCAGATTCCTAATGTGATTTTGATAAGGAAAGACAAGGATCCCTGTATTGTTGCAAGTTCTGTTATGTAAATTTGTTATAAAAACACTTGGGAAACCGAGAGATAGGCTAGATTTTGCTTAGATTTTATGTTATGTTTCTGAAAACGAAGAATACTCTGTTTCAAGTTATTTCTACTTTAATGAAGAGGACAGCATTGCTTTGAACGCGTTGAGTTGATTTGGAGTTAGATTCCGTCTGGTGGTAGAGGGCCCTTGCCTCCTGCACGGCTTTACTTTCGTAATTTAGATAAGTATCTTAGTTATTTTTACGTTTTTGAAGTTTGAGTGCGTAGTTAATTTCATTAGCCACTATAGTTATACTTGTTCTAAGAACTCTTCCAAAAGAAGAAACTCTTCCAAAAGATCATGATAATGAATGGGAAATGGCTATAGTGTTGTAGGATTTAATTGTAATTTCTTTTGTTCACTATCACAGTTGAACTTATACTAAGCAAACTCTTCCAAAAAATCCTTATGATGTCTAAGGCATGACTGTGATACTGAATGTTTTAGTTGTTTTTTTGCACTAAGTAGCATAGCTGATCTTACTCTTAAAATGCCCTTCCAAAATACCATAATGATGGGTAGGAGATAGCTGTGATGTCTTAGTTTTTAAATTGCTTTCAGTCTTCATGTTTGCATTTGCACTGAATTGTACAGCCAGGATTGTTCTAAGAAGCTCTTCCAAAATACCAATCATGATGGACAAAACAGGCTGTAGAATCCCATATATTAATTCATGATAACTTAGTTAGGGTACTCCGGAGTCAAATTGCATTCAATTCATGCTCTGTTATTTTGTTTTAAGTTTGATAATGGCTTGTTAGTTCAGCACTGTTTTAGACTAGTGACATCTTATGTTCAGTTTTAGCTTAACTCATTGCATTTTCACTCCACAATTAGTTGTCATCCACTGCATATTAGATTACACTAGTTGTTAAACTTAACAATACGGCCTTCATTATTTACAAAACCTCTTCTTGTTCCAAATCTATAATTGATTCATAACCATATGAACAGAAGACAGTATCATTTCAAGGCCTGAAGTACTTTTTCAACTTCTTTACCACTTCATAAATAGAGCCTTTCCTCAAAAGACTACTTTAAAAAGAAATCTATAACTCTTGGGTAAGGTTTAGTGATGTTAAACTAAGTTGCAGAATAGAGTTAGGAACTAGTCTTAGAGTAGAGATCTTATGATGATACCAATGTTTTCCTCCAAATATGTTTCAACAAATCTTTAATCATGGATAAAATGTTGCATCATTATAAGCTGGTTGTTTAATTTTTTAGTTAGGAGAATTTGTATACTTAGCTGACCATTTCTCAAGCTCTCCCTAAATACCTTTGATGAAACAATTGGACAAGTTAAGTTTATGTTTTGATTCATTTCCTTAAAGTCATTATCAAGCTTTGTATTCTGCTTAGTCATAGTTTAGGTTTGATTCTGTTTCAGTATTTGCATTTGCATTTGTCATTTGTCATCAACCAATTAGGCTTCACTCTATTTTTAACTAGTAGCTTCTTTCCACTAGCTTTCTAGTCATTTTCCTTGTGAACATAAAAACCATCAAAAGACCAAAAACATCATAAATCATCACAAAAGACCAAAAACATCATAAAACACTAAACACAACGCATTAAGAGACAAACACCTAGGCACATACAGTGCATGTCACTTCAGCAGTTTACCAACCCTGGTTGACAATTAAATGAACTCAATTTAGGAGATTAGGTTGAGACCAAACAAATACCATGGTAGTTACCCCTGGTTTTACAAATTTAGAGCACTTTTTCCCATACGTGACTTGGCACGTTATTTCCCGCCTGCATACGCTACTTCGTCTAGACAAATCCGCGTATGCCTTGAGACATACTCTTTTCATAATGTTCTGGCACATACTGACATTCCTTCCATCATTACCTTCTGTACTCATTGTAGATACATCATATTTACATCATTTAACAAGTTCATCAAGTCAAGAACAACTTCGTCAAGTAGGTTGCCATCATCTTCATCAAGTGGGTTGCCATCAAGGACAACACTCTGCATCATATTGCCAACAATCTTCCCCTTTGGAATTGATGGCAACCACGAAGGTGTTTGATCACCATAACAGATAGATACATTAAGCACAACCATTATTCATGATAGTCAAACACCATGTCACTCTCCCCCTTTGACATCAAGGGCAAAGGGCGGATTAAAACCAACACAAGGTTTTTCCCCTCATGTAGACATAAGAGCTTTGCAGATCTGATGTGCACTGAAGTTACCATGCTCCCCCTGAGTTCATGCTGAATCTTCAAACATATTTTTCAATGAAGTACATGATTCTATGACCTTCCTATCACCAAGACTCATACTTACATCAAAGATCCAACCAAGTGGATTTACATATGCGACTCAAATACCCAACCAAGTGGGTTTACATATTTTGACTCAACTACCCAACCAAGTGGGTTTACAAATTTGAACAAGTCCTTACATGACTGAATATTACAATTTACATCATGGGTCTCAACATGACCTTTTCATCAAATTACAAGTATGAATTTTCACAACCAAAACCAAAAAGACCTCAAGAGAGAGATCAAGTTTCAGAACCATCATAATGCCAATAATGCATTATTCTCAGCCAGGCTAATGCTCCCCCTGAAACTATGCATCCTTTCCATATGACCAAAACTCCTCCTTAGTTTGAGTAACCTGAACACTTTCAACAGCCAATCATCAACGCATATTTACCCAATATCAGAGAATGAAACAGAAATATAAGAGCTGAAACATCACCAGAGAAGCCATACAGCATCAGAGATACCAAACATCACCATAGCTTGTGCTGAAGAATGCTGACCCAAAAACTTTGTCAGCAACCACCCATACGCGGTTTTCTGTGTATTAACTCGCGTATATACGCGACTGTCTTTCAGGAAACCTGCGTATCCAATTTAATCTTCTGAAATTAAGCAGATCTAATCTTCTGAGAGGCAGAGACCATTCCCAGCTTCTGTCTGAGATATTCAAATGCTTCCCTGGGCAGAGGTTTGGTAAATATATCAGCAACTTGTTCTTTGGAGGGAACATACTCCAACTTCATCTTTTGTTCAAGCACTTGTTCACGTAAGAAGTGATACTTGATGGGAATGTGCTTGGTCTTGGAATGCATAACAGGATTCTTTGAAATACTGATGGCACTTGTATTATCACACATAATGGAGATAGGAGGTGAAAATTTGATTTGAATGTCTTGTAAGGTTTGCATCATCCAGAGAAGTTGAGTGCAACATGATGCGGCAGCCACATATTCTACTTCTGTTGTAGATAAGGCAGTAGAGCTTTGCTTCTTGCTGAACCAAGATACCAACCAGGGCCCCATATAGAATGCACCACCACTTGTGCTTTTCCGATCATCAACATTTCCAGCCCAATCTGCATCAGTGTAAGCATGAAGAGTAATATCAACATTCTTTCGATACCATAGTCCAAAGTCTTGAGTTCATTGTAGATATTTGAATATTCTTTTGACAGCCTGAAGATGAGACTCTTTTGGATTGGCTTGGAATCGTCCAACAATCCCAACTGCATGCATAATATCTAGTCTAGTCCCAGTGAGATACAGAAGACTTCCTATCATAGATCTGTATTCTGGTTGATTCACCGTGGGAGAATCATCATGAGAACTGAGATTACATCCGGTTACCATTGGTGTACTTACAGGTTTGCATTCTTCCATGCCATACTTCTTCAGAATTTGCTTAAGGTATTTTGCTTGAGACAAGAATATACCTTCTGTAGTTTGATGCACTTGTAAGCCAAGAAAGAATGTTAGTTCCCCAAGTATAGACATTTCAAATTCTTGCTGCATGACAGAAGCAAATTTCTGACTCATAGATTCTTCATTACTTCCAAAAATGATATCATCAACATATACAACCACAATCAATAGTTTATCATTTTCAATTTTTGTGTATAAGTTACTATCAGCAGACCCCTTTGAAAATCCTTGTTGATGAAGATATTTGTCAAGACAATAATACCATGCCCTTGGAGCTTGTTTGAGACCATATAGATCCTTTTTAAGTCTACAATCAAGATTTTCATCATTTCCCAAAATGAATCCTTCTCGTTGTTCTATATAAACTTCTTCTTCTAGATCACCATTGAGGAAAGCAGATTTGACATCCATTTGATAAACTTTGATTTGTTGAAAACTTGAAAAAGCAAGAAACATTCTTATGGCTTCAAGTCTAGCTACAGGAGAAAAAGTTTCTTTAAATTCTATACCTTCTTGTTGAGTATACCCTTTGCAAACCAGTCTAGCTTTGTTTCTTATAACGTCCCCATTCTCATTTAGCTTGTTCTTGAATATCCATTTGGTTCCAATGACATTTTTATCATGTGGTCTTGGTACCAATTCCCAAGTGTGGTTCTTTTCAATTTGATCAAGTTCTTCATTCATGGCCTGAATCCAACATTCATATTTGCTAGCTTGATTGACATTGTGTGGTTCAATCATGGATAGAAATGCCAAATGGCTAGGAGATCCCACAAGAGTCCTCCTTGTTTGTACACCTGATTCCTTGTCTCCCAAAATTTGAGATTCAGGATGATTCTTTTGAACATATCTGGATGGAGCCTTTCCAGATAAATCATCTCCAGGTTCTTCATTGGATCCACTGTCTATATCATTTCTGTTTGATGTAGAAGGACAAAAGTCACCATCATCTTCTTCTGTTGTTTTTCTTTCTTCTTTAGAGACTGCATGAGACTCATCAATAACAACATCAATACATTCAACAATCTTTCGAAGCCTTTTATTGTAACATTTGTATGCCCTGCTTGTAGATGAGTAACCAAGAAGTATTCCTTCATCTGATCTAGGTTCAAACTTGCCAAGCTTTTCATTATTATTTTTGATAAAGCATTTACTTCCAAAAACTCTAAAATGTTTCACAGAGGGAGAATTACCATACCAGAGTTCATATGGATTTTTGTCACTATTTACCCAAACATGTGCCTTGTTAAGAATATTTGCTGCTGTGTGAGCTGCTTCTCCCCAAAAAATATCAGGTGTTCCGGAATCATCAAGCATAGCTCTAGCCATTTGTTGAATTGTTCTATTCATTCTTGCTGCTACGCCATTTTTTTGTGGAGTGCCTGCTACAGAAAACTGTCTTTTTATGCCATGTTGTTCACAAAATTAAAATAATTCATTTGATATATATTCTCCTCCTCGATCAGATCTAAGACACTTGATTTTTAGATCTAATTCATTTTCAACCAGCGCTTTGAAGATCTGAAATTTTTCAAATGCTTCATCTTTGTGTTTGATCAACCCAATCCAACACATTCTAGAGAAATCATCAATGAATAAGATATAGTATTCTTCACCACGTGGTGAATTTTTTCTCATGGGTCCACATATGTCAGTATGAATGAGTTCAAGAGGCTTACTTGATGATCCTTCCTTGGCATTGAATTGTACTCTGGTTTGCTTACCGAATTGACAGGATTTGCATATGATACTTTCAGGTAGAGAAATATTGGGAAGACCACGAACAACATTAAGTTTGCTTGATTTTTTTATTTGAGAGAAGCTTAGATGCCCCAACCTTCTATGCCATAGCCAGTTTTCTGAAGATTTACTCAAGTAACATTTTTCTTTACAATTATTCAATACATAAAGGTTGCTTGGAGTTCTTTTTCCTTTTATAATTGTTTTACCTGTATCAAGATCACGAACCACACATTCTTTTGAACTAAAGACAACTTCAGTTCCTTGATCACACATTTGACTTACACTTAACAGATTATGCCTTAATCCATCCACATACATGAAATCATTGCCCTTCACCTTTTCTTTTAAAGACAAAGACCCTTTTCCTTTAATTACAGTAGGAGTATCATTTCCAAAATTAACTTTATTTTCCTTTTCTAGAGCACTATATGCACGAAGTTTGTGTTTATCACCTGTCATGTGTCTTGAGCATCCACTATCAATGTACCATTGATTTTCTTCACCTTCCGCAAATAACGCTATGCCACAATTTTCAACCTGTGATTCCTTCTTTTTCCATATTTTGGATTTTGAAGGAAGATGCTCTTTTGGCTGAACTTTGCTCCTGCATTCAAATTCTTCATGCCCATAGTTATTGCAATAAGCACATTCAACTTCATTTAGAAGAGGAGAAAATTTGTTATAGGTATTCTTCTTTGTTTCAATATCAACCCTTTTCTTTCTTTCTTCTCTTGTCATGATGGTTTTATATGCAACACATTGAGCAGCTTTATGGCCAAAATTGTGACATGAGAAACATTGTCCATTGAAGAAGAAATTTCTGCGATCATGAAATCTTCTACTTGAATTTACCTGTTGATTGGGGCTTCTTTGAAAGATATTCCCGTTAGTGTTCCTTGCATTAAGATGATCATGCTTTACCTGTAAAGATTCTTTATTCCCTTGCTGAGTGGCAGAATTTTGTAAACCAGCTGTAGCTGCTTTTAGATAATTTGGTGCTGAAGCTTGAGAAGATTCTCCAATATATCCAAGACCTGTCTTTATAAGAGGAGAACGCTGTACCTTGATAATCTCATCTAAGGTTTCAGATCCTTTAGCAAATCTGAAATTCAGAGTCTTTGCTTTCTCAAATTCTTTTCTTACACTTACCACTTCACATTCTAATTTCTCATTGTGTTTCTTTGCCTCTTCAACCTGCTTTTCTAGAGTCTCGATGTTTATTTTCCTTTCTTCTAAGAGAATTTTATATTCTTCTAAGAGAATTATGCTTTGTTCTAAGCGTATTTTGAGTTGATTGTTCTCTTCAAGAAAATCATTGTCCTCTAGAGCATCCACAAAAGTATCATTTTCTTCTTTAGATTCAAAATCCATGAGAAGTCTAAGATCTTGTTCACATTCTTCCTCACTATCAGATACCCCATCATTGTCATCATGAGTATAGTAACTTCTTCTAGTGCTAGACCGGTTCTTATTTCTAGCTACTTCTTTTCCTTTTGCAGGTGTTTCTTTGTGAGGACACTTAGCAGCATAATGACCAACTCTTCCACAATTAAAACATTTGAAAGGAAGCTTACCTCTAAACCGTCCTATACCAAGTTGAAGTTTCTTTACAAAATTTGCCTCATCTTCTTCCGAAATATATCCTGATCCTTCTACTTCTTGTACTTCTTTCCCTTTTGTAGAAGCTCTAAAAACAACTTCTTTGACTTCAGATGGTCCTCCTCTTCTCATTTCATATGCAGTCAGTATGCCATGAAGTTGCACCACAGTAAGATTTTGAAGATCCTATTTTTCTTCAAGAGCAGAGACTTTTGACTCAAATTTTGCCGTTAGCGATCTCAAAATTTTCTGAACCAAAGTAGTTTCGATTATTGTTTCTTCCAGATTTTTCATACGATTTACAACATCATCAAGACGTAAAAAGAAACTGGCAATACTCTCATCACTATGCATCTTTAAATTTTCATATTCAATTCTAAGAGTTTGGATTTTTGCACTTTTTACCTTTGCATCACCTTCATAACTCAAAATGATTTTGTCCCATATTTCTTTTGTTGTATTTAGCTGCATGACTTTGACAAATTCTGATTCTGTTAGACTTCCTGTTATAGCACTGACTGCTTTTGCATTTGATTCATAATTCTTCCTTTCAGTTGGATCTGTTGGTGTAGCAGCTGGATATTGATATCCTTGTTCAACAATGGCCCATACATCTGCTCCCATAGACTGAAGAAAGGATCTCATCCTCATTTTCCAGAAGATTAAATTTCTTCCATTGAAGAGCGGAGGCTTGATAGATGTTGTTCCTTCTTGATAGCTCATCTTGCTTGATCTTCCTTCTAGCGGCTAAGCTTTTTCAGAAGGACCTGCTTTGATACCAATTGTTGGGAAAAATACTAAGAGGGGGGGGGGGGGGGTGAATCAGTATTTAGTGCAGGCAATCAAAATTTTTTTTTTTTCCTTTATAAAAACCCATACGCTACTTTACTGAAGGCAACTAGCGTATATACGCGGATATCCTTTACAAAACTCGCGTATGTCCAGAGATCCAATTATGTGTTTGAATCTTAACTCAGATCATTGCATTATTCATTCATCAGATATTTCAGAAACAGTAAACAGGTGCAGACATAACAGAATAATCATCACACATATGCCACACACATGAACACCAGGATTTTTAGGTGGAAACCCAATTTGGGAGAAAACCACCGCTGCCGTTGTTTCAGCCTTCAAAATTTATTATTAAGAAAACTTTTTACAATCATGTACTGGTGCAGACTCAAACCAACACGCAGGCACCCACCTGCAGAAGGCTACAACCTTCTCTCGTTTACCAGCCTATCCTGGAAGGGAGCTACAACCCCCTGCTCTCGTTTACCAGCCTCTACTGGAAGGGAGCTACGACCCCCTGAACTCGTTTACCAGCCTTTCTTGGAAGGGAGCTACAACCCCCTGACTGAAGGCTTCGACCCTCAGCACCACTACATACCACGTTTCATCAATTTTCAAACTGGATCAAACAGCTTCAACACAACCCTTCACTTATCAAAAATCATACCTTGCTCATTGCTTCAAACAGAACAGTGAGACCACTGTAACCAAAATATCAGATATAACCCAGAATTCAGAATAGATATGCAGAAACACATTCAACCTTCAGCAACCATTAGATCATAAATCATATGCGCTTTTATTAACCTTCAGCAACCATTAGATCATAAATCATACGCGCTTTTATTTAATCAGACCCATGTATATACGCGCTTTCCATAAGACGAACCCGCGTATACTTCAGTGAATTTTCCAGGGAAAAACCCTAACTGCGCATACGCGCTTTTCCTTCCACAGACCCGCGTATACACACGCTTTTCATGAAACGAACCTGCGTATAGATCTATAAAAAGATAAACTTTGCAGTACAGACCAGATCTATAAACTTACCCAGATTTCTTCAATCTCTTCAACAGGATTGCGCCAGGTCTTCTTCACTTCTTTTCAGATCATCCTTGACTTTCACCATTTCTAGATCTAGAGATCTTGAGCCTTCATCATGTTCATAATTGCATCATAGGTTCAGATCTATCAGTTAGGAATAGGGTTCAACCATACAGATATACTTCAGAGTGAAGTATTCATCAAATCCCAGACACATGCACCCCTTTTGCACAATGATTTTCTTCTCCTTATATAGGGTTACCCTTCATCAATACCATGAGTCAAAACCACATAACTTCCAATGGTATTCCTGGACGGGATCACATAGGCGAACCATCATTCAATACAATGGGTCAATACCATGGTAGTTACCCCTGGTTTTACAAATTTAGAGCGCTTTTTCCCATACGCGACTTGGCACGTTATTTCCCGTGTGCATATGCTACTTCGTCTAGACAAATCCGCGTATGCCTTGAGACATACTATTTTCATCATGTTCTGGCACATACTGACATTCCTTCCATCATTACCTTATGTACTCATTGTAGATACATCAGATTTACATCATTTAACAAGTTCATCAAGTCAAGAACAACTTCGTCAAGTAGGTTGCCATCATCTTCATCAAGTGGGTTGCCATCAAGGACAACACTCTGCATCATATTGCCAACAATATCATTTTGGAGACCTTCAAGGAATGCATCTCCCCTGAAGAGACATCATCCTTGAATGTCCTCTGCCAGCCTCTACTTTGCAGTGAAATCCCCTCTGCTGATTTCCATCTCAAGCCTCACTGGTTATAAATGCTGCTCCTAAAAGAACAACATTTCCCCTCATACTCCTGCAAAACACCACCTTTTTACCCCCTTTCCCCTTTGACAAAGTCCCTCTTTTCACCCTTTATTTTCTCAAATTCCCCCTCCATTTCCCTATTGTTACCCTTTTGGGCCTCAAAATACATTAAAAATGGGTTAAAAACCCACTTCAGACCTTATAATAGGCCTCAGCCCCTTCTCTGCTAGCTCCGCGCCTTTTTCTCTCCATATAACCCGCGTCGTGACCGAAGCGCTAGCCCAAAGGCGCTTGCCCCAGTGTTTCATCGGGTGCGATTACAGCCGTCGATCCTCGCGGAATGGACGGCAATCACCACCCCCGCAGCATTCATATTTCCCCCTTTCCATACCCATGGCGCCCCCACAGTCGAATCCTCGGGATGAGTGAAGACTCGATCGAATGGCTGTTTTTCACTGCGGGGGGTTGCTCCAAAGTTCTCATGTCCGTACACCTTGGTCCCCCGCAGTTCATCTTCGCCGTCCAATCAAAACGATAATCCAACGGTTTAGAATCTCCCCGCTCCGGTGGTTCCCCGCGCACTATTCGAAAATAGCCTGGTCTATTCCGCACCGCTTATGCACGGTGAGTGGTTTTCCCCGAGTACCCAACAATTCCATTCAGCGCTCGCCACCTGTCCCTTGTACGACGGCAAAACCGCTTTCTTCCCACACGTTATTTTTCGGACACGGATGCCCAACGAAATTCCTGTAGACCGTCCGATTTGGAGCGGGCCATCCGACGGCTATCGCTCGTCGAAGATGCACGATGTTTAATGTAGTTGCATGCGCGATAACCCATGTTATGGCCCGCCGTCCGTCGCCCTTCGCCGTTGATCCCCGCCACAATCGACGGTCCAGATTCGTCCACCCGCTGTTGACTTTTCCATTGTACGTGCATCCATTCCATTACCTATAATTGGTTCATTTTCGCATTTTTTAATGTTTTCATTCGTTTTTCACGTATATTTGCTCTGTTTCCGCCAACCACCCACTAGAGCGTTTTTCACCATTTCCTCTACATTTTTTTCGCCATGTCACCGATTGCATGGCCATTTCCTCCATCCACATCATCCGCCACCCCGTCCATGATTTCCTTCGCAGGTTTCATGTTTTTTCAGGGTTATCAGAGGCGGAAAACCGCCATGATGCATACGTGCCTCTTCGATGGCGTGTTGCACAGACAGAGAGCTGATATGGGAGATGGTACGCCAGTGGAATGTCAAGAAAGGTGGCAGAGGTATAAATTTCATCAAAGGACAAGTTTTGAAAATCCGCGACCCTATCCGACGCCATTAAAGCCCAGATCTTGCAGAGTCAAAACATTTATGGAGCAATAGAAAGACCAGCTTACGATTATAGTTTTCATGCTCAGGCTTGAAGATTTGGATCCATAATGCGGAAGTTACAGAGGAAAAGTACCAGATTCAAAACCCCGAAGGTCAACCAGAAGTGTAATTCACGAGAAATCATACTACTAGGGTTTTTTTTTATAGCAGCAGAATGTTTTTTCTTCAATCAGAGGACAAAGTGCCCATAATGTCTTTATTATACACCGTGTTCCTGAAGTCTCTTACCCGACAGCAGTCCTACATGATCAGAAGCATTGGTGACTCAAGTAGGGCAGTCCTCACTGTTTCTTACTTCATTTTTGTTATTTCACCAATGGTACCACACAGTACTACAGTCAGAACTCCTAAGCCATACCAGAGATAAATGCAGAGTTTTAAAACAGGATGGGTTTCGGCCCTCCATTCATTGATGTGTTGAATGTTTCATTTAGTGTTCACCTACCTCCTCAGTCGATCTTCTGTTCATCCTCTGCTATAAAACATAGAAGGAAATTATTGTAAGGGTTGTTGATGAGATATCAGAGAAATGCAAGCATTTTCCTCTTGACAAGTTCTTTGTGTAATATTGTAAGGTAGGTTGAGATTCGATGTATTCAGACTGAATGTTCAAGCTATGGGAAATGTTGTACCTGATTGGTGTTGTTTTTAATATGACAAGCACATTTCTTTGGATCCTGATCTAAAGAAACTGGTGATGTTTCCCTATCTCTGTGTTTGATTTCATTTCATTCCATTTCTACTGGCTCACATCAGAAGTTTGGCATAAGATTTACCCTTGATAGGTACCTTATGTTGCTGCTCTCCCAGCCTTTTATGTTTTCTGCTTATATGTGTATCTGAATATTGATTTCAATTGATTTAACCAATGTAGTGGATGTTATTTCCTGCTCTATGATGTATGAATTAATGAAATCTATGTTTAGTTGTTCTTGTTAGGATCTAGTTGGATGATTTGAGAACGCTGGGAGGTCTAGAACCCTGTCTCTTCCTCAATAGGATCTTTCCATCTCAATTAAGCCTTTCTAAGATCCCTTGTATTGCCTCTGATTTTGTCCAAGAAGGTCTAGAGTTAAATGACCTCTGACCTGATCTATAGATAGAATTGGATGGTTCTCCTCCTTTCATTTTCAGTCCTTAATGTTCCATTTCACCAATCATCCTTTAATATCCAAATGTTCTAGATGACTAGCCAAACTGAAAGCTTGCACATTGAACACAAGTAAATCCTTTCTTGACTCCATTTCCCAATGGTCTTGATGTTCTCTGAGTTATCTAACTTTGCCTAAATTTGATCCTTGTCTTAGATTGGACCCTTCTTTCCTGATTCCCAACAACCAAACCTTAAATCAAACAAACAAACCTTGTGCTTATAACTAGCCTAAAATCTAACTTTAAGCCTTAAAGACATACACTTTTGGCAAATCATAGAGAGATCCCTCTCTGGACCTAGGAGGGCTAGATCCTAAGGTCTGAAAGTGGTTCTGATGTTGTCTCATCTTTTGGTCTTACCAACCTGGCCAAAACATGGGAACCCCAACAATATCACCTTGTCCTAACAGATTTAAATTATTTCTAGCATTATTAGTAAGTCCTCTTAAGAACAAGGTTCTAATAGTACTGGGATCAAACTTAAGTTTCGACCTTTGTAAATATACAGAAATATTTCCAGGTAATCTTCAAGAGTTTCATCATCATCCTGTATGATTGTAAAAATATCATTCTGCATGTCCTGAGTTTTGCAATATTCTTGATATTTAGACAAAAACACTCTCTTCATCTAATCCCAAGAGTTTATATTTTTTCCCCCTAACCCCATAAACCAGTGTAGAGGTGAGTCCTTGAGAGTAACATGAAATAATTTTAATTTCTGAGTGTCAGTTTAATAATCATAACTTCTACACAGAATATCAAACTTGAATAGAAAAGAGTCAGGATCTTCATGAACTTTACCATGGAAATGAGGGAGAGCTGATGGTGGAATATTCTTCATTTGCGCCACAGTATCAAGATCCACAATTGGAAACACAAAAGTGGATTTTTCTCTACTTACCTGGATTTCACTAGTCCCTTCCAAATGATCTTCATGGTCCACCATTGTTTCACTTTTACTTGTACTGCTCTCAACAGGCTGATCCACACTTGAGCTGTTGGCACCAAAATCCAAGTGGATTGTTCCTGCGTGATGGGTTTGAATTGGATTGGGCTTCCTTCTTACAGAAGGAGACCCAATATGAGAATTGTTTTCAAAATTCTTTTGGCCCTTAGTGGGCTTCAAACCCTTACCTTTTCTAGGCATTCATTTCAAGAAAATAAAAATAGCAACAACTTCTAGTAAAAATGTTGTCAGAAATCAATTAACACTAGTAGAATTCCTTCAAAGAAGCTTTTTCCAAAAAATACTACAAAAATAAAGGAAAAATTACCTCTATTGTATAATCAGAAAATTCTTACCAAATCAAATCACCTCCCCAGCAACGACACCAAAATGTTGGGTGCAGGAATTGCACTTAAGAAAACTCCTCAACACTTAATTTGTCAACCTGGGGGATCTGTAAACTTAAAGACGAAGCACAGGCAATGCCAGAGATGGTATGAATCTTCTTAATATAAATCCCTACTTTCTTTAAAGGAAATATTGCATAATCAAATTAAAAAGAGAAAAAGACAACTTGAACCATAAAAAAATAATCTAAGACTGGAACAAGAAAGAATGCATTTGCAAAAGGGAATTAAATATAAAAGGAAATCACTCCAGCTAATTATTTTTTAACTACTGAGTGTGTGTTTTTATTTAGCAGAGACACTTAGCATTCTCACCAAATGGGCCCTTAAACCTTCTCCTTTAGAGATTTCCTTCTTGCACTAATTTGTCCTGCACTATCGCAGTCTGCTTGCACTAGTGCAGGAACAAAGATTTATGCAGAAGGTATAAATGGTGTCTTTGCTAAAGGATTTTTACTTCATCCAAGGGCTTGAACATTTCCAGGTTTGAAGCACTCAGATCCCGTGGCAAGAAACTAGTTCTTGCACTAGATCAGAGCTTCCTGCACTTAGCATTTAATTCTTAAAATGAGTGCTTAATTATTGCAAGTGATATTATACTATTAAATCAAATTGCACACATAAAAATTGAATGTTTTTTATCTTAACAGAGTGCATAAATAAAGAAAAAATAAATATACATTTATCATGTTCATAAGCATTTAATGAAAGAAGGAAGATTGCGGGGAGTAGACTAAGAAGGCTTGCTGCATCACACTAACATGCACAAGTGCAAGTTCATTTCTCCTGATTGGACCAGGCAGGGAAAACCAGTCAAACAGAATTGCAGAAAAGGAGATATCACACCAATGTGCACTGGTGCAGGGTCATTTCTCCTGCTTGGACCAGGAAGAGGAAAACCAGTCAAACAGAATTGAAGAAAAGGAGATATCACACCAACGTGCACTGGTGCAGTGTTATTTCTCCTACTTGGACCAGGCAGCGAAAAACCAATCTGGAATCAAGTGAAGGAACAGAAATTGAAAGAAAAGGAAATTTATCTACTTCACACAACGGATCCCCTTTCACTCAGACAGGAATACATGTGATTAAAACTAAATCACACTTGACAATGTAAACACGAATTATAGGAAAACAGGAAATGGGGTAAATCTGCTGGGTTGGCTGGGCCCTAGCCAACCAGCACGTTTCCCTTTTAAATAGAAACGCTGCTCAATACCTTAATCAATTCATCAACTCAATACAGAAACATAATTTTTGAAACATGAGGCTGAGCTCCTTTTATCAATTCACTGAGGCAAGTACATACATTAATACATCGTTCAGCCCAGATTTGGGCGATAACAAAATACAACGTCCTGCTACTGCCTCTTGGCTATGTTTCTGTTCTCCTCTAATATCAAAAATTCGCCCCCTAATCCTATTTACATTCTACATTATATAGACCTTTGGCCAAAGGCAAAAATAGATCCTTTAACTGATTACATAACCAAACGCAGAATTTATTTTTTTCAGTATTCAAAATTAGACAGTTAACAGAACTGGCCGTAGCTAATCTCCAGCTTTCTCCCTTCACGGATTTGGTCTCGACTGCCTTTGGATCACTCTGCTGTCGTGGCTGAAGTGGCTCAAGACAAGGTGGTGATCAAGGAGGTTCGGATCTGCTGCAAGGAATTGTTTTTCTAGCAACGGTGCAAGATCTGATCTTGCACTAGGATCAGCAGTCACGGTAAGTACTCTATACCAAATAAACATAGGAGATATCGATAAGTTAAAAATAATGATTAAAAGTAAGAAATCATGTAATAAATAATTAATAAATGCTAATTTGAATTGAAAATGTGAAAAATAAAGTTTATACTAAATATGTCACCGTGCTTGGACTGCTGGAAGATGAGGGTGCATAAAAGAGGTAAAACAGAGGTAAATGGTTATGATTTAGGAAGGGGAAAATGGAAAAAAGAGAGAAAATTAGGGGGCTAACAGAAAGTTCTTGCTATTTATAAATAAAAACGATCAACTAAAACCACTGAAACATTGCAAGCACATCAACCGGCTCAAAGGGAATCAATTGATTCCAAAACCACTCATGGATCGAGAAAAATATCAAGAGTAAATAATTAAGCATAAAAACTAATAATTTGGAACAAGAAATAGAGACTTCCAATGCCCAATCCACTCTTGAGACACAAATCTCTTCTTCCAGGCAATGCCACATTAAGATTCTTACATTGGTAGTTATGATACAATGATAGAATATGATGTGGTTTCATGTGAAATTCGTAGATCAAATTCTCGGAAAGTTTTTGTGAATAGGTTGAAGTAGTCATTCCTTGAACAGTTCAAAGACCATCTTCATTTTCCATTCTCAAATATATAGTTGCACCTACAGAAAGAATTAATTCACGACATGGATACTAAATTTGGCATACGTTGGTTCGTAAAAAAGGTTAAAGTACAAATGTCTCAAAACTACAAGATATTTAGGTGCAATCAAACAAATAAGATCTAAAAACTCGCACCTGAGAAAAGGCTCAAAAGAATGTATGTTGATGTAAATATAAAAGTATGGAAAGAACTTGTTAAAACATATGAAAAAATGGATGAATGGAGGAAGTCTGGTGAGAAGAGTATCCAGGTATTTGAATTTTCTCATAATATTATATCTTTTTTCTTAAAATGTTTTTATATTTTACTTGTGCATAGTAAAATTCAATTAGTATATGTTTTAGGACAAGGCCTCCAAGGTTAGGCTTGCAAAATGAATTGGCATGCATCATAGTGGCCAAAAAGTTCTACGGGCCTTGATTTGTACCTTTGTAATTATATTTAATATGTGAAACTATATTGATTCTATTTCCTTTAAAAGGAAAATTATTTCATATTAATTAGTTCAACTAGTCCATGTGCCATGTTTTAACATGAGGACAAATATGGTCGTCATCCAACAAATGTTGAAAAGGACACGTGAAAAAATGAAAAGTGGATTGCCTTTGTTATCTAGATGGAGAACGAGGTATCAATAGTTGACTTTCAATAAGTTAGTTGGATATTGTTTTGTTTATATGTCAATTTGCATTTCTTGCAACATAGAATAGAGGCAACATACCCTTGTTTTCCATATTTAGCCAATGAAAAATTATGTTCTTTTTAATTGTAAAATTGGTTGGAATATGGTTGGAATATTATAGCATAAATGGCATCCTCCAAGGGTAAATGATGGAATGTTTCCCACTATATTGATGGAATGATACATGTTACCACACGATTTAGTAGGGCCCTTGTTGTCAAGATAAATCCCCTTTGCGAACAGAGGTGATCTCTCTAGCCCTAGAGTCGGTCTAGCAACACAAGATTTTTTCTAATACAAATCTCTCTCAACTAACTTTTACAATGCAACAAGAAAAGAGACAGAAGTGTCTTTTTACCAATGCTACGCTTGAGTCTGTTGATTATGACCTTGATCCACTATCCTTTTAGGCATGCTCCCTGCTATTAATGGCACGCGAATACTTGCAGATGATCAAGAGCCAATAGAAAATGTAATAAAATACATAATAATAATAAAATTATCTATCTATAAAATCAAGGAGTACCAGAATATTTGCGTAAAAATTTAGACAAATATAGAAAGAAAACATCAGATGTTATTATTGATAAAAATAAAAGGATAGCTTACAACCCAAACCTTGATGTTGGAGGCCTCCTTTGGTGAAAATCTGAGTCCTTCACTGAATCTCTAAGGAATTCCTTCTCCCGAACACTTAGGTGTTATCAAAATTCTAGGATGCAAGGGAACGAGAGTTGAGACGAGTCTGAAAATGACCAACCAAGCTCTAAAGTTGTGGGAATAAGTGATATGAATTTATAGGAAGGGGGAAGAGGTTGGGAGCCCATGAAAGGAGGAGTAAGGCCCACTTTCTAAGG
Organism: Pinus albicaulis; assembly: GCA_034641835.2. Taxonomy (NCBI): domain Eukaryota; kingdom Viridiplantae; phylum Streptophyta; class Pinopsida; order Pinales; family Pinaceae; genus Pinus; species Pinus albicaulis. The sequence continues at coordinate 581,615,448 of CM076579.1, read as the reverse complement.
GATGAACCCCATGGATGAGATCAAATCTCAAAAATCAGAGAGCTTAACCTTATCACCATCGTTTAACAACCAACTCGTTGCCCTTCATATTTTAGAGGTCAAAGCTTCTCCTCTGTTTGATGAAACACTATCAAAAAGGGATCAACACAGTTTTCCAAGAAATAAGGGTGCTGACAGTGCTAAGCCAGAACTATGAAAAGGACATCAGCACGGTCATGGAACCAGGAAAATCGTTGGCCCAGGAAACTAGGAATTTCACCAAGTTTCTTTAGTAATCTTCCAAGGAAGTTTTCTTTGGATCTTCAAGGGATGTCTTAACATATTTCTTGATGGTGGAAACATTGTACAGGATCTTTCACAGGTCATTTCAGGATCAGGAATGGAAAATTAGTATGGTGAAAAATTATTGTGTAACAGATGCCCCCTAAAGCATAAAGTAATAACAGGGAGTGATGGTTGAAATTCTTTATGAACCAAGGAAAATAATGCAGAACACCTCTAGAAAAACTGCCAAATCAAACATATTACAATATAAGACATCTCTGGTATGAATATTCCTAACCACGTAATGCTGCAGTAGGCATCAAATAACACATGAACCCACGGCATGGTCGCAGCCATCCATCTAAAGAGATCATAGAAATGGAGCTGCGGTATGGACGCACCCATCCATATAAATAGGATCATGCATACAATCATGAATACTCAATAACGCCACGTAGCCTGGATCAAAAATCAAATGTGACCCAGAGTCTTCACCGTGATCTAAATCAACCCAATGTATGAATCTAGATATGTGAATAAATATGTTAGTGTCGAACATGGTATAAACCACCTGATTATTGATCAATGATGAAAATCATTATTAGGAACAAGAGAGACCACCAATAATGATGATGGACCTCAAGGTACAATAGCACAATCTACAAGTGTGAATGAATGTGTTGAAGTCAAACACTTGCAGAATCATTTGATTGAAATCTAATGATGTGAACCTGTCATTGAACATGAAGAACTTGCCATTGAGGCATACAAGCTCCAAGGTACTGAAAGAAGTTTCTAAATCACCTTCCCAGATAATGAGCTCAAATCGACAGTAAGTGATTTGTCAAAGGAGGGTCATGATTATTCCCACATCATAGACACGAAACAACATATATCTTAAGATGATGGGAGTGATTCGGTATTGTAACAAAGGAGGTGAGATAAGCAGAGGATGTTTGACAAAAAAGACTTCTCTTGAACATATCGGCGACACAACTCTGGAGTGTGGCAGCATTTGACTCAAATAGGATTAGAGGTCATGTTAACAAAATTGGTAATCAAATGAGAGGCAAATGGATTTCCCAAACCCATGGAGGCAAAGTGACGAATGTAGGATGTACCCAACCAAACACAAACTGTAGATGAGTGTCATGTTCAAGAGTGACAAGCTACACAAAAATACACATAGGATGTTCACTTTCAATTTTCCCCCATCATTGCTAATGAGTACCTCTTTATTTTTTATATCCAGCATAACGAGGATATCATATGTTGAGCGTGTAATTTCATTATTTGAATGAGTCTAGCCTAGTAAGTTTAACGAGCCCTAGGAAGGAGGAACTCGGTCTCGTCATGGTGATAATTATTTTGTCGTTTAATATTTAACGAGTCCAATGAAAGGGTAACTCGATCACTTTTCATATTTAAGGAGTTCGAAAAGAAACGAAAAGGGAAGTTTATCATGTCCCTTTTCGTAAATCGTCTCTCGAATCCGAAAAGGTAGAAAACAATATTCGAGAGAACCTCTTGACCATGTTTGATCAAGGTATTCATTTTTCGTAAATACTAAATCTTAGCCTAAAGAAGGGGTAAACGTACTGATATCACATTAATTAATTCACTTTAAGGAGCTTGAAATGACAAGTACTGGGCAATATCTTCATTTTTATAGAGTCAGAAAAGAGTTAAAAGTTGACTCCAGGGGGGTTATTTTTTTGTAAATGTTTAACGAGCCTAAAAAAGAGATAAAATACAACTTGTTTGCATAAAAAATAACCACCAACAATGTGAAAGTCCTATTACTACACAAAAAGGGAAAACGTCACAGATATCGATGAAAAATAATAAAATATTGGCGAAATGTTTTCAAAAATCTATAAATAGACAAAAAAACAAATTCATTTTCATCTTTCCATTTCGAGAAGACCATTTTTTCAATTTTCCCTCTAAATTTCAAATTAGTGGTGCGGACGATATAGGACACCAATCGTTGATTTGTGAGCGCCAGGTAAGAGCTCTAAGCCTCATCTTTATTTTAATTCCATTAATTTGTCATTTTCTTTTATAAATAGGGATATTGAGGAGAGGATTTCAGACACCAAAATTGCTTTTGACCAACATGATTTTGAGCTATCAAGGTTGCGTTGGTCACGTTTAGCCCGTTAGGGCAGCACGCCAATAGTGTTGAATTAATTTGGGCAATCGTGTTGGCCGCGGGAAGGATTTTAAAACAAGAAATCCAACCATCTCTATGATTAATTTCCAAAATTACTCTGGTGAAAGCTCCTAAAATGTCATATAAACATGCTTTGCAGGTGTTTTCATCAGAGATGTCGATCGAATGGAAATAACTAGGCCACGAGGTGGAAGACCACAAAGCATTGGAGGATAAAATTTATGTCAATGCATTGCAGAATTGTAGTTTGTTGAAATTATTTCTAACATCTGGGCTGAGAGCTCAACTGGAGTTTCTCCAATACTTGATTATCATATGGGACATGGACCAACAGATATTTATCATCGGGGACCAAGATCTAGAACTAGATATTTTGGACATCTATTTGATTACTGGATTGTCTAGGACAGTGGAGAAGATACAACTCTCCAAAGCTCGCGCAGGGGGTGAGAGTAGCAGCATGCTCATCCAGAGATACTATCCTGGGGCTCGAAAAATAGAGAGAGGGAAGGTAGATATTTCTTCCATCAGAGTGCTTCCCTTGTGCATAATTCTACATTGCATTAATATAGTGGTAGGAAAACAAGTGTTGCATGAGGAAATGAAATATTAGTTCCAATACATGGTGTATTTCTTAGCCCCGACAATGTTCAACTACTATGAGGGATTACTAGCCAATATGAAGAGCCAATTAACCAAGTGCAAGATAGGGAAACTGAAACAATTCGGGTATGGGTCCATTTTGGTGACCTTATTTCTAGAGAGACTACCATTGTTTCAGTGCCAGTGGCTAGAGATTCATGATCCATCCCCGAGGGACCCAAGGCTTATGAGATGGTGCGACATTATGCCCCAACAGGGTGGGGGCCAACAGATGCATTTCCCCATATCATTTTTTAGTTGGTTGCGGCGTAAAATTATTGTAGATTAGGACTACGCATATGTCGTCATCGAGTTCAGAGGAGATCTGGATCTTCCTATTGCACCAGGCACAGTGTGGATCAATGTAGGTAAAAATTATTTTTTTAACATTTTTTACTTTTTGAATGTTTTTTTTTATGTATCATGAAATGTGGACTTATGATTTTTTTTACAGATATGGGACCTCAGAGACCGCTCGGCATGTCATTGATTACACGAAAGGTAGCTCGCTCGGTAGAGGATGCTCCTTATGAGGAGGGATAGGATATACTAACCGAGTTAGAGAAGAACCTAGTTGGCCTTATGAGAGGCATTCCATATTATGCTACGTTCGATGAGATTCCTCTATACCTTCAGAGGCATACGGTCAGAGTTCCGGGAAGACTGTGTCAATTACTCTGGTGAGTGATTCGAGCAGTCACCTACTACCATGAGAACCATGTGGGCAGATAGTAGCCCTAATTTTACATTTTTCTACCGATGTAGGCTCGGAGAGCCATTTCTGTAATAGAACACATATTTTTTGATATTTTGGATGTAGCACACTTGATATATATATATGTATGTATGTATGTATGTATGTATATATATATATATATATATATATATATATATATATATACATATATATATATACATATATATATATACATACATATCTAGATATATATATATATATATATATCTACATACATATATATATATCTACATACATATATATATATCTACATATCTATATATATCTATATATATATATATATATATATATATATATATATGCATGTTTATATGGCTATTGTATCATGATGATGTCTTTATTTTTACATATTGCGCAAATTTCTATCTAATAAATGATTTGCTAATGTATCTGTCAATGTATTTAAATGTCTTGGAATATCTTAATATGTGATAAAATCAAAATGTCTTTCCAATAATATAACAAACAAATACATACGCAAAATTTGAGGATTTCGCACAGAATAATGACCATTTAATTGTAACACAACAAGTTGTGAGTCTAACTTAACAACCAAATCTCTAATCCCAAGATCAATGGCATCTGATAATAGCTTGATCACCACACTATACTTGGAAATATTGTTAGTTGTTCAACCCAAAAAAATACCTTTTAAATTAATCAACTTGCCATTAGGGGAAAAGAGTTCTCATGTTGCGGAAGACTGGTTTTGTGCATTGCGTCAAGCACCATCAGAAAAACCAATGTAACGATTCAAAGACATCTACAAACCAAGTGAAACATAAGGTGAGCAAAGGAAACATGTCTTCAAGGCAAACAATCACACCAAAACTCTAGTAAAATCACACTAATGATTAAAACGCTAATGTACAAAGTATCACACTTATGATTAAGCATAATACTTTTTCAGATAGAGCCCATTTTGGGGCTCAGCCAATGGATTGCCTTCGTAATATGCTAGCTTATAGGATCCTCGTTTCAATACTCGAATGATATAGGGCCCATGCCACATTTGCTCGAGATTTCCTACTCCTAACTTATCGTGGGCTTGGTCATAAAGCAAGCCCAAGTCACCTTTGGATAAAATGTGAGGGTAGACGGATTTGTCATATTGAACCTTGAACCTTAACTCATCGTTTCTATACTCCAATAACTAAAGCAGTGAGCCTACAGGTCTCATCGAGACGCTCGAGGTACAAAAAACATTCCTCTTCTCGCGAAGTACCAGGAAGTAGATTGACAGCTAGCTTCAAAGAAGTAATCTCAGACTTGATCGGGAGTGTGTCCTCTAGACCATACACCAATTGGAATGGTGTGAATCCAGTGGAAGTCTTAGCAGAGGTTCGATATGCCCATAGAGATGAGAAGCATATGAGGTTGCAATCTCATTTGTGCTTCCCAATGGTGTGTTGAAGCATAGTCACCAAGACTTTGTTGACAACCTCAACCTAGCCATTGGCATGTCGATAATAAGGGGTGGAGCTATCGTGATGTAAATCCAACTAAGAATCGAGCTTTGCCATCATATGGTTTTGAAAATGAGAGCCATGTTTAGTGACAATCTCTTTCGGGACACCAAACCAAGCTATGACATGATTTAACAAGAATTACATGGAAGTTAGACCTTCATTATCGTATGTATGCATCACTTCAGCCCATTTAGTGAAATAATCGATGACAATGATGATATAACCATGCCCCCTAGCCGAGCGAGGGTTATAGGTAATGAAATGTATGCCCCATTTTGCAAAAGGTCTGAAGGTCACAACTGGGTGCAAGGTTGAGGGTGGGGCGCACTCTTTCCGAGAGTAGATTTGGCAGTCATGGCGTTTTCATACTGTAATAATGCAGTCTTTAAAAATAGATGGCTAAAAATACCCTAGACGAAGGATATTCTGGGCAGTAGTGTAGCAGGACATGTGACCCCCACAATCCCCTTAGTGGCATTCATTGAGAGCTTTCTCATCTTCCTCGAGATTCAAACAACGACAAAGGACAGAGTCAATAACAGTGTGATATAGGGTGTCTCCAATGATACAGTAAGGTTGGGACTGGTAGCAAATCCGTCGTCGCTCAGAGTGAGATATATTTTGCCGAAAGTTTTGGTTCTGAGATTAAAAAATTATGTCTCCATACCATGGATAAAGAATTCTAATGAGAAAGAGAGTATCATCAGGGATGGACTCATCAAGAGGAGTGGGATTGTCCACAGTGGGAATATCACAAATCAACTCAGCAAATACCAAGGATTTCTTAGACTTAGCAGCAGTGAATTATAATTCGAACTCTTGAAGGATGAAAATCCATTTTGAGTACTTGCCCCCAAGAAAATGACATGTGAGAATGTAATTCATGGGGTTGCAATAATAAATCACCAAAGTTTTGCGCAAGAGAATGTAATGACGAAAATGTTGAACACCATGGATAGTAGCCAGCGCAATTTTCTCTACATGAGCGTAATGGGTCTCAGCATCCAAGATATTGCAGCTCAAGTAGTAAATTACATGCTATTGACCATCGTTATCATCCTGAACCATCACCATACCAATAGTGTTGTTGGCGGCAGCAAAATACAGGTAGTAATTACGGTGATAATTGGGAGGATGTAGTAGTGGAGCACTGATGAGGACTCATTTCAATGCATCGAAAGAGATTTGAGAAAATTTGTCCCATAAGAATGGGATTCCCCTTTTCAATAAGCGAGTAAAGCCATTGGAAAGCTCGTCATAATTCAGTATGAAGCAGTGGAGGAAATTGGCTTTCCCCTGTAAACTCTACAATTGATTAATATAAGAGGGAGGAGGAAAAATGATGATTTCCTCGAGTTTAAGAGGATCAATGCAAATGGCTTCTTTGGACATGACTAAACCCAAGATCCAACCGAATTTGATGCAAAATACACACTTATGAGGATTCAACTTGATTTTATAGTGTCAACAGTGAAGGAAGATAGCTCTAATATGTTCCAGGTGATCTCGACATTTCGCAGAATGAGTAGGAAGGTCATCGAGATATGGCTGAAATATGTGCTTGATGTCATGAAAAGCATATGGAATAGCTCGTTGGAAGGTGGTCTCAACATTATTCAAGCCAAAAAGGAGATTTTTATAAGAAAGTGTTCCCTATGGATAGATAAACACATTTTTGTTTTGATCATCTGTAGCAATGTTAATCTAGTTTTAGCCAGAGAAATCGTCCATAAAGAAAAATTCTCACTCCCAACACATTCATGAATGATCTGGTTGTTAAAAGGAGTGGGGTAATTGTCCTTAGGATAAGCTCGATTGATATCACGGTAATCAACAAAAACCCTAATGGTCCCTTTTTTTCTTATTAACGGGAACAATATTCAAGACTGATTCTTTCAATGGTATAGGATAAATAAAGCCAGCTTTGTGAAGTCTTCACCCTTTATGGTAGCAGCCTTTCTTGGGTGCACAGGATGAATTCATTGACGAATAGGCTTCGAATCCGGATAGGTGGGTATTTCGAACACAACGATACTCAGATAAATGCCATGCATCTCTTCGTATGACCACGCAAAGACATCATAGAATTCCTAAAAAAAACTCAGTATAGATCTTGATCTCAGTAAGGAGAACAAGATGCACCGATATGAACATTATTGAAAATCCTCGGTTTGATAAAGCTATCAATCAGAATGGTCAAAGTGATATTTCTCATGTTCCCTTTATATAACACCTCATGAATCAAGGTCGAATTCTGAAGTGGGTCATTCGGTACAGATGATCCCAGACAGGCGTAGATGTCACCTGGGATTGGGAGAAACAAGGAATGATGATGTCCATCATCCCATGAAGCTTGTTCGAGATACATTACCTCCATGATACTTTTTTCGGTGGGGAATTTCTCATTCAAGGGATCATAAGATTCCCAAGAACCAAACCAGGGAGACTACACATGACTATCCACAGAGGAAACCAAATGATCGTTGGTTTCGGAAGCAGCCTCAGAAGCTATGAGAATACTTTGATACATTTTCTTAGCCTGCTTAGAGGCATAACATCACCAAAACTCTCGAGCTGGACAAGATTGGGAACAATCCATGGATCGTGACTAGACAAAATCATATTAATGGAGGCAAAATTCAGAGGCGGGAGTGGAAAAACTCCCATAAGGGACAAGTCTTTAAATAGACATGGCCCGATGTTCTCATGAGTAGCGGTATTCCCAACATATGGAATGTTGCATGTTGATGAATCATAGGGGAAGAAGGCCAATTGATCGATAGTCACAATCTTTCCTTGATGAGGGAAATGGAGGACAGGAAAAAGGGTGGATACCATGCAAACCATATAGTTCGTCCAACTGCGTTCAAGAAGGAGATTATAGTTCAAGTTGGCGTCTACCACTTCAACTTCCATGATTACCATTTTCCCCTCCAACAGGGTGGGAAATGCCTTAATAATACCGTATGGATGAGAACCTCTACCATTGAAAGCTTCAAAGATATTTGGGGACTGACTCAATGGGGGAGATTCGATGGCTTTCGAACATGCGACAGACATGATGCAGGTCGAAGTTCCTTCATCAGTGACAGTCCGGTGAATATTCTTTCCCATGATGATAACTTGAATCAGAAAAGCTACCTGAGATGGGAGGCAAGGAACGAAATTCTCGAGATTGAAAATATTAATATTATAATATATAGGATCAATCCCTCAAATAGAAAAGAGTAGCACCTTCCGTTGTGATGGGAACGATTGAAGGACCTCCAAATCCGACATCGTTGAAGAAGCTTGAGCTAGATCTTATAAAATATTGTAGTGTTATGTAGCTCTCGCATTCTAATTATAAGACGATTTCCGAGCAAGACCTTTTGGGGGTGGTCGGGTGATGGAGTCACTACTCGATCTCTCAATCTGAAGAGGACTAGAGGTAGGTGGTGCGGAAGAGGAAGGGTGATCTGTAAATTCCGATTCCACAGGAGCCTTAGATGGATTGGGGTAATATTTTGTTTTCATGGTAATGGTGATAGATTCTGTTCTAGCCATGAAAACCTGAGAGCTTCCATGCGATTTAGCTTGATCTACCATTTGTGTCTTCTGAGAAGGGAAAGTTTCTTTCAAAACAGCCGAACTCTCGGGCGCACCCTTTAGAAGACGGGAAAATTCATCAAGCCGAGGACAATCCTTGGTGTAATCATAGTCATCACATATTAGACAAGGATATTTGGGCTTATGTGTTTAAGAATCATCAGCAGATGACATATTTGAATCGTGTTTAGGTTTTTCAGATTTGGACTTTCCTTTACCCTTTTTCTTACCTTCACGGTTTTATTTTTTGCGGTAGATTGAACAACATTTACCTCTGAGGTTTTACCAGGATTCTTCTGGTTACTAGAAGGATTGGGGGGCCCAATGGAAGTATTGGATTTAGACTTCAAATAATTTTTAGGCACACTACTATCAGTATGAGCCATTGTCCCTATAACACCATCCACCAGAGGCATAACAGGAGACTGAGATGATGCAGGATCAGTCAAAGATCGCAACGCGTCAGGAAATAACTCATATAGATTCCTAGACTTGGAATAAACCAAATCGAGGTATTGAGATTTGGCGTTGACCTCCTCTTTTGTGATGCACCCACCCATGGAAATATCTTTGGAAATCCTGGGAACGAATGATTTCGTAAACCATTCAGCCAAGAGATGATCAATGATCTCAAATTTGATGAGGGGACGGTGATGCCACCATTCATGAATGTGATATGAAATATGCGTAGCAGTTGACTGCTTCAAAGAGGTGATAAGGTGGGTATCAGTTTCATATCATACAAGTAGTTGGAAGTGAGTAAGTAAATCCATAGCTAAGTAATTGAAATAGAATAAAATTCCTCGAGGGAGATAAATATACCACTTGGCCGTGGTACCTGTAAAATTACACTAGAAAAGATGAAGACAAATAGAATCGTCGACCCAAGAATTCGAAGAGCACCACAAGTGGTACATCATAACATGTGTTTGAGGGTCTTCCCCAAATTTTCCTTCGAACTTTGGACAATCTCCTAGGATTTTAGTTGGGATTGGCGGCCAATGCAGCTGATGTTGGATGGGGTCATTTGTGAGCTTTGACACATCCAGAAATTCCAACATAGATAGGAATGGCAAGGGCGTATGAAGAGGTGAAAAAGGTCGTGGGCTCCAACCCAGTTGATACATATTCTACCCACAATAAGGCGGATTATGTCTCAGATACGTATACTGCCCCCATGGCTGGTAAGGACCTTGTTGCAGATATTGTTGGTTGGGACCTTGCTAGGGTTTTTGATAAAACCCCTACGGGAACTGAGGTTGTGGAACTTGCTGGACATAGGATCCAAGATAATTTTTGTGCTAAAAATAAGGTCTAGTTTGTGGTCCCTGATAAATGTAAGGTCCAGCCTGTGGTCCCTGTTGAACATAGGGTCCAGCCTGTGGTCCCTGCTAAACATAGGGTCTAGCCTGTGGTCCTTATTGAACATAGGGTCTAGCTTGAGGTCCTAATTGGGCATGATGGTACTGAGGAATCTATTAATATTGAGCACCAGAATGAGGCCCAGACTAGGGTTGTTGGTACTGACCTTGAGGAAATTGTTGGTATTGAGTACCAAGTTGACTAGGGAGAGGACCAGACTGACTGAGAAGGAGATTCGGACCAGCTTGGTTGTAAGAACCAAACTGAGGATTAGTCGCAACAGCACTCACCAAGGCCTTGGGTTGTTGGACATACTGCTAAGACGCGTCTGGTTGAGGACCATACTGATATTGTATGTTCAGTTGTTGAACGTAAGGAATGTTAGGTTGTTGAACATATGAATACGATACGTTCGGTTGTTGAAGGGGCTGCTGAACCTGAAAATATTGAACATGAGGTTGTCCTGCCCTAGGGATAGATCTAGAACTCGGTTTCCCTCCACCCAAAAGGGGAGGTATGTAAAGAAGGTTATATTTCCCCCCAGGCACAAATGAAACCGTGGATTTTCCACTTAATGTGGAACTGCAGTAATCGTAGATGGAAAATAGGGGATAGAGGAACCTATCGAAACTATCATTTGACCAATAGTGACCATAGGTCAAATGACAGGTTGAGACATGACGGCCATATTCGAAATGAATGGGCGGGAAGACGGAGGAATACCACCAAAAGCTCCATAAATAAGGTTTCCCAAAGAGGTATAATCTTGCAAAAGCATGGATGCAACCTGACTAGAAGGTATTTCGATCCCACTGCCTGAATCATGAGGTGTGGAACCGAATATCTTGCTTTCGGAGGGAAACACAGATGAAGTAGCTTCTAGGATGTAAGTTCCAGTGGTTTCCTGTGGACTTCCCTAAGGAGCGCTCATGAATGGGACATCATCAGCATTAGATGCCATTTCGTCAGGAAATAACCGATGGACAGTAGAGCGATATGCTACTAGAGAAGCGCGAAAGGGACTTCTAGGTTGATCAAAATCACTATAAGCCTGTTGAGGCGAGGCGAGACCACAATCAGATCAAAGAGTGGATTTAGAGGAAAGGTTGAGAACTATGTAGATGGTTTGGGGCTTTTCGGCTTAGAGTCTTCCAATGTCGTCCAAGGAGAATTGCTAGGCGGTGGTCAAGATGATATGGGTTGAACATTGATGACAATCCTGAGTTCAGAACCTTGCGCTTCAAGGGTCCCAACCAGAAACTGAGGGACCTTAGGAGGAGGTTCTTGAGATCTGTCAGAGGAGGGAAGAGGTGAATTCGACGATTCAACCACGATTACCTTTCAAAGTAATATCAAAGAAGGAAGAGGTGAAAAAATTCACTATTTACCAAGAAATAATGAGGCTGGAGAACTGCACGAGTAAGATGTTTTCATGGGAAGTTACTTTTAGAATTAACAAAAAATAAATAAAAAAGGGTGTGATAGGCATAAGGTTTACCAAATATCTGTGATCTGCAATATACACCTTGGTGATAAAAGATAGAAAAAATGGCCAAGGTCTTAATGTACAGCATCCAATCTCCTTGAATGTTGTATTCGGTGTATCACGTTTACAAGGTGGCCAACTCGGTTACCTATGGTAAGCTTGCAACCTAGTGGTGTCTCCCCAAATATATGTGACGGTATGTGCGAGTCCAGTTCATAATAGTATTGTCTAATGCGTAACCATTCGATGAGAGGGCCCCAAATATACTTATCATATATCAATATACTCTCATATGTGGGATAGGATATCACCCCAGGGCTGTAACGCGGACCGTTAACAATAGCTCCTACGTTTTACGATGTCAAAACACGTCTCTAGCCTAGACCACTAAATGTTCTCATTAGTTATAATGCTCCTTAAGGTAAATTGAGTTCATTTTAAGTTGATCTTGATTAAAGTTTCAATTTCAAGGCTCAAAACGATTTCACGTGAATCCTTATAGTGCAGACTAAATGAAAAGAAGAAAAATTTCCATTTCGATGAAGCTTAAACTATTTAGGGAAGAGATACAAGAAACATTGCAATTAATGCAACAACAATTATGCCCCCTAAACTAGCTCAAAGCTACGAAATGAAATTTTTTTCAATCAAATTCACTTTTCCCAAACAAATGCAACTTATTGAAAAGCGAAAATACTTCTCTTTTCACTAAGATGCATAAAAAAAAAAAAAAAAATCACTTTGAAATGAAATCAAAAGAAAAACAAATGAACGAAAGAATAAATGTAAATCCTTTCACTTTTCTTTCAATCGAACAAAACAAAATTCTCTTTAAAAAATGTACGAATGAAATGGTTTTCACTCAACAAATCACTTCGAATCAAGTTAGGAAAAATGTGACAAAGGGTATTTGAAATGGGGAAAAATATCCCAACTTACAAAAAAATAAAAGAGATGAAAAGACTCGCTCAGAGAAAAAATTAAGCCAAACACACAGCAAGGAGGTCACTGAGATCCTACATACTTCCTTCAGGGTCCAGGACACACTGGAAAATCAAAGGGGAAACCCTAATTTCTCCTAGGTCTGAGATCAGCGCTTATGTGATAAGCATAAGGGTGTTGAAAGGAAAATCAGTGTGGTTATACTATATAGAACAACGTTGCTAGTGCTAATGTGAAAACAGAAACCGCGTTGGTCACTAAAAACAAGGAAAAAAAAGTCTCACACAAACACCAGACCTGACATTATGAAGTGACTATCAATCCTTACACAAGCTAACAGAGGCCTAAGTAGGTTGACATTTCAGAAATTGGCGAAACTGATCAAAGATCAGTCCGAGGAAGGAAGACTAAGAGGCTAAGCTCCGTAGTGCAGTCGCCAGCTCTATTTCCAAGATAAATCCCCTCTATAGACATAGGCGATCTCTCTAGCCCTAGAGTGGGTCTAGCAACATGAGATTCTTTCTAATGCAAATCTCTCTTAACTAACATTTACAATGTGATAAGAAAAGAGACAAACGTACATTTTTCCCAAGACTACACTTGAGTCCATTGATGATGACCTTGATCCATGATCCTTTTAGGCCCGCTCCCTACTATTGATGCACACGAATACCTGCGGATGATCAAGGGATAACAATAAACATAATAAAATACATAATAATCGTAAACATTAGCTATCTAGAATATCAAGGAGTACCATAATATTTGCATAAACATTTAGACAAATATAGAAAGCAAACATCAGATGTTATTATTGATAAACATAAAAGGAGTGATTACAACCCAAGCCTTGATGTTGGAAGCCTTCTTTGGTGAAAATTTGAGTCCTTCACCAAAGCTCTAAAGCATTCCTTCTCCTGAACACTTAAGCGTTATCACAATGCTAGGATGCAAGGGAACAAGAGTTCAGACAAGTCTAACAATGATCAAGCAAGCTCTAAAGTTGTGGGAATGAGGGATTTGAATTTATAGGAAGGGAGAAGAGGTTGGGAGCCCAAGAAAGGAGGAGGAAGGCCCACTTTCTAAGGAATAAACCCCCATGGATGAGATCAAAGCTATAAAATCAGAGAGTTCAACCTTATCACCACCATTTAACAACCAACTCATCACCCTTGAGCTTCTAGTGGTCGAAGCTTCTCCTCTATTTGAGGAAGCACTGCTAGAAAGGGATCAACGTGGTTTTCCAAGGAATAATGGCACTAACAGCGCTAAGCCAGAACTGTGAAAAGGACATCAATGCAATCATCGCACCGGGAAAATCGTTGACCCAAGAAACTAGGAATTTGACCCAGTTTCTTCAGTAATCTGCCAAGGAAGTTTTCTTTGGATCTTTAGGGGATATATTAACATATTTCTTGATGGTGGAAACATTGCACAGGATCTGTCACGGGGCATTTCAGGATCAGGGTCGGGAAATGAGCATGGTGACAAATTATTGTGTAACATCTCTAAGGAATGGAAAACCTAAGGGACAACTACTAAAGTAAGTGACAATAATGGGACAATGCCCCATTGTTGCTTTAGTAAAGGTCCCCTTCTCTTTACGGAGATCCACTATTGGGAGGAGTTTCAGGGCTGCACTACCAAAATTGTGGTTTTCCAAGTACTACCCTTCCTGAAGCTATAAGCCATTAGGGGAGATCCCATGGGACTAGGATTGAATATTAACCCCTCAATTAAGTTGAGGGAACAAGACTACATTCAAAACCCTTCCTTCTTCTAAGTCACCGAATAATCCATGCCTAAAGTTCCCAAGGAGAAACAAGCTTAAGCACCTGATTCCACAATGAAAAACACAACTTTAGGAATGGATTTCCCAAACACATGCTCTCAACAAATGGGTGAGGGGACATACGACTAGCTCAAAGAACAGAGATCAAATGGCACAATACAAATAAATATGCTATGATCATATACGTGCTTCAAAGAAGGAAAATGAATATGGAAAACACATAAGAGAAACAACACATATTGTGATGTACCAACATATATTGGAATCAACCTTGTGAATTTTATTATTCTATCCAAGGAAAACAAACTGATTACACGAGTACTCAAAATGCCAAAACCCTGAACCCTTTTCCACTGGTTCTCGTGTCTTTTAAATATTACATCAAAATTAGTTACAAAGGTATTTGTCAAAACATATATAACTACTTAACTATTTGTAACTAAAAATTATTTTACAACATTACAAAATGATATTTATTATTTTTTAGGAGTCAAATGACTAGTGGAACATTGACTTTGAGGATTGGTGCTTGGTTCCACTATTTGAACTTATCCTCCAATATGAGTAATCAAGTTTTCACACTTCTTCCAAAGTGCTTCATCTGGGAGCTAACATTGAATCATTTTATGGAATGCAATTTTCAAATTTGAAAGCTTTTTATAATCAGGTTTTGAAAAAAATAGTGCCTTCATCAGCGAAAGAAGTTTGAAGTCCCTCTACAAATAATTCATTACATTTCTTCCCTTTAGAATTGTAGTCTTTTCATATACTTCCTCTACTCTTATTTTAACAACCACTAGTTCCTTTTCATATAGTTCCCAAGAAATCATATTTCCTTGTTGGTCCTAACAACTAGCTACACCAACTCTAGTCCTATAGATAAATTTGGAATTAACAAAGATACTAAATTTTGAACCTCCTTTAATATGTTCTCAATTTGAATACGAAGTAGGTTTTTCTCATTCGTTTTACTGAATTCCATAATTAGTCCAGCTTTGTACGTGATATCTAATGTCCTTAGTTCAGTTGAATATTTTCCATTTAAATATTTGATCATCTTTTCAACCTGCACTGCTTCTTTCTATACATTTTTCTTTCATGCATCAATAATTAAATCACACCCATTCATCATATTTTTTTATTGAACAATTATATGAATATACTACCATATAGAACAGAACTCCTGGATGATATCATACCAAAAAATTTGTCTATATTTAATTAGAGACATATTGCCCTTCAATTTGGTTTTTAACTCCTTGATCTCATCTTGTGTTGCCTTATTCTTGGTGATCAACTAATCATTATTTTCTTTTGATATATTTAGTTGTCTCCCCTTGATATCAAGTTGTTTCTTGATATTTCCACTGCTCTCCATGATCACATCGAAACTCCTTCATGATTTCTTCAACTTGCAGGAGGGTTTGTCTGTTATTCATGATGAATGCCCCAATTGTTCTTTCTAACTTAAAATATACCCTTTGCATGTAGGAAAAAAAAATGAACTTGGCAACATTTAGGCTTTGGCTTATAAATTCAAGAGAAATATCCTCATGGGCAAAACTATTGGAAAAATATATGGTGGTACTAAGAACGAAAAACAAAAAATATTGATGACGTAAGGCATACGTAAGGGTGATATTGATGTACGGGAGATGACGTGGAGGGGTAAGGTGGATTGATGACTATCATAGGTTTACCATGACATATTTTTCATAGGTATGTGATGATATATTTTTCATAGGGATTAGTATATCTTCTTCATATTTTTCATAATATTTTCTCATATCACATATAAGAAGGCCCAACGAGGTTGATGTCATACCCAAGAAATGAGGCCCATTAGGGTGTTGTTACACCACAAGACTGAGGCTCATTAGGGTGTTGTTAGACCATAATAATGAGGCCCATTAGTACATTGTTACACCACAAGACTGAGGCACATTAGGGCATTGCAGTGTTATCACAAATAAGAAGGACCAAGGAGATCATTGTCATACCTAACAACTGAGGCCCATTAGGGAATTGTTAGTTACATCACAAGAATCAGGTACAATTTCACAAACTCATAGGATGGAATGATCATTATATCACTGCTAATTAATTACAGGTCTTGGTGTGCATTTATTTGAGGCCCACAAACCATGCCTTTTACCTAATGAAATTGATGTCATTTGAAGTATTCTTGAACAACATGAACGTATATGTGAAAAATTAAAAATATCTAATTGTATTAATGTTATGAGTAAAAAAATAATTTCCAAGTATAATCATTCAATTTGGCCTTGAAATGAAGGTTGGGCTCAGCATATCTCCTTCATATCTTTGTCATAGGGCTCAGTATATCTCCTTCATATCTCTATCATAATACTTTCTCATATCATAGATAAGAAGGCTGAAAGAGATCGTTGTCATAACCAAGAACTGAGGCCCATTAGGTAGTTGTTACACCACAAAACTGAGGTCCATTAGGGCGTTGTTACACCACAATAATGAGGTAAAATTCTACAGACCCATAGGATGGAATAATCATTATATCACTTCCAATTAGTTACAGGTCCTCGCATGCATTTATTTGAGGCACACAAACACTGCCTTTTACCATATGAAATCCATGCCATTTGGAATATTCTTGAACAACATAAATATACATGTGAAAATTTAAAAATATTTAATTGTATTAATTTTACTTCTAAGTAAAAAAATACTCTCCAGGTATAATCATTCAATTTTGTCTTGAAATGAAGTCTAGGCATGCATTTTTGTGTAGCATGCCAAAATTGCCTTGCTTCACTAAAATGCACACTCGGGATTCAATCCTTGGCCAATCTAAATGATTCAAACTATAGATTGTTTATTTTACTATTTTACACAATTTTACATTTTTATATATTTACTAACCAGTAGAGTAGTGACAGTGTTAATTTTCTTATGCTTGTGACAACCCCAGCCATGGTTCTCTCATAATAAAAAATGCATTGTAAATATTTTACATAAATTAATTTTAAAAAAAGGGGACCAGGTCAAGGGACACAAATTCCAAAGTTGATAGGAGGTTTCTTGCTTGGGATTTCAATCGTTTTCTTGTGCAAAAATCTTTAAAAAAATTGGGATGACCATTAAAAGGATTGTTGGTGAGCCTTAATGGACTCGTCATGAATTTAAATTTGGGTTGCAAGGAAGTACGTAGGCCATATTGCCTTGAGAAACACTCATAAGGCAATGACAACTGAATTAATGAAGTTGAATACGCTGACAACAAGGACATAAAGTGAAACCCAATGCATAAGAAGAGATTGTAGAGGAAAAGAATGGATTTTGATCTCATTTTTTGAGGGAGAACATTTACTCTCACTCATTTAGGCATCCATATACTTCCCCTCACCCATTCAGACTCGATAGACATTCAACATTAGAAAATTAAGGAGTAATGGAAAGAGAAGAGAAGAGAAGTCAGTGATCATTTTTGGTTGGCAAGACTAGTGAACAAATCATTTCTCCTGTGTGAGGAACAATGCCTCTCGAGTCCCTGTAAAGTTAGATGGTGGAGATGTTTTTCTTTGGATTCCCTTGTTGGTGTGGGTGGAGAATTGTGTCCTTGGATTCCTAGAGGGAGAACCTTTGAAACCTCCTTGTTGTTGATTTACAGTGGGTTCTATATTCCCCTAAGTGGGTAGAACCATTGTATTTTTGTTTTAAGGGTGGATATTTACTCTTTGGATTCCCTTGGTATCTTTGGGGTGGAGGTAGTTTGCCTCTAGAATCCATGTTTTATACTTGATTTCTAAGTAGTTGGTAGGTGGAGGAAGGAGGTCCTCTGGAGGCCCTATTTCAGCTGGAAGTTGGTTCTTTTATCCCTTAAGCAAGCCCCTCAGTCTTTGGAATCTAGCTCAGGGGTGACAACTACAAGTGATCTTGGTTGCAAATGTCTAAGGTTGGGTGGAGAGTCCTTGTCCCAGAATTAGTTTCCCAAAACATTCCAAGGTAAGTATTTTTATGTGATTGTAGTATTAATGAACATGTGTTTGCATTTCTATATTGAAATAGTGCTTATAATTTTAGATGAATAGGTGTGGTGAACTAGAGTATAATGATTTCCTGGCTTGGAATGGTTTTCCATATGAAATAATTGATTGTTTTATTGATATGCATAATAAATAACACATGTACAGATTAAAGGCATCAAAATGGTTCAAAGAACCAAATTCAACCATCATAGTATTTAGTATATAAATCCTTTTATTATAGATTAAAAATTACAATGAAGAGAGCTTGTTGATAGGGTTTTTGCATACATAGATTGATTGGTGTATATGCATATAATGGTGACAAGCCCATAAATCATTTTATGAGGCATGTTTTGATGTCAAGGAGGACTTCCTCTTTTAACTATACTAACCGGTGGATTTACAATAGAGGCTCTTGCAGTATTGCATCTTCAGCAGTATAGGAGCTCTTTGACAAGCTTTGTAGTGCTACTAGTTATGGCACTACAAGCCTGAGGGTGCGCCTTGCCTGCAAATCATCGAGTATTGATATCCTCAAGGCCCTTTTGGTATTTTACAACTCATGTGGGCTTGGGAGGAGTATTTTAGTCATAGTCTTAGGAAGGGTAGCACCAGTAAGGGATAGCACCATAGAGGCCACGGCAGAATGTTGGTGTGGATCTATTTGGTTGCAAAACCTCTACAATCAAACCTTAAATCAACCCATGCTCAAAGGACAGAATTTGACACAGAGTTGCATTGCCGTGGAGTTTTTTAATTCTTTAGGTTCATTCTTCTTATCTCTCTTCCTACCAAAGGGATTTAATTAACCAAGGCTTACAAATGTAGTGTGTATATATATATATATATATATATATATATATATATATATATATATATATATATTATCAATACATGGTTCTCCCCTTTCAATATATATTTATGAATATAATTAAATATTTCTCGGTAGCTTAATATCTTACGTAGGCATAATATATGTCACATGCCTTCCTCCAAAGGGTCCCACCATAAATTAATTCTTGGCCAATGATAAATTTCCATGATGCCCACTTTGTCTTGGCGAACCTTATATCCCAGTCTATCGGCCCATAAATGCACCGAGAGACGAAATGGCCATCGTCAGATTAAAGCAATAAATGATCCTACGGTGGCCATTGCGCCTCTCGGTGCATTTATGGGCCGATACACTGGGATATAAGGCTCGCCCTTTGTCTTTGTTTCCACCTCACTTCGCTCCTTTGTCGCTCAAAAGACGTGCAAGTTCTAGGCAGATCCCCGCTCGTTTGAATGGTGAAGTCATCAAAATAAATTCTGATAGGGTGAAGTGCATGACATTTATGAGGAGGTCACCCCTCATAATGGGCGGTAAGTGGAAACCATTGATCACTAGATCAACGACCTATATTCATTCTGACAGGGTCAAGCCCATTTTCAAAACCGCAAAGGGCAACCCTTAGAATAAGTGGTTTATGGTTTCCCACAATCGCTAATGGTACTGTTGACACGTGTTAGCGGCACAAGTGGGGTACATCCCTCATGTCTCTCCCCAATTTCATCCCACCACATAGTCCTAATGTTTTCATCTCGGTGCTCTTCCAACTGCTCCTTTGTGAACCTCTAGGATGGGACCTTCGTGACACGTGGAGGTTGTGGGCCATTCCCTTAGCGTGCTACCGTTTTCGATTGCCCACATGGTTCCGATCAGTGTTCAAAATTGAACACGTCAGAGCCCTTCAAAGGCCTTTTGGCACGTCGGAGAAGTAGGGATAAAAATTTACAAGTCAAAAAGAATTTTAATTTAGATTTTTGCAAGTTTAAAAAAAATAATAATAATAATATTATAAAATGTCGCCAGAAGTGTTGTAGTTTGTAAAGCTAGTCATATTTTTTAAAATTATTAAGTATAGTAAGTATAGTTACTGAGTGGATTTAGGTTGTTGCATGCTGCAACATTGAAGGAGATTAATGGTGTTAGAAATTAATGGAGAAAGTTAAGTTAGAATAGGATTGAGATTCTAATTCTAGATCTCAGATCCTAATATTCGGGGAGTGGTTCAAACCACCTATTTGTGAGAAAGCCTATATGTACTAGGCTGTTCTCTTGATTGTAAATATCAGTGTGTGTGAGTGTTTGTACACTCTCCAGGTTCTCACCTGGAGAGTCATTTAGCTATTCAATTTTATCATGGTATCGGAGCACACAAGATCAGAGGCTTGTGCTTGTGAAGCTAAGTTCCAGTAGAAAGTTACGCATATATATATTCAGCTTAGGAGGTGGTGGTACTGCTCCGCTGCTGATAACACGGAGAGCGTGAGGCTAGAGGAACGCTGTCAACAACGCTGTGGAGAGAACATCCATCCTCACTTCTTTCGATGCTGAGTTAAATAGTAAATCGTGTTGGTGGATGCAACCCAGTAAACAACAGCCTCCTTTTGTCAGTATTCAGTCTCCACTCTGTGGAACGAGGTCATAGAGTCCAACGCAGGCTTCTTCCCATAGCTGCGCCATCCTTGGTTCCTCAGATCCTCATCGATGCTTCCCGTAAGTGCTTGATTTCTTGACGCTGCCAAGAGGCTATTACCTTCTGCAATCAACATTCTGGAGGCTCCGCTGCTTACTTCAACGCACAGCCCCCGTGTGCCCCGGACATGCTACTGGACACCTGCTTCGACCTATCTAAGACCACTCGTTAGATCCAACGCTGTTGACTAGTTTTTTTCTTTTTTCTTTTATTTTTTTATTTTTTTATTGGGGAAATGAGAAGAGGTGTCTGGTTTGATAACATCTGCAGTAGATGACAATATCATATTCAGCATAATATATGAATATGGAGAGATTCCTAGTACAAAGTTTTTATGGGATGTTTTAGAAATGAAACACTGTTTGAATAAGGGCAATTATGCTACAGATATTGCTCTTGATAATGATCCCATATTTGATTGTGAAACTGAAGATGCAGTGATGGGTGATAAATGTCTATCTGTAATTGAAACTTGTAATGATGAAAACACATCCGTTATTGTAGAACATAAAAGTTTTCCTGATGCAGAAATCAAGTTTGATGAGACTTATATATCCAATGATGAGTGGACCAATTTGATGATTGAAAAACATCAAATTGATGAATTACTATTTGGTGAGAAGGAAGGCCTATCTTCACATACAGATCAAATGCAGAACATGCTTGTAGCAACAAAACTGGATGAAGGCATAATTATGTCAGCAGAAAAGGATGAAGTAGGGAGAGATGGTGAAATGAAAGCTCTTATGAAGGAGCAAGAAGATGAAAATATTGGTAGGCAAGAATCAGCAATAAATTTTGAAGAAGAATTGAAGTTTCTTGAAGCATGGCTTGAAACACCATGTCTTTATGAAATTAACACAGAAATTGTTGTAATCAATGGTGAAGATATCATCGCTGATGTTCAGATGATTGACACCGGAAATAGTGAGAAGGAACAGTCTCCTATTGAGCCTACCATGATTCTTAGAAGGATGAGAACAAGAAATCAAGGTTTCCTTCACAGGGGAAGAAATGAGGCAAAGATACACCACTATCTCATGGCAAAGAAAGTGAAGATGAAGCCTCATCCACAAATGAACAAGCATGGATCTCACGCAAAGAAGACTAAGATGAAAACTCTGAAAACTCTGTTACCAAGTTTTTTTTATGTTTTTTACCATTGTAAGCCTAGCTGAGACTAGACCAGTAGGCATATGTTATTTCTTTTTTAGTACCCTTTCTCCATTAGGGGGGAGTGTTAGAAATTAATGGAGAAAGTTAAGTTAGGATAGGATTGAGATTCTAATTCTAGATCTCAGATCCTAATATTCGGGGAGTGGTTCAAACCACCTATTTGTGAGAAAGCCTATATGTACTAGGTTGTTCTCTTGATTGTAGGTATCAGTGTGTGTGAGTGTTTGTACACTCTCCAGGTTCTCACCTGGAGAGTCATTTAGCTATTCAATTTTATCAAATGGCAAGTTGTAGGTGAGATTAATGGCAAGTTGCAAATACAAAGGAAAGGTTGTTGAGTTTCCAAATTCTATTAAATGCAAGTCTGCATTGTGCAACTGCATGCCTAATTAATAATTTATTAATTGATATTTTTCTTTGACTCAAGCTTCAGCGTTGCAATTGCAATTTGCAACCTACAGCGAAAGAGCCATTCCTCAAATCCCAACTCCCACCTATTCGGATCAAGTGTGGTTACATCTATTGACTTGGGTACAAAAGAATACTCTATTCTAAAATTTCGAGACCCAAATCAAATGTCATTACATCTTTTTGCTGGGAAAAGAATACTACTCTACTCTGAAGTTTCGAACCCAGATCAGGCGGAATTTTCCAGGTATTTTAACTCTCCATATAATTTCTTCATGTTCGAATAATATTTTCATTGATTTTTATGCTCTGTATATATTTTTAAAAGAAAATATTTCGCATCAGACCAGACTCATCCTAACTTAGCTTGGATCGTCTTTTAGGGAATGGCAGAGTTCATTTACATTTTCCCCCTTAAAGTTTGCTGAGAGTAGTGTTTTGTTTTTTTTGATAGAATTCTTCTTTGATGAAATTTTGTTTTTACTGTGATTTTGTAGAAATTTTATAAGAAATGTGATTCGGTAGAAATTTTTACTGTGATTCTTCTTTGATGACTTGCAACTTCATTGACAAAATCGAACCAGTCGCTTTAATCCCCAATATTCATGTAACACTTATCAGTTAACGGGCCATCCATGATCCAACTTCGATGGTTTAGAAATATTAATGTTATGTAGTCGTTATTCTGTTGTATCTTCTATCGGGTGACTTCTGTCTGTCATATCAGAATCTTTATGCAATTATTTTCATTCAACAAACCCAATTGGTTAAATCATCCTGGAGAGATTATGTTTTGAGTTTATGTTGATTGTTGATTTGCATAATATTTCATGAACACATAGATATGAAGATAGAGATTATGTTTTGAGTTTATGTTTGATGGTTGATTTGCAGAATATTTCATAAACACATAGATATGAAGTTGTTAAATAATTGATAAGGCTTCTGTTAATTATTTGATGACATTTATGTCTATTTAATTACGTAATATTTAGAAAATCAACAATTATTTGATCACTCTTTATTTAATTACCAAATATTCAAAAAATCAACCATCAACTTAAAAATACCAAAATTGCATATTAAAAAAATACCAACATTCCTTGGATTTATAACATTCATAAAGTTGGAATGAAAGCAATTGTATGATAAGTAACAAAACAGATTAGCTTAGGGGCGCTACACAGCTATCTTGTAAATAACTGGGGAAAACAGCCGTGTAATGTCACTCGCTCCTTTTCCTTGTTCATGTTTAAAAAATTCCGTTCATGTTTAAAAAATCAGGAAAATAGAGATAAATCGCAGCCTGTAGGGAGGGGTGCACACTGCACATGTCTTCATCAATATGATGTGTTCAATTGGAATATTTTAGAGTTGATAGTAGCCATTTTGGTGGGGAATATTTTGGAATGAGATGGATGAGAGACTAGTGTCTATTTCAGAATAATTTAATTTTTATTTTTATTTTTGAGTTTATTTCTCAATTTGTGTATTTTTGCTCATCAACTATATTCATTTTCTCTATATTATTCCAATTTCTATATATCATTCCAATTTTCTATTTCAATTTCTATATATCATTCCAAATTTCTAAGATGTTTCAAAAAGACAAAAATATTTTAACAAATTGGATGTTTCCAAAGAGAAGAATATTTTAACATCTATATATACAAGCAGTATCACTTTTTGTCTCTCTTATTGGGTTTTAGAACATTTTCATATTTAACAATTTATTTAGATTAGTTTAGTAGTTGATTATTGGTTTGGAAGAAATGGAAATTAAATTTATTTGGAAAGAATGTGACATTTTTACTTACCAAAAGAAAAGTCAATTAATTATTATTATTTATATTTTAAAATCATTAATTGAATTTTAATTGATTTTATGAAAATCAAAATACAAATTTATAAAATTGTAAATATTATAATATAATTTTATTAATAATAATTACTTGGATAGAATATTTTAGTATTTATGTTAGGATATTCTATATACAAATTAAAAGTTGAGATTTATCTCCAAAGTAGTTATCTTATTTTTCTATTTTTAATTAAAATCATTAATTAAAAAAAAATGAAGTATGAACAATTGGCATATGAAAAGTAATTATTCTGAAATTGCTATATTCATATCTGTAAACAACGTTTCAAATAAAAAAAAAATTCTATAAGAAAAATCTTACATATCAAAATCTCCTATATCCCGATGGTATCCATCCAAATTCTTATAATATTGTCTTCAAAACTTATGTTGGCATTGCCAATGAGAGATTTAAGCAGTGCAAGATGGAGCTTCCTTCACTGTTGTATATGTAATGGTCTTTTATTAACATAAAGATTGATTGTTTTTTCTTTCTGAAAATGAAATGTAAAAATAATATATTGTGGTCAATTGAAATGCTTTTTTTTTTTAAGCTTTTCATCATAGAAGGGCAACATAAATATATGGCCTTCTAATTGAAATTCGGACCTGCCCTTCAAATTTGATCACTGGTTCCGATAATGCAGAATCTCAGCAGCCAATCTATGGCCACCACAACTAAGTCTTCAATCATACCTATCACATAAGGTTATCGAAATAAACTATATGACTAAGGCTCTTCCAACCTCGCCTCAACACACTTTGTACAGGACTTCAACCTTCGAGCATGGATTGATTGTGGTGGATTAGCAAACACCTGAACCTGCGCAAGCATTCTGCCATTTCCATAAAGTATTTCTAAATCACACACTAGTTCTATCCTCCTGAGCTTATTCCAAATCCACTCCACCAAGTTCCCGACCTTAAGATATTCCCCATATAGGGACATGGAATTCCAGGCATGCATGTGTTACTGATCTTTTGGCATCCCTCGTCTAAGGACTTGCAGTGAACTCTGAAAGTCCCCCATCTCTCCTACCACGCACAAGGATATCCCTGCTCCAAAGCAAGCCTATAAATAGCTCCATGGCGCCGCTCAAGGGTTTCAAGGGCATTTGGCTATTAGCGGGGACGCGCTGCCATCAGCACTAATGCCCCTGGAGCAAGATTGCATGCTACTAAAAGTGCAAGGCTAGGAAGCATTTATGTAAATATCACAGGGTATATAGTTAAGAAATGAATTCATCCTTGACATCAACACAATGCCACGTAATCTTAATATGGCTTGTAGCCAGCATATGTACATCGGCCCTATCAAAACAGATTGTCTCCAATGCAAACCATTACACATTAATGGAAAGAGTTATTATATTAAGATTATTATAGTTTAGTTCTAATATTTGCATATATTTTCAATGTATGTGTATGTTATTCATTTATCATATCACAACACATTCACTTATTTCATAACCACATCATTTCAACCCAGAAATGCGACATGTTCTTCACTTTCATAAACACCACTTAAATCCATAAATGAAATAATTTTTCATTACACATATACACACCATTTCAATATAGAAATGAAAACACATGTTTATTACACATATACACACCATTTAAATCTAGAAATGCAAACACATGTTTAGTGCTTTTCCAAAAATTCAAAAATTCCTGCATGAGGAAGCCTTACATATCCCCATCTCCTCGGCTCTAGAATGTGTGTCCCTTTTGACTTGGCTTTTTTTTATATATATATTTTGTAAAATATTTACATTGCATTTTCATGAGAAAGCCCAAGTTGGGGTTGTCACACGAATTGAGGCCCATTAGGTACTTTTTACACCACAACACTGAGGCTCATTAGGTAGTTGTTACACTAGAAGATTGAGGTACAATTTCACATACCCATAGGATGGGATGATCATTATATCACTACCAATTAGTTACAGGTCCTAAAGTGTGTTTATTTGAGGCATACAAACATTGCCTTTTAGCCTATGAAATCCATTACATTTGGATTATTCTTGAACAACATAAATGTGTGTGTGTGTGTGTGAAAAGTTAAAAATAACATAATTGTATTAATGTTACTTATGAGTAAAAAAATAATCTCCAAGTATAATCATTCAATTTGTCCTTGAAATGAAATTTGGGCGTGCACTTTTGTGTTGCAGGAAAAAATTTCCTTGCTTCACTAAAATGCACACCCAGGCTTCATTCCTTGGACAATCAGATTGATTCAAATAGTAGACTTTTTATTTTACTATTTTAAACACTTTTACATTGTTATATCTTTACTAACCAGTAGAGTAGTAACAATGTTAATTTTATTATGGTTAGAAGTCTTTGTTGTAGATAATTTCATTTTAAAACATTTTCATCATTTTCACATTGCGTTTACCCCATATAATCATAAGAAATTATGTAGAAATAACATTAGCAATAACAATGCAACGGAATAATCATACGTATTTCATGATATTTCTTTCATATTTTTGTCATGATATATCTATCATAGGTTTGTCATGTTGTCTCCCTCATAGGGCTCAACATAACTCCTTCATATCTTTGTCATAATATTTTCTCATATCACATATAAGAAAGCCCAAAGAGGCCACTATCATACCCAAGGATTGAGGCCCATTAAGGCATTGTTACACCATAATATTGGGCCCATTAGGGTGTTGTTACACCACAAGACCTCCATTAGGCCATTGTTACACCACAAGATTGAGGTACAATTCCATAGATCCATACGATTGAATGATGGCCCAAGGGTGCATTGACTTGCTACAACTACTTGTGACCATCGTCGACATGGTCGGGCATATTCGCTTCAGGAGGAGTCTCCTCAATAATATAAAACCCATATGGGCTTGAACAAGGAGGAGAGAGTGGTGGAGCCTTCACCTAAGTGTGCTTCGGAGGTGCTACATCTACCAAATGCCCATGAAGTGGGGAAGGGTGACTGTCAGTAGCCATATCGGTTGGGGTAGGTGCGGCTTCAATGGACACAAAAACAGAAGTGGATGGTACAGTGGAGGAGCGGACATCGAAAGGGAATTAATTGTCAAGGTCATCAGATAGATGTTGTAGAAAGGTGATGACATGGGAATTGTTAGCAGAAATCTTAGCTATATAATAGGTGGCTCGAGATTTCTCCTTTTCCTGAGCCAGGAGACAATGAACTATAATATTTTGGAGTGACCTGATAGTGTTGCAACCTCGGCAAGCTTCTTCAACCTCCAAATCAAAAACTTGATGGTGGATGTGGGCATGGATAGCATGGTCATACATTATCCAGTATTCCTCTGTGACATGGTAGGTGGATGGGTGACCTCTGCCTTTGCCTCACCGAGTACAATAACCCCTTCCTCTTTCTCTACTCATGGTGTAGCAGTTGGAGTAATCAGGATGAATGGAGGGTGCAGAGGTAACAATGGTAGCAAGAAAGGAGTAAGAGGTCGAAAGAGACCAGACTATGAGCTAGGTAATCATCGAGAGAAATTTAATTCCTGATAGCATAAAATGGATCCCACTACATAATTTGACCCATTGGGGCAATCATATTTATGATAGAACTGCTAATATGATAACGGAGTAATAATTATTGACCATTCACTGGAACAATATCTAGGAAGCAGTGTATGATGATCCTGAAATATATCCTCTAGGAAATTTCTAATATGGAAAATATGTACTTATCCTGGATGGATCCTAACATTTAGTTGCTCCAAAGGAATATTTTATAGACCAATCAGTGTTATCTGCCACATTCTATAATATTTACAACACTCCAAACACTGGGAGAGTTCCCTATGACTTTCGGACTCAATCTGGGATAATATTCCACATATATATCTTAATTGTACACCCTCCTCAGATCGATATAGAATGGAAAAGTGAACTCAATCACTATAGTTCAATGTGCTCATCAGCGCCTGACCCAGAGATGTGGATCATCCAAGGAAAATTAGCATGGCGTACTCCTATTTGGTTGATCACCAAATTCCTATTTGGCGATCAACCATAGAAATTGCATTAATTGCTTTCATAGTACAAACTTTCTTCCCCCGCCAACGGTCCCCATTCCAGAACAATATACGATACCAATTGGGAGACCAAGGATCGACTCCAAATGACCCTCTAATTATAAGTAGCAAATCATACATGTTACCTTGATAAGTGCATATGAGACATTATCTACTTCTTTGTTTCAACAATGCATATCTAATATCCTAAGAAAAATCACAGTAGGGTAATATCAATCTTAAGTGTAATTGTTAATAGACGCCACTTGTATAAACCTTTAGTAGATCCCAAACCAAATTAGCCACATCTTGCACTACACCAAAAACATCTACACCAACATAGACTGCAATCTATCCAAAAGCGGCCACAATTCCATCCTATTTTACCTCCCTTGTAAAATATTTACTTTGCGTTTTAATGAGGAAACCCAGGTTGGGGTTGTCACACAAGAACTGAGGTCCATTAGGTACTTTTTACACCACAAAGTTGAGGCTCATTAGGGGGTTGTTACACCACAACATTGAGGTACAATTTTGCATACCCATAGGATGGAATGATCATAATATCACTACCAATTAGTCACAGGTCCTAAAGTGCATTTATTTGAGGCACACAAACATTTCCTTTTAGTCTATGAAATCCATACCATTTGGAGTATTCTTGAACAACATAAATATATGTGTATGTGTGTGTGTTTGTGAAAAATTAAAAATAATTTAATTGTATTAATGTTACCTATGAGTAAAAAAATAATCTCCAAGTATAATCATTCAATTTGTCCTTGAAATGAGATTGGGCGTGCACTTTTGTGCTGCGGGACAAAATTTCCTTGCTTCACTAAAATGCACACCCGATCTTCATTCCTTGGACAATGGGATTGATTCAAATTGTAGACTTTTTATTTTAGTATTTTACACACTTTTACATTGTTATATCTTTACTAACCACTAGAGTTGTAACAATATTAATTTTATTATGGTTAGAATTCTTTGTTGTAGATAATTTCATTTTAAAACATTTTTATCATTTTCACATTGCATTCACCCCATATAATCATAAGAAATTATGTAGAAATAACATTAGCAATAACAATGCAGAAGAATAATCATCGGTCTTTCGTGATATTTCTTTCATAGGTTTGTCATGATATATCTATCATAGGTTTGTCATGATGTCTCTCTCATAGGTCTCAACATAACACCTTCATATCTTTTTCATAATATTTTCTCATATCACATATAAGAAGTCCCAAAGAGGCCATTATCATACCCAAAAACTGAGGCCCATTATGGCATCGTTACACCATAAAATTGGGCCCATTAGGGCGTTGTTACACCACAAGACCTCCATTAGGCCATTGTTACACCACAAGACTGAGGTACAGTTCCACATATCAATACGATGGAATGATGGACCTAGGGTGAATTGACTTGCTACAATTGGGATTGCTCAGTTGGCTCTGTGATGACCCAAGGGTGCATTGACTTGCTACAATTGCTTGCGACCATCGACGAGATGTTCAGGCATATTCTCTTCAAGAGGAGTCTCCTCAATAATATAAAACCCATATGTGCTTGTACAAGTAGAAGAGAGCAGTGGAGCCTTTTCCTGAGTGTGCTTCGGAGGCGCTACATCTACCTGATGCCCACGAACTGGGGAAGGGTGACTCTCAGTAGCCATATCGATTAAGGGAGGTGCGACTTCAATGGACACAAATATGGAAGTGGATGGTCCAAGGGAGGAGGGGACATCGCGAGGGAATTCAATGTCAAGGTCATGGGATAAATGTCGCATGAAGGTGGTGGCATGGTAATTGTTAGCAGAAAGTATTGGCAATATGATTCTTATGGTTGAAAATGTTGTCTTGATGTCAAATCTCATACAAATTCTAAAGTATATAACTTTTGGTAAAGCGTTGTGATGTTACAGAAGGTCTGGCAGAAGAAAAGTTCAAGTCCAACATAAGATGGTTAATATTTATAAATGAAGATTCTATACGCGAGATATTTCAGGCTAAGTCACATATACACGTGGACACGAACGATCCAAGTCGTGTATGCCTTTTGCACTCTAAAAATGATAATACCAGGGGTCATTTCCATGGTTTTAGCCTATAATTTTGAGCGTGGTGTCGTCTATTTGATCTCGTCCAAGAATACCATCAGCACTTGTGTGTTTTTGGCTCATGGTAATAATGAAAGCTAAACCTATATAAGGGGAATAAGATCATAGTGCAAATGGTGTGCATGAGTAAGGGTTTAAATTGAATACTTCTCTCTGAAGTATATCTGCATGAAATTGGTTGTGTTTATTTGTAGATATGAAATTATGATGCACTCATGGACACAATTATGGATCAGGATCTCTAGACCTGAAATGACTATGTATTTACTTGATTTATTTGTGAGATGTTTGGATCTGTGATCTGGCGCATATTTGTTGAAGAGAAGTAAATAAATTTGGGTAAGTATATAGATCTGAAACTTTTTGCAGAATCAATACTTACAGATCCATACGTTGGTTCATAACGTGGAAAACGCGTATACATGTGGCTTTGTTTCAGAGAAAGTGCATATTGAAGTCAGGGTTTTCTGAAGCTTGATGAAGAGGTTATTTGTCTATTGTTGTTATATTTCTGTTTTCTGTCAATGAAGTCTTCATATAGATCTGGGTTATTTGAATATTGTATATGCTGCTAAGTTGAATATGTAAAAACCTTATCAATAAGTGATTAAGTATGACTAATGATGCTAACTGAATAAGGGATCTGCAAATCTAAAAAAGATATATGACTAAAAGCCTCAAATCTATTTTTGAGACTGATCAATTTCTGAAAATCCAGTATTCACATATCTATACACAGGTTGGTGTGCAGGAAAGAGCGTATATACGAAGGTTCAATAAGAGGAAGTTATGTATGCATTTAAGATAATGAATGATCAGGGTTGAAACTATTTTCTGAATGTTGATTTTGAAATATGGGTTATTAATGTTTTTTGGTTACATTGATCTCATTGTTCTATTTGAAGTTTGGGTTAAGTTTATGTGTGTTGATATTTATGCTGAGTTGAGTTGAAGTTGTTGGATCCAGTGTGAAAATTAATGAAACGTGGTCTGCAGTGGGTATGAGGGTTGAAGTCTTTAATGTGGAAGTAGAAGCTTCCTGCCAATAAAAATTGGTGCTCTGATCAGGGGGTTGTAGCTCCCTTGCAGTAGAAGCTAGTAAACGAGATTAGGGGGTTGGAGCTCCCTTTCAATAGTAGCTAGAGAATGAGAGAAGGTTGCAGCCTTCTGTAGGTAGATTTTTGTGTACTAATGTAAGTCTGCATCAATACAATATTGTAAGTAGTTTTCCATATAATAAATATCGAAGACAGAGACGACAACAGCAGTGGTTTTCTCCCGAATTGGGTTTCCACCTTAAATGTTGATGTTCATGTGTGATGCTTTTGTGTGATGATTTATTATTTTATTACTGCCCTTATTTACTGCTTAACTATCTTATACATAACTTATGGTCTAGGTTAAATATTTCTTTTGAATGTTTATCTAAACAGTAATGTTATCTATGTATATGCTAATTTATTTTTGGAAATCTACGTACATACGATAGTTGGGCTAATCAAAGTAGCGTATAGAAATCAGTATAGAGAAAAGAAAAAAAAAATGATTATTGAAAATACTGATTCACCCCCCCCCCCCCCTTATTATTTTTCCCAACAATTTGAATCAAAGCAGGTCCTTCTGAAGAAGCTTAATTGATAAAAGGAAGGTCATCTAGGATGAGAAATAAATATGGGACAACATCTATCAGGCCTCCACTCTTCAATGGAAACAATTTAATCTTCTGGAAGACAAGGACAAGATCCTATCTTCAGTCTCTTGGAGTAGATGTATGGGCTATAGTTTAAGGCAGTTATAAATATATAGCCTCAGTTCCAGCAGATCCAGTAGCAATAAAGAACTATGAAACCAATGCAAAAGTTGTTAATGCATTATTAGGGAGTTTGACTAAATCATAATTTTTCAAAGTTATGCAGTTGAATACAACAAAATAAATATGGGACAAAATCATTCTAAGCTCTGAAGGTCATGCCAAGGTAAAAAGTGCTAAACTCCAAACTCTCAGAATTCAATATGAAACTCTCAGAATGCATAATGATGAAAGCATTGCTAGTTTCTTTTTACGTCTACATGAGATCATAAATCGTATGAGAAATATGGGTGAAACTATAACTGACACCACTCTAGTAGAAAAAAAATTAAGATCTCTAACTCTTAAATTCGAGTCAAAAGTGTCTGCTATTGAAGAGAAACATGATCTACAAACTCTTACTATTGTTCAACTTCATGGAATTTTGATTGCATGTGAAATGAGGAAAGTAGGTCCATCTGAAGTCAAAGAAGTTGTTTTTAGAGTTGTTGCAAAAGGAAATTAAATGTAAGAACAAGAAGGATTAGGGTATGTTTCAAAAGAAGATGAGATAAATTTTGTAAAGAAACTACAACTTGGCACTGGAAGGTTTAGAGGTTAGTTTCCTTTCAAATGTTTTGCTTGTGGAAGTGTTGGTCATTACGCTACTAAATGTCCCCATAAAGATAAATATGAAAATGGAAATAAATTGGAAAAAAGTAATAAGAAATGGTCTATCAATAGAAAAAGTTATTATACTCATGAAGATAGTGATGGCCTATCAAATAGTGAATAAGTATAATCTTATCAAGATATTAGACTACTCATGGATTTTGAAAAAGACACTAGCGAGACTAAAGATATATTTATGGATTCTTTAGAAGAAAATGATTTTATTGAAGAAATCAATAAACTCAAAATATGTTTGGAAGAAAAAAAATAGCCATAGATACTCTAAAGAATCAAATTATAGAAAAGGAGAAGCACAATGAGAAATTAGAATGTGAAATAGTAAGTCTGAGAAAGGAGATTGAGAAATTAAAAACCTTAAATCCTAGATTTTCTAAAGGATCTAAAACCTTAGATGAAATTATCAAGGTTCAATGCTCTCCTCTTGTAAAGACGGGTCTTGGATATATTGGAGAATCTTCTCAATCTTCAGTACCAAGCTATCTCAATGAAGCTAAAGCTAGCCAACAACATTTTGTCACTCAGCAAAATAACAAGGAGAATACCTAGGTAAAGCATGACCACTTCAATTCAAGGATGAACAATAATAGAAGTATCAATAAGCAAGTAAACATCAGTAGAAGGTTCCATGATCGTAGAAATTTTTTCTTTAATGGACAATGTTTCTCATGTCATAATTTTGGTCATAAAGTTTCTCAATGTGTTGCATACAAAACCATCATGACCAGAGAAACCAAAAAGTAAAGAAATGAGACTGGAATAAATAAGAATTCTTATAACAACTTTTCTCCTCTTCAAGACGAAATTGAATGTACGTATTGAAATAACTTTGGTCATGAAGAATCTGAATGCAGGAGAAAACTTCAGCCAAAAGAATGTATGCCCACAAACTCCAAGGTATGGAGAAAGAAGGACTTATAGGTTGAAAGTTGTGGCATAGCTTTATTTGCAGAAGGAGAATAAAATAAATGGTACATTGATCGAATGCTCAAAACACATGACATGTGATAAAAATAAACTCCTTTCATACAATGCATTAGAGAAGGAAAAGAATGTTACTTTTGGAAATGACTCTCCTGCTATCATTAAGGGTAAAGGTTTTATTTTTCTAAAGTAAAAGGTGAAAGCTAACAATGTTATGTATGTGGATGTATTAAAGCATAACTTGTTGAGTGTGATTCAAATGTGTGATCAAGGAAATAAAGTTGTCTTTAGTTCAAAATAATGTGTAGTTTGTGAACTTGACATAGGAAAAACTGTGATAAAAGGAACTAGAACACCAAACAATCTATATATATTGAAAGGTGGCCAAGATCAATGCTATTTAGGTAAATCTACAGAAAATTAGTTATGGCACAGAAGATTGGGACATTTGAGCTTCTCTCAAATAAGAAAATCTAGCAGACTCAAAGTTGTTCATGATCTACCCAACATCACTTTGCCTGAAAGTACCATATGAAAATCATGCCAATTTGGTAAGAAAATCGGGGTTCAATTCAATGCCAAAGAAGGATAAGAAAGTAAGCCTCTTGAACTTATACATACTGATCTATGTGGTCCTGTAAGGAAAAAGTTTCCTTGTGAGGAACAATTCTATA
This sequence comes from Pinus albicaulis, assembly GCA_034641835.2. Lineage (NCBI taxonomy): Eukaryota > Viridiplantae > Streptophyta > Pinopsida > Pinales > Pinaceae > Pinus > Pinus albicaulis. The sequence goes on along the minus strand of CM076579.1, from coordinate 581,580,760 downwards.
TTCTATGTATTGATGACTGTTCTAGAATGTGTTGGATCGGTTTACTGAAACATAAAGATGAAGCATTTGAAAAATTTAAGATATTCAAAGCTTTGGTTGAAAATGAATTAGATCTAAAAATCAAATGTCTTAGATCTAACTGAGGAGGAGAGTATATATTAGATGAATTCTTTGATTTCTGTGAATATTATGACATAAAAAGACAGTTTTCTATAGTTGGAACTCCACAACAAATTGGCATGGCAGAAAGAATGAATAGAAAATTTCAACAGATGGCTCGTGCTATGCTTGATGAATCTGGAACTCCCGATACCTTTTGGGGAGAAGCAATGCATACTGTAGTAAATATTCTCAACAAGGCTCATGCTCGTGTGAACAATGATAATATTCCTTATGAGCTCTAGTATGGTAATCTTCCCACTGTGAAGCACTTTAGAGTTTTTGGAAGCAAGTTTTTTATCAAGAAAAATTATGAAAAGCTTGGTAAGTTTGAGCTTAGAGCAGATGAAGGAATATTTCTTGGCTACTTTTCTAGAATTAAAGCATACAAATGTTACAATAAAAGACTTTGGAATATTGTTGAATGTATTGATGTTCTAATTGACGAGTCTCTCACAACTCCTAACGGGAAATAAAAACAACAAATGAAGATGATGATGATGTATATTTTCCCTCATCAAATAACAACAATATAGAAGGATAACCCAATGAAGCACCAGAAGAAGATATATCAGAAAATTCTCCATCCAGGTATGTTCAAAAGAATCATCCAGAAACTCAAATATTGGGAGAAAAAGGATTAGGTGTACAAACAAGAAGAACTCTTGTAGGAAACCCTAGTTATCTGGCATTCTTATCCACTATTGAACCATAGAGTGTAAATCAAGCTAGTAAATATGAATGTTGGATTCAAGACATGAATGAAGAACTTGATCAGTTTGAAAAGAATCATACTTGGGAATTGGTTCCAAGACCTCATGATAAAAATGTTATTGGAACAAAATGAATATTCGAAAACAAGTTAAATGAAAATGGAGATGTTATTAGAAACAAATCTAGACTTGAAGCCATAAGAATGTTTCTTTCTTTTTCAAGTTTATCAAATGGATGTAAAATATGCTTTCCTCAATGGTGATCTAGAAGAAGAAGTTTATGTAGAACAACCAGAAGGATTCATTCTGGGAAATGATGAAAAAAATGTTTGCAGACTTAAAAAGGCTCTATATGGTCTCAAACAAGCTCCTCGAGCATGGTACTATCGTATTGAAAAATATCTTCAACAACAAGGTTTCACAAAAGGATCTGTTGACCAAAAATTGAGAATGATAAATTGTTAATTATTGTTGTGTATGTTGATGACATCATTTTTGGGAGTAATGAAGAGTCCATGAGTCAGTAATTTGCTTCTGTTATGCAGAAAGAATTTGAAATTTCATTACTTGGGGAACTAACAGATTTTCTTGGCTTACAAGTGCAACAAGAAACAGATGGCATATTTATATCACAAGCAAAATATCTCAAGCAAATCCTAAATAAGTATGGGATGGAAGACTGCAAACATGTAAGTACTGTAATGTTAATTGGATGTAACATGATTTCTCATGATGATTCTCCCATGGTGAATCAACTAGAGTATAGATCTATGATTGGAAGTCTGTTTTATCTAACCGGGACAAGACCAGACATTATGTATGCAATTGGGATTGTTGGACGATTCCAAGCTAATCCAAAGGAGTCACACCTTCAGGCTGTAAAAAGAACATTCAAATATCTACAAGGGACTCAAGACTTTGGTCTATGGTATCCAAAGAATGCTTATCTCACTCTTCATGCTTACACAAATTCTAACTGGGCTAGAAATGTTGATGATCGAAAAAGCACTAGTGGTGGAGCATTTTATATAGGGCCCCAATTAGTATCTTGGTTCAGCAAGAAACAAAGTTATATTTCCTTATATATAGTAGAAGTAGAATATGTAGTTGTTGCATCATGTTGCACACAACTTATTTGGATGATGCAAACATTACAAGATATTCGAATCAAAATTTCAGCTCCCATATCCATCCTATGTCATAATACAAGTGCCATAAACATCTTGAAAAATCTTGTTATGCATTCCAATACCAAGCACATTCCTATCAAGTATCACTTCTTACGTGAACAAGTGCTTGAACAAAAGGAAAAATTGGAGTATGTTCCCTCCAAAGAACAAGTTGCTGATATATTTACTAAACATCTTCCTAGGGAAGCATTCGAATATCTTGGACAGAAGTTGGGAGTTGTCTCTGCCTCACTTATCAAATCTGCTTAATTTCATAATATTAAATTCAGTACTATTGTGGAGGTAAATCCCCTCTGCGGACAGAGGCGATCCCTACTAGCCCAGACCGGGTCTAGCAACAATCGTTCACGCCATAGTGCAGGTTCCTAATTGCAGATAAACCAACTAGCGATGAAAGCTTACTTGGAATCCAACGATGTCGCTCATAGAGAAGGTAGCGCTCCCATTCCTTAGATCTGGCAGATCACAATCCTCACGATCTCCGTGATTGGACACCTGCACACGCAAGAAACAAAACAAACACAAGCGTAAAATCTAGTGCATGCAACTATATGTCAATCAGAGAAGACATAACTCATGATCATTATCAAGAACAAGAGTGGAACCATAACCAATAGTCACTTATCATTAATTAATCAAAAGAAGAATACAACCATAGCTCTGACGCTGAATTCTCCTTCGGAGGGTCATCAACAGTACGTGTCTCGATAAAGCCTGTCAGGGATGGGACAAAATTCTCTCTTTGGATGTCTCGACAATGATATCCTTGCTTGGATTTGGCCTTAAGAGAATGGATCAAAGCTCTTGCAGCATTAGGCTCTTGGGAACTTGGAGACTATACCATTTAGCCATTCAGCCATTCAGCCCCTTCATCAATGGATGAAGGCTATATTTATAGAGGAGAGGAGGAGGTTGGGATCCCTACAATAGTGGAAGGGAGGCCTTATCCATTGGGAGGTTCCCCATAAGGTGGAAACAAGAGGCCAAAGGAGGAAGGCCGTGGTTATTCAGTCGAAACCACTCTTGATGACTCATCCACGAAGTTGTTGTAATCGAAACTTCGCCTCTTTTTTTAAAAAAATTTCCAAAAGCAGATTGGCGCGGGTGCTTAACTGGGACAGAGTGCCAATTGGCGCAGGCTCAGTGTTAATTTTCCTCATTGGCACGAGTACATAACGGGCTACCAGCATCAAGGCAAAAACAGGTGTTTTTAGGGGTCTGCTCAGGAAATGATCAACAGAAGAAATGTTGTCCTCATGGAAAGGGATGCAATGATGGTATTTGCAAGGCATGACACCGCTTATTGGTCACAGAAACGACCCTCCAATGGGCGAGATGGGAATTGCAGGGACGGTGACAAATTACTGTGTAACAGATGCCCCCTAAAGCATGAGGCCCGAAAGAGAGAGAGGGGTGAAATGCTTTACGAGAACGTGTCCAACTAAAAACACCGCCGTCGGAAAACCTGCGTAGAGAAATACAACTGATATCTCAGATACATGATATATATGTGGTATGGGCGCAGCCATCCATAACAGAGTATGAAATAATCCAGATCCAAGGTATGGACGTAGCCATCCAGTTAGGATCGATAAATAGACTCAGGTATGGTCGTAGCCATCCAATCAGTGAGTCATGTAACTAATCATAAGAATCCACAAAATCACAGCCTGGATTATAACAGACAGGAATCCAGGGTCTTGCGCTCCATCTCGACCCGAAAAAAGTACAAGTTCAAGCATGCGAATATGTGAGCTGAAGTCGAACATGCGAGAACATCGCCTGATTACCAGCCAATGATGAAAGCTGTTAACAGACGCGAGAGGTACCACCAATGATGAAAATGGCCCTCAAGGTACTATAGGTACAATCTACGGCATGTGAATCAATGAGCTGGCGTCGAACGCGAAGAACCTGCCATTGAGGCATGCAGGCTCCAAGGTACCGGAAGGGAGTCTCTAGATCAACTTCCTGGATAATGAGCTAAAGTCGATAGGAAGTGACCTTGATTGAAGGTGGGCCATAGTGTTTCCCACATCATCGACATGAGGCAGAGGAACATAATGTCTTTATGAATCACGATCATATGAGAATCAAAGGAAGGTTGAAATCTATAGAGGTCAACTTCTCTTGAACATATCGGTGGCACGATAGTGGATTTGGCAGTATTTGAAATCAAAAGATCAAGGGTCATGATGACAAGGCAAAGAGCAGATGAGAGGTCAAAAGGGATCACCCAAACCCACAGAGGCAGGTGAAAAAATGAGATGAGATATCCCCAACCCGACACAAATGCAGACAAGTTCCATGTTCAAGAGCGACATATTGCCGACACGACAATGATGTTGGTTCCATTTTTCCCCACCATTTCTGGCGAGTACCTCTTTATTTTTACACAAGCTTGAAGAGGATACCATATGCTTGTCATATAAGTCCGTCCTTCAGACGAATCCATCCTAGTACATTTAACGAGCCCAAGGAAGGAGAAACTCGAATATCGTCATTTCTACTGAACCCAATGTCATCAGAGTTTAACGAGTCTGAAAAAGGAAGAACTCGACGTCTTTTCATGTTTAGAGAGTTTGAAAAGACAGCAGAAAAGTAAACTCCGATAGTCCCTTTTCGTAAATATTTCCTCAGATCCGAAAAGGTAGAAAACTATGTCTGAGAAAACCTCCTAGTCGCGATAGGCTAGGGTATTCCTTTTTCGTAAATAATCTATCCCAGCTCGAAAAAGGGGTAAACGTATACTGGGTAGATTTCGTTTCGTGTCCACTTTAACGAGATCAAAATGACAAGGGACTCGGAAATATTTTCATGTTTAGAGAGTCAGAAAAGAGCTGAAAGATGACTCCTCCTGGAGGAATGAGTGGTATAAAGGGTAGAAACTGGTTCCGGTAATGGTGGAACTACTCAGAACATGATAAAAGTCAAGATGTTGGCTAACAAGACCACTCATCGCAGCGGTTCCTCGGGAATGGGTGAAACAACCAAGTGAAAGCATATGATCGGCCAAGCAAATGGGGACGATGGAATGAGAAAACCAAGGCTCATATGGCAAAAATAGGCTGATAAAATGGAAATCACAAGAGGTAAAATGGGAAAGGTTTCATTTTTACACAAGCTTGAAACAAAGATAAACTATGCTTGAAACCGGTTTCATTTTTACACAAGCTTGAAATGGAAACAAACTATGCTTGAAAAAAGTAAGCATGCCCCCAACATGATGACTCAATTCGAGGTACATGCCCCCCAAGCTTCAGTCCATATGAAAGGCAGATGGAGTGAAGGTTCAAGTTACGAGATTAAGGAAAAGACTCGACTGGTATTTTACGAGATCTTATCAAAGACTCGAATTGAACAGGGAAGTGTTTCATTATTTTAAAGAGGTTGACACATTAAAAGAACTATCCTCAGGACACCCTTGTTTCATTTTTTAAGGAGCTTGGCACAAGACAAGGAACTCTGCTCCGGCAACCTTGTTTCATTTTTTAAGGAGATTGACACAAGAAAGGAACCATGCTCCGACCATCTTGTTTCATTTTTTAAGGAGCTTGACATAAGAAAACGAACTGTGCTCCGACAAACCTTGTTTCATTTTTTAAGGAGCTTGACACAGGAAAAGAACCATGCTCCGGCAACCTGGTTTCATTTTTAAGGAGCTTGACACAGGAAAATAACCATGCTCCGACCGACCTCATCATAATGAACAAGAAGTCATGCCTTCCAAGAGTTCCACTCCTGATGGCAGAAAAACATCCTGGAAGTCAGGACCCAATGCCCCCAGCACACTATGCACGATGGCATCATTACTGAGTACAGGCACGGGGTAGGTAGCCACATAGTTGACCTGCGGTGGGGCAGATACAACGGGTGGATAAAAACGAAGAAGGGATTATGGCGGGCCAGTTTCCACATCACGACCAAAGAACAAAAGCTAATCAATGGTCACGATCTGTCCTTCATGTGGAAAACATACCACACGAAAAAGGGAGGAGACAAGTGCTCCCATGGCATAGGTATAGTCGCACCCCAAGAGCAGATTGAAATCCAAGGGGCCTGGAACAACCATCACGTCCATATGGATGGTTTTACCTCCCAAAGTAATAGGTAACCTTGGAAGGATCCCTAACGGTTGACTCGTTCTTCTGTTAAATGCCAATAGATTCTGCGTAACAGGCGCAAGCGGCAGTGAACCGAAAGCTTGCCAAGTAGTTGAGGATAGAACACTAACAGATGCGCCTTTGTCTATAATGGTGTTGGGTACGACCAGACCAAAAGCCTGTACTATTATCTCGAAAGGCACATAGGACGAAAGGTGGTATCCTGCAAATCGACTCCAATCAAAGGAAGCGACCAAACTACTCGGAGGGGTTACCATTGAATCGAGATGGTCTTCCCCTGGTGTTATGGAAGAAGAAGGAGCATCCTCTACGACCTCCATCTCGAAGGCAGGAGGAGTATCCTCCGGGACCTCCATCACAGGAGGCGGAGGAACCGCTTCTTGAGGTACAGGGACAGGAGAATCTTTCTCTAAGTCCAAAGAATCTGAAGAAACAAGAAGAACCTGAGGGGTATGAGATCCACTCTCCACAGAAAAGACCTAGTGCACCGTAGATGGGGCCAGTTCAACCGATCCCAAAACCAATGGTCAGTGAGGAATGGATTCCTGAATCTGAATTCTCGGAGGAGCGAGATCGACCAAGGATGACTCTTGACCAATTGTTGCATCAGCTGGTGGATGACTCAAAGAAAGCCGATTATAACTAGCTGGAAGGCATGGTGTAGAACCGGTTAAGTTGTCCAAAACTCATTTGGCTTCATCCATATATGGACAAAGGTGAATGGGATGATGCCCTTCACACAACTTACAGGGATTGGTAATATTACCCTGCTTCTTAGGAGCCTTACTAGCAGCAGCTGAAGACGTGCCCCCAACCCGACTCCCGGAAGCCAAAGGCAACGGCGGGCGACCGTTGGACCATACTTTGAGCACCTTGGGAATGTCAGGGCAATCTCGAAGAAGATGGTCTCCCGTGCACAACATGCAAGGGAATTTGACTTTCCGTGGAGGGTTGGAAGGTTTATCAATGGAAGAATTCTTAGGCGCAATAGCTGCAGAGCTAGCCTCTCCTTTATCGGACTTCTTCTTCTTTGTCTTCTTCTTCTTCTTCTTAGCCACCTGGTTACTCGAATCCAGACTTTCACTAGGCAAAGTAGAAGAGGAGGATGCAGAAACAGGTGAAGAAGGGGAGAGGTCCACCTTGGAATCAACATGATATTGTTCAGGCGGAGGAACTGATTGAATAGTAGCCGAGACATTTGGGACCACAGAGGTTGAAAACAACCAAAGAGGAAACCCAACAGTTAACCCAGGAAGGGACAACGTTGCCATATAAGGAGCGCCAACATTTCCAAAAGGAGGAAAAGGACCCGGATTCCCATCATAGGGGATTCCTTGGTTGGTGAACTCCGGAAAAGTTGCCATCAGAAACGATCTTTAGAATAACACCCTAAGGAAACTAACTTTAACCAGGAATATTTTGTGGGCAGTTAATTTTTAAAACATTGAAACAAAACTCTACTGTTTCATCTTTTTAAGAGTCGAGAAACAGGCAAAAGGTGACTCTATCACTTTCAGATTGGAAACAAGCGTGAAAGGACAAGCGCTTGATGATCCTTTCAAATTTAGAGAGTCAGAAAAGATCCAAATGACTGCTCAGGAATGCTAGGCAAAGAGTGTACCAAATAACCGTGAACTGCAATATACACCTTGGTTTCAAAATGAAAGAGAAATCAACCAAGGACTTAACGTACGTGCAAGCAATCTCCCCGAATGTTGTGTCCGGTGTATCATGGGTATAAGGCGACAGACTCGGCTTCCTACAGATAAAGGATAGCAACCTAGTGGGGTCTCCCTTTATATACGCGACGGTACGGGGAGCACAAGTCCGTACTAGTGCTATCTAAAGCCAAGAGGCAAATGAGAGCTACTAGGTTTAAAGACGCCGGAACACGTCTCTAGCCTAGACCACTAAGTGTTGCGTTAATGTTTCAATGTTGCCTTAGTGTAAATTGAGTAAATTTTAATGTTTATCTTCAATTACGTTTCAGTTTTCAGGCCTTAGCGAGTGTGATGTCTCAAAATCTCCTAAATGCAGCTATATGAGAAAATAAAACTTTCAATTCAATGAATGCTATCTAGTTAAGGGAAGAGCTTCAAACAATGATGCGACATAAAACAACACTGCAAACGAAATATTTTCCAAACTAGATGACTTTCACTATCCAAAAGTAATTTCAAACACTCAACGATGCGAATAATGCAATGTAATCTATGCAAAATCCTCTTTTCCGAAAACTATGCAATTGTAATCTATGCACAATTTCCCTTTTCCTTTTCAAATAATAAGAATGCACTCAATGCATTTTTTGATGAAATGAGAATCTACTTAATGCATGCTTTCAATGAAAGAGAATGCACTCAAAGCGATTTTTAGCTTTCAATCATTAAACAATGTGATCTAAGTTCAATGATAAATCTCAAAATACTCTTCAATGCAATGTGATCTAATGCATTTTAACAAAAAGAACACTTTGAGACGAAAAATAAATAAACGCAAATATTCTTAATGAAGGATGAATGCAAAAGAGATGTAAACAAACACTAAGAATGTAATCGTTGTTTCAAACACTTTGTCACGAAATCCCTCAAAAGGCGACAAGACATATGAGGTCAAACACAAAGAGGACTTCCAAAGCAAGAGATCAAAACAAGGCATTCATTCCCTTTCACATCAAGAAATCATGGAGAGAAGACATTTCAAACAATGAGCAATGTAATTTATGCTCATATAGTGAAAAGACCGGAAGGGAAAGACACACTGGTGAAGGATTCAGGGAAAAAGTCTCAATTTTCACACACCCTGAAATTGGCCCGACTTTGTCATTGACAACTAGCGCCAACTGGCGCGACTTGCTCACTGAAAACTAGCGCCAATGCCCAATTGTCGCGGGTTGCTAACTGACAACAAGCGCCAATGCCTGAAAATGAAAAAACAAAGAATTTCTCCCAACCAAGACCAGACTCACCACTTCAAGCAGAATCTAAAACAAACCCAGAAGCAAAGTACTGACCAAAAGAAACTTCCGAACAAGGGTAAACCTTAGCACCTACAGGAGATGGCGCGACTTTCTGGCTGTAATCCGCGCCAGACAGGGGATGGCGCGAGTGATGAACTGGCAACCTGCGCCAATTGGCGCAACTGTCAGGGTGGAAACCGCGCCAATCAAGCCAACTATGAAAAGGTGAAAATTCGGAAAAGCAGAGGTCAGATCTGATCCTCTGGGGCTGAACCAAAATCCAAACACTCAGAAAAGAGCCATCCAAAAGAGCCGATCAAGCAAGCAGAATCAAGAAACAACCGAAAAGACAAGACAATACTCCAAGTGTTTAGTTCATAAACTAAACCGAAGATTGACTGAAGAAGCTTTAATCTACTTCGCTAATGCAGAGAAATAGCGTTTTGAAGGCTATCTGGCTAACTTCAGGCTTCGTCTGTAGCTTACAAAGCAGAACAACAACAAGCCAACGGTCCCCAGCAGAGTCACCAATTTGTTGTGGAGGTAAATCCCCTCTGCGGACAGAGGCGATCCCTACTAGCCCAGACCGAGTCTAGAAACAATCGTTCACGCTATAGTGCAGGTTCCTAATTACAGATAAACCAACTAGCGATGAAGGCTTACCTGGAATCCAACGCTGTCGCTCGTAGAGAAGGTAGCGCTCCCGTTCCTTAGCTCTGGCAGATCACAATCCTCACGATCTCCGTGATTGGACACCTGCACACGCAAGAAACAAAACAAACGCAAGCATAAAATCCATTGCATGAAACTATATGTCAGTCAGAGAAGACATAACTCATGATCATTATCAAGAACAAGAGTGGAACCATAACCAATAGTCGCTTATCATTAATTAATCAAAAGAATAATACAACCAGAGCTCTGACGCTGAATTCTCCTTCGGAGGGTCGTCAGCAGTACGCGTCTCGATAAAGCATGTCAGGGATGGGACAAACTTCTCTCTTCAAATGTCTCGACAATGATCTCCTTGCTTGGATTTGGCCTTAAGAGAATGGATCAAAGCTCTTGCAGCATTAGGCTCTTGGGAACTTGGAGACTATACCATTCAGCCATTCAGCCATTCAGCCCCTTCACCAATGGATGAAGGCTATATTTATAGAGGAGAGGAGGAGGTTGGGATCCCAACAATAGTGGAAGGGAGACCTTATCCCTTGGGAGGTTCCCCAAAAGGTGGAAACAAGAGGCCAAAGGAGGAAGTTCGTGGTTATTCAGTCAAAACCACTCCTGATGACTCATCCACGAAGTTGTTGTAATCGAAACTTCGCCTCTTTTTTAAAAAAAAATTCCAAAAGAAGATTGGCGCGGGTGCTTAACTGGGACAGAGCGCCAATTGGCGCGGGCTCAGTGTTAATTTTCCTCATTGGCACAAGTACATAACAGGCTACCAGTGCCAAGGCAAAAACAAGTGTTTTTAGGGGTCTGCTCAAGAAATGATCAATAGAAGAAATGTTTTCCTCATGGAAAGGGATGCAATGATGGTATTTGCAAGGCATGAAACTGTTTATTGGTCACAGAAACGACCCTCCAATGGGCGAGATGGGGATTGCAGGGACGGTGACAAATTACTGTGTAACAAGTACGTTGGTTGCATGAAGGCGAATCACGTATATACGCGAGTTTCTGTGCATAAAACTACATATGGGTTTTTTTTATAGAATATCTATGGGTCATTATGTGGTATTGATGGGATGCACAAGTTTTAGGGGGATAATTTTCCTTGCTGAAAAGATTTCATTGTTGGCACTATGTTGTTTGCTCTTATGATCTCCTATTTGAGATTCTTAGGTCTTGGTTATAAAATTTATTTTTATAATGTAATATAAAGGTCATGTTGAGACCTTTGATGTAAATATTTTCATGTTCAAATTTGTAAACCCACTTGGCTGGGTAGTTGAGTCAATTTTTAAATCCACTCGTTTGGATCCTTGATGTAATTTTGTGTCCTTGGTGATAGGAAAGGTCATACTCTATTGAATTAAAGGTTCATGTAAAAATCTAAAGAATCCTCATGTGCTCAGGGGGAGCATTTCTCCGCCCTTTGCCCTTGATGTCAAAGGGGGAGAGTTTTTTGTGTCTGACTTAATAATTTTTATGTATCGATAGGTTGTGGTGATCAAACTCCATCATGGTTGCCATTAAGTCCAAGGGGGGAGATTGTTGGCAATATGATTCTTATGGTTGCAAATGTTGTCCTTGATGGCAACTCTCTTACAAATGCTGAAGTACATAACTTCTGGTAAAGCGTTTTGATGTTACAGAAGGTCTGGCAGAATAAAAGTTCAAGTCTAGTAGAAGATGGTTGATATTTATAAATGAAGATTCTATACGCGAGTTATTTCAAGCTAAGTCATGTATACACACGGGCATGAATGATCCAAGTCGTGTATGCCTTTTGCACTCTAAAAATGATAATACCAAGGGTCATTACCCTAGTTTTAGCCCACAATTTTGAGTGCGGTATTGTCATCTATTTGATCCCGTCCAAGAATTCCATTGGCACTTGTGTGGCTTTGGCTCATGGTATTCATGAAAGATAAACCTATATAAGGGGAAGAAGATCATAGTGCAACTAGTGTGCATGAGTAAGGGTTTAAACAAAATACTTCTCTCTGAAGTATATCTGCATGAAATGGGTTATGTTTATTTGTAGATATGAAATTATGATGCACTCATGGACGCAATGATGGATCAGGATCTCTATTCCTGAAATGACCATGTATTTACTTGATCTATTGGTGAGATGTTTGGATATGTGATATGGCGCATGTTTGTTGAAGAGAAGTAAAGAAATCTGGGTAAGTCTATAGATCTAAAACTTTCTGAAGAATCAATATTTATAGATCTATATGCTAGTTCATCACATGGAAAGCGCGTATACACGCGGCTTTGTTTCAAAGAAAGCACGTATGGAAGTTAGGATGTTATGAAGATTGATGAAGAGGTTATCTATCTATTGTTGTTATATTTTTGTTGTCTGTCAATGATGTATTCATATAGATCTGGGTTGTTTGAATACTATATATGTTGCTAAGTTGAATATGTACAAACCTTATCAATAAGTTATTAAGTATGATTAATGATGCTGACTGAATAAGGGTTTTTCAAATCTGAAAAGATATATAACTAAAAGCCTTAGATATATTTCTAAGACTGATCAGTTCCTATGAATCCAGTATTCACAGATCTATACGTAGGTTGGTGTGTAGGAAAGAGTGTATATACGCAATTTCAGTAAGAGGAAGTAGCTTCGGCATTTAAGATAATGAATAATCAGGGTTGAAACTATTTTCTGAATGTTGATTCTAAATTATGGGTTGTTAATGTTTTTGGTTAAGTGATCTCATTGTTTTGTTTGAAGTTTGGCTTATGTTATGGTTGTTGGTATATATGCTGAGTTGAGTTGAAGTTGTTGGATCTAGTGTGAAAATTAATGAAATTTGGTATACAGTGGTTCTAAGGGTTGAAGCCTTCAGTGTGGAAGTAGAAACTTCCTGCCAGTAAAAACTAGTGCTCTGATCAGGGGATTGTGGCTCCCTTCCAGTAGAAGTTGGTAAACGAGATCAGGGGGAGCTCCCTTTCAATAGTAGCTGGAGAACGAGAGAAGGTTGAAGCCTCTACAAGTAGATGTCTGCGAACTGATATAATTCTGCATCAGTTCAATATTGTATGTAGTTTTCCATATAATAAATATTGAAGATAGAGACAACGACAGCAGTGGTTTTCTCCCGAATTGGGTTTCCACCTTAAATCTTGGTGTTCATGTGTGATGCTTTTGTGTGATGATTTATTTTGTTATTACTGAACTTATTTACTGCTTAAATATCTAATGCATAACTAATGGTCTGAGTTAAATATTTATTTTGAATGTTTATCTAAACAATAATGTTATCTATGTATACGATAGTTTCTGTTTTGAAAGCTGCATACATACGCTAGTTGGGCTAATCAAAGAAGCGTATAGAAATCAGTAAAGAGAAAAGAAAAAGATTATGATTATTGAAAATAATGATTCACCCCCCCCCCCCCCCCACCTTCTCAGTATTTTTCCCAATAGAAATCTTATCAATACAACATGTGGCTCAATATTTCTCCTTTTCCTGAGCTAGGAGACAACGAGCTAGAATATTTTGGAGTGACCTGATAGTGTTGCAAACCTGGCGAGCTTCTTAAACCTCTAAATCAAAAAATTGATGGTGGATGTGGGCATGGATAGCGTGTCATACATTATCCAGTATTCCTTTGTGACATGGAAGGTGGGTGGGTGACCTCTTCCTCTACCTCACCCAGTAAAATAACCCCTTCCCCTTTCTCTACTCATGGTGTAGCAACTAGAGCCGTTGGTATGAATGGAGGGTGCAGAGATAACAATGGTAGCAAGAAAGGAGTAAGAGGTCGAAAGTGACCATACTATGAGCTAGGTAGTCACCAAGAGAAAGCTAATTCCTGATAACATAAAATGGATCCCACTACATAATTTGACTCGTTGGGTAAATCATCTTTATGATAGCACTGCTAATATGATAGCGGAGTAATACTTATTGACCATTGGATAGAACAATATCTAGGAAGCAGTGTACAATGATCTTGAAATATATCGTCTAGGAAATTTTTAATAGGGAAAATATGTATTTGTCCTAGATGGATCCTGAGATTTAGTTGCTCCAATGGAATATTTATAGACCAATCGGTGTTTCTTCCACATTCTAGAATATTTACAACACTCCAAACACTGGGAGAGTTCCCTAAGACTGCCTGACTCAATATGGGATAATATTCCACATATATGCCTTACTTGTACACATTCCAGTAACCATAAATGAATCAAATTCAAATTCCTATTTGGTGACAAACCATAGAAATTTCATTAACTTCTTCGATAGTACCAACTTTCTTCCCCCACCAATGGTCCCCATTCCAGACCAATATACCATACCAATTGGGAGACCAGGGATCGAATCCAAATGACCCTCCGATTATAAGTATCAAAGCATACATGTTACCTTGATAAGTGCATATGAGACATTATCTACTTCTTTTTTTCAACAATGCATAGCTAATTTCCTAAGAAAAATCACAGTAGGGCAATATCAATCTTAATTGTAATTGTTAACAGACCCCACTTGTAGCAACCTTTAGTAGATCCGAAACAAAATCAGGCACATCTTGGACTGCACCAAAAAAATCTAAACCAGCATAGACTGCAATCTATCCAAAATCTACCACAATTCGATCCTATTATACCTCCCTCGTACCTTTTGTCCTATAGGCCAACCCCTTCCAACTTATTTCCACCCACCTGCTCAATGAACTAGTTGATAAGTGAATTGTTCTTAATATTTTCATATATCTTCTACACTTCTGCTATGATGTATCCATGGTAATAATTTTCCTATATTCGAATGACATTACCATTATATATTTCACATGGTCCATTTAAAACCACAGAACCATCCAAAATTCTCCAATAGCAACTTAAGCTTTAGGGATTAACAACTTACTATTATGCTTGTTGCATGGCATGGGAATGCACATTAGAAATTGATATGGATTCCTTCTATGAATTTGTTGTAAATATTAAATACAAAATACTCACATAAAACTTCGTCTCACTAACAGTTTCAAATTTCTTCTCTTGACCTTTGTTTATAATATGTAGCAAATTTCGCTTGAGCACTATAAAATTGTGCACTCTAAACAAACTTCACACTACTTCTTAGATATAATAATAGAAATATAAAAACCTATACCTCGATGCTTCTTATTCAACTCAAACACCAACATACTCGCCTTATCTCACCTTCTGCATGAGCTATGGCTTACAAGAGTCCAACACCACTATACTACACTAATGTTTTAGCAACAAACTTACACCATAATACTTCCCTGATGTTTTAGCATCCAAATTACATGTAGAAACCACCATTTACAATTAGTATTGTACATGATAGAAACAACACCATTGAAAATGCACTGGTCATCACAACGCAGAGTTCCTCTGAGTATAATGTGGCTTCTTAGTAATTCCTCTTCTTTACTACTTTTCGAATGTCCACAATGATGAGGGCAATGAGTAGAAGTGCACTTGCTAATAGTCCCAACAACTGCAAGAGTTTAGTCAATGAAAACATCTCAAAATCCATCTATTCAATATCATTCCTCTTCAAACTCTTCTCATTTACCATAGGGGTTTTAACATCCATTCTTTGTTTCAACGTACCACATTGCCAAGTTTCTTAATTTTTGCATTTTCTCAATTTCTAGTATGTTTTCATGAATATAAGGTGAAGAACTAATTTCCACCCTTTTATTATAAGTTATATTGTCTCCGTTCTCCTTACCTATTTATCTTCAAACCCTAACTAGGCCATTTGACCTAATCTTAAAATTAAAACCCTAAAAAATGTACAATCTAGAAAAACCCTAAAATAGACCCAACAAACCCTGGGTGTTATCTCTTTATCTATCCCTTGGAAACATTTGAATTTAATTACTCCTAAAATAAGGTCATCCAGCATTTAATTATATAATTTCAAACAATAAACTACAAGCCTCAACTATTAAAATTCAAGTTTGAGTTTTCTTAGTCCATCACCTTATTCCCAAATATTCTTGGTGTGCATTTATGCACAGAAGCCCTACTTCTTACCCTTGGAAATCCATCCAATTTGGAGTATTTTTTAAAAACAAAAATATATATGCAATTTTTTTTAAAAAATATATATATATTAATGTTACTTATAAGTAAAAAAATACTCTCCAAGTTGAATCATTCAATTTGGCCTTGAAATGAAGGTTGGGCATGCATTTTTGTGAAGTAGGCAAAAATTGCGTTGCTTCACTAAAATGTATGCCTAGGCTTCATTTATTGGCCAATATGATTGATTCAAATTGTAGGTTGTTTATTTAATGATTTTACACATGTTTGAATTTTTATATCTTTACTTTGATCTTAAATATTTATACTTCATATTTCATACAACATTCTAAGTTTTGCTTCGACTTTCCTTATGTGAAAGTTGTGTATAAGTGGGAAACATAGTTATGTAGGATATTTTTCAAAAATGGTGCAAGGTTATATACTAAGTTTAGGAATTGTCCAATCATTTCCCATTTCAAATTTCATTACCAAGAGTGTAATTGGTTTTCCCTGGGAGTGCATATTTGTTCCAACTGTGATCATTAATAGATATGATCAATTGTTATTCCGACAGTTTTGGATTTCAATGTATAACATTTTTTTTATGAAAATGACTATGCTATGTTGCATAAAATTGTTTTATATGTAGGTTGGAATGATCATTATCACATAGCAATTAAGTATAGGTCCTCGTGTGCATTTATTTGAGGCACACAAACCTTGAACTTTACCCTATGAAATCGATCCAATTTGACATATTCTTGCACAACAAAAATTTCTATGTGAAAAATTAATGTTAATTTTGAGTAAAAAAGTACTCTCTAAGTTTAATCATTTAATTTGGCCTTGAAATGACGGTTGGGAATTGTTGTGCTATACAACAACCCCCATTTATTTTACTAAAATGGGGACCCTTTAAAAATAAATAGGAAATTTATTTTGTTTAATTTTTAGCTTAAAGTCAAAAAACTTTAGGAAATCAAGTTTCTTTTATGTTTCTGCTTTCATTCCATGGTAAGAATCACAATTTGCATAGCTTACAAGCTTAAATGACTTAAAATCCATTAAGTTATGCAGACAGTGATATGCACTAAAGCCTTTACAAATTCATATTAAAATTTTATTGCAAACGCCCTAATCACCGTTATAAACCAAAATCGCATCACGCCTCGTTAAAACGATCAAATTATAAAGCAATTCAGTGAAAGTTGTGATTAAATGGACCCGATGAGCTAATAAATAAATAAACATAAACTCCAAGGTCCGATAAAGCACAGTGGTTTGATTTCTTAATGCGCATTTCGCATTTCGCAAGACTTAACTAAGAGAAAAATCAATACCGCATAAAAGTTGCAATGTGCGATTTGCACAAATCGCATTTTGCGAGATTTATGGGTAACATAACAAATAGAAATAGTTATTAGTTGCGATAAGTGATGAATGGTAGTTAATTACTCAAACATGTGAGATGACTCATCTCAAATCAAACTGAATATCAGATTCAACATCTTAAATTAATCGATGGACATTTCACGGAAGATGTAAGAAGATTTGATTCAAAAAGAATATTGGTGATTAACAACATTTAATAGAAATAAGATTTTGATATATTCATATCTACTTTGAGCATGTGTTGAAGTGATTGAATGCTAGATTTGTTTTAATTCTATCCACCTCTTTGTTCTCTATATTTTTAACGTTTTCTCTATTTGCTTGAAATCAGGAAACCAATTAACAGAAAAAGGAAAATAGAAATGAGCAAGAAATTCAAAGAAATTTCCCAAGCGTCAGCTACCGAAGAATCAGATATGTCTCCCATATTCTCAGACACCACCTGCAACAACGAATGCGGAAGTTCTTCATGGGAGGCAATATATAATTTTTTCGAAGATGAAAAGCCAAGGGTAATAGTCAAAGTTGCTACAGCAGGCGCATCAGTTCCTTCAGACCCGACCTATTTCGACGTTGCATGTTCATTCATCCATAAGGTAGCAGCAAGGACAAATATTCTTCCCTATACAGATATGGTTAAGTGGGTAATTGACCACTTGAACATAGAAGATATAACATGAGAATATCGGTTTGTTCAGGGCAGAAGATTTGAAAACAATGTGCCACTTACTTGTCCCACAGAAAAACTATGACAAAGATTTTCTTCAAAGCTTTAGAGAAAAGCAGCCAGACCTGATGAAAGTCGTAAAGGAATGGAAGGAAGACCAAGGCAAGCTTAAACAAGATAAATTCGGTACGTACCCAATAGCACAAATTCCTTCCCCTTACTGTTATGATGTCGGTATGTTGTGTAGATTATATGTAAAACCTGATACCACTAGGTTTTCTGTAGATTAGGTCCCATTAATTGACGCAATCGTCAATTCCTTAATTCTGAATTGGAAAAATATCCTATCTAATAATTTAGCCAGAAAAATTATGGATTATAGGAGTAAAAGAAGTGTTTCATCTAGATAAATACCCACCTTTTACATGAGTGCCTATGTCATGGACGCAATTTGCTTTTCTTCTAGTTTTCCTACTATGGGATGGAAATGGATGACCCAAGACCCTACTTCAATCCACATTTACCACAGAGCCCTTTGGGAATCATACTTCCATCTGCATTTTTATAATATTTTCCATAAATTCATGTTGCATATGCACCAAATTATATTCAATGAGAAAGCCCCTAGGGTTTCCAAAGAGGATAGTACATCAGGGATAATTTTAAGAACCCCCCTAAATTTATATATATAAAAAATAGGCGAATCCCCATGATACATAGGAAAAATGAAAGGTGATTTTATTAATAATATAATATGTATATATAATTTTTTGGCGAATTTCTCATGAGATTATATTATCTTGTAAAATCATGGCGAATCACCAGTACAAATGGCGAATCACTACTACAAAATGGTGATTCGTTGTCTAGTGGAGTTTGTGGTGTTGGTTCCAATGAAGATATGGTAGTTGAACCAAGAGGAGAAGGAAGAGAACCACCGAGACCAAGCATGGCACATGGTGACTCATGAGGGAAGTAGTTCTCATGCAGTTTGGAAAACACGTTCTTCTAGTTCTGCTAAGCGTAGTGTTGTTTCTCATGCTACTACTAGCACTGATATTGAGGTTGGAGAGGAGTTTGAGGAGAAATGAACAACAACGAGAAGAAAAGAAAACATGTTATTAAAAAAGTGTTGATAAAAATTGGATCCGATCTAGGTGCCATGGTACCATAACAATATCGCAAAATACTTCAGATGTTCAACTATGGAAACATAATTTACATTACAACACCATCACAACTCTTACACAATCATATTTATGGAAATGATTTGATGCTGGGAATCTCTTAAAGGAAGACCTAGCATGGTAACTATAATAAGGTGAACTTCTTCTCACTTCTTCAAAATATTATTCCTTCTTGTGCCTTCAAAATCTGGATATTGAAAGGAATATGTGCCAGTTGCAGCCACCCTACTGAATCTGTTAAAATTATAACCATCAACATTAAGAGAACCATTAGAAAAACTCGATTCGGAATTCCCCGTGTCATGTCCATGCCATGCCATGAATATGTTTGTAGCAGAATCCCACAAGTAGTAGCAGTGGCACCCTGTATTTACCTGATAGCTCCATTGATTGGAGAGGAGGTCCACTCTAGAACTTGCCAATGCTCTCCTAGTATTGTTGTACAAATGATGTCTTGTTTTAAATTTGTACAAGGAGAGAGACATTTTCGGTATATGCATCTTTTCAAATCTGGTAGTTATAACTTATAAGTCCAAATAAAATATAACCCAAAGAACCATCTTGTTCTATAGGCATGACAAATCTGGCCAGATATCAATTACTGGCAAGTTGTTCATGGATATGATGAAGTCAATTATGACTGAAACAGTTTTCACCCTGGATGAACCTTGACCTAATCTTACTTTCAATCATGAAATGTGGCCAGAATGGACAAGATAAAGGGATGAATTGGCTCTGGATTATAAAAAAATCTAAGCATTGAACTGTGCATTAAACTCAATCCCAGTTCAGTGCTACACACAATTCACAACAGTAATAAACACCTGCACAACAAGGAAACCTATTTTGGTTAAGTTGTGCGTGAATTAAGTAATCAGTGGGTTGTAAATTTATTTTTTGATTGCCTCAAAGAGAACATAACTGGTGGTAAGAGAACATAACTAATTATTAGATAGATGGCCAAAAATAAAGTGCATAAGGTTAAAGTTAAGTGTTTTCTCATAGGAAGTCTGTGTAGACTTTAACAGTAATACACCAATTGAATCCAATTTAATATCTGACTTGCATTAAAGATGAAGCATGTAATAAAACATGCCATATAGACACAATCTTCAGTGACAAAATGAAAATTACTCAACGTTATTCTACTTCATACAATTCTTGGAGGTATCTTCACACTCTGGTAGGCTATTTGTATATCCTCCTTTGATAGCTACTTCTTTTTGTGGTTACAATTCCTCATTTGCAGATGCCTAATTAAAGGTTAAAATACACTACAATTCTCAATACAATAACCAGACAACAAATCCTCATGACTACCTTTAAATGATAGAAGAGATTCAGCGAAGTTACTGTCAATCATTCATCCATGATGTACCGCATTGTTCTACATATATTCCTTTGTCATCATCTCTTTGATAGAACAATCTCAAAACAGGCTACCCTGCATATAATGTTTCACATTTGTGCTGCAAAAATTCCCTATTATATACACTAAAGGGAATGTTAAAATCAACTTGATTCTTGTTTTGAAGGCTATGCTACAGAACAATAGCTCATATGCGTGCTGCTATCGAGAGAGTGAGATTCTAGCTGTGATATGACTTGTCACCAAATCTGGCTGGTGGATCTCCTGATGTCTTTGCTGAATACCCAACAGGTTTATTATTTGTCTGCAACTTTGTTCTTGGTGATTTGGGGGATAACAACTTCTTCTTTGCAAGGGATTGGTGAAATGTTTCCACAGGGATAGATGTATCTCCTGTTTGGAACAAACTGATAAAGCCAATATAAGATAGAGATCTAGTACTTCTTTGTGAATCAAATTCTCCTGCAGTTCAGGAAGGTAAAGAGCATCACTGAACAATGCTTTTAATATCGGCTATAAATTAAGGTAAAGGTCACAAGTCTATGCCACATTTATTGTCATTAAATGGACATGTGCTAGTGCATATAGAAGGGGAAGCATATCTAAAAGCACTGGGATTCCTCTTGAGATGGGGAGACAAAGTGGTAGTTGCTTCCTTTCTAATTCGTTCATCTGTGCTGCAGGAAAGCCGCATTTCCACAACTTCCCTGGTGCTGGGTAAATTCTTACCTGGGGCAATATATCCATATGTTCCAACAACCCCTGACATTACATTCATCTGACCCAGCTTCTCTACCATTCTAGCTAAACCAAAATCAACAATATGGGCCTCCAATTCAGAATCCAGCAATATATTATATGATTTAACATCCCTATGTATTATTGGAGGGGAACAGCCATGATGTAGGTAGGACATTCCCTTAGCAGCACCAAAAGCAATCTTATAACGAGTAGGCCAATCCAACGTTTCCCCTTGAGAAATATGAAGTTGTTCATACAGGCTCCCATTTGGCATCAGAGCAGCTTGACAATGTTGACAATGGTTCATAGTGAAATGGTTGACACTTATATGTTTGACATATTTGGGTAGCTGGATGCATGTTCTCTTCCTCTCTCATTGTGGTTGGCAAGATGCGAACATATCAAAGAAAAGAGAAATGGGTGTATGAATTGAATGTTTTTGTTTACATATTTATTTATTTATTTATTTTTAATTTTAATTGTCCCTTTCATTATACTTATAGGACCAATATTCTCATATCATTATATTTGTATCCTCCAAGGATTTGAATTTAAAGTCTCTTTATTTACATAATACGACAATTGAGTTGCACATCAAGGACACTTTCCTTAGAATATTATAGCTTCTTTCAATTTCAATGAATTTGTGAGTAAACCTCTAAGATTGCTCTCTCAACTATTTAAATAAACCAGAGTCCATGGTAAAAAAGTGTCCTTCCCAACAAAATAATTTTAATTTAGTCTCGTATTTCATGATCAATGTCATGGCAACATGGAACTTACAATGTGTCTTACAATAGTAGCACATTCATTTTATATAACCTCTAGGAAAAGAAAGTATAAAATGATTCACATCAATCAACTAAACAAAACCCATAAAATTTCCTTTTCAATCTAAAAATAACAATATTGTGTGCTGTTCCACCAAGGAATATGATGTTTACCACCACGGAAAAGGACCCTAAACCGATTGGGAAGAAGAGATCAAAAATTGCTAATAGGCAATATTTTTTATCACAGGGGACTTTATAGCATTATTTGAAGGAAGGATAATCCCAAAAGGAGAAACTAACACTAAATAATTTCATTTGTAAATATTTCATAAGGAGTTTTCAAATGGTTTTAGGTATACATAATATGGTATAAATTGTTTGTAGGGTCTACAAGGTCAAACAGTTAATAATTGTTTAGAGATTTGATACAGAATTTTTCCCGATTTGAAATGTCTTATGTGGAATTATTTCCACCATTATAATGATGGTATTTAAAGCTAATATAATGATCGACCTTATAACATTAAAATAAAAAATATCACTCAGATTCTCAAGCTTGTTTGAAAAGTTGTCAGGTGGCAGTAACATTTGCATTAGTAATGATGAACTTTTAACATCCCCCAACTGTCTTGAGGACTTCGGTTTATTTTATGCTTATAAGATGTGGGAAATTTATCTAGAACAAATGAGGACATTTTAGAAGCTACACATAAAAGGGATATTTTAACACCCAAGGTGTATCTTCTAGTGTAGCTTATTTTATAGTAGAGGAATGGTGAAGAGATGTGTTGTGTTACATTTCTAAAAAGAGTGATTGTAGCAGCAATAATATCTAGACTAAAGAAACATCTTGATTACATTTCATTTGTCATTAATCACTACTTATCTGTATCAAAGTCTACAGATTGTGGGAATAAGTAGAAAAAAAAACAGAGATTTTTTTTTCAAGGTAAATCCAAAGGCAAAGTTGGCATGCCTTAGTAAATCTGAACTAGATATGCAGCAGAGCAGCTTGACAATGTTGGCATGCCTAATATTCCCTAGAGTCTCCACCTCTGCTTGAAATCCCTTGTCTTGGGCAGACTGCAATTTCCTGTTGTTCCAGATCTATTTCACAACAACAATATTATCATTTCCCAGTGTTGCCTTGTACACTTTTCCTGCACCTCCACATCCAATAACATTATCTTCTGTCAATCTCTTCAGAATGTCTGACTCATCAAATTCTACCCTGTGAAAGGCTGTGAGATTCCATGACTCTGTACTTGATTTAACCCGAACAAAATTCTTGTATGTATTATACAAGAAACCTATACCAATCAAGAAAAGTACTACTATCACAGCAATAACCGAAATTAATACCCTATATAGATGGCTTTCAGATCTTCCTTTCTGCTGGAAACATGAAGTTAGGATTAATGGCTCACCTCCACAAAGGCCCGGATTGTCAAGAAAACTTTAATCATAGGCCAGATTATTGTAACCAAAAGGAACAGAGCCAGACAAAAGGTTGTCAGACACATTCAAAAAACTCAACTTGAGATTGTCTAACTCAGGAGGTATTTTCCCTGAAAGCAAATTGTTTGAGAGGTCAAGGCTGTTAAGAACAGGAAGCAACCCAAGCGATGCAGGAATTGATCCGGTGATGTGGTTGTTGGCAAGGTTAAGTTGAGAAAGACCTTTCCATGATATTATTGTCTCAGGAAGCTCCCCATACAACATATTGTGATCAAGAGAAAGCCTTGATAGTGAGGATAAACTAGTGAGTTCCACTAGAATAGTCCCTGATATATTGTTGTGACTGGTCAGAAAGCTGCTGAGATTCCACTGTTGTCCAATGCCAGAGGGAATAGTTCCACTGAATTGATTGTTTGATATCTCCAACGCCCACAGACTGGCTGCTTTAGTGATTTGAGCAGGAATTTAGCCAGTGATTTGAACATCAACAACTTGTCATGCAATTGATATCCCATTTCCTAAAAGCACCATAGGAGCGCTTATCAAAATGTTTGCCAAAGACTTGAATGCCCCATATTAAATAATTTTGGAGATTAATATATTTGCTTAGAAATACTCTGCCACAACTTTCTCCATGGCCAGCGCCCATGCAGCCCTCTCTGACAGTGTCTTGGCTAGTGCGTACGATAACTATGAACAGGAAATATTGCATAATTAGAACATGAATACCACAGATCACTTCAAGGCTCGGAATACTGCTTTGAACTCCACAATCTTTGAGAAACACCCAAATTTTATACATATACCCCTTAAAAAAATGATCAATACCCCACCACGCATAATTATTTATTCCAACCTATCAGGTGCCACTTTTTCTTCTTCAATGCCTATTGTCATGAAAAAAATTTATTAACTTTATGATTATCCCTCTCCAAGAGCATTGATCTCGAGGTCAGCAGATTGGACTTTTAGAAGATGGACATAGCTGATACCTATTAGATAAGGTTCATCTGTTTGCCAGAGAGAAACACATGGAGCTTTGTTTACTGGTTTTCTTATCCCTGCTTCTCATTCCAATTTAGGCATAACTATTTGTTTCCAACCTATCATATGCCACTTTCTCTCCTTTGATGCCTATTGTCATGAGAAAGTATTATTAAATTTATCCCTCTCCAAAAGCACTAATCTCAGGGTTAGCAGATTGGAATTTTAGAAGATGGGGATAGCTGATAACTATTGGATAAAATATGAAGGGCGGTGCAACAAGTGTATCAACAACATTGTATTATGAAATAACTCTTCAACCACCATCCAAATTCCAATATGAATGAAACAAGGTGCCCCCTTATGGATTAATTGCCCATGTTTACCCATGACTCCATATGAGTCTTTTGTTGAGGGACATGATACTTTAATATTTCTCATATTGCAGTTCCTAATATTACTTCTATTTGGAGGTCAAAGGTGGCTTTCATTAGATTTTAGAGGTGACAATGCTCATTCCTAGAGCGTTTTTATGGCAAGACTCAAGTCTAGCCATGTCAGATTGACTAAGAATATAGATAATCTCATATGGTCAAAGAACCACTCTGGGGTTTATATCCCAGAAGCTAGATATGTTGCTATTAGTTTATAAGGGGAGAAGAGGAATCATGTTTGGTGGAGGCGGAGAGTTTGGATATTTAAATATCCCTCAAAGGCTAAAATTTTATGTGGTTTGCACTAAAAAAAATACTTGACTTGGTATAATCTTCTGAGAAGGAATAGAGAAAGAATCGATAGGTGCAGTTTATGCAGGGTATGTGAAAATACCAATAAACATCTTGTCATGGACTGTAACTACATTATGCAAGTTTAGAGGGAGATTAAACATTTGACTAGGTTGAAAAAAATCTGAATTGGTGGCATAGTTGAAAATGGTGTAAGAGGTTGGTGCCATAACTCTTCAGTGAAGGATTACAAAGAACTTCCTTGAATCCTAGCTTGGGTATTTAGCAAGCTAGGAATGTAAAATTATTTAAAGATAGGAAAATTCTTCCTATTCAATGTGCTTTTCCTATTTGATGTGGTTTCAATTATTTAAAATATTTTTCCTCAGATGACAATACCTAAGCCTCCTAGGCAGATTGTTCTAGAAGTGGGTAAGGATGGTGCATGGGCATACTTTGATGATGACCCCTATTTAGGGAGAAGTGCTTTATATAGTGAATCTCATAGCATTTACTTTAGAGTTGGATTGGGGCATCAAACCAATTATCATGTTCAACTAATGGCTCTAAAACTTATCAAAAATAAAAATAGGGCGTGGACTAGTTGTGGTCCACACAGTGATGCTACAATTATGGCTTCCCATTGCTATTAAATTGTATGGTGATGAATCCTTTGAAAACAACTTCACTGCACCATTAGGAGTAAAATATTTACTATACAAATATCAATATAACAATGAATGAGAGCAGAGTAGAAAGAAAAATAAATTACAATAAAAGAGATAACAGATTGTTGCAGGTTACTTACTGCAACAAAGGATAAGATACATAATGTAACAGAGACATACAAGATATTGAGACCAGAAGTAGCCAATTCATCCATTAAGAATACACCCTAAATGTGTGTGCGGGATGGTAAACTCGTCCATTGTAAGTTACAACAAGCTCTAGCAAATGGAGTGATCTTAAATAATGTGGTAAGGTGCCAACTAGGGGAGCACTCCTTCAATATAGGTGATTCATCACTCATCATAAATTCAAACCAATTACAAGCTCAAAATAGTAAAGGCAGTTAAGGCTCTTTCTCCAATGACTCAACTATCTCTCCATACTCTCACACATATCACTATTAGTAAGTTAACATACCCTCAATAGATTAGGGTGAGCTAGCGCATACTCTCCAAGGACGTATCCAATTCACCCCTTAAGAATTCACCCTAAATTCTTCCTATTAAATGTGCTTTTCCTATTTTATTTGGTATCAATTCTATAAAAGAGTTGTCCCCAGATCATAGTACCTAAGCCTCCTAGGCAGATTGCTGAAGAAGTGGGTAAGGATGGTGCATGGGCATATTTTGATGATGACCCTTAGTTCTATGGATTAGGGAGAAGTGTTTTATATAGTGAATTAACTTTAGAGTTAGCTTGGGGCATCAAACCAATTATCATGTTCAACTAATGGATCTAAAACTTATAAAAAATAAAAATAGGGCGTGGACTGGCTGTGGTCCACACAGTGATGCTACAGTCCTGGCTTCCATTTTCTATTACATTGTATGGTGATGAATCCTTTTAAAAAAACTTCACTGCACCATTAGGAGTAAATTCTTTACTATACAAATATCAATATAACAATAAATGAGAGCAGAGTAGAAAGACAAATAAATTACAGTCAAAGAGATTACAGATTGCTGCAGGTTACTTACTACAGCAAAGGATAAAATGCATAATGTAACAGACACATACAAGATATTGAGACCAGAAATAGCCAAGGAAGTAGCCAATTCATCCCTTAAGAATACACCCTAAAAGTGTGTACAGGATGGTAAACTTGTCCATTGTAAGTTACAATAAGCTCTAGCAAATGGAGTGACCATAATTAATGTGGTAAGGTGCCAACTAGGGGAGAACTCCTTCGATCTAGGTGATTCATCACTCATCATAAATGCAAACCAATTTTGAAATACAAGCTCAAAATAGCAAAGGCAGCTAAGGCTCTTTCTCCAATGACTCAACTATCTCTCCATACTCACACATATCACTATTAGTGAGTTAACATATCACTATTAGAAAATTAAGTCCGGAATAAGAAAATAGGACTTAAATTGAACTACCAAAAAACATGTATATGTATAAAATTTGGGTGTTTCTCAAAGACTTAGCACAGATCCATTTAGCCCTGCTTCAGTGTGCACCAAAGATTTAGACAAAGGTTACATATGTAGACTTTCTCAGTATTTGATGCATTTATAACCTGGGCAACTTCAAGGACAAAAATGAATTGGATATGGATTGTTGCATATAGAGAAGATGTAGGCACTCTATTCTCTTTGCATGTTCATGATCCATCCTTTTTGCTGACTCCAATATTTCCAATCCAAAATTGATCTGCAGTGCCCAAAAATATTAATAGAAAACTGACCAGCTTAGACATACTGTTAGAAACTTGTAGCTAATTACTCTAAAAAAATTTTACACACGTAAAGAGTAAATTTGAAAATTACAAGCCAGGAAGAGGTTTGCAATGTCAACTCACATTCCTTTAGGTTTGGTATAACTACTGTCATCTTCTAGTGGCAAGAATGTACCAAAAAGCTTTTTATCCCCATTCTGTAAGGTAACCATTGAAAGATTGAATGGCCCTGCACCATCTTTGTGTACTTGAAGAGCTGAAATACCCCAATCAGTTTGATATATAGTTACCCCTCCAAATCATAAAGGGTGATTCACACTGATTGTCTTCCTTAAAACTTCCTTGCCATCCATATTCCATAGAGAAAGGTCTGAGTGAAATTGGGATACCTATACAAACAAAGGAGAGTTGTATCTTAATCCATTGGATACCTGCAAACCATGTCGTAAAGAGAGAGTTGCTTCAACATTGTTGTTTCAAAAAAAAAAAAAATTACCCCATAAATTTTAGATTCTCAATAGTAAAAAGTCAAGTTACGTAAAAGGAAGAGAAATAGTGTGTTAATAGTGCCAGCTAGCATGCCTTTCCTTTCCTTTTTATTTTAACATTTTTTTGTGTACAGGGTTTTTAAGAGGGGAAAGGGGTTGAAATAACACAAGCTCTGTGTGCTTCTCAATTGAGAAAGATAAATACCTCTCCATTTTCATAGTAATCAATGTAAAATTTGTTAACGTGGACTTCAGTCGTAAAAGCAGATATTGGCCTTGATAAAATCCCATTTGGATTAAGCACATCTCCCATCCTAAAGTTCAGGCCTTGAGGAACTGTAACTGAACCCCGATATGCCCCCGTGGAACTAAAGGTTGCTCCTGCCATTATGAGCAAAAGAGCTCCACGGACACCAATAGGGGCAAGCCTACCAGCAAGCCCTTTGAATCCATACAGAGCTGAATTACTCAAAAAGACCTGCAATCCATGAATGTTAAGAAACCAAACAAGATTAAATCATCCACGACATTATTAAGAAAGCTAGTCACAGATCAAATGAAGGATACATGAGATGGCCTCATTTCCCCCAATGGTATGACTATTTTAAAAATTTACCTCATATCCTGCACCCATCAGGAGAACACCAAGATCCTGAATGTGAGCTCTGGGAAGTGAATATGCCACATCAAGCTTTAGGATGGCTGATCGAGACTTCATGAATGACCATCTACATGAAATGATCTATCACTATTAGAGAAGACCAGATTTGAATAGAATTTTTTTCAAGTGACAAGTCAAATATACTTTGATTCTCAGTTCAAGATTAAAAGTAAACTCACAACTGAAAACCGAGTCTATGTGAATTTCTGAATGTGAGAGTCGGTGAGGTCAATGTATACAAATTTAAAAAGATAGCCAAATCTAATTCAAGAACCTAGTAGTCATCAAAAGAGATTATGATAAAGGTGTGGCAAAGGAAGAGGGCATCCTAAAAATATTCCCATATCAACTTAAAACCTGTACTAGGCTGAGGTCCAGGCTTCACAGTCTTATCTATCACAACAAGAAGGTAAGAACAGCAAAGTAAATGCACTTTTTAGACAAGGTATAAGAACCAAACAACGTTGCAATTTACATTCAAATATCATCTTCCAGAACAGAGAGGCTGGTGCATGATGATACAGCTAAAAAAGAGAGCAAACTTGGGAGCAACTTTAACCATTGGAAGTTGTGCTGTGGTAGTACAAGACATCAATGATGCTGCCAACAAGATGCATAGACCAAGGAAATAAGGGGCTGTGTAAACATGATCTAAGCAGAGCCCCAAGACCCAACGCCATGTGAGAAAGCCGAAAGCAGGATTGTCCTCTGGATACTTCTCAAAGTAGAATTGTGGACTTTCACCTTGCTCTATGAATGTGCCTGCATAGTATGAGAAGCATGATTGCACTTAAAACTTAAAATTACATGGAGGAAATGTCAGGCAACAAATGCACCTATTAACAGATTAGAAAGCAGAGGAACTTCCTCACTACTCTAGAGTTATTGATTCAGAGTACATGGATGAAGGCAGCGGTTCTGAATTTCTTGATTACAGTCTTGGCTTGATTGATATTTCTGGAAATTGAGGATGAAGACATGTCTTCCTTGTTGCTAGGGGTGTTTACGATTAGGGAGGAATCCCCTATAATGGGAATCTTGTTTTCCATGCATTGAGACAAAAGCTTGAGACCTTGGAAAATTGCTAGGGACTCTGCCTCATTGTTTTTCATTGTGCATGTCCCCCATACATATTTATACTCTTGTTTTCCACCAACGTCAATGATGTCCACTCCCTTGCCCCCACTCCAACCACCCCTGCCCCCCACACCCCCCCACACCACTGCCACCCCTTATTTATTTTTTTCTTTGGTAACCGGTTCATGTATTTTGCATAGACAGATCTTAGACAGCTGAAGGTCTGAAATGATGATTTTCAATATTTTGATTGAAAGAAGAAAACTTGTTAGTTAAGGCATTTCTTTAGGTTAAATTAGCAGTTGGTTTTGTGATGTGTCTATTTAAATAATTTATGGGTTATCCAGTGGTCCAACGTGTTCCTTGTTGTTATACATAACTGTTGCACTGCTATTTGAGCTCATGTCCATGTTTTCATTTTTCATGTTCAGTCATTCGGGCAAGCGTCCCGAAGATGAACTTGGATGAAGTTTTTGAGCAAAATAATGACGTTGCTAAAGCAGTTGAAGTGGAACTTGAAAATGTAAAACTAAGAAAAGAGTAAAATAAAGTTCATGTTCGGTCTATGTTTTTAAATAAGGATGAATACAAATAAAAAATTCTTGCATATTTCTTGTTTGATATTCAGTGGGGAAAATACCTTCACTATATTTGCATATTGAAGGATGACTATTGCATTGCCTGTTATGATTTTGTGAATGGTTCTTCTGGTTTTGTAAGAGAGTTTTGAGCATTCTTTGCAATCATGTCTTCTTTTTGGATACAGGCTATGTCAAACTATGGATTTCAGATAGTGCAAACTCTCATCATTGATGTAGTAGCCGCTGAAACTGTGAAGAAGGAAATGAATGAAATAAATGCAGGCAAGCATTCTCTGGCATATTGAATTTAGAATGGAATTATGTATACACAACTACACCCTGACGCTGATTTCTTGCTCTTTATGATATTTTAAGTAAAGGAATAGATACTCTGTGGAACCTGGCTGTTTTATCTTGAGAGATTCTTTGGTATAAAATTCTATTTTGTGGATAGCATCACTAATGTAGATTTGCTTTTAAAATCCAGTATCTTCTCATAGAGATAGCCTTGCAAAAACAACACATGAACTCGCAATTTTTGCTCAAATTTTTCATATTTTTGGTTTAGTTGTCTTCTCTTTTCTTCACATTACTTTTACAGTGTTGTCCGTTTAATTCCTGTAACTTGTCTATTGAATCTCGATTTCAGCTGCATGGGGGAGGGTGGCAACACAACACAAAGCTGAGGTAGAGAAAATCTTGCAAATTAAAAAAGCAGAAGCTGGAGCAGAAGCAAAATATTTGTCTGGTTTGGGTATTTCCCGTCAACGGAAAGCAATTGTGGATGGCCTTAGGGATAGTGTACTTTCTTTCTCAGCCAATGTGCCTGAGACAACTGCAAAAGATGTGATGGACATGATCTTGGTGACACATTATTTTGACACAATGAAAGAGATAGGAGCATCTTCAAAATCACCTTTAGTATTCATCCCTCATGGACCTGGTGCAGTCCGTGATGTTGCTGAGCAAATCAGAGATGGATTGCTTCAGGCACAGGCTCATTAAACCTTATAATGCTTTCTGGCTACAAAATAAAAATCTGCAAGATTACTTAGTTTCATGAAGGCCAGGGTAGTACTGATATGTAAATTTCCCATCCCAGCTTGATATATTATACAGACCAAAACCAAGTTATTGTGCAGATATTCCTATTGTCAATGTCAATGTGCATTTTTGATAGCCATTTGCCTATGGGATATTTTGATAGACCTAGAGCAGTTTTCATGTCATGTTGTAAAACTAGATATATTATCTAGTTGACTGCTGCTGTATGAATCTATAATACTTCCTAATTAGTTAACTAGGACATATCCTATAATACTTTAGAGTATAGAGCTGGATGCTCAAATCTATAATACTAATTATTCTCAATATCCATTGCCGTATAATACGTTCTAATGCCCATGCCCATCACCTTATAACACTTACTAGCTAGCTAATTCACGGGCATATTCACTGCTCCATGCCAGTTACATGTTTAAATTTGTAATTAACATACTAACTAAGATTACAAATCTTCCAAATACTAATACAGTCTAATATTCCTAATATATTCTACAATTATAGCTTACCAGTTTGTTATGCACTACCTTCCCTGGATACCAATACTGTGACAGGGACAGATACAGTTTATCCACAATTGACTACTCCATGCCTATTGGATCTTGGATGTTCAAATCTGCAATATGGATCTCGGATGTTCAAATCTGCAATTAACATAAATTATTTGTCTTGTCTAATATTTGTAATATATTCTACAATTATAGCTTACCAGTTTGTTATGCACTACCTTCCCCAGATACCAATACTATGACAGGGACAGATACAGTTTATCCATAATTGACTACTCCATGCCTATTGGATCTCGGATGTTCAAATCTGCAATTGATATAAATTATTTGCAAGACAAAATCTATAGTAGAGTTACTAGCTTGTTGACTATCTACAGCATATTAAATGTCCAAATTTATAATTAATATAAACTCAAAACTGCTAAAGTTCTCTCATATGTATAATGTCCCAATCCCATTTAATTAACATATAAAGTCAGAAGTGTGAAAGTTCTTCACTTACCTGAGCTAGAAGGTGAGGTACTTGCGTTCGTTAGAAAGGACTTGTTCCTTCATGTTGGTGCTAAGGTCCTAAGGTCCTACATTTATTTAGGAGGGAGGGGAAAGCAAAGAATTACCCTTGAAAAATATCAAGGGAGTAGAGTAATACCCTTGAAAAAAAATCACGGGTGGAGTAAAAGTAGAGCAAGTATTAAAGTGGAAAATTCCACAACGCCATTCTAGTTTAATAAAATGTAAGCCATCACATGGATAAGCACTACATGGATATATATGTAAAATCTCCATACCTCTGGAGCTCTGGACATCTCAATAGCCTCCTCCCCAAGTGAAGCAACTGCTAGGATGAGAAAACCTCCTAGCCTGTCCACTGCAGTGAACCCATATAGGTCTACCTTGGCAGCTGCATCTGTGCAGTAAATACCCCTACCAAACTGCACACCAAGAATAGATTTATCAGAATTGAAATAGAAACCAAAAAACTAGTTTTGATTTGTAAAATCAACTGATGATAAACATTTCTAATGCTATGAAAGGCACTTACCATGTAACCAGGTGCTGGAAGTGAAATTATAGCAGGCAGAAACCCTTGCTTTATGTGTCTAACTAGGTTGCTTGTCCGAGTGCCTACACAAATAACACACTATCAGGCACTTGAAGAAAAAACAGAGGACCTTTCTGCCTTTCAAGCTCAAGGTACAGTCCTGACTGAAAGGTCTTCCATGAGCCAACTCTGCAGCTCAGTATGTGCATGTTAACCCAATAAGAACTTTCAGGATATGGAAAACAGATATCCGATGCATTATTTGGAGTCGACCAAAGTAAGAGCTAATTAAAACATACCACACCATAGAAGTACTTTATTAGGCAGTTTAGAAACTTCATGGTAAAGATGAGCACTTGCATCCAACTTGAAAATGTTTTCTACCGTTACTCCAAAAGACTGCAGAGACAGACCCAAAAACAAAATGGAATCATTGTGTCTATAATGTATCTCTTGCTACAACAAAATGAGAAGAAGAAAAAAAGGGATGATCTGCATAATTGATTATTGAATTCAATAAGCAAAGAATACTGAGATTTGTCTGCTTAATCCATCTCTGAATTGAATGGGCTCAAAGTTCTTCTCTAGGTACTTGAGAATCATCTTGTAATCATCTGCTTCTTTCTCTAGTGGGCTTATAGTGCAGCCCAGTTTGGAGTATCTATTCCCTAATGGATCATCAAGGATGGAGCCCGTCATATCCCCTATGAGTTGTGATGCAAAACATATGTCACACACACTTTCCAGTGTAGGTGCTGCCTATGATTACAGACAAAACTAAGATCAATTCTCCCATGTAAAGAATATGAGAACTTCATAGAATAAAATATATATTATGGCCTCCGAATGAATACAAGTTACATCCAGGCTAGGTTCTGACCACTTAGTACTAGGCCTGTCAAACAAAATGGAATATTTTTATTTATGTTCTTGAAAGATGATGTAGCCCTGTCAAACATAGCAAAATATTTTATTGACATTACTGGGAAACCCTTGTATGGATTAAAAGCACATCATGTGCAACAATGTTTATAGTTTACCTCTAGAAGAATTCCTACAGATTTTTCAATTTTGGTATTGTTTTTTGAAATGCTTAGTTAGAAAGCAAGAAAATATGCATAAACATACTGTCTACTTTCTTTTTTCCAGGATACAGAGTCTACATATGTGTGAGTGAATATAAAATTAGGCAGGGAAAGATAGGGATTAGAAGACTGTCAAAAGTATTATATATATGTGCATTGCTATCAAATCTTTGGTAATGCTCTGCTTCCAGCACCCTCGTATGAATAAAAATTGTGCTTCTTGTTTTCTGTGTTTATGATCTTTTGTGCAACTGTTGTTAGGAATAGAAATATCATTAAACTTGTTGGAATATGGAAAGTGTTTGATAATGAAACCGAACTTTCTTGTAATGGAACAGAATTGGTCTTGTAATAGTGTTATTATTGCATGGGCTCGACCTGTTAAATCAGTTAGAGAGTGTGTCAAAGGAAGGAATATGGGTTCCATTCCATGTGATATGGAATGAGACGGGATGTTCCTTGAGGCTGCTCTATTCTTCGTGACTGCAGGGAGGATTCTTGTAATGACTTGTCCTAGTGTTTTTCCTGATATCTATGTTTTCTTATATAAATGTGTGTGTTTTTTTTTGTTGATTAATTTCTACCTGCTATGTATTCTGTCTGCAGATCAGGACTTAACATCACAAAATATGCATTAAAAAGAATGAACAGAGATCAGCGGGATAACTATAGACTGGCTAACCATGTCATTGCTAGATGCCTCTTTGTTCAGGCTGGTGCTTTTCCATCCATAGGGGAATGTCCGTAAAATGTTTGTATGCAGTTTTTCTTGTATGTGCATCTGCCTTTAAACTCAAAATGAATCAGGGCACTAAGCTTCCCTCAAGCACCCAGAAAGCACCGTAGGACACGGAAAAACTTGTAAATAAAATTGTAGAGTGGGACTAGTTTCTCTAATTAAGTTACAGCAGCAAAATGGACGAGAGATAATATGTGCGTTGAGTGAAAGAGGGATTAAAAACAAGTGCATAAAAATGAAAACTCAAACCCCGCTGCGTGATTGCCTTGAGAAGCAACACAAAATTCAAAGAACTATGAAAAAGCATGTTGAATCCATCTGATATATTAATATGGAGGTAGAAATTAACCAGAGATACAATAAACCAGCAGATGCCATGCCAATCTCCAGCAAGAAATAATGGAAGTGCCATCAAGAAAACTCTGCTACGATTATTCACAGAAGCTGCAAAACTGACCTAACTAAACTACTCCCTAGTCTTACTCCAGACGCAGAAAAAGTCTCGATGGTAGACTCCAGTGCAGAGGCAAGCTTTACCCTGCAACCATGGGCGAATGCAGTTCCAAAATGCTCCACCTTAGTAAATCGAGGGCGAATACAAATAAAAACTGTCCAGACCAGTAAATGCGGAGGCGAATCCA
The DNA here is from genome assembly GCA_034641835.2 of Pinus albicaulis. Classification (NCBI taxonomy): domain Eukaryota; kingdom Viridiplantae; phylum Streptophyta; class Pinopsida; order Pinales; family Pinaceae; genus Pinus; species Pinus albicaulis. The sequence continues at coordinate 581,545,324 of CM076579.1, read as the reverse complement.
ACATTTATGTTTTATGCGCTCTTATTTTTTTTAGGCTAAAGAATAATAATTATTTATTTTTAAAATAATTTTGGGACTATTTATACAAAACTATACAAAAAAGTTTTATATAAAAAATTCGCCCCATTAAAATCTAAAACCCCTTAAATTTCGCCCTTGGGCTAAAATTCGCCCCTAAAATTTTCCCTGTAGTACATAAATTTTTCTAGTTGCTAGATGGTTTTCATGGGAAAGTTTCGCATATGTCATAGTATTTGGCAGTTATGCTTCTCCTCATGTCCTCCCATATTATGTTCCTAATAAGTTACTTGCAAGAGAAATTTCCTACCATATTTTTGTAAATAGTATTTCTAAACAGCTTAAAGATGCTAAGAAGGCCATTTGGCCTAATTTTCCTTTACAATATGGTACTTTTTCACTTTTGATATTGGTCATGCCTACAAGGAATTTTCAAATGTTAATCTATTGAATTTTGAAGTAATGCCAAAATGGTCGTATGACCCAAATGATTTGATCAAAAATTACATCACATATCTCAAAGTAAAGCCTTTTGTGAAAGAGATAGATAGATTTGTTGATTTATTTCAAGGTATTGAAAAATTTTCAGATGTACTTAAGTTTGCATTCAATCAACTCAATCAAGATGACTTGGAAGCCTTCCAAACATATAGAAACAAGAGACTGGAAAATATTCCTCTGGATTTATTGACTATTGAAGATGTCAAAAGACCAAATCCAAGTATTAGCTTGGATAATGAAGTTAAAGACATGTTTAAAGATGAGCCAGGGAAATCAGAACATCAATCTTAGAATTCGAATTATTCTGAAAATGAATCCGAAAACAAAAATGAGAACCCAGAAAATTTAATCAATCAAGTAATCAAAGAGATCTATATGCAGGAGAAAGGAGGAAGTAATGGAACAAAGTCATCTTCCCAAGAATTTCAGCACAATCAAGATACACTTGATCATTCAAAAAAGTCTCAATCAAAATATTAGAAGAGTGAATGGGATGATTTTTCTAAAGCAATAAAAACTCCTCAAAAAAATCCCAATACTGGTCAATCTACTAGTTATCAGACTCCAGAACATTCCCAGAAGATAGTGGAAACTGTTACTCCACTACAACAAGTTCCTGAAACTCATGATCGAGAGATCATTTTGCCTTATCCCACATAACAGTTAGTGTTACAAACTGAGGAAATCTCTTCGCTAGATGTATTCTACAATCCTAGTCATAAGGCTTTAGTCAAGAGAAGAAAAAGGAGAAGAATTGATGATATAGTCTCAAATATTACAAATGAATCTGTTGATGTTTTGTGGAAGGATCCTCTAGCTGATCCTACTAAACATTTAACCAAACTACCACAGTTTGCAGGGGCATATCCTACTGCCATTGTTGATAAATCCAATGAGGTTAAAATGTTGATGAAGTATAAAGAAGATAGAATACAAGAATTAGAGAGTCTATTATATCAAGAAAAGTCTAACTCCGGTGAGAAAATAGAATTAAAGATGTCCCAATTTCAAAATGATTTTGAAGGTCTTAATTTGTAGCATTAAGTACAACTCACTGAGAAGCAAACACAACTGGAAGCAGCAATGAACATATTACAAAGCTAGCCACAGCTAGAGAAATTCATAAAGGAAGCATTTGATGTGAATGCTAAGTTAAAGCAACAACAAGATGTATTCTACCAACAAGGTTCTATCATTAGCTCCTATTGTGACTCAAGTGAAATATTGATCCAGCAAGAAGTTATCTAGAAACTTGAACGTGAGAAGATCAAGAAGAAAATCAATGAACACATTGAATGGCAAACATCAGACTCAGGCAAGGAAGTTGATCTACCCCAAGTAGATAAATTCCACAAGGAGATATTATTTAAGGATTAGAAGGCACAAATAAAGAAAGCAGAGAAAGCAACAACGAAAGCATCAAGGTTAACAAAGGAAATTACTGAATTTGTATGTGAACAACTTTTAAAATCAGAACTTATCAAAGAGTGCACATATGAATTTCTCTCAGAAGTCAAACAGCTGGAAACATAATGTAAACAAAAAGCAGAAATGGAGGATGAAACGAATAAAAAATAAAATAAGCTTGATCAAGACCCTACAATCTTTAACAGATTCGATAAGAAGATCGCGGCCATCACTCTCAAATGCAGTATTCAAGGTACAGGTCAGATCAAGGATTTCGTAGCTAGCTCATCTCAAGCCCATGCTAGATATTTTTTGACTTCGAGATCAAACCCAAATGAAAGATCAGAATTCATAATCATGCTGTTACTTTATTTTCCTATATTGTAGTTAAAGTTTTTCTTACAAGGATGGTTGTTTGAAACCTCCTCTATTTTTATGTAATAATATATTTTTAAAACATAGTTAGTTTAGTATTTAAACCCCTCTCATGCATTAGAGAAGGGTCCAGAAATTTGTCAAAAATGTTCTCAAAGAATGCACTTTTGTAATTTTCTGAATGCTTTGATGAATTAATGGAACACGGTCTGTTATCTTTTGACATTTGAAGCTGTTTAACTGATGTTGCACTATTCTACTCTTTAAATTTTTTTAAAGTGAAGAGGAGCATATATCTACTATTAGTTTACATGAGTATAACTTCGTACATATGGTACTTCTATTCACTTGTATTAAATATTTCTTTCTAGGTTGTCAGTCATCTTTTATTGCATTATATATTTGAAACCTCATTATAGATGAATGTTAAATGCACTTTTGTACTAATATTTGTCTATGATTTGTTATTAGATATATAATCACACATATGAATGTGATATACTTTTCACAATTCTTCTAGTCAAACTATTTTGTTAGAAAAATCATCTTACGTAATTTTCATCTCTTTCAACTGTTAAATAATCTACATTACTAATAGTTGAAGGATATCTCTTTATATTGCATAAAGGAAGAAACACCACGTGAATATAATAGAATAGATAGTGTTAGATAGATGCATGTGATAGATTAGATTCATTTTCCATTTCACGTTTTATAATCAAAACACACCTGAAAATCATCCTTATTGGGAAACTGGTCCCACTATCCCCAATCAGAGCCACTATACCAAATGGAAAAGGATCCGCTTTAAGGTCCAGACCGGGTGGTTTTCCCCCATGTTGTGGTAGCGAATTCTGAGGCCTCAACATTTTGGCGCTAGAAGGAGGGCCTTGTGAATGGAAAGAAGGTCTGATCAATCTAAAGGTAAATCTAAAAGTCTCTCTCCCTCTAGATCCCCATCAACTTCAAGAAAATTATCTAGATCTCCATCTTTAAAATCTGAAGTTGATCATCCTTCTCCTAAGTCTCCTAGTGATACTCAACACATACTCTCTCTCAATTTTCATCAAAATTCCCCTGAAGTTCAGTATTTTATAGAAAAGTTAGAGAGAGTATCCATTTCTGCTGAAAAGCATGAACCTTCTCAAACATCGAAGATCAGTATTTCGTCTTCTTTACAACCTCGAAGAATATTAACTCGATCAGAAAGTCAAAAGAAAGGAATTCTTCCTTTTGAATTTACCATCGATAGTACTCGAGAGAGAATAAAGAGGACTCAATCAGAGTTAATCGCCAACGAGATCTTATCTCATTCACCTCCATTACCTCCACTCATTTCCACCACTTCCACTCCAATAATCAGTGTTACTTTAACTTGTTCCAGTACTTAGACTACTATCCCTTCAACTAGTTCTGGCACTCAACCTGCCTCTTCTTCAACTCAAACTCAATCCATCACATCCACCCAAGGTCCAATGGCAGGCCACCCATGGAAAAACCCAGAGGCTGTAAATATTCCTTCTTCTCTTCATGCTCTACCAAAAGCACCTAAAATATGGTTACCTAAGTTTAATCCTGATGATGTTCATCTAGCAGAAGAAAACATTCATAATTATATACTAGCCATCAATTTAAAATGAGTAGTTGAATATGATTGCATTATAAGATTATTTCCATACACTCTCACAGGACCTACAGGATCCTGGTATTTTTCACTGCCGGTCTAGCTAAGTTTGGGGATGACAAGACCACTGCTATGCTCATCAATGATTTATCAAATCTAAAAGCTAAATCGGAGGAGAAAATAAAATATTTTAATTCAAGATTTAATAAATTGCTCAATAAAATTCCTGCTACATTAGTTCCTGGCACAGAAGTTCAAATTGAGTGGTATATTTCATCTCTTCCATCGAATTCATCCATTTTTTTTTATAGAGAAAAACTTCCGACACTTGCAGAAAACATGAAGGAATCTCTATCTGTAGAGAAATGGATAACTGCTCTTGAGAAGAAGAATTCTTAAGAAGATAGAAAATCAAAGAAGGTATCCTTCAAAGATGATTCTAAAAAGAAGCCATCTAAAGAGCCTTTTGATGTATAAGGTCTTCAAAAAGTTTTAAACACTATGACAAATGAGATGGAAGATATCAAGAAACAAGTCACTAAAAGTTATAGCTCAAAAAAGACTTTCAGATCTTTCAAGAAAAATCAGCCCTCTAATACTCAACCACCAAATATCATATCTAACACTGAGTCTGATCAAGATACAGAGGAAGAGAAAATAGAGGAAGAATAAAATGATGAAGAAGAAGAAATTGAACTAAATGGAATGTGGGACTTCATCCTAACAAATGAATAACAACAAGAAGCTTTACATGTTAGCACAAGAAGCAAAAAGACTATTGGAGCAACGTAGTCAAATCAACAACAGAAGAATTCAATGCATGCTAAGGATAAAATAGTAAGCAAAAAGTCTACTTCGAAGGCTACATAAACAAGTCCTGTTACTTCAGATAATCCACCTACATCAAAAACAATGGTAGTCTCAGACACTATTGAGTATAATGTAGTTGAAGATATGAAGAAGATCAGGGAAAATATTTCAATTCACGAGCTTACTAAATTAAAGTAGCCACAAAAAATATTACTTAGAGACTTGAATGCAATTCTTGCTTCAGCCTTACCTGCCCTAGTAGTAGTGCAAGCTGCAAATGACATGGGTAAACCACCTTCTCCTTCAAATAAAATAGATGCTACAGATTTGATTATGATAGGTGATCGATCCATCTCTCATACTCCTCCATTTCTCTTAACCTATGAGATCTATAATAAAAATGTTCATAATTGTTTAATAGACTAGGGAGCTTCCTCTAATATAATGCCAAAATCAGTCTGTGCTAAGTTGAACATAACTCCTCAGAGTTCTCATGTTCATATAGTACAACTTGATATAACTAAAGTAGAGGTTGTGGGAGAAATAAATTATGTTTCTATCATATTATCATCAAACCCCAAGGTTGCTCAAATAATGAATATATTGGTGGTTGATATTCCTGAGTTTTTCGGTTTAGTATTAAGCACAGGCTGGTCTAAAAATCTTCATGGATATTTTGCAACAGACTAGTCACATATGTGGCTACAATACAATGGAAAGACAAATCAAATCCGAGTAGACCATGAAAAGTTCATGAAACATAGTCACTGATCTTTAAATAATAAATGACCCAGTAGCATTCAATAATAACATTATTGGAAACTACTCAACATAATCATTTTCGGGAAATTTTAATGCTCAACCATCACATTCTTTCGATAATGCAGTTATATAGAAAATCAAGAATTTTTCCCAGATAGACATTTCAAAATGTAATTTTTTTTAAGATAAACTAGTAGTTAATTCTTTATTTGGACTCTTTATTTTGACGGTTCTAAATCTGAAGATGGTGCGGGTGCTGGCTGTATTTTAATAAGTCGAGAAGGAGAAAAAACCATGTTAGCCTGTAGACTTTAATTCAATTGCACTAACAATATAGTTGAATATGAAGCATTAATACAATGTTTGTACAAATCCATTGATATTAACATCAAATATTTGAAAGTTATAGGAGATTCAGAAATCATTGTCAGACAGGTAAGAAATACCATTCATTGTAATTCTGGACATTTAAAGCATTACCAACCATTAGTCCAAGAATTGACCATTCATTTCTTAGCCTTCAATATTTCTTCCATGCCTAGAATGCAGAATGCTAGTGCAGATCTACTTGCTAATGTAGCATCAAATTTAATTCCATCTTAAGAGTTTAGTTCCGATAGATTTTCCATTGAATTAATTTTTAGACTATTTGTCCCTGAAAATATTACCAACTAGAGAGTATTCAATAATGATTTAGATATCATAGATTTCTTAACATTTGAAGGATCTTATGATAGTCAAATTTTGGATGAAAATGAACATGACATTCATATTAAGGAAGAACAATATGAAAATCCAATTCCTAAGTCAATTTTCAAGTTATAAGACCTCTATGATCTGAAAGACCGGTTTAAAAGAGTTACTAACTCAAAAACTCAAAGTTATACCTTAATATTTGAGTTGGTAAATCTTGGAACTGACGATAAACCTCAAAATATCAATATAGGTCTTGGTCTATCTTCCGATGAAATATTATCATTTATCAGGTTTTTTAGAATGTACAAAAGTATTTTTTCTTTGGATTACACTGATCTTAAAACATATGATACTTCTGTGATTAAACATACAATTCCCATGATTTCAGTTGAGAAACCTATATGACAAGAATTGAGGAAGATTCACCTGAATCTTGAAAATCAAATCAAAACAGAACTGAACAAACTCCTCAAAGCAAAGATCATCTTTCCAGTTAAACATTCTAAATGGGTTTCAAATTTGGTTCCCGTCAGGAAGATAAATGGCGATATTCGAATTTGTGTTGAATTTAGGAATTTAAACAAAGCATGTCAAAAGGAAAACTTTCCATTAGCAACCATGGAACCAATACTTCAAACAGTCGTTGGTTCTAAACTTATGTCCTTTCTAGATGGATTCTCGGGATATAACCAAATTCTCATGCACCCAGATGACAGATTAAAGACTACATTCAGGACTAAGTGGGGAACTTATGCCTATCAAAAGATGCCATTTGGATTAATTAATGCAGGTGCCACTTTTCAAAAAGCTATGGACACGGCTTTTAGGGGGCTCATAGATAAATCACTAGTTATTTATTTGGATGACACTACAATATTTTCTTAAAAAACAATCAATCATGTGAAAGACCTAAAGCAAGTTTTTAAGCGATGTAAAAGGTATGGGATCTCACTAAACCCAAAGTAATAATTTTTGCCTTAGATGAAGGAAAAATTTTAGGATTCATTGTGTCAAAGAAAGGTATCTATATTGATCCTGAAACAATTGAATAGATTAAAAGAATTCCTTTTCCTCATAAAAAGAAATCTATGCAGTCATTTCTTGGACAAATTAATTTTGTAAAAATGTTTGTCCCTGACTTTTCACAAATAGTTTTACCATTACAAAACATGATTAACAAAAATTCAATCTTTAAATGGGGATATAATGAAAGAGAAGCATTTGACTTGATCAAACAATCCATTGTCAATGTTCCATTCCTAAATAACCCCAATTTTCTTAATCCTTTTACTTTATATAATTTTTCATCAGATACATCATACATTGATGTTTTAACACATCTTAATGACCAACAAATTGAAACACCAATATCATTTTTCAGCTCTAATTTGCAAGCTACAGAAATAAATTATTCATCTGTTGAAAAGCAAGCATTTGTTGTCTTTAAGGCTATAAATAATTTCAAGCCATTTCTACTAAAAACTCACACCAAAATCATAGTTCCATTCTCTGCAGTGAGACAACTATTAATGCAAAGAGAATTAGGAGAGAAAAGGGCTAACTAGGTTACCTCTTTACAAGAATATGATGTAGAAATTAGACCCTCTAAAATTGTTAGAGGTCAAGGTTTTGGCAGAATGCTAACAGGAGCATCCCATTTATCATCAAAAGAATATTCGGGTAACAATGTGCAAATATCATAGGTAAGCCTCAACAATTTTCAATCTCAATACTTTGATCTCATATTTTATTTAAAAAATGGATATGCCCCAACCCAACTCAGTTATGAAATGAAACATGCTTTGAGATTAAAGGCCAAGCAATATGAATTAATAAACGATGTATTGTTTAGGAGAAATTTTTATTCTGTACTATTAAGATTCTTAGAAAAATCTGAAGCAGAGAAAGTCTTGTAGGAACTCCATGATGGACCAGCTGGAGGACATTTTGGAGGAAATACGACAGCACACAAAATCTTGCATGTAGGTTACTATTGGCCTACACTTTTCAAAGATGTCCACGAATATGAAAGAAAATGTAAAGTGTGTCAAGTGCATCTGGAAGACAAAGGAAACAAGCTTTCCCATTACAACCAATTAATATTGAACAACCATTTGAACAATGGGGATTAGATATAATCAGTGAGATCATTCCTAACGCTTCCAAACAACATAGATATATTCTCACAGCTATATATTATTTCACTAAATGGGTGGAAGAAATTCCATTGAAGGTATCCAACTCTGAAAATATCATTGATTTCATTGACCAATATATCATAACTAGGTTTTTTTTACCTACTGATTTAATATTTGATAATGCATCTTATTTATCAGGAACTACCATAATAGAATTTGCAATCAAAAGAGAACTTAAGTATTCTACAAATTATTACCCACAAGGAAATGGTTCAGCAGAATCCACGAACAAAAAATTGATTAGAATAACCAAACGAACTGTTGATCAAAACCAACGAAATTGGCATAAGTCATTAGTCTTTTCTCTTTGGGCAGACCGAATAACTCAGAAATATTCTATTGGCACTTATCCATTAAATATTCTTTATGGAAAAGAAGTTGTTCTTCCTACCAATGTATTTATTCCTTCCCTTGCCTTAGTTCAATTCATTGATGAATCTCTTTCTTCTTCATTACAACTAAGACAATTTAAAATTCTTAAGCTAGAAGAAGAAAGAGAAAAATATAAGCATACAGATGCACATCATCAACATATAGTAAAAGCTTCATTTGATTCAACTTCTATTACTCTGAAAAACTTCCAAATTTGTGATCTGGTATTGAAATGGGACAAAGCGCATGAGGAAAAAGGTAAACACACGAAGTTTCAAAAACTTTGGCTAGGTCCATTTCAAATACTTGAAGAAATAGGCCCATCAACATTCTTATTGCAAGATCTATCAGGCAAAAGAGATTCTTTGCTTGTTAATGGGAAAATTTTGAAGAAATACTTTTCATAGGAGGTAACCCCTTCTATTCATGTATATTAGTGTCTTTTTCTTTCCTATCAGGAAAATAAAAGTTCCATAGTAAAAATTTTTGGCTTTTCAAAATAAACATCTCAGATGATCTTTTTGATTTATCGCTTATAGAAATAAGAAATGTTAAGGAAACAATCGAAATATTTGAAAGACAAATATATTATATTTTCACTGAAAGATGCAATTTTGCTAAAGTTCTTTATTCTCTGATGAACTCGCATCTTTATAAAGCATGTTTATTCTGTTATCAGTCAAGAAAAAAATCTTTAACATCGTAAAGACTCTTTTTATAGAAAAGAAATCTAAAACTAAAAATTATCATCCAGAATCCTCAAAAGGACCAATGATTCACCCCATCTGGGAAAACTTATCAATTTTTGAAAGAAATTCAAAAAACATTATACTAGAAAAGCTTAAAAGATAATAAGTCTCATCACGAGCTTGTTTACCATGTTTATATGGAAATAATTGATCTGACAATACCAATATTTCCTACCAAAACAAGGTAATGACTTAAGATTATATCAAGGGGACAAGGGGTCTCATCAAGAGCCAACTTGATCAATTTAATTACAACTAGTGAATGGAATTGTCATTATTTGGTTACCAATCCAAGACAATGGCTTTTAAGTAAATAAAAATACAAGAAAAAAAAAAGAAAAACAATTTTCTAAAAAGATCAAGTATATAAGGTTGGAATTTATTTTTGGAAATTGTAAGAAAGGTTGGATGGGATTTAAAAGTAACCCTACCAAGAGCTTAAATTTCCTATTGTATCAGAGGTTCTACCTATGATAAAAGAGTAAATATTTATAAATATGTTGTGAAAAGAGCCACCTAATTTATCTTTTTGAACTGAGTAAAGACTGATATAGATTCTCACACTTTTTTTTTTTATTTTTTTTAAAAATGAATTCTTATGAATTATAATTAAGAGGGATTTTGTTGCTTACTGATTTATTATTTGTTTAAAATTCATTCCTATAACTATTTTTATTTCAAAAAGGTTTTTATAAATTTCAAAATGTTAGTTAGAGATAGCTGATTCTCCTAAGTGAATCACCAATTGTTGTGCTATATGACAGACCCCATTTATTTTACTAAAATGAGGTCCCTTTCAAGATAAATAGGAAATTGATTTTATTAAATTTTTAACCTAAAGTCAAAAAAATTTAGGAAATAAAGTTTCTTTTACTTTTCCACTTTCATTCCTTAGCGTGCATCGCAATTGCCATAGCTTACAAGCTTAAATGACTTAAAATCCATTAATTTATGTGGGCAGCGATATGCGTTAAAGCCTTTCCAAAGTCATATTAAAATCTTATTGCAAACACCCTAATCACTGTTATAAACCAAAATCGCATCGTGCCTCGTTAAAACGATCAACTTATAAAGTAATTCGGTGAAAGTTGTGATTAAACGGACCCTACGAGCCAATAAAGAAATAAACATAAACTCCAAGGTCCGATAAAGTGCAACATCTTGATTTCTTAATGTGCATTTCACATTTTTCAAGACTTAACTAAGAGCAAACTCAATACCGCATAAAAGTTGCAATGTGCGATTTGCGCAGATCGCATTTTGCGGGATTTATGGGTAACATAACAAATGGAAATATTTATTAGTTGTGATATGCGATGAATGGTAGTTAATTACTTAAGCATGTGAAATGACTCATGCCAAATCAAACTGAATACCATATCCAACGTCTTAAATTAATCGATAGACATTTCATGCGAAGATGTAAGAAGATTTGATTTAAAAATATTATTGGTGATTAACAACATTTAATAGAAAGAATATTTTGATAGATTCATATCTATTTCGAGCATGTGTTAAAGTGATTGAACTCCGGATTTTTTTTTAATTATATTTGCCTCTATGTTCTCTATATTTATAATGTTTTCTCTGTTCGCTTGAAATCAGGAAACAAATTAATGGAGCAAGGAAAATAGAAATGAGAAATAAAGGCAAATAAATTTCCCAAGCGTCATCTAACGAAGACTCAGATATGTCTCCTCTATTCTCAGACACCACCTGCAACAAGGAATGTGGAAGTTCTTCATGGGAGACAATGTATAAGTTTTTCGAAGATGAAAATCCAAGGGTTATAGTCAAAGTTGCTATAGCAAGCGCATCAGTTCCTTCGGACCCGACCTATTTCGACGTTGCATGTTCATTCATCCATAAGGTAGTACCAAGGCCAAATATTCTCTCCTATACAGATATGGTTAAGTGGGTAATTGACCACTTTAACATAGAATATATAACATTCAAGGATTCAAAGGGCAATAATATCGGTTTGTTCAGGGTAGAAGATTTGAAAACAATGTACCACTTACCCGTCCCATAGTAGAACTATGACAAAGCTTTTCTTCAAAGCTTTAGAGAAAAACATCCAGACCAGATGAAATTCATAAAGGAATGGAAGGAAGACCAAGGCAAGCTTAAACGAGATAAACTCGGTACGTACCCAATAGCACAAATTCCTTCCCCTTACTGTTATGTTATTGATATGTTGTGTAGATTATATGCAAAACATGATACCACTAGGTTTTATGTAGATTGGATCCCATTAATTAACACAATTGTCAATTCTTTAATTCTGAATTGGGAAAATATCCTATCTGATAATTTAGCCAGAAACATCATGGAGTATAGGAGTAAAATAAGTGTTTCATATAGAGAAATACCCCCCTTTTACATGATTTCCTATGTCATGGACACAATTTTCTTTTCTTCCAGTTTTCCTACTATGGGATGGAAATGGACGAACCAAGACCATACTCCAATCCACATTTACCACAGATCCCTTTGGGAATCAGACTTCCATCTGCATTTTTTCAAAATTTTCCATAGAGTCATGTTACCTATGCACCAGATTATATTCAATGAGAAATCAGCCCCTAGGGTTTCCAAAGAGGCTAGTACAAACATTTTTCCAATTGCTAGATGGTTCATAGAGGAAAGTTTCACATATGTTAGAGTATTTGGTAGTTACTCTTCTCCTCATGTCCTACCATATTATGTTCCTAATAAGTTACTTGCAAGATCAATTGCCTACCATCTTGTTGTAAATGGTATTTCTAAACAACTTAAAGATGCTAAGAAGGTTGTTTGGCCTAATTTTCCTTTATAGTGCGATACTTTTTCACTTTTTGATATTGGTCATGCCTACAAGGAAGCTTCAAATTTTAATCTATTGAATTTGGCAGTAATTCCAAAACGGTTGTATGACCCAAATGATGTGATCAAAAATTATATCACAGAGCTCAAAGTAAAGCCTTTTTTTGAAATAGATATATAGACTTGATTATTTCTTTCAAGTTATTGAAAATTTTTCAAATGTACTTAACTTTGCATCCAATCAACTCAATCAAGATGACTTGGAAGCCTTCCAAGCATACAAAAACAAGAGACTGGAAAATATTCCGCTGGATTTATTGACTATTGATGATGTCAATAGACCAACTCCAAGTATCAACTTGGATAATGAAGTTAACACTAGTATAAAATGGCTAATTAGTTACTAAAAGAATGACTAAAATTTGCATATAAACGACTATTTTTTAGTCGGTGACCAATAGTAGCTAATTTACAGTATCTTATAACGTGAACAACTTTTGGTCTTTTTTAGCATAGTCATTAATTGGTTATCTCAATTTTGTTGTCTAGTTGTATATTTGGTCATTAATTTGGTTATTGATTTAGTCATTAATTTAGTCATTGATGTGATCATTAATTAACCATTGATTTGGTGATTAATTTGTTCATTGATTTAATCTTTGATTTGGTCATTAATTGTCACAATCAATGACCAAATATACAACAAATATATGACTATATCATCACCCAAGAAAACCCATTAATGACCAAAGAAATATGACCAGAATTTTGGTCATGTTATAAGATACTGTAAATTAGCTACTAATAGTCATATATATGAAAATTTTAGTCATCGTTTGAAACCAATTAATGAACGAAGAAATATGACTAAATTTTAGTCATATTATAAGATATTGTAAATTAGCTACTAATAATCGTATATATGCAAAATTTAGTCGTCATTTGTAGTCACAAATTTATCATTTGCAGTAGTCATTTATTCATTATATAAACGACTAATTTAGTATTTTATATTCATTTCATTTAATTTCATTAATAATCATTATAAATGACTAATTTAGTCATATATTCATTTTATTTGTGTTCATATTTAATCAATATAAACTACTATTTAAATATTTTTAGATTGATTTTATGTGTTCATTATTAATCAACATAAATTAATTAGTATGATTTTGCAGCTAAATTTTAAAAAAATGTCATACAATTTACATGTTCTTCTAATATGAAAACGAAAAGTTACATATGTTAATTACAATACCAAGTAATATCAAGTGCAACTATAAATAATTCCAACCACAAATTATATTATGTAAAATGTCAAGTATCACAATATGATTTTCCAACTAAATATTGGTTGGAGTATAATTTACAGATAAAATATTGTTCATCACTTCAAAACATTATCATTATCTTGCCAAGGAATTCCAAGTGAATTCACCAACTCTGAAAACTTGACCATCAGTCTTTATCTGTGTGTCTTATGCAGGATATTGGCTCTACGGGTACCACTGGACCAATACACGTATCTCTCTTTTTCACTCTAGTGTTATTGTTCCCCTCTTTCTTCAATCCTTTCTTCTTACCATCAATACTGAGTCCATTTTCTGCAAAAAGAAAACAAAAAAAATTACAATGCAGAGTATAAGACATGAAAGTCGATGAACACTGGAATATAAACTAAAGTAGACTATAAAGGATTTATACGATATATACCTTAATGTCAGAAATATTGTTAATGTCATTTTCCCCATAAAAGAAAGAAACTCAAACAATTTTTCTTTAGTTGGGAAATAGTGGACACTATGTGGCCAGATGACCTGTATAAACAAAGCAAATAAAATGTCACAAATAAACACAACAGAGCTAGAAATTTCTACTAAGAATGTCTCATGCTCCACTTTTGTATTTGTATCGTTTCCTCTAGTTATCTCTAAGAAGAAGTGGCACTTCAACAATAAAACTGGTTAGTAGAAATCTAATGGGTGGAGAAAAGTATTGCTGACACAAGACTACAACAAGAAACTAAAAAAGAATAAGACAAGACTTTGTAAATTGTGATACTAACCAATAATATAGCTTCAATATAGTAATATTCAATTATCAACGTACTATTCCAAGGGAAAAGGAATCCAATTCCCATCAGCCAAAAAATTATGTATGCCCCTTGTTTTCACTGTAATTAATTGAGCAAGATTAGCACACACAATTTCCATTTAGAATCTCTAAAATGGTTTTATAAATATTCAAAGAAAACTTAACGTTACTCACTCATTTTTATCTGATGCACACAAAATTGAATATGCTAACTTGTTTTTGAGTTGGAGAGTCCTGTAATTCATAATGTCCAAAATCATTGTTTATTGTCATGCCTATTTTTTCTTAATGATCAAGCAATGGGCCTATATTTGATCAAAAAACATATTTTCAGAATATATTCCATTTTTCTAATTCAAACCTAGATTTCCTTCCAGTTTGTGACATTCAAACAAACTAGAATCATTTTCCTTTAACAAGTCACTGTTGTAATGTACTACTAAACAGACAACTACGTAATGAATTTATTAGTGGTGGAATACTAATAAATCACAAATACAGGAAAGAAATAACACCACTATGTCCTAGACATGCCAAGTCTTTATCCTCTTGGTTAGAAATATTACTTCATGAAACCAACATATTTGACAAATAGAACTTTTCTAAAACCAACCCACACTAGTGTATCCAACAACATTGACATTTCTATTGGCATGCCCTCAAAATGTGTGGAAGTATCAAACAAGTGTAGTGCACTTCCCTGTAAGGTTAAACTTTGGCAATGGAATATGTTGTCCCTTAGTCTAATCAGGTTTTAACTTGCCTTTGATAACTTAGAGAGAATGGGAATCCCATATAGAACAATGACAGAAAGCTTTTATTCATTCACGCTTACCTAGATACTAAAAAATCATTGAAGCGTTATACAAATCCAATAATGTCTCACATTCCACTAGGAAACAAAATTTATAGATTTTGATTGTAACCCTTGAGGCTTTCTCAAATTTGTAAACAAGTAACATCATAAATATTTTTCCGTAGTTCTCAAACCTTCTTCTATGTGGAGCTTGAGAAAATACGTGCATACACATATCACAAGTGTAACTAATTTCTCCTTTTCCTTAAAGTAATATAAGTGGCATTTAAAAAATAAAAGGAAGCCTACAAGACAGGAATGCCACAAATGCAGATATATTGTACTACATAAAATCCAAAATATAATGAAGTTAACTAATGGATTAATTGATGGAGAAATCAATGGGGTTATTGATGGTTGTTTGTATCCTAAACATGCGAGTTACAATTAGATTTTTACAAATACACTGTGATACATTCCCACTTGCCACTTGTCACCTAGTATTACTCTCACCTCTTCCTCCTTGCTTACAAGGAATTGTTCCCTAAATTAGCAAAATGGACACCAGTAATTCCTTAAAAATCCTAGAATATCATCTGATCGAGTGACAAGACTAGCCACCTCTTAAATCATATCTAGAACCTTTGATAGCCTTTCATCAGTATTGTCACTGTGTGCATCCCTAAGGAAATGTACAAACTCCTCAATCAGAACTAGAAACACTCTAGTAAAAATATCTCTAGTATTAGATCATGTCTGGGCTTCATAGAATTGCATTAAAGTAGCCAATTCCTTTCTATCTGAGTGAAGAAACACAAACGATAGAGCCTTGTAACACCATTCCAACAACAAAACTGGAAAATTTGTATTCAACTATGTTTCCAATTCATGCAAAGTAGCTAATGCATGGAAATTATGTTGTTTTAAAACTAAAAGCTTTGGAAGAACCACAAGGACCATCTCCTGAACAAGATCTACACTTGGTATACCCAAAATGACCTCTGCAAATTCAATTCTCATAACTAGGCATGTGAAAAACCTTTCTTTCAAGTAATCAAACAAATCATCTCTAATTCCACCAAACTTGAAATGATTGATCTGATTCCTACCTTATATTTAAAACTAGCAGATTTATGTATTAACCTAGCAGTTGTTGCTCTTACCCAACTATTTGAATTTTTAAGATGATCAATCTGTTATCACTATTAAAATTTTCTAAACTTGGTCAGTTTATACTTGCTCCTAATTCATGGTATTAGATAGGGTTTGAGTCATTTTTATGTTTTATAGGGTCTAAGCCATAGGTTACAAGTCTCATTTCATCACCAAGTAAATTTCATAAACCTTGCTTTACTCTTTAGAAATCTCATACCACGTTTTGACAACCATATTTAAAAAAAAAAATTGATTAAGCCACAAAACCACATTTTCGTAGCGCAAACATTGTAAAAAGCCTGTTTTGCGCTACGAAAACGCTTCTATTTTTTTAGCGCACTACGAAACCACTGAAGCAACCTTTTTTCATCAAAAACCTTGTTTTTTTGCTTTTAGTAGTTTTTTTCCAGAAGGGTTCCTAAGCAACTAAAAACTAATTTTGGAAAATTGAAAGAGGTTTTTCTTCCTAACATATTGAACTACAAAAAAATCTTTCAGTTTCTTCCAATTCATTATGAGGTGGGAGAAATTGATGACTCAACTTGCACTACGAAAACAGCTGAAAGTCATTAAGAGAAAAACTATGTTTTCTGTTTTTAGTAGTCAAATTCATGATCAGTTTCTGGCCACAAGAAAAGGTATTTTGGAATTATGAAGGCGTTTTTTCTTCATGAAATCTCCAACTACAATAACTTATCTCACTTTTCTCAAAAGTGTTACCAGTTGGGAGATACAAGGCTTTCTTTGAAGCCATATTTTCAGAAATCAGGATTTTCCAGTTTTATACATGTTGTTCAAAGACAGTTTCTGGGCAGTAGGAGAAGTATTTAAAAAAACCAAGATAGGTTTGTTTTCAAGACATCATGGTCTCCAAAATTTTCCTCTAGTTTTTCAAAATAATTTTTGGATGAGGAGATAAAATCTCTGTCCCAACACCTATTTTTCAGGTAATGAAACAGTGAAGTGATAATAATTTCTTAATGCAGTTTTGTTGTGGAGAAGGATTTCATTTTTTGAAAACACTTCAAGGATGAAATATTTTTATTATTAAATCCTGTATACATCATGTGAAAAGAGCAAGAAGTTTTAAAAACTAATATTTTTGAAAAAGTCTATGTAAAAAGACATGCACAGCAGTTTCATAGCGCACTACGAAACTGTTGTAGGTGCAGTTTTGAGTCTATTATAAGGGTTTCAAGAGATAAAAACATATATTTTTTGAGTGTTGATGCTACTAAAGTATGGAAAGGGTTCACAAATGAAGATCTAGGTGTCTAATCAAAAGAAACTGGAGGTTTAAGAGATGTTTACAAAGACATATATTTTGCGCTACGAAAACAGCTGATATTTTCGTAGCGCAACCATATCAGCTCTCTTTATACTCCTTCAAGGGATTAATTTTTGTACAGGTAGAAGGGAATGGTTCTATGGAAGTGATAACACATGTCACTTGTCTAAAAAGGTCGAAATTCCCAGCAAAAGTGTTGGAAGACAAGCATGGAGGTAAGGGCTAAATTTCATCAAACGGTTTCCTGGTTTCTAGGGCAGTTAGGTCATGGAACAGCAGGGTTCATAACAAAGCTGGAGGCATCACCAAATTCGACCTCATGAGGTTGCAGGTGGAAAAATAAGCATTAAAGGTTTATATAAGGTTTTTGAAACATGTTTTAGGAGTTTTAGTCCTAATTGTATTAGGACTCTAGAACAGACAGTTAACTGTCACATGTAATTATTAGTCAGTTTTTTAGTAAATAGGTGTCAATCTAAGGTAGAATTCGAATTCCCTTGAAGATGGATCATATAATCCAATGTTTTAATGACTCTATAAGAGATATGAGGTTGAATTCCTCAAGGTTGGAAATTTTCATTAACAAGCATATTGTTTTTTTATAGCAGAAACTGTGTTTTTATATTAATACAGAGATATTGGTTTCATCACTCAGGATTCAGAAAGGGTTATTGATGTTTGATATTCTCATAGCTTTCCTTTTTCAATTACTTATAGTGGCATGAATTTATGTTATTTAGAATTCTCTGAAGGGGCTCTAACTTCCTTCATATGTTCATGAACTGTGTTTATTTTCTGTCCTATTGTTCTATTGATGCATCTAAACCTTGAAATACCATGACTTCCATATGAAGCCAATAATCATGTTTTGTGAAAACACACTTGACTCCATAAGCCCAATAGATGTTTTTTGATTATCAGTACAACCAATTATCCATTTTTATCCATTTTAATCATAGAGTTAGCCATCTAATCCTTATTTGAATATCATAAACCCTTGAGAGAGCTCTCTCAGACTGAGGAGGCTAAGCCTCAGCTAAAATATTAGTTTGAAATAGTTACACTGAGGTAGTCTGATCAGCAGCCTATCAGGGTCCTATTTTGGTGATAACACAATCAATAAAGAAAATGAGAAAGAAAAACAAATATCCATGGACAACAACTATTTTCATAATTTCTTCTACCGTTTCCAACAAAGTCTCAAATACATCCAGATCCTTAGTGCCTTCCAAAGCATGTTTCAATATTCCAAGCATATTTTTTTTTTTCTTTGTTTCATTCTTCATCATCTTCGAACAAAATTTCCATTACATTATTCTCAATGAAGTAACGTATTTTCAAAAAAAAATATCTCCTCACAACCTTCTTCTCATAAAGTGGAAGTATATCCAGGTATTTTATCCACAAAGGTTTTGTTCCCAGAAGGCCACTTTTGATTGCATGGCATAGAAGACGAGAAATTATTCCCACAGTAGCAACACGAACTTGCTCTAATGATTCACTAAAAAGAAGTCGAGAAAATAGAGACTGAAAATTACTGAAAGAAAAATCTAACAGTTGTATTAATAAGAATGTATTTCCTTTATATCTGATATAAAGTTACATCAAGGTTACTTTTCCCTAAGTTAGCTGAAATTTGTTTATCACATTGAGCACAAAAGAATCCTGATATAAGAACATATATGTTTCCCAAATTCACTTTCAAACCAACATTTTTGTGGATTTGACACAGAAAGTTGATTGCATAATCGGTTGCTAAAGGAGTAGCAAACAAACATGCAATGTATCCAATATCATGAGCTAAAATTTCACGAACTTTGTCAAATTTTTCTTCAACAAATACCTCCAATCTTCTACACATGGTTGTAATAACACTATAGCTAGAATTGAATGCAAGAATTGGCATAGATGCAACATCTTCAGCTTGGACATCAGCAATCTGATCTTGCAATGCTAAGTCCAAAACCTCAAAAATGTTTTCACTCATTGCTTTGATTCCTACCTTATGCAACATACTCATAATTCTACACTTTGTATTCTTGATGATATCATATTCAATGTCAATATTAGAAACAACCATGGAAATTTTAAAATTGAAAAAAGTGTTTTTGTGTTCACAAATCTTTCTCTGTTGCTTGTATTTTGAAATGTTTGAGAAAACACACTTAGTATTGAACAACTCTTTAGTTGTACATTCAACAATGCTTTTTGGGCATATGGCATATAAAGTATGAAGGAAAGCATCCATGGTCAAATCATAAATAATGGTCCATTGAATGCACAAGATTCTTGATAGGAATTATTTCTGCGTCCAATGATGATTATGCTAAATGTATAAATTCAAAACAAGGCCTTTTTAATGTATTGTCTCCTTAAGCAAGTAAAATACAAGATGTAGACATGAACGATGAGCTAATAAGGCATTCTACTTGAAGCCTTGTTTCTACAAGGCATATATTCAACATTTTCAACATCCAAGAGGCAAATGGTTGCTATTGTACCTCTCTTGTAACATCAATTAGAATACCTACAATGTATAGCAACTTGGAGAAAGTAGGAAGGTCTCAGAAATGTGTTGGAGAGCTGCAGATATAAAATTCAGTAAAGGACATGTCAAAGCATGTTATAGATAAAGTAGTAGAAACCGTGAAGCTCGATTCAGTTGTGTAAAATGATGCAATAGATAACATGTATGCCACATGATAATTACATAAAGTCCATTTTCTCGAATATGAATTCATGACCAACCTGGTTGCTAAGGAAGCATGTCTGGTTGCCCAAGTGTAAAATGAATCTCTCTCAAAATTGAGAAGTGTGACTCCTTCACCTAGAACATAGAATAGTCCACTAGATAAGTAAGTCATTGACCTAAATGGACTAGATAAATAAGTTTATGTGAACTTTGAAAAGAGAGTTTTGGACAAATTTTGGAAATTTTTTAGACAAAACTAACTTCTTACACATCATTGCTTACAAATCAACAAATTTATACAACCTGTAGCAAATATTTGAGAACAGTTTGATTTTTTTTTACACACTTGAAGAGGCCAAGCCACTAGTGAATAGCTAATAATTGCTAATAATATATACTCAACATTTAGAAAAAATAAGGTAACATGAAATATAGTAGCATTCGCACATGCATTTAGAGTGTTGCGTGATCAATTTTTCTACCTATATGAAGAATATACGACTTTCTCTCAGATCTATTTCAATGTGTTCAAGTCTCACTTGCATCTCCAGTGATAATTCAAACACCTTTTTCAGATCTTTTCATCAAGGAAAACAATTGATATGTTGGCCAGACATATGATTATAAGGAACTCACAATTTCAACAAATATTTTAAGGGTCATTACCCCTTTGAGTAATTTATTAGTCAATGGGGAGGACACCTTATATGAGAGGAAGTCACTTTGCACACATTTCCAAGCTATTATGATAAATATGTCCACTCATTGATAATTAATTTGTCTTCTCCTTTCTAGATTGTACTTCTACCATGGAATTTTCCAAATGGAGCCTTTTGCATTGAATATTGATGGAAAGTTCTACTCATGATGCCACAAGTGCCACTTTATTGGAGCTTTGCATGGTATTTGTGCATTCATTCAAGGTTTGAAGAAGGAATCCACTTTGGAGGAGGCCACACATGATTCTAATGAGGATTCATTCATTGTTTGTGAAGGTAGATACATGGTCAACCACTGGAGGAGGAACCGTACTTTTTGGTGCCATTTTTGGAATATTTTTGCAAAAACAACTCCATTATCATGCTATCGTTGACTTGTATCATGGAGATGGTTGATTGAGAGAATTATTGTAGTCTTTTTCTAAAATATTTTCATGATTTTTCTTGGAGTAGAAAGGGGATCTCAACATCCTATTGCTATCTTTAGTATAGAGTTGTTGAGGAGGTTTGAATGGTAATATTTTATTGTATTCCTTGCACAAAATATTGAAACTAGGAAAGGTTGTAGTAATAGCTGTGAGCATGCTTACAGTGCTTCAATTACAACAAATGACACTATGGCTGCTAAAAATAAGTGGTGGCCACAAAAGTTCAAGGGTTGGGAATATCACTAGCCATTCGAAAATGCAAGAAGGAGATACAAACATTGAAGATCATTTTCCAAAACATTTAGTAGGTGAAAATATAAAGCTTCCTAGACAATACGGTTTAAAAAAATTTGATGTTTTATTTGGTAGGGGATGGCATGCATTAGATGTCCCCATATTCGCTGCAACTGATCAATCAATTTTTGCAATCACAACCTTAGTACTTGTCAAGAAGTTCTGTACTCTAAAGTTGTTATCCTTGTTACTTGGTAGAAAGCCTTTCATTCACATTGTAGATGGGAGCCTTTTGAAGGAAAGAGAGATTCATATTTAGTGTGGTTATTATTTTTTCAAAAATAAAAGCTTTGCAGAAATCCAACACAGACTGTGAAGTGTGTGGTATATGAATCGAGTAGATAGTGCTACTTAATAGTGAAAATTTATAATCTAGTGTAGTCTGGTATTTGAATATGCCTCATACAATTTCTCGAAGGAGTTTGTTAGCAACTATGGTCTTTTACTAGCTGATTGACTACTCTTGTACATCCAAAAGTTTTGCATAATCACTCCAGGTTTGGTTTTCTCTTTTACTAGTTGATTGACTACCCCTTTACATCCCAAAGTTTTTTGAGTTAATAATTCCAGCAAGTAACTAGATATGATATGTTTGCTTAGATAGTTGGTTTTAGGATAACTTAACATCCCAGCTGTATCTTTATTCAATAGATTTGTAATTTGATAGGTGGTAAATTTCCAGGATGGTGGTTTCAAAGAAATTTTAACGCACACTATCAAATGGACATTTTGATAACATGCATTTTCATAGTTTTCATGACTTCCACTAATATTCCATTGCTCATTTTGTTGGTTAACTAGAGGATGGATAGAAGCTGATGGCTTTAGAGCGCTTACATGTCTTAATCTTTAAATTCTGTAATTTAAGTGTCAGTGAAAGCCAACTTAATATTTAGTATTGCCCAAGCCACGTGCCTAAAATTGGGCATGGTAAAATTCTTGAGTTCAGATCCTTTGGCATAATTTCAATTCTTGAAACAATTATTCTGCTCGAATCCTATGAATAAATACAAAATGAAAATTCATACTTCCTAGAAATAGCATTATGCATACATGATATTTTTTACCACGTGCCTATCATGAGTCCTCTAATGATTATTTGTAGCCATTTTCACATAGATACCAACAAAGAAAACAATTTGACATAGCATCCACGGCACTACTTTCAATAATTGGAAATTTCTGCAATTAAATGAGGTATTCCACACTATATTATTTTCTAGAAATTTAAAGATCAACAATATATATTTAAGGTAGTAGATAAATAATGTTCCCAGAAAATAAAAATGTCTAGTTCATCTAGAGAGGAAAAAAGTATAAGAGAAGCCTCAACACATTTCTGAAAATTGCAATACTGAAAGTAGTATGACCATACCTCAGTCCCAGCTTTTAGCTCAGGTATCTTCTTTGCCATAGCCCCAGCTGCTACTCTTCCAATTGTTTCCTATGCTGAAGATCTGCCACCTCCATGCATTTTATAGAAATGCAGTTATAACACATAAATCACTAAGTTGTATCTTCAAAAGCAAGAAGCATTTAAAGAGAGGCATACTACTCAGAAAATAGGCATGCTTAAGCATACCTGAACTGAACGAACACCATATTTGAAGTCATATGTGGCATCCACATGAGATGGTCGATAGGCTAATGAAATTTCACTGTAATTATTTCAATTTTAGTAAAATGCAATCAAGAAAGAGTGGATTGGGAATTTCAAAAGCTTGTGTGTTGTAAACAACTATCTCAATTACTTTTTAAAATGTAGTGCCCAAATGTATGACACAATCATGTTCTCTATTCAGAGTATAAACTCTGTAACCAAGCACTCATGATTTATTAGACGTAACCATCATCGAGTGAACTATCCCCGAGAAATTTTATGATTTATCCAATTACTTATCACATACTATTACTATAATGACATATGGTTAGACTTACCAGGACCACATATTATTCCTGGAGGTCATAATCATGTTTAAATTCATCTATTGTTATACAAATTTGTCCATGAAGAAAGTTGTCATTATGAAAAAGTCACTTCCAGGTTAGATAGTACCATCATTTTGAACTCCTCTACTAACTAGCCACAACAAATATTGTTTCAAATCATAAGGTGTTTTTGCCTCCCATTTTCTTTAAGTATAAAGAATGCTTGATTCATAGTCAATCTCGAATAAGGGTGTTTCCATTATAGACTTACACAATCTTCATTCTCTTATTGTAACAGTACCCATGGTGCCTGAAGATGATTTTATCACTACTTTGCATGCTGCGCTTTTCAGAATCAAATGATCTTCTTCAGACACCCTACAAATTATGAAGGAGATGTCCTTGACTAGATCATGATGGTCATGATGGGTTTTGAACTTTGTTCAATATCTTAGCTTTTATACCTTTTATAGAACGAATGTCCTGTAATGTGAAGAAATGTGAAACTTCTATTCTTGAAAGGATCTGTGAATTGGATGCCGCTAATCTAACCTATACCCAGCCTTACACTATCTCAATTGTTGCAATAAATTCATTTTACCATCCAATGAAGAAATAAATGATAATGAATTTTTTACTTTTGTAGGTGACAACACACTTACTTCAACTAATGACAATTCCTTCAAATGAGAAAAGACAGAAAGCAAACTAAGTTGATGTACCTTTGATGTTCTGAAGATGTATATTGTCTACCTTATCATTATAAAGATCAAAATTTTGGAGATGTCACAATAGGTTACTGCTAACAATTCAAGTTTGAGAGCTAATATTTGAGATGGTCTTATTGGGAATTGAGTCTCGATCAAGACTACTATTGTAAACCCTTGGACTAGAGAAGTCTTCTTGCAAGTTTGAACTCATTCTACATCATATGTATACTTATACAACTAGCCTTTCAAACAATAAAATATTCATGCATGAAACGTAAGTGAGTTACGCCAATGACATTTTTTTTCTTTAGGCCCTAGTTCTGATAACAAACATTTATCATACTTATGTTCAATAGTCTTGTTCAAAGAGTAGAGGAGAGGCCATAGCTTTCCAAAAATTTCTCATGAGAACCTTAAACAACAACAAATTGCAATTTGGTTTAGAACTTTGAATCAAATTTAAGAGAATTCAGTCTAGATAAATCTCGGTCTGTATTAATGTTGTTTCAAGTGAACAATCCGCAAGACGGATCGTTTTGTTCTAGGGAAAAAGAGAGTGATTAAATAAATCCTCAAACTCGAACAGAAGAAACTTTGTACATATACTTGTAATATTCCATTAAAAATCAGATAAGAATGGCTTGCAATCTTTGAAACTTGGATCAACATGCGCTGAAGTCATTCTTGAAACTCTGAGAGGCATGAAGTCTCATCAACGTATAGTTATGACTCATATAGCCAAGTTTCAAATAGTTGTCAAGAAATGCCTTTAGATTGAGCCCTTAGAGTATTAATACACCTTCATGTATCCAACAAATCCCACACCACAATAGTACTATTACTTCGCCAAAGGTCGAAATATTTCATAGCATACCCACTTGAAGTGACAGGCATACAAAATGAACAATCCAAGATCAAACAAAACATTTTGTCCTTAAGGAGGTCCGAATGACTGCTTCAGGGCTACAGGCAAGTTTAGCATTTCATTCTTATAGTGGTAGTACAACAATACTCCTTGTTTTTCAGAGTATAAGAATCAAGTAAATACTATGTCGCTTGTTTGATTAGACCAAACTTCGATGAACTCAATTCATGTTAAAAATTTCAAGCTGCCTCTTATTCTGACATACATATAACTTCTAGAATCATATGCAAAATCATGTCACTATGAAACCTGAATGTTTAGTAAAAAAATTCATAGTCAATGTAAGTATCTCAGAGGAAAAATATCTACTATTATATGATCTCTCATTTCAACTAGATACCTAATGAGTCATGCCTTCAAGGTAGAATATCTCACTTCTTAGTTGTATTGCATTATCTTCTTGCTTGGGCTTGTCCTCACCTGTGCCCTGATATACATGGATTGAAATTATAGCATACACTATGGAAATTGGGTACCAAGCCACAAGGCTTAAATGTGTCAACAACTAAACCTTTAATGTTAAATAGTAACATTTCACTACTACCAATGCCTTGAAGGAGTTACACCTCTACTAGATTTCACCCTCAATACCTCTACTAGATGCCTCCATCATACCCAGTTCATTTGATAGATATTTGAGCAGTGCTCAGGTGTAGCCAGACATCTTCTACATTGAGTATTGATGGAAATTTCTACTCATGATGCCACAAGTGCCACTTTATTGGAGTTTTTCATGGTGTTTGTGCATTCATTCAAGGTTTGAAGAAGGAATCCACTTTGGAGGAGGCCACACATGCCTCTAAGGAGGATTCTTTCATTGTTCGTGAAGGTAGATACATGGTCAACCACTTGGAGGAGGAACCTTACTTTATGGTGCCATTTTTGGAGGATTGTTGCAAAACCAACTCCATTATCATGTTATCATTGACTTGTATCATGGATTTGGTTGATTGAGAGAATTATTGTAGTATTTTTCTAAAATATTTTCATGGTTTTTCATGGAGTAGAAAGGGGATCTCAACATCCTATTGCTATATTTAGTATAGAGTTGTTGAGGAGGCTTGAATGGTAATATTTTATTGTATTCCTTGCAGAGAATACTAAAACTAGGAAAATGTTGTAGTAATAGCTGTGAGCATGCTTATAGTGCTTCAATTACAAAAAATGACACTATGGCTGCTAAAATAAAGTGGTGGCAACAAAATTTCAAGGGTTGGGAATAGCACTAGCCATTCAAAAAGGCAAGAAGGAGATACCAACATTGAAGATCATTTTCCAAAACATTCAATAGGTTAAAAGATAAAGCTTCCTAGACAATACGGTTTAAAAAAATTTGATGTATTATTTGGTAGGGGCTAGCATGCATTATATTTCCTCTTATTCGCTGCAACTGATCAATTAATGGTTGGAATCACAGCCTTAGTACTTGCCAAGAAGTTTTTTACTCTGAAGTTGTTATCCTTGTTACTTGGTAGAATGCCTTTCATTCACATTGTAGATGGGAGCCTTTTGAAGGAAAGGGAGATTCATATTTAGTGTGGTTATTGTTTTTTCAAAACCAAAATCTTTGTAGAATTCTAGCACAGAATGTGAAGTGTGTTGTATATGAATTGAGTAGATAGTGCTACTTAAAAGGGAAAATTTATGAGCTAGTGTAGTCTGGTAATTGAAGATGCCTCATAAAGTTTGTCGAAGGAGGTTGTCAGCAACTATGGTCTTTTAATCGCTGATTGACTACTCCTGTACATACAAAAGTTTTGCATAATCACTCCAGGTTTGGTTTTCTCTTTTACTAGTTGATTGACTACCCCTTTACATCCCAATTTTTTTTGAGTTAATAATTCCAGAAGTAACTATATCTAATATGTTTGCTTAGATAGTTGGTTTTATGATAACTTAACATGCCAGTTGTATATTTATTCAGTATATTTGTAATCTGATAGGTGGTAAATTTCCAAGATGGTGGTTTCAAAGAAATTTTAACACATACTATCAGATTGGAAATTTTGATAACATGCATTTTCATTAGTTTTCATGACTTCCACTAATATTCCATTGCTCATTTTGTTGGTTAACTAGAGGATGGCTAGAAGTTGATGGCTTTAGAGCACTTACATGTCTTAATTTTTAAATTTTGTAATTTAAGTGTCAACAAAAGCCAACTTAATATTTATTATTTCCCAAGCCACATGCCTAAAATTGCGCATGGTAAAATTCATGAGTTCAGATCCTTTGGCATAATTTCAATTCTTGAAACAATTATTCTGCTTGGATCCTATGAATAACTACAAAATGGAAATTCCTACATCCTAGAAATATCAGTATGCATACATGATATTTTTTACCACGTGCCTATCATGATTCCTTTAATGATTATATGTAGCCATTTTCACATAGATACCAACAAAGAAAACAGTTTGACATAGCATTCATGGCACTACTTTCAATCATTAGAAACTTCTACAATTAAATGAGGTATTCCACACTATTATTTTCTACAAATTTAAATATCAACAATATATATTTAAGGTAGTAGAGAAATAATGTTCCTAGAAATTAAAAATCTCTAGTTCATCTAGAGAGGAAAAAAGTATACGAGAAGCCTCAACACATTTATGCAAATTTCAATACTGAAAGTAGTATGACCGTACCTCAATCCCAACTTTTAGCTCAAGTACCTTCTTTGCCACAGTCCCAGTTGCTACTCTTCCAATTGTTTCACATGTTGAAGATCTGCCCCCTACCTGCATTTTATAGAAATGCAGTTATAACACATAAATCACTAAGTTGTATCTTCAAAAGCAAGAAGCATTTAAAGAGAGGCATACTACTCAGAAAATAGGCATGCTTAAGCATACCTGAACTAAAAAAACACCATATTTGAAGTCATATGTGGCATCCACATGAGATGGGCGATAGGCTAATGAAATTTCACTGTAATTATGTCAAGTTCAATAAAATGTGATCAAGAAAGAGTGGATTTGGAATTTCAAAAGCTCGTGTGTTGTAAAAAACTATCTCAATTAATTTGTAAAATGCAATGCTGAAATGTATGACACAGACACAATCCTATTCTCTATTCAGAGTATAAAATATGTAACCAAACACTCATGATTTTAGTAGACGTAATCATCATAGAGTGAACTATCCCCGAGAAATTTTATGATTTATCCAATTACTTATCACATGCTATTAATATAATGACATATGGTTAGACTTACCAGGACCACATATTATTCATAGAGGTCATAATCATGTTTAAAATTCATCTATTGTTATACAACTTTGTTCATGAAGAAAGTTGTCATTATGCAAAAGTCACTTCCAGGTTATATAGTACCATCATTCTGAACTCCTCTGCTAACTAGCCACAACATATATTGTTTCAAATCATAAGGTTTTTTTCCTCTCATTTGCTTTAAGGATCAAGAATTCTTGATTCATAGTCAATCTTGAATATTGTTTTTCCGTTATAGACTTACACAATCTTCATGAATACAAATTATTCAGGTAGAGATTAATTTCAATAGCATTTAGGGATTCAAAGTAGCATGAATACAAAGTCTTAGGACAAATATTAATTTCAATTGTTTCTTGTTATAACACATGGGTACACACAAAAAACTAACAAAAATTTAAAAATAAAATGTATCATTTAAAACCTATCGAACTCGGAAAAGCTATAATTTGGAGTGCTATAAATTAATTGAATCCATCTATAATCACAAAAGGCTAAATATTAAAACATAAATGCACCAAGATCATGTGAAAATGTGAAACAGGAGCATCGGGGTTTTTACCGGTCTCAGTGCCAAGCCCCCCACCCCAAAGGCATTCAACAGGTTCAAGTAGTGCATGGGGGAGAACCCATTCCAATCCCACCCAATATGTGAATGAATAAATTCATTTTTGTCGCCTATAAGTAAAGCTTTATACCATACCTGACTGAAGGGTCAAAGCCACTTCAATCAATCCTATCAAAGCTATTGTTTGTGCGTTGTCATTATTCTAAAAACAAATCTCTTCTTTATTTAATATATCGCTTGGGCAAGCTTATATCGAGGTGTAGCACAACCTTGAGTGATATATTAATAACATCGACCTTACCTACCTTATTTAATTAATACTTGAAGCGATATATATAAGTAACTGTTACTGAGCCTATATCTAATATACCAACCAGAATGTTGTAAGCAAGATGTCGATTTCATCAAATAAATGGACTGTAAAAGAAATAGAGTTTGAGAGAATCACATCATCATCGGTTTTGGCCTCGTCACTTCAAGAAGCATCTTGATCGTCCTCTGGGTTGGACGCATCGGCCAGTTTATTGTCTTCTTCATCTTCGCATTGTAGTCTTCCATAGGCTGAGTTACGGCTTCGATCTCTTCTTGGTCTTCCTCTGCGTCATTGGGACTCGGTTCTTCATTCTGTGGCCATTCCTCCTCGGAGGAAGCCAGGTCGTCTGATGAACTCCTACCATGCTTGCCCATGGCTTGGCTCAGCTCAGCTGATGGGGATATAACTCCTACCACGCTTTCCCTTGGCTAGGCTCGGCTCAGCTACTCAGGATAGATCTCAGAATATGTATGGAATGTCGGAGCTCAAATTCGAAACCCTTGAACCAGCGAGGGTTTTAAAATTTGACTAATAAATAAAACTATCCTTCCTAATGCATTTGTTTTCACCTTCTTGCGAAATTTGAGAGAGGGAAGGGTTCCTTCCAAGGTTTGGAAGTTCCTGCCATTTGTTGATTGGATTTCATCACAATGAGGGTCACTAGATAAATCCTTGTTGGTCCACTCTCGTAGGGAAAATGTTCTCAATGAAGCAATGACTGTGGGTGTATTTGTAGCATTGTAGGTTTAAATATATATAATTAGTTTATATGTGTAGATATATTGTTGATGTATTATTAGTTTAGATATGTATATATATTGTTGATATTTCTAAGTAGGTTTAAAGATATAACATTATTCTTATATGTTGAGATATTTCATCTATACAATATTATAATTACAGTATTGTTTTTGTTTTAACTTTTGTCAAGTTGAATATATGTAAGTGTAGTTAATGATATTAATGGAGGGTGTTACAATATCAATCTGAGGAAACCGTAAAATGGAGAGGTTAATGAAATCATTACAAGGATCTTCATAGGGTTAAGGGGTGTCAAGGTGCTAGAATATTGTATTAAGAGAACTAGATAACAATTTAGGAAATATTGATACAAATTGCACATATGTATATGTTGTGGTGCAAATGTAACAATGTTTTTGAAATTATTTTGTAAGGCATGACAATGGTCAAGTTTGCCATGTTTTTTAGAAGTATGCATGTGTACGTAATGGTGGAGTAAATAACTTATGTTAGGAGGGATGAGGTTGAACCCCAACAAATGCAAGCAAGGAGATCAATCTAGGAATGTTGGTGGTGTGGGTCAATGAGCATTGGGCAATATAAATTGCTTTGACATACATTTGTTTTTTTTATTGAAATTTTTTTTTATGAACACAAGAAAGTGGCAATTAATTGATTTTAGACATTGCAATGTGGTAGAATCATCTTCAAATTTATGAAAGCACCACTTTAACTCGACGGTTACAACTAAGTGGTATTTATTCTAGTAAATTCACTCTAGACTTTGACCTAACCCTATCTTAAATAAACAACCCCTTAAGAAGGAAATTTTTCCCATGAGGGGTGAACATGTCACATGGAAATGTGGGGGAATAATAACAGACTATTTTCACCCACCAAGCAATAAGCAAGCCCCCATTAATGTTATTCATTACTTTAAATGGGTTGAGTATCCTTTGATGCCTTTAACAATCGTATTGAATGTATGTGATGTTAACTAAGTTAACCAACAAAACACGCCTTCAATAATGGTAACAAGACTTACACACTATATATTGCATCGAACAATCAAATGAGGCTTTAATATGTGTAACCAACAATACATGTAGTTTATCAAGTTGACCAAACTAACATGCTTCTACTAGTGATAACCAAAAGATACATGTTGGTAATTGGGTGACCAATGTGGCATGCCTCAACATTCGTAATTGAACATAAATGTTGTTGATGGGGTTGACCAACCTAACATACCTCTCGCAATTGTAGTTAAACATGCATGTTGATAGGGTTAATCTCCAAGATAGTGTTAATAAAAAAAAATGTTAATAACTAACCTAACACATCACTAACAATGAAAATGGAATGTGCATGTCAGTAAATAAACTAATCGACATGACATGTTTCTCATTAAGACGATTTGACACACAACTCGCTAAGTTGATCAACTTGACAAACTATTGGTTTTGTCATTGAACTAACATG
The DNA here is from genome assembly GCA_034641835.2 of Pinus albicaulis. Lineage (NCBI taxonomy): Eukaryota > Viridiplantae > Streptophyta > Pinopsida > Pinales > Pinaceae > Pinus > Pinus albicaulis. The sequence goes on along the minus strand of CM076579.1, from coordinate 581,513,632 downwards.
CCTTTAATGAACACAGCTAAATGTGCATGATGTTGAACAAGTAAACCAACCTAACATACCTTTAACAATAATAACAAAGTGTGCAAGTTGTGTATTGGGAAAACCAAACTAACATACCTCTGATAATCATAATCGACCATACATGCCTATTGTGATCAACCCTTCAGGAGTTCCCTTTCTTTCGTGCAAAATTAAGCATGTCATGCAACTCTTAGACTAACTTTGATACATATACAAATTCATTTTGTATTTACTTGTTAGAATTGTGTTATAAAGTCTTTCCCCTTTAAATGTCATGGGTTGAATCCAAGGGAAATTAAGGTATGCATACCTCCATGGATTAAATAGTTAAATCATTGCATGAAGGGCAGCCATTGTCCCATGAACAAGAGGGTCTCACATGCCAATTTAACATCTAACTATATTATAACTTTATATTAAATACTATTATTATTTTATTGTGTTAATATGACTGTTTTTAATATTTAATATATAGTTAAGTAGATTACCCCTTGAATAATTAGTGAAGTATTTAATATTGGATGAGAGAGTTGTAAGGTTGAAATTTCTATACCTCGTGTTGATTTGGGTGTTTGTATCATTTCAATGCAAAATTAGGTTTCATACATATCCATGGACCAATTAAAGGCATTTACACATGCCAACCAAAGACATTCAATAGTTGGGTTAGAACTAGCGAGTGGGAGGATTTAATTATCATATTCATCCTGGGCCTTCCAGACTAGAGAAATTAGGGCATGTGTTTGATTTATGGGCTAATGTTTAAAAGCATGATATGAGGATATCAGGAGTTAGTGCAAATCCTTCTTATGGAAAGGTCCTGTACCTCTTCCTTTATTTCTTAAAGTAAACTTGAAATAAGTGATTACAAATATATGATACAGATAATGTGCAAACCATTCACAACATCATGACATTAAACATTTACACGAGATGCAACTTAATTCATGCTCAATGGATTTTTTCCTTTAAAAAAGAAATATATGATACCATGATATAATATAGTGATTCACCAACACTAGCCACCAAACAAATGACCTAAACGACAAATGTTGTTTATGGTGACTATCATCCACCATAAACTATGATTATTAGCCACTCTCACACCCCTAAGTTTATACATGACTCCAAGAGTTGTTTCAAGCTTCTTAAAATCATTTTTTCCCAAAATACTGACAAGGATGTCTCATCACCATAGCATTTTTTCTGAGTCTTTCATCAAATTCTCTGCAACAGTTTTTTTATGTTATATATGGACTGACACAATTAAAAATTACTGACATAAATAACTAATTCATCTACTTGTTTTACTTGTTATTTGGCCATATTTTTATTCTTGGACTATAATAGTCATTTACATTAATCATTATTAATTTTGTCACTTATTACCTAGTCATATATTTTAATCCTAGACTAAATTAGTCATTTAAGTTAGTCGATTTTACTTTAATCACTTATTATCTAGTCATATATTTTATCCCTGGACTAAATTAGTCATTTAAGTTAGTCGCTTTTAGTTTAGTCACTTATTATCTAGTCGTATATTTTATTCCAAGACTAAATTAGTCATTTTTAGTTCGGTCACATAAAATTACTCAAATTTAGTAGTAATTCACTTGAAATAATTGCGGTGACTAACATTTTTAGTCACCTAGTCATTAATTTCATCATTTTTTACTAGTGTAAAGACATGTCTAAAGATGATTCATGGGAATCAGAACATCAATCTCAGAATTCGGACCATTCTGAAAATGAATCCGAAAACAGAAATGAGAACCCAGAAAAGGTAATCAATAAAGTAATCAAAGAGATTGAGATGCAAGAGAAAGGAGGAAGTAATGGAACATAATCATCTTCCCAAGAAGTTCAGCGCAGTCAAGATACGCTTGATCAGCTAGAAAAGTCTCAATCAAAATATATGAAGAGTGAATGTGATGAGTTTTCTAAAGAAATAAAAAATACTCAAACAAATCCAAATACTGATCAATCTACTAGTTCTTAGACACCATATATTCCCATAAGATAGTGGAAACTATTACTCCACTACAACAAGTTCCTAAAACTCATGATCGAGATATCATTCCGGCTTATCCCATAGAATAGATAGTGTTACAAATTGAGGAAATCCCTTCGTTGGATGTCTTCTACAATCCTAGTCATAAGGCTATAGTCAAGAGAAGAAAAAGGAGAATAATTGAAGATGTAGACTCAAATATTGCAAATGAATATGTTGATGTTTTATGGAAGGATCCTCTAGCTGATCGTATTAAACATTTAACCAAACTATCACAGTTTGCAGGGGAATATGCTACTGCCATTGTTGATAAAGGCACTCAGGTTAAAATATTTCTGAAGCAAAAAGAAGAAAGAATACAAGAATTAGAGAGATTGTTAGATCAAGAAAAGTCTAACTCCATCGAGAAAATAGAATTAAATATGTCCCAATTTCAAAAAGATTTTGAAAGTCTTAATTTGCAGCATCAACTACAACTCACTGAGAAGAAAACACAACTGGAAGTAGCATTGAACAGATTACAAAGCCAGCCACAGCTAGAGAAATTCATAAAGGAAGCATTGGATGTGGATGCTAAGTTAAAGCAACAAAAAGAAGTATTTTTCCAACAAGCTTCTATCATTAGCTCCTATTGTTACTCAAGTGAAATATTGATCCAGCAAGTAGCTATCCATAAACTTGAATGCGAGAAGATCGAGAATAAAATCAATGAACACATTTAATGACAAACATCAGACTCAGGCAAGGAAGCTGATCTACCCCAAGTAGATAAATTCCACAAGGATAACTTATTTAAGGATTGGAAGGCAAGGATAAAACAAGCAGAGAAAGCAACAACAAAAACATCAAGGTTAACAAAGGAAATTACTGAATCTGTATGTGAACAACTTTTAAAATCAAAACTTGTCAAAGAGTGCACATCTGAAGTGCTCTTAGAAGTCAAACAGTTGGAAACATAATGGAAACAAAAGGTAGAAATGAAGGATGAAATGATTAAAAAAGAAAATAAGTTTGATCAAGAAAATTATTGGAATTTTCTAATCAAACCTTATCATTAGTTTCAGACCCTGCAATCTTTAACAGATTCGAAAAGAAGATCATAGCCAGCACTCTCAAACACACTATTCAAGGGACAGGTCAGATCGAGGATTTCACAGCTAGCTCAGCTCAAGCCCATGCTAGATATTTGTCGACTTCGGGATCAAACCCAAATTAAATATCATAATTCAAAATCATTTTGTTACTTCATTTTCCGAGATTGTACTTAAAGTTTGTCTTACGAGGATGGTTGTTTGAAACGTCCTCTATTTTTATGTAATAATCTATTTTTAAAACATAGTTAGTTTAGTATTTAAACCCCTCTCATGCATTTAGAGAAGGGTTCAGAAATTTGTCAAAAACATTCTCAAAGAATGCACTTTTGTAAGTTTGTGAATGCTTTGATGAATTAATGGAACACAATCTATATCTTTTGACATTTGAAGTTGTTTAACTGATGTTTCACTATTGTACTCTTTAAATTTCTTTAAAGTGAAGAGGAGCATATATCTACTGTCAGTTTACATGAGTAGAACTTCGTACATATGGTACTTCTATTCACTTGTATTAAATATTTCTTTCTAGATTGACAGTCATCTTTTATTGCATTATATATTTAAAACGTCATTATAGATGAATGTTAAATGCACTTATGTACTAATATTTGTCTGTGATTTCTTAGGATATATAATCACACATATGAATGCGATATACTTTTCACAATTCTTCTAGTCAAACTATTTTGTTAGAAGAATCATCTTACATAATTTTCATCTCTTTCAACTGTTAAATAATCTACAATATTAATAGTTGAAGGATATCTCTTTATATCGTACAAAGGAAGAAACACCTCGGGAATATAATAGAATAGATAGTGTTAGATATATGCGTGTGATAGATTAGAATCATTTCCTATTGCATGTTGTATAATCAAAACACACCCCAAAATCATCCTTATTTGGAAATTGGTCCCACTATCCCCATTCGGAGCCACTATACCAAACGGAAAAGGAGTTGCTTTAAGCCTTCCAGACTGAGTGGTTTTCCCCCATGTTGTGGCAGTGAATTCTGCCTCAACGGGAATGCATTTTTGTGAAGCAGGCCAAAATTTCCTTGCTTCACTAAAATGCATGCCTAGGCTTATTTATTGGCAAATATGATTTATTCGAATTGTAGATTGTTTATTTAATGATTTTACACATATTTGCATTTTTATATCTTTACTTTGAGCTTAAATATTTATACTTCAGATTTCATACAACATTATAAGTTTTCCTTGCACTTGCCTTAATTGAAATTTATGTATAAGTGGTAAAAATAGTTATGTAGGATATTTGTGAGACACGATACAAGGTTATATCATATGGTTAGGAATTTTCCAATCATATCTCATTTCAAATTTCATTACCAAGGGTGTAATTGGTTTGGCTTGTGAGTGCATATTTGTTCCAACTGTGATCATTGTCAGATATGATCAATTGTTATTCTTACAGACTTGGATTTCATTGTATAACATTTCCATTATGAAAATGACTATTATATGTTGCATAAAATGGTCTTATATTTAGAGAAGAATGATCATTATCACACAATCAAGTACAAGTCCTAGTGTGTTTTTATTTGAGGCACACAAACCTTGACTTTAACCCTACAAAATCGATCCAATTTGGCATATTCTTGCACAACAAAAATTTCTATGTGAAAATTTAATGTTAATTATAAGTAAAAAAGTACTCTCCAAGTTTAATCATTCAATTTGGACTTTAAATAAATGTTAGATGTGCATTTTTGTGAGACATACCAAAATTTCCTTACTTCACTAAAATGCATGCCCAGACTTCATTTACTAGCCAATCTTATTGATTCAAATTGTCAATTGTTTATTTAATTATTTTACACACTTTTGAATTATTATATGTTTACTTTGACCCTTAAATAATTTTTCTTCGAATTTCATACAATGTTCCAAGCTTTTCTTCAACTTGCATTATCTTAAAGTTGTGCATAGGTTTTTATTCACCTTGTTGTTGGGCAGAACAATTGTCCTTTTAATTGAGATCAATAGTTCTAATTATTCACATTAATTGTCAATCCAGGTAGGTTTTGTTATTGCAAGGCTATTATGAAAGATATATGCAAGGGAAAATGGTGACTAGTGCTATAGAATCTCAAATTTAATCATTGCAATCACACTCTCAACAATTCAACACTCTGGTTGTTACACTCTCAAACCGTGTTCACACTCTCAAGTAATAAACACACGATGCATAATAAAACCACTTTGTAACACTTTCACTCTTATTCAGAAAATAAGAGCAGTCATGGAAACCATTCTCTCAACAAATGTTGAAACGCACATTCAAATGAAATGAGCACACCTTCAAACTGTAACGGGAATATAACGGTCTGACTAACAAAGGGATCGGTCCACGAATTATGTTGTTACACAATATAAGGGTTAGGATTCTACAATCATTAAAACATCAAAAAGACTAATAATAACAGTAAAAACAATCACACGTGAATTATAAATGAGAGGAATAAATCAAATAGCTATTGTACCTTCCTGACCAGTGATCCATAATAATAAGGAGGTCCCTTCTTTCCTAGCAGGGGTTGGTACAATACACAACACGCAAGCTATTTAACCGAAAGGTATGGCACCATTCCACAATTTACTAACATATATTAGAATTGTTGCATGTTTTAGATCATTGGAATGACATATTAGCTATAAATTAATTGAAATTGTATTATGGTGTATATGTTCACTTTGATACAATGTAATATGATTATGATTTTGTTTCATTTGTTGTATTATAAATATAACAGAAATACTAAATATTTCATGAAATAAATAATAAATTTTCATTCTGAATGCTTTTATTTGTAGAACACGGGTCTTCCAGAAGATCCAATTGATCCTAAAATTGATCCATATTATGTTGGATCTGGTTCATACATTTGAGACAAAGGCGATGATGTAGATGGAGAGGACATTGAGGCAAACCACAGTGATGATGAGAGTGATCATGATCATGATGTTGATGATCATGATAGACATGACGATGATGATTATGACATATATACTAGTTGTAGCCAGTGACATTTATCATATAGACTCCATCATGGATCACTGTTGATAAATTGTTATGATGCCCCTTTTCATGTTTATTATCATATGTATCATTTTCACCTGTAGTACCATATTGAGTTGTATCATTTTTTCATGTATCATTTTGACTTATATCATTTGGACATGTATTATATGGGCCTACATTATGTGTAGTTGGTCACGGACCAGCAACTTTGTTTATTAATAATATAAAAATTAAAGTTATAACAAATATTACTGTTGTGGTCTATAAGTATAAGAAACTAGAAAGAGTTATGCTATAGACTATCATGTGAATTTGGGCTTGCATTATGTGCAGCTAATCATGACCAACAATTTTGTTTATTAATAATGTAAAAATATTTATTATAGTTCCAAAAAAAAAAATATGTTGTTAGTTTGTAAGGATTTCCATTTCCCTAAAAAAAAATTATTAGTATGCTATAAAATATTTCAAATGCAATATGGCTTACTCTATAATCATATAAGTTATTTAAGAGGTACGTCATACTTAACTAATTTAATTGAAATAAAATATATTAAATAAATAAATGGAAGTTATAAATGAAGCATCATGAGTTTTTAAAATGGAAGTAGAATGTGGTTGTAAAATGGAAGTAAAATTTGAAATTAAATTGGAAGCCATACTTGGAGTTATTACTGGCTCTAAATAGGAAGAAAATTTGGTTTCTTACTATGAAGAAAAATTGGAGGCTAATTTAGGTTCAAATCCCAACACTAAAAGAAAGCAAACCCTAGACCCAAAAAAGAATCAAACCCAGGTGATAAACAAGAAGAAAACCATAAGGCTAACAGGGAAGCAATTAGTGAAGCAATAATGGAATGCAAACTAGAAGCACAATAGAATCAATCTTGGAATAAAAAATTTGGTGTTACCTAAGAAGCAAAAATAGAAGCAATTTAGGTAGCAAACCAAGAAGTAATAATGGAAGAGATACTAACAAATCAATTGGGTGTCACTTGAGAAGCAATAATATGAGAAATTTAGGTAGCCAAAAAAGAAGTAATTATGGAAGCATAACTAGTTGTTACCTAAGAAGAAAAAACATAAGAAATTTAGGTAGAAAACAAAGAAGTAATAATGGAAGCAATATTAGAATGCAAGTTTAGTGTTCCAAAAGAATCCATTTAGGCATAAAATCAAGATCAAATATTGGAAGAAATATTAGAACAAAAAAAAAACACTATAATGGAAGCCATATTAGAAGCTAAAGAAGATTCCATAATGGAATAAAAGCTAGATGCAACAAGCGCTGCCATATTGGAAGAAAAAAATTACATTTTTGTGGAAGCATAACTTCGCATTAATTAGGAATCCAAAAAAAAGTTATTTTTGATGCCATGCTAGAAGAAAAATAGGAAGCACAACTAGGAGAAAAACTAGAAGTACAAATGGACACAAAAATGGAAGCAATAATGGAAGAAACACCTTATGGCGCTATTCCCAGCTATAAGCCCAGTGCTATTACCAGTGTTATTCCTAGCGGAAATCAAGGTGCCATTGTGAACATGCCTTTTTCCGTCAGATATTATGTTGTCACTTAAAGCCAATTCGCGTGTTAGAAAACACTGAATTTTGGCGCTATTTTCGGTGCTAATGGCCTGTTTTGTTGTACTGATGAGCGTGCATCTGGTCATGTGAAAGAGAGGGTTTCAGCCTCTTCACAAATGATCCAATGAATCAAGAAAGTGATCAAAATTAAAAGTGCTCAAATTCTCTCGAATCCAATGCCAAAGCTTAGATCTCCTCGCCCTAAATCCAACACAACTCATTTCACTAAAATATGACACCGAATGCTCCCAATATCACATTCTCTTTGAATTGGGAAATGGCTAAAAATTTGAAAAATGGGTTTGCATGGATGCTCAGTCGGCATTCCATATGCTGACTAGGCCATGACTGGGCATTTGATTATGTGTCTATGGACTAGTCATTGATCAACACTTGGCATCATGTTAATGGTTGGAATTTGTTGTTTTTTATTGGTTCATTTGAATTTGTGTAGACCAATTAGGAGGAGCCACGTGGGCCAATCCTTGGCTACCACATGGCCTCCTAATGGCCATGTAAAATTTTATATGGAGGCCGAGTAGCCCACAGGATTCGAACTCGTGACCTCCCACCAAGAAAATTCATACCTAACCACTAGACCACCACATATTTCCTAATATATATGGTGTAAAGGTTCTATATAAGGTTAAATGGTATCAAGTTCATAGGTGGCGACCGGGGTTAACCCTACACCCCGGTCCACCAACCAGGGTCAAGGTTTAACCTTGGTCCCAAACCTTATTATATGCATTATTTCCAAATTTGAAACCCATGTTATATCTGCGAGCAATCTATTACACCAATCCCCTACCTTATTATATACACCAAACATTACAATTTTAAACCATATCATATGGAAACCACACCATATATCAAACCCCAAAAACTTTATGTTAAATGAGATATCCAAGGTCGATAGCATATATATCATGGAGGATAATTTTTCATGCCACAGAACCATATGAAATAAACTATGCAAAAGTTGGGAGTGGATATGGTTTGGGAAAGCCAACGGTTAGGTTTCCCAGTGAACACGTGACATGGTTGTGTAACATTTTATGCCAACAGTTAAGGTTTTGAATCCGACGGATTAAGTTCTATGCTACCACTTGTGAACAGTCACCATCACAGCGGGGTTAAATTTTATGTCATCATCGAGGTCCCAGAACAGGAGGTTAAGTTTAACGTCGACAGTTAGATTTTAATGGGCACATTCCACCATTCTACCATAGTTTATGCTACAGTGATGGTTACCATGGACATGAGTGGAACGCTGCCTAGTGCAGGGTTCCTGCAACCCAACCCATGGTGGAAACTAAACTCCAACCACGGTTTAATGTGGGTTTAGTTACATATTTGCACACATGGAGTTCAACCACCTCCGCATCCAACAACCATGAACGTGCAACATGGCGCATTTTTGTTGGTTGTGGGCCAACCAAACACATTTAACCGTTTGACAAGTTGCACCCAGTGCGGAAGGAATCTCGCCAACACAGGTCAAATTTGTCAATCCACATGGCCGCAAAAGGCAGAAATTGTAGAATAGATTGAACAGAAGTGAAAATGGTAGGGAAGTTAGCAAAAAAATATTCATTGGAGCATAACTCAATCAATATTTTTACCTTTTCAAGTGAAGAAAGAGCCAAACGAAGGGTTTTTTACCGTTCTGGAGCCATTGGAGACATTGTTTTAGCATTATTGGCATTGTAACATGATGAAAACACATATTTGTTAGCATAATGAAAGAGGCCCAAAATTGGAAGCTGGACAAGGAGATGTATCCCAGGAGGGGTGAACTCCTTCATCATCTATTGTCTTATGTATATTGTTATGTTACTCATGTATTCTTTATTTTCTGCAAAACTTAGTTTTAAATATTTTTAATGTGTTAATAAATTGACATAAGTGTTTTAAAAACCTAATCATTCACTTGCAAATTGTACTATAAACTCTCAATATTTCATATATAGATCAACAAACCCCTATCTTTGAACTATAGTTCCCATGGAATTTTAGGTCGGTTTTGCTAAGCACAAATTCCATGAGATTCCACCTGTGTATTACTATTAAGGGAATGGATGCGCTAGAGTATGTCGTCGCAGGAATCCTCCACACCCCCTTAGATTCCTCATTCATCGCCTTCGAGATGCAGATGTGGGTTTTTGGTGTCGAGAAAATCGCAGCTGAGGAGTCAAATGAGTTTCAAGGGGACCATGTCATAGATTGTTGTGCCTTATTTCAAATTGGTATGCATAGGGCTCTTGGGAAGTGAACAAGATGCTTGCAAAGTGTATAAGGAAATTCCTAAATGAGATACATGGGGTAGTGTTGCCTGTTTTTGTGATGTGTTTGAAAAAACATCTCTACAATAGGTTGAGGGTAGATTTGCATTTGTCCCTCCCTTTCTGCGCCCAGGGGCACTCCATTGGAGCCCTATCTTGTAAAAATAACTTGTTAAGAAAGGAAATTTAGTATCAGATCCTCCTAATTTCATAATTTTTGTAACTCCTCTTTCTCGAAGGACTCTTTGTATCACGTTATCAGCATCTAGCTTGGTAGTAACACCCATTGCCAAACTCCAAGCATGCACAGGAATTCCCGCCACACTTTTAAGGCTTATTCACGAAGGTAGGATACTCTAAGAGGATCTCCTTCTAAGTGACTATGGAATCAACAAATATGCTTCAATATCCCTCATTGTAGGGCTAAATGGAGTGGCTAGGGGTGGTAGTGCTCCTTTCTCTTCCAAGACCATGTCTTTTAAATATGCCCTCAATACTATCTCTAGCTCTTTGAATTTTAAGGATCTTTTAGGCCCTAGATTTGTGGTTGAGCATTCTATGAAAATTCCACTCCTAGAAGTGATGGTCCATACCTAGAATCATATTATATGATCCCAACGGAAATAAATTCAAATTTGGTGATGTAGGCATACCATTCAAGTCAAATACACAAGCTCTTACCCAATGATGAACTCTCTTCTTGGTACATGTAGCCAACTGCACTAACCAAGATTCTGCATGCACTTCTTTATTCAAACCACACTTATACACCAAGTTAGGATTAACATAACTATAATTTGATCAAGGGTCAATCAAAATAGAAAAAACTTGATCACAAATCTTATCTTCCATCTCGATAATAAACATCTGGTGATCTACATGCCTATTATCCAGCGTTGCATAGATCCTAGGAATATTTTATCCAACATCTCCCACTATCTATGCCACCTTATCATTGTATATCTACGTTCTACCAACCTGATGTTGTGGAAAATATCTCCTGTGATGGTCTCCTCCACAAGCACAACACTGTAAATGCTTCCAACCTTCATCTTATTCTTCTAATCAGATCGAAGCCCATGTCCTCTATCATATGCGTTGAACTTCCTATATGGTGTTGCATTATATTTATTACATGTACCCTGAGGCCTTGTTCGCTTCTTGTCCCATTTTTCTTTATTCTTTGCATTACCTTTCCAATACGGCTTAGTCTCAGATCTGCACTTTGATTGCTCATAACAATGATTTAGCTTCTAGATGGCCTGCTCCATTGAACTAGGCTCATGAAACTCAATCATGTCTTTGAATACTATCGGCAACCCACTGATGAATCTCTAAATCTTTTCCTTCTCCTCCTTGAGGTAAGGCACATACCTCAGTATCTCCAGTAATCTACTAGTGTACTCATCATCAGTCATAGATCCCATATTCAGTTCATAACACTCTTTTTCCCTGTCATCATAGTATCTCTCTGATAAATACTTCTTCCTAAATAGTCTCTCGAATTCACTCCAAGTCAACTCCTATTCATGAATATCTCTTACGTTATTTACATCTTCCCACCAAATATATGCTTTACTTTTGAGGATGAATTTAGCTATTCTAGCTTTCAGTTTTCAAAGTAATCATGCAACCTAAAGAACATCCTCAGAACAAGCAAACATGCTTCTACATCCTATGATTTCTTAATTTCTTGATCAAATGTAGGTGGATTTTCTCTCTTAAACTCATCCAAGAAATATCCCTTGTCACTCCTCCTGTAAGGATGATAATGATGACAATCATAGTGCTTGTCAGAACCAGAACTAGAATAGTACATGTTTCTATCACCTCTCCTATCCAGAGTGTCTAAAAACCTGCCATATTTGATCGTCTCATCTCTATCTAACATATAAAAACCATAATACCAACGGCCATATGCCCCATTATTCCCATCCTCCTGTCGAAAACTGATCCAAAGTGGTCCCTATCACTGCAACTCTGAAAAACTCTGAAGAATTACCGCATTAACTTCTGCTTGTTTTTCATGTTCCTGTATGATTCTATCATTATATGCTTTGCAACTCCTTATTTCTTCCTTCAAACTTCTCAAGGTGTTTGCTAAGTTAGAAGAGTTCCCAACACCATGTTGCTCATATGATTCATAGGGATAATCTTTGTAGTCTACCATATTTCTGTTCATTTTGATTTCTTCCTGCAAGGGAAACTATGTCAGCTAAACCAAAACATAAACAAACCAATGCACCTTAGCATAATTCAGGGAGAATATCTCCTGCAAGATCGACCAATCAGCGTAATACATGTATACGCATAATCATAACAACATGTAAATATGTAGGATATAGATAAAACAATATTTAAACATCATTCTATCCATAGCCCAATCATCAATGTATGGCCATATCATACATATCATGACACCAACATCCATACCAATGTACACTTGACAACATGTAAGCACTTGACATGCATAAACAACACATAACCAATCATACATTCATAACAACACCTTCGACAACAACCCCATCAACCTTCACATGGCAACATCACTGCAACCATGACCAATACCATGCATGTGCAACATGCACATAGACCACAAGCATAAGGAACACATATGCAACCGATATGAATGCATGACTCTGTACACCCTCCTCCCACATCTACCCAAGTAATCGGCCAACCAGGGTAAACATGTGACGAAGAGTTACTATGATATGATTCAACTCCCTATGTGTCAGTTGAGGAAGTGGAATTGACAAAACACAATAACATAGACCTTTTGCACCTGCTACAGGACACTCAAGAGCCATCCAAACCTTACAGGAGGCTAGCCCCTAAATTAAACTGAAATTTTAGTGCATCAATCCCCTAGTCGCTCCCTTGACATGGGAAAGAGTGAAACTAGAAACCTCTAGTCACTAGCACAACATGGGCATGTGTGCAAATGGAGACTTTTACAAGTAGTTATGTTTCAGCGACCCTGATTTTTGTGCCACCTTTCTAGGCCTGGCACTCAGGTAACTGCCCAAAACTCCATGAAACTCTCAAGAATGAAAGATAACAACAGAATAATGATACAAAATAAATCACTTGAACAAGGACTTAGCTAGACCCGTACTAGCCATGACAGGTATTTCTTCAAACATGTCACAAGTATGTAATCTACGGATTTAAACAACATATATGAGCATAGGGGTCTCATACTTATCTGAGAATCATTAATAAGCATTTTTGCCTCATCACCTTAGCTACATTATCATCTATTAATTCATATATTAATTGTTCATTCATTTACAAGCCACAACATCATGAGAGCCATACATCATCACTGTCATATAACACATTCATAACCGGCATATAAACAACAATGACAAGCATAGAACAACCATATAAGCCAAATAATAACAAGCATATTTACCCATCAATACAAGAGGAAAAGAGCTCTTATTTCCATAAGAAAAATATAACCAAGTCTTGGACTTCCATGTACCACTCGACCATAGACATGGTTGATCCAAATCTCTCTTCATCCAGTCACCCTCGTGCCATATTCTAAGCATGAATGTGGAATCTCGTGGAACAAATCCAAAAAAACGGAACCAGGGTTTCCAGAGGCCGAACCACCTCAACCCTCAAATAGTGATTCCACCTCACTATTATACATCCTTAACCATCACCAGATTTGTCTCTACCCAATTTTTCCAGGGCTCCAGAGCATTTTTTCTAACTAGGGTTTCAAGGACTAGTGACTCAACCCACAGCTATCATCGGGCTTCTAGAGATTTTTTCCAACCCAGGCTTCCAGGGCTAGTAACTCAACCCACCAAGGGCTTCTAGAGCATTTGTCAAACCAAGGATTTCAGGACTAGTAACTCAAACCAAGTTGTTACAGGGCTTCAAGAAATTTTGTCCAACCAAGGATTCCAGGAACTAATAACTCAACCCACAACCAAGGCACATGAAAACCAACAAAAAAATAAAAGTAAAACCCACAACACCATGAATATCTAGGAAATGGAAAGGCTAGGAAAAACCACTGTGAATCCAGGCAATTGTCCATGTCAATGACAAAACATAAATATATAATCACATGCATATTCCATGCATGCCAAAACTAGTGAGGAAAACATACATGTGACTCGGTACCTACAAGAAAAACCTGATGTAGTTGTTGATCCCAATGTCCTCTTGCGCTTTCCTACTCTTCCTTTGCCTTCTTTCTCCAAAACTCCAAGCATGCCACACTCTCCACGAGTGCTCTAAGAAAATATAAGTTTCCAAGATTATGACAGAGATAGAATATAATGAGAGCTCCAAAACTAAACTGACAAAATTTTGCGAACTAGTCCTCAGAAGCCTTTTTATTAATGAGGCCTCTATTTTCTTCAATTTTCCATTATTTTCCTTCATTTTTCTCCTCACATGCAACATGTGACCTTTCACCTCCCTTCTCTCTTATTTTCCATTATTTTCATAAATAAGTGCCACTTTTCCTTTCCAAATCCTTAGCCATTTCCTTTGCCAATTTCCAAAGCCATAATAAACCATATGAACACCCGCACTAGGATTTTTTTCCCAACATTCATCTTGGAATACATGTCCCATGACCATGGTTATTATTTTTCCTTTATTAACATTTATTACATGAAATTTTCACCAGAGTTGTTGAAGACACATCACCCTAAGCTCTCTCTCGGTCGTCATTCTCTCATGTTAAATATTAACCATTCATACTTTTGTGTCGTTCTCAATTATGCCTTGCAATCACATAAAATAGCAATTTGGTCTCAAAGATAGGCCTTACTCAGCTTGATAAATCACGCCACAAGCATGGATAAGGTTAAAATACTAAGGAAAGGAGATAAGGCTTCTACTTGGTTTTCCTTATGATCCATGTGTGGACAATTAAAACCGTATCTCGGCCACAGTGGTTCTACCTAGAACTTGGGTCATAATGGCATACTAGTTCTTGAATCTGGTAAGGGAATTCGTATATTCTCTATGCATCATGCATAACTGGATTGAATGATACTTCCATCACACAATCTTGAACCTAGTGGTTTTATAAGATACCCACCACTTGGATTTCCACCCCTCTAGTTTTAATTAAGCACATTAGTGCTCCTTACTAAGCTCAGGAGGCTCGGTGAATCTCCTTAATAGAAACTTCAACACACATCCATACCATTGCTAGTCATGCACACAACATGCGCACCATATTGTCATCAACACAAGCCAATCACTAAACCCATTTAATATCTCAAGCATACACAGTGGCTTATTTAGCTCGATGAGATGGAAAAATCACTAAATCCCATACCCATACAACACACAAGGAATTTCAACTGGCCCTACAACAATCATACAAAGGAGTAAGTGTCCAAAACATGAAGTCCTCTTAACAAGTGATCCCTGAACTCACATGGATTTATTTGCATCTACAATACCTGCATGAAAGGTGTGGGTGCCAAAACATACAGCCAAGACCATTTTGTAGAACCTTAAAGTCTTCAAGCTCAAGGAACCAACCATCCCTCATGCAACAACATTAAGCTAGGCATTTGTATTAAAATTTATATATGAAGGCACTACTTTAAGACCGAAATGCCCAGGAGACATGCTCCAAAACTTTAAATCTTACAAGCATAAGAATATCAACTTTTATTCTTACAGACAACATTGGGATGAGTATCCATATTCAAATTCCCTTACCTAGAATCACCAATGAAAAATCACAGTACATAGTGACATGCATCAAAACATCATTTCATTTCTAGTACAGGAAACCATAAAATATTCATGTAATAAGTGCAAAATCAAATCAAAAATCCAATAAGAACTCAATATAAAGGTATGCGTTTAAACACTTACCTTGTCCATACCAAGAAACACAAACCCCAATCAACAAGACTTATACCGATCTAGCATGCCTAACTCTGAGAGGTGTGGAATGTAGGTCCAAATTCCTGTAATATTTCACTAGAAGACTTGGAAAATCAAGCATACAAGAAAAAGAAACTAATAGGGACAGGGATTGAGAAATTTCCATCATTCCTACTCAAATGTGTAGGCGAGAGCTAGCAAGAGCTTTCAATAAGGCCATGGTTATATCTTTGTAAGTGTGAAAAACCTATCACGTTGTTTTCCATAAAATAAACTTACACAACACCATTGAAGTATGCTTTAAGCCAAATACCATTATTGTAATTAGATTTGCACATGAATATACCACATTTATCCTACTCATTCCAAAATTAATGGAAATCAACCATATCAAAAAGTTGAGTAAATACTATAATCACATATCATAACTCATACAACAATGGCACAATTTCAAATCGGAAATGCAAACATATTTTCATTATACATAATGGCCACAATCTGAGGGTTTTTAGTGAGGTGTAATTTTATAGTTTATGCCGGTGTGGGTGTTTTTGAATGTCTATGTTGGGTGTATGTTTCGCTTGTTTATGGCCATGTGGGAGGTTGTGAACTTCTCTGTTGGAATTTAGATCGATTGTTGGTGGTCGTGAGGGATATTGTGAACACCTCTATTCCTTTAATTTTTTTCCTGTGGAATGTTTCATCCTTATAGTTGAGGGTGGTAGATCATGAGAAAAGGAAGTATGGGCAATATGAAGGTTACGGAACTAAATGTGCGGATGAGGGTTTGAATGGGTGCATGGGCACAAGACACTTTCTACATTCCAACATGAAACTCCTTGGTCTGTTGTGGTGGTTAGCAGCATAACATCTTATCTTTATATGTTAGTTCAGATTATCTCCTTGGGCATCATTGTTATCTTCATTCTGCATGCAATATTTACATCGCACATGAGGTACTTGGTGAAGGTGACCAATGCAAAATAGAGGGAATATGCTTCCCTTGCATGAGCATCCCAAGGCTACGGATAATTTTATCTCGATGTATCAATCAAAAATGTCAATTCTTTGGCACAAATGGTTGGATTCTTTCATCATTTCCCAGCCATGTAAAGACTTTGGGTTTCAATTCTGCTTTTGGTGGTGGAATTGTGCTAGTTGTTGTTGTTGTTGCTACTGCCATGTTTGAATGATAGGTTTATCTGCTCGTCTCTACTTTTTCCAGTGTAATTGGCTCTCTACCACCTTAATTCCAGCGACATGGCATTCTTCGGTGACTGGGTAGTTTTCAAATTTTCCCGGTAAGGCCGATCATAACTGCTCCTTTTGGTACATCTGCCCAAGTATATTTACTCGATCTTTTGGGAGGTGTGGAAGTGGTTTTGTATTGTATACAGTGACGCAAAAGGTACTCCTTCCAAGGAATATATATGCGCGGTATTATATGACCCAGGGTGTTGTATTGATTGGGTAGGTGCATTCTCTTTATGGATATAAATTCTATTCTGACATATTCTCTGAAGTAGCCATATTTGGTATTGGTTTATAAGGTCCCCTTGGCTCCACAACGCATGGTAACTTGTTGTCTTGGATATCATTGAGATCTGGTGGATGATATATATTTATGGTTCATTCTCTTTTCTGACATTATCTCTGGCCTAGCCATAGTTTGATTTCATTCCATGACAGTTATCTTAATTAGGTTTGGTGGAAAGTATATATGTTGTATTGTTGACATCAGTAGGGGATATAATTTGGTGGGAGTCTGACACACTCTTTATTTCCTAACTATCCATTCTTGGATGATGATTTTCCTTTAGTGTTTGGAACGACATCTGACTTATTTTCTGAGGTGGATATCCTTTATTATAAAATATTGTGGGATCTGGGCATTTTGGGTTTCTCGGAAGATGGCGGAAGCATATGATATTCTATCCTCCGACACATCTGCACATGAGGCACTCATTTCTGCCACGCTGGCTGCAGATAAGCAACGCATGGTTGATAAGGGACGTGTATGGAGGGAAGATCTGGATGACCACATAATTGCACAACCTTTTGTTCAAGCTCAGAATTCATCATACGAGAAGACTGTGAAGCACAATGTTGATTTTCGGGAAAGGGTGCACCCAAAATATTCTTGGGGGCATTCATGGGGTAATGGGTGATCCAAGGAATTAGTTTACAAACCTGCTACGGAGGTAAAACAAGTTATCCTAGAAAAGATATCTGATCAGACAGTGGCTCTTTTCATATATGGGGGAGGTGGATATGGTCGAATGGGTCAAGATCTTCTGGTGTCCTTTACTGGGTTATAATCCAAAATTTAGCAGAATGATGGGTAATTGGTTCAGTGTGCACTTCATGCACGAATATTACTGTAAAAATATTCTGGGATGTACATGGGTTAGAGGGCGTAGTTTTATGCAGCTATTGCTATGGTTTCTCGGTTTTATTCTAGTGATTGAGGGCCCAAAAAGCAAGTTGGTGTGGGTAAAACTGTCGGGATTACCTTTGGAATTTTGGACCCTCAAGGCTCTAAGTGCAATTGGAAATAGTATTGGGTGAACGAAGCATATTGATCCTAGAATTCTAGGTACCAATGATAAGCATATCGCATGGATTCTAGTGGAGGTATATTTTTCTAGTGGTTTGTCGGGGGATTTTGATCTGATATGGGGGCAACATAAACATTGGAAAAGGGTGGACTATTTGGGAGTACCTTTTTGTGCTTAATATGTCACCATACCAGGCACTTACACAGCAGATGTCCTTATTGGCACAATAATATGGGGCGGTGCAGGAAAGGTTTACATGGAAACAATTGTGGGATGGTATCAAATGGCTCTCTCGGCATAGACCTATCGGGTAAGTCCATACCTCCATCATCTGATAGTGATCGGTTTGCTTTCAAAAATAAGATACATGACCGCAATCCCTCGTCACTCTTTCACACTGCTTCAAAATATACTCTATTACCTCATATTGATACCATTGTCTCTCCATCATTTTCCAATCCAAATCCTCTGCTAATTTATGGTTCCTTAAATGAAAATTCTATTATAAGTCAGGCTGATAAACAAGTTGATCCACCCTCCAACCCATGCATAAATGAACCGAAAATGGTCTCACCTTATATGCCTCCACTTGCATGGGCATCCCCGTACTCCTCCCATGAACATGAGCAAGCCAACATCCTGGAATCCCTTAAAAATATTGTTGGGAGTGATTTAGAATCCTTACTAGGTAACCCGCAGCTTGACCTCACAGCTTTGATTGTATGTTGGGGCCCTTGTTTTGAATTTTGCATGAAGACAAATCTTAGGTAGTGGATCGGCACGTGGCAGGCGCAACAACAGTAGGCAGTGGAGCTGCCAAGGTTACGGAGGAGCAGGAGATATGTGACAAGGTTGGCACAGACAAGTGCAGACGAAGGGAAGATGCGATAAAGGACATATAGTGGAACTCATGTGCAATAGGAAGAAGATGAAAGCAGCTGAGTAAGAACACAAGAGAAACTAACAGTTGTGCTGGCGGGTGAATAAATAGGCCATCACCCAGCAGAAAAAGGGGAGACATGCACAGATACAGAGGGACCAGAGAGGTTAGAGAAGAACGAGTCTGAAGAGCAGACGCCACAGGAGAGCTCTATTCGGGGCTCAACATCATTGTATTTTATGTGTCTCCATCGATCTTTTATTGTTGTAGTATCTCTCTCTCTGTCCTACGAGACCTTTGTAATTGAATCTGGAAGCTCATTCTGTCGAGCAATGTAACTCTTGATCCTACTGAATGGTTATTAATATATCTGAAGGTTGTTGTCTTACCGTGTGACTTGAATGGGTTGCATGATGCCTGTAGTACTTTAAAATTATATTTGCTTAGTATCTGCATGATGTTTAGATAAGATCTTCTACGTACGATGCTATGTATGCATACGATTCTGTGTTAGCTTCGAGTTGTGTATCCCTCTTGCCGATACCAATCTATTCCCCTCCTTCATGTGGTCGCGGCACGCCTCGGGTGAGACTCTTTGCTCTTCGGAGTAGGGTGAAAATTTCGGTGTGGTGCTAGACTGCAACGAACTCCCTTGTTGGCCCAATCCCCGAACCTGGGTCTTGCCCGCCAAACCTATTTCCTCGCCAAAAAATGGTTCCATTGCCAGGACCATATACTTCATTAGGAGAACTATACTTCATTAGGAGAACTAGATCATGGTATCAAGGATCTTCGAAGGCGAAATACAGAGATGGTGGGATAACCACCTGGACCAGTTTATAACTCAGCAAGCTGAGTTGAGAAGTCAAAAAGAGAAGGCGACCAGAGATCTAGTTCTCTTCTTGGATTTTGCCAGCAATACCTACGAGATCCTCTCGGGAAAGTTTCCCAGTCAACTCTATAGCTATTTGCAGAGGATGCAGAAAAAATTGACTAAGGAAAAATCGCAGAAGATCAACCGCAAGTGGGTGCACGGAGATCTGGTGGCCCTTCATCTGTTGGATACCAAGTTGACCCGAGCTATAGATTTCTGGGTAGAATCTACCTTAGACAGTTATATTGTGGAGTTTGTAGCGGAGTGCTACCAGTCATTCTCCAGAGACGAAGCTATATTCCAATCTGGACTAAGAGGGAAGCTGCTGAAGGAAATTCCATTGTAGATTAAGGCCCTAATGGTGGACGAAGGGTTGATTGAATTCCAGAAATCAGGAATGGAAGCGTGAACCTCCAGTGCTGGGGGAAAGGCCTGAGGGACAAATGCTACATGAAATTTGAAGCGGGGGAGTAAGGGAATGGATGCTGAAACCACAAGGAGGTTGAGGGAGCGACGTGCACATCGGAGGGCGGATCGAGAGAGGGGGGGGGGGGGGGGGGGGGGGATAAAGAGGAGGTGCCTCAAGAGATATTGGACATGGAAGGCCAGGTGGGTCCCCAGGAGATGGGGGGGACCGTTAAAGGAGTGCGGCGGGTACATGGGAGCCCAGCCAGGAGGAAGAGAGAGACGATGTCTGACAAAGAAGATGTAGACGTGTGCCTAGAAGAAGATTCTGATGTCGAGTGGTCTGCTGCGATGCAGCAGTTATTCCAAGAAAGGATGACATTCATATCTCCAGGTATTTATACTCCCCAAAGTTCAAATAGCATGGATCCCTACCTTCCCCTGGTACTCTATAAACCCTTAAGTGATATTTTCGTTAAGTTAAAAGAGTTGAGTTGATTGAATAGCAATCAGTTGTCAGCAACAATGCATGCTAATAGCAGCATTAACAGTGGTATACTTACGCAACCAGGACCCGTAGGGTTCATTCTAGTTACACCTCTTCAAGTGAATATGGCGGGATCATTCACCCGGTACCCAGAATTTTCTAGGCGGGGTAACGACGATGTGGAACAACACTGGTACCTATGCGAAGCCATATGGAGGGCAAGGCAGACGCCAGATGTAGGAAAGCTGATAAAATTTCAAACCACGATGAGAGAAACGAAATTGCACTAGTTCATAAAGTGGTCAGAAGCCCACTCGAATCCAGCGATTATAGATGTCAAGCGGGACTTTGTCAAATAGTTTAAGCTACCCCAAACGGACCAGCAAGGTCTGTCTAAAATATGGGAGATCAAACAAAGAGAAGGAGAGACTGCATGGGAGCTAATGCACAGGTTCAAAGATGTGATCGGAAAACTCAGCTACTCGATCGACCCAAATCATCAAAGGGACTGGTTCATCAAGCTCTGCTTCCCTTGATGCGAACCCCCCTCACTCAGCAAAAGATCGACAACTTTCAGGATGCATTGGAACAGGCTATGAAGATAGAGGCGATGGCGGGCTACCCTCAGGAATATAGGGGAGGGGAGGCCCCGCAAGACCCATCCCTACTGGGACTGCAACATTAGATGCCAATCTAACCAAAAAACTTTAAGGAGATGCAACTTATAAGACCAGCCAGGCCGAATGTCTGGTGCACACATTGTCTAGTAGAAGGACACGTGGCGACCGAGTGTCCTCAGTTGCGAAGCCAGGGAGTGGGGACCTCAGTAGCGGCAGTGCAGGGGGCTCCACCTATCGGAGGAGTTGCGCAGATGAACTCGCAAGGGGTCTATCCGCCGCAACAACCGTATACCGGGTTCCCAAATCAACTGACCCCAGCCGGAACAAAGTATTGCGAAATCTACCAAACAGTGGGTCATCAACCTCGGATGTGCCCGATTTTGCAAAACTACTCCAATGTTCTGAACAATGTGTACTGTGAATTCTACGCTTCGACAACTCATAGCACTGAATAGTTCAGAGCTCTAGATGCACTGGCAGACCGATTAGATCGACCCTCTTACAAAGTGAATAAGGCTCCCTGAGGCAGAGGAGGCGGTATGAGGGGAGGTTGTACAAGCGGACAGGGTCCGCTGAGATGCTACAACTGTGATCAAGAGGGACATGTGGCCTGAGAATGTCCCCTACCCAAAAGACCATGGTGTTCCCAATGTCGCGTGAACACACACATAATAGAGGACTGCCCTGAACTTATCAAGAAGTGGGAGGAATGAGCAAGGCAGAGAGGAAAGAACCTGGTGAACGCAGAACCTCAAGGGACAGCAACTCCGGCCATTCCGAACGTAGCCATAGTTACGTGAGGAGGAAAGAAAATAGGGGAGGATGCACATGAGAAGGATCTAATGCGGGTGATCAGGCTAGAATTCCTGAAACAACTGATCCGACCGGAAATGCAGAAGAAATATTTCCAGGAGGCTGCAGAAACTTTTGCCCAGCTGGGGGGAGACAAAGGTATTGAGTTACCTATGAAGAAAGATACCGGAGAATAGAGCGCTACAAGGGCTCTGATCGAGGAATGGCTCCACCTATTTCTCAAAATTGTTGACAACGCTTCAATGCGGGAACAGCTCAATCATACCCTAGAGGAAGTGTTGCAGGGGAACGCAAGAGTGAGGGAATCCCCGGAAACAACACCACAATATGCACAACGAGTAAATCGAAACAAACGAAGAACGGGAAAAGAGTTCCAGTTAGACACGCTAGTTGCGAGATTCCAGATCAGGGATACCATTCTCAATTTGGGATCTGATGTCAATATCCTACCTCGGAAGACTTGGGAAGCTCTAGGGTGACCACAGCTAACTTATTTTCCAATATAGCTTAGGATGGCAAACCAGTACTGCATTGTGCCGATCGGAAGACTCGAAGACGTCAAGGCAGACATCGCAGGGGTAGAGACGTACACAGAATTTGAGGTAATATATATTATGGGAGACAAATATCCATACCCTGCATTGCTAGGAATCAACTAGGCTTTTAAAACTATGCCATCATTGACCTCAAGAAGTAGCTGATGATTTTTGAAGACAGGGAAGTTAGAGTCACTCAGCCTCTTGACCCGTATCAAGGTCCGATATATACAAAAACAGTAGATAACAAGGATGATGCTCAGCTATTGGACAACCTCTATCAGACGACAGCAGAGAAGAGGGAGGATTACATTAAACCGACAGCAAATGGATCCGTAAGCTGGCGAAGTGTCCAGAGCTCGAAGCTAGGCTCAGAACTAGCTTGGGAGGACTGGCAGCAAGGCGGGTATGAGACCAGCACAAGGAGATGCGCCAGTATTGCAAGAATCCATTGGATTGGGGCTGAGATAAGAGAATACCCCAACTTGTCCAATATGAAAGCAGTAAATACCTTGATTGCAAAGGTAGAAGACAAGGTATCGGAGGAGAACATAATACCACTCTTGGACGTGGTATTACAATCCACCTCATCCAGGTGGTGGAAAAATCACCGCAACTCCCTGTCGCGGTGGAATTGTGTTGCGACGGCTTTGAGGGCGCAGTTTAAGGAAGACGACTGACCTTGAAGCAAGCAAAGGTACCAAGGAACTTCCTGTTAGCCACCTACAAATTCTGATATGCCTAGTGGTGGCTAAATTTGTTTTCTAGCTTTTGAGAGATTTATTTCCTTTGAAAATATATCATCCTTGAAGTCTTATGTTTGTCCTATCCTGGAGGTTCATCTTCACTGTTGTTTCCATCTTAAAACCATGCTGATTCACCAAAGAAAGTTGTTCCAAAGGCCACTGAAACTGCCTATTTTCACTTATTTCCCTCCATTTTCATAAAGCCTTATTTTCATCTTTTAACCCTCCATTTCCCTTTAAAAGCCTCCAAAATCCCTTTAAACCTCTAGAAATCCCTTTTATAGGTTTAAAACACCCCTTTTCCCTTTATCGAAAGCCAAAAAAGCCTTGAAAAACCTTCATTTTTGGCCTAAAAACCCATTTTTTACACTAAGGCCTTAAGCCCCTTTCGGCCTTAGCCCTGGCCCTTTTCCGCATGTGACCTCATCCCGCGACTAGGAGCTAGCCCCCATTGTGCAATCACAATTGGGGTTTATAGTTCTTTGTTAAACGTTTATTCTTCCAATCTTCTGATGCGATGAGCCCTTTCGCCTCCGATCCGCCGATTTGATCTGGACCATTGAATCCACAAGAACCAACGGCCAAGATTCAATTGCACCTCGCTCGCAGCCCCCGTCATCACATCTACCGATTTGATCTGGACTGTTGAATCCACAAGAACCAACGACCAGGATTCAATCGCGCTTCACATATTCCTTTCCCCTTTTCATTTTTCCGCTAGTCGCCGATTAGATCTCCACAGTCGATCTTTTCATATCCAACGGCCAGTGTTCCATCGCATCGCTCCATTGGTTCCTCGTTTCACTCATCACTCACACCCGCCGATTTGATCCTAACCGTTGAATCCACAAGAACCAACGGCTAGGATCTCATCACGCTCCACCCATAGCCCTTCGTCAGCTCCGCGCCGATTAAATCCTGACCGTCGATCATCCTTCAGATTTAACGGCTAGCACTTAATCGCGCATCACAAATCCAAAGGCTCATTCGTTTTTCACCTCCGATGTGTGATCCCTGATTTAATCCCAACCGTTCATTCCGCCAGTCCGACGGTCCGCGCTTCATCGCATCACACTCATCCCTCATGTACTCCTCCACCGTCTCGACCTCCGATTAAATCTCCACCATTGATCAATATTGATTGGACGGTCCACATTACTTTCGCTCTTCAAACCCCGCCCTTCTCAGTCTCCCCCATCGACAGATCTCGACCGTCCATTCCCCTGATCCGACTATTCACATTTAAACCGTCGTTGACCCCACCTACCTTTTCGCCCATGCATCTTACCTCACATCGCATGCAACCCGCACCGTTCGATCAAGACCAAGCGATCCGATGGCTTAAACTCCATTTCACATAATTTTTGCGCCCAGGGTTTAACGTTTTAGAATTATGAGAAATGGGTGGTTTTATTTTTCCATGTGTCACTCACTCTGTGGAATCATGTTTTTTTGGGCATTTCCGCTTTCCCCCTTTTTTTTGAACGAAAACCACTATGGGTTTCTGATTTACCGCCTACCCTCCGCAGCATAATTTCTCTTTTAACCCTGGCCGTCGATCTCTGAGATCGAATGGCCCACGTTACATCGCGACCTCCTTCATTTTTTTTTCACCTATACTCCCGAATGACTCCATCCGCAGATCTCCACCGTTTATTATTCTAATCTAACGACCCACATTTAATCTCACCCCCATCCATTATCCATTCATCTGATCTCCCAAATGACTCCATCGAAAGATCCCCACCATTGATTGTTCTAATCTAATGGCTCCCGTTCATCCTCGCACCCAAACCTCCATTAACCTGGTTAGCTTCTCTGCTAGGTTTTTCATCCATTTTCCGCTGTAATCACATTCTTCCTCAATGCTCCTCCACCACCCCAGAGCCTCTACAAGCAATCTAGCCGAGCCCGCATGGATTTCTTAACATGTTTATCGTATGTTTTGCAGGTTTTTTAATGGCCGATGAAGGAACTAATTCTTTACAGTCACAAAGGTGACACAAAGGTTCAGATGGAAATCTCAGGGCCACGAAACAACGTCAAAGGGCAACAGTACATAAGCATTTCGAGCAATCAGCAAAAGAAAAGCATCCACAGAGCCGAAACAATTTGAAGTACAAAGGAACTGAGCAGTTATTAGTGCAGAATGTTGACTGAAACTGACACAACCCATCCCCATGCTCAAAGGCCTGCCAAGCAGTTATTACACTAGGGAAGCTACTACAAACTGTCAGAAGTAGTTATTTAGAAGTATGGGAGTCCTCATAGCCCATTCTTCACTTAACTCACACCAAGAAGATAACAGTACCACTCCGGATGTTTTTCTTCTCAAGGACACCCTGTGGGTGATTTCTGTCATATAAAAATGGTCTCAACAAGTTACAAAGTTATTGATCCTATCTAGAATTCAATGATATGTTTAAAACACAAGATGGAGCATTCAAATGCTCTCTCTTACCTCCGATGTTCATTAATACTTTCCTCGCCTACTTTTCCTCATTTTTCCTATAAAGACTCTTTGAAGTCTCATTGTAAAAGGTTGGCATTTGGTGATTTCTAAAGTAATACATATTGCTGCTTTGAAGAAGCATTGGTGTTATGAAAGAGTGTGGAAGCCTCTGTGTTTTCTGTTGATGAAGGAGGCTAGACCATTGGATCCCTGAGCTTGGTTATGGTGAAGTAATCTCTATTGTTAATGTTATTTCCTGTTTATCACTCTGTTCCATTATGCTTTGACTTACAGAAGGATAAAAAGTTTAGGCAGAGAAATGTATCTTAGAGGCACCTCTGACCTGTTTATCCTTCATCGTTTATATGTTTTCTACTACTGAATTATGACAGGGTAGTCTAATAGCTCTCTTAAATAATCAGTTTGTTTTATTTCAGAAATGGTCAATTCAGTTGTGTTAAAGATTGTTTAGGCGTTCCCTCTTTCTTTACCACTGAATATTGTATCTGAAATCTCCCTTTGATTATTAATGATTGCAGTTTGACAGTGAGGTCTATTTCAATCATACCCTCTATTTCTTATTGTAATTATTGTGTTAAAGGTCCCTATAATTGCAGTCCTAGATGTCTAAGGCGTTCCCTCTTCTTTGAATGCAATTATATGTTTTTGTTGATTAAGCCATCAATAGTAAACTCATAGGAGGAAATAGGGCATTCCCCGAATCCTATAATTTATTAAATAAGGTTTATTTTGCATTTCTCTTTCCTTTGAGTGTTTATATTGATTAAGTCCAAAGCAGTGAGCTTACTAGAGGAAATAGGGCATTCCCCGAATCCTTTAAGCCATTGTAAAAAGGCTTAGTTTGATTTCACTCTTAGTCCTTAATGTTCATCCCATTTCACCTACATTATTCAACAGATCCTGGACCAAGTTATATTTTCCATTTGGTTTCCTTTCCTTCTCAGTCAGAACTATTTGGACTTTCACATGATTCCATTGCCCAATGGCTTGTAGATTCCCATGCTCTATCTATACCACATGAAACACATATGTCCAACCAAACAAACAAAACAAACCCTTGTGCTCTATAACTAGCCTAAGACCTTAAATTGAACTTTAAAGATACTTTATTCTTTACCTTTATAGAGAGATCCCTCTCTGGATCCAGGAGGGCTATATCCTAAGATCCCAAAGCGGTTTTGTTGTTGTCTTGTCTTTTGGTTAGCCAATCTACCAAAACATAGGAACCCCAACATAATGGCAATCACGGTGGGACCTATTGAATCTATGATAGCCTAGCAAACTATTATAAACTCTTTAGTCCTACAAATCTCTAAGAAAATCAGTTAGTAAGCCATAGAGTAGACTTTTTTTGTTTGAGCACCTTAGCTAAGCGTAAGATCAGACATAGAACACTCTCATAACCATAAAATGTACAAAATCCAAAAATATCTCAGATTGGCTTCATAATAAACATGGTGGTGGAACCATAAAACAATTTTACCTTCACAAAAAGCTAAAAAATTTCCACCTGGTGACTCCATTAACCCAGTAGGCCTATTTCCCATCTAGATCTCCAGATTTCCTTAGGACTGTGTTAACCAGCCTTGAAGAAGTTGAGGAACCTAGTCCCATATTAGATAAGACATTCTGAGAGACAAAACTTTCAAAACAGTTCCCACAAAATTCAACCTCTCTCAATTTTTGAAATGTAGTCTAGCTGCACATAGGATCAACACTAGATCCCATCCAGACCCTAATCCTCCTACAATAGCTGAAAATCCAGAGAGAATTCTGTGGCAGACTTCTAGAGCTAGAAAATCAGCTGCTGATAGGAACATTCCAAGAACAAATTCTCTCCCTAAAAACCTTGTTGTCTTGAAAGATTTACACTTTAACTTACATCATAATAATAACATCTTTAGAACCAGGTCTCAAAGTGATCTAAACCAAACTGATCTTGAAACTGCAGGTTCGCAACAGAGCTTTAGTAGAGAAGCTTCACCTTCTACTCCTCTTGATTCACAGCTTCTCCACCACTTTAGCCTTTTTCATCACCAATCTGTTCAAAACCAGTTTGTTAGCCCAAGCATTTCATCCACTCCAATCCATACCACCACTACCCAAAACACTCCATTGCAGCCCACTTTCCCTCTTTTCAATCCACCCACTATAAATCGACCTTTCTTTCTATCCATGGCAGCATGGTATGGCCCATTAGTGTTACCACAACCTATGGCTCCCTTTCCAAATGAATATCATTCTAAAATTCCCCATTTCACTGGAAAAGAATCCACCACAGCTCAACAACATGTAGATAGAATGGAAGATGCTTTTGAATATATGCAAATAGAATATGAGACCATTAAGATGAGAATCTTTGCTCAACGTTTAGGAGGAGAAGTAAAGAAGTGGTTTAAAGGCTTAACTACTAATAGCATCAATGACCTTCCCTCTTTGCATCAAACATTCATAAACAAATGGGAAATCAAAAGCAACCCTCTCCAAATATTAGTAGAGTATAACAGTCTTAAAAGAAATCAGGGAGAGAGTGTTCAGGATTACTCCAACAGGTTTAACAGTATCTACAATGCTCTTCCACCTCACATGAAACCTCCCCAAGGTATGGCTTTAGTGAGATATCCTGAAGGCTTTGATGCTGATATGGCCTATCAACTAAGGGAGAGAGATTATTTAACCTTAGAAGACATGCAGAAGGGAACAGTGAGTGTAGAAGCAAACTTAATTGATAAAAGAGCCAGTTTGAGATCAGAGAAGAGGGTAACTTATAAAGATGATTCTGCACCCTCAACCTCATCCTCTGATACCAAAATTGATAACCTAGTGAAGGTAATGGAGATAATGCTTGAAAACATAAGCTTGAGTGATAGAGTACCACCAAGAGAACCCCAAAACAACTTCCAAATAGAAATAGAAATTAGAACTTTAGAAGAGAAAACAATCAAGATAGGCAAAGAGATAATGACCAACAAATTAGACCTCCCTTCTAATAAAACTATGTAAATCAAGAGGAAGAAAGGGAGATTGAAGGATTGGGAGAAAACCATGTAAATTTGATTGGATCAAATAGTGAGGA
The DNA here is from genome assembly GCA_034641835.2 of Pinus albicaulis. Taxonomy (NCBI): domain Eukaryota; kingdom Viridiplantae; phylum Streptophyta; class Pinopsida; order Pinales; family Pinaceae; genus Pinus; species Pinus albicaulis. The sequence continues at coordinate 581,484,235 of CM076579.1, read as the reverse complement.
TAATGTTTACCTCATTGAAGAAGAACAAGGTTTCTTCTCCTCAGAACCAAAAGAAGACGCATATAAGGAGTCTGAATATTATAGATTGGGGTTTGAAAATGCAATCATGGAGGTACACAAACACTATGATCTAAGAAGCAAAGGGAACATAGATAATCCAAATGACAAAAACACTAGCTCTGTTGTTAGGAAAAATATAGAAAATCATCATAATAAAGCAACAAAGAAAACCCACATTTTAGTCAAGAAAACATATTTAAACAAAGGGAAAAGCAGTCAGCCAAATGAGGAACAAATTTTCCCTAGTACCTCTGCTAGTAGCCCTGTTAAAATAGCCCAGATTGACAGTCCTAATAAAACTCAACAAATCAGAATTGTAGAAAGAAATTCAATTGAAAAAACAGATGTAAATACAATAAAATCAATAGTTTCTTTCATCCTTGAGGGAGAGATTGCAAAGATTAAAATTAACATACCTCTGGCTGAATTAGTGACCCAGGAAGTGTACAAAAACCAGGTCCTAAAAGCTCTAAATATAAATCTTGATACTGATACTTTGAACCTGATAGATGACAAGCCAGAGCTGTTGTTTGGTCCCAAAATTGAAGGAAAATACCAAGAAGGGGTTGTGCCTCCCTTCTATGTTAGTCTAAACATACATGAAAAAATCTTACACAATGGCATGCTTGATTCTGGAGCATCACACAACCTTATGCCCAAGGTGGTAATGGAGAGCTTCGGCTTAGAGATTACTAGACCATATAAATACTTATACTCCTTTGATTCTAGAAGGGTCAAATGCTTGGGGTTAATTAAAGATTTGTGTGTCAACTTGTCTCAAATTCCTGCCAAGAATCTTGTAATGGATGTAGTAGTAGCTGGCATTCCCCCAAAATATGGCATGCTCTTATCTAGATCATGGGGAGCTAAGATTCAGGGCACCCTTCAAGTGGATATGTCTTATGCCACCATACCAGTTTTTGGTCAAACCAGAAGATTATATAGGGAAACCCTCATGAAATACATGGTGAGCAGCAAGGACAAACCTCACAATACTCCTATTTACTCCACCCATTCAGATCTAGATTCCTTCATTTTATAAAATGAAGATGAAGTCACCCAAACAAAAGAAGAAGATGAGCAGGACATTAGTGCACCAGAGCATTCAGACTTGTCTTCCTCTCAACCTCTAGATATCTCAACTTCTAGCAGCCTAGAGCAACACAAAACAGATGAAAACAAAACAGAAACACTTTGGAGACTGAGCTTTGATGGCTCTTGTAGCAAAAATAGTGCAGGAGCTGGTGTATGGATACACAACACAAACAAAGGACATGCCTGAAAATTAGATTTTTCATGCACTAACAACATTTCAGAATATGAAGCCCTTCTCCTAGGTCTGCACATACTCAAATATTTAAAGGCCAAAAGGATATCAGTACAGGGAGATTCTGAGTTAATTATCAGACAAATCAAAGGGGAATATTCAACCAAAAACCCCAGACTCAGAGAATATAGAAACATTGTTTTATATCTCTTGAAAACCTTCGAAAAATATGAGCTTATGTTCATACCAAGAGCCCAAAATCACCTAGCAAACGAACTAGCTTTTACTGCTAGTAATTTCCAAATACCACAAATCGATGAGCAGTTCATTATAAAAGTGAAAAACAGACCAGCAGTGCCTGATAACGAAGATAATTGGCAGGTGTTTAACAATGATAAACATATAGAAGATTTCTTGCAGTCAAAAAATGAGTTTTCCACAGCATCACCGAGTTCCAGCCATGAAAAAGAATGCTTAGATGGAGAAAAAATTCCTAAAACAGAGTCCTCCTCTCTTACTGATATAAATCAATTTGATCATCTTTTTAAAGAAAAATTACCTGATGATCCAAATCAAAAGGACCTCGAAGTTCTAGAGTGTAAAGGTGATATAATACCCAAAGGCCTTTCTCCATTAGAACAACTCTTTGATTTCAACGATGTGGCTAAGGAACCAAAAATAGAAACCATGGAAACTAATGTGGAAGAGCACAACATAGGCAGCCCAACTGAGCCTAAAATGATTAAGTTGTCTAGCACCCTTCCTGCCCACATCAAACAGCAATACATAGCACTCTTCAAAGAGTTCATAGATGTTTTTGCATGGGACTATAAAGATTTGAAATCATATGACACCAGCATCATTCAGCTCAAGATCCCTCTTAAGGAAAACCAGAAACCTTTCAGACAGAAATTAAGGAGGATAAACCATGTTTTATTTCCTGCAGTAGAAAAAGAAATTAGAAAGATGTATTGTGCAGGGATCATTGTTCTTCTCAGATACTCAGGAAGAAAACAAGGGAGATCAGGTTGTGTATTGACTTCAGGAACCTGAATAGAGCCTCTCTGAAAGATAACTACCCCTTGCCAAAAATGGACCACATTCTTCAAAGGGTAGTCGGGTCAAAAAGAATATCATTATTAGATGGGTTCTCGGGTTATAATCAAGTGTCAGTCCTCCCAAGTGATCAGCATAAAACAACCTTTACCACACCTTGGGGGACATTCATGTATGTCAAAATTCCATTTGGTTTGATGAATGCAGGGGCCACCTTCCAGAGGGCCATGGACATAGCCTTCTCAGAAGACATAGGCTATTTTATAATCATTTACCTTGATGACATTACTGTTTTCTCCAAAACTGATGAAGAACATTTGGAACATTTAAGGAAAGTTTTTAAGAAATGTAGAAGATTTGGTTTGTCTTTAAATCCCAAAAAAAAACTCTTTGGCCTCCAGGAAGGAAAGCTTCTTGGTCACATAATCTTTGAAGAAGGGATCAAAATAGATCCTAAAATAATTGATGGCATATTGAATATCAGCCACCCTAGAAACCTCAAATAATTACAGTCTTTCATTCGAAAGATAAATTTTTTGAGGAGGTTCATCCCCAACCTTGATGAACTATTAAGAAACATCACTAACATGCTCAGGAAAGAAGTAGGTGTTAAATGGACAATGCAAGCTAAATAGTCATTTGAACTGGTAAAGCAAGCCCTCACTCAAGCGCCAGTCCTTATCAGTCCTGATTTCACCAAATATTTCTATATCTTTTCCTTTTCATCGGAACATATAATAGCTGCAGTATTGTTGCAAAAAAATAACTTAGGGCAAGAACAACCTATATCCTTCTTCTAAAAAGCCTTAAGAGATGCCCCACTCAAATAAAAAATCATGGAAAAGCAAGCCTTAGCACTGGTAAAAGAACTAAAGGACTTCAGGGTGTACATTTTAGATTCACATATCATTGCCTTTGTGCCACACACCATAGTTAAAGATATTCTAAGTCAAGATCCCGATGGTAAAAGGGGAAAATGGATTGCCACTATTCTAGAATATGACTTAGAAATCAGGCCTATTAAACTCATCAAGGGACAAGGATTAGAAAAACTCATGGCTGAGTCTAACTTCAAAGCTCTAGATATGAATATGGTTGATTCCTTGGAAGAAATAGAAGAGTTCCCAACACCATTTACTAAAGAAACATTCATGAACTCTCCATGGTATGCTGATATCATTTATGTGCTGCTTTACTTAAATGCTCCTCCTTCTTTGTCAAAAACAAAAGCCAGATTTGTAAAACAGAAGGCTTTAAATTATTGTATGATAGATGGAGTATTATATTGGAAAAATTTTGTTGGGATACTACTAAAATTTTTACATGAGAATGATGCAGGAAAAATCATGCATGAAATGCATGAAGGATAATGTGGACGGCACTTAAATTGGAAGACCACAGCAAACAAAATCCTCAGATCTGGTTACTATTGGCCCACCCTTTTTCCAAACACCCACAAACTAGTAATGTCTTGCCACAAGTGCCAAATATTTGATGGTAGAAGAAAAATATTGCCCTTGCCCTTGAAACCCATTAGTGTTGAAGCACCCTTCCAACAATGGGGTTTGGACTTCATAGGGCAAATCCATCCATCCTCCTCAGCCCAACACAAGTGGATCCTCACAGTCACTGAGTATTTTACCAAATGGATAGAGGCCATACCCACTAGGAATGCTACTGACTCTGTCATTATCAAATTCCTTGAGACCAACATATTGTCCAGATTTGGTTGTCCTAGAAAAATAATCATAGACAATGTTTCTGCCTTTAAATCCAAGAAGATGGTTGTTTTCTGCCATAAATACCAGATCACCTTGGGCCACTCCAATGCCTATTACCCCCAAGGAAATGGACTTACTGAATCCTCAAACAAGAGCCTAATCAACATCATCAAAAAGATGTTGGAGAAGAACTAGAAAGCATGGCATAGTAGGCTTATTCATGCCTTGTGGGCTGACAGGTTAACCGCCAAAAATTCGATTAACATGTCCCCCTATCAACTGGTCTATGGAATGGATGCTTTTTTCCCAACATCTTTGGGAGTTCCAGTCATGAAACTCCTTCAGGAAGTTCAAGTTGAAGAAAATTATATGCAAAGAAGGATCAATCAGACCATCCACTTGCAGCAGACCAGAGAGGAATTTTATCAGAGAACTCAAACAGTCCAAGAAAACATCAAAAGGTTATTTGAAAAAGGACTAAAGTGAATTACTTCCAAGTTGGGAATGTGGTTCTCAAATGGGATTCAAGGAGGGAAGAGAAAGGAAAACATGGTAAGTTCGAAAATCTGTGGAAAGGGCCCTACATTATTCATTCCATAAGAGGGCATAATGCATTTTTCCTACAAGAACTAAATGGTGAAGAAGTGTTAGGAGGTCCTATCAATGGCAGGATGCTTAAACACTATTTCTGTCAAGAGTCTTAGTTTCAGAGTTTTTTATCCATTGTACATACCATTTGCATAAAGAAAAAGAGAAAGAAAAATACAAAAAATAAATAAAAAATAGAAAAGAGGGCAGAAATAAAACAAGAAAGGTATAGCCCCATACCAAAAAGAAAGGAAAATATGAAAGTGCACAAGCTCAAATGCCACTACTTCAAGGAGCACTATTCTCCAATCATACAGCCTAATCATGATTGGGCAAATTTCAATTTACTACTGATAGGATAGTGAAGAAGATTTTCCAAACTGTTTAATCTTGGCTTATCAGTAGAACAGATTAGGATAGAAGAAGAGAATTGTTTCTAACATACTCAAAATTTGAACCAGCAAAGTAAAAGAGAACAGCTCTAACAAGATCAAAACCAGAGCTGAAATGAAGAAATAAAAGTGACTCTAAAAAGCTCAAAATCTGAGTCACAGCAAGAAGGAAGAATGTTTTTGATTTTCAAATCTTTAAAACCTTCCAAGTTTTGTTTTAATTTTTGCTAGTTTCAGTTCATGTGTAGCTTGTCTTTATGCCATGGACCCACAGCAAATCAGACAGTCTAATCCTGGTTTGGATTTGTTTCAATTTCTATTTTAGAATATAAACAATGAAAATCTTTCAGACAGTCTAATCCTAAAAGATATTAGTTTAGGTAGAGAAAATTATGAGTTCAGCTGCTTAATCTGAACTCGTGGAGAAATAAGGGTAGCATTAGATAGGTTTATTTTTCTGTTTGCGGAATAAAATTTTGGAAAAAGAGTTTTCCAACCCAAGTGCACTCATAGATAGAAAAAAAATGCTAGGATAGTAGGAATGGGTAGGTAGAGATGTTGTTTTGAAGAATGACAGTTTTTTCAGGTTGCTGCAAAGGTTGTCAGATCAAAAGAACACCAATCAAGGAAAGAAAAATTGTTCCCCAATGAAAGGCACTGGTCTGCTAAATCCAGAGATTTTTGAGGTTCTAGACACCTAAAGGGCAAGTTGTCCTCCCCAAGTGGAGCCACTATTAGCCACCTACAAATTCTGATATGCCTAGTGGTGGCTAAATTTGTTTTCAAGCCTTCAAGAGATTTATTTCCTTTGAAAATATATCATCCTTGAAGTCTTATGTTTTTCCTATCCTGGAGGTTCATCTTCACTGTTGTTTCCATCTTAAAACCATGTTGATTCACCAAAGAAAGTTGTTCCAAAGTCCACTGAAACTGCCTATTTTCACTTATTTCCCTCTGTTTTCGTAAAGCCTTCTTTTCATCTTTTAACCCTCCATTTCCCTTTAAAAGCCTCCAAAATCCCTTTAAAACTCTAAAAATCCCTTTTATAGGTTTAAAACACCCCTTTTCCCTTTACCTAAAGCCAAAAAATCCTTGAAAAACCTTCATTTTTGACCTAAAAACCCATATTTTACACTAAGGCCTTAAGCCCCTTTCGGCCTTAGCCCTGGCCCCTTTTCTGCATGTGACCTCATCCTGCGACCAGGAACTAGCCCCCATCGCACAATCGCAATCGGGGTTTATAGTTCTTTGTTAAACATTTATTCTTCCAATCTTTCGATGTGATGAGCCCTTTCGCCTCCGATCCGCTGATTTGATATGGACCGTTGAATCCACAAGAACCAACGGCCAGGAATCAATCACGCCTCACTCGCAGCCCCCGTCATTGCATCCGCTGATTTGATCTGGACCGTTGAATCCACAAGAACCAACATCCAGGATTCAATTGTGCTTCACATATTCCTTTCCCCTTTTCATTTTGCCACTGGTCGTCGATTAGATCTCCATCGTCGATCTTTTCAGATCCAACGGCCAGCGTTCCATCGCATCGCTCCATTGGTTCCCTGTTTCACTCATCACTCGCACTCGCCGATTTGATCCTGACCATTGAATCCACAAGAACCAATGGCTAGGATCTCATCGCACTCCACCCATAGCCCTTCGTCATCTCCCCGCCAATTAAATCCTAACCGTCGATCATCCTTCAGATTGAATGGCCAGCGCTTAATTGCGCATCGCAAATCCAAAGGCCCGTTCGTTTTTCACCTCCAATGTGTGATCCTCGATTTAATCCTAGCTGTTCATTTCGCCAGTCTGACGGTCCACGCTTCATCGCATCACACTCGTCCCTCATGTAGTCCTCCACCATCCCGACCTCCAATTAAATCTCCACTGTTGATCAAGATTGATCGAACGGTCCACATTACTTCCTCTCTTCAAACCCCGCCCTTCTAAGTCTCCCCCATCAACAGATCTCGACCATCCATTCCCCTGATCTAATTGTTCACATTTAAACCGCCGCTGACCCCACCTACCTTTTTTCCCATGCATCTTACCTCACATCGCACGCAACCCGCACCATCTGATCAAGACCAAGCGATCCGACGACTTAAACTCCATTTCGCGTAATTTTTGCATCGAGGGTTTAACGTTTCAGAATTATGCGAAATGGGTGGTTTTATTTTTCCACGCATCACTCACTGAGTGGAATCACGTTTTTTTTGGCATTTCTTCTTTCCCCCTTTTTGTTGCGCGAAAACCACTCTGGGTTTCCGCTTTACTGCCTACCCTCCGCCACATAATTTCTCTTTTAACCCTGGTCATCGATCTATGAGATCGAACGGCCCACGTTACATCACAACCTCCTTTGTTTGTTTTTCACCTATACTCCCGAACGAATCCATATGCAGATCTCCACCGTTGACTATTCTAATCTAACAGCCCACATTTAATCTCGCCCCCGTCCATTATCCATTCATCCAATCTCCCAGATGAATCCATCGGAAGATCCCCACCGTTGATTGTTCTAATCTAACAGCTCCCGTTCATCCTCACACCCAAACCTCCATTGACCTGGTTAGCTTCTCTACTAGGTTTTTCATCCATTTTCCATTGTAATCACATTCTTCCTCAATGCTCCTCCGCCACCCCAGAGCCTCTGCAAGCAGTCTAGCTGAGCCCGCATGGATTTCTTAACATGTTTATCGTATGTTTTGCAGGTTTTTTAATGGCCGATGAAGGAATTAATGCTTTACAGTCACAAAGGTGACACAAAGGTTTAGATGACAATCTCAGGGCCACGAAACAACGTCAAAGGGAATCAGTACATAAGCATTTCGAGCAATCAGCAATTAGTACACAGAGCCGAAACAATTTAAAGTACAAAGGAACAGAGCAGTTATTAGTGCAGAATGTTGACTGACACTTACACAGGCCATCTCCATGCTCAAAGGCCTACCAAGCAGTTATTACACCAGGGAAGCTACTACAAACTATCAGAAGCAGTTATTTAGAAGTATGGGAGTCCTCATAGCCCATTCTTCACTTAACTCACACCAAGAAGATAACAGTACCACTCCGGATGTTTTTCTTCTCAAGGACACCCTGTGGGTGATTTCTGTCATATAAAAATGGTCTCAACAAGTTACAAAGTTATTGATCCTATCTAGAATTCAATGAAATGTTTAAAGCACAAGATGGAGCATTCAAATTCTCTCTCCTACCTCCAATGTTCATTAAGACTTTCCTCACCTACTTTTCCTCATTTTTCCTATAAAGACTCTTTGAAGTCTCATTGTCAAAGGTTGGCATTTGGTGATTTCTAAAGTAATACATATTGCTGTTTTGAAGAAGCATTGGTGTTCTGAAAGAGTGTGGAAGCCTCTGTGTTTTCTGTTGATGAAGGAGGCTAGACCATTGGATCCCTGAGCCTGGTTATGGTGAAGTAATCTCTATTGTTAATGTTATTTTCAGTTTATCACTCTGTTCCATTATGCTTTGACTTACAGTAGGATAAAAATTTTAGGCAGAGAAATGTATCTTAGAAGCACCTTTGACCTGTTTATCCTTCACTGTTTATATTTTTTCTTCTACTGAATTATGATAGGGTAGTCTAACAGCTCTCTTAAATAATCAATTTGTTTTGTTTCAGAAATGGTCAATTCAGTTGTGTTAAAGATTGTTTAGGCGTTCCCTCTTTCTTTACTAGTGAATATTGTATTTGAAATCTCCCTTTGATTATTAATGCTTGAAGTTTGACAGTGAGGTCTGTTTCAATCATACCCTTTGTTTCTTATTGTAATTATTGTGTTAAAGGTCCCTATAATTTCAGTCCTAGATGTCTAAGGCGTTCCCTCTTCTTTGAATGAAATTGTATGTTTTTGTTTATTAAGCCTTCAGCAGTAAACTCATAGGAGGAAATAGGGTGTTCCCCGAATCCTATAATTTATTAAAGAAGGTTTAGTCTGCATTTCTCTTTCCTTTGAGTTTTTATATTGATTAAGTCCAAAGAAGTGAGCTTACTGGAGGAAATGGGGCGTTCCCAGAATCCTTTAAGCCATTGTGAAAAGACTTGGTTTTTTTTCACGCTTAGTCCTTAATGTTCATCCCATTTCACCTATATTATTCAACAGATCCTGGACCAAGTTATATTTGACCTTTAGTTTCCCTTCCTTCTCAGTTAGAATTATTTGTAATTTCAGATGAATCCATTGCCCAATGGCTTGTAGATTCCCATGCTCTATCTATACCACATAAAACACATATGTCCAACCAAACAAACAAAACAAACCCTTGTGCTCTATAACTAGCCTAAGACCTTAAATTGAACTTTAAAGATACATTATTCTTTACCTTTATAGAGATATCCCTCTCTGGATCCAGGAGGGCTAGATCCTGAGATCCCAAAGAGGTTTTGATGTTGTCTTGTCTTTTGGTTAGCCAATCTACCAAAACACAGGAACCCCAACACTTCCGATCCGAGAGACCATCTGAAAGTCTGTCAGGAGCAGTGGCGAAGTGTGGGATACCCGGAGGAGCTATGGGTACATCAGTTATTCCACTCCTTGGATACCATTCCGCATGCCTGGTACTTAGAAGAAGAGAGGAAGAGGGGGACCAGTTCTTGGCAGGAGGTTGCAGACAAATTTGTTCAGTGCTTGTCATTTAAGGGGAAGATAGACCCGATATCCCAATCATTACAGGCCGTAAAAAGGATATTTTTTTCCCCGATCAGAGCATAGATGGGAGGCCATTGGTGTTGAACCCCGATGGCAAACATAAGTTGGCTTGCCAGAGGAGTGATAGCGAGACGTAAGATGACAGTCTGGAGGACCTGAGGCACCTATACTTTGAAGAGACAGAAGGAGAGAGGAACATCAAGGAAGAGCCTACCACCGAAGCAATACATCTACCTCCATTGAGGACTAAAAAACTAAACATCGGAACGGAGGAAAAACCCAAGTTGTCTACAGTTGGGGACTACTGGGACGAGGAGACGACAAAGGAAATTTTTAGTCTCCTCCAGGAATACGAAGACCTATTCCCTTCATCGGTTTTGGATTTAAAAGGGATCAAAGGGGATCTCGGAGAGATGAGGATTATACTAAAGCCGGATGCCAGGCCAGTGAAGCATCGACCTTACCGGCTGAACCCCCGGATAAAGGAAAAAGTCAAAATAGAGATCAAAAAAATGTTGAAGGCAGACCTAATTTTCCCTGTGGAAGAAGCAGAGTGGGTGAGTCCCATCGTCATTCAAAATAAGAAGGACAAATCAGAAATCCGCATCTGTGTGGACTGCCGAAGTTTGAACAACGCCTGCATCCATGACCCATTCCCCACCCCATTCAGCGACGAAGTACTAGACAATGTTGTGGGGAATGAGGCCTACTCCTTCACTAATGGGTTCTAAAGATATCATTAGGTGCGCATCGCGGAAGAGGACAAGAAGAAGACGACGTTCACAATAGAGTGGGGGTCCTTTGCATATCACATGATGTTGTTTGGGTTGAAAAACACACCTTCCGTGTTTTCTAGGATTGGCATAGCCGCTTTCTGGGAATATATTCATAAGTTCCTGGAAGTCTACATGGACAACTGGATAGTCTACAGCTTGCTGAAGGATCACGCCACCCTGCTATGCATAATTTTTGACCGGTGTCGGCAATTGAAAATTTCGTTGAACCTGAAGAAATGCATCTTCGTGGTTCCATTCGGAACGCTCCTATGAAATGTGGTGTGCATGCAAGGGGTCTGTGTCAACCCCACCAAGGTGGTAGTAATCGTCCACATGGCAGCACCGACAACTGTGAAGCAGTTGAGATCACTGCTGGGGCACACGGGCTATTACAGGTGGTTCATCAGAAACTATGCGAAGATAACTACTCCTTTGGAAAAGTTACTGAGGAAGTATGAGGTGTTCCAGTGGACTGATGATTGCAGATTAGGCCTCGATGATTTAAAGGAGAAGCTGGAAACTGTGCCCATTCTAGTTCACCTAGATTGGGATAAGCAATTCCATGTGCATATCGATGCTTCCGGTATCGCACTTGGGGCTATCTTAGCACAACCAGGGGAGACGACAGTCGACCACCCAGTGTACTTTTCCAACCGCAAGATGTCTAATGCAGAGCGAAATTACACCACCATGGAGAGGGAGGCACTAGCCATGGTGTACTCGCTCCAGAGGTTCCGCCACTATCTCCTTGGAGGTAAGTTCAAATTCTTCACTGACCACTCTGCATTGCAATACCTAGTCAATAAGCCAGTTTTGGAAGGACGAATATGCCGATGGATCCTACTCTTTCAAGAATTCACCTTCGAAGTGATTTTCAAGCCCGGGAGGTTGAATTTTAGGCCCGATCACTTATCTTGGTTGGAGACTGGTGAAAATGAGGGCTCTCTAGATGATCATTTGCTTGATGCTGATGTTTTCCGGGTAGAAGCCATACCAAAGGTTACGAAGGAGCAGGAGATAGGTGACGAGGTTGGCGCAGACAAGTGCAGACAAAGAGAAGATGCGGTAAAGGAAAGATAGTGGAACTCATGTGCAACAGGAAGACGCCGAAAGCAGCTAAGTAAGAACACAAGAGAAACTAACAATTGTGCTGGCGGGTGAATAAATAGGCCATCACCTAGCAGAAACAGGGGAGACATGCACAAATACAGAGGGACCAGAGAGGTTAGAGCAGAACGAGGCTAAAGAGCAGATGCCACAAGAGAGCTCTATTCTGGGCTCGACATCATTGTATTTCCTGTGTCTCCATCGATCTGTTATTGCTATAGTATCTCTCTCTTTGTCCTACGAGACCTCTGTAATTGAATCTGGAAGCTCATTTTGTCGAGCAATGTATCTCTTGATCCTGCTAAATGGTTATTAATATATCTGAAGGTTGATGTCTTACCATGTGACTTGAATGGGTTGCATGATGCCTATAGTACTTTAAAATTTTATTTGCTTAGTATCTGCATGATGTTCAGATAAGATCTTCTACGTACAATGTTATGTATGCGGATGATTCTGTGTTAGCTTCGAGTTGCGGATCCCTCTTGCCGATACCGATCTATTCCCCTCCTTCATGTGGTCACGGCACGCCTCGGGTGAGACTCTCTGCTCTTCGGAGTAGGGTGAAAATGCCGGCATGGTGCTAGACTACAGCGGACTCCCTTGTTGGCCCAATCCCTGAACCTGGGTCTTACCCGCGAGACCTGTTTCCTCGCCAACACTGTATTTGATAAGGCTCCTCCGGACCCCCAACTATCCATTTCTCCTGCATTGGCATCGAATATCACTGTTAGAAAGAAATCCAAATCGGGTTCTAGACATTTTAGGGGTCATCTCAAGTAAAAATCATTATTTCAAGGGGATTTGTATGATCTTCGGGAGGTTCCTATTTCCGCCATTGATGATATCCGGGCCCTTAGAGCAAGCAGCCCTAAAGGTGTACCCAAATGACTTCCATCATATATCTGAACATAAGGGGGATGGGCGACCCCTCAAAGCATCTGTACCTTCGAGAACTATTTACAGAGATGCAACCCAGTGTGGCTTTATTTCAAGAAACCATGTGCACTTGTTCACATGCCATCAGTATTTTGTTGAGCATCAGACCGGATTGGTATGTTGTTGGTGTGGAATCTATTGGCCGGGCGGGTGGTATGTTGGCAATATGGAACCCTTTGTTGGTTAGTTTCAAAGCATATAAATTTTTTGGGGTAATTATGCTATATGGCTCTCTTAGAGGGTATTCTGTAAAGATATACCTCATTAATCTTTATGCGCCTTGTTATAACTGTGCAATTTTTTGGGATCGTATGAATTCTTCCAGGATTTTAAATATTGAAAATATTATTGTTTTTGGTGACTTGAATTCAACCATGACTACAAATGAATCTAGGGACCTGAAAGCACGGTTGGACCCACTCACTGATAAAATTAGAGGTATCTTCTATGATTTGGGTATGGTCGATGATAGGCCCTTTCCTTTGGTTAATAAATGGACATATAGGCGTCAGTTACAATATTTCATTGGAAAGCGACAAGATCGGGCTATGGCTAAGGAATCTCTTTTTCATCTCATGGGCAATATGAGGTCCCAGGTGAAATCTTCTACTTTTTCAGTTCATATAGCTGTGGTTATATCATGGCGGAGTGAACCAAAGCATAGCGGGCTGCCTTTTAAGTTTAATCGAGTATGGCTAGATGATCCCAATTTTAATAACATTGTATTAGAATTCTGGAGTAAGGATGAATCAAATGGAGTGTTAATGGGGTGGGAAAAGTTTGCAGATAAGCTCAGGTGTTTAAAGACTATTGTGAAACAGTGGGAAAGGAATAAAAAGGAGGCATTACAGAAGGAGTTGAAAGAGATTGAAGGAAAAGTATCACAGATATATATAGAAATAATGATGAACCCTCTGGATTTGAATGTATATAATAGTCTGGATGGTCTTGAAAAGCACAAAATGGAGATCTTGAAGGTCCAGGAGACGACATGGAAGCTCAAAAGCAGATTACAATGGTTAAAGGAGGGAGATTTAAATACCAAAATTTTTCACCAATGTGCAAATGGCCGTAAAAATAAAAACTCTATCTGGCATATTGAGATGCCGAATGGAGAAAAAAAGGTACAAAAATGAAGAAATCCAGCTAGAAGCATATAAACACTTTTTGGAATTCTACATGGCTGATAAGGAAATATACCACCGATGCCAAACATGAGTTCTTGATCATATGCCTATCATGTTTGATCAAAATAGCAAAAGAGGTGTCAAGAGGAGAGATAGAAGATGTACTTAAATCATTTTCCCATGATAAAAGCCCAGGCCCGGATGGCTGGCCTACTGAATTTTTCATACATTTTTATGAACACATGGGGGATGAGTTGTTGTCAATAGTTGAACAGGTCCGAATTATGGGTTATGTTTTGGGGGATATGAACTCCACATTCCTGACCCTTATCCCCAAATCATCTGCTCCTAAAGGTTTTGCTAATTTCAGGCCTATTTCTTTGTGCAACGTTGTATACAAGATTTCATCTAAAATAATTGCAAATAGGATCAGGGGGGTTTTGTCTTCTTGCATATATGAGGAGAAATATGGTTTCTTGAAAGGAAGGTCAATTCACGATGCAGTGGCTACTGCACAAGAGGCGATGCACTCGATTCATGTGAACAAATGGGAGGCGTTGATTATGAAGATTTATATACATAAGGCTGATGACATTGTTGATTAGTCTTTTATTAGGCTTATTCTTCTAAAGGTCGGCCTATCATTTCCTAATATTCGATGGATCATGGCTTGTATATCTTCCATAAGATATGCAGTATTAATCAATGGTCTTTTGTCAAACTTTTTATTTCAAAGAGGGCCCTCAAACAAGGTTGGGCGATGTCTCCTCTCATCTTCATCCTTATTATGGACGGTTTCAGAAATCTGATAAAAATGGACAAAAATGTTGGATATTTCAAAGGGCTAACTTTCTCTCCAACGGTTTGCATTTCCCACTCATTATTTGTGGATGATTTAATGGTTTTTGGCAAGTTACTCAGAAATCAGTGTTTTATCTACATTTTATGCTAATCCGTTTTGGAGCTGCAACTGGCCTATGCATCAATAAAGATAAATCCTTTTTAATCTATGAATCGGGAAATATGGATGAAATCAACTTTATTGTAGATTTTATGGGGGTACAAAAAAATCATATTTTGAAGGGATTCACTTATCTGGGCTTTCGGTTGAAGCCATGTGCATATAGGATTATGGATTGGACCTGGTTGGTTGACAAGTTCAGGAACAGAATCATGAATTTTTCTAACAAGTTCTTGTCTCTGGGAGGTCGATATATTATGGTACAATTTGTATTGTCTCAGTTTGTAGTATATTGGACTCATCTATTTTACCTCCCTAGGTATATGGTAGAAAAAATCAACTCCATTATATCGCATTTCATATGGTCTGGTGCTCAAAATATAAAGAAAAATCACCTCTGTAGACTGGATTATATCACATCTCCCAAAAAATACGATGGTTGGGGTCTCTTAAATCTTCATTTTTTCTTAAATGCTCTCCTTATCAAGTCTCCGTGGTGGGCATTAAAAGGCAGCAGTATATGGTCCCAAATTATCGGATGCAAATACACTATGAGAGATCCGATTTTATCCTTATACTGCAGTTGTTTTCCTTCTCAAAAGTTAGAGTTGTAGATCTAGAGAAGTTTTATAAAAATCATGCCCATCATGGCGAGGAAGTTAGTGTGGCAAATCGGAAATGGGAAAAAAATCAGTTTGGGTTTCGACAGGATTTTGGGAATGGATGGCGATATTCACATTGATCCAAGGTTAATCCACAGACTGAGTCACCGTGGCATCTCTTCCTTAGCTCAACTAATCTTGTGTTGGAACCTTGGATCTCTGACTTCGAAATCGTCTGAACAGCTAGGTCTGACTGGGAGGGATGCAATCGAATGGAAAAATGTGATGCACGAGTTAAAAGCTACGGGTATGACCTTGCATGGGGATGAGGATCGCCTGATTTGGGATGGCTATATGGTGGGTGATGTTGTGTAGGTTAGGGAGATATATCATTATATCTTTATACATCATCATCTGGATAGCTCTCTTTCTCCATTCTATCAAACATGGCGCTAGAATATCCCCTCTAATCTAAGGTTCTTCTATTTGTGTGGTTGTTGTGGAAATGAAAAATGTTAACATGGGACTGCCTCAAAAAACGTGGTTTCCATGGACCAGGGAGGTGTCCCTTCTGTCTTGCTCATGAGGAATCTGCATCACATTTATTCTTTTTATGCTCATTTTATATCAGTATATGGTCACTCTTTACACGCTACCTGTTGGATCTTGCTTGGAGACTAGCTGACTGCATCAACTCCATCATGGCATGGGGGGCTACTAATGGAAAATATAAAACGTTGCCATTTTACTTATTCTGGGAGATTTGGCATGCATGAAATTGCCTTATTTTTTAGGGAATTCCTTCTAACATATCTCTGATTCATAGATCCATTATGTCATGGTTGGATGGTCAACCATCTACTCTGTGGATCCCGGCCGACTTGTGCAAGCATATTCGGCCTCATCCTATTGCCATTCCGACAATTTATTTTGATGGGGCACAACAAGATGGAGTTTATGGTTGTGGGGCATGGATTAAGCTCCAGGAGGAAGAAAGGTATCATATTTGTTGGAATGGTGGACTTGGGGATCGAACAACAAAGCTGAGCTTATGGCGCTGTGGAGTGGGCTATTGGTTGCTTATAATATTAATTTGCCAAATATTCATGTATATGGGGACTCCAAAATTATTATCAATGGAATTTCAGGTGTTTCTTCTCTTCACATTCATGGTATGTAGCGATGGATTGATAGAGTCAATTATCTTCTGTCGAAGTTTCTAGAAGCATCTTTGAATCACGTGTATAGAGAGAATAACACTTGTGTGGATATCTTATCAAAAAAAGGCCTTTGTCTACCCTATGGAAATACACTGATTTCTCATTTCAAGGACTCACAACTGATCAGGTCCTTTCATTTTCCTCTGCCATAGTTATGCCACGTGGTCTTCTGTAAGCGAACCTGCTAATCAAGCGAGTCGGCACTGTTTTTTTCTTTCACTTATTTTGTTGTTTTTTCCTCTCACACCTGGATTCCTCAGGTTCATGATGATGGTTTTTTTCGAATCCAGTTATTAACTGTATATGCTTTTTTGATTCTTGGTTATAAGACGATGCCCTCATATTCGTATGCCAAGTTGGATAGTGTTCTGATTTTTTCTGTATTTATCAATCTGGGTAGGGTGTCATTATCTTATGTTTGGAATTCATGCACCAATCGTATTTCATAGGTTGTATGATTCATATGTAAGGTTTTCTTTTTTGCTGTTACATGTGTTGATGTTATTAGCCATATGCTTTCTTATGAGCACACGATGTAGGATGTAGAATAAAATATGCCACATGGTATTGACCATGCTATTTTGTGATAGTTGGGATGAATGTAATTGTATATACATTGTTCTTAATAGAAACAACTTTTTTTTCTTTGTGGAAAAAAAAAGAACATGAGAAACACTTATCTTAATAGTTATTGGCAACTAATTTTGGACCAACCTTCAAATTTGCACCGGTAACCCATCCCAAGGCTTCTGGCCTATCCCAAAAGTGTAAAACAAATTAACTTTTAAAAAAAACATAATTTAAAAATTTTTAAAAAAAGCTAAATTAAATTTTGGTTTCTTAAAAAATAATTTTTTTTAAACCCATAAATATTAAAATTAATCCTAATATCCACCTTTTCCAATTATATCCCTCGCTTACACATACACGTTACTTAAAAAAAATGTAGTTTTCCAATTGAGTTGCAAGATGCAAAGTTGGAAGTTGAAGTCTCGAGTTATGGAATCACTGCATTGCGCTGTCATCCATCACATCCATTGACAAAGGTATCTACTAGCTAGATTTTTTTTCAAGAGTGTCGTGCCAAATAAATCACGTTATAACTTGAGTAGAAATTCCATAAAAATGTCTCCAATTAAGAGTACAATGTCTTTTAGATGTAGATGCCACACTGTCAGTGCCACTTGCCATTGCAGAGGTTTGAAAGGCTACTGGTCTTTGAGCCTTGCCCAATTGTATTCATTAATTTCATCTCATAGTTTTACTTATTTTTTATCAATCTCAACTTGGTTTGTCTAGTGTGTGAAGAACATTGGAGATTGGAGTAGTGAATCTCGTAATTTTTAGTTGGTTATATTGTGTTTATGTTATAGATTATTTTGTTGTAATTGAATTTGTTATATTTATGTTATATTTCTTCTTGATGTAATTTTCATGATATTGTTTTTATATATTTCTAAAATTTCATTTATATTTGTCAATGAAATATGATATATATATATATATATATATATATATATTTTTATGTATTTATGTATTATTATTTTTTATGTTTATAAAACTTACAGCCTGTAGCAGCTCCTTCATAAATTGGAAAATTTGTTTCCTCAACAAGGAGGTAGGTTCATTGGCTAAGTTTCTTCATCTCTGAATATTATAATATGATATTACTTTTTGGTCGAATTCAAAAACTGTCTTTCTGGGTTAAGAAACAAAAGGGTTAAATATAATAGTCTATGAATTTTTCAATAAAATCACTAAACACGGTTTTTACACACATATATAATGCAAAATATTTGTAGTTTTTTTAAGATAGATATGGCTAATTAATTTTTGTTTTGTTTTATTTGGTGATTTTTTTTTTTGTTTTTTTTATCTTGTGTTTTTTTGTTTTATTTTATGTATGGTGCTATATATATATATATTGAATCTTTATGTTTGGAGATATATATATTGAATCTTTATTTATACAGAGTATGCTTGTATATTTAGGATTTAGATTTTATTTAAATAAACGAAGTTTTAAGGGACACTATGTCAATTAAGATACTGAAATTGAACATCTTAAATCCAATAACAGAGACAGAGTTTGTAATATCTTGGAGAAGGGGGATGCATAAGCACATGAACCAAATATGAGAATACCATTTAAACTAGAAGCTTGAGTTTGTAATATCTTGGGGAAAGGGGATGCATAAACACATGAACCAAATATAGGAATATTTGTAGTTTTCTCTTTAGATGATATGGCTAATTAAATTTTGTTTTGTTTTGTTTGGTGATTTTTTTGTTTTGTTTTGTCTCATGAATTTTTTTGTTTTATTTTATGTATGGTGCATCATATATATATATTGAATCTTTATGTTTGGAGATATATATATATTGAATCTTTATGTTTACAGAGTATGCTTGTATATCTATCATAAATCCAATAATAGAGACAGGCAATAATAGAGTTTGTAATATCTTGGGGAAGAGGGGCCCATAAGCACATGAACCAAATATATGAATATTTATAAAATCATATGGAATTATAGTGCTTTCTTTGTTAAATACCTGAAAAAAATAATAATAATTATTATTATTATAGTGAAGTGTCTAATTAAGCTATTTATAAATAAAATAAAATAAAAATGATATTTAAAAATACATTTTGAAAATTTTTGTTTTTATTTTAAAATCTAATCAATTAATTAAATTAATATCCTCTCTCGAATTAATACATTTCTTTTTTGTTTAAAATTGATCCCTCTAGGTGCTTGGTAGATCCAAAGTTTAGATGGATATAGGCTGGTTTAATTATTAATTATAATTATTAATTTCATGTTTTTTTATTTTTATTTTATTTTGATGAAGTCAAATGTTAAACATCACAACATCTCTACCATACTAGGGAGTTAAGTTTACTTATAAACCTCAAAAATAAAATAAAAGATTTAATAAAAAGTGGATTGGGTGAGAGGAAGTCTAGGATAAAATATAATATTATAGTATTATTTTTTACTCAATATTCATTACTACTCCCACCCAGTAAAAAGTGGCTAGTGGGATTACTAATTAAAATATAATATTACTACATAATACTCAATATTTCCCCTCACCCCTACTAATTTTATAGTTGAGTTTTTTTGCCTTTACACTTCAAATATAAAAAAATAAATAAATAAAAATTACAATAAAAAGTGGACTGATTGAGGGGAAATATTGGGTAAAATATTATATTTTACCCAATATTTCTGCAAGCTAATAAAAAGTGGATGAAGGTAGGCATAAATAATATATAAAATGTAATAATTACATTTTACCCAATATTTCTTCTACCTCCTCCCCTCACCCTAGCTCACTTTCATAGTTAAGCTTATTCATTTCAACTTACCATCCTACATCTATCCAACTATATTTCTATAACACATTATTACACATAAGTTAAGAGAATAAATTGCATCTATTAAAGTGATTATCAAAGAGGCCATTAGGATGAAGAAACAACTATTATTATGTACTTTGTGCAATATTATTTAACCTTACACTTTTAAAAACACCTTCCTGAATAACCCAATACCCTCTTGAATAACCCAATAGCCTCCAGGAAGCTCTAAATCTTCTACCCATATCTACATATTATGTATTCTCCCATTCAACTAGAGAAATAAAACATACAAAAAGACATAGCCCAACAAATAGATCCACGCAAATGGAAAGTGTGGACATATCCATTAAAAAAATTTATCTTTAGAGACTACATGGATTCAACATACAAAAAGACATAGGGCCACCAAATAGATCCACACAAATGCCAAGTGAGAATGTATCCATAAAAAGTTTTATCTTTACACTCTATATGGATTCAACGTCATCATTTTCTACAACTAGTTTTGTATCTAAATATAACATCAGACTAAGATGGATCTAGGCTAGTTTAATTTCACCCTTAAATAGGTTATATTCCACCTGAATACCATCGGTCAATACCATAGATTATTAATAACATGGGTCATTTTTATTTTTATTATTTTTATTTTTTATAGGGTTATTTGATCCAAACTTATACAGAAATGCAATAGAACACACATATAACCATAAACACGAAGATGCAATGAAAATAAAACTTCATTTCATTAACATAAAAGAACTAGAGATGATAGCTTATCTCCGAGAAGATATGTGGTGGCTACATGCCTTTGAATTGTGTACAATGAATCTCAAAGACCCTTTTTATTATTGAACAAGAAAGGAAAACCCTAAACAACTAAAACCCTAACCTCAGGAGATAGAACTCCAAGAGTTTGTGGGCCCCATTGGGGTTAGTTGGGAAACCAACTTCCCAGGGTCTTAACTTTCCCATATGATCTCAATTTGGCAAGCATGATACCTCGTCAGAAATATATCTGTAATTACTATAGGATTTGCATAAAGCACAAATAGTCATTGGTCTACTGAAAAACCAAAAAAACGTTGTTTAGGGGGTCAAAACTACTTTAGAAGTTTAAGACTCGAAAAACTACTAAAAATAGTAAATGCTACTATAATCAAGAAAATTGAAGCTGCAAGGGTTATCTTAATCAGTTGAGTCCCCGCTGTTAAGTACTTTGTTAGTTGGGAGGTCACAAAATTGAATCTCCTTGACACCCATGGGGTTAGGCCTCGCGTGTAAGGCTGACGATAGATCCCCTTGGGAGGGTCTATCGATATTTTCAGATCGTGGATGTAACTGGGTTCTTGTGTGCAGGCACATGGATTCGTGAACCACCAAAGGAAAGAAAAAAAACTAATGAAATTAACTTAAGGTCTAGGTGGAATAGGCACGTGGCTACCAATATCCACTTGGATCATTATTTTTATTTTCAAGAGTTAAAATGTTTAAATTATATTAAGTTACATTAAGTTACACATCTCTACCATATTTTATTTTGTTTATTACATTAATGTAACACATCTCTAGCATCCAGGGCTATAGAGAACCTCTCGGACCAATAAATAATGAGTAATTTTATTAAAAATATATTATATTATATTTTAAAATAAAAATATTATATTCAAAATATAGATTCCACCAACTTTAAATTAATTATTTTACTTTATTTCACCTTTTCTCACAAAATTTCACTTTTGATAAAACCAATGTTGAATTAATATTTTGTTTATACATAATAATTATTGGACATTAGATGAACCAATGCTCCTCGTGTGTTTCGTGACATGGACTAACTGCCTCTCATGGATCCTTATCTCTGGCGATGCAATCGTTGACTAACATCTGTGGATTTTGGTCTAACGACAATAGTGATTCCCAAAAAGTGGTATCAGAGTGTAGGTCACGAGTTTGATACACAGCCGGCTCGTGTTAGGGGGAAGATTGTTGAGTATCGGATGAACCAACGCTCTCCCCGTGTGTTTCGCGACATCAACTAACCGCCTCTCATGGATTCTTATCTTTGGCGACGTGATCGTTGATTAACACCTGCAGGTTTTGGTCAGCAATCCTGATTCCCAAAAATAATTATATCGATTTTTAATTTGGGCCAACATTAAGATTAGATTACATTTTTCTGATATTAAATTTGTTAAATGTTAAATGTTAAATATTAAATATTTACACTTAACATTTACCCCATACTGGGTTGTAAAGCGACTCTCGGCACAATGAAAAAGATCATGTACTTTTTTTTTCTCTTATGTCCACTCAATTTGGGAGTAATATGGAAAAGAAAGCGAAATCCAAACTAACATGGAAAATAAAGCTAAATTAAATTTTAGTATTTCATTCACGTCTCATGTATAGATAATATGTTACAACTTTTGTCATGTATAATATATTACAACCTTTCTCACCATTTGCCGAAACTAAAGAATTGTGGAGATTAAGCTAATTTCAATTATAATTTGGAATTCAATGGTGATTTTAATGGTCAAGCATTGATTTATATTTTTCACTAACACATTTAGATTTTATTTTTTCTTGTTATGTTTTTGAATAAATAAACACACATTTATTGATATATTTTTGAACAATATGATATTTCAACATGTTTTCAAGAATTCACTTTGTCTAATTTGAACATTAATCTGAATTTGAATACAAAGGCTAGAATCACTTCACAATGATTTATCTTTCTAAAAAACAAGGAGAATTATTTTGGTATATAGGTGCATATATGTAAATATTCACGAGACTATAATACTATCAATGTATATAGATATGAATTTATTATTTATTTATTTATGATTTAATATTTTTTCCTTTTAAATTTATGTATTTACTTATTTTATTGTTTGTATTGATTGATTAAGTGAATCTTGAAAAATGTCACCCCTCGATCGCCCTCAGAAAGATAAGAGTCAACTATCAATCATTGATGCATTTGGTATCCCACAAAGTTCCAATCAACCATCTAATTATCAAAATAAATTTTATGCTCTTCTAATTGAAGATGATGAATGAGAGAGTGTGGAGCATATTGAAAGGGAAAAACCATCAAAGAAATGCAAAAGAATGTTCAAATCCAAATATAAGACAAGGTTTCCATGGGATTATGTTGTAAAATATTGTAATGGAAATGAAAGGATAAAATTTTCTTGGTGTATTAAATTTAAGAGAGACACTTCATTTTCTAAACACGTAAGTACCACTCTTCAAGATAATGTTGGCATTATGGTGTGCATGGTTCCAGCTAGCTGATGTTGGCATTGGTTCATGATAGTAGCTAGCTTATGTTGGCATTGATGTCAACACTATGTAGCCTAGTTGATGTATGGATGTCATTCTTGTAGCTGTAAGAAATTAAATCAACTCATAAAATACATAAAAGAAACATAAAAAACCAAAGACATAGAAATGGCAGAAAAGGCTTGAGAGCCTTACGACATTCCTCAACTATTCTTTCTTATTAAAAGAATGTAATAATACAAATAAATAGAAGAGGAGGTTGTCTCAAGATAGTGCATCTATCTTGGATAACTTGGTGGAGAAAATATCTCAACCACACATACTAATCTAGGATCTAGGCCTAAACTAACTCCTAATCAAGAGGAACTAACATAATCTAAAAAATAAGGCATGAAATCCTAATTTTCAATATTTAATTAATTTAATTTATTTTGGATTTATAATTGTTTTTGAGAAATAGACTAACATTCCCCCCCCCCCCCCCAAAATGATAAATCCAAAATAAGAACGAGGAACCATCTTCCAAGTTCTCATGTTGATATTGTTGCTCCTCAAAAACACTGCCTGAAAAACTGCCAAAGCTGGATGCCGAAAAAACTGCAATATGAAGAGACCATGAGTCAGCTACATGTTTGATTCATCTATAAATTTTTCTTGACAACTTCATCATATGCCAAGCTGCAAAAGGATCCATATGTCCTTTTTTGCAATCCGCATCCTTTGTCCACTGACAAAATGTTGAAGACACCCATTGGCGAATTTTTAATGATCAAACTGCTCGCTGGCTACTTGATGATCACCCACTGGCTACTTGATGATCACCCACTGGCTAATGACGATAAAAAAAATAACTCACTGTTGATTTTGTTTATGTTGTTGAAAACTTCTCATTGTTGATGCCCACTAGCTTCTTGGATGTTTGAATGCCCGCTGGCTGTTGAAGATGCCCGCTGGATGAAGAAGATGCTTACTGGTTACTTTTGCTAAATAACCACCTTCAATTTCATTATCATTTTCCCCCCTTTATCAGCTGAAGGAGAGATAATCATCTGTAAATGATTTATGAACTCCCCCCTTCACGTGTAGGAGTGTTGCAATGGTGTACTCCCCCATTCAACTGCATGAGAGTACCATCTTATTTTGATTTTTAGCTGCACTAAGTGAGATTGAATTCAATTGTATAACTTATACAATATTTTTACTGTGGAAAACCATTCCCAAGGATCAATCCATTCATAATTTATCTTCAATATGGCCAGTTGGTGTTGGTTGCAGCATTTCTCTGATGAATGATAATGCTCGCCACAATGGCGACAAGGATGGAGATCAAAACAATGATCTTCCATATGACCTGTTCTTTGAAAATATGAGCATTTTGGTTTGACTGCAACTTCGGTTTGTGTGCATGTCGGTTTGTTTGCAATTGTCGCAGAATTTGTTGATGTGATTTTTTCAAGAAAACCTGTCGCTGACGAACTTGATGGGCTTTGAATAATCTAGGATATGTAGTTTTTAATCCTCTTTGATTTCTATTACTTTGAATTTCTTCCCATGGCTTGATGATTGGTTTGGAAGAAAATTGATCTTGAATAACTTCAACACTTGAAGTTGTTTGGATGAATGTCTTATCATCTTTATATGCATGGTTCAAAGACTAGGAAGCATCACTCTTCTCTTGCAACTCATTTCTTTGTAGTTACGACTCCAGTTGAAGGAACTCACTCGTTTCATTTGTCTGTTGTAGATGCCTTGAAATGTCAGCAAGATTTGCTTTGTTGATTTGCACCATGTCTTCAGCATTTGATAGGATCAAATTGTGAAGAACTTGTAACAGCTGGATGTGTTGCGCCATGTGAACTCGCTTGCTTGAATTTAGGCTCGCTTGTCTTGATCTTTCTCACTTTATGACACTCTCGCTTGCTTTGAAATTTTCTTAATCTCTTTATTGGTGAAACTTATTTTGCTTGTTTCACATTTACTAGAACTCACGCTCGCTTGTTGTATATTTAAACTTGCTCGATTGTTTTTTGAATATTACATTTACTTGCGTTAGAGTTGAACTCACTCTCTTACTTTGATTTTTTCTTCAATGAAATTCACGCTGGCTTGCTTGATGTTGTGATCTTTGTACTTACTTGATTGTGCTTATTGGCAATGGGTGTCAAACACTATCAAAAATGCACCCAAAAGACAAATAATATGACTCAGTTGAAGACTTAGTTGACTTAATTGTCTTAGGTTGACCACCTTATCAATTCAAACTTGGGTGTCAGTTTCAACCAAGAATTCACCCGTAAAATTCAACTCAGTTACAAAATTGTTTATCTGCAAGTTATATAACAAGTGTTGTTGATGTCGTCTTGTCTTGGAATGCTTGATTTTGTGGCATCCTTAACTTGATTATTTTGATTGCAAGATGTGGAATATGGTTGTAGAAGACCTCTTTATCAACTTGATGATGTGTCACATTAATGCATTGTGCTTCTTTGTTCTTGTGTACTCCAACTTGATTACATGAGCTTGATTAATTAAGTGTAATGACATGCATAATTAAGCTTGCATATGTGCATGTAGTTGTGTAATTTTGTGTACCATATTACAAGAAGAGTGGTTTCAGAAACTGGACACAAATCATGCACACGCATTCACTACGCATGGTGTACATAAGATCCCCTTATTCAATTTCGGGCGGATCTAGGACAAAATCACCAAAAACCAATCTGTTTATTATTCAAGTTACAACGATCTCGTACACTCAAGAGCGACTTTTTCAATTAAAATATTTTTCTTGTTCTAACCCTTTGAAGCAACTCGTCTTCAAAAACTGAATGGACACTGACACATTCTCTCTCAAAGTATAACAACACTTTGAATTACAAAAATGAAAAAATTCCACATATCACTCCAAACTTCCAAAAAAATTTGTTATATCCCAAAAGGGAGAATGCAGTAATACTGAAACACAATATAAGAACTGTAACAAAGTAAACAATAAATCTATATACACATCAGAATTCACAGAAATAGTTGAGCCATTTTATTATATTGGAGGTGAAAAATCAAGTACAACAGTGCTCAAAATATGAGACACTCAAGCGACAAGGGTGGCCTAGAGTGACCCTGCAACGATTCCCCAAGAGGGACTGTGTAACTGCTGATCTTCTGGAAGGTAAACTGCATTGTCCCTACTGCAACTGTTGGGACTGCAAATTCCTGAAAGATAGAAAGTTATATATACGCATAATGGGAGCTCTGATGATGGTTAAATTTTAGATCTAGGTTCAATGCTGGATTCCCAAGATAACCCAGAAAGGGTTCCTCAAATTTGTAAGTCTAAGAAAACCACCCTCTTAGGGCTTCACATATATGTTGTTGGGAATGCAGATCTGAAGCTATATTTGATGATATGATGGCTATAATGATGCACAATCATATCTATGCAATAAGGGCTAACCCTTTCACTAGATACTTGGGCTAAAAGCTCAAGATATAGCTCCTCCAATATCCTCCATTGAAAATATATGTTGGATGAAAAACAGCTTCAAAAAATTACGTTGTTAGAGAGGGAGGCTCAATAGCCTACTGTTGCATGTGTCAAATCAACTCTTGAATGATGGAAATAATAGATCCAATGTGAGGAGATGATCCCTCACAGGATTTCCAGCTGAAATAATGGAAACTTCCTTCCTCCAATAGATCTACAGGACTCAACTGCGCAATCCCTGAAGGGACTGTTGTTGCATGGAGGTAAAACCCAATGGCCTGAATTCCAGATGTAGATCTGCTGCTCCTGAAAGGCTGGATGGGAAGAGAAAAGTGGTAGTATGAATCCTCCACTAGTTTCCTAGTTGAATGCTAGAAACAACCTCCTGAAGATGGCACCAATGCCTAATAAGGAATGAAGAACAACCCTCTTTCCAGAGCTACTCAAAGAAAGAGGTGGGATTCCTGCTCAGGAACACCCTGTGCTAAACAACACAGCAAACTCTGCTAAACAGCCCAAGCCTGCATAGAAATTTCCTAATACAAATCTAGATCTAAACAGATCAAGAAATGAATAATCCAAACCATGCCTTCCATTGTGCCTTCACCTTCATTATATGCATGAGCCTTCCATAGCCTAGGCCCACTCCAAATTTGTGTTGTACATGTGGACATAGTCTCCATGTTTGACTACGTTGTGGCCTCATGTCCTCCATCAAGTTCACATGGGGTGATCACCCTCTCCATCATATGTGCATTAAATGCACCACTTCCTCCACTATCTTATCATAAGTGCTTCATGATATTCTTTGAATGCATTATGATCTCAGTTGACCTTATCAAAGATCCTCATGATTTTATATTTAAGATCCATGATCTTATTTGACTGTTTCATCCTCCATAATATATCTCATAAATGAGACATGATCTCCATTAATGGAGCTGCCCCACTACTCCATGATTTTAGATCTAGATCTAGAATACCCACATACACACATTAAAAGTGGATTTTATTCATCTTTGAGGTTTGTGGGTCCCTCCACCCTTTTATTTACTTGATTTATTAAGAAAATCAAGAACTCTAATATTCCAAATATAATGTGAAAATTTGGGAATATTACAGTCCCCCCGATAAAATGTTGCTTGTCCTCAAGAAACTCCAAAGGTAGATGCAAAGCCATCTATTCCCCTCCAAATGGCATCCACATAAGGAAGGCTTCCTTCATTTGCTGCAATGTGTTGTGCATGTTGTAGAAATTATATGCACTAAGCATGCATATATCCAAGATCCACCTGATCTCACACTATTTAACTTTATGCAAGATACTGAATCTATTCCACTTGTTAATCTTTTGCGGAAAAATTAATTGCACACACATGTGAAGCATAAACAAAAATAATCAATCACACATAACACAGTTTTTAACCGGGAAATCTTGAAGCTGAAAACCCCAACTATATATTATGTAACATGGAGATCATATGACAATCTCATACAAGCACACAAATTTGATCACAAGCCCTCAGTAAAGTACAATCGTCATATACTAATCAGGCCTAATCTTGCAAATCCATGCACCGATCTTTGCCACCTGCTAGCCTGCCTCCACTGCGCAATCTCTGCTGAAGAATAGCTCTGAACGAATTCAATTTACTCTATCCTTGACTGTGAAATCCTCATTGGCATCTCCACTGAGTGTGTGATGCAATCAATGCATCACTATAGTCACAACAGATAGTCTATCTTGCCCTTTCACCTATCTCTCCACTGGGTCTCCACTGAAACTGCCATGCACTGTAGTTAACTGCTGTATTGTTCAGTTGATTAATGAGTTATTATTTGTGAATTAATTAACTAATTAATTCACTCCACTCTCACTAGTGTATCAATCGGTTAGACTAGATACAACTAGCTCAACTAAGTCTAACTGAGTTAAACTGAATACAACTCCATAACTACTTCTTCCAACTGTGTCATAACTCTGCCACTTGAGTTCTAATTGAGTCCTCCATGCATTAGCTCCAGTAAACCCTCAGGAATAGCGTAATTCCTTCTGTCAGCTGCTGTGCCACATCTGTGCACTGAACTGAAGTGCTCCAAGAGAATAAGTTGTTGTTTAGAGTCTGATTATTATTAAGAGCTAATAATAATCGACATGCATCTATTTTTATATTGACGATCTATAAATAGACTTCACCCAATATTCTAAAAATATAATTTCATCTATTTTTCCAACTTGATCAACCATCCACAAATAGCATTCTGCAACTTCTGAAATATGATCATCATGTCTAAAAATAGACATAGTCTAATAATAGACTTGCGCCAAAAATAGCCTGCGGGCCCACTTAGTGAAGGCGACTCTTTTCACTAAGCTCATCATCTTGTTGAATCTCAACACTCCCTCTCAACAAGATAGGGATTATCCTTCACCCCGATCTTGCCTCTATGGTATTCGAATTTTCTCCTGGTGAGCGCCTTCGTCGGAATATTTGCATCCTGATCCTCCGTAGGAATGTATTGAAGAAACATGATCTTCCGCTGCACACAATCTTTGATATGATGATACCGGATATCAATATGTTTAGATCTATCATGAAACACAGGATTAAACGAGAGTTTAATGCAACTCTGATTATCACAATGAATCACCGTGGGATTTAAATGTGAAACGAACAAACCAACCAGAGTCTTCCTCATCTAGATAGCCTCACATGTAGCTAAACTTGCTGCCATGTATTCCGCTTCCGCTGAATTGAGTGCCACAGATCTTTGTTTCCTATTGTACCAAGAAACTATCATAGATCCGATACTGAAAATCCCTCCTGATGTGCTCTTTCTGTCTGTTGGGCTTCCTGCCCAATCTGCATCCGTGAAGCCATGTAACTTCACCTCATCTGTCTGTTTGTACCATAAACCATACTCAAATGTGCCCCTGAGATATCTTAGGACATGCTTGCCTGCCTTCCAAAATATCTTAGTAGGCTTAACCATCGCTTGTGAAAGCTATTTCACCACATAGCATATGTTCGGTCTTGTATTGACTAAATACATAAGCGAACCCACCAACTGTTGATAAACAGTGGCATCCACTACCTCTGTCGATGTAGCATCCTCTTTCTTCCAATTTCCTGGAAGAGGAGTGTCGATAGGCTTGCAGCCTTGCATGTGAAACTTCTCCAGTATCTCCCGGGCATACTTGCCTTGAGACACAAACAGTTCACCTTCCCGCTACCATATTTCCAATCCAAGGAAATAATGAAGGAGGCCTAAATCCTTCATCTCAAACTCCTTTGCAAGATCTGCCTTGCATGAGTGTATCAACTGCTCATCACCTGTTAGTATTAAATCATCAACATAAAGTACAATGATTAAAAGCTTACCCTCAACCACAATCTGGTACAGGTTTGCATCCGCCTCACTCTTGGTGAAGCCAAGTCCAGTGAAATAGCTATCGATCCGAGTGTACAAAGCACGGGGTGCTTATTTCAGCCCATGCAGCGCTCTTTTGAGCCTGCACACATGCGACTCGCTGTTGAAGATCTAAAATCCTTCAGGCTGCTCAATGTACACCTCTTCCTCAATGATCTCATTAAGGAACACAATCTTCACATCCATCTGATGAATGTGCCAACCCATCTGCACTGAGAGAGCAAGGATGGTCCGTATGGAAGAATACTGTGCGACAGGTGAAAAGGTTTCTTCATAGTCAATCCCCTCAATCTGTGAGAAGCCCCAAGCAAAAAATCTTTCCTTATACTTCTCGACACTCCCATCAGCAGATTGCTTTACCTTGTAGATCCATCTTGATCCTACAACTGATTTTCCCATACATGTTTGGTTCCAAAGTTGTCTTTCAAAAATATATAGAATGACCTCCAACTGTATGGTTAGATGTCCTCATTCCACCACGAAGTACCAAGTGACAACCATATGATTTCCAACATCATCATTAATACATGAGATACATAAAATAAAGTGGCTCTTTCCACAAAGGAAAAACTCCATCTCACAATACATCTCTCCATCCCATGCTTTATGAATTTGATTGAGCATTGACATGCTCTCATCCTTAGCCCTATTGGCCTTTTTGGATCCAAGCATCATTCCAGCATTATGAAAAATAAGAAAAGAAGATATATTGGTAGACAAAGATTTCAAACCATATTCTCCCAATAGTAGCCACCGAAGTAAGGCCCTTTTCTGCCATCCTCCATCTCCTCCATGTAATATGGACAAGCCAAACTCTCCCAAAAGAAACCAAAGCAACAAGAGATCTTGTTGCTTTCTCTCCTCATCATGTGCATCATGGAGTAAAAACATACTAATAGACATGTGGAATGTCACATCAACCCAATACAAACAAATACCATCAATACACATCATGAGAGCATCATGCCAAGTTTTACTCAATACAAAACACATAGACATAGGAGATGTCATGTAGTGGCGAATCTCTCTCAAGGGAAACCAAAATGAGCATGCCTTATTTTGCTACATTCTATCATTGATACACAAGGCATGAATCAGAAAAATATGAGTTATTGGGTGTTAACCATATTCACCCACGAGAAGCCAGCGCAGCCATGCCTCCTTCTTCATTTCATAAGTGTTTTTCAAGGCATGGATCAAAGAAATAGGAGCCTTTGGGTAGTGACAAAATTCTCCCAAGAGAAACCAACGTAATCAAGATTGCTGACCCATGTCATATATTTGCAAGTGGTCATGCAACCCCTTTCTTATCATCCTCACCCACTCATCCCAATGTGGATGATGAATGATGTACTGCATAATCATGGTATCCTCCCTTTGTAGAATACCATCCTCCCCAAACTGATGAAGAACTTTGCACTTCATGAAATGTTGAAGTGCACCTCCAATGAGATATCTGAATGAGATTATCTTTTCACCAAAGGCCCTCCAAAACCAAAGAGGTTTTGTATCTACTACAGGTAGAAGTTTCTCTTTGAGTGGTGAGATGCTCATTGAAAAAGGGTCATCTAGAAAGGAGAAAAGATTCCTCATCTCAAGATTGCTACCATTTTTCATATTTACCAACATTGCTTCATGAGTGAATCTACCTTCAGAATGCTCCAAGAATGATGGGGCCTCTTCATTTTCATAGCTACTAAGTGACAGCGCTGTAAATCTGCATGGTAATATATGTGTTGTCTCAAAGCAAGGTATAATACTGATCTCATAACCATTTATTGTACATAGTATCATGTCCATCC
Source organism: Pinus albicaulis (assembly GCA_034641835.2). Taxonomy (NCBI): domain Eukaryota; kingdom Viridiplantae; phylum Streptophyta; class Pinopsida; order Pinales; family Pinaceae; genus Pinus; species Pinus albicaulis. Next base: position 581,452,358 of record CM076579.1, on the reverse strand, counting down.
CATTTTTTGAAACTCTACACTTCAACTCAAAGGGTTTAATGTAGCTCAACAATGATGAACTGGGATAGTTCTTAACCTCCTCCTTTATTAGATCAAGGGTCCTCTGCGCTGTGATAGTTTGATGCTTCAAATCAACATTTTGTTCTAACCCTTGGTTATGCATGGGCCCTGATGGCATGTCCACATAAGTTTCAATAAGACCTATTGAAAAAATATGTGATGAAAGTTCATGCATACCTTGGATCAAATGATGTGTTTAAACCTCTTTCCATAACACAAGAGTTCTTCCAACCGAGACAATAGTGTCTCCAATTGCTGGTAAGAGTGATGGCTGCTCTTCTCCAAGTGTACCAGCGCTGGAATCTTCCTCCTCTCCCTCATGCATCTCCTGAATCATGCATGGGACTCTATATGTCAAGAGCTCAAGACTATCTTGCAAAGTTTCAAGTGTCTCTTCTTTGGATGCAAGTACTTCTACAGTTGGTGGTGAATGTAGTGACTTCTTGTCCAGAGTGACAAGATTGACATCCTTCTTTGTTTCCTTAGGAAATGTCTCTTTGAGGAACATCTATGTTTCCTTAACATCAAACTTCTTCCTCAACTTGTGAAAGAAATCCGAAGACACCTTTGCATGCTCCATGTGACCAAACCACCAATCATTGGCTTCACCTAAAAGATGAAGTGTTACAATTCGGACGACCTTTTCTTCAGCTACAGGTTGTAGCCTAAAAAATGCATCTAACTCTTTCCTCCAAGCCTTAATAGTGCTTGAGGAAGATCCATCAAATATAGGAAAATAGAATCTATTGTGTCTCTTTCTTCTATTACTACTATAGGATCCTCTTTCTTCTTTGATTTGGAAGAATTCTTGGAGAGTTATAATTTATTTGAATGCTCTAGATTGTGCTTTGTACTCTTCAAGATACAAACTAAGAGTCTCATGAGTCTCAAGTTCTCTTCTTTCTTCATTTCTACACCTTTCACCTTCTCCAAAGAAAGTGGGTATAGTGGATCTATGAGGAGATCTATGATTCTCTGGTCTTTCTTTATGCTGATAGGAAGTTCTTGGACCTTCCTCATCAAATTTTCTTCTTGGATATTATTTATGTCTTCCCTTCTTCATTTGATTGACCTCCTTGGAGATATCTTGCATGGATCTAAATAAAGGAGTGGAAGAATTATCCTCCTTCATGATAGATCTCATCTATCTGCTTCTTCTTTTGATGCAAAATATGAAGTGTCCACAAGCTGAGCCAAAGATCATGCTCTGATACCACTGTAATATCCCAAAAGGGAGAATGCAGTAATACTAAAACACAATATAAGAATTGTAGCAAAGTAAAAAATAAATCTTTATACACATCAAAATGCACAGAAATAGCTGAGCCATTTTATTATACTGGAGGTGAAAAAGAAAGTACAAAAGTGCTCAAAATATGAGACACTCAAGCCACAAGGGTGGCCTAGAATGACCCTGCAATGATTCTCCAAGAGGGACTGTGTAACTTCTAATCTGCTGGAAGGTAAACTGTGTTGTCCCTACTACAATTGTTGGGACTACGACTGCCTAAAATATAGAAAGTTAGATCTAGGTAGAATGGGAGCTTCGATGATGCTGAAATTGTAGATCTAGGTTGAATGATGGATTCCCAAGATAACCTAGAAAGGGTTTCTCAGATCTGTAAGTCTAAGAAAACCACCCTCTTAGGGCTTCACATATATGCTTTTGGGAATGTAGATCTGAAGCTAGATGTGATGGTATGATGGTTTCAATTATGCACAATCAGATCTATGCAAGAAGGGATAACCCTTTCACTAGATCCTTGGGCTAAAAGCTCAAGATCTAGCTCCTCTAATCTCCTCCACTGAAAATAGTTGTTGGATGAAAAATAGCTTCAGAACTATTTTTTCAGATAGGGAGGCTCAATAGCCTACTGCTTTATGTGTCAAATCAGCTCCTGAATGATGGAAACAATAGATCCAATGTGAGGAGATGATCCCTCACAAGATTTCCAGCTAAAATACTGGAAAATTCCTTCCTCCAATACATCTAGAGGACTGAACTGCGCAATCCTTGAAGGGACTACTGCTGCATGGAGGTAAAACCCAATGGCCTGAATGTCGGATGTAGATATGCTACTCCTGACAGGCTGGATGTGAAGAACAAAGTGGTAGGATGAATCCTACACTAGTTTCCTAGCTAAATGCTAGAAACAACCTCCTTAAGATGGCACCAATGACTGATAAGGAATGAAGAACAACCCTCTTTCCTGAGCTACTCAAAGAAAGAGGTGGGATTCCCACTCGGGAACACCCTGTGCTAAACAGCATTGCAAACTCTGCTAAACAGCCCAAGCCTGCATAGAAATGTGCTAATACAAATCTAGATCTAAACAGATCAAGAAATGAATAATCCAAATCATGCCTTCCATTGTTGCTTCACCTTCATTATATGCATGAGCCTTCCATAGCCTAGGCCCACTCCAAATTTTCATTGTACATGTGGACATATTCTCCATTTTTTAATGCACTGTGGCCTCATGTCCTCCATCAAGTTCACATGGGGTGATCACCCTCTCCATCATATGTGCATTAAATGCACCACTTCCTCCACTATCTTATCATAAGTGCTTCATGATCTTCTTTGAATGCATTATGATCTTAGTTGACCTTATCAAAGATCCTCATGATTTTATGTTTAAGATCCATGATCTTATTTGACTGTTTCATCCTTCATAATATATCTCATAAATAAGACATGATCTCCATTAATGGAGTTGCTCCACTACTCCATGATTTTAGATCTAGATCTAAAATATCCACATACACACATTAAAAGTGGATTTTATTCATCTTTGAGGTTTATGGGTCCCTCTACCATTTTATTTATTTGATTTATTAAGAAAATCAAGAACTCTAATATTCCAAATATGATGTGAAAATTTGGGAATATTACAAACTTTTACCTTATCACTCAAAAAACATTACAAATACTTCTTATCTCTCCAAGAAATATTTAAAAAAAAATCGTTTTCATTTTGATAAATTTCCTTGCCTTTAACAATTATCAAAATTCTATTCCAAAATAAAGTGACTTATGAACCTAATCACAAATTCCCTCATATAATTTTTAAAAAACATTAATCGAAAAATTTAAGATTGAACCCACCGTAAGGATATATGCTCACTAAATAAGGAAGTGGCAAATTAGCTTCATAGATAAATGTGCCTTTTCTACATGCACGTCTCTTGTACATAGGTTTCACTTTATTGCACCACAATACCATAACAAGTGTTGGAATTTTATGGCGAAATGTTTCACGATTCACGAGGCATATTATCTTTGGTCAATTATTTTGATTGTCCAACCTTTCAATGTTGACACAGGCAATAAAAGTTCCGCAACCGGGGATAGAATCAATAGAGCAGTTCCTATTGAAGACTGGTTTCTTGAACACCATGGGGATTCCACGAGCCTGAGTACAGATATCTTGGTAGATGCTGGTTATCCAGGTGTCTCCTCTCTTGGGGATGTTGTCTGTGACATGGCTTCAGCTAGAATTACTTCAAAATATTTATTTTTTTTGTTCAGATCCCACACTGCAAAGGAGATGAAGTGGGGAGGATGAAAACATCACATGGATGACAAGGACGATGGCTGACGGATGCACCCTTTTTCCTCTTTCAAGGCATTCCTCGAAGTGGTCAAAAGAAGAAGCTTACCATGGGAAAATGTGGAAATTGATGCAATTCACTCCCTACAGCTTATTCTACGAGGCTCATTTCAGGATATTGATGACATTGATACTAAAACTATGGCTCATTCTCAGCTAAATGATTTGAGATTTCAAGGCATAGACAAACTTAGCTCTATGGCTAGTGAGAGAGATGATGTGTTTGATTGAAATAGCTACAACACATATTTTGGTTGTAGATTATAATGGAATTGTAAATGGATGGAATGAAAAAGTGGCAGAATTCATGGGTCTCTTAGTTGGAGAATTCTTCTCTCGTTGTGGTCGCAAGTGGAAATGGAAACTCTTCCATGAAATACGAATGCCCTCTAGAGCAGATCTCTTACAACAGTCGCTACTCTTGATGCAAACAAGGTTGGGCAAGGAGGTTCTAGTTCAGTTTATAAGGAAATTTTGGAAATTGTAGTGAACAAAGAGGTTTAAACACTGTAACGAATTTCGATTAGTCTCGCTCAATGAAACCTCACAAACATCCACAAACTTAAAAAAAATACTCACGTGTACAAATGGAGCTACACTAATCTATATACAATAGCAATGACATTCAAGACTCTCTTACAGTATTCATGGTGTCAGTGGTGTGGCATCTTGCAAATTTTGAACAAGTTACAGTCGCAGCTTCTTCTCTGATCTCACTGTTCTACGCTCTAAGCTTAAATGGCAGTCTCCATAGTGCAACATTCTCCAATGCAACATCATCAAACATGACCGAGAAAAGAAGGTTTTGCTATATTTCTTAATTTCTATGCCTCCAATCTCGTGAGCTCCTACAGGTGACAGGTTCCAATTTGGTTCTGTTGTGCACCAATAGGCATAGTATTGCAAAATATCTCTGTCATAGTGCTTAATACATATGCACGCCCAACCAATCTCTGTGGTTTGATCTGGCTCTGAGATAGGCACAAACATCGCGCTGCATTTACATTGATTTATTCCTGGCCGCAAGAAAAACTTAGATTTTAATAGCGATCACTTTCAAGAATCTGTCCTCTGCCCTAAAAAAAAATCCACCACATATCTCAACCACTGCAATAATTACAGAGGGTCGTAGCTCCCCTTGCGCACCAGCACCACAGCTTAGATCTCACTCTTAATCACAGACACACAACCAATGTGCAATCAAGTCCAACGACGGAGATGTGACACACAGGCCAGAGATGGACAGCCAGTACCACAGACACATACACAATTCTATTTTTATTTTCTGACGCTTACATGAGGAGGGCAAGGCCTAGATCCATAATGCTCTGATACCACATGTAAGAAATTAAATCAACTCATATAATACATAAAGTACACATAAAAAACCAGAGACATAGAAATGGCAGAAAAGACCTGAGAGCCTTACGGCATTCCTCAACTATTCGTTCTTATTAAAAGAATGTAATAATACAAATAAATAGTTGAGGAAATTGTCTCAAGATAGTGTGTCTATCTTGGAAAACTTGGTTGAGAAAATATCTCAACCACACACACTAATCTAGGAGCTAGGCCTAAACTAACTCCTAATCAAGAGGAGCTAACATAATCTAGAAAATTAGGCATAAAATCCTAATTTTCAATATTTAATTAATTTAATTTATTTTGGATTTATAATTGTTTATGAGAAAGAGGCTAACAGTAACATGGTTGCAGTCGGTTGAGTTGTCATTGAGATTATTGTGTTAGCATTGATTTCAACCTTGATTGATGGATGATGGTAGTGTGTGGTTGATGGTTCCTCATGTGCTAGTGGTGTTTATGTTCTTTTTCATGACCTAGTGAGGGATGGAGGTTGAGTTGTTAGCCTTATGAGGATGTTGTTGAGGTGCTACAATATGTTACAGTTTTGTATAGATGTGTTGCAGCATGTGTAGGTGCTTTTGGAGAGTGGAGGACTTGTTGGAAGGCTTGCCAAACTTTGTGTGTTGTCCTTTTAGGTCAAATTGGTATTGACACTTGGGAGACTTGTTTGATCCATACGTCGAGGTGTTACTGAGCATGACAGAGGCTTGGAGGCTTGTACAGGAGCTGGAGAAGGTGACCTACCAGCTGGTAAAGGTTATGGGCTAAGGTTTCATGTTATTACTTAGATTTTTCCCCAACCACCAGCATGAAAAATTGTGGGAGTGGTTGAAAGGCTCCAACCACTGGAAGACAAGCCTATGGGAGGGGTTGCAACCCAGATCAGCTAGAGTTGTTTGTGCGATTGAGCCTTTTCATGAAAATTTCTTTGAATTCCTCTTGCAAATCGAATTTAATTTGGCATGAAGATTCCCAAAGGCTTCTAGAGTCATTTTTAAAGGTCATAAATGGTTTGAAAAGGTCCTCCAAAGATGTGAACACCTTTAGTGCATAAGTAGTGGTGATATTGGATTGATTTTTTCAAATTTTTTCACCCTTGATCCAAGCCCTAAGGTGAATTTCACCCAACACATTTGATATACATCATTTTGGAGATGATTATTGGTTTGATGAATGATTGTATGATTTAGAAGGTTGCATAGAAGTATAGGAATGCTTTAGACCTAGTATAGAGTAAATATGCCTCAATGTATGTCTTCTAATGCTAGAAGAATGAGCAGATATATTTGTTGAAGCATGTTTTGATTCAGAACTTCAAATTGCATATCAGAGAGCAAAGAATTAGAGAAGAGGTGTTAGTAGAGATGGATAGCTTGGTATAGCTCCATATTTGAGATTCTCGTATATTTTTTTTTGCAGGAGTTGTTGATGCATTTGGCACATAGCCATTGTGTTTTATGTTGTTGATAGTAATATGTAGCATTCATATTTTGGTGTTAGGATTTTTTATTATGATTGAGTATGAGTTGTATTTTAATTGTCGGTGATATAATTATTCTGATTTTACACATGCATTGTGGCCACTATTTTTATAAAGTGGAGAGCATATGATTTTGGTGTTTTTGATTGATTTGATGATGGTGTCTTGATGTTAGAGATTTTATTGTGGAGCTAAATAAAGCTGAGCATATAGTCTTAGGATACAGTATGAAAATAGATGAAATGAGGTCCACATAGAGTAGAGGAGTAGTGACTTCATGGGTGTGGAGTAGTGATTGTGCCGTTTCAGCCAAAAGGAATAGTTTCTCCATCCAATCGGAGTTGGGTGAGGATCATTGACTATGGTGGCTTTCAACATATGGTAATCTATAGATCCATGTGATAACATAGTCTTATGAGATAATCAGTATAATCCAATCTCCTGGCTGATGGGATTCAGTTGATTATATATTAGGTCAAGTCTCATGGCTGATGGGAGTTAGTTGATTGTATATGAGGTCAAGTCTCCATGTTTATGGGAGTCATTAATCTATGTAAAAGACACATTTTTCTTAATAGAATATTGAGAGTAGCACAACAATAGTAGATTATCCTGTGTGGATGTGTTTTGATGTGTTATTTATTGTTGTCTCATGGTTATCTTGTTTTCGCTGCTTATATGATTTATTTTTATGAGATAATCTATTATGTTGTTGGTTAATATTTTGTGATTCAGTAGAGAATTTTTAATTGGTCAAATTTTTAAACAAGTCACACTACTAATTCACCCCCACCCCCCTCTCAGTGGTTCTCAAAGGTTTCCAACAATTGGTATCCTACCAGGGCTCTTGATTGCACCTTGATCATTGGAGAGTATATCATGGGATTATGGACAAGAACAACAGGAAACAATTTCAGAAAAGGAATGGCCTTCAAAAACAGGAAGCTCGGCCACAAGAGTCTCATCTTCCTAGTGCAAGTGGTTCAAAAAATAATGTGTAGAAATCAGAATATCATGACCCCAAAGATATAAATATTAATCATTTTTTGTTAAGTTATAATTTTGATGACTCGGATTTTGATCATGTTGAATTTCCTAGAGGAGATGCGAATGATATTAATGTTCTTAGAGTTGAGATTTCTAGACTAATAGTTGTATGCAAGGATAAAGAAAAATTATTTCATATTTGTGATGGTAAGGAGGCCAAGATCATGGAAGATATTTTCAGCCAAAATATTAGGTTGGCAGAATCAGAAAGAGTTGAGGAAGGCACTAGGAAGAAATACAAAGAAAAGGAAAATGAATTTGAGAGATTAGAAGTTGAAGTGGTGTCCTTGAGAAATTAACATAAGATGGAAAATAACATTATGGCATTGGATAGTTTTCTTGAGATCCAGAGATCACCATTGGATAAATATAATCTTGGATTTCAAAAGGGTGATTCTAGTTTACATGCAATTAAAAACATAAAATAAGAGACAAAGAAGCCTGTAGTAAAAAATTCTAGTAGTAAGAGTACCAACCAATAGATCAAGCAACAAAACCAATAACAACAAAGAAGAAAAACTCGAGGAACTCCTAATTTCAAAAAATATTTTTCTCCTAGAGAGGATAATCAGGTATGTAAAATTTCAAAGGAAACAAAGTCTTTTTGTTCCTTTCATGCATAAAGTATAATGTTACGACTATCACAAGTTTGGGCATGTTGAAGCTAACTGCATGTGCAGAACATATAGATCTAAACAGTGGAGTTTGTAGTAGTATCAACAGCCAAGGAGATTAGCCACCAGGTATAATCATGATTTTTATGGTTATTGTTATTCATGTAACCTATTTGGCCATACGGAATATGATTGTAGATCTAACCAATGGAGGAGAAGCACATTGCAAGCAAAGCATAGATCTAGTTTAAGCAACATGAGATTTTATCCTCTTGCTTTAAATATTTTCCACATGGAGTGCTACACATGTCATAATTTTGGCCATATGGCAAGAGATTGTTTGATGCCCTATTATTCAAGGAAAAATAGACAAAATTAAAAATAAAAAAATAAAGAGAACCTAGCATAAAACCAGTAAAGGAATAAGAGAAGCATCCAAAGACCGTGCAGAGAAAGAAGGAGCAACAACTCTTCAAGTAGTGAAGGGCATCCCTTGCTACATTCCATTCTTGCATGTTATATCTACTTGACTGTAGAGGTACATATGAGACTTGCATGGTATCAAGGGGAGCATTGGTATTTTGATGAGTACAAGTTCGTGCAAGAGTTCATGATGAGTTCATTTGAACCTCATGCACATTCAGTTCTGTGGGATCAACCTGCATATTGGAGGTATATTGAGCTCAGGGGGAGTTATACACGGTACGAGGTTTGCATGAATTATTTGATATTTTTCTTCATCATTTTCACTCAGTTATTTGCAACATATTTATACATGTTTTCCTGAGTGAAATGGATATATTTTTCAGCCACATACATTTTTTTGGTTTCCACTAATAGTTGGTTGAAAAAAATGTGCAGTCATGCACATAATGTGATCATTGTTTCAGCCATGTATTGAGACGACATGAGACATGGAGCAACCATGTATAGGTTGCCATATGTAGTTTTTTGCAGCCATGTACCTTTTACTGTTTCATCATTATGTATTGGTTGAGAGTCCAGTCAATAGTATGTTGAGTCATTATGGTGATAGGTATGTTTTGGATGAGTGTTATGGATTCATTTTGTAGCCACATGTATGGGATAATGTTGATGTAAAAATCATGATATGCCATTGAGTGATTGTTCAATAGGAAATTATTATAGAAGCCATGGATTTAGTGACATATTCATGTAAAATGCTCATGAAGCCATGTACTTTTATTGTATGTATCTTTGGGTCATTTAGTCATGAGTCATGAGGTCATGTTATGGTCATATATTGGTCATGTATAATGTATTAGTTCATTTCTAAAACCATGTATCTATCATGTATATGTCGTTCATTCATGGTCATATGGAGTCTATGTCCATATGGTGCTTCTATTTGTCAAAAGGAAGCATTGTTTGTAGTGGAAGTGGTTCATTGTAGGTTGGAGTTGTTTTGGAGATGTCATGTGTTTACTGGGAGCATATATTTTCTCTTGTTTATTTTAGCCATCCATTGTTGGAATCATGGTTTTCTTGGAGGTGTTCATCATGTGTGTTGGCTTGAGGGGTCCTGACCCAAGTTCTGAGTTATCGCGCATCCAACAAAACCCTCCAACTACTGGCCCTTTCAACAGTGATCTTCTTGCGCAAATCAAAGTCTCACCCGAAGCATTATGGGGGGGTTATAGAACCAGGTTTCCACACCCTGAGGAAGATTTTTATGTGGTGTCCCTAATCGGACTTAGTGTAGATGCTATAAAATATTCTTGCATAAGTAGTCAACAGATCAAACCCTTCCGAAAATTATCAAAGAATAATTCAATATATCTTGCGCACAGTAATTAAATATACTTCAATCAGAACTATTCATCTAACATCAACTAATATTTGCACACAGTGTACTTCATTCATATTTACTCATTAACTAATATTCACGCAGATGCAATTAACCATCAATAAAATTAAATACGCAACATAGAACAACTTCAGATCTTAAAGAAAATAACAGATAATCAATACAGCAAATCACATAAGGGTCCAAGTTCACAAAAAATGTCTTCTTTATTAAGATATATGCAATTCAGTACATTCAATCCTTCTTCCCACACATCCAGCAGAGTCCACACACAGCTAGGACTGAGGCCTCCACGCACACTGCAAGCAAAGTCCGCACACGGCTAGGACTTAGGTCTCCACGCACACAGCCAGCAGGAGCCTTTCTACCGAGACAAACCCATACTTAGATCAAAACATTAACAACACATTCATATATGATATCTTGATTAATTCTACTCGACTCAATCCTTACATATTATACTATCTAGACGCATACATACCATGGTTTGAGACTCATGGTTTTCCCTTTAAACCCATTACAATGACTAAGGGACTTTGACCCACCCTTTGACTATTTACGTGCAGTGCGTACAACAAAACTTATACAAAAATATCCCAAAAATTCACCACAGGGGACCCCACTCCAATATGCCCCCAACATAATCTCGTGACTCTTCCTAAGTCACTGCAGGGTAGTCACCTTCATATTTTATTTTAGAGCTTCAACAGAGCTCCGGAGTGGTAAGATAAATTCAACGCTCTACGTGGTAGCAAATTTCACTTCATCAACCAATTTTACCATTATCAGCCCCTCAACTACCAAATTGATACTCCATTGGGTTTGTTGTAGGATTTTGAGGGCACCATCAAGATTCTACGAGAGTTGCAGGGCTTCCTCAACCCAAGGTTGCATCCTTGTTTCCAACAATTGCTCTCAGCATCACATGTCTTCAATATCAGTCTAAATTTCCTTGCCTTCATGAAACCTAGAAATTCTCTGCGTTGTTACCAAAGTGGGCACCACCATCCTAATTTATGTAAACTGTTGCTTTTGATGCAAAGCTCATTTCGCAATTGATGGACCATGGAGTCGTTATCAATAGTTGGCCAAATGCCCATGGCTTCATCTAATAATGTTCCACATTCACGCTCTGTGACTGCTACATTTTTTTTGGCAGCCTTAACCTCTGTTGTGTGCTACGCTCTGACATCCGACGGGGTCTCAGGCTGGAGCTTCATCTATAGCTCGACGATTTGTTGTTCGAACTCTGCCCGAACGGTCTAAATTTCTGTGCGCAATGCATTTAGCTTAGCGGCCAAGCACTCTAATTTCATTTTTGGCAAGGAAGATGCAAGGGCAGTGACCTCTGGCAGGTCACCGCACACTTGATTGATCATTGCCTCTAAGTCAGTGCATTAATCCTCAGCTGTGTGGCGCGTCTTGTTTTTTGTTTGTTTCTTTTTTTGTTGCACTATTGCATGTTATTGAGACTTATTAGCAATGTGGAAGGAATGGGCCTCATGGTACTCCAATTCATCCACTATCATTTTGTGGATTGCATGGAGCTTTCTGCCTGGCAGCAGCGCCAGATTGATGTTAATCTCTCCGCAGGCTCTCAGGGAAGCGCGCAAAGTAGCTGGATCCACCATGATGGTTGGCAGGAGGATCTGAAGCAGGCGATTATCCCTGGGAGATGACAGCACCATGCTGATGGGCTGCGCACTCATCTACCCTAGGCTGGAAGTTGTCATGCTCGCCTGTAGCTGGCTCACTTGCTTCACACTCGCTTATTTTGGGCTCGCTTCCATTTTGAGCTCCTAGATACCCAACTATACTCCCTCGAGCACAAATTTATATTGTGCTTCCATGTTAGTCCAAATATATTTCTTTGTGGACTTTACTATGTTCTCAATCTTCATGAAGTTGTCCTCCATGAGAGTGAGGTCCTTTGTTCCAGCCAATTTGGACCACTTCCTTTTCTTGCGCAAACCTCTAGTGGCCTAAGAACAACGTTTAGCGACTTTCATAGTCTACGTGTCAGGACCCTGTTACACAAAAATTTATCGTTGTACCTGCACTCCCCATCCCTGATCCTGGAGACTGCTAACAGCGAACCCTGTGCATTTTTTCCATCATGAAAATATGCCTTCATTTCCTTTTTAGCACAATGAATAAACTCTCGGTTTCCCATTCCTGAAGCAACTCCTTGTAAACCTAATTATCTGGAGTAGCCTGCCCTCTCTGTGTCTTACTCGCGTCGATGACCTATTTTTGGTCTAGGGTTGCGCCAATCGGCACTAGAATTAAACTCATACTCATGTCGATCTCCTTCTGGGAAGTTTTTTAAAAATGGAAGTGAAGCTTCAAGATATGGAAGTTTCGTGGTGGAGACCTGGTTGTTTTTTCCTGAGGATAGAGTCAAGCTTCTCCCATTGGCCTCTTTGTTCCTACAAAAGTGAATCCACCCAAAGGGATAACCCATTTCCCCACCTAAAGTGGATCCATGCTCCCTCATTTTCTATATAATGGACAATCTCCCATAGCTCTGTTAGTTAGAACAGAGATAGAAGAAAAGTGGAGAGACCTTTTTTGTTATAAACACCGAGCGATAGTTGAGACCTTTTACCCTCACATCAAGTTGAAAGATCGCTTTGGAGACGTGCCTAGATCAGGACCCTTCAAAGGAGAGTTGTGACATCAAGGCGCAGGTTGTAATTCCCCCTCTCTATTTTAATCTAATACGATTGGTTCGTGCTTTCCATTATTGTCTTTATGTGTGATTGGATTCTTAGTTTTCCTTGATCAACTAAATAGGTTGTATATGCATTATATATGTTATGCTTTCACGTTTTTTGTTCTTGTATCCTTTGTGCGAGTAACCAAGCGCCAGTAGCGACAAATATCTGACCACGGAACACGAAGGACCAAAGGATTCAAACATGAATTAGCATCAGATTGAGGTAGGTAATATATTCGCAATCTATATGTGTTTAAAATATAGGAAAGTATGTTTCTAATTATTCCCTATTGTTACTAGACCCACTCTAGGCTATAGGGATCGTCTTTGTCCACAGAGAGGATTTTCCTGCATAAAAAATTGGAAACTTCGCTGGGGAGAGCTAGCCTTTCATTCTCATATTTTCAATTTTTTTATTTCTTGTCTTCTCTTTGATTTTCATCGAAGGTCTATCTCCTTATTTTCGTAGCTCCTGTAATTTCTTACAAACCTTTATCTCTCTACTGAAGTGATAATCCTGGTGTCAATTTTGAAAAAAAAATATTTTTCAATCTTTTCCTTGATCGGCACTGGTATTGTTCTGACAGTCGTGCCGATCAGCATGTTATGCATTCTACACAGTCACGCTTTTTCCTTTCCAGCGTGGGTTATGGCCTAAACAATCGTGTTGATTCCTGTGTATGAATTTATACGTTTTCCTCCATTAAATAAACCAGTTAGTCTTATCCTTCTGAATTTTTTTTCTTGTTTGAGTAGCTATGTTCCTTCTCTATTCAGTGACATTTATGGTTCAAGTTTTACATATTTGGTTGTCTCTTTTGCAAATTTGGTTGCATCCTTGTCTTCATAGGGTTTCTAGGTGTCCTCGGGCCATCTGAGTGGTTGCTTGATTTTCTGACCTCCAGAATTCCCATTGAATCAAGTTATGTCATACCTTTCAGGACTAGTTTTTGAATGGTTTTCATATTTCATTCGGTTCTCTATAATATCCAAAAATAGGAATCACACAGCAAGCCTGCTGGAATAACGCACTCCTGAGGATTTAGTGCACTGAAATGATTTTGCAACTCCTGGATCCCTTAGATCAACTAATCTAAGATCTAAATCCAAAAGGAGAGAAAAAACAAATCAAAATAGGTGGGTTAAACAGACCTCCCACAACCTAGTCTAGCTGAGAATCACCCAAAGAGAGGGGCTGCAGCTATATGCACAATACTGCTTCAGAAATAATGCAGTCCCATTGAGTTAAAGCAGAATAACAATATGGAGGCTGAATATTTACATGTACATCAGTAAAATAGATCTATAATTTGGCCCATACAATGGACAAGAGAGAAAAAGAAGATTTATAGAAAGAATCCCTCAAGATTGGGGTGTTGAAACAAAAATATGAGACTGCAAAGCTTGACAGCGTTATTTTATGGGCTGAAGAAGTTTTTTATTACATTTCAGATCAATAACAGATCTGTGTACAAAAGGATAGATCTATATCAAATCTGTACACTAGGTGAGTTCCCCCACAAATTCCCCTTAGGGTTTTTACCATAACATGAATGTACAAGAGTAGATTTGAGATCTACAATTACAGATCTTCAACAATATTCAGGAATTCTGCAGCAAATAGAAGCACAAGTAAATAAGATCTGAAACAAACATGGATTGGATGGCCAATCCATGGATCAACACAGTGAAATGGAGAAACCTATCACCGGAGATCTCTTCTCCAAAAAGCATTCAAAACACCCTGCAACTTCCCTCTTGTAGATAATGTAGTTATGGAAGGAAAGCTGCGCTGTTAGATTTAGTAATAATTAGGCCTAATGCCTTGATCTGAAAATGCAGCTCTAATCAGCTAATACACTCTTCCAGGAGGATAAAAGACTCACTCACTGAGAAGAGGTACTAGATTTTCCTAGATCTGAATAGATCTAGCCTCCACTGCTGCAGCTTACAAAAACAATCAAACCCTCAACAAGATCTGAATTGTGGTTGGAAGATGAAGCTTGGCCCAAAGCCTAATAGTGGACAAGATATAACAAGTCTCCTCCAAGAGCTGCTCAAGGAAGGAGGTGGGATTCCCAACCAGGAACACCCAAGTGCTAAACATCACTATTCTCAGCTAAACAGCCAGAGAATAAGGAATGTCTAAACAGACAGCACCTTTAGAAATATCAAATAATCAACCCCTTTCTTGGTGTCCTCCTCTTCCTTTTATAATATGGAAATCTTGTCAAACCCTAAACCATCTTGATGATTTAGGTTCATTCACATGAGTGGCCTCCAACATGAACTGTGTTGTGCCTTTAGGAGATACAATGCATGTAGAAAGTGTTGTGGATTTGGTCCTGTTTACCCAGTCAATTGATCCAGCCTATTTCACACTTAAGTGTGTTTATGAAGATAGCTCCTATTTAGCTTGTTTCACATTCAGCATTTGTAGGTTTAAACCATGAACAGAAGTTATATACACACGAATCTTATAACAGAAAATAAACAATAGCGAGAGCATAAAACTAAAACAGATAAACACAGAGATTTTCCCCTGGATCCCAAATCGGGACGACCAGCTTGATTTTTCATTATATTCCTTTTATTGTTACAACGCATATATATACATGCTGAAGCATACATAAACCCCAATCCATAAACCCTAGATTAGAACACAACCGTAGTTCCCTTGACCAGATCTACAAAATACTAGGGGCCGAAAACCATCGTACCCCAAAATCATGTGAAAAACCATGCACAAAACCACGGGCGCAGACTACCCACCGGAAATTAAGGACCAAAAAATTTTCACCGGGGCGCTGCCCCGGACCTCGACAGGGGGGGCTATCACCCCCTCTTACCCCCCCCCCTCCCGTGCTTAGCTGTGGAAAGAATATAAAACATACCCAACATTCTCCCACTTGTTGTTTTCTTTCTGCAGGGGGCCTGTTAAGCCCCTATATTAATAGTGTGGTCCCTTATTATGTTAGTCTAACCCCACTTATTGTTATTAGTGTACCCCTGTAACCCCCATATTGTTATTATTGTGCCCTTGCATTATTATTGTTAGGTCGGCTAGGATTAAATTGTGGCCTCACTTGGATTACATTGTGGCCCCATGCACTCCTATATATAGAAATGAGGTTTTGTAATTTTATCATCCAAGAATTGTTCATTTATGTAATGTATTGGAGGTTGCCCCCTCGAAGTGGCTTATTTCTAAGGCGTTGATATCTTTTTTCTTCTATTTTTGGAGCTGGTTACACAACATTTGGTATCAGAGCTTGGGATTCTAGGGTTTCGCTGCTCCAAATAGGTCATCGTGGAATTTTCCCTATAACTTTTTTTCTACGAAGTTTCAGAAGCTGAAATTCTTAGGGTGCGAAGCTGAAATCCTGAGGAATATTGTATAAAAATTTCAGAGCTTAGTTCACAATATTTTCGGCGATATCATCTGTGGAAGTTAGGTCTTTTTTCAAGCTTCTAAACAGGTCATCGTGGCATTTTCGCTATAAATTGTTTTCTACGAAGGTTCAGAATCTTAAATTCATATGGGGCGAAGCTGAAATCCTGAGGAAATTTTTCAAAAAATTTCAGAGCTTGGTTCGCAATATTTTTGGAGATATTATTTGTGGAAGGTAGTGCTTTTTCAGGCTCCTGAATTGCATCTCAAAGAGGTGATCGTGGGAAAATTTAAATAACGCTCTCTCTGGGCATCAGATTGGAGTGCCGTAAAAAGTGGTCACAATTACACAGACTTTAGTTTCTTGGCTATCAATTTCAGAGACAAAGGACGAAATAGTGACACGTGGCAAGTCCTACAATTGTGCTCTACTGAACCAGTCCAGAATTAGGTCACTGTGGGAGATTGGACACAACTTTGTCTTGGGGAATCCAAATTAGATCAGACCTGTGGCATTTGAAAGAAGCTTCAAAGGGCTAATACAGAGCTGAATTTCAGATATTTAAAATTTTCAATTACAGAGATAATTCAATTTCAATATCGAGCTCCTCAAAAGCAAGTAAAAGGTGTGTATTGTTTTTCCCGAATTGCATAAATCTTGCTTGAAAAATCATTTTGAAGTGATTCCAAGGGCCTATTGAGCATATATTTCAGTATTTCATTCTGAAATGCCTCCTAAAAATAATTCAACAACCATTAAGCCCTCAGAAATCTATACTATGATGCATGAAGTGGAAGAATTGCAGTATGAGATATCAAAATTACGGTACCAAGTGCAACAAATTTCGATCTTACGAAGAGCAACCGAAGATGACATAGATTGTTTAAAAGCAAAAATGGAGGCTAAGTTGGATGGTTTGAAGGATCAAATAATAGCAAATATGGATGATAAATTAGTAGAAGATCACGTCGAGCATCAACAACAAGTTCTCCAACTCTCAAAGGATAACCTAACTTTGGTGCAGAATCTAATGAAACAACAAGAAGATCAACATCACATCGAAAGAAGTTATGAAGCAATCATAGAAACAAGAACTTGACAAGTACGATCAATTTCAGAGTATCTTAGCAAGTGGAATAACTTTCCTGTAGAATATTTCACATGGGAGGATGAGAATTTTATACAGAAGCATCAAGAAATAATCAAGCGTTGAGGACAACACTTGTTTGAAGGAGAGGGGGATGTTAAGTCCCTATATTAATAGTGTAGCCCCTTATTATGTTAGTGTAGCCCCCCTTATTGTTATTATTGTACCCCTGTAACCCCCATATTGTTATTATTGTGCCCTTACATTATTATTGTTAGGTCGGCTAGGATTACATTGTGGCCCACTAGGATTACATTATGGCCCCATGGACTTCTATATATAGAAAGGAGGTTTTGTAAATTATATCATCCAAGAATTTTTCATTTATGTAATGTATTGGAGGTTTCCCCCTCGAAGTGGCTCATTTCTAAGGCGTTTATATCTCTTTTTTTCTATTTTTGGAGCTGGTTACACAACATTTGGTATCAGAGCTTTGGATTCTAGGGTTTCGCTGCTCCAAACAGGTCATCGTGGCATTTTCGTTATAACTTTGTTTCTACGACGTTTCAGAAGCTGAAATTTTTAGGGTGCGAAGAAAAAATCCTGAGGAAGCTTGTGTAAAATTTTTAGAGTTTGGTTCGCAATAATTTCGGAGCTATGATCTGTGGAATTCAGGTATTTTTTCAGGCTCCTAAACAGGTCATCGTGGAATTTGCACTATAAATTTTTCTCTACGAAGGTTCAAAATCTGAAATTCATATGGTGCGAAGCTGAAATCCTGAGGAAATTCGTCAAAAAATTTCAGAGCTTGGTTCGCAATATTTTTGGAGATATGATCTGTGGAAGGTAGTGCTTTTTCAGGCTCCTGAATTTCATCTCAAAGAGGTGATCGTGGGAAAAGTTCAATAACTCTCTCTCTGGAGATTGGATTGGAGTGCCGTCAAAAGTGGTTGCAATTACACGGCCTGTAGTTTCTTGGATATCAATTTCAGAGACAAAGAACAAAACAGTGACACGTGGCAAGTCGTAAAAGTTCGCTCTACTGAACCAGTCCAAAATTAGGTCATTGTGGGAGATTGGACACAAATTTGTCTTGGAGAATCCAAATCAAGTCAGACCTGTGGCATTTGAAAGAAGCTTCAGAGGGCTACTACAGGGATGAATTTGAGATATCGAATATTTTCAATTACAGAGATAATTCAATTTCAATATCGAGCTCCTAAAAGCTAGTAAAAGGTGTGTAATTGTTTTTCCGAATTGCATAAGTATTGTTTGAAGAATCAAGTGGAATTGATTCCAAGGGCATATTGAAGAATTTTTATCAGTAATGGGTTCTATTATGCATCCAAAAAATAATTCCATACCCATTAAGCCCTCAAAAATCTATACTATGACGCATGAAGAGGAAGAATTGCAGTATGAGATATCAAAATTACGGTACCAAGTGCAACAAATTTCGATCTTACGAAGAACAATTGAAGATGAAATAGATGGTTTAAAAGCAGAAATGGAGGCTAAGTTGGATGGTTTGAAGGATCAAATAATAGCAAATATGGATGATAAATTAGTGGAAGATCACATCGAGCATCAACAACAAGTTCTCCAACTCTCAAAGGATAACCTAACTTTGGTGCAAAAACAAATGATACAACCGGAAGATCAACATCACATCAAAAGAAGTTCTGAAGGAGTCACAGAAACAAGAACGCGACAAGTACAATCAATTTAATATTTTCTCAGCAAGTGGAAGAACTTTCCTGTAGAAGATTCCACATGGGAGGATGAGAATTTTATACAGAAGCATCAAGAAATAATCAAGCGTTAAGGACAACACTTGTTTGAAGGAGAGGGGCATGTTAAGCCCCTATATTAATAGTGTGGTCCCTTATTATGTTAGTCTAACCCCACTTATTGTTATTAGTGTACCCCTGTAACCCCCATATTGTTATTATTGTGCCCTTGCATTATTACTGTTAGGTCGGCTAGGATTACATTGTGGCCCCACTAGGATTATATTGTGCCCCCATGGACTCCTATATATAGAAGGAGGTTTTGTTCATTTGTATCATCCAAGAATTGTTCATTTATGTAATGTATTGGAGGTTGCCCCCTCGAAGTGGCTTATTTCTAAGGCGTTGATATCTCTTTTCTCTCTTTTTGGAGTTGGTTACTAGCAGGGGCCACAGGAGAGCTTAGTCATTGGCCCGATTCTTCAACACCCATTGTTTCTCTACACCAAGAGAACTTCTGAGTGCTCACAGACTTCGTCAATGCATCTGCAACATTCTTCAAAGTGTCCACCTTTACCAACAACACCCTTTTAGCCTCAACCATATCTCTAACAAAGTGATATTGAACATCAATATGCTTTGTCTTTGAATGATAAGCAGGGTTCTTAGCCAAGAAAATTGCACTTTTTCTATCACAGTCTATCCTTATAGCTTGCTGTACCAACCCCATACTTGAACACAATCTCTGCAACCAAACTGCTTCCTTGCTTGCATGAGTGGCTGCTATGTATTCTGCCTCTGTAGTTGAAAGAGCCACTACAGAATGTCTTTTACTCATCCAACTGACTGCGCCTCCAAATAGGCTAAACACATACCCACTTGTAGATCTTCTTTGGTCCAGATCTCCAGCCCAATCTGCATCAACAAAACCACGAATGTCCAACATTCTTTCCAATCCTTGTCTTCCCTGGTAGCACAAGCCATAATCACTAGTGCCACATAAATATCTGAAAACCTGCTTCATTGTTGTCCAATGATCCTTCCCTAGGTTTGACATAAACCTGCTCAATACTCCCACTGCATGTGCAATGTCTGGTCTAGTACAGACCATTGCATACATCAGGATACCCACTGCACTTGCATATGGAACATGGGACATATCCTCCACTTCTTCTTGTGTCTTGGGACACTGTTCAGCATATAGCTTTACACCTACAGGAATAGGAACATTCACCGGTTTACTATCCTGCATATTGAACCTCTACAATATAGTCTCAACATACTTCCTCTGGTTTAACCAAAGCTTCCTCTTTGCCTGATCTCTCTTAATTTCCATGTCCAAAATATAGTTTGCAGCACCAAGATCCTTCATGTCGAATTTGGAGAACAGTTGGGTCTTCAAATCTTGGATAATTTCTTTGTCATTTCCAATCAACAACATATCATCCACATACAATACCAAATAAATAACACGGTCACCAATTAATTTAAAATAAACATAGTGATCCTCATTGCTTCTGGTGAAGCCAAGTCCCCGTATATAGGTATCAAATTTCTGATACCACATCCTTGGTGACTGTTTTAACCCATACAGAGACTTCTTCAACCTGCATACCAGTTCTTTCTTACCCTTCACCATAAAAACTTCAAGTTGCTTCATGTAGATCTCTTCTTCTAGATCCCAGTGAAGAAATGTTGTCTTCACATCCATCTGTTCTATCTCAAAATCAAATGCAGCAGCAACAGATAAAAGTAATCTAATAGAAGTAACTTTGGCAACAGGAGAAAAAATATCACCAAAATCCATTCCCGGCACCTGGGAATAACCTTTCGCTACCAACCGAGCTTTGTATTTCTCCACCTTGCCTTCTACATTCATCTTCTTCTTAAACACCCATTTTCTCCCGATGGGCTTCCTTCCAGCCGGCAACTCCACCAGATCCCATGCATCATTTTTGTGCAAGGATGTCATTTCATCAACCATGGCCTCCTTCCAGAGTTTTCCATCCTCTGAATCTACTGCCTCCCTGACAGTTCTGGGTTCATCATCAGTTATAGTTAAGGAAAAAACTGAACAGAAAGCAGATGGACTATACCTTTCTGGTTGCCTTCTTTCCCGAACTGATCTTCTCAAAGCTGGAGTTTGTGGCTCTTCATCTTCTGAGTCTTCTTCTGTTGTAGAGTTTGATTCATCCTCCTTTAGCTCAAACTCTATCTTCTCAGGTTCCTTTGGTATGATTTCATGTTTAACAACATCTTTCACCTCTCTAAACACCACATCTCAGCTGTACACAACCTTCCTTGTTTCCGGGTTCCAAAGCTTGTAACATTTTAAACCATCCTTATACCCAATAAAGATGCACCTTTCAGATTTATTATCCAACTTGGTCCTTTTCTCCTTTGGAACATGTACATATGCATCACATCCAAATACCCTTAGATGTGAAAGAGAGGGTTTCTTACCAGTCCATACCTCATGTGGGGTCTTATCCTCCAACACTGATGAAGGTGATCTGTTAACCAGATAGCATGCAGTCTCCACTGCCTCTGCCCAGAATTCTTGTCCTAACCCGGTACCACTGAGCATACTTCTTGCCTTTTCCATTAGTGTTCTGTTCATTCTTTCTGCGACTCCATTTTGCTGCGGTGTATATGGAGTAGTCTTCTGTCGTGCTATACCACACTTCTTACAGAACTCTTCAAATTCCTTCTTACAGAACTCCCCACCATTATCTGTCCTCAACACCTTTATCTTCTTCTCTGTCTGGTTTTCCACCAGAGCCTTAAATTCTTTAAATTTGTCAAAGACTTCAGATTTCTTCCTCAAGAAATATATCCATGTATTACTTGAGAAGTCATCTATGAATGAAACATAGTACACAGACTTTCCCAGTGATGGAACTGACACAGGTCCAAACACATCACTGTGCACAAGTTCTAATATCTTATTCGCCCTCTTAGCACCAGAAGGAAAACTCACCCGATTCTGCTTCCCATATACACAATGTTCACAGAAATCGAAATCCAGAGAGAAATTAGACATGCCTTCTACCATACCATTTCTATGCAGTATCTGAAGGCCCTTCTCTCCAATATGTCCAAGCCTTTGATGCCATAGCATGGTATTTTCTCCAGACACAGCTAGGCTTTCCATCCCACTTTCAGGAACCACAGAACTGTTACACCCATCAATAACTGTGCTACCTTGTAGCTTGTACAGAGTTCCAGTCCGAACTCCCCGCATTAATACCAGTGCTCCCCGAACCATCTTGCAAGCATCTTTCTCGAACACTGTTTTTACACCTGCATCATCCATCTTGCTTACAGAAATCAGATTTCTGGCCAATGTAGGAATATGCAGAACACCAGGAAGTTTTCTAATCCTTCCACCTTGCAGCTTCAGCTTGACCTTTCCACGTCCGATGATTCTGGCCCTCCTATCATCCCCTAGGAAGACATCACCACCATCATATTTCTCATACTCGCAGAACCACTCCCTATGGGGAGTGAAGTGAAAGGATGCACCTGGGTCAATCAACCATGACTCATGATCTACATGTGTATTTGAAGAAGAAGCCAAATACACATCCCCACCTTCATCCGAGGTGGTTTTTTCCTCTGCAGAAGGAGCATCATCAGATCCCTTTCCTTTCTCATGAGCTTTAGATCTGCACTCCTTTTTGTAGTGCCCTTCCTTTCCGCATTTCCAGCATACCTTTACAAACTTTCTAGGAGATTTAGATCTCCCTCTAGATTTAGATCTCCCACTCGAAACCTTATTCTTGTTTCTTTTTTGGGACCTTCCTCGTACAGATAAGGCATCTCCATTTTGACCCTTCATATTTCTCCGTCTCATTTCCTCCGACAGCAAGGCTGAGACAATGTCATCAAAATTCAAGGTAGTTGTATTGCTACCTATTGCAATAACCAGACTGTCCCACGAGTCTGGTAGAGAACACAACAAACTAATGCACTTATCTTCATCTGAGATTTTAATATCAACATATGACAACTGACTTACCACAGTATTGAAGGCGTTCATATGCTCTGTCACCGAGTCTCCAGCCTTCATCCTCAGGTTATACAGCTTTTTCCGCAAGAACAACTTATTCACCAGAGACTTAGATTGGTAAAAAGTCCCAAGTTTTTCCCACAAATTCTTCATCGTAGCTTCCCCAGATACATTCAACAATACTAAATCTGAGACACACAACCGTATTGTGCTTTTAGTCTTTTGATCCAGTTTCTTCCAGTCTTCATCTGACATTGTCGTTGGTTTAGTACCTGGATCTACCACAATCCACTGATCTTTATCCACCAGCAGATCCTCCATCTTGAGCTTCCATAACTCAAAACTCTAACCATTAAATTTCTCGATCTCTATCTTCCTGCTGCTCGCCATCTTCTTTCACCGCAAGAATCAATCCCACACATCTCCCACAGAACAGCGTCTACCTCAGGCCAGAGAAAAAAAACCTCGGGAACAAAGGCATCCCCTTGAAGACAAAACAACTCTGATACCAAATGTAGGTTTTAACCCTAAACATAAATTATCTACACATGAATCTTATAACAGAAAATAAACAATAGCGAGAGCATAAAACTAAAAAAGATAAACACAGAGATTTTCCCCTGGATCCCAAATCGGGACGACCAGCTTGATTTTTCATTATATTCCTTTTAGTGTTACAACACATTTATATACATGCCAAAGCATACATAAACCCCAATCCATAAACCCTTGATTAGAACATAACCGTAGTTCTCTTGACCGGATCTACAAAATAACAGGGGCCGAAAACCATCGTACCCCAAAACCATGTGCAAAACAAAGCACAAAACCATCGGCGCGGAGTACCCACTGGAAATTAAGGACCAAAAAATTTTCGCTGGGGCACTACCCTGGACCCCAACAAGGGGGGCTACCGCCCCCCCTCTTACCCCCCCGCACGTGCTTAGTCGTGGAAAGAATATAACACATACCCAACAACATTGATTTCTTTTTCTGTTTAGGAGTTATATTGATCCTCCTTTACAATTTTATTCCTAAGACAGAAAAAGTAAAACAAAACTGAATATTCCTATTAGCTTGGGCTAATTAGGAATATTACAGTCCTCCCCCTTCAAAACTTTTCTTTTCCTCAAGAAACTGCAAGGTAGAGCAAAATTTCTCCCTTCCTCTTCTTATGGCCTCATCAATGGATCCCACCATAGCTGAAAATGATAGGCAATGAATCTGTCCTCCAATGATTCCCTTCAAGTGTAAGATATCAAAGTGTACATCATGAGAAAATGGAAGGTACAAGTGGTGATCTCCTTGTTTCTCAATGGCCTCCTCAAGGTAGGAGTGATGAAAACATGGGAAGTCTTGTTCCCAATGAGTGACTCCCTCACCCATGCAATCATCCAAATGAAATGAGCCATTCTAGGTAGCTCATAAAAGAAAACTTCAACCCCGAATCTATGTAATGTGTTGGGGCTTAATGGAGAGTTTAGATTTTCCCATTCAATTTGTTTCTCTCTCCATTTATGGTAAGTATGGGGTTTTTTATGCCCTTGGACTAAAATGATATGGCCTCCAAGAATGGCCCAAGCTACCCCATCAAACAATTCAACCATGAAGTGCTTCCTCCAAGCACTCAAGCTCTTCAAATGGCTCACCCCATGTGAAGAAAAGAGATGTGATGTGGCAATCATGGTTTGCCCATTGCTCCTCTGGAAACATACATCATGGGTAGTAGTAAGAATCACACTCCCAATGGGCATATTCATCTCATATCCCACTCTCCAAACAAATCTTCTCATGAACATATAATCATCTACAATACATGGAAGCAAAAACCAATGAAAACAAGTTTTCATATGACAACCGTAGAGTGGTTCATAGTTCCACCAATGGAACCAGCGCAGTGCATCCTTGGCCTGCATCAAAACATAAATTAACAAGTGCTTACCCAGCCACTTGTTTGCTGCCATAGTCATCTCATAAGATGGAAACATGAAGATAAAATGTGGTGTCAATGGTGCACACCAATAATCATGTGGATTCCCCCACAAACCACCAATAAGGTAGCCAAAATCAATGCTACTAGTAGCTGCAAGTACATCATCATACAATATTCAAGAAGAGATAATTCTTCTTGATACATCATGCTGCTTAAACAAGGAAAAGAAGTACAATACAAAATGTGAAATTATACCTCCTCCACCATGTACTTGAGATCTTGAGCTGAAATGGCTCAACTGGAATCTTTCCCTCACCTCCAATGAGTAGGGAAGTGGTTGTGACCTCCGATCTATCACCATACAAGCTATGCATCTCTCCATATGCTAAAATGTGTCATGTTGGATGCCCTCCCAAGTGAACTCCTCTGCCAAAGAAAGGTATGCATCATAATGCATGGAAAGGAAGTCCTCCTGTGCTAGAAGCTCTAGAAGCTCTAGTCAAGGTAGCAAATCCTCCTTGAGACTAGAAGCTCTAGTCAAGAAGACTCTGCCATGTGAATATATGACCATATCATCCACCATATATTCATCATCTCTATCCCAGTCATCGAGAATCATGCATGCACCAAGATCCTTGGAGTACTCTACTAAGAGCTGAGATATCCAATAAGGATCAATCCTCCTAAGAGACAGTGCTGGTGATCTGGCATGTGAAGCTCTCCTCGTGCTGCTTCCTACTACTTTGACATCCCCCATGCCAAAGTTCTCCTCCAAACCCTTCACCTCTCCAAAATCCAAGAGTGGTGAATCCAAAGACAAGATGTCTTTCATCAATGCTAGAGCTGGTGGCCTCCCAGGTGGAATGCCTCCATGTAGTGAGACATCAATGTCATGTGTAGACTGCACATATGGTTGGGCAACCTTTCCCCTACCCTTACAGTGCAAATCAGTCTGCTCCTTCCTTGCATTAGCTTTCTAGAATAGAGAACGGTATGTGCCTCTCATCATGTGATGTTGCTCTTCCTTCTTACCTCCTCCTTCCATCTGCAATGCTCCACAATCATGATTCCTTGGACCTCCATGTATGAGATCCTGGGGAATTTTTTGCAAGGATACAAGAATCCCTCCTGTTGGAGCTTGTGCTCCTCCTCCCTCTGCATGAGGTATTGGATGTGCTCTAGATGTGACAGCGTTGTTGCCCTCATCTTCATCAATGTGTATGGGCAACATCTCAACAATTGGATCCTCTTGTGAAAAATAGATCCCCATGCCATCTTATTTAGGAATATGAACTATAGGTCTTGCCTCTAGCAATGCGTAATGCAAGATTTCAGCTTCTCCCATGGTTTTCTGAAGCGGAGTCTCCTCCATCACATGCAAGGTTTTTTTTTTCTCAATTTTTTCTTGTTCATGTGTCTTAGGAAGTTTCCCATCAAACATTCCCATCAATGTTTCAATGAATCTTTCATAAGAGGAAGTGTTTTAATTTTTCAAAGAACAAGATTAAAAAATCCACCATGCATGGGCCTTACCTCTGAAATGCAGCGCTGCAACTCTGATGGCTTCATCTTCATAAATATGGTGCTGCTGAAAATAGGAGTCTAGCTCCTTCACCCAAGTTCCAGTTGAACATGTAGGTGAGCCTTCAAAATAAGATAGAAGAAATCTATCTACATCCTGTTGCTTTCTCTTCTCCACTTGGACCTTGCAAAACCCTTGGAAATCAATATGATCTCTAAGCCTCTCAATTTGAGATTCATACTCCTGCAATAAATCACTAAGAGTTCTCCTCTTAGGCATTCTTCCTCCTTTCATCCATCTCAAGATAGATATAGGCACTTGACTACGCTGTGCATCATGGTGTGTAGCTGCATGCTCACACTCACCATGTGCAAATATAGATTCAGCTCTAGATTCAAACTCCTCTGGAGATCCCATCTCCATTCTTATTTTCTTCAGCTCTCCTTGAAAGCTCTGCATAGATTTTGGGAGAAGCTTTGTAAGCCTGTCTTCCTTTCTCCCTTCACATAATGGAGCCTTCCCTTTTCTTTCCATCTCTCCTGAAAGTATAATGGCCTAAGATCCACAGGCTAAGCCAAGATTGAAGCTCTGATACCACTGTAGTATCCCAAAATGGGAATCACACAGCAAGCCTGCGGGAATAACGCACTCCTGAGAATTCAGTGCACTGAAATGAGTTTGCAGCTCATGGATCCCTTAGATCAGATAATATAAGATCTAAATCCAAAAAGAGAGCAAAAAAAAATCAAACTAGGTTGGTTAAACAGAACTCCCACAACCTAGTTTAGCTGAGAATCACCCAAAGAGAGGGGTTGTAGCTATATGCACAATACTGCTTCAGGAATAACGCAGTCCCACTGATTTAAAGCAGAATAAAAATATGGAGGCCGAATTTTTACATGTACATCAGTAAAACAGATCTATAATGTGGCCCATACAATGTACAAGAGAGAAAAAGAGGATTTACAGAAAGAATCCCTCAAGATTGGGGTGCTACAACAATAATATGAGACTGCAAAGCTTGACAGTGTTATTTTATGGGCTGAAGCAGTTGTTTATTACATTTTAGATCTAGAATAGATATGTGTACAAAAGGATAGATCTATATCAGATATGTACACTAGATGAGTTCCACCACAAATTCCCCTTGGGTTTTTGACCATAACATGAATGTACAAGAGTAGATCTAAGATATATAATTACAGATCTACAGCAATATTCAGGAATTCTGCAGTAAATAGAAGCACAAGTAAATCATATCTAAAACAAACATGGATTGGATGGCCAATCCATGGATCAATACAGTGAAAGGGAGAAACCTATCACCGGAGATCTCTCCTTCAAAAAGTAGTCAAAACACCCTGCAACTTCCCTATTGCAGATAATGTAGTTATGGAAGGAAAACTGTGTTTTTATCTTTAGTAGTAATTAGGCCTAATGCCTTGATCTGAAAATGCAGCTCTAATCAGCTAATACACTCTTCCAGGAGGATAAAAGACTCACTCACTGAGAAGAGGTACTAGATTTTCCTAGATCTGAATAGATCTAGCCTCCATTGCTACAGCTTACAAAAACAATCATACCCTCAACAGGATCTAAATTGTGGTTGGAAGATGAAGCTTGGCCCAAATCTTGATAGTGGAGATGATAGAACAAGTCTCCTCCAAGAGCTTCTCAAGGAAGGAGGTGGGATTCCCAACCAGGAACACCCAAGTGCTAAACAGCACTATTCTCAGCTAAACAACCAGAGAATAAGGAATGTCTAAATAGACAGCACCTTTAGAAATATCAAATAATCAACCCCTTTCTTGGTGTCCTCCTCTTCCTTTTATAATATGGAAATCTTGTCAAACCCTAAACCATCTTGATGATTTAGATTCATTCACGAGTGGCATCCAACATGAACTGCGTTGTGCCTTTAGGAGATACAATGCATGTAGACAGCACTGTGGATTTGGTCCTGTTGACCCAATCAATTGATCCAGCCTCTTTGACACTTAAGTTTGTTTATGAAGATAGCTCAGATTTAGCTTGTTTCACATTGAGCATTGATTTATTTTGTTGTTTAGGAGTTATATTGATCCTCCTTTACAATTTTATTCATGAGACAGAAAAAGTAAAACAAAATTGAATATTCTTATTAACTTGGGCTAATTAGGAATATTACATTCTCACGGATAGTGTTTTTTCAAGTTTCAATTCTTAATGCATTTGAGTTTCTATTCGTCGTCAAGCATATATTACAATTGATTATGTTCTAAATAAAGTTTGTTTTCTTTGAGTGATTAATCAGTGTGTGAAGAGTGTTTTGTTTTGAAGAAAATGGTTCACGTCTCTCTTTGATTTTTGAAATCTTTTCTTCCTGCATGCATGTTTGAGAGATCTCATTAGTACTCAAAGCATTGTTGATTAATTCACGTTCTATATTTCGCACTGTGCTTATAAGAAAAATACAAAAATATTTTTGTTTCATTTCACTTTAGAAAATGAAGATTTCATTTTGATTTTCTTCTTAGTGCATGTAGTGAAAGGGAGAAAATAGTAAATTTTTGTTTCACTTTAAAATTTCGCACTTGAAGAGAAAAATAATTGTTGTTTCATGCATTTGTTGTTTTTCTACGTTGATTGTGTGAGTTTATCTCTCCCTCATTAGCGTAGGATTCTTAGAAATGAATATTTATTTTCTCATTTAGCTGCATTTTAGAGATTCATATGACATCGATAGGGATTTGAAACTAATACATAATTCAAGATCAACCATAAAATTTATTCAACCAATCTAAGGAGCATTTGGAACCTAACGAATGATATTTAGAGGTTTAGGCTACAGACGTGTTCTGGCATCGTTAAGCGGAGGAGTTGTCGCTAAAAATCTATGTTACAACCTAGGGGTGATATCTTGTCCCACATATGGAAGTATATTGATGTATGAATGTATATTTTGGGACGCTTTCATCGAATGGTTACACATCAGACATCACTACTACGTATTTTGACTCCCACATACCATCACATATATTTTGGGAGACACCACTAGGCTGCAAATCTGCCATAGGTAACTGATTCGGTCGCCTTTTCGATGTGATACATAGACCATTACATTCAGGAAGATTGGTTATTGTACGTTAAGTCCTTGGTCATTTCTTTTTCATTTGATCACCAAGGTGTATATTGCATTTTTCGACTACCTGGTAATCCTTTTTCCTAGTTCACCCATTTTTTTATTTGTTTTGTTATAAATTCTGAAATTTATCATCCACGATAACATTTTACCCGTGCTCGTCTTATATTGAGATCAATGGCAACGGTTCCTGAGTTAATCAACCCAGGGGTCCCATCGGATGGGAATCCTGGTTCATTTCCTTCTTTCATAAATGTTAGTGCCCCATATATGGCAACGTTTTCCCTCCTGCGATTAACCATTGATCTACCGGTTTGGTTATTTTCAACCCCTGTGGTTTCAAATATACCAATTTTTTCTCAACCGAGTTCTCCTCCGCCTGAACCATGTTAAACCCATGTTGATATTAAGGTTGATCCCTCGCCTTATTTGCCTATTTCTTCACCTCTTTCTCCTTCTTCGCCTGGTGAAAGTCTAGATTCTAGTAACCAGGTGGCTAAGAAGAAGAAGAAGAAGTCGAAGAAGAAGAAGGAAAATAAGCAAGAGGGAAAATTAGCAATTGGTTCTACCCATGCCACTAATGTTGAGAAACCTCTCATTGCATCCCGTAGAGTCAAATTCCCTTGCAGGCTATGTGAGGGCGACCATATCCTTCGTGATTTCCCTGGTATTTCCAAGGTGTTAGAAGTGTGTTCTGTTGCCCTGATTCATCCTTCATCATCAACCATTGGCCATCATGTTGATGATGAGCCTTCAGCTAGAGATAATAAGACTCATAGGAAACAGGGTAAAATAAAATTCCCTTGTAGGTTGTGTGAAGGGAACCATCCCATTCACCTATGTCCTTATATGGATGAATCCTCTAAAGTGTTGGATACCATTTCGACTTTTGAGTCTTGTCTTCCCGTTGGTTACCAGAAGTTTCCTTTGAGTCCTCTGCTAGTTGATCAACCAATTGATAGGGATTCATCTCTAGTCGATTCCTCTCTCTCTGAAATTCAGTCTCCTAAGTCCATTTCCAACCAATCATTGGTTTAGAAAAAGGTTGGTATGATTTCACCTATAGAACATTAGGTCTTTTCCATCGAGAGTGGGTCTCATCCCAGTCAGGTTCTCTTTGTTTCTTTTGATTCCCCGGGACCAGAGGGAGATCCTCCCATTTCCATGATCCAGGAGAGTGATCCTCCGACTCCCATCGCCATAGTTCAAGAAATCGATCCTCCTTCTCTCGTTTCTAGAGCCTGGGAGGATATTCTTTCCGCTCCCGTAACGCAAGGGGATAATCCTCTTATTCCTATGGCACCCCCTCCATGTAGTATGGTCGCTTCCTTTGATTGGAGTCGATTCATGGGATATCATATTCCTTCTTATGTGCCCTTTGAGATCACTGTACAAGTCTGCAATATGTTCGTACTGGGCACGATTATAAATGAAGGTGCCTCGGTTATTATTCTATCCTCAACTACCTGGCAAGCTTTCGATTCTCTGCAACTTGTGCATGTTACTCAAAATCTGTTGGATTTTAACAGAGGAACTAGTAAACCGTTAGGGATCCTTCTGAAGTTACCTATTACTTTAGGGGGAAATATTATCTTTATAGACATGATGGTTGTCCAAGGCCCCTTAGATTTTAACTTACTCCTGGGGCACGACTATGCTTATGCCATGGGAGCGATTGTCTCATCCCCCTTTTGCGTGATTTGTTTTCCACATGAAGGTAGGATCATGACCATTGATCAGCTTTCATTCATTGGTCCTAATGTGACATCTGGTCTACCATCGTCCCTTCCTGGTCCTTACCCGCTGGTGGCATATTCCTCGCCACAGGTTAATTATGTGGCTGCTTGATCATTGCCTTCATCCAGTGATAGTGTTGTCATGTACTGTCTACTGGGGGCATTCGATCGCGATTTCCAAAATGTTTTTCTCCCATCAAATGAGAACCTCTTGGAAGCCATGACTTCTTATATGTCTTGAACAAGCTCGTCAGAGCATAATTCATTTTATTGTGTCAAGCTCCTTAAAAAATGAAACAAGTTTTCATGAGGATAGTTCATTTACTATGTCAACCTCGTTAAAAAATGAATTAGGTCTTATGAGGATACTTATTTTACTATGTCAACCTCATTAAAAAATGAAACAAGTTCCCTTTTCAATTTGACTCTTTGATTAGATCTCTTAAAATCCTAGTCATTTCTTTCACTTGATGTCGTAATTGAACCTTCGCTCCATCCATCTGGCAGTAACTAGGAATCTACTCAGGCGAATGGACTGAAGCTAGGGGTCATGTACCTCCAATTGAGTCACCATGCTGGGGGCATGCAATCTATTTTCAAGCACATTTTATCTTTGTTTCAAGCTTGTGTAAAAATGAAACTAGTTCCAAGCATAGTTTTCCATGTTTTCAATCTTGTGTAAAAATGAAACCATTCTTATTTTACCTCTTGTGATTGCAATTTTATCAGCGTATTTTTCCAGATGAGCCTTGTTTTTTTTTCATCGTCACCATAATCTTAGCCGATCATATGCCTTCACTTGATTATTTCACCCATTCTTGAGGAACGGCTACAATGAGTGGTCTTGTTAGCTAGCCACTTGACATTTATCATGTTTTGAGCAGTTCCACCATTACCGGAACCAGTTGTTATCCTTTATACCACTCATTCCTTCAGGTGGAGTCATCTTTCATCTCTTTTTTGACTCTCTAAACATGAAAATATTGCCGATTTCTTGTCGTTTTGAGCTCATTAACGTGCACGAAATGTCATTTACCTAGTATACGTTTACCCCTTTTTCGGGCTGGGATAAATTATTTACGAAAAAAGAATACCTTAGTCAATCGTGACTAAGAGTTTCTCTCACACTCGGTTTTCTACCTTTTCGAGTGTGAGGGACTATTTACAAAAAGGGCCATCTGGAGTGTTCTTTTCACCTCTTTTCAAACTCTCTAAACATGAAAAGACGACGAGTTTCACCTTTGTCAAGCTTGTTAAAATTTAATGACAATGGATCTGTCATCATGACGACACCGAGTTCATTGTTCCTAGGGTACATAAAATGTACTGGTATGGATTTTTCTGAAGGAAAAACTTATATCACAAGCATATGCTATCCCCTTCAAGCTTTTATACAAAAATAATTGGGGTACTCGCCATAAATGGTGGGGGGAAATGGAAATAATTAATCAGTTGTGTCAGTATTATGTTGCTGTTGAACATGACATATCCTCTGTTACTTATGAGTAAAAAAATACCCTCGAAGTTGAATCATTCAATTTGGCCTTGAAAGGAAGGTTTGGCGTGCATTTTTGTGAAGAAGGATAAATTTGCCTTGCTTCACTAAAATGCATGCTTAGGCTTCATTTATTGGCCTATGATTGATTCAAATTGTAGATTGTTTACTTAATTATTTTACATACGTTTACATTTTTATATCTTTACTTTGAGCTTAAATATTTATACCTCATATTTCATACAACATTATAAGTTTTGCTTCGACTTACCTTATGTGAAAGTTGTGTATAAGTGGGAAACATAGTTATGTAGGATGTTTTTCAAACATGATGCAAGATTTTATACTAAGTTTAGGAATTGTACAATCATTTCCCATTTAAAATTTCATTACCAAGAGTGTAATTGGTTTGCCCTGGGAGTGCATATTTGTTCCAACTGTGATCATTAATAGATATAATCAATTGTTATTCCAACAGTTTTGGATTTCAGTGTATAACATTTTCTTTATGAAAATGACTATGCTATGTTGCATAAAATGGTTTTATATTTAGGTTGAAATAATCATTATCGCACGGCCAATTAAGTATAGGTCCTCGTGTGCATTTATTTGAGGCACACAAACCTTGACTTTAACCCTATGAAATCAATCCAATTTGACATATTCTTGCACAAAAGAAATTTCTATGTGCAAAATTAATTTTAATTACGAGTAAAAAAGTACTCTCTAAGTTTAATCATTTAATTTGGCCTTGAAATGAAGGTTGGGAATGCATTTTTGTGAAGCAGGCCAAAATTTCCTTGCTTCACTAAAATGCATGCCCAGGCTTATTTATTGGAAATATGATTTATTCAAATTGTAGATTGTTTATTTAATGATTTTACACATCTTTTCATTGTTATATCTTTACTTTGAGCTTAAAAATTTATAAATCAAAATTCATACAACATTCTAAGTTTTCCTTGGACTTGCCTTATAATTAAAATTATGTATAAGTGGTAAACATAGTTATGTAGGATATTTGTGAGACATGATACAAGATTAAATCATATGGTTAGGAATTGTCCAATCATTTCTCATTTCAAATTTCATTACCAAGAGTGAAATTGGTTTGGCCTGGGAGTGCATATTTCTTCCAACTGTGATCATTGTCAGATATGATCAATTGTTATTCTGGCATACTTTGATTTCAGTGTATAACATTTCCATTATGAAAATGACTATGCTATGTTGCATAAAATGGTATTATATTTAAATCAGAATGATCATTATCACATGGTAAATTAAGTACAAATCCTAGTGTGTTTTTATTTGAGGCACACAAAATCGATCCAATTTGGCATATTCTTGCACAAAAAAAATTTATATGTGAAAAATTAATGTTAATTATAAGTAAAAAATTACTCTCCAAGTTCAATCATTCAATTTTTCCTTGAAATGAACGTTGGTCGTGCATTTTTGTGAAACGTGCCAAAATTGCCTTACTTCACTAAAATACACGCCCAGACTTCATTTATTAGCCAATATTATTGATTCAAATTGTAGATTGTTTATTTAATTATTTTACACACTTTTGAATAATTATATGTTTACCTTGACCCTTATATAATTTTGCTTCAAATTTCATACAACATTCCAATTTTTTCTTCAACTTGCATTATCTTAAAGTTGCGCATAGGCTTTTCTTCACCTTGTTGTTGGGCAGAACAATTGTCCTTTTAATTGAGAGAAATATTTCTAATTCTTCACATTAATTGTCAATCTAGGTAGGTTTTGTTATTGCAAGGATATTATGAAAAATATATGCAAGGGAAAATGATGACTAGTGCTATTGAATCTCAAACTCAATCGTTGCAATCACACTCTCAACAATTCAATACTCTGGTTGTTACACTCTCAAACCGTGTTCACACTCTCAAGTAATAAACACACAATGCATAATAAAACCACTTTGTAACACTTTCATTCTTATTCAGAAAATAAGAGCAGTCATGGAAACCATTCTCTCAACAAATGTTGAAATGCACATTCAAATGAAATGAACACACCTTCAAACTGTAACGAGAATTAAATAATAGTCTCACTAACAAAGGGATTGGTCCATGACTTATGTTGTTACACAATATATGGGTTAGGATTCTACAATCATTAAAACATCAAAAAGACTAATAATAACAGTAACAACAATCACATGAACTATAAATGAGAGGAAATAAATCAAACAGTTACAGGACCTTCCTGACCAGTTATCCCTACTAATAAGGAGGTCCCCTCTTTCCCAGCAAGGGTTGGTACAATACACAGCATGCAAGCTATTCAACAGAAAAGTATGGCGCAATTCCACAATTTACTAACATTTATTAAAATTGTTGCATCTTAGATATAACTTAATTGAAATTGTATTATGGTGTATATGTTCACTTTGGTATGATGTAATATGATTATGATTTTGTTTCATATGTTGTAATATTAGAAATATAACATAAATACTAAGTATTGCATGAAATAAATAATAAATTTTCATTTTGAATGTTTTTCTTTGTAGAACATGGGTCTTCCAAAAGATCCAGTTGATCCTAAAATCAATCCATATTATGTTGGATCTGGTTCAGACATTTGAGACAAAGGCGATGAGGTAGATGGAGAGGACACTGAGGTAGGCCACAGCGATCATGAGAGTTATAATGATCATGATAGACATGATGATGATGATGATGATAAATCTACTAGTAGTAGCCATTGATATTTATCATATAGACTCCATCATGGATCATTGTTGATAAATTGTTATGATGCCTTTTTTCATGTTTATTATCATATGTATCATTTTCACCTGTAGTACCATATTGAGTTGTATCATTTTAGCTTATATCATTTGGACATGTATTATCAGGGCCTGCATTATGTGTAGTTGGTCACGGACCAGATTTTTGCTTATTAATAATATAAAAATACAATTTATAATAAATATTAGTGGTGCGGTCTGTTGAGCTGCATTTTTGTCCATGTTTTTACGATTTTTATCAGATAATTTTGTGATTGTACCTAGTGTTTAATCCATTTTATCTTATCAAGTTGATGATTAGAGGAATTTAAAATTAAATTATAAATTCTTGTTATTAATTAATTTAAAGGGTGTTTTGTGTAATAGTTTCGTTAATAAATACCTTCTTGGTGGCAAGTGATGGTAGTGCAAAACCGCATTTAAGTACAGATTCATGCACAGGGGCACAAACATATTTGAGTACGAATTCACCTTAATCATAGAAACAGTTGCATGAACATTATCTACGGGACCTTCAATAATTAATAAGAGCATCAGACCATCACCACATCCCTTTTCTCCAAATGAATAACTCTTTGAGGGAAACAGCTCGGATTTAATGACAAATATGGAAGATTACAGTCACAAATAAAATGCCAATATGAAATTAGTAATAACCCTATTGGGCTATTCATTAGTACCTTAGGAGCTACATTTGGTGGCAACATATACCTGAGGAGACTGCACCAGTTTTGAAGGCTTTAGGCTTTAATAAGAATACTCGAAGCTGGATGGTGAAATGAAGAAGCTTGTGGTACTATTAATGAGTGAGCAACCATTACTAATCTTTTACCATGGATATAACTATGCCACAACATTGGAAGGTGTCTTGAAAGTCAAAGAAATGGCACTTACGCACAGTGAAGGAATTCTTGCTAGAGAAATGAATCATTATGATAACCGAGCTCTAGAGTTGAGCACATTATGGGAGTGGAAGATACGGTCCCTGCAACAACCTGAGAATGATCGCATCAGAGAAATATAGTGTAGATCCATATTTCTTGTGGAGTATCCATTCTCGCACAAGACACATCAGAAGCTCATAATAAATCACGTACATTCCACACTAGAGGAGGAGGTTTATTTTTATCAGATAATGAATGACTCTAACTATGTGAATCTCAAGTGGTAGATACATTATTAGAGTTTAACACTTAATGACAATGGTTTAAGTTGTTATTTCTAGAGCCTGATAAACAACCTATTTCTATGTAGCCGTAGCTGGAACGTGAATTGAGGATGATGCTCTCGTTTCTAGTGAGAATGGTTATGCTTCTCCATGCTAATGGTTGTTATCGAGTTGGTGATGTTGGAGTTACCAAAAGGCTGCCCCAACTTGCTATGAATTCTGAGGAACATATGATCACACCATTTATGTATGCCACCACTCAATTCATTACCTCTTTCTCCATAGACTTTCCATTAGCCTCTAGGACGTTTTTATTCACGATGGGATGAAGGTTGTCTTCGGAATGGGCTTGGCACTGCTCAGATTCTCTCTGGATTATCCGAGAGGATATCTTACCATTTCATGAGTAAGGAGAAAGAAGACCACCGCATTATACCAATTTAAATGCAAGTTGGGGATTTGCAGGAAGCAAAAACATTTGGATTCGATGGCATATCCTTTATGTCACGAGAAAGTGGTATTACAGGTGTAATAAATCCGTCAACAATTCCATGTGAAACCAGGTCGAAATTCCACCACGTTT
This sequence comes from Pinus albicaulis, assembly GCA_034641835.2. Taxonomy (NCBI): domain Eukaryota; kingdom Viridiplantae; phylum Streptophyta; class Pinopsida; order Pinales; family Pinaceae; genus Pinus; species Pinus albicaulis. The sequence continues at coordinate 581,415,067 of CM076579.1, read as the reverse complement.
CATTAGGTCACTGTTGTTCCAACTGAAGGTGCTCTGTCAGACAAGATTGTTGTTAGTAATGTTGCTGTTCAAATGTACTATCTACAGTTTGAATTCTGACCCAGCAATGGATGGAGTGAACCCATATGCTCAGGTTTGGCATGGTGGTTGCTCTGGGGGAGAACTAAAGTTTCAATATTGTGATGAAGATGATGCCAAGTGTTTGAGGAAAGGCCTGACCCATAAGCTATTGATGCCGCTCAATACAACCAATTTGGCCCATTAATGCTCATCATCACGCAAGGAGGAAATCAATCAAATCTCACTTCAACAACCACTCCAGTGAAAGAGGAACGATTCACTAGAATCGTTCCCTCTTTCAATATTTAGTTGAAAAACTAATTCTTATTCCGACAAATTGTTAAAACCAATAATCTTCTATATTTTAATTGGTTGATCGAAGCCCCAATTTGTAAATCTCGTATATATATATAAGTTGTCATGATCAAACGAAGGGGGGGAGTCCGTTAATTAGAGGGCGTAATTTCTCAGATGTAAGGTTGAATTTCTCAAGGTCGATTTTCTCAGATGTAGAACCGAGAGGAATTTCTCATATGTAGAGAGCAGAATTTCTCATATGTAAAGTCGAATTGCTCAGATGTAGAACCGATATTGAGTTTGCAGAGAAATGTAATATAGATAGAGGAATTGTTGTGTGTAAACCAGAATCGTTGTGCCTGATTTGTGTAATCGATTTCTCAATGTTGTCTTAACAATACACGATCGCCTTCAAGTGATGTTGTGAGCATAATCAATTGTGCATGATTAATTTCGAATTCCAATTTGTGACATTTTAAAATATTTCTTCCATTGCAGTAATTCGGCTTACTCCAGGCATGGGAGGGCCCACCACCTCTGGAGCTAAGCTTGATCAATCAACGTAAGTTAATTAGATGTGGATTTTTACAGTATAAGTTTCATATTTATGGTTCTATGTGAAGCTATGGCAAGTATGGTTCAATTTCAAATATTTTTTGGTCATAGTTGGATTGTGCAAATAAATGGACTAAAGAATTATTGTAAAACTCAAACTCATTATATAATATGTGCTTGATTTTTAATATATATTTATACTCTATTCCTTTTGTTAAAATCGAATGTAATGGGTGCATCCAATTTCTGAGTTTGATTTAGTAGTGAGAATATATTGTAATGCTTCGAATTTGAATAAGTAACACTGCCATTTAGAATATTAATTCAGGGCTTGATTTGTTTATGCATCACGGGACTTCGCTTAATAATTAGATTTGTTTTTAATTAGAATCATTATTGTTTTCGTAGTGTAATCATTTCTTTATAAATGCAAGTTTGAGTTCGGATTTGATTGTGAAAGTAGAGAGATCAATTCAAATGCAACGTGATTTAGTTACATGATTTTATTTTGAAGAGTGAGATTGTTTATTGAATGATTCATTTCATTTAGATCAAAGTATTTGAATTAAAGGTTTCTCATAGATTATTTGCAATGATATTTTTAATAGGATCTTTTAGATGTTATTTTACATGAAGTTGAGTGGTTTTCTTCTAGCAATAGTTAGAACTGTCCTTTGTTAATTTAAATCTTGAATTTATTATCAAGAGTAGTTTAGATATTTAGTTTCAAGTATGAGTTATCATTAGAATAATGTGTGTGTCTTTTTGCTTATCTCAAGATTAGTTTCAAGCGTTAGTTTCAAATTTGATGAGATGAATAAATAGATTAGGTTTTTCAAGCTATCATAGGAGATTTTAAAAGTGGAATTCGATTGCGAGAATGTCATATGATTTAGAATTTCTTTGTATTTCCTTATAGTTTAATCGTAGTATGGATTTTTCTTGATATAATTATTTAAGTAGGTTCCCTTTTAAAGATTTGTTATTTGCCAACAAAGGTGAGTTTCATTGCAGTACCTAGTTTATCATTACAAAGGAATATATTTATACTCTAACCATTAAGCTGAGCCAATACATAGTACAACTCACATTTACGACTCCCAGATTGATAATTAATATTGAGAGGTTTAATCCGACAATTAAACCAACCAACATTTTGGCGTCGTTTCCGGGGAGTTTTATTTTGGCTCTGGTAAAATTTTTATTACAAAGTTCCAAGGGTATTGCAGGACGTCAGAGGGCAGAGAGTGTACGGTAAGACGTGAGTGAAGAGCCACGCATCCACTTTTGTGGGTTTACTCCCAAGTCTGGCCATCTTGCATATCTCTTGAACTTTTATTTCCTTTATGTGTAGAAGTAGAAGCAGGATTTAGACATTTAATTTCCAAATTGCTTTGCTTTTCATAGATTAAATAGTACTTTGATTCGGCATTTTCCTTTCATGCAAGTGTGGTGAGATTTATTTCAGCCAATAGATTTTAAAATTCATTTATATTCAGAATCTAATCTTCAACGTTATATCATTTTGGGGGTTCTGTAAGAACCCTTGCGTACTAATCCATGTGATGATAAAATGTACCAGTTTTCTTGTTGAAGACAAGAAGATGGTATTTTGAGGAATCATTCAATGAGGATTTTTCATGCTACTACAGAGACGAACAACTCATCCGATGAAGAATTCACAAGTGCAGAATTTAACAGCTTTCTTGAACATAAATTCAACATTATTAAATCTTTGATTTCGGAATTGGATGATTTGCAGGAGCAAGAGAAGGATGAAGAACCACTGCTTATCCTTTGCTCCAACTATTGAAAGAAACGTTGCCTTGGAAAGTGTCCACTTAGCGGTCTAAAAGTTTGCAAAATTTGTGAGGATGGTCATGCAACCGAACACTATCCATCACTGCGACGATTATGAAAGGTACTCATGGAATCAAGTAAGGAATCGAATCAACCTCCAGGTATAACTCAAAACCCAACATCATTTTATACTTGGAATAATTCTTATTCTCTTGAACAGGTTCCTCAACATGTTTATAATCTTGCATTTCCATGGCAAAAATTTAATCCTCCTCTAATTGAATATCCTACTTCACGGTTGTAGTGGCCCTAGCCTATTCCCTCATCCTTGAGCCAAATATCTCCATGGCCTCAAGAATTGTTTGGATCCTTCTCTCCAGAGCAATCTCCCATGAAAATTTAATCATATGAGCACCAAAAACAACCACAATTTCTTTCTAATGAACCATTAAGTTATCCTCCTCCATGGTTCCAACCGCATGTGCAATGTTACCCTAACCCTCATCCATACCCTAGTCCTAATCCAAAGCCTAATCCATACCCTAATCCACACCCTAGACCTAACCCTAATTCTAATTTAAAACCTAGACCTAACCCTAGTCCAAAACCTAATCCCAATCCAAATCCAAACCTTAGTCCAAGAATTAACCAAAACCCTAGCCCAAACCACATCCTAAACCCTAATCTAAACCATTAGGTTGCACAAAAATTTGAGCCACCTATTCTTCCTGCTGATTCCCATGTTGAACACAATGCTACATCTTCCATGTTGGGAAAAGGAATGAATCTGGAAAATTCCCCCATTACTGTAGAACATTCACCCTGGGAAGATGTAATTCAGAGACCACCAGAGGAGCAATCTTGTATTGGAACTTGTTCTGAAAATGTTGTGGAAACTCAAAACCCTATAATCTCTCTCAACCATTCTTGTCAATTTGAAAAGCAGATATTTGAGCCTGAACTTGAGGGATTTATCTTTTCTCTTTCACCAGATTCTTTGTGCCTCCAGGAGAGTGAATATTAAGTTGTGGAAGATTTGCATCAGTTGGAGAATCCTAAATATGTGGATTCCATTGAATCATGGTTTTGAGCAGTCATCAAGCCATCTTATTTTCTCAGCATTCGGAAACTCTTGGTACCATATCAATTAAAGCAATTGATTTCTCATGCTTTCGTATGTCTTGAAGCCTATTCTTTAAAACTAAGTGTGAGTATAATCAACATTTTTTTATGCACATGGCTTCATTAGAAGTACTCCTATACTTAAATGGGAGTCTTTCGACTCTTAGGGTAAAATAAGGTAGGAGAATAAATGAATAAAGCAGTTATAATTCTATTAGGGTTTTGAATTTTAAATCATGGCAATTAAAACTACTTTGATTCACATTAGTTGTTAACACACACATCTGTGACAAATCTTGTTGAGTAAAATTCACTCTAATACCTTATGATTTTTCAAAAGTAACCATGATTAATCACTCTAATGAGTTGTCATCTCAGATATATATTTTCAGTTTCCCTTAGAAGGTACTATTGGAAAACCCCTATGGTGGACCACTCTTGTTAAGATCATAATGATCTATTCATGAAAACACTAGCATTATTAACTCAAAGAATCTTCCAGTCACTGTCTCGGATATCTTTAATAAGTCTTTAGGGTAGAGTAACTAGCCAGCAATGATTAGTCATTAAAAACTTTTCACGCCATCTGGTACTCTTAAGGAGTAGTTCTGTCTCCCCACTTACTAAGTAACCTTTAAGGTTAATCATAATCAGAGCTTACAAATATTTAGGTAAGGATAGGAGGTCTCATGATGAGCCAACCTACCACGATCATGAGACCTAACATGCATGACATTACTACTATTGGTCACCAAGCCAAAGTAATGGCTTTCAGTATAAAAGCTGGAAGACAGGAGGTCTCATCACGAGCCGATCTGTTCATCTATGTTACTTCTTGTGAGTGGCACTTCCATCAGTTGGTTACCAAGCCAGGACAGTGGCCTTCATCTAAAAAGTCAAATAAGCTAACTCTGAATCCATGCCTAGTAAGTGGGACACAGACATTTCAGTGGGACAAAAGACATCCCTGCCGAGGTTATGGACACCTGCGGGCAGCAGGGCCATGTCTATGGTATTAAAGTTAACTACATAATTTTATTTTATGGTTTATCCTTCTCTTTCCCTAAAACTCATACTTTTTCTTGGACAATGGTTTTAAGACGATTTGAACATGATGCTTTAAGTTATATCTTTCAAAAATCAAGAATCTTTGAATGATGTGGTACCCTTAGTGAAGGTAATTCTTTATACTAGATTAAGCGGAAGTTTAGTTTTGAATCTGGATGACAACATAATAAAGAGGTTGTTGATTGGTATCGTAACTCACTTTAATTTTCATGGTGTTCAGAGTGATGAATTACTTAATGATGACTACTCACAAGGTGTTGGTTGCCAAAAATGCATATTGATTGTAGTTGCCTCTAAATATGTGTTGAATGACCTAGGTACGAGATTGTTATAATAGGTGCAGGAATCTTGTGTTATTCCTTTTGAAACTGCACTTTTTCAACAAAATTTGATTTTCATCATAAGACTTTGGGCATAAACAAAATAGGGAATTCATTTGGGACAAGGTAACAAGCATGTGCAACATTCTTTTCCCCATAATGTCTACTTATTATACCTGATTAGAACTGTAACATGGTTTTGGCTGGCATTGTAATAGTTATGTTGCAGGCTAATGAAGGCATTTCAATATCAGGCATCTTCATCCTTACTTGTTACACTCTTTGCTGGCATTTTCCCTGCCTTATTTCATAGCATTATATTTTTGGCTTGCACAAGGATGTGCAGCGTGGGGGGATGTTGAGCTGCATTTTTGTCCATGTTCTTATGATTTTTATCAGATAATTTTGTGATTGTACCTAGTGTTTTAATCCATTTTATCTTATTAAGTTGATGATTAGAGGCATTTAAAATTAAATTATAAATTCTTGTTATTAATTAATTTAAAGGGTGTTTTTTGTAATAGTTTCGTTAATAAATACCTTCTTGGTGGTAGGTGATGGCAGTGCAAAACCACATTTAAGTACAGATTCATGCACAGGGGCAAAAACATACTTGAGTATGGATTCACCTTAATCATAGAAATAGTTGCATGAAAATTATCTACGAGACCTTCAATAATTAATAAGAGCATCAGACCATCACCACATCCCTTTTCTCCAGATGAAGAACTCTTTGAGGGCAGCAGCTCGGATTTAATGACAAATATTGAAGACTACAGTCACAAATAAAATGCCAATATGCAATTAGTAATAACCCTATTGGGCTATTCATTAGTACCTTAGGAGATGCATTTGATGGCAACATATACCTGAGGAGACTGCACCAGTTTTGAAGGCTTTAGGCTTTAATAAGAATACTCGAATTTATATTACGGCTAGTCGAAGCTGGATGGTGAAATGAAGAATATTGTGGTACTATTAATGTGTGAGCAGCCATTACTAATGTTTGATCATGGATATAATTATGCCACAACATTGGAAGGTGTCTTGAAAGTCAAAGAAATGGCACTTACGCACAGTGAAGGAATTATTGCTGGAGAAATGAAGCATTATGTAACCGAGCTCTGGAGTTGAGCACATTATGGGAGTGGAAGATCCGGTCCCTACAACAACCTGACAATGATCGCATCAGAGAAATACAGTGCAGATTCATCTTTCTCATGGAGTATCTATTCTCGCACAAGACACATCAGAAGCTCATAAGAAATCATGTACATTCCACACCAGAGGAGAAGGTTTATTTTTATCAGATAATGAACGACTCTAACTATGTGAATCTCGAGTGGTAGAGATGTTATTATAGCTTAACACTTAACGAAGATGGTTTATGCTGTTATTTTTGGGGCCTGATAAACAACCTATTTCTATGTAGCCATAGCTGGAACGTGAACTGAGGAGGATGCTCTCATTTCTAGTGAGAATGGTTGTGCTTATCCACGCCAATGGTTGTTATCGAGTTGGTGATGTTGGAGTTATCAAAAGGCTGCCCCAACTTGCTAGGAATTCTGAGGAACATATGATCACGCCAGTTATGTATACAACCGCTCAGTTCATGACCTCTTTCTCCATAGACTTTCCATTAGCCTCTGGGATGTTTTTATTCACGAGGGGATGAAGGTTGTCTTCATAATGGGCTTGGCACTGCTCAGATTCTCTTTGTATTATCCGAGAGGATCTCTTACCATTTCATGAGTAAGGAGAAAGAAGACCACCTCATTATACTGATTTAAATGCAATTTGGGGATTTGCAGGAAGCAAAAACATTTGGATTCGATGGCATTGCCTTTATGTCACGAGAAAGTGGTATTACAGGTGTAATAAATCCGTCAACAATGCCATGTGAAACCAGGTCAAAATTCCACCACGTTTTATTAAGTCTGTGTTGTTCCAGCTGAGGGTGCTCTGTCAGATGAGATTGTTGTTAGTAATGCTATTGTTCAAATGTACCGTCTACAGTTTCAAGTCTGACCCAGAAACGGATGGATTGAACCCATATGCTCAAGTTTGGCAGGGTGTTTGCTCTGGGGGAGAACTAAAGTTTCAATATTGTGATGAAGATGATGCCAAGTGTTTGACGAAAGGCCTAACTCGTAAGATGTCGATGCCTCTCATTATAACCAATTTGGCCCATTAATGCTCATCATCATGCAAGGAGGAAATCAGTCAAATCACACTTCAACAGCCACTCCAGGGAAAGAGGAAAAAATCACCAAAATCATTCCCTCTTTCAATATTTAGTTTCAAAACTAATTCTTATTCCGGAAAATTGTTAAAATCAATAATATTCTATATTTTAATTGGCTAATTGAAGCCCCAATTTGTAAATCCCTTATATATATAAGTTGTCGTGATCAAACGAAGGGGGGGAGCCCATCAATTAGAGGGCGTAATTTCTCAGATGTAAGGTTTAATTTCTCAAGGTCGATTTTCTCAGATGTAGAACCGAGAGGAATTTCTCATATGTAGAGAGCGGAATTTCTCATATGTAAAGTCAAATTTCTCAAATGTAGAATCGATATCGAGTTTGCAGAGAAATGTAATATAGATAGAGGAATTCTTGTGTGTAAACCAAAATTTTTATGCCTGATTTTTGTAATCGATTTCTCAATGTTGTGTTAACAATACACGATCGCCTTCAAGTGATGTTGTGAGCAGAATCAATTGTGCATGATTAATTTCGAATTCCAGTTTGTGATGTTTTAAAATCTTTCTTCCATTGCAGTAATTCGGCTTACTCCAGGCGTGGGAGGGCCAACCACCTCTGGAGATAAGCTTTATCAATCAGCGTAAGTTAATTAGATGTGTGTGTGATTTTTACTGTAGAAGTTTCCTATTTATGGTTCTGTGTCAAGTTGTGGCAGGTAAGGTTCAATTTCAAAGAGTTTTTGGTCATAGTTGGATTGTGAAAATAAATGGACTAAGGAATTATTGTAAAATTCGAACTCATTATATAATATGTGCTAGATTTTTAATATAGATTTATACTCTATTCCTTTTGTTAAAATCAAATGCAATGGGTGCATCCAATTTCTGAGTTTGATTCAGTAGTGAGAATAGTTTGTAATGCTTCGAATTTGAATAAGTAACACTGCCATTTAGAATATTAATTCAAGGTTTGATTTGTTTATGCATCACAAGACTTCGCATAATAATTAAATTTATTTTTAATTAGAATCATTCTTGTTTTCATAGTGTAATCATTTCTTTATAAGAGAAAGTTTGAGTGCGGATTTGATTGTGCAAGTAGAGAGATCTATTCAAATGCAACGTGATTTAGTTACATGATTTGATTTTGAAGAGTGAGCTTGTTTATTGAATGATTTATTTCATTTAGATCAAATTCTTTGAATTAAATATTTCTCGTAGATTATTTGCAATGATATTTTTAATAGGATCTTTTAGATGTTATTTTACATGTAGCTGAGTGGTTTTCTTCTAGCAATAGTTAGAACTGTCCTTTGTTAATTTGAATCTTGAATTTATTATCAAGAGTATTTTAGATAGTTAGTTTCAAGTGTGAGTTATCATTAGAATAATGTGTGTGTATTTTTTCTTATCTCAAGATTAGTTTCAAGTGTTAGTTTCAAAGTTGATGAGAGGAATAAATAGATTAGGTTTTTCAAGCTATCATGGGAGATTTTAAAAGTAGAATTCGATTGCAAGATGTCATATGATTTAGAATTGATTTGTATTTCCTTATAGTTTAATCGCAGTATGGAATTTGCTTGATAGAATTAGTTAAGTAGGTTCCCTTTTCAAGATTGTTTATTTGTCAGCAAAGGTGTGTTTCATTCTAGTACCTAGTTTATCATTACAAAGGAATATATTTATACTCTGACCATTAAGCTGAGCCAATACGCAGTACAACTCGTGTTTACAACTACCGGATTGATAATTAATATTGAGAGGTTTAATCCGACAATTAAACCGACCAACATGGTCTATAACTATAAAAAACTAGAAAGAGTTATGCTGTAGACTATGATGTGAATCTAGGCTTGCATTATTTGTAGCTATTCATGACCAAAAATTTTGTTTATTAATAATGTAAAAATACTGGTTATAGTTAAAAAACAGTGTTGTTAGTTTGTATGGATTTCCATTTCCCTAAAAATTCTTTATAAGTTGTATGCTATAAAAAATTTCAAATGCAATATGGCTTACTCTATCATCATATAAGTTATTTAAGAGGTATTCCATACTTAAAATATTTAATTGAAATAAAAGATATTAAATAAATAAATGGAAGTTATAAAGGAAGCATCATGAGTTTTTAAAATGGAAGCAGAATATGGTTGTAAAATGGAAGTAAAATTTGATATTAAATTGGAATCCATACTTGGAGTTATTATTGGCTCTAAATAGGAAGCTAAATTGGTTTCTTAATATGAAGAAAAATTGGATGCTAATTTAGATTCAAATCCCAACACTAAAAGGAATCAAACCCTAGACCCAAAAAATAATCAAACCCAGGTGCTAAACAAGAAGAAAACCATAAGGATAACAGGGAATCAATTAGTGAAGCAACAGTGGAATGCAAACTAGAAGCACACCAGAATCAATCTTGGAAGAAAAACTTGGTGTTACCTAAGAAGAAAAAACAGAAGAAATTTAGGTATCAAACCAAGAAGTAATAATGGAAGAGATACTAACAAATCAATTAGGTGTCACTTGAGAAGAAAAAATATGAGCAATTCAGGTAGCCAAAAAAGAATTAATTATGGAAGCATAGCTTGTCGTTACCTGATAAGAAAAAAAAAAAAGCAATTTAGTTAGCAAACAAAGAAGTAATAATGGAAGAAATATTAGAATCCAAACTTAGTGTTCCCAAAGAATCCATTTAGGTATAAAATCAAGAAGCAATATTGGAAGAAATATTAGAACAAAAAAAAACATTATAATGGAAGCCATATTAGAAGCTAAAGAAAATTCCATAATGGAAGAAAAGAGAGATGCAATAAGCGGTGCCATATTTGAAGAAAAACTTGAGTTTTTTGTGGAAGAATAAATTGGCATTAATTAGGAAGCCAAAAAAAAGTTATTTTCGATGCCATGCCGGAAGAAAAATAGGAAGCACAACTGGGAGAAAAACTAGAAGTACAAATGGACGCAACAGTGGAAGCAATAATCCCTGGATGCGGGTGACAGTAGAAGTACGCATGAAAACTATCTCTCCCACACTCGAGCTAACGTGGATTTGCAGCGCAGCCTTCACTCGACGTGGATCCACACTCCTGCAACCATTCGCATGAGATGACAGAGATCAATCATAATGAAGATACGCCTAAACAGCATCATCGCCTTCGAGGCACCTCCCTGCTGCAATATTTTGAATGACCTCTTGGACGAATATGACGTTGGGCCATAACTCTACGCACATGCCTACTCATGAAGACCGTTATAGCATGCAGCTGCGAGTGAGGCATAATAATTCTCAACGATTTCACATGTGTCACGGGCCTATTAAAGGAAGGATCTACATCACAAAGAAACTCATAGTCTGTTCCTTCTGTTTTTTTTGTTGTTTCAGTTCTAGCCCTCCTGCTGGCCCAGTCTATCGTGTAGCCTCCCCCCTAGTGTTGAGCTGCGCATAATCCCTCGGGCTATGCTCCCCCCTAATTTCACGATTCACCCCAGCTCTTTCGGCCCTGCTAGTTCCATCATCTTAGTTGCTCAATATATCATCTTAGTTGCTCAATATATTGGGTCTGGTCTTCTCTTCCCTTCCACTTTGTTCCCTTTCCATCCTTTGCTTCATCTGACCATGGCACCTAGACTACACCAACGAACCATAAGAGGAGGCCAAAGAGGTGCACTCCCTAGTCACTACCATCGAGGGCCTGATAATCGCTTGGAATCTATTGAAGGCTCCTCCTCCGGCAGTCATGTTAGAGAGGCTCCCCAAAGCCCCAAACTCAACCAGGAGGAGGAGGTTCCCACTCATGTTATGCAGAGAGGCAGAAGCAGACCTCAAAAGTCCACCATTGCACACCAGGACCACCCCTCGCCCAGCAAGAGTGAGCCTCTTTTGGCAAAGGAAGATGAGGGGGATGACATAGATGTCTGGATAATGGACGCAGAAGGAACCTGGATGCGAGTCCTAGATGCCGAGTACTCGGTGGCTCCCATCCTCTGCGCGCTTATCTCTAGGCCTTCGCGTCAACCCACGGCTGAAGAGAAAGTTGATGCGCAGGCGTACGCATGTCCCATCATGGATGAAGATCCGGACAGTGATGATGATGCAGAAGACTCATGACTGCGATGCAACTCAACACTTCTTATTTTTTTTTCATGCGTTTTTTTATCATAGAACTTCTATTTTCACTAGTGCTACGAAAGATTTTGTAATTTTTTGTTTCATGTTCTTTCTGGCTAGTTTCCTCCACGGAGGTAGCCCTATACTCGTGCAACAAAGGCTAGGATTGGTTAAGCGCAGCTTACCAGCTTAGCCTATAGCATATGTACTGTTCTAATTTCGAACTAATATAGATTAGCCTCATTTACCAAAAAAAAAAACAGTGGAAGCAATAATGGAATAAACACCTTATGGCATTATTCCCAATGATAAGGCCGACGCTATTACCAGTGTTATTCCTAGCACAAATCAAGGTACCAATGTGAACATGCCTTTTTCCATTGGATATTACATCATCACTTGAAGCCAATTCGCATGCTCGAAAATAACAGATTTTGGCGCTATTTGCGGTGTTAATGGCATATTTTTTTGTATTTATGAGCGCGCATCCAGTCATGTGAAATAGAGGGCTTCAGTCTCTTCACAAATGATCCATTGGATCAAGAAAGTGCTCAAAATTCAAAGTGATTGAATTCTCTCGAAACCAGTGCCAAAGCGTAGATCTCATCGCCCTAAATCCAACGCAACTCATTACACTAAAATCTGACATCAGATGCTCCCAATATCATGTTCTGTTTGAAATGGGAAATAGCTAAAAATTTGAAAAATGGGTTTGCAGGGATGCTCAGTCAACAGTCTGTACGTTGACTAGGCCATGACTGGGCATTTGACTTTGTTTCTATGGACTAGTCATTGATCAACACTTCGCATCATGTTAATGGTTGGAATTTTTTGTTTTTTATTGGTTCATTTTAATTTGGGTGGACCAATTAGGAGGAGCCATGTGGGCCAATCCTTGGCTACCACGTGGCCTCCTAATGGCCATGCATCATCATGTTAATGGTTGGAATTTTTTGTTTTTTATTAGTTCATGAATTTTTTGTTTTTTATTGGTTCATTTTAATTTGGGTGGACCAATTAGGAGGAGCCATGTGGGCCAATCCTTGGCTACCACGTGGCCTCCTAATGGCCATGTAAAATTTTATATGGAGGCCGAGCAGCTCATGAGATTCAAACTCGTGATCTCCCACCAAGCAACTACAGACCTAACCACTAGACCACTGCGTATTTCTTAATATCTATGGTATAAAGGTTCTATATAAGGTTAAATGGTGGCAAGTTCAGAGGTGGGGATCGAGGTTAACCGTAGACCCCATTCCACCAACCAAGGTCATGGGTTAACCTCGGCCCCAAACCTTATTATATGCATTATTTACAAAGTTGAAGCCCATGTTATATTGGCGAGCAATGTATTACACCAATCCCCTACCTTATTATATACGCCAAACATTATAATGTTAAACCATATCATATGGAAACCACACCATATATCAAACCCAAAAAACTTTATGTTAAATGAGATATCCAAGGTCGATAGCATATATATCACGGAGGATAATGTTTCATGCCACAAAACCATATGACATCAACTATGTGAAAGTTGGGAGCAGATATGGTTTGGGAAAGCCAACGGTTAGGTTCCGTAGTGAACACACGACACGGTCGTGTAAAATTTTATGCCAATAGTTAAGGTTTGGAATTTGGCGGATTAAGTTCTATGCTACCACTTGCGAACAACCACCATCGCAGTGGGGTTAAATTTTATGTCATCATCAAGGTTCTGGAATAGGAGGTTAAGGTTAATGTCGACAGTTAGATTCTAATGGACACACGCCATGGTCTTGCCACAGTTTATGCTACGGTGATGGTTACCGCGAATAGGATTGGAACATGCCTGGTGCAGTGTTCCCGCAACCCAACCTATAGCGGAAACTACACTCCAACCATGGTTTAATGCAGGTTTAGTTAAATATTGGCACGCATGGAGTTCAACCACCTCCACATCCAATAGCTAGGAATGTGCAACGCGGCACATTTTTGTTGGTTTGTGGGCCAACTGAGCACATTTAACCGTTCAACAAATTGCACCCAGTGCGGTAGGAATCTCACCGACGCGGGGTGAATTTGTTGCTCCACATGGCCACAAAAGGCATAAATTGTAGAACAGATTGCACGGAAGTGCAAATTGTAGGGAAGTTATCAAAAAAAAATTCATTGGAGCATAACTCAATCAGTTTTTTACCTTTTTGAGTGAAGAAAGAGCCCAACCAAGGGTTTTTTACTATTCTGGAGCCATTGGAGACATTGTTTTAGCATTCTAAGCATTGTAACTTGATGAAAACACATTATTTTTAGCATAATGAAAGAGGCCCAACATTGGAAGTTGGACTAGGAGATGTATCCTAGGCGGGGTGAAAACCTTCATCATTTGTTGTCTTATGTATTTTGTTATGGTACTCATGTCTTCTTTATTTTCTGCAAAACTTAGTTTTCAAATCTTGTTAATGTGTTAATAAAATTGACATAAGTTTTTAAAAACCCTAATCATTCACTTGCAAATTGTACTATAAACTCTCAAGATTTCACATGTAGATCAACAAACCCCTATCTATGAGCTATAGTTTCCATGAAATTTTAGATTGTGTTTGCTAAGAAAAAAGTCCATGAGATGCCACCTATGTATTACTATTGAGGGAAGGGATGCGCTAGAGTCTGTCATCACAGGAATCCTCCACACCCCCTTAGCTTCCTCGTTCATCGCCTTTGAGATGCAAATGTGGGTTTTGGGTTTCGAGAAAATCGTATCCGATATCTCCAATTTCATCAAGACGATGGAATCAGAGTTAGATGAGTTTCGAGGGGACCATGTCATAGATTGTTGTGCCTTATGTTGACATGGTATGCATAGGGCTCTTGGGAAGTGAAAAGGATGCTCACAAAGTGTATAAGGAAATTCTTAAATGAGATAGATGGGGTAGTGTTGCTTGTTTTTGTGATGTGTTTGACAAAACATCTCTACAAGAGGTTGAGGTTAGACTCTCATTTTTCCCTCCCTTTCTGCACCCAAGGGCACTCCTTTGGAGTCCTATCTTGTAAAAAGAACTTGTTAAGAAAGGAAATTTAGTATCAGATCCTCTCGATTTCATAATTTTTGTAACTCCTCTTTCTTGAAGTACTCTTTGTATCATGTTATCAACAGTTGGCTTGGTAGTAACACTCACTGCCAAACTGCAAGCATGGAAAGGAATTCCCGCCACACTTTTAAGTCTTATTTATGAAGGTAGGATACTCGAAGAGGATTTCCTTCTAAGTGACTATGGAATCAACAAAGAAGCTTCAATATCCCTCATTGTAGGGCTAAATGGAGTGGCTAGGGGTGGTAGGGCTCCATTTGCTTCCAAGACCATGTCTTTTAAATATGCCCTCAATCGTAGCTCTAGCTCTTCAAATTTTAAGTATCTTTCAGGCCCTAGATTTGTGGTTGAGCATTCTATGAACACTCCACTCCTAGAAGTGACAGTCCATACCTAAAAACATATTATATGATCCCAACAGAAATACATTCAAGTTTGATGATGTAGGTATACCATTCAAGTCAAATACACAAGCTATTACCCAATGATTAACTCTCTTCTTAGTACATGTAGCCAACTGCACTAACCAAGATTCTGCATGCACTTCTTTATTCAAACCACACTTATCCACCAAGTTAGGATTAACATAACTATAATTAGATCAAGGGTCAATCAAATATAAAAAACTTGATCACAAAGCTTACTGTCCATCTCGATAATAGATGTTTGGTGATCTGCATGCCTATTATCCAATGTTGCATAGATCCTAGGAATATTCTGTCCAACATGTCCCACTATCTATGTTGCCTTAGAATTGTAGATATGTGTTCTACCAACCTGATGTTGTGGAAAATATCTCCTGTGATGGTCTCCTCCACAAGCACAACACTGCAAATGCTTCCAACCTTCATCTTATTCTGCTCCTTAGATCGAAGCCCATGTCCTCTATCAAATGCATTGAACTTCTTAGATGGTGTTGCATTATCTTTATTACATGTACCCTAAGGCCTTGCTCGCTTCTTGTCATGTTTTCCTTTGTTCTTTTCATTACCTTTCCAATATGGCTTAGTCTCAGATCTGCACTTTGATTGCTCATAACAATGATTTAGCTTCCTGATGGCCTCCTTTATTGAACTAGGCTCATGAAACTCAATCATGTCTTTGAATACTATCGGAAACCCACTGATGAATCTCTAAATCTTGGCATTCTCCTCCTTGAGGTAAGGCACATACCTCAGCAGCTCCAAGAATCTACTAGTGTACTCATCATCGATCATAGATCCCATATTTAGTTCATAAAACTCTTTTTCCCTGTCATCATTGTATCTCTCTGATAGATACTTCTTCCTGAATAGTCTCTTGAATTCGCTCCAAGTAAACTTCTATTCATGAATATCTCTTACATTATTTACATATTCCCACCAAATATATGCTTTACCTTATAGGTTAAATGTAGGTATTCTAGCTTTCATGTTTTCAAAGTAATCATGCAACCTAAAGAACTTCCTCCTCATACCAAGCAACCATGCTTCTGCATCTTGTCATTTCTTAATTTCCCGAACAAATGTAGGTGGATTTTCTCTCTTAAACTCATCTAGAAAATATCCCCTATCACTCCTCTTATAAGCTTGATCATTGTTGTCGACAATTATTGTCTACCCTAGAGACAGCCTAGAGTTGCTATAGACCAGTGCCTAGGACATCTTAACATAGCAAGGAGCTCATAATATAGCTTGGGTTGTCAATCCAAAAGCTCTCTTACTATCTCTTGCAAAACAAGGAAATTATTTTAAATGGGACCAAACTCTCTCAGAAGCTGCTACAAAGATAAGAATAATGTAGGAACAACATGCAAAAGCTTCAATACAAAAGCGTCAGATAGTTAAGAGACATCTTACTGCAAAGAGGGCCAGTTCAAATAATATGCCACAAAAATCAAATATCAGAAAGTGGATGCAGTGAAGAAACATGAAGAAGATACTAGTTAGCATGAGGCTGATACCCAGATACACAACAAAACCATATATGGGCTTATCCAACTAAGAATCCATACATGACAATGGTGTTTTAAAAGCACCCTCCTCAAGTAACTAATATAGCAGAAAATATGGATGAAATGAACATGGAACAGTATATCATGACTAGGCCTATTTAAAGTGCTTGACTAATCCAAGTATGGGCACCAACTAGGATGAATCCTTACTTAAGACCAATAAGCCACTCGCATTCTAGAACATGATACAAGAAGATAAATAGCATGAAATGAGATATTACATTAACACATAAGAAAAGATTACATACTGTGGGATACCAAAGACCAGAATCCTCATTACAGTTATAACTCCTCCTCACTGAAACCCTACGGGCTCTGAGCCTTCATACAGAAACTTTACAAGATGTATACAAAAGCCTTTCACTGCACAGTTTGCTGATAGAAATATGGAACCCTCACAATGTATTTTTTCCTCATTTTTATAAGAGAAACCGAAGGCTCTAGAGAGTGAGGTAGGTGATATACATTTAATGATCTTATTTAAAACAAATTTGAAAGAAAAACCCGCCTATGCTGTTTGGCGGTGCTGAACTGGTGCAAGTACTCTGAGGATGAAAATCTCCTCATGAACAAGACATAAAGAATAAAATATACACATGTTCTGTACTTGGCGGGAAGAGAAAAAATTGCTGCAATAAAACCTTGAGGTTGCTTGTTTTTGTGCATGGTACTCTTGGCCCTCTACCTTTGAATTAAAATCCTAGATCTTTAATGCAGGGTGTTGTATTTCTCGATCTTTCACTGATATTTCATGCGGCCCCATTAATGTTTTCGCCTACCCAAATCTGCCCTTTGATTTTCTCTGAAGGGTTCTGCAATTGCAAATCCTTGCTTTCTTTAATGGTGGTCACATCATAGCAGCTCCTGGATCTTTTCCCACCAATTTTACTTCTGAAACATGGTCCTGCTGTGCATTCTTGGCCTCTGTAATGGGAGTGACGAATCATGATAATTCTTAGCCATGATAAACCTGCAAAAACAAAAAATCGTTAAATAAAACCAATCGCAAGGATGGCGGACATGGTGGGGTTAATGGAGATGGTGGTATAGGTCTGAGAGGATGATGAAACGATGCAGGGTGGCGAAAAAAATAGGGGGACAATGATGGAGGTGGACGGGTTGACCAGGGAAAGACAATGGAATGTATATATGAATTAAACATATATATGCATGGCAGAGGATGAGACGGTGAACACGTGTAACGCTGTCATGGTGGGAGGCTCGGTCAGCAGGTGGTCAAGCGGATGATATGGGCCACACGATCATTGGATGAGATCGACGGTTTTAACACATTGGAGGACAATGAAATGGTGGGCCAGGGACACAATAGACGTGGGTTAAAACATGTGCAGCTCCGGAGGATAACCATCGTTGGATGGAGGACTTGAGATCTGATGGTTGACGATGATTCCGCTGCCCGACCTTTAACTGAACAATAATGCGCGAAATGGGCGATTTCAGGAATCGTACATGAGGACACTTGTCATGCGATCTATGGAATCGCTGGCCCCGCGGAGAATACCGCCCTCTCAGTAATGGTGGTGTGGAATGAAACTACCGGTTTCGCAACAGGTACGGGCGCGGGGACCACCACGGTAAGCACGGCTCCACTCCGTTGATTTATTTTTGATCGGACGGCTCCAGACGCGCCCGAAATCTTTGACGATAAGCTCCTGCCTGTCCGGCACACGGTTTTGCGCCCGGGTCATGTGAGAATCCAAACAAAGGGGCTAAGACTATAGGGGCTAGGCCCGATATGTTTTCAAATGCGGATCTTAACCTTTGCAGAGTGTATTTTTCGGGCGGAAAAGGGTAGCGATAGGCAAAAAATGGGATTTTATGGCGACGACGGGGGATTTAAACAAATTTAAACGGATCTGCAAGTTAAAAACTTGAATGGAGGAGCTAATGACCACAAAATAAATGTAGGGGTTGATATGTACAACATCGGCTCCATCTGGGGACGGCATGTTCATCCTTGGACATGTCGAAAACCTGCAGACCTTTGATCATCTTGTATGTAGATTCCGCTCTTCAGCCCTTTTGCTTTTTCTTCAAAACTCATTAGCACACATCCCTTATTAAAATAAAAACTGAAACAAAGTCTATATACAATATAATACAACAGGCATACTCTGCCCGAATCAAAATTGAAAGTAGGGCTTTAGGAATTGGCCGTTCACAGGGGCATCTAACAAGTCACCCTGTAAATTTTCTAAAATAAATGTATTATTACCTTTTAGCTCCATAATATTAAATGGGCCAAACCAAAGTGGATCAAATTTAGCATGTTTGCCCTTTTCAGCCCTACGGATATCCCATCTGAGAACTAGATCACCAATTTGAAATTTCATGTCTTTTGCATGCTGATCAAAGATGTTTTTCATTTTCTCCTGATACTCCGCTAATCTCTGATTCACTTGGCTCCGTGTTTCCTCCAATTCTACCAGTTGGTTAATTCTTCTGACCATGTCATCTGGTTCTTCCTGACTTTCCTGCATGAAACGTGCCATTGGCAAAGCCAATTGCACAGGAAACACAGTTGCTCGCCCATATACCAGTTCATAAGGATATTTCCCAGTTGCTCTCTTGCTAGTTACTCTATTCGCCCACAGAGAAAATTTCAATTGGGAATCCCAATTCTTTTGATTCTCATTAATTGTCTTCTTCAAGGCCCTCACCAGAGTTTTGTTGGAAGATTCTGCCAAGCCATTCCCCTGTGGATAGTAAGCTGTGGAGTGATTTAATGCAATATTATACTGCTGGCATAAATTTACAAATTTATTGGACTTGAAGGCCTATGCATTATCAGTTACAATTCTAGTTGGACAGCCAAACCTGGATATGATATTTTCTTCCACAAATTTGATTATCACAGCATCTGTTGCATTTCTTGCAGGTATGGCTTCCACCCATTTTGTAAAATAATCTGTGGCTGTTAGTATCCATTTATGCTGGCCACTTGATGGGGGAAGTATCTCCCCTATAAAATCTAATCCCCATTTCTGAAATGGTTCATTTACATGGACAGGAATTAAGGGCAGAGCTGCTAACTTCTGTCTTTCTGCAAATCTTTGGCACTTATCACACGCTCAGACCCAAACAAAAACATCTGCAAATAATTTTGGCCAGTAGAAACCAGCCTTAAGGATTTTATGGGTTGTAGCCCTCCAGCTCTAATGTCCTCCACAAATCCCTTCATGAAACTCCACCATTATATTTTCTACTTCATCCTCTGTGAGGCACAATAATAGTATGCCTAAAGGATCTCTCCAATATAACTGACCATTGGCAACTATATACTTTTGTGATTTCAGCCTCAAAGCCTTGTATTTTGAATTATCACATCTGGGTGGACAACAGAGTGTTAAAATATATTCAACTATTTCTTTGTACCAAGGACTAGTGAGATATTTATGTGTATCTTTTGAGTGGCCAGCTCTAGTCCATGTTGCTCTTCTCCTTTCTCAGACTCTTCATTCGCCATCATGGACAAATTTATGCCTAGAGCCTGATGATTTGACTCAAACAAAATTTTGGCTAGCCCTTGTCCTTTAACCAGCTTAGTGGGTCTTATGTCCAAGTCATACTCCTGGATTTTTGCAATCCATCTTCCTCTTTTGCCTTCACTATCTCCTTGAATGAGAATGTCTTTGACAGCTGCTGTAGGGACATATGCAATAATGTGGGACTGCAAAACATATGTTCTAAAGGCTTTGAGGGACTTCACCAGGGCATATGCCTGCTTCTCTAGTATGTTATACTTCAATTCTGCATCATGCAATACCTGACTAAAAAAGGCTATTGGCTGCTCATATCCATCTTCATTTTTCTGCAATAAGACTCCAGCTACTGTATGGGGTGAGGCAAATGAAAAAATCATAAATGGCTTTGCATAATCTGGTCCAGCTAGCACAGGGGCTTTAGCAAATTCCTGTTTTATCCTTGTGAATGCATCTCTAGATTCTTGGGACCATTTCACCTCATTGTTCTTTTTAAGCATATCAGTTATATGCCTAACTATCTCAGCATAATTAGGAATAAATCTTCTCAGAAAATTGATTCGGCCTAAAAATACTTGTACCTCTTTCTTATTTCTTGGTAGAGAAATACTATTTATCACCTCAACTCTTTTAGGGTCTATCTGCACACCATCTCTAGTCACAATGTGCCCTAAAATTTTACCTTCCTCTAATGCAAATAAAGACTTTTGTGGATTAAGGGAAAGGCCATACATCCTGCATTTTTCGAAAGTTCTCCGTAAATGCTCAATATGCTCATCATCATTCTTGGAAAATACTGTAATATCATCAAGGTATACCACCAAGAATTTATCCTGTTCACCAACAAAAGCAATATCCATAGCCCTCTTAAAGGTGGCTCCTGCATTGATTAATCCAAAAGGCATCCTGGCATACATGAATGTTCCCCATGGTGTGGTGAAAGCAGTCTTCTTCTGATCTTCTGGTAACACAGTCACCTGATTATAACCAGAAAAACCATCCATCATTGACATTCTAGATGCTCCCACCACTTTCTGCAGGATGTGGTCCATCTTAGGCAGTGGATAATTATCCTTTAAAGATGCTCTATTTAAATTCCTTAAATCCACACATAATCTTATTTCTCCATTCTTTTTGCAAACAGGAACCAAGTTAGCGACCCATTTAGAGTATCTTAGTGGCACAATTATTTTGGCTTGTAGCAGCTTCTTGATTTCTTTTTCAATAGAGGGAAGCAGCAGAGGATTTATCTGTCTGAGCTTCTACTTATATGGTTTTGCATCTTCCCTCAGAGGAATTTTATGCTGCATTATATTAATATCAAAAGTTTTTATGTCCTGATAGGACCATGCAAATACATCCTTGTATGACTGAAATAATTTCAAATATTTTCTTTTGTATTCCTCTGAAACCTTCTTAGATAATCTAACAATTTTGGGCTCAGCATCAGTGCCCAAATTCAAGTCTTCTACTTGATTTTCTTCTACTATTTCATTATGCTGCAATGGAACATCATTTTTTTCAAACAATCTTTCTAGAGGTACCAGCCCTCTAGGTATGATATTTCATTTTAGCTGCAGCACTTTATTGCCTGCTATTTTTTCTTCCCATTTGTTTTCTGCAACATTTTCAGCTTCCTCTTCTTCATTATCATCAATCTCCATATTGGATAATTCTCCCACTGTCTGTAAGAATCTCTTCATCTGTTCATCATCTTCAAATACCTGCCAATGTTTAACATTATCTGGGATTGATGGTCTGTATCGTACTTCAATTTCATACCTCAAAAGAGGATTCTGTGGAGGACGAAATGTGCTAGCAGCCTCAGCAAGAGAATCTTCCATTCCGTTCTATTCCCGGGGCATGAACTGTATATTAAATTCTGAGAAGAAATTCTCCACCATGTCCCATACTTCATTCCTGTAGGCCCTCAGCCGAGGATGTCTAGTTTGGCATTGATTTCTAACCTGTCTAACCACCAATTCAGAATCTCCCAGAACTTTTAAATTCTTTATATTCATATTTTTGGTTGTTTGTAGTCCCAATAGCGGTGCTTCATATTCAGCTACATTATTGGTAGCCTCATATTCCAATTTGAAGGACAGGGGGATCCATCTGCCCGTAGGAGAGATTAATAACACTCCAGCTCCATTACCTTCCTTTGAATTTGCTCCATCAAAATGTAAAGTCCAGATTTATGCCTCCTGATCTTCTGGAGGCTGCTTAGTTTGGATTTGACAGAAGGATGGCTCATGGGCATAATTTTGGTTTTCTTCTAACATCAAACATGAGAAATCTCCCTCTTTGTTGTAAACTGGAGAATTCTCTGAGCAGTCAGCCTCAGTTACCATTTTAACAAATCTAGTCTCCCGGTATAACCTCCTCTCCTGGCCTCCAAAGACTGGGAGAGTAGCATAAGTTAAGTCCATTTTAAGTGACCCACCAATTTTTGTACCCCAGGACCTTGACAGTAACATGCCAAAGCGGGCTGGGATATCAGCCACCACAATGTCCATGACCACACTTTTAGCTGGAATTTGGGCCAAATTGACCACTAAATATTTAATCATCCCCAAGCATTTAACTCTCTTGGAATCAAATGAATATAGGTCTTTATATGGACGTGTGATTTGCAGTCCTAGTTGTTCCATGACAGATAGAGGCATAAGATTATGGGAAGCCCCAGAATCTAGCATGCAATTATGTAGCAACAAGTCATGAATAACTAAAGACACGTAGAAAGGAGGAGTAGAAGGGTCTATCTCCTCGACATGTGGGCCAAAGACTACCATGGGTCTTTCTTCTTGAAGGTTCAAATTATCAGGCACAATTCGTATTTCAGGAGGAAGCATGAAGGAGTTAACTTGAGATTGATATGCAGGTTGTTTCAATAGTTCCGTCAAGGGGACTGGAATCTTAATTTTCTCAAGCTCTTTTTGTAAACTAAAAGCAGAGGAAGGCTTTTCTATCACAACTTCTTTTGGCTCTTTATTTTCAGCTGGGAATTTGACTTCTCTTGACACCGACTCAGCATTGGGAGGACTAACAACTTTGGAGGAAGAAGGAATTTGATCATTAGGTTGTAGAGGAATGTTAAGAGGACTCTTACCTTTTTCTGCATCTTTCTGCATTATCATCTCTTTTTGAGCAGGTGCTTCTTTCTGAGGTGGCTTCTCTTCTTGATCTTGAGTTTGGGTCCTCTTCCTTTAAGATCTAAGATCATATTTTACATTGAATTGTGCTTGCATGAAATCAGCAAATTGTTCACAATAATGATCAATCTCTGCTTCTTCTTCTTCTTGCAATGGACCTTCTATATCATCATTGTTTGAAAGAGCAAGATTTGAATCTTCTAGTTCATAAGCAACATCTTCAGTGGAGTCATCTTCTGGACCTTCCAGGTACAATGGGTGTGGTACCTGATCTGGTTGCTCTTTTGCTTCCCTTGGCAATATCTGCAAGGGTGGTCTCTTATACTGAGGATTGTCCCCTCTGTTTGGAGCATTATAAAAATTCTTAGGAGCTGGGTTCTTTGCCTCTAATTCAAGCTTGACCATATTCTTTATCATTTTTCTTATTTCCTCCATTTTATCTGAGTCCTTATCCTGGTTGGAAGTGGATAATTCTTCTTTTCCCCTCCTTCTAACATCTTGTTCAACCTTCCCTTTTAATTTTCCAGTGGAAGCAAAGTTCGCTTCCAATTCAAGAGCGTCTGACTGAGCATCATCTAGGGTGGCAGGCTTTCTCTCCCTGAGGGAGAAACCGAAATCTGAGTCAAAATCTGCAATGAAAACAACTTTCGCAGTGTTCTGATGAGGCTTCATATCTGCAGGGAGATTTAGATATAACTTATTAAATCTCTTAATAAACTCCAACACCCCTTCATTATGTCTCTTCTTGAGTGTATTGAACTCAGTGAGACACTGTCCATGATCTTTCTTTTCTCCCCATTTCCTGAGAAAAGTATTCTCCATGTCATCCCAGGTGGTTACTGAACGGTTTCCCAATGTCTTGAACCATTTTCTGGCTTCACCATCCAAAGATCGCACAAATAATCTTAAGACCACATCCAGGTGTTCTACATTTAAATTTTCTTCAAATGAGCAGAAAGTCTCAAGATGTTTCTGAGCATCAATATCATTTTCTCCATTGAATCTAGGCAATATCTTCAAATAATCCTGCGGCATATCATTAAGCACTTGTGGCAAGGCCAAGGGAGCATATTTGTTCAATAGGAAAGCAGGAACATTAGCCATTGGAGGAGGTGGGGGCTGTGCAACAATTTGATGTACAAATGAAGGAAGGGGAGGAGGAGGAAGTGGAGTATGTATAACAATGGGAATAAATTGCACAGAAGCCTGAGGTGTAGATGGGAATAGTTCACGGTTAACAGCAACTACTTTTGTGACTTCTTTAACTTCTTCAGCCTCAGGGGTAGGATGAGGGTTATCTTTGGTTCTAGCACTTCCCCTGGGTGGGCTATCTGAGTAATATTCAGGATTTTCCTTAGTGGAGTCGGGATTTTCCACTGGGATTTCCTGAGAAGAAGAGGATGGATGATCTTCTACAGAATATTCAGGGACTTCAGCACGGGCTGATTGTCTTTCTTTCCAACTTCTTCTATGAATAATCTTCTCTGGGTCAGATACAGAGGATGTCTTTAACTTAGAGGAATCTGACCTCAAATGTGGCTTTCGAGGAGCCAAGACTACCAATAGATTTATCAAATAAAGAACAGTGGAGTCGCCAAGGTGAGAGATATGCAACTCTTCAACTCTCTGTGCTCACCTGATTAGAGAGTGAATATAATTTGTCGAGGCCCAGGGAAACTGATATTCTTAAATTCGATCCCCGGCAACGGCGCCAGAAAGATGTTGTCAACAATTCTTGTCTACCCTAGAGATAGCCTAGAGTTGCTATAGACCAGTGCCTAGGACATCTTAACATATCAAGGAGCTCATAATATAGCTTGGGTTGTCAATCCAAAAGCTCTCTTACTATCTCTTGCAAAACAAGGAAATTAGTTTAAATGGAACCAAACTCTCTCAGAAGCTGATACAAAGATAAGAATAATGTAGGAATAGCATGCAAGACTCCAATACAAAAGCATCAGACAGTTAAGAGACAACTCACTGCAAAGAGGGCCAGTTCAGATAATATGCCACATAAATCAAATATCAGAAAGGTGGATGCGGTGAAGAAACATGAAGAAGATACTAGTTAGCATGAGGCTGATACCCAGATACACAACAAAACCACATATGGGCTTATCCAACTAAGAATCCATACATGAAAATGGCATTTTAAAAGCACCCTCCTCAAGTAGCTAATATAGTAGAAAATATGGATGAAATGAACATGGAACGGTATATCATGACTAGGCCTATTTAAAGCGCTTGACTAATCCAAGTATGGGCACCAACTAGGATGAATCCTTACTTAAGACCAGTGAGCCACTCGCATTCTAGAACATGATACAAGAAGATAAATAGCATGAAATGAGATATTATATTAACACATAAGAAAATATTACATACTGTGGGATACCAAAGACCAGAATCCTCATTACAGTTATAACTCCTCCTCACTGAAACCCCACGGGCTCTGAGCCTTCATACAGAAACTTTACAAGATGTATACAAAAGCCTTTCACTGCACAGTTTGCTGATAGAAATCTGGAACCCTCACAATGTCTTTTTTCCTCATTTTTATAAGAGAAACCGAAGGCTCTAGAGAGTGAGGTAGGTGATATTCATTTAATGATCTTATTTAAAACAAATTTGAAAGAAAAACCCGCCTATGCTGTTTGGCGGTGCTGAACTGGTGCAAGTACTCTGCTACTACTTCATGAAATAAATGCTGAGGATGAAAATCTCCTCATGAACAAGACATAAAGAATAAAATACACATGTTCTGTACTTGGCGGGAAGAGAAATATCTGCTGCAATAAAACCTTGAGGTTTCTTGTTTTTGTGCATGGTACTCTTGGCCCTCTACCTTTGAATTAAAATCCTAGATCTTTAATGCAGGGCGTTGTATTTCTCAATCTTTCACTGATATTTCATGCGGCCCCATTAATTTTTTCGCCTACCCAAATCTGCCCTTTGATTTTCTCTGGAGGGTTCTGCAATTGCAAATCCTTGCTTTCTTTAATGGTGGTCACATCATAGCAGCTCCTGGATCTTTTCCCACCAATTTTACTCCTGAAACATGGTCCTGCTGTTCATTCTTGGCCTCTGTAATGGGAGTGACGAATCATGATAATTCTTAGCCACGATAAACCTGTAAAAACAAAAACTCGTTAAATAAAACCAATCACAAGGATGGCGGACATGGTGGGGTTAATGGAGATGGTGGTATAGGTCTGAGAGGATGATGAAAAGATGCAGGGTGGCGAAAAACACAGGGGGACGATGATGGAGGTGGACGGGTTGACCAGGGAAAGACAATGGAATGTATATATGAATGAAACATATATATGCATGGCGGAGGATGAGACGGTGAACACGTGTAACGCTGTCGTGGTGGGAGGCTCGGTCAGCAGGTGGTCAAGCGGATGATATGGGCCACACGATCATTGGATGAGATCGACGGTTTTAACGCATCAGAGGACAATGAAATGGTGGGCCAGGGATGCAATAGACGTGGGTTAAAACATGTGCAGCTCCGGAGGATAACCACCGTTGGATGGAGGACTTGAGATCTGATGGCTGACGATGATTCCGCTGCCCGACCTTTGACTGAACAATAATGCGCGAAATGGGCGGTTTCGGGAATCGTACATGAGGACACTTGTCATGCGATCTATGGAATCGCTGGCCCCGCGGAGAATACCGCCCTCTCAGCAATGGTGGTGTGGAATGAAACCGCCGGTTTCGCAACGGGTACGGGCGCGGGGACCACCACGGTAAGCACGGCTCCGCTCCGTCGATTTTTTTTTTATCGGACGGCTCCAGACGCGCCCGAAATCTTTGACGATAAGCTCCTGCCTGTCCGGCACACGGTTTTGCGCCCGGGTCATGTGAGAATCCAAACAAAGGGGCTAAGACTGTAGGGGCTAGGCCCGATATGTTTTCAAATGCGGATCTTAACCTTTGCAGAGTGTATTTTTCGGGCGGAAAAGGGTAGCGATAGGCAGAAAATGGGGTTTTATGGCCACGACGGGGGATTTAAACAGATTTAAACGGATCTACAAGTTAAAAACTTGAATGGAGGAGCTAATGACCACAAAATAAATGTAGGGGTTGATATGTACAACAATAATTATGATGATCATAGTGCTTGTCAGAACCAGAACTAGAAATGTACCTGTTTATGTCACCTCTCCTATATGAAGTGTCCAAAAACCTGCCATATTTTATTGTCTCATCTCTATCTGGCATGTGAACACCATGAGACCAACTACCATATGCCCCATTAGTCCCATCCTCCTATCTATATCTGATCCAACGTGGTCCCTATCATTACAACTCTGAAAAACTCTGAAGAATTACCACATTAACTTCTGTTTGTTTTTCATGTTCCTGTATGATTCTATCATTATATGCTTTTCAACTCCTTATTTCTTCCTTCAAATTTATCAAGGTGTCTGCTAAGTTAGAAGAGTACCCAACACCATGTTTCTCATCTGATTCATAGGGAAAATATTTTTATTCTACCATCTTTCTATTCATTCTGATTTCTTCCTGCAAGGCATACTATGTCACCTAAACAAAATCATAAACAAATCAACGTACCTTAGCATAATTCAAGGAGAATATCTCTTGCAAGATCAACCAATCAGCATAACACATGTATACACATAATCATAAAAACATGTAAATATGTAGCATATAGATAAAACAACATTTAAACATCATTCTATCCATAGCCCATTCATCAATGTACGACAATATCATACATACCATGACCCTATGCATGACACCAACAGTCATACCAATGTACACTTGACAACATGTAAGCACTTGACATGCATAAACAACGCATAACCAATCATAAACTCATGGTGACACATTCCACAACAACCCCATCAACCTTCACATGACGACATAACTACAACCATGACCAATACCATGCACATAGAGCACAAGAATAAGGAACACATATGCTACCGATATGAATGCATGACCAACATATTTCTCATCCAGTCTGAGGGGTGAACCATGCTCTCATACCACTCTGTACACCCTCCTCCCACATCTACCCAAGCAATCGGCCAACCGGGGTAAACATGTGACGAAGAGTTACTATGATATGATTCAACTCCCTATGTGTCAGTTGAGGAAGTGGAATCAAAGGAACACAACAACACAGACCTTTTGCACCTACTACAAGACACCCAGGAGCCATACAAACCTTCCATGAGGCTAGCCCCTAAATTAAACTGACATTTTAGTGCATCAATCCCCTAGTCTCTCCCTTGACATGGGAAAGAGTGCGACTAGAAGCCTCCAGTCGCTCGCATAGCATGGGCATGTATGCGATTGGGGACTTTTCCAAGTAGTTATGTCCCTGCGACCGCAATTTCTGTGCCACTTTTTTAGGCCCAGTGCTCAAGTAATTGTCCAGCAATCCATGACACTCTCAGAAATGAAATATAACAACGAAATAATGATACAAAATAAATCAGTTGAACAAGGACTTAGTTGTACCCGTACTAGCCATGACAGGCATTTCATCAAACATGTCTCAAATATGTAATCTACATATTTAAACAACATATCTGAGCATAGGGGTCTCATACTTATCTAAGAATCATTAAGAAGCATGGTTGCCTCATCACATTAGCTACATTATCATCTATTAAGTCATAGATTAAGTGTTCATTCATTTACAAGCCAAAACATGATGAGAGCCATACATCATCACTGTCATAGAACACATTCATAACCATCATATAAACAACAATGACAAGCATAGAACAACCATATAATCCACAAAATAACAAGCATATTTACCCATCAATACAAGAGGAAAAGAGCTCTTATTTCCATAAGAAAAATGCAACCAAGTATGGGACTTCCATGTACCACCCAACCATAGACATGGCTGAGCCAAATCTCTCTTCATCCAATCACTCTTGTGCCATATTCCAAGCATGAATGTGGGATCTTGTGGAACAAATCCAAAAAAACTGAACCAGGGCTTCTAGAGGTCGAACCACCTCAACCCTAAACTAGTGATTCCACCTCACTGTCATACATCACTAACCATCACCTGATTGGTCTCTACCCATGTTTTCAAGGGCTCCATAGCATTTTTTTTTACTAAGGCTTCCAAGACTATTAACTCAACCTACAACTGTCGTAGGGCTTCTAGAGATTTTTTTCAATCGAGGCTTCCAAGACTAGTAACTCAACCCACCAAGGGTTTTTAGAGCATTTTTCCTACCAAGGATTCAAGGACTAGTAACTCAACCCAAGTTGTTACAGGGCTTCTAGATCGTTTGTCCAACCAAGGATTTCAGGAACTAGTAACTCAACCCACAGCCAAAGGCACATGCAAGCCAACCAAAAAATAAAAGTAAAACCCACAACACCATGACTATCCAGGAAATGGAATGTCTAGGAAAAACTATTTTCAATCCAGGCAATAGTCCATGTCAATGACAAATCATAAATATATAACCACATGCATATTCCATGCATGCCAAAAATAGTGAGGAAATCATACATGTGACTCGGTACTTACAAGAAAAACCCGATGTAGTTGTTGATCCCTATGTCCTACTGTTCTTTCCTGCTCTTCCTTTGCCTTCTTTCTCCAAAACTCCAAGTATGCCACACTCTCCAAGAGTGCTCTAAGAAACTCTAAGTTTACAAGAGTATGAGAGAGAGAGAGAATAGAATGAGAGATCCAAAATTGAATTGACAAAAGTTTGTGAACTAGTCCTCATAAGCCTTTTTATTAATGAGGCATCTATTTTCTTCATTTTTCCATTATTTTCCTTCATTTTTCTCCTCACATGTAACATGTGACCTTGCACCTCCCTTTTCTCTTATTTTCCATTACTTTCATAAATAAGTACTACTTTGCCTTTCTAAAGCCTTAGTCATTTCCTTTGCCAATTTCCATAGCCATAATAAACCATATGAACACCTGCACTAGGATGTTTTTCCCAACATTCAACTTGGAATACGTGTCCCATGACCATGGTTATTATTTTTCCTTTATTAACTTTTATTACACGAAATTTTCACCAGGTTTGTTGTAGACACATCACCCTAAGCTTTCTCTCGGTCGTCATTCTCTCACGTTAAATGTTAACCATTCATAATTTGGTGGTGTGCTCGGTTATGCCTTGCGATCACATAAACTAGCAATTTGGTCTTGAAGCCAGCCCTTACTCAGCTCGATAAATCACGCCACAAGTGTGGATAAGGTTAAAAGACTAAGAAAAGGAGATATGGCTTCTACTTGGTTTGCCTTATGATCCATGTATGGACGATTAAAACCATGTCTCGGCCACTGTGGTTCTACCTAGAACTTGGGTCATAATGGCATACCAGTTCTTGAATCTGGTGGTTTTCTCAAGGGAATTTTCACATTCTCTATGAATCTTGCATAACTGGATTTAATTATACTTCCATCACACGATCTTGAACCTAGTGGTTTTATAAGATACCCACCACTTGGATTTCCACCCCTTTGGTTTGAAGTAAGCACATTAGTGCTCCTTACTAAGCTCGGGAGGCTTGGTGAATCTCCCTAATAGCAAATTCATACACATCAATACCATTGACGGTCATGCACACAAAATGTGCACCATACTTTCATCAACACAAGCAAATCATTGACCCCCTTTAATATCTCAAGCATACACAGTGGCTTATTTAGGTCAATGAGCTGAAAAAATCACTACATCCCATACCCATACAACACACGAGGAACTTCAACTGGCCCTATAACAATCATACAAAGGACTAAGTGTCCAAAACATGAAGTCCTCTTAACAAGTGCTCCCTACACTCACATGGATGTATTTGCATCTACAATACCTGCATGAAAGGTGTGGGTACCAAAACATACAGCCAAGATCATTTTGTAGAACCTTAAAGTCTTCAAGCTCAAGGAACCAACCATCCCTCATGCAACAACATTAAGCTAGGCATTTGTATTAAAATTTATATATGAAGGCACTACTTTGAGACCACAATGCCCAAGAGACATGCTCCAAAACTTTAAAGCTTACAAGCATAAGAATATCAACTATTATTCTTACAGACAACATTGGGATGAGTATTCATATTCAAATTCCCTTACCTAGAATCACCAATGCAAAATCACTGTACATAGTGACATGCATCAAAACATCCTTTCCTTTCTAGTACAGGAAACCATAACCAAGTCATGTAATAAGTGCAACATCAAATTAAAAATCCAACAAGAACTCAATAGAAAGGTATGCATTTAAACACTTACCTTGTCCATACAGAGAAACACAAACCCCAATCAACAAAACTTATACTGATTTGGCATGCCTAACTATGTGAGGTGTAGAATGTAGGTCCAAAGTCTTGGAATATTTCACTAGAAGACTTGGAAAATCAATCATACAATACAAAGCAACCAATAGGGACAAAGATTGAGGAGTTTCCATCATTCCTACTCAAATGTGTAGGGGAGAGCTAGCAGAAGCTTGCAATAAGGCCATGGTTATATCTTTGTAAGTGTGAAAATCCTATCACGTTGTTTTCCATAAAATAAACAACTTACACAACACCATTGAAGTATGCTTTAAGCCAAGTACCATTATTGTAATTAGATTTGTACCATGAATCTACCACATTGATCCAACTCATTTCAAGAGTAATAGCAATCAACCATATCAGAAAGTTGAGTAAATACTACAATCACATATTATACCTCATACAACAATGGCACCATTTCAAATCAGAAATGCAAACATATTTTCATTGTACATAAAGAACATGAGAAACACTTATTTTAAGAGCTATTGGCAACTAATTTTGGGACCAACGTTAAAATTTACACCTATCCCAAGACTTCTGACCAGTCCCAGAAGTGTAAAAAAAAATAGCCAAAAAATTCATAATTTTAAAATTACCGATCATTTAAGAAAGCTAAATTAAATTTTGGTTTTAAAAAAAAAAAAATTAAACCCATAAATATTA
Source organism: Pinus albicaulis (assembly GCA_034641835.2). Taxonomy (NCBI): domain Eukaryota; kingdom Viridiplantae; phylum Streptophyta; class Pinopsida; order Pinales; family Pinaceae; genus Pinus; species Pinus albicaulis. The sequence continues at coordinate 581,382,825 of CM076579.1, read as the reverse complement.
AAATTATCCTAATATCCACTTTTTCCAACTAAATCCCTCACATACACGTTACTTAGTCTACTTAATCTGCTATCACTGATCAATTCCGTAATTCATTTAAAATATGTATATATATATATAGTTTTCCAATTCACTTGCAAGTTGCAAAGTTGGAAGTAAATCACGTTGTAACTTGAATAGCAATTCCATTAAGAGTACAGTGTCTTTTAAATGTAGATGTAACTTGAGTAGCAATTCCATTAAGAGTACAGTGTCTTTTAAATGTAGATGCCACATTGTCAGTGGCACTTGCAGAGGTTTGAAAGGCTACTATGTCACGGTCTTTGAGCCTTGCTCAACTGTATTCATTAATTTCATCTGGTAGTATTACAATATTTTTTCTCAATCTCAACTTGGTTTGTCTAGTCTGTGAAGAAAAGAGATTGAAGATTGAAATAGTGAATCTCGTCATTCTGGTTGGTATTTTTGTGTTTATGTTATAGACTATCTTTTTGGTGCGAAGAAAAGAGATTGAAGACTGGAATAGTGAATCTGGTAATTTCTGGTTGGTATTTTTATATTGTTTTTATGTTATAGACTATCTTGTTGTAATTGAATTTGTTAGGTTTATGTTATATATATATATATATATATATATGTAATTTTAATAATATTGTTTTAATATATGTCTAAAATTTCATTTATTTTTTAAATGAAATATGATATTTTTTTTATGTATTTATGTATTATTATTTTATGTTTATAAAACTTGCAATAGTAGCTTTTTTTATAAATTGGGAAATTTGTTTCCTCAACAAGGAGGTAGGTTTGTTGTCTAATTTTCTTCACCTCTGAATATTATAATATGATATTATATTTATGTAGAATTCAAGAACAGTCGTGATTGGTTAAGAAACAAAAGAGCTAAATATAGTAGCCAATGAATTCTTCAATAAAATTACGAAACATTGTTCTTACATATAATGCAAAATATTTGTAGTTTCTCTTTACATGATATGGCTAGTTAAATTTTGTTTTGTTTTATTTGGTGATTTTTTGTTTTGTTTTAAATTTTGTTTTTTTTTATCTGGTGATTTTTTTATGTATGGTGTGTCATATATATTGAATCTTTATGTTTGAAGATATATATATTGAATCTTTATGTTTACCGAGTATGCTTATATATTTAGGATTTAGATTTTATTTAAACAAACGAAGCTTTAAGGGATGATCTTAAATCCTAAATCCCAAATTGAACATCCTAAATCCAATAACAGAGTCACCCAATAGCAAAGTTTGTAATATCTTGGGGAAGGGGATGCATAAGCACATGAACCAAATATAGGAATATTAAATCCAATAACAAAGTCACTAGATAATAAAGTTTGTAATATCTTGGGGAAGGGAGATGCATAAGCACATGAACCAAATATAGGAATATTATTTAAACAAATGAAGTTTGAGTTTGTAATATCTTGGGGAAGGGGATGCATAACTACATGAACCAAATATAAGAATATTATTTAAAAAAACGAAGTTTGAGTTTGTAATATATTGGGGAAGGGGATGCATAAGCACATGAACCAAATATAGGAATAGTATTTAAACAAATGAAGCTTTAAGGGACACTCTGTGAATTAATATATTGAAATTGAACATCCTAAATCCAATAACAGAGTTTGTAATATCTTGGGGAAGGGGGATGCATAAGCACATGAACCAAATAAAGGAATATTTGTAGTTCTCTCTTTAGACGATATGGATAATTAAATTTTGTTTTGTTTTATTTGGTGATTTTTTATTTTATTTTTTTGGTGATTTTTCTCATTGTATTTTATGTATGGTGCTATATATATATATATATATATATATATATATATATATATATATATTGAATCTTTATGTTTACAGAGTATGTTTGTATATTTAGGATTTAGTTTGTAATATCTTGGGGAAGGGGGATGCATAAGCACATGAACCAAATATATGAATATTTATGAAATCATATGGAATTATAGTGTTTTTTTTGTTAAATATCTATAAAAAAAATTATAAGTGCCTAATTAAGCTATGTATAAATAAAATAAAATAAAAATGATATTTACAAATATATTTTGACAATTTTTGTTTTTATTTTAAAATATAATCAATCAATTGAATTAATATCCACTCACTTTGGAATTAATACCAGCCTAGATCCATCCTAACTTCTACTAAGAGTCTAGAGGGATAAAATCTCTTTTTAGTTTAAAGTTGATCCCTCTAGGCGCTTGGTAGATCCAAAATTTAGATGGATATAGGCTAGTTTAATTATAATTATTAATTTTATGTTTTTTATTTTATTATTTTTATTTTTATTTTTATTTTATTTTGATGGAGTCAAATGTTAAACATTACAACATCTCTACCATATTGCGATTAAAAGAGGAGTTAAGTTTACTTATGAACCTCAAATATAAAGAATTTGTTTAATAAAAACTGGATTAGGTGAGAGGAAACTTTGGATAAAATATAAAATTATACTATTATTTTTTACCCAATATTTATTACTACTCCCACAAAGTAGCTAGTGGTGGGGGGAGTTACTAATTAAATATAATATTACTACATTTTACTCAATATTTCCCACACTCCTCCTAATTTTATAGTTGAGTTTTTTTACCTTTACACTTCAAATATATATATATATATATATATATATATACACACAATAAAAAGTGGACTAATTGAGGGGAAATGTTGGGTAAAATATTCTAGTTTACCCAATATTTATGCAAGTTAGTAAAAAGTGGATGAAGGTAGGCATAAATATGAGATAAAATGTAATAATCACATTTTACCTAATATTTCTCCTACCTCCTCCCCTCACCCAAGCTCACTTTCATAGTTGAGCTTATTTTCTAAACTTACTATCTATTGATTTGAGGGGTCACCCAAGTTCAGATTTAAGGTTTACCAACAAACCCCTGTACTACTGGCCCTTTCGGAAATGGCCTGCTTGCACAGGTCAAGGTCTCACCGAAGTAGTATGGGAGGGTGTTGGAACCAGGTATCTATACCCTAAGAGAGAGAAGGTTAATTAAATTGGGTCCATTCGGATCTAGCAAGCCTGTGCTGGAGAAGCCCTAACCCAAAAACCCTTAATAGTATATCAATGAAATAACCCAAGCGAAGCTCATAAACCATAAGCTAACCAGTAATCAGAGGTAACAAGACCTATCATAACTATATTTATGCGTTCATTCCTTTCTATAGCATCGCATCCACGTGCGCATCAATCATTCATCAATATTTAGTAAACAAGCATAATCTAAGAAATAACATATAGTGTAGCCAATAATCATAACACACAAATACTTAGATACCACAAAGCGGTCTTCTCATTCATTCATATTCAGATCCCACTTACAGACTCTTTACCAGCCCGCGCACTTAGCCAGCGGGGTCTGCACACAGTAGGACTTAGGGTCTCTGCACACATGGCCAGCAGGAGCCCTTATCCAAACAATCCACACAGGAGATGCACAATTCGTATCCATACTTAATCCAACTTAAAATTACTTATAGCCTCGATTTATTCATTTATTTATACGATATTATCCTGTGCTACTCTATGGTCCTTAAATGGTGGTTTGTGGGCCATTGGTCTACCATTTGGCCCATTACAATTCATTGGGGGCTTTGACCCACCCCAAAACCCCTACGCTAGACCAAAATGTTATAAAATGTCGCAAAATTGCACCAAAATTACGGTTGAGGGACCCCGCTCCAACAGGCCCCCAACCTAATCTTGTGACTTGTCCTGAGTCACAGCGGCAGTGGGGTATTCATCTTGACTTGGAACTGCTCGACTACGACTGCAAACGGGGGCAAGATGCCTTCACTCTGCACTACTGCATTCTGTGCAATTTCGACCAACTTTTGTGAAGTCGGCCCTTCAGTGGCCGCAGTGACTCTATCTAAGGTCTGATTCAGCTGCTTTACAGTCCCGTCCAAGTCCTGCGAAAGCTTAAGTGCTTCATCCTCCCACGGCTTCAAATGGTCGTTGAGGACCTACTTCTTGTGGCGGAGCTCCTCAATTTCATCTTGGAGAACGTGGCTGGTGCGAAGATGTGCTAAGTGTTGTGCAACGACGAGGGTGGGCATAGTAGCTTCCATCTACTCAAAATCCTGCTCTTTCTAGCGTAGCTCCTGGTTGAACTGTCGGAGGAGGCGATTGCGTTGCACCGTGGACCAAAGTCCCATAGCAGTATCTAATAATTTTGACCCCTTGGTGATATATGCTGAAATGCTGCTTGCAACTGCCTTTACCAGCACGGCTCACAGGGCGCGCACCTCAGGAGAGGTTTTTGGCTACAGCTTGGCTTGCAGTGCAGCAATTTTTTCCTCCATGTATGCTTTGACAGTTTGTACTTTTTTCCTAGATGCCTTCAAGGCAACAACCAATCCCGCAACCTTGGCCTGCAAAGGTGGGAATAACTTCTGGCATGTCTTCACATAGCCGGTCGATTAGGTGCTCTAATTCTACTTGTTGTGCAACTACCATGATCTGTGATGCCTGAGCTTGGGCAAATTCAGCATCTTTGGCCGCAATTTTCTGCTCAGCCTCACTGAGTTGTTGTTGTGCCCGGACTTCTCTATTCTGGAGCTCGGCAGACATGAACAAGTGGAGGGTGTGTAGTTGCCCACTCGTTATTTTTGTGACATCAAGGCCAACTTCTGTGCATGCTCAGACTTGCGTGCATAGGGCTAATCGTTCTACTATTACTGTCACGCCTGGGAAGGGTAAAATTCTACTTTCTGTGGTTGTGATGATAGTTGTAGCTGGCAGGCTCGCTTGAATCGGCCTCGCCTGGTTCACACTCACTTGAAGAATTTCTACTTTGAGCTAGAGCACCTGCAACCCTGACTGCAAAGCCTCTATCATAGCCTTCTACTAATCTTCCAGAGCAGTAAATTGGTCCTCGGAGGTCGTAGCGATAGCATTTGTGATCTTATCCAGATCTTCCTCTATTAAAGTGACATTCGCTTATCCTCTGGTCTTATCGGCTTTTCGCTTCTTCCGCTGCCCTTTGGGAGGCTTTCCTGTGCACTTTGTTCCATGTGGGGACTCCGCGCCCTCCCCACCAAGTCCTTCACTCTTTGCATCCCGCTAAGACTCTTGATCCGCCCCCTTGGTGGAATCCTTGGGGTTGTCCTTGGTCGTCATTTTCTTGGTGGAGCGCACCTCAGTCTCCTTTGTTGTGCTCGGTGGGACAGTATCCTTCAGTGTCGCATCCTTACCAGAGGTGCCTGCTGTGATTGAAGGAGAGGATTTGAGGTCAAGTTTCCAAGCAGGCGGCCATGTTGCAACGAGTTGGTCGATATCTGCCTCAGTGGCCATGTATGGCAGATTGTACCATACTAGATATTTTCTTGCCCTGATCTGTACATTGTGCATCTTGACATGAAAGTCAACGATGCACTTGTACTTCTCATATACTTTGGGTGACAAGCGCAGCCTGGAATGGATCGCTATGGCTAGTGCATGATCTAATAGCACCCAAAACACCTTTTTTTTCTCAATGCGCTTCGACTCCTTCGATTCCCATAGGTTCACATAACCTACTCCCTCACAGACACTGGTCTCAATCTCAGGAAGCACCGCACCGTCAGGTGTCTCCCACACGATCAGGACGATCAACAATAATAGCGAAGAGTAGCAAAAGTCCTTTCCCTGGTCCTGTCCCTCGTGCACATTGTCTAAAAACTCCTCGCAGAGGTACTACGACCAGTTGTAGCAGACCCCATTCTCACACCATCCTGCCAACTGAATAACATAGGCAAGGACGGTTGATGCCCTACACTTGCACATCGTCTTGCATGCAAGTAGCAGAGTGCCCATGCGCACTCTCAGGTCAGCGATGGTCTCTACTATGAATCCCCACTTGTCGCGGTTGACCTTGTAGGCAGGGATGGTCGATGCCCTACACTTGTGCATAATCTTGCATGTGAGCAGCAGAGTTCCCATGCACACTCTTGGGTCAACGATGGTCTCTAATATGAATTCTTTCTTGTCATGGTTGACATTGTATTTGTCTCGTACTTCTTCTACCACCTTCTTCTCATACTTCTTTCTGAGTCCCTTCATGGGATGAGGCCCCTTCATGGGCAGGTCGGTGATTCTATGAATTAGCGCAATGTCAATCGGGATGCAGCCTTGGATCCAAAAGCACCCATTGTGTACCAGCGCAAGCAGCTGTGGCACAACCAAGCTGGTGATAGGATATCGCCCAAAGTGGGGGATGCGCAGAAAATTCAATATCCCTGAGGCCTCCAACCCATGCACCCACAGCATTATTTCCACTTTCGGCACATTATCATACAGCACCCTCTCGAGATACAATTCTGGGGTCATATCTGGGAAGGCGTCTTCATTTGATAGGTCACGGTCATCAAATTTAATGGAGGGAAGCCTCCTATACATGTCGCCAATTAAAGGGACCTCCTACGGAACCAACAGCATTTGCATATATTCTCGAACAACATCAACATTCTTGGGGGTGCACACCATCGGTTTCCTTGTCTTATCATATGCTGGTAGCCATGGGAGCGGAGACACCAGCAGAGCTTCTTCTTGGGTTTTCATGGGGCACTTCAAAGGATTGGGCAAGCATGCATAAGGCACCTACCGAGGGGAATGCATAATCCTGGGGGAGGTGCACGGCTTCACCAAAGACAACTTCGTGGCTTTCTCCTTCCCCTTCTCCTTTCCTTATTCCTTTCCCTTTTCCTTTCCCTTTCCCTTTCCCTTGGCTGACATAGACACGGCCTCTTCAACGTCAGGGGTTACCTCAAACACATCTTCAGACCCAATTTCAGCAGAGGCTGTAATAGGCGACGACTCGGCGGGGTTAGAAAAAGTCATCCTTGCATGGAATATAAATACAGGGTTTCTGATGTCAGAGGAGGTAGCTTTCCCAGACATACAGATGTCGAAATCACAGAACACACAAAATTCACAGTAAAGCACAGGGCGTAAGAACTTCAGAAAGAAAAGGAACCGATTATGACCTACACCCCTCATTTTATAGCCTTCCACAAGTAAAAATGGTCGGATTAGCCTTAAATGTGACTTACCATCAAGGAAATGGTAAAAAATCCTCCTAGATTGCTGCATTAATTGCCTAATACTTGCTCCATCCAATGGTAAAATCACTTTTTCACCTAGTTTTACTGTTCCAATGGTTATTTTTTCTAGTTGCACACAACCCATATGCCTTTGTCGCACCTTTGCGCACCTACTTACCTATGCACCAATTTCACCTCCCTTCACCTTTTCATCCTGGTGCATTCAACACTCCTAATACATATACTTCGGCCATATAGTCATTTGGTAGGTGACGAGTCGTCCCTATAAGGTTTCATACGGCTTCCATCAACGTACCCGGGTAGGTAGTGTCCACGGAGTGTAGCCAACCTTACTGCACCACCATCAGTAATCTCCTTTACTATATAAGGAACCAACAAATGTTTGCAGAACTTCCCTGGGTGGCACACAAACTAACTATAATGGAGAAAAACCAATTCATCCTCAAACACCTTCTGTCGGATGTGCCGATCATGCCAAGATTTTTCTCGAGCCTTCTGAACCTACTAGTGGAAGTTAGCAATGAACCGATCCTCTTCCAAGAAAACCAACTGCGCCAAGCATTCCTCCATGATGTCAAGTTCTGCCATGTTTGTAAAAGATGTAATGCGCAAGCTGGGGACGATATATTCCATGGGCATGATGGCCTACTTCCCATAGACCATCCTGAAAGGAGTTTTACCGGTCAGTTTCTTGCATGTGGTCCTATAGGCCCAGAGCATGGAGGGGATGTGCACATCCCAATCACTTAGATCAGCATTACGGACCTTAGTTAGCGAATGTTCCAAAGTTTTGTTGAAAGCCTCTACCGCACCATTAGCTTGTGGTGGTATGGGGTGCTTTTCGCATGGTGGATCTGAAATTCTTCTGTCAAAGCTTCAATATTTTCATTAAAAAAATGTGTACCTATATCGCTCATCAAGATCTTTTGGCAGCCGAACCTGATCAGAATATATTCAAATATGAAGTGTGCAGCGGTGTCTACAGTACAATCCTTCACAGACTTCACCTCCGCCCATCTGCTTACATAATCAGTGGCAGTAATGATGTAACATGCACTAGTATTCTTCCCTGGGGTATTGATGGGTCCTACAAAGTCTATGACCCATTTTTCAAACACCTACAAAGCCATCTGCGGTTGCAGGGGAATCTTGTCTCTGCGCAAATTTTTCCCTATCCGTTGGCATGCATCACAGGCTCCACAGTATGCATGTGCATCGTTATGCAATGTGGGCCACCACAACCCAACCCTTAGCACCTTCTGTGCAGTTTCTTTTCCTGCCTAGTGGCCTCCTTCCACCCCTCCATGGGCCTCAGCCAAGATAGCTTTTCTTTCATGTTCTAATACATACCTCCGCAATACCTAATCTACTCCCAACTTGTATAATTAACTGTAAATTATCATGAAATCAGCTTCACGGGCCACCAGCTCCTTTTTTTGTTGCACTGAATAGTACGTAAGTTCCATTCATGTGGTCAAGAAATGAATAATGTCTACAAAGTGCTCGTCAACAACCTTAATAACAAAAATTTGTGCATCGGGTAACCCTTCTTCCAGACTAGTTGGCTCTTCCCCACTCTCAATCTGAGACAAGTGATCAGATCTGGCATTCAGTTTCCTAGGCTTCACAATAATTTCAAAATCATACTCCTGGAATACCAGTAACCATCTACAAATCTCCCCCCCAACATATGCTTATTGACTAGCTATTTTAAAGCTGAATGATTAGTGAACATCTTGAAGTGTCCTCCCAATAGATAGTGCCTGTATTTCTGGAAGGCATACACCATTTCCAATCCTTCTCGTTCAATAGTAGATAGTTGCGCTCTGCACTAGAGATTTTCTTGCTAGAAAACACAACCGGATGATCAATGTCTCCTTCTCATGGCTACACTAAGACAACTCCCATGGTTATCCCTAATGCATTCAAATGTACATGAAATACCTTCGCCCAATCTGGAAATATGAGAATAAGCACAGTGACCATCTTTTCCTTCAATAGCTCAAAACTCTTCTGACACTCCTCATCCCAGAAAAAGGATACATCCTTATTTAGCAGCTTCTCCATTGGTGTAGCGATTAGGGCGTACCCTTGAATAAACTTCCTATAGTAGCATGTGTGCCCTAAGATGGAGCGCAATTATTTCTCAATGGTGGAGACTGCTAAATTTATGATAACTGCAATCTTGGATGGTTTAACCATCAATCCTTGTTGACATACAACGTTACTCAAAAAAATCACAAATGGTATGAGGAATATGCATTTCTTGACGTTCAACGAGATCTGGTGTTTTATGAAGGTATCCAACATCATGCGCAAGTTTAACACATGCTTCTTCACCGATCCAAATACTTTCCAATCATCAAAATATACCTCCAAAAACTTATGGATGAATTCTTTGAATATTTCTAAAACTACGCACGAGAAAATGGCAGGGGCATTCTTCAGCCCAAAAGGCATAGTAATATACTAGAAGGAGCCCCATTCAGTTGTGAAGGTTTTCTTGCTACGATCCTCCAGTGTGATCCTGATCTGATGGTACCCTCAAAACCCATCAATGAATGAGTATGCTTCATGACCTCCCACATTATCCAGGATTTCATCAGAGAATGGCATAGGGAAGGTATCATGTACGCAGACATCATTTACCTTGCACAGATTGACACACATCCTTATCTCTCCCTTGGTTTTCTTTTCTTGAACCACCATAGATCTTACCCAATCTGACTGCTCTACTGGCTCAATGATACCTGCAGCCACCATCTTATCTATTTCTTCCTTAACTTTCTTCTTATACTTAGGGTTCAGCCGATAGGGTCGTTGCTTGACAAGTCATGCATCCGGCTTCAAGGTGATTCTCATGACACCCAGATCTCCTACAATCCCCTTGAGCTCATAGAACTTTGTAGGGAATAGGTCTTGATATTCGGTTAGAAGCTCCGCAATATTTCCAACAGCATCATCATCCCAGTAATCCCCAATTTTGGCCAACTTGGGTTTCTCTTCTATCCCAATGTTGACGTCCTTCAATTTTAATGGTTTGGTCACATATACTGCCTGCAACTGTGCGCTCTCCTTCTGATTTTGGGATAGTGATGTTTTTTGGATCCTCGTCACAGTCTTCTATTGAAAAATTGTGGTAGTTGACAATATCCTACATCTGCGCATCCCAAGCTGGCGCAACACCTTCTTTCCGAGGTAAATACTCATCAAAGACAAGAGCATCTATATCCTGCAAGGCTTCGTCCAGTTTCTCTGTCCCTCCAACTAAACCAAATGTCACTATGAAATCCTTTGTCATGGTGACCCAGTGGCGAGTGCGCTGGTGTAGCTCTGCATCTAAATACCAGGTGGCGGGGATTGGTCCTAAGGCATGAATAAACATATGGACCCATTCATTCCAAGTCCTTTCATTCAATACCTCCATCCACATAACCAGGTGCTTGCATGGGTCCCCATAGCCAGAAAAGAGCTCCATGGGTGGGTTGACTGGAGGTTCAAATCGCAGGATCATCATTTTTCGGAATTCCCCCCAGTCCTGAAAATCCCCCTTATGGGTTTCCCACCATCGCACAGGGGTAGCGTGCATAGCCAAATCAAGTGCCCAAAATCTTTGATATTCAGGGACATGTGCTTCTAATGCTTTTATAAATTCCTTAACACTACCAAAACCATCAAAGTAGGGTAGTTCTCTTACCTCTACGGAGATACATCGAAAGCTCTTTGTGATCTTAAGGCATTGTAGCTCAAATACGTCATGCAACCGGTTCTACCAATTTTCTATCTTGCCATCCGAGACTGAGAGAAATGCGTTGTATTTCTCCCAACACAACATACCATCAGCTGTGGGGTTGATCCAATCACCATCCCGAGCCGTTTGTTATAAATGTGGTCAACATCCTCCTCCTCGCACACCAGTTCTGTATATCATTCTCCTTCTACTGGATCCAAGGGGACTATTACCCATGTACCATCGTTCTCAAAGACCATGCTTCTCCTTTTCAGATTTATGATACCTCCCATGTCAATAGCCCAGCCCAAACCTAAGAGCGCAGGTTACGGGTCCACATCATCCACAATATGGATTACTTCAAAATATGCATAGACATTAACTCCCGCAATGTCTACCACAACCTTCAGAAGCCTCCCTAGTGGAATGATCTTCTATTGGTTAGCCATGTGTAACTGAATAGTGGACCATTCTAGCTTGGGTTCTCCCATCCTCTACTAGGTTTGTTTGGGCAGGACATTAGCATCCGATCCTAGATCAAGGATGACTTGATCCATTTAATAGTCTCCATTATGCACAGTCATATGCATCTCCCAACCAGTCCTTTTCTTGTTCTTATCAATCTTGTTCAGGTTTTTAACCTCCATTCACGGGGAATCCCTTTCTACGCAGCTGTCTATTAATTCTTGGAGATTCTCCACCACCTTCTGATTGCGCAGTAACTTCATACATGCTTGAAGGAATGACTTAACTCCTTCATCTTCTTTCAGATCCACCTAAGTCCTTGAGGTGGATGCTTCGTCCTTAGCAAAATGCTTTGTAGCTTCAATGAAGGTCTCTTTCTCCCTTTTCGGGTCTAGACTATCCTTTTTTTTAGAGGCCTTCCTAATTAGTGGTTCGGACATAGCTTTTTCCTTAGCTCCTCCAGTGGCAATGCCACTACGTGTAATAACATTGATACTTGACCAATCATCCCGTGGTTCCGCCTTAACCCATTGTACATTCTACGTTGGCGTCTGTTGTTTATCCTGCATCTTTTCTATCAGCACAGGGAAATCTTCAATTATGTGATCGAACTGTCTAAAATAACTGCAGGATTAACGCATAGGGTTCGGGCAGTCTCTTGCATAATGTCCAACATCCCCACAGTTGTGGAAAATTAGTTTCCCTCGTCCTCAACCTATGACTCCGCCTCTCCCTCCTCCTCGTCCTCTTTTAGGGGATCCTCCATGCCTAGAGGGAGATATTGGCGACAAAGGGTTAGCCTGCACCCTGTATAGGTTTCCCCTATCAATCATCATGTCAAATATTCAGTAGTTGTGCTCGTCGTGACCCACCGACGAGCAAAATTTGCACCATTTTTACTTCAGTTCTGGGAGATAGGCACCCAATCATGGGCAGGTATCTATATCATGTCTTCCTGCTACTCGAAAGTTAGCACACCATAGCGTGGCGGTACTTGGTCCAGCAATATCTCTAGGTCGCAATGGACTTGGTCCCCGAGGCTACATATAATCTAACAGCAAAGGGAACTGATCCTTAGTATGGCCTGATACCCTGGACCGTATGCACCAGACATCCACGCTGGCTTCTTTACCCCAATCCCTTCTTAAATTCTGAATTTTTAAGTGCATCACTTCTAGCTGACTTTGGATCTGCAGCGCCCCAAATTGAGCATCATCCCTTGGCGCAGCTTCCAACTTCATGGCAATCTCCAAGGCCTCTTCCTGTGAATCAATATTTTTTTGACCCATAGGTCTGCGTAGATGTGGCAATAACATGGCGATGAACCACTCCTTATGTTGTTTGTCATCATAGACAAATCCTCCATCACTGATGACTTTCTTCAGCTGCTGGTCAGCTTCCTGAACAGACTCTGTAGCTCCATACTTAATATCTTTCAGCTCTACTACGCATTGAGCATAGGACTTAGGCTTTCATAACTGCTGCTTCAGGGCATCCTTAATCTCATGTATTATGGGATTGGCATGCTGACCAATGTATCCCATGAACCAATCCAGAGCCCTTCCTTCAAATGCTATTGATAGATGCGCTCTTTTTAGAGCATCATTATTAACGTTCTGTGTTGTCCATACCGATTCTTCCACAAACCAGAACTGATCCATATCCTTGTCCCCCGCACCCTTAAAGGTGGGTAACTTCATGTGCACAGCCATATCGTCTACAAGTGGTGGCAGAAATGGGGTAGGATAATTCTTACCCTTGCGCGAGTTTGATGGTGGCGTAGCCGGGGGACTGGTCTTTACGTGCGCAGCCCCACCCTGCTTGAGATTAGGTGAATCCCTCAGAGTAATGTACACTAATCTATCCCCTTCTTGATCAACCATGTAGTATTTACCTCTTTGTGTTGTGCTTCCACTCTAATCGGAGGTCATTCACACAGTTTGACTGCATAGGACATCGTTTTCACACAATTGCATCTTAATCAGCAACAGAAAATTTTGCAAGAACTTACCCCTTAATCCCTTGAAGAACCTTCACTCCGCTTCAGAATAGGAAACAAGCTGATCGACTGCAAAATTAGTTATAAACCCACCCAAAACATTATCAACCCAGTGATCTACAGTCTAGGTGATATTGTTATCATCCTTCTCCAACTATTGGATCAACTCATGGGTCCACTGCATGACTTGATCATCCTTCCAACAGGTTTGGAATTCCAATAACCTTGCTAGTTGTTGGCCTGTGACCACACACAAAGGGGAAAGAGAAAGGAAATCCAGTCCTGACTATTAAAGAGCTTCAAAAGGGACCCATTTTCATCTCAATTCATTAGAGAAGGAGGAAAAATGTAGCTAATAAGGAATAAATAGTGATCAAACTTCATCTCCACCATCCCCTATCTCATCTACCCTATTTACCTACATTTACCCTCCCTTATCCTTCACTTTCCCTTTTAAGAAGCCCCTCATCACATTTCTTCATCAGCAACACCGCCCCCCGCAATTTTTAACCTTTACCCCTTAAAATAATCACCAAAGCTTATATTTCCACCCATGTGACTTGGTGGGACCCGTCCAGCCTTGATACACTATCTGCATCCGCATGCAAACCTTCATATGCTACATTTTTTTTGCACCTTCCACCTTTTCGCGCCCTCTAGATTTTAGCGTGTCGCATGTCGCAATTCGTGGATTTCACAACTTACTTATCACAACGCCCACAAGTTAAATACCTTAGCTTTCAATATGAGCTGATCACCATCGCACTTCGCAACAAATACCACATTGAAAATCAATGATTATAATGCTTTAAATCTCTGCCAACCTCTATCTGTTGTGATCGTCGATGCCCGATGTCACACCGCGCACATTACAACTTCATGCTCCATCGTGCCTCGCATATCTTGAAGTTTAAATCATATTCCCAAAACATATCATGTCCCGATTGTGATTTTTTGATGCGCTTTGGGCCCCACTTCCTCGTCACGTCATCAAAGCCTTCCCCACGTCTTTTGTCTCACCCTTGGCAGTAAGTAAAATCTTTCTGTCATGTGTTATGTGCCGCCCATCCACTTCTAAAGTCTAGTCTCTGCTTCTCACTAATCAAAACACAACATGAGTCCTTGGTGGAGCAACACAGCTATGATTGTTCAGTTCGTTCATTAACCTTTGCTGAAGAGTGGAGCACGCATGGTAGATATTTCTTTTCCATTTCGGTTAAGGAAAATCATGAGAACGTGGAGTGAAGACCTTTTGTCAATAGCTAAAATCAAGTAATAGAAATCATATCGCTTACCAGTTTTTCACCCACTTCTCGCCACTCCGCTGGAGATTTTGGATTTTTGCCTCCCAAGCTAGATATTTTGTTCCTTGTTATTGTTAGATAGTGATGTTTTGCTGGGTAAAATCATGATTTTACCTATTCTGTTTTGATTTCTCTATTGCATGAGTGATTGCTTGAAGCACACTCTGATAGTTTTGTTAGGATATTTTGGTTTCACCTGTGTGGTTCGATCCTGACAAAATATTTGGTCAGAAACCCTCAAGCAGAACTATATATGTAGTGAATTCTAATATGAAGAAAAGGTTCTAGAATTTTGGAAGAATTTTGTTGTAGTTTTGTATGACTGTGCTCCTTGTGCTCTGGGATACATTTTTGGGAGATTTTTTTGAACTAAATATAATACAGAGCTAATATTTGGATTCCAAATGGAGTAATGAGCAGTATGTATTTGTTTTCTTTGTTATCAATAATCTCCTCTTCATGTGTAATCATATTTCATGCTATTCTGCTTTGATGGCTCGTGTAATGTAGCTGCCAATGATCTGCAATTTTATTCATGAATTTGTATCAGTACAATGCTTAGGTGTTAATGCTCATGTAATTAAGCTTGTCGTATTACCTTAATTCTCACTCCACGAACCTCTGTTGTTATCCATATTTCATTTATATGTGTTTCCTCTGAGTTCATAGGCGACATATTATTAAATCATTAAGCCTATCTCTCATGGGTTCCTTCTTTGTTCACCCTCAATGCCTCTACATATTTTCAAGATTTTTTCTCACTGTTTTATACTTGGCCCATTTAAAAGTCACTAAGCCTTGCAACCTCTTGAGACCTCTCATAGTATAACTAATTCACATGAATCGACTCCAAGACCTTCTCACTCCATGAACCACCAAAACGATCATTTCCTCATTCCATACTTTTTCAGAGGCATTTTATGATGTTGTCCACTTTTAACCTCTAATTTTAAGATGTCCTAGGCATTGTTCTTTTGCAAATCAAGGCTCTCTCTAAGAGCTACAAAATATTTTTAGTATCGTTGCCGGGGATGAATTTGAAAACCTTTCCCTGGGATACGACATTATCTTCATCCTTCATTCAAGTGAGCACGAAGGGTTGAGAGTTACATAGCTCTCACCTTGGCGACTCCACTATTATCAAAGTCAAAATCAAGCGTAGTCCTGGATTATACCATACCTCATACCCGATCAGATACTACTCAGGAGATAACCCCTGTTGTATCTGATCTTGAAAATATTATATTTAGGAGAATCTGAAGGGAGAATCAACCCATCCAGGCGGACCTACCCTCATTTTCCCTAGAAGATTCGCCCTCCTCTTCTCAAAAAGTTGATATCTATGGTCCTGGATCCACAACCCATGTACTTGAATTCCCTCCAGAGACCTATGTTTTAACCAGTTTATACATAAACGACGAAGACGAATCCATTGATATTTCTTTGCCTCCTTTGCATCCTACTCCAGAGGCTGAAGAAGTCAAAGAAGTTACATCACTCCAAAACTCATTACAGATCAACATCCAAACCTCTACTTAGCATACACCTGCCATACCACAACCAAATCATCCTCAGAACCCACCACCACCCCTCATGGTTGTAACTGGCCTCCTCCTCAACAAATATGCTCCATTGGCTTTACCTCAAGTATTGAATGACATGCCTCAGGATTATCTAAAGGTGTTGCCTCGGTTTACCATGGAAGACATTACTTCTGCGCCTTTTCCAAAAATGTGAATTTATAACACCTAGATGTGGTGTTGATACTTTTCATCCAATCCTTGGATGGAGAGGCTCGGAAGTGGTTCAAATCCCTTACTAATAATGCAGTCACCACTTGGGAAGAAATGGAGAATTTATTCACACTAAAATGGGGAGAGAAGAGGGACTATGGATATTTCCTCATAGAGTTCAATGCTATGAAAAGGAGACACAATGAGAATGTTACGAAATTTATAAAGAGGTTCAATAAGCTCTACAACAATCTCCCTACCGAAATCAAACCTCCCCAGGCAACTGCTAAGGTGGTTTTCGCAGGAGATTTCAAGTCGGATTTTGGCTTCACCCTCAGGGAAAGAAAGTCTACATCCCTAGACCAGATCTAGACTGATGCACTGGAAGTAGAAGAAAATTTTTCTTCTACAAGAAAATTCAAAGGGACGAAAGAGCATGATGACAGGAGAAGGGGTAGCAAGGAGGCCTCTACCTCTAATCAAAGAAGAGAATCACCGGAGTATAAAATTGAAGAGATGAATAAGCTAATCAATAACCTCTTGAATAAGTTGGTGAAGCTTGAATTGGAGGCTAAGAATTCCTCTCCTCATCCTAACCATATGATTCCAAACCCTGGGTTAAACCCCCAATACCGGACGCCCCCTCTACAGTTGTTATAGCAGGAAAGGAAGGAGCAGCAAGATCACATCCAACCTCCTCTATACTTAGAAGGGGAAATAGAGGTACAAGATAAGGAAGTAAATGATAGCCAAGAAGATCAATTCCCCACTTATTCAGAAGATGAAGAAGGTGAACTCACCCTGCTAGACGAACTAGAAGAAAAGGAAGTTACCCCGGTGGATCAAGATATTGATGATTATTGCAAGCAGTTTGTGGACTTCATGCAAGCTCAACTCCATAATAATTATGACCTCAGGTCCTCTAGAAAGAGAACCCGAATGCAGGAACAAAACGAAGAATCAATACCAAGAGGACATACCTCTTCTAGTTCTACCAGTAAGGGGAAGAAGCCTTTAGAAGATTTTGTACATCATAAGGCCACTACGTCCACCTCCACAAAGCTAGGTTCTGATCCTCCTGCAAACCATAAGTCCTCTTTTGTGGCTCTGAACCTTCCTGACCACCATAAAGAACATTCTAAATAAGTTATTGCAGAAAAATCTCCCACAAACTTTAACCTCCAGAAAGAGCTAGAGAAGGTCAAGATCTCGTTTCCCCTGATTGAGCTCCTAAAGCAGCCTTCATATAAATCCCAAGTGTCTCAATTCATGCTGCCCCATAGCATAGGCCCTCTCCCTAACAGCCTCAATCTCCAAGAGGAAAGACCCATGGTAGTCTTTTGACCTCATGTAGAAGAGTTGGACTCAGCCACTCCCCCATTATATGTGTCTCTAGTTATTCATGACCTATTACTGCACAATTGAATGCTAGATTCTGGGGCTTCACATAATCTATTGCCATTGTATGTCATGGAGTAGTTGGGGTTGCAGATCACCAGACCTTATAAAGATCTATATTCTTTTTAATCGAAGAGGGTAAAGTGCTTGGGCATGATCAAAGATCTAGTAGTAAACTTGGCCCAGATTCCGGCCAAAAGCGTGGTGATGGACATCGTTGTAGCTGATATCATAGCTCGATTCAGAATGTTTCTATCCAGATCCTGGGGATCCAAGATTGGAGGGTCCATAAAACTAGACCTCACTTATGCCACTATTCCAGTATTTGGCAGGGAAGAATGAAGGTTATACCATGAATCCAGATTTGGCGGGGAAGAAAGAAGGTTATACCATGAATCTAGATTTGTGAATATGGTAACCAAAGCTAATGGTTCCATAAATTCTCTGGTATATGGTAAGGAGGGTGAATTCTCTTATCTCATGCTTAAGGAGGACGAATATTTCCTAAAATAAACAGACGTTTTCCCTATAGTACAGAAGAATTCCATTAGCTGGGAGGAAAACAAGATATGGACATTGCAGTTTGATGGAGCTAACTCACGAGAAGGCAATGGGGCTGGGGTACTCTTGATATCCCAAGAAGGATTCTTGGTTCCCCTCTCCCATAAGATGGAGTTCGAAGCCACAAATAATGTGGATGAATATGAAGCATTGTTGTTGGGGTTGTAGGCAGTGCAGAATATAAATATACAAAACCTCAAGGTGTTTGGAGATTCAGAGCTTGTAGTGAGACAAGTCAGGAACCAATTCCAAACCAAACACCCACGGCTCAAAGCCTATAGAAATGAGGTATGGGATTTAATCGATAATTTATTTTCTTCATTTAATATTCAGTTCATGCCAAGGGATAGAAATAGAATTGCGGACTCACTAGTTGTGGCTACTAGAAATTTCCGTCCCCCAAAAAATCCTTTGCTTAGATATGAAGTTGAAGTGTGGTACCACCTGTCTATTCCAGATAACATAAAGCATTGGCAATTCTTCAAAGATGAAGAGCAGGTCCAACGTTTCATGGAAATGATAGGAAAATTTTAGAATATGGTGATCGATTTAGTCCCTGAGGATGACAACGAAGAGCCAAAAACCAGGTGGGAAGAAACATTGGCCGAACACCGTGTTCTGCAATTAGAGGTAAATGTCATCCCCAGAAGGCTTGTGCCATTGGATAGGTTGTTCTACAAGAACAATATCCCAGTGAATCCCAACAAAATGACCCTCAATGAGCCTATCGGGGATATGAATATTGGAACATAAGAAGATCTGAAGGTGCTAAAGTTGTCAAAAGGGGTTCTGGAAGAATACCAAGGTCAATATCTTAGTCTGTTTAAATCATATAAAGACATCTTCGCCTAATCTTACTAGGATCTGAAGACTTTTGAAATAGATATTATACAGCATAAAATACCTCTGAAAGAATATGCAAAGCCTCATAAGCAGAAGCTGAGGCAGATCAACCCCCTCCTCCTCCCAGCTATTGAGAAGGAAATAAAGAAGCTTTTTCAAGCCAAGATAATTTTCCCTTTAATATATTCTAAGTGGGTGGCGAACTTGGTGCCGGTAAGGAAGAAGAATGGTTAAATCAGACTCTACGTGGATTTTCGCAATCTGAACAGAGCCTTCCTCAAGGATAACTATCCCCTCCCAAAGATGGACCACATCCTGCAAATAGTGGTGGTATCTTCTTGCATTTCCATGATGGATGGATTCTCAGGGTATAATCAGGTTGTAGTGCTCATCGAAGACCAGAAGAAGACGACACTCACCACACCTTGGGGAACCTTCATGTAAGCCTGAATGCCCTTTGGCCTAATAAATGTCAGCGCTACATTCCAGCATGAAATGGACATCACTTTCATATGAGATCAAGACAAATTTGTGGTGATTTACCTAGATGACATCACCATATTTTCAAAGAGTGATGTTGAACACATCGAGCACCTTCGTAGAACCTTTGAAAAATGTCGCAGGTATGGTTTGTCTCTAAACCCTTAGAAATCCATGTTTGATTTGGAAGAAGGAAAGTTACTAGGGCACATAATAACTAAGGAGGGAGTGAATATCGATCCAAATAGGGTAGAGGTGATAGATGGCATCCCCCTACCAAGAAACAAGAAGGAAATCCCAGTGTTCCAGGGAAGAATTAATTTCCTCAGAAGATTCATTCCCAACTATGACGAAATTGTCTGAAACATCACTGGGATGTTGAAGAAGAAAATTGAAGCTAGATGGACCCCAGAATCCAGGGACTCCTTTAACAGGATCAAACAGGCCTTTGCAGAAGCTCTAGTGCTGGCCGGTCCAGATTATGGGAAGTCGTTCATGATCTTCTCTTTCGCATCTCCTCACATGATAACTGTAGTACTTTTACAGAAAAATGTTGAAGGACATGAGCAGCCCATTGCATTCTTCATCGAAGTCCTGTGAGACGCTGAGCTGAAATATGATATCTTAGAAAAGCAAGCTTATGCCCTAGTCAAATCTCTAAATTCATTCCGGGTATATGTATTACAGTCTGCTATAACTGCCTATGTTCCCACAGCAGTGGTAAAAGATGTTTTGGTACAGGGCGACAGTGAGGGAAGAAGGGGTAAGTGGATAGCTAAGATTCAGGAGTATGAACTGGAAATAAATCCCACCAAGCTCATTAAAGGCCAAGGGCTGGCAAAAATCTTGTTTGAATCCAACTGTCAAGCTCTGGGTATAAATCTGTCTATGATAGGAGGAGAGGCATAGGAGGGTGCATGTGCGTCTCAGGGCATAGAATCCTCTACTCAAAAGACACACATTAATTACTTTCTCTCCCCATGGTATAAATATATAGTGGAATATATTTTATCATTGAGATGTCCTCCGAATTATGATAGGGACAAGTACTGCACCTTAAGGTTGAAATCTCAAAAGTATGTCGTGGCAAATGGGAAAATTTACAAGAAAGATCCAGTGGGGATTCTACTAATGTGTTTAACAGATAAGGAGGTGGACCAAGTGATGGCTGAGTTCCACTAAGGAATATGTGGTGGACACTATAGCTGGCGATCCACAGCACACAAGATCCTGAGGGCAGGTTTCTTCGAGCCTAAACTATTCGGTGATGTACATGCTCGCGTCCGGACATGCAAAAATCTTCAGAAGTTCGTTGAAAAGAAAAGGTATGCACCTCTCTCGTTGATCCCAGTACATGTTGAAGAACCTTTTAAGCAATGGGGAATTTATTTCATAGGATAAATTCACCCTAAATTCCCTAGGATAAATTCACCTGGCTTCCAGCAATTAGCATCGATGGATCCTTACTACTACAAATTACTTCACCAAGTGAGTAGAAGTTGTGCCCATGAGAAATGATACAGATTCAATGGTGATCAAGTTCCTCGAAGAGAATGTAATAGCCAAGTTTGGATGCCCAGCTAAAATCATCACATATAATGCCCAAGCATTCAAATCGGCTAAATTTGTAAATTTTTGTCAGCATTACAATATCTTGTCGGGACACTCCACTGCATACTACCCACAGGGAAATGGGCTGGCTGAATCATCTAACAATACGTTGATGAGAATTCTAAAGAAAACCATCAACTAAAATCAAAATAATTGGGACTCTCAGCTCAAGTTTTCACTCTGGGCAAATCACATCACAAATAAACGATCTACGGGAAAATCCCCTTATGAGCTGGTGTATAGTGAGCTGCAATCTTCCCCATTCAGCTGGCATTCCTTGTGGCACGGTTCTTACAAGAAAGTGAGGAGGAGAAAAATGACCTCGTTCGAAGAATGAATTGGTTGGTGGAGCTAAATGAAACCCGGGAACAAGTAAGCCTTAGACTAGCAAAGTATCAACAAAAAATGAAGGGCTTATTTGACTAAAGGGCTAAAGATAGAGAAATCCAAGTTGGGGATTTGGTGTTGCGGTGGGATATCAAGTGAGCAGACAAAGGGAAGCATGGTAAATTTGACCCTCCCTGGTTCAGTCCATTCAGGGTGGTAGAGGACGAAGGCAACAATACTTTCACGCTGGAGAACCTAGAAGGAGAAATACTTGAGGCACCCATAAATGGGCAGTTCCTTAAGTTTTACTTTCATCACTAATGAGGGCTGATCCAGCTCACTATATATATCTTTTCAATTTATATGTCATTCCACTGTACTCCCCTTTCTTTACTCCCCCCCCCCCCCCATTTCATCTTCCATATCATATTCCATTATTTCCATTTTGTTTCATCTATTGTTTGCATTTTCCATCTCATCTTCTCTATCATCCTCCCTTTCATCTTCCATTTGTGTCCACCTAATCATTGATGTAAATTTTTTTATAATCAGTATGCATTTGTGACTCCATGTACCCAATAAAAGCACAGGCATGCTAGTCTGCAAGTTCTCAACGCACTGAAGAATAGCAAGTCGTCCCCAGATGGAGCCAATATTGGACTGTGACCACACACAAAGGGGAGAGGGAGAAAGGAAAGTGAGTCTTGACTATTAAAGAGCTTCATAAGGGACCCATTTGCATCTCAGGTCAGTAGAGAAGGGGGGAAAATGTAGCTGATAAGGCATAAATAGTGAGAAAAATTCATCTCCGCCATCCCCTATCTCATCTACCCTATTTACCTACATTTACCCTCCCTCATCCTTCACTTTCCCTTTTATAAATCCTCTCATCGCATTTCTTCATCAGAAACACTACCCCCTGCAAGTTTTAACCTTTACCCCTTAAAATAATTACCAAAGCTTATCTTGCCGCCGATGCGACTTCGTGGGACCCGTACAACCTTGATACACTATCTGCATCCGCATGCAAACCTTCATATACTGCATTTTTTTCACCTTCTTCCTTTTCGCACCCTCCAGCTTTTAGCGCGTCGCATATCATAGTTCGCAAATTTCACAACTTACCTATCACATTGCCCGCAAGTTAAATACCTTAGCTTTTGATATGACCTAATCGCCATCGCACTTCGCAACAAATACCACATCGCAAATCGGTGATTATAATGCTTTAATTCTCCGCCAACCTTTATCTGTTACGATCGTCGATGCGCGATGTGACTTCATGCTCCACCGTGCCTCGCATATCTTGAATTTTAAATCATATTCCCAAAATAGATCATGTCCTGATTGTGATTTTGCGATGCGCTTTGGGCCCCACTTCCTCGCCACTTCATCAAAGCCTTCCCCACATCTTTTTTCTCACCCTTGGCAGTAAGTAAAATCGTTCTGCCGTGGTTATGTGTTTCCCATCCCCTTCTAAAGTATGGTCTTCACTTCTCACTAATCAAAACATAGCATGAGTCCTTGGTGGAGCAATGCGGTTATGATTTTTCAATTTTTTCATTAACCTCTGCTGAAGAGTGGAGCATGTGATGTATAGATGGATTTTTCATTTCGGTTAGGCAAATCATGAGAACATGGAGTGAAGACCTTTCATCAGTAGCTGAAATCAAGTAATAGAAATCATATCACTTACCAGTTTTTCACCCACTTCTCGCCAATCTGCTGAAGATTCTGAGTTTTGGCCTCCCAAGCCAGTTGTTTTGTTCCTTTTTACTGTTATATAGTGATGTTTTTCTGGGTAAAATCTCGATTTTACCTATTTTGTTTTGATTTCCCTATTGCGGGAGTGATTGCTTGAAGCACGCTCTAATAGTTTGTTAGTATATTTTGGTTTCACCTATGTGGGTCGATCCTAACAGAAAATTTGGTCAGAAACCCTCAGGGAAAACTCTATATGTAGTGAGTTCTAAGATGAAGAAAAGGTTCTGGAATTTTGGAAGAATTTTGTTGTAGTTTCGTATAACTGTGCTCCTTATGCTCTAAGTTACATTTTTGGGAGAGTTGTTTGAACTCGATATAATATAGAGATGATATTTGGATTCTAGATGGAGTGATGAGTAGTATGTATTTTTTTTCTTTGTTATCAATAATCTCATCTTCATGTGTAATCATATTTCATGCCATTCTGCTTTGATGGCTCGTGTAATGTAGCTACTAGTGATTTGCAATTTTATTCATGAATTCGTATCAGTATAACGCTTAGGTTTTAATGCTCATGTAATTAAGCTTTTTTTATTACCTTAATTCGCGCTCCATGAACCTATGTTGTTATCCATATTTCATTTATATGTGTTTCCTCTGAGTTCAAAGGGGACATATTGTTAAATCTCTTAAGCCTGTCTCTCATGGGTTCCTTCTCTGTTCTCCCTCAACGCCTCTACATATTTTCAATATTTTTGCTCACTATTTTATACTTGGCCCATTTAAAAGTCATTAAGCCTTGCAACCTCTTGAGCCCTCTCACAGTATAAGGAATTCACATGAATCGACTCCAATACCTTCTCACTTCATGAACCACCAAAACCATCATTTCCTCATTCCATATTTTTTCAGAGGCATTTTATGTTGTTTTCCACTTTTAACCTCTGATTTTAAGATGTCCTAGGCACTGGTCTTTTGAAACTCAAGGTTGTCTCTAGGAGCTACAACACTAGCCACCCTTATAATTCATATGCGAAGGTTACAAAGAAAATTTTGTGTACCTCTGTAAAAATGTACTTGTTCTTCCACTCTTCAGCAGATAGCTTCTTGTTTCTATTCTCTTTTAGGGAAAACTCCTTAATATAATTTTCAAACCAATCCTCAAGTTCAGGCTTCAATGGTTTCCAATGGCCTTGTGGCATTACCCGATCTCTCTCTCAAAATGAACCATTTTTTGGTTTGAGGATTCTTCACCCAGGTTCAGATTTAAGGTTTACCAACAAACCCCTGTACTACTGGCGCTTTCGGCAATGGCCTGCTTGTGCAGTTCAAGGTCTCACCCAAAGTAGTATGGGAGGGTGTTGGAACTAGGTTTTCGCACCCTAAGAGAGAGAAGGTTAATTAAAGTGGGTCCCTCCGAATCTGGCAAGCCTGCATTGGATAAGCCCTAACCCAGAAACCCTTAACAGTATATCGACAAAATAACCTAATCGAAGCTCATAAAAGATAAGTTAACCAGTAATCAGAGGTAACGTACAAATCATAACCAAATTTATGTGTTCATTCCTTTCTATAGCATCACATCCACGTGTGCATCAATAAATCATCAATATTCAGTAAACAAGCATAATCTCATAGATAATATATAGCGCAGCCAATAATCATAACACATAAATACTCAGATATCACAAAGTGGTCTTCTCATTCATTCATATTGAGATCACACTTACAGACTCTTTACCAACCCATGCACACAGGCAGCGGGGTCTGCACACAGCAGGACTTAGGGTCTTCGCGCACACAGCCAGCAAGATCCCATACCCAAAAAATCTACACAATAGATCCAGAATTCGTATCCAAACTTAATCCAACTTAAACTTACTTCTAGACTCAATTTATCCATATATTTATACTATATTAGCCTGCGCTACTCTATGTTTTGCAAACCATGGTTTGCAGACCCTTGGTCTACCCTTTGGCTCCTATGGTTTGCAGACCCTTGGTCTACCCTTTGGCTCCTTACAATTAATTGGGGGTTTTGACCCACCCCAAAGCCCCTGCGCTAGACTAAAATATTACAAACGTTATAAAATTGCAGTTAGGGGACCCTGCTCCAACACCATCCTACATCTATCCAACTCTATTTCTATAGCACATTATTACACATAAGTTAAGAGAATAAATTACATATATTAAAATGATTATCAAAGAGGCCATTAGGATGAAGAAAAAAATATTTTTATGTACTTTGTGCAATATTGTTTAACCTTACACTTTTAGAAACACCTTCCTAAATCACCCAATAGCCTCCAAGAAACTCTAAATCTTCTACCCATATATACACATTATGTATTCACCCATTCAACCATAGAAATAAAAGATACAAAAAGACATAGTGCCACCGTATAGATCCACAAAAATAGCAAGTGCAGACATATCCATAAAAATAAAAAATAAAAATAAAAAATAAAAAAAAATTCTTTACAGACTACATGGATTCAACGTACAAAAAGACATAGGGCCACCAAATAGATCCACACAAATTCCAAGTGCAAACGTATCCATAAAAAAAATTATCTTTATAGTCTACATGGATTCAACGCCATAATTTTCTACAACTAGTTTTGTATCTAAATATAACATCAAACTAAGATGGATCTAGGCTAGTTTAATTTCCCCCTTAAATAGGTTAAATTCCACATGAATGCCATGGGTCAGTGGGTCATTTTTATTTTTATTATTATTCATTTTTATAGGGTTATTTGATCTGAAATTATACAAAAAACAAATAGAATACACATATAACCATAAACACGGAGATGAAATGAAAATAAAACTTCATTTCATTAATATCAAAGAAATGGAATATGCTTACATACATAATGGAAATAAACTAGCTCGAGGGATGATAGCCTATCTCCGAGAAGATATGTGGTGCCTACATACCTTTAAATTGTGTACAATGAATCTCAAAGGCCTTTTTTATTATTGAAAAAAAAAAGGAAAAACCTAAACAACAAAAACCCTAACCCCGGGAGATAGAACGCCAAGAGTTTGTGGGCCTCGTTGGGGTTAGTTGGGAAGCCAACTTCCCAGGATCGTAGCTTTCCCATATGATCTCCATTTGCCACGTACGATAGCTCGTCAGAAATATCTCTCTAATTACTAGAGGATTTGAATCAAGCATAAATAGTTATAGGCCTGCTGAAAAGCTCAAAAAAAACGTCGTTTAGGGGGTCAAAACTGCTCTAGAAGTTCAAGACCCGAAAAAATAGTAAAAATAGTAAATGCTATTATAATCAAGAAAAAAAATGAAATTGGTCTATGTGGAATAGGCAGGTGGCCACCAATATCCACTTGGGTCAGTATTTTATTTATTTGTTTTATTTTATTTTCAAGAGTTAAAATGTTTACATTATATTAGGTTACATTAAGTTACACATCTCTACCATATTTTATTTTTTCCTGAGTCAAAATGTTTATCACATTATCGTAGCACATGTCTAGTATCACGGGCTGAAGAGAACCTCTCGGCCCAATAAATAATGATTAATTTATTAAAAATATATTATATTATATTTTAAAATAAAAATATTGTATTCAAAATATAGAGTCCACCAATGTTAAATTAACTATTTTACTTAATTATTCCACCCTTTCTCACAAAATTTCACTTCTGATAAAACCAATGTTGAATTTATATTTTCTTTACCCATAATAATTGTTGGACATTGGATGAACCAACACTCCCCTTGTGTTTCGCAACATGGACTAACCGCCTCTCGTGGATCCTTATCTCCAGTGATGCAATCGTTGACTAACACCTGTGGGTTTTGGTTTAACGACAATTGTGATTCCCAATCAGTGGTATCAGAGCGTAGGTCACAAGTTCGATACACACTCGGCTCATGTTAGGGGCGGAGATTGTTGGACATTGGATGAACCAACACTCTCCCCGTGTGTTTCGCGACATGGACTAATTTCCTGTAGTGGATCCTTATCTTTGGCGATGCGATAGATGACTAACACCTGCAAGTTTTGGTCTAACGACAATTGTGATTCCCAACAATAATTATATCCATTTTTAATTAGGGCCAACATTGACATTAGATTACATTTTTTAAATGTTAGATTTTAAATGTTAAACATTTACACTTAACATCTACCCCATACTGGGTTCTAGAACGCCTCTCTGGACAATTAAAAAGATCATATACTTTGTTTTCTTTTATGTCCACTCAGTTTGGAAGTAATATGAAAAAGAAAGCTAAATTAATTTTTTGTATTTCATTCTAGTCTCATGTATAGATAACATGTTACAAATTTTCTCATGTATAATATGTTACATCCTTTCTCAACATTTACGGAACCTAAAGAATTGTGGAGACTAAGCTAATTTCAATTATAATGTTGAATTCAATGGTGGACTTAATGTTCAAGCATTGATTTATAAATTTCACTAACACGTTTAGATTTTATTTTTCCTTGTTAGGTTTTTGAATAAACAAACACACATTTATTGATATATTTTTTAACAATATGATATTTCAACATGTTTTCAAGAATTCTCGTTTGTCTAATTTGAACATTAATGTGAATTTGAATACAAAGGTTGGAATCACTTCACAATGATTTATCTTTCTAAAAAACAAGGAGAATGATTTTGGTATATAGGTGCATATATGTAAATATTCACGAGACTATAATACTATCAATGTATATAGATATGGATTTATTATTTATTTATTTATGATTTAATATGTTTTTTTTCTTTTAAATTTATGTATTTACTTATTTTATTGTTTGTATTGATTGATTAGGTGAATCTTGAAGAATGTCTCCCCTCGGTTGCCCTCACAAATGTAAGAGTCAATTGTCAATCATTGATGCATTTGGTATCCCACAAAGTTCCAATCAACTAGCTAATTATCAAAATGAAGTTGATGCTCTTCTACTTGAAGATGGTGAACGAGATAGTGCGGAGCATATTGAAAGGGAACAACCATCAAAGAAATGAAAAATAATGTTCAAATCCAAATATAAGACAAGGTTTCCATGGGATTATGTTGTAAAATATTGTAATGTAAATGAAAGGATAAAATGTTCTTGGTGTGTTTAATTTAAGAGATACACTCCATTTTCTAAATAGGGAAGTACCACTCATCAAGATAGTGTTGGCATTATGGTGTGCATGGTTCCAGCTAGCTTATGTTGGCATTGGTTCATGATAGTAGCTATCTTATGTTGGCATTGATGTCAACCCTACGTAGCCTAGTTGATGTATGGATGCCATTCTTGTAGCATGGTTGCATTTGGTTGAGTTGTCATTGAGATGATTGTGTTGTCATTGATGTCAACCTTAATTTTCGGATGATGGTAGTGGTTGGTTGATGGTTCCTCATGTGCTAGTGGTGTTTATGTTCTTTTTCATGACCTAGTGCATGATGGAGGTTGAGTTTTTAT
Organism: Pinus albicaulis; assembly: GCA_034641835.2. Classification (NCBI taxonomy): domain Eukaryota; kingdom Viridiplantae; phylum Streptophyta; class Pinopsida; order Pinales; family Pinaceae; genus Pinus; species Pinus albicaulis. The sequence continues at coordinate 581,354,097 of CM076579.1, read as the reverse complement.
CCTTATGAGGATGTTGTTGAGGTGCTACAGTATGTTGTAGGTCTGTACATATGTGTTGCAGCTTGTGCAGGTGCTTATGGATAATGGACGACTTGTTTGAAGGCTTGCAAAAATTTTCTTGTTTGCCTTTTAGGTCAACCTGGAAATGACACTTGGGAGACTTATTTGATCCATTTGTCGAGGTGTTACTGATCTTGACGGAGGCTTGGAGACTTGTACAGGAGCTGGAGAAGGTGACCTACCAGTTGGTAAAGGTTACGGGCTAAGGTTTCATGTTATTACTTAGGTTTTTCCCCAACCACCAACATGTAAGCCTGTGGGAGCGGTTGAAAGGCTCCAGCCACTGGAAGACAAGCCTATGGGAGGGGTTGCAACCAAGATCAGCTAGATTTGTTTATGTGATTGAGCCTTTTCATGAAAATTTCTTTGAATTCCTCAAGCAAATCGAATTTAATTTGGCATGGAAATTCCCAAAGACTTATAGATTAATTTGTAAAGGTTAGAAATGGTTTGAAAAGGTCATCCAATGATGTGAACACATTTAGTCCATAAGTAGTGGTGATAGTGGATTTATTTTTCCAACTTTTTTTCACTCTTGATCCCTGCCCTAAGGTGAATTTCGCCCAACACATTTGATATATATCATTTTGGAGCTGAGTATTGGTTGGATGAGTGACTGTATGATGCAAAAGGTTGTAGAGAAGTAGAGGAATGCTTCAGACCTAGTATAGAGCAAAGATACTTCAATGTATCTCTTCTAATGCCAGAAGAATGAATAGATCTATTTTTTGAAGCGTATTTTGATTCGGAACTTCAAATTGCAGATCAAAGAGAAAAGAATTATAGCAGAGGTGTTAGTAGAGATGGAGAGCTTGGTATAGCTCCATATTTTAGATTCTCACATTTTTTTTTTGCAGGAGTTGTTGATGCATTTGGCACATAACCATTGTGTTTTATGTTGTTGATTTTATTATGCAACATTCATATTTTGGTGTGAGGATTTTTTATTATGGTTTAGTATGAGTTTTATTTCATTTTTTGTTGATCGTATTATTATGATTTGATGCATGCATTGTGGCCACTATTTTTCTAAAGTGGAGAGCATATGATTGTGGTGTTTTTTATTGATTTGATGATGGTGTTTTCATGTTAGAGATTGTATTGTGGATCTAAATCAAGTTGAGCATATAGTCTTAGGATCCAGTATGAAAATAGATGAAACGAGGTCCACATAGAGTAGAGGAGCAGTGACTTCATGGGTTTAGAGTAGTGATTATGAAGTTTCAAGCAAAAGGAACAGTTTCTCCATCCAAACGGACTTGGGTGAGTATCATTGACTATGGTGGCTTTCAGCAGATGGTATTTCGTAGATCCGTGTGAGAACATATTCTTCTCAGATGATCAATAGAATCCAGTCCCCTAGCTTATGGGAGTCAGTTGATTATATATGAGGTCAAGTCTCATTGTTGATGGGCGTCATTTGATTGTATATGAGGTCAAGTCTCCATGTTGATCGGAGTCATTAATCTATGTAAAAGACACATCTTTCTTAATAGAATATTGAGAGTAGTGCAGTGGAAACAAGGGTGGTTTTTTTCTCGGTGAAGGGTTTTCCACCATATATCTTGTATCATTTGTGTTGATTTGTTTTGATGTGTTTTTGTATTGTTACTCTCATGGTTATCTTGTTTTAGTTGCTTATATGGTTTATGTTTATGAGATAATCTATTGTGTTGTTGGTTAATATTGTGTGATTCAGTAGAGAATTTTTAATTGGTAAAATTGTTAAACAAGTCACACTACTAATTCACCCCCAACCCCCCTCTCGGTAGTGCTCAAATGTTTCCAACAATTGGTATCCGACCAAGGATATTGATTTCACCTTAATCATTGGAGAGTATATCATGGGAATATGGACAAGAACAAGAGGAAACAATTTCAGAAAAGGAATGGCATCAAAAATAGGAAGCTCGGCCACAGGAGTCACATATTCCTAGTGCAAGTGGTTCAACAAATAATTTGTAGAAATCATAAAATCATGAACCCAAAGATATAAATAGTAATGATTTTATGTTAAGTGTTTTTATTAAGTTATAATTTTGATGACTCGTATTTTTATCATGTTGATTTTCCTAGAGGAGATGAGAATGATATTAATGTTCTTAGAGTTGAGATTTCTAGACTAATAGTTGCATGTAAGGATAAAGAAAAATTATTTCATATTTGTGATGGCAGGGAGGCCAAGCTCATGGAGGATATTGTCAGCCAAAATATTAGGTTGGTAGAATCGGAAATATTTGATGAAGGCACTAGGAAGAAATACAAAGAAAAGGAAAATGAATGTGAGAGATTAGAATTTTAAGTGGTGTCCTTGAGAAATTAGCGGAAGATGGAAAAGAGAACTATGGGATTGGATAGTTTACTTGAGATCTAGAGATCACCATTGGATAAATATGGTCTTGGATTTCAAAAGGGTGAGTCTAGTTTTCATTTAGGTAAAAACATAAAAGAAGAGCCAAAGAAGTCTGTAGTAAACAATACTAGTAGCAAGAGTACCAACCAAGAGATCAAGCAACAAAACCAACAACAACAAAGAAGAAAACCTCAAGGAGCTCCTACTTTCAAAAAATATTTTGCTCCTAGAGAGGATAATGAGATATGTAAAATTTCAAAGGAAACAAAGTATTTTTGTTCCTTTTGTGAATAAAGTATAATGTTACAATTGTCACAAGTTTGGGCATGTTGAAGCTAAATGCATGAGCAGAACATATAAATCTAATCAGTGATGTTTGCAGTAGTATCAACAGCCAAGGAGATTAGCCACAAGGTATAATCATGGTTTTTATGGTTATTTTTATTCATGCAACCTGTTTGGCCATAAGGCATATGAATATAGATCTAACCAATGGAGGAGAAGCACATTGCATGCAAGACATAGATCTGGTTTAAGCAGCATGAGATTTGATCCTCCTGCTTCAAATCTTTGCCATGTGGAGTGCTACACATGTCATAATTTTGGCCATATGGCAAGAGATTGTTTGTTTCCTTGTTATTCAAGGAAAAATAGACAAAAAAAAAAGCAAAGAGAACCTAGCATAAAACCAGTGAAGGAATAAAAGAAGCAGCCAAAGACCGTGTGGAGAAAGAAGGAGCAACAAATCTTCAAATAGTGAAGAGCATCCGTTGTTGCATTCCATTCTTGCATGTTATATCTACTTGATTGTAGAGGTACATATGATACTTGCATGGTCTCTGGGGGATCATTGGTATTTTTATGAGTACAAGTTGGTCCAGCATCTCATGATGAGTTCATTTGAGCCTCAAGCACATTCAGTTATGCAAGATCAACCTACATATTGGAGGTATATTAAGCTCAGGAGGAGTTATACATGGTACGAGGTTTGCATGAGTTATTTGATATTTTTCTTCATCATTTTCACTCAGTTATTTGTAGCATATTTATACATGTTTTCCTGAGTGAAAGGGATACATTTTTAAGCCACATATATGTTTTTGGTTTCCACTAACAATTGGTTGAAAAAAATGTGCAGTCGTGCAAATAATGCGATCATTGTTTTAGCCATGCATAGAGATGACATGAGACATGGAGCAACCATGTATAGGTTTTCATATGTATTTTTTTATATTCATGTACCTTTTATTATTTCAACATTATGTATTGGTTGAGATTCCAGTCAATAGTATGTTGAGTCATTATGGTGATAGGCATGTTTTGGATGAGTGTTATGGAGTCATTTTGTAGCCACATGTATGGGCTAATTTTGATGTAAAAATCATGATATGTCATTGAGTGATTGGTCCATATAAATTATTGTAGAAGCCATGTATTTAATGATATATTCATGTAAAATGCGCATGAAGCCATCTACTTTTATTGTAGGTACCTTTGGGCCATTTAGTCATGAGTCATGAGGTCTTGTTATGGTCATATATTGGTCATGTATAAGGTATTATTTCATTGCTACAACCATGTATCTAACATGTATATGTCATTCATTCATGGTAATATGGAGTCTATGTAAATATGGTGCTTCTATTTGTCAAAAGGAAGCCTTGTTTGCAGTGGAAGCGGTCCATTGCAGGTTGGATTTGTTTTGGAGATGTCATGTGTTTACAGGGAGCATCCATTTGCTCTTGTTTATTTTAGCCATCCATTCTTGGCATCATGGTCCGCTTGGAGGTGTTCATCGTGTGTGTTAGATTGAGGGGTCCTAAACCAAGTTTGGAGTTATCACGCAACCAACAAAACCCTCCAACCACTAGCCCTTTAGATAGTGATATGCTTCACATATCAAAGTCTCACCCAAAGCAATATGGGGGGGTGCTTAAACTAGGTTTCCACACCCTGAGGAAGCTTTTGATGTGGTGGACCTAATCATACTTAGTGTAGATACTATATCATATTTGCGCATACGCAGTCAACAAATCAAACCCTTTCACAAATTATTAGAGAATATTTCGATATATCTTGCGCACAGTAATTAAATATACTTCAATCAAAACTATTCATCTAACATCAACTGATATTCGCGCACAGTGTACTTCATTCTAATTTACTCATTAACTAATATTCATGCAGATGCAATTAACCATTAACATAAGTAAATACGCAACACATAACAGATTCATATCTTAATGAAAATAACAGATAATCAATACAAAAAATCACATAAGAGTCCAGGTTTATAAAAAATGTCTTCTTTATTAAAATATATGCAATTTCGTACATTCAATCCTTCTGCGCACACAGCCAAGACTTAGGCATCTGCGCACATAGCTAGCAGGAGCCTTTCTACCTAGACAAACCCAGACTCATATCAAAACATTAATAACACACTCATATATGATATCTTGAATGATTCTACTCAAATCGATCCTTACATATCATACTATCTAGACGCGCACATACCATGGTATCAAACCTATGGTATCGCTTTCAGAGCTTCAACAAAGCTCTGGAGTGGTAAGATAGCATCAACACTCTATGTGGCAACACTATGTGCTTCATCAACCAATTTTAGCATTTTCAGCCCCTTAGCTGCCAAATTGATACTCTGCTGGGTTTGTTGTAGGATTTTGAGGGCACCATCAAGATTTTATGAGATCTGCAGAGCTTCCTCAGCCTAATTTTTCATCCTTGTTTCCAAAAATTTCTCTTGGAAGCACAGATCTTCAATCTCGGTTTGAATTTCCTTGCCTTCATGAAATATAGAAATTTTCTGTGCTATTACCAAAGTGGGCACCGCCATCTAATTTCTATAAAAAGTTTCTTTTGATGCGAAGCTCATATCGAAATTGTTGGACCATCAGGTCATTCTGAATAGCTATCCAAATTCCCATGGCTTCATCCAATAATGTTCCACATTCGACCACTATAACTGCTACATTTTTTGTGGCAGCCTTAACCTCTGTTGTGTGCTACACCCTAAACTCTGGTGGGGTCTCAGGCTAGAGCTTCATTTGTAGCTCAACATCTGTTGCTCGAAATCTGCCCAGACGGCCTGAATTTTTGTGTGTGATGCCTTTAACATAGCGGCCAAGCTCTCTAATTTCATTGTTGGTAAGGCTGATGGAAGGACAATGACCTCTAGTAGGTCACCGCACACTTGATCAATCATTGCCTCTAATGCAGCGCATCGATCCTCAGTTGTGTGGCATGCCTCTTCTAATGTCTATTCCTTTTGTTGTAGCACTAATACTTGCTATTAAGGCTCATTGGCAGTGTGGAATGCACGCGCCTCACTGTACTCTACCTCATCCACTATCATGTTGTGGATCGCATGGGTATTTCCACTTGGTAGCACTGCCAGATTGATGCTAATCTCTCTGCAGGCTCTCAGGGAAGCGCGCAGAGTAGGTGGCTCCACTATGATGGTTGGCACGGGGATCTGAAGCAGGAAGTTATTCCCGGAAGATGGCAACACCGTGCTGACGGGTTGTGCACTCATCTTCCCCAGGCTAGAAGTTGTCACGCTCGCTTGTAGATGACTCACTTGCTCCACACTCACTTATATCATGCTCTCTTTCATTTTGATCTCATGGATACCCGACTATACTCCTTTGAGCACAGATTTATATTGCGCTTCCATGTTGGTCCAAATATCTTCTATTTCTGACTTTACTATGTTCTCAAACTTTGTAAATTCGTCCTCAGTGAGAGTGAGGTCCTTTGTTGCGGCCAATTTGGACCCCTTCCTTTTCTTACGTAGACCTCCCATGGCCTAAGAACCATGCTTAGTGACTTTCACGGTCTATGTCTCAGGACCCTCAGTGCCTTCACCATATTTTTCTGCTTCCTTCTCCAAGTCTATGGTTTCCGTTGTTGTGGTAGGCTTTGGCTTGGCTTCAGCATCCTTTCCTTTCTACTGCATATCTTTGGTGGTTTGTGGCTTGGTAGGAGTCTTCAAAATTGATGATGAGGCACCCCCAGTGGTGCATAGCTCTAACCAAGCAAGCAACCACTTTGTTGTGACGTGCACCAGGTCATCCTTTGTGACCAGGCATGGAAGTTCATACCAAACACCCTCCACAGTGCCCTTCGCGCGAATATGCGAATTATGAAATATATTTTTTAAGTTCGTAATCAACTTATACTTCTCATACAAGGTTAGCGATAAAATTGGCTTTGAATGAATGGCTTGGAAGATTGCAGAGTCAAACAGCACCCAGAAAATCTTATTTTTCGTGACTCTGGTTGGGATCATCAAACTCCAAAGGGTTACGTAGTGCAAGGCTTCGCACATGTCTGGATAAATATTTCAGAATTGTGTATCTTGAGGAATCTTCCATCCGATGAGAACAATAACAAGTAATAGTCATTCATAGTAAAAAAAATTCCCCTACTCCTACGCCTCATGCAGATTCTCCAGGAATTTTGTGTTGTGAAACCAACTCCGTGCACAGGTACTGAGCCCAATTATATTATATGCCCTTCTCACACTATCCAACTAAAGAACTTACATGGGTTGGGACTTCCTTTGGCTATTTCTTTATTCTTTTGGAATTTTGCTCCAAAGGCCTCCAAAAGGTCTACCCCTTGACTGGGAAGGTTGGTGATACGATGTATCAGATCGACATCAATTAGGATGCGCTCTCTGAGCCACAAACAGTCACCGTGCACCAGGACGAGCAGCTGGCGCACACAAATGTCATTAATTGGGTTGCGCCCGAAATGTGGAATATGCAATAGGTTCAACAATCATGATTTTTGTAGACCCAACACCCAGGGCTTTGGCTCAACCTTGATCACCCCACCGTCATAAGTGATTGGTTCTAAGTACATAGTGGGCACGATATCTGGGAATTTCTCCTGGTCTGCTAGGTCCCAGTCCTCCATCTTTAACAGCAAAATTTTGGAAAACATGTCACCTTCCACAGGTACATTCTTAGGGAGTAGCGACTTGTTGATATGTGATCACACCTTCTCAAGATCATTCGGGACCTTCACAGAGGCTTTGCGCAGCACGACATACACAGGCAACCGCAAGATGGAATCTACAACCTCGATGACGTCCTCATTCATTATAGTTTCAGGCAAGTATTCCATAAGCTACTTCTGGTGCTCTATAGCAGTGGAGCACGGTTTTGGAGTCTTCTAATGGGGCGAAATTTGAAACCTCGAGGACTGCCTCTTTTTATTTTGGGCCAGCATAGGGGTCTCAACATCCTGCGCAGGGGTCTCTCCATCTGGTTTCATAGAGGGGGTAGGCTTAGTGGCAGTCATGCTTAGTGGAAGCAAAACTTGGCGACGTAGCTCCTCCTCAAAGAGCGGATTAAGGCTAAACATAAGCTTCGAACAATCTTGAGAGACCAGAGAGCACAATTCACAGAAAGACCATAGAAATCAAAGGGAAAAATTGCGACCCCTTCTATCATATTTATAGCTTAGGTGCATTTTAAATGGTCTTATTTTCATTAATGTAGCCCCATAAATGCTAAAAAGAATCAAAATCTAGCATAATATCTTTATTAAATGCAATTTACATGCTCCTCCAAACGGTAAGAATGATTTCTTGTCCAAAATTAATGTTCCAGTGATTATATTCTGGCGCCTCTACAACCTAGTCAACCTCTGGGCGCAGCTAATGCGCACTCATCGCACTTATTTGCGCATCCGCCATCCTTGTTGTGCAGATCCATATTTTTGGCCATATAGTCATTTGTTACACACAGGGATAGAGTCATCCCTATGTGGTCTCAATCGACTTCCATCGACATAACCAAGAAGGTTTTCTCCACTTAAATTGGCCAGGCGTAATGCACCTCCGTCTGTAATTTCCTTGAAAATATATGGGTTGAGCCAATGCACTTTTAACTTCCCTGGGTGGTGCGCAAACTTGTTTTCATACAACAAGACCACTTCATCTTCCTTAAATACCTTCTTACCTAATCTTTTTGTCATTCCAAGCCTTATCATGGGCCTTTTTCACCTGTTGATGGAAACCTACAATTAATCGATCCTCTTCCAACATGATCAACTGCGACAATTGTTCTTACATAATATCTTGCTCTGCCATATCAGTGAAGGCTAAAATGTGCAAACTTGGAACAATGTACTCCATTGGCATAAATTCTTCTTTCCAATACACCATCCTGAATGGTGTCTTCCTTATTATCTTCTTGCATGTGGTTCTGTATGCCCAAATAACCGCAGGTATGCGCACATCCCAATCAATTCGATTAGCATTGAAGATATTGGTGAGAGCAGTCTCCAATATCTTATTAAAAGATTCCAATGCACCATTCTCTTGTGGGTGATATGGAGTACTCCTTTGATGATGAATCTGAAATTCTTATTTCAAACCTTCAATAGTTTCATTCACAAAGTGTGTACCCCGATCACTCACCAAAGTCTTAGGGCACCCAAGTCGAGTCAATATGTTCTCAAAAATGAAGTGTGAAGTTTTTTCTGCACTACAATCCTTCACAAGCTTAGCCTCAGCCCATCTAGTTACATAGTTTGTCGTAGTGATTATGTAATGTGCACCTGTCTTCTTTCCTGGAGGGTCAATAGGTCTGAAAAAATCAATGGCCCATTTATCAAAAACTTTCAACACCATTTGTGGGTGCAATGACATCTCATCTCTGCCCGACAGTTTCCCCTTCCTTTGGCATACATCACAAGCGCAGAAATATGCATGTGTGTCACTGTGCATTGTAGGCCACCATAAACCAGCTCATAAAATCTTCTGCGCAGTGGCTTTCCCATCATAGTGACCTCCTACAACCCCTCCATGAGCCTTAGCTAAGATATTCTGTCTCTCAAATTCCAACACATACCTTGTTATGAAACCATCTCCAAAAATAGAAGAAAAGAGAGATCAACGCCTTAGAAATCGACCACTTCGAGGAGAAAACCTCCTTTACATTACATAAAAGCACAATTCTTGGATGATTCAAATGAAAAAACCTCCTTTCTATATATAGGATTCCATGGGGTCACAATACAATCCTAGTCGACCTAACAATAATAATGTAAGGGCACAACAAAAACAATAGTGGGGTTTTATGGGGCACAATAATAAAAATATGGGGACTAAAGGGGTACAACAACAACAATAAGCGGGCTACACTAACAACAATAACGGACTACACTAGTAATATAGGGACCTAGCATGCCCCTCTCCTTCAAAAAAGTGTTGTACTCAACACTTGAGTAGCTATGTATGCTTCTATATAAATTTCTCATCCTCCCATGTGGAATATTCAGTGGGTAAGCTCTTCCACTTCTTGAGATACTCTGAAATTGATCGATTTCCTAGATGTCGAGTTCTTATTTCCGTGACTGCTTCAGGTTCCAATATGATTTTCCCTACCTCATCAAGTTTTGGCAATATTTTTTGAATGGGAAGTTTTTCACCTATAACCTTCTTTAGGCATGAAACATGGAAAAATGGGTGCACTCAAAAAGAAGTAGGAAGCTCCAATTTATATGCCATAGAACCAACCTTTTGCAACACCTTGTAAGGACCATATTACTTCGAACATAATTTATTATCCTTCTTAGCAACATTTCTTGAGTGATATTTGTTTGTATGGTTGTAGCTGTAAGAATACCCAGTCTCCTACATCAAAACTTCTCTCTCTGCGATGTTGATCTACTTGTTGTTTCATTCGATTTTTTTCCAAATTTAGGTTATCCTTTATGAGTTGGAGAACTTCTTTTTGATGCTCGATGTGATCTTACACTGCTTGAACCTTAGAATTATTTCTTAAAGACGATGTGATGGACTGTGGATGATATCTATAAAGTGCCATAAATGGGGTCATTTTTGCTGCAGTATGGAGGGAAGTTTTATACTACCATTCAGCCAGAGGTAACCACTTGACCCAGTGTGTTTGTTTATCAGATACAAAACAACAAATGTATCCTTCCAAACATTTGTTCACTATCTCATTTTTCCCATCGGATTGAGGATGATAAGATGATTTATAGGTTAGTTAAGTACCCAAACAAGAAAATAATTCTTTCCAAAAATTTCCTATGAAAATGGGATCTCTATCACTTACAATAATTTTTGGGTTTCCATGTAGCTTTTGAATTGTATCCATAAATGCAGTAGCAACTGTAATTGCTTTAAATGGGTAATATAATGCACAAAAGTGTGCATATTTGGTAAGTCTATCAACTACCACCATGATGACATTATTTCCTTCAAACTTAGGTAAACCTGTGATAAAATCCATTGAAAGCTCCTCCCAACGTTGACTTGGAATGGGTAAAGGTTGTAGCAAACCTGGGGTCTTAATTGTCTCAACTCTATTTTTCTAGAAAACCAAACATTCTGCCACAAACTTTTGAATATCCAATTTAATTTCATCCCAAAAAAAAAAAAATTCTTCACCATGTGGTAATTTTTTAAAAATCCTGAGTGTCCTCCTATGGGAGAGGTGTGCAATTCCAAAAGAATCTTTTGTTTTAGTTGGTAATTCTTACAAATATATAAGTGATCTTTGTACCATAAGGAATCATTTTTCCAACTAAATGTATCAGATGTACTGGGATCTTGCTGCATATGTTGAATGAGTGTCCACACTTCTTCATCATTCTTCCATTCCTCCCTTGCTTTGGTTATCCAATCTAGCTGGATAATAGAAATGGCACAAAGCAATGCTTCCACCTCCTCATCCTTTCTTGAGAGTACATCTGCAACAACATTTAGCTTCCATTTTTTGTAGATGATTTCGAAGTCATAACCCCACATTTTTGTGACCCATTTTTGTTGCTCTTCTGACGATAGTCTTTGTTCCAAAAAGTATTTAAGACTGTCATGATCATTTTTTACCTTGAAGTGTCTTCCCATTAGGTAAGGTCACCATTTCTTTAGTGCATGTAGTATTTCCAACATTTACTTCTCATAATATGTTTTCATAAATACTTTCATTTGATTGGACAACTTTCAAAAGAAATGGGTCTTCCTTCTTGCATTAAAACAGCACCAATTCCATTTCCTAAGGCATCACATTCCACAATAAAGGTTTTTGTGAAGTCTGTCATAGCTAAGACCAGTGCTAGGCACATTGCCTCTTTAAGATGTTCAAAGGCCTTGGTTGCTTCACAACTCCATGAAAATGAATCTTTCTTCAATAATGTTGTTAGAGGCGTTTCTATTCTCCCATAATTCTTAACAAACTTCTGATAATATCCTATTAACCTGAGAAATCCCACAAGTGCTTTATGGTTGTGGGGACTTTCCATTACTTAATGGCTTTAATTTTGTTATGGTCTACCTTAACACCCTCTTGAGATACAATATGACCCAAATATTCCACCTCTTGTACTCCAAAGAAAAATTTGGAGGTTTTTGCATATAAATGTTTCTCCTCCAATAGTATGAGCACCCTGTCAACATGTTGAACATGATCCTTATAAGACCTGTTCTAGATTAGTATATCATCAAAAAATACTAACACAAAGTTTCTAAGGAAAATTTTAAAAATGGAATTCATCAACCCTTGAAATGTAGAAGGTGCATTGGTAAGGCCAAAAGGCATGACCAAAAATTCATAATGACCCTCATGAGTTTGAAATTTTGTTTTCATAATATCTTCAGTCTTCATTCTAATTTTATGATATCCTGAACGAAGATTCAAATTGGTAAAATAAATTTCTCCATGTAATTCATCCAATAATTCATCAATCATAGGAATGGGAAATTTATATTTAATAGTGAGCTTATTGAGCTCCCTATAATCCAGAAACATGTGCCATGATCCATCCTTCTTGTGCACCAATACTATTGGAGCAAAAACAGAACTTTGACTAGGTTGAATTATACCAGCCTCTAACATTTCTGCAATCATACGTTCAATTTCACTCTTTTGGACATAAGGATATCTATAAGGTGTTGGAAATATTGTCATTGATGGAAAAGGAGGAGAAAGGAGTAACACTAGAATTACCAATGATAGCAGAGGCGGCATAGGCAGTGAAGGTAGCAGAGGTAGCGAGGGCAGTTGAACAGCGAAGGCAGCGGAGGAACTACATTAAAAAATTGGCAGAAACCAAAGAATTTCCATCATTTTTGAGCTATGGGATTACAAAAGCTGACTCCGTATAAAGAATTTCAAGGAGATATTACACATTTTGTTGTGTATACACAGTGAAGTGAGATCCAGAGTTTGAAGTTACATTTGGGGGTTTTATTGTATTTACAAACGATTATAAAACCACAGAAAATGAATAATAGAGGTTAAATCATCCGTGGAATGAATGCCAGAGTGGGTTTGAAGATTGGTTGACATCATTAAAACAGAACGATGGAGTAAAGGAGAAGTCATAGTGCATTGAATAGAAATCGATGGTTTGTTTGAACAAAGCATATGGAGGAACTGTAACGAAAGAAATTGGATGTGGAATTGGGAGTCAACGACAAAGGAGAATAGTGGACGGTTTCAAAAAACAACAGATGGTTTTCGTGCAGCTTTAGAGTGGTAAGTGGTAAAAGTTGAAATGAACGTGATAGCGTTAAGGAGTTGACACGTAGCAACAAAAAACCAGCTATTTCGCGTGAGATTGAAAAATTTAAGGTCATGTATCTTTGTTATGCGATAGTTGTCGAATATATGAGGGAATAGATCGACGGTGTAAAAGGTACATTGAAATAAAGGTGTGGGCCCATAAATATTTATATGGTTTATTTTGGGTTTAAACCATAGAGTTGAGAATCATAAGCGGAGATGATATTATGATAGCACTTGAGTATTAATCGGAAGTGCCAATAGAAACGAGGACTGTAGATCTAGACATATCAACGGTGATGATCGCATCGACGGAAATCAGATCATAAATCGGAAGCAAGTCCGATGGATGCGATGTGATGTTATTGCATATCACAATCGGTGATGCTTATGTTATAAGAATTTGTAAGTTATATAATTTGTGATGCGATGGATGAATGCGATGCAATGGATGCGATGCGATGCGATCACATATAGCAATCGGGGCAGCAGAAAAATCGGACAAACACAGTGGTCACAGAAAATGCGAAGTGCGATATGATGATGTGGGGTTGACATGGAAAGTGACGTGGCAGCTGATGTGGACCTGACCCCACAAATCGCAAATAAATCAAGATGACATGGCAAGATGACGTGGCAGTGACGTGGCTATGACATGGCAAGGTGACGTGGCACGATGACATGGAGATGACGTGGACCTGGCCCGCATATTGCAAATTGCAAGATCGAAGCGGTGAAGATCATAAGAGAAAAGTTGTGATGCAATGGATAGAAGAGATGCGATGTGCTGATGCGAAGGGACACTTGGAGGCACAACGCAATATCGCACATTGGTGATGCGAAGTTCATCGCATACCGTGAAGTGACAATGCGAAGATGCGATGCAATGCAAAGTGGCGATGCGAATCAGCGATGCGAAGTTCATCGCATATCACAGATTGCAAAGCTCAAGAGAGATATCACACAATCTTAGAATTCATGTGAGTTGCGATGCAAAGTAGCGATAAAGTCAAGTGGGACCCGATCGCATATCGCTCATCGCAAGCTCAAGAAAAAGTGCGATAAAAGAGCCGGATGCGATGTAGCCCAGAACCATTATTTAAGAGATTTCAAGTCCGGGTGTGTGTGATTTCCCTTTTTAAATCGCATTGGAAAGAAAATAAGCCATATAGCAAAGAACTTTTGAAATGCCGAAGTGCGATAAAGCAATAATCGTTGGATCACAGAGTAGATATCTACGATGCAGATTAGAAGTGCTAATTTGGGCATCGATAAATGTGCAAGATTGCCGGAAATGAAAAATTTATGAAAGTATAAGGTTTCCCTTTAAGAAATCGCATCGGGAGGATGAAAGAGCAACATAGAAACGAAGAAAAAGACAAATATCCGAAACACTGAGATATAGCCTTGTGGGACCCTTCGCACATCGCATATCGAGAGATCAGATGGATGAAGGCACATAGAATATATGAATCGCCGAAGTGCGATAAAGTGAGTAGACGCGATGAAGATCAAAGCTGAAGCCTAAAGCATTTCAAGTCCAGGAGTATGGGAGTTCCCTTTGTTAAATCATTTCGGAGAGCAAAGGAGGATTATAATGTAAAACCAAAAGGAAAGTATGAACGCAGGTAGAAAGGCTGGGGTTAGGACCCAACACAGAGAAAAAGAGGCAGAGTCAGGAAAAAGGAGAATATGGTGGCACTGTTGGAAACACAACAGCTGGGTCAAGTTAGGCCAAAATGACAGTTATGCAGTACTGTGTTGAATATAATAGCAGGAACTGAAACGACTCTGACAGTAGCAGAAAAAACAAATGCACAACGAACAAAGAGATGAAAGGACTGAGTGAAATATTTTTGTTGTAACTGTAAATGTAAATGAATTAATTTTTTTTATTGTATGCGATGCAAAGGCAAGTCTCCGTAGGAAAAGAAAAATTCCATTGTAATACACAAATATATACATTCTGTTATATTATTATGAATGTGCTGGACAAGAAAATGAGAAGGGGAAAGGCAAAGAGTCATACCTGTTCATTTCAAATTCCCTGTGGAATGCAAACAGTTATGAGGTGATCTCCATAAACAATGTTACCAGCATATGCATAGAGGGTTAGAGAATGGAGAAAGAGGTCAGAGAGTGTAAGAAGAAGAAGGAGCAGAGAGAGTAGTTGTAAAGATCCAGAGATGATATAAAGAAAATTTGAAGGCTAGAAGGACAGCAGTAAAGAAGGAGAAAAACAGAGCTAATATCCAAGTAAATCAGCATATGATTATATTGTACGGTGAGGAAGTTGGTGCTTCCATATCAATTTGTAGCTTGATAGATGTCCAGTTGTAGCTAGCTGAGGTAGAAGCCTCATGTAGGTTGTAGCCTACAGAAAATAGATGGGAGTTGGAGCTTCCATGCAAGTTGTAGCTTGCAGAATTGAGGTAGTAGCCTCTTGTAGGTTGGACCCTACAGAAAATCAGTGGTGAGAGGGAGTTGGAGCTTTCCTTTGCATCACAGCAATAATAAGATGTGGTTTTCTCCCTTATGGGTTTCCACTTATATCTGTTGTCTATGTGCATGATGATTGTATGTTGATATTATATATTTAATCTACTTAATACCTATTGCTCACTTATTAATATTTTTCTTCCATTGTATATTAATTTGATCACGAAATGAAGATGTAAATAAGTGTAAAAGAAATTTTTACAAGACCATGACTGCATTAAACTGATTCACCCCCCCTCTCAGTTTAACCAAGGGTTCAACAATTGGTATCAGAGCGGGTTCCTTCTGTATCAGTTTAACAACTGGAAGGAGATCCTAGGTCCCCAAGATGGCTAGTCTAGAAGGATGCTCAACAAATAAAGCCCCTTTGTTTACTGGAACAAATTATGCCTTTTGGAAAATAAGAATGAGGACGTACATAATGTCTATAGGAATAGAAGTTTGGGTTGTTGTGGAATTAGGATATTCCCCAAATTATTATGACACAGAAAGAATCCAAACAAGATTTTATAGCTAACGCAAAAGCCATGAATGCTCTCTTAAGTGGTTTGTGTGAGGCAGAATTTATCAAAGTAATGCACAACAAGACTGCCAAATAAATATGGGATACATTAGAAAGTATCCATGAGGGAGATAAAAAGGTGAAGGCTGCCAAGCTACAAGTCTATAGATCCTAGTTTGAAAATATAAAAATGAATGAAGAAGAAGATGTTGCCAGCTTCTTCTTAAGGGTTGCAGAAATTGTAAATAACATGAAAGCTCTAGGAGAAACCATTAGAGAATTTGTAATTGTACAAAAGATATTGAGATCTTTACCATCCAGGTTTAACCCCAAGGTTTCTGCCATAGAAGAAACAGCTAACTAGGAAACATTGACCATGAACCAATTACTTGGAAACTTAACAGCCTATGAGATGAGAATTCCACAGAGGAAGTCAAATGTGAGGGAGGTAGCCTTTAAGATAGAGAAGAGAAAGTTGAAAAGGAAGATACATGCCCCTGCTCTGATGAAGAAGAGGCCAAATTTGTCAGAAGATTGGATAGAGGCTCAGGCAAGTATAAAGGTAAACTTCCCTTTAAATGCTTTAACTATGGAAGAGTTGGGCACTATGCATCTAAGTTTCCTCTTAAGAAAACAAAGAATCAGACTCAAGAGATAGAGAAAACCAAAACAAATAACTGGCAGAAAGGGAAAAGATTCAATAGAAGATCATTTTATGCTCAGTAAGATAGTAGTGCATCTGAAAACTCAGATGAATCCTCAAATGAAGAAGGCACCTTTGAATTTGTGTTGATGGCCAAGGAAGAGTCTGAAGGATTCCTTCTAGAACATGAGGAAGAAGGTGAGGTAGATCTTGACGGGGAGCTAAGAAGTGCCCTGGAGGAAATAGACAGACTTAAACTCAAGTGCAGAAAACAGAAATACATTCTCCTCAAATGTGTAAAAGAGGTACCAAATTTAGAAGACCTCATTCAATTGAAAGTAGAACTTGAAGAAGCTAAGAAGGTGGAAGACATTCTGCTAAAGCAAATTAAAGATAAACATCAGGAGCAAGAGAAATTGGAAGAAGAAGTGGTATGCCTAAGAAAGAAACTAGAAAACACCCAAAGGGAATTATCAATGAACACTCCTCGAATGACAAGCACTGAATAGTTGGACAAGATTCTAAACGCTCAAAGGTCTCCTCTCATAAAGGCTAGGATAGGATATGAAGGAGAAACCAGTAAGTCCAAGGTAGAAGATAACAAGAATATCATTTTTGTAAAAGTTGTAAAGGATAATGAAACAGCTCAAAAAGGAACCACAGAAGCATAATCCAGCAAGAAATTGATGTGTGATGAAACAAACAAAAACAAGTAGCAACATCAAGAGACAAAGAATGAGAGGAAGAAGTACGTAGTTGCAAAAAGCTCAATTGTTCCTGAAGATCAATTGAACAAGTTCGGAAGATCTCAAAGGAGATTCTTTCCTCCTATGATAAATATCACTTGTTTTTCCTGCCACAAACTGTGACATATTGCTGCATACTGTCAGACAAAGATAATCGATTTCAACCAGCAAAAGATGCAGAAACTGAAAAGACTACCTCAAGCAAACAAATGGAGAGGACAACCCTACACCAGGTACACTAATCGTTTCCATGGGTATTGTTTTTATTGTAAGGGGTTAGGCCATAAAGCCATGGAGTGTAGAACGTATGGACAAAGACTGATGCTTAAAACCCCAAGGATATTTATGAACAATGGAGAGTTCACTCGTACACATAATCCATTTAAAAATATAATCAAATGCTTTGTATGACATCAAATCGGACACATGTCTTCCAAATGTCCTCTCAAAGAATGTGGTCCATCTTCTCATAAAAGTGTTGATCAGTGGTTGTCATTGATGTCAACCCAAGCAGCAACAGGGGCTAACCCAATATTGCATGGGAATTTTTACCTACCAAATTAATATATTATGGGTCAATAATGCTTTTGATGGTTTCTACTTGTCAAGATGTTTCCGTTGATATATGGCACGCCATGTAATTCTTCACGGTTTGAGAAATATTCATGTTTGAAGTTTGTAATCCCCAGTTAGTGGGATAAAACCCCATGGGGTTGGGGCATGGGTCATTGAAAAGTCATAATTAATCTTTTTTAAGCTCCTAAGATCCCCCCCACGTTCACTTGTTGAAGCCCCTCTCAACTTAAGCATTCATATATATTGTGATCTTCATTTCCTCCTTAGGCATGGGATTCGGCCATCTGAAACAGGTCATCGTGGAATTTTCGTTCTAAATTTGTTTCTACGAAGGCTCAGAAGCTGAAATTTTTATGAGGTGAAGCCAAAATCCTGAGGAAGCGGCAGTAAAAATTTCAGATCAATTTGTGCAACATTTTTGGAGATATGATCTGTGGAAGTAAGGGTTTTTGCAGGCTCCTAAAATTCATCTCAAAGAAGTGACCTTGGTAAAATCTTCATAACTCTCTCTCTGAGTATTGGATTGGAATTCCATAAAAATTTTCAGATAGTGCACAGTCTATAGTTTTTTCCCTATCAATTTCAGAGTCAAATGAAGAAACAGTGACATGTGGCATGTCGTACAAGTGCACTCTGCTGAAACATTCCATAATTAGGGCAGTGTGAGAAATTGGGTATAACTCTCTCTTGAAGAATCCAAATTGGGTCAGACCTATGGAATTGGAAAGATGACTTATAGGACTACTATAGGACCAAAAATCAGATATTGAAGATCTGAAATAACAGAGATACACCAGATTCAATATCGAGCTCCTAGAAGGCAAGAAAAAGCTAGCTCATGTGTTGTCAAGGGTTGCAAAGGACCAGACTTTCTATGGCAGAGAAGCAAAATAAGGTGCAGAAGAGGGTAGCATGACAAGAGCAGCAACCAAGGTGCATATCAACAGCAATAATTTCATCATATGAAGTCTTCAAGTGGGTAGCACTGCATACAATCATTGTAAAGGTATCATTGTACTTAGTCATTGTAAATACATTATTGTACAAATTGTACTAGTGTCTATCTGCCAAGGGTTGAAGAGGTAGTGTTGGGAGGTCTAGGATCATCATTAGGTGTTTGTATCAAAGTTGGGGTTATGGTCTAGTATATATTCTTCTTCTACATCATTTTATATCATTGTAAAGTGGACCATTTTCCCTGGTATGGGAGTCCATTCTTCTTTTATTCTTCTATAGGGTGGTAGGGTGGTGCTAGGGTGAGTTGTAGCTCATTGGGTGTTGGGGCATCCGTTCAGTTGACTAATGAAGAATCTTGGGTGTTGGAGCGTCCATCCAGTGGGATCTGGAGAAGAATGCTTCTCTAGATTCTTGGAACTTGGAGCTTTATTTTCAATTGGAATTAGAAAAGGTAATGAAAAGCATTAGGTGGTTTTTGTCCGGTGGGTTCCACTTGTAAAAGCGTAATGCATTTGTGTTCCTCTTGTTTGTTGCTATCATTGCAAATGCAGTAATAATTGAATATTAACTAATGCTCTACTTGAAAGGAATACTAATTCACCCCCCCCTCTCGGTATTTCCAACAATTGGTATTAGAGCTTGGTTCCTTCAATAGCAGTTTAATAGCTAGAAGGAGGTCATGGAGCATACCAAGAATGGTGTACCTCTATTAAATGAAAATAATTATGCACTTTGGAAAGGAAGAATGGAGGTCTATATCTTGGCGCAAGGTTACGAAGTATGGGACACTGTTCAAAATGGATTTACATCAACTGCGGATGAACAAGGTAAGAATAATTTGGTAAATGATGCAAAAGCAAAGAATATTATTATCATTGGACTTATTGAATGTGCTTATCATAAGGTTTTGGGTTGTAAAACCGCCAAAAATGTATGGGACAAGCTTTAGAATATATATACAAGTGACTCAAATGTCAAAGAAGCAAAGCTTCAAATATATAGAGCAAAATTTGAGCAACTCAGAATGAAAGAAGATTGCAACATTGTTACATACTTTCAATACGTTGATGAAATAACCAATACTCTGGAAGGATTGGGAGAGCCAGTTGATGAGAAGACTATTATACGGAAGATTCTTAGAACGTTACCAGAGAGATTCAACCCAAAGGTATCGGTCTTAGAATACAATGCAAATCTGGACAAACTCAACAAAGAGGAATTACATGGAGTTCTCATAGCATATTAAATGAGACTTGATGAAGAAGAGGGTACTTCACATCTAGAAACTGCGTTCATTGCGTCTAAGAAAACCAATAAGGATAAACAACCTTCAATTGAAAATACATTCACCTGCAAGTGTGAAGAAAAGGGAGATGATGAAGAAGGACTTTCAGATGAAGAATATGCTTACTTCACGAGAAAACTACAAATTGGTAAGGGACAATTCAAAGGTAAAATTTCATTGATATGTTTCAGCTATAATGAGGTTGGGAATTTTGCAGCAAAATGTCCAAACAAAAGTAATGGCAACTCAAAAAGAAAGAAAGGCTTTAAGAAATTCAACAAGCAAGGATCCAAAAGGAACTTTCTCTCTAAAGAAGATAGCTCATCATCCGATGAAGAAAATGATAGTGAAGAAGAAGCCAATGAGAGAGTATTGTTTATGGCCAAGCACAATAAGCAAGAGGTATCAAACAACGAAGAAGAAGGATGGACCATAGACAAATTTTATGAGGAAGCAATCAAGCTTATAAAAGATCTCAAGGCAGAGAAGATCCGTTCCAAAACTCTTGAAGAACAAGTTCAAGGTCTCAAAATTGAAGTTGAAGAACACAAATGCATTGAAGAGTCACTTCAAAAGAAGTTGGAAGAGAGCAACCAAGAAAGGGAAGAATTAGAAGCCGAAGTAGTCTCGCTGCGTGAGGAAGTGAAGAAAGGAAAAACTATCCAAAACTATGCCAACAGCTCAAGGGCATTGGAAGAACTCATCAACAATCAACGATCTTACAACGACAAAATTGGCATCGGTTACAAAGAAGAAGAAGCAGGACCTTCTACAACAAAATAAAATGAACTGACATGCATGTAGACTTCATTGGACAAGATTCGCAAGAACAACCTTGGAAGACAATTCCTTGACGAAAATTTCCATCCAGGTACCAACATATTTTTTATGGCTGCTGTTATTCATGTGGAAAATTTGGTCATAAAGCTATAGAATGTCGCATGTACCCTATGAACGATTACAATTCTAGGAGATCTGTCAAATATGAACCTCCCAGGGCTCAACGAAATATCAATAGATTTGAACATTTAAGAAATAATATTGAATGTTACAAATGTCGAAACTTTGGACACATAGCCAAATACTGTAGACTTGAAAATCCTCCAGAAGAATCTTCGAAGCCACAGAATGAACGAACATGGAAGAAGAAGAAGAATGATAATTGTGCTCTCACTCTTAAGGCTCAAAAGAACAAAGATGTGTGGTATGTTGATAGCAGTTGCTCAACACATATGACTAGAGATAAAAATAAATTTTATCTCTGAAAGAGAAGAAGGATGGAACCGTGTCCTTTGGAAATGATGGATATTCAAATGTTATAGGATCAGGTACTGTCACTCTCGGAAGAAAATATGTTCTAGCCAAGAATGTTCTATTGGTTGAAAACATGAATCACAATCTGCTCAGTGTTCGACAAATGTGTGATCAAGGACACACGGTACTATTCAACTCCACGAAATGTGAAATCAGGAAAGGCATGTATGGTGAAATTTTGGCTACAGCAAGTCGAGCTCCAAACGACATATATGTTCTGGATGAAGCAACTAAAGCATGTCTAATAGCTAAAGAGGATGATACAATAATTGGTAGAAATGATGATCGACTAAGTAAGAATTTTTCTACAAAGGTGCAAAGTGATTTAGAGATGTCTTTACTTGGTTTCAAATTGAGAATTGACGGTTGATCTAAGGATGTGGATCAAAGTTTGTACAGATCTATGATTAGTAGTCTTCTATATGTAACAGCCTCCCGACCAAATGTTATGTAAGAAGTTGGACAAGTAGCAAGATTCCAAGCAGCACCAAAAGAATCACATATTAAATATTCGCCAGCATTGGAATATCTTCGCCAGAAGCTTGGGATTCTCCCAAGTTCTCATTAGATTTTATTTTTTCAGAATATAAAGGGGGAGTGGAAGTAGATTACATGTATGCAGGATGGTTGTGTGTCAAGGAGAGTGGAAGTGTGTACAGGTCCGCAGTATGGTTGTATTTTAGGGGGAGTTACCCTTTTCCATTGATGTCAAAGGGGGAGAGAATGTTGTAGGAAGAGGTGTCATGATCACAGGGGGAGTACTTGTGTTGCCATCAATGCCAAAGGGGGAGATTGTTGATCAGCGGTTGTCATTGATGTCAACCCAAGCAGCACCAAGGGCTAACCCAATATTGCATGGGAATTTTGACCTACCAAATTAATATATTCTAGTTCAATAATTCTTTTGATGGTTTCTACTTGTCGAGATGTTTCCGTTGATATATGGCACACCATGTAATTCTTCACGGTTTGAGAGATATTCATGTTTGAAGTTTGTACCCCCAGTTAGTGGGCTAAAACCCCATGGGGTTGGGGCATGGGTCATTGAAAAGTCATAATTAATATTTTTTAAGCTCCTAATATCCCTCCCACATTCACTTGTTGAAGTCCCTCTCAACTTAAGCATTCATATATATTGTGATCTTCATTTCCTCCTTAGGCATGGGATTTGGCCATCTGAAACAGGTCATCGTGGCATTTTATTTTTTCTACGAAGGCTCAGAAGCTGAAATTTTTATGAGGCGAAGCAGAAATCCTGAGGAAGCTGCAGTAAAAATTGTAGATCAAGTTACGCAACATTTTTGGAGATATGATCTGTGGAAGTAAGGGTTTTTGCAGGCTCCTGAAATTCATCTCAAACAAGTGACCTTGGTAAAATCATCATAACTCTCTCTCTGAGTATTGGATTGGAATTCCATAAAAATTGGCAGATAGTGCACAGTCTATTGTTTTTTCTCTATCAATTTCAGAGGCAAATGAAGAAACAGTGACATGTGGCATGTCGTACAAGTGCGCTCTACTAAAACAGTCCATAATTAGGGCAGTGTGAGAAATTGGGTATAACTCTCTCTTGAAGAATCCAAATTGGGTCAGACCTATGGCATTGGAAAGACAACTTAGAGGAATACTATAGGACCAAAAATTAGATATTGAAGATATGAAATAACATAGATACACTAGATTCAATATCGAGCTCCTAGAAGGCAAGAAAAAGCTAGATCATGTGCTGTCAAGGGTTGCAAAGGACCAGAATTTCTATGGAAAAAAAGCAAAACAAGGTGCAGCAGAGGGTATCATGACAAGAGCAGCAACCAAGGTGCATAACAGCAGCAATAAGTTCATTATATGAAGTATTCAAGTGGGCAGCACTGCATACAATCATTGTAAAGGTATCATTGTACTTAGTCATTGTAAATACATTAATGTACAAATTGTACTAGTGTCTATCTGCCAAGGGTTGAAGAGGCAGTGTTGGGAGGTCTAGGATCATCATTAGGTGGTTTTGTCAAAGTTGGGGTTATGGTCTAGTATATCTTCTTCTTCTACATCATTTTATATCATTGTAAAGTGGACCATTTTCCTTGGTATGGGAGTCCATTCTTCTTTTATTCTTCTATAGGGTGCTAGGGTGGTGCTAGGGTGAGTTGTAGCTCATTGGGTGTTGGGGCATCCGTTCAGTGACTACTGAAGAATCTCGGGCATTGGAGCGTCCATCCAGTGGGAGCTGGAGAAGAATGCTTTTCTATATTCTAGGAAGTTGGAGCTTTATTTTCAATTGGAGTTTAAAAGAATTATTAGAAAAGCATTAGGTGGTTTTTGTCCTGGAGTGGGTTTCCACCTTAAAAACTGTGTGCATTTGTGTTCCTCTTGTTTGCTGCTATCACTGTACAAACACTGATAATAATTGAAGATTAAATAATGCTCTAATTGAAAGAAATATTGATTCACTCCCCCTTGTCAGTATTTCCAACAAAAAGGTTCCAAACAAATAGTTGCCTGTAGTGGAAAAAGAAGTTGAATAAGTGTGACCTGGCTCTAATAGCCCAACATCAGAAAATCCAATGGTATTTGGACAGTGGATGTTCAAAGCATATGACTAGAGATCAAAGAAAGTTTGTAACCTTTGATGAAAAGAAATCTGGGAATGTAACATTCGGCAATGATAAAGCAGGGAAAATCAAAGGAAAAGGCTCAGTTAGTCTGAATAATGGAAGAGGAAAAGCTCAAGATGTACTATTTGTGGATGGGTTGAAAGCCAATCTGCTAAGCATTAGTCAAATGTGTGACAAAAGCTATGAGGTCCTTTTTAGAGCCCAATATTGTGAGGTAAGATCAAGCACCACAGGAGAGACCTTGATCAAAGGTGTTAGAATAGAAAGTAATGTCTATATAGTGGAAGAAAAAAATGAAACATGCCACATAAGCAAACTTGATGAATCATGGTTATGGCATAGAAGACTGGGACACCTAAACTTTGACCACATCATCAGTCTGAGCAAGAAGAATGCAGTCAGAGATATGCCCGCAATAAAGAAACCTTCAAATACCATATGTAAATCTTGTCAACTGGGCAAGTAGACCCGCATATCTTTCAAGACCAAAGAGATACTATCTAGAAGTCGGCCTCTTCAGCTCGTACACATGAACCTGTGTGGACCTTCAAGAACTAAAGCACCAAGCGAAGAATCTTATTTCATGTTGATAATAGATGATTTTTCCAGATTGACGTGGGTAGCATTTCTCAAATATAAATCTGAAGCACTTGATAAATTCAAGATATTCAAGGCATTGGCATAAAATCAAACAAGATGCAAGCTAAAGTGCATCAGATCAGACAGAGGAGGTGAATTCACAGACTATGATTTTGCAGACCTATGCAATGAGCATGGGATAAAACAACAGTTTACAATTGCAGGTACACCTCAACAGAATGGAGTGGAAGAGAGGAAAAATAGGTCAGTACAACAGATTGCCATAGCTATGATGCAAGAAAGTAACATTCCCCAAACCTACTAGGCAGAATCAGTACACACAGTTGTTCACATTCTCAACAAAGCTCATCTAAGACCAAATTGTGACAAGACTCCTTACAAATTATGGCATGGTAAACTAGCATCAATCAAGAACTTTAGAGTCTTTGGAAGCAAGTGTTACATTAAAAATAATGATAAAAAACTGGGGAATTTTGATGCAAGAGCTAATGAAGGAATATTTTTAGGATATGCATCCAAGAGCAAGGGTTACAGGTGTTACAATAAAAGACTGCACAAAATTGTGGAAATCATTGATGTAAGATTTGATGAAGATCTACCAAACAGAACAAGAAGCACAAGATGCGCCAATCCTCCAGATGATCATGAAGCTGAGAACCAAGATAATGATGAACATGGCAAGACAATAGAAGATATTGTATTAAACTCAAAAGGTCCCTCAAGACACACTCAAAAGAACCATCTAGAATATCAAATCATTGGGGAAAAGAGTGTGGGAGTCCATGCAAGAAGGCAGCTTGTTGAACAGACAGAAGAAGTATACCTAGCCATGCTAACTCAAATAGAGCCAAAGAAGTTGAGGAAGCCAGCAAAGACAAAAACTGGGTAAATTCTATGAATGAAGAACTAGACCAAATTGAGAGGAACAATACCTGGGAGTTAATTCCAAGACCCACTGGGAAAAATGTCATTAGCACAAAATGGATATTCAAGAATAAGATGAATGAACAAGGGCAGGTAATTAGAAATAAAGCCAAACTTGTATGCAAGGGGTATTCTCAAATTGAAGGACTTGACTATGATGAAACCTTTACCCCTGTAGCCAGAATGGAAGCAATCATAATTTTTTTGGCCTTTGCATGCTATCATGATTTCAGGGTATACCAAATGGATGTGAAGCATGCCTTCCTGAATCGATACTTAGAGGAAGAAGTCTACATGGAACAACCTGAAGGATTCTCCTTAATAGATAAACATGACTATGTGTGCAGATTAAAAAAAGCCTTATATGGGCTGAAACAAGCCCCTCTTGCATGGTATTCAAGGTTGGAAAAATACTTGCAAAAACAAGGTTTTAAGAAAGGAGGAGTAGACAGCAACTTGTACATAAAGGCTAATGAAAATGAACTCTTAATTGTAGTAGTGTATGTAGATGACATCATGTTTGGTAGCAAAAAAGATGGGTTAGCAAAAGGATTTGCTGAAGAAATGAAATCAGAGTTTGAGATGTCAATGATTAGAGAGCTCACCTTCTATTTACGACTTCAAATTCAACAAAAGAACACAAGAATATTCATTTTTCAAGAAAAATACTTAAGAGAAATGTTGAAAGGTTTCAAATAAAAGACTGTAAACCTGTGTCAACTCCCGTGATCACTAGATGTAAACTATGTGCAAATGATGGATCAACAGAGGTAGATCAAAAACTTTACTAATCCATGATAGGAAGTCTACTATACCTAACTGCTTGTTGACACCTAATCCTATGGGATGGGTGTGCACATTTAATATTGTATATTAATTAATATTAGGAAATAAGGAAGGCCAAGAGTCATTGGGAGATGAATCCCAATAGCCTCACCTCCATGTATAAATCCATATGCATTCTTCAGCTAATACACATTCTGATTTTGAGGAGTTACCTCCTGGTCTGACATGGTATCAGAGCCAGCTCCACTATTGGCATTTCTGCCTGTGGTGTAACTCCCTCTCCTTTGCTCAGTCAATTTTTATTAATAGTTTTTGCTGCTCCTTAATTGCTAGACTGTTATTCTGCATTTTTTTTCTCTATATAGCCCTGACATTTGCAGCTCCAGCTCCTGCAGCTCCTAAAGACTCTGCAATCCTGCAGTTCCTGAAACACTGCAAATTGCAAGCTCCTCTGCAATCCTGCAAAGATTCCATTTCAAAATTTTTGTAACAACCTTTTGGCCTCCTCCATTCTCCATCGACTCACTCCATTCCCTCAGCTCTCTCCCTACATTCCACATTCATCCCTCACCTCTCAACATACAGCGCCCTGCCCTCATCTCTCGGCACACACCCCCGCAGCTTCCTCCGTCCAACCAAACCCACCGCCTGCAACTCTACAGAGCTCTCCATTCCAATATGCCATCCATATCTGCATTACCGCTTCCTTAACACAGGTATCCTCCTCAGCGTTTACCATACTCCGAATACAATTTTAATACGCCATCCATATCTGCAAAACGATGTATGATGAGTTTCTGGTGTTAATACCGCCCGTCGACCATACACTTAGCGCTGTCATATATTTCCACTGCTGGTTTACTACTCGTAATGCCTGCGCAGTCATGTCTGTCAGTACGAAATACATTTTATTATTGTTAGTCGTCGGGGTATTAGGTTGAAATAGACAATATCATTCATTTCAGATAGTATTGTTTGTTGTAATGGTTGTACATTGTATAACGATGTCCATTGTATAACACTGTCCATTTTATAACGCTTGGATTACAATAACGCTGTCCATTTTATAATGTTGTCCATTGTATAACGCTGTCCATTTTATATTACAATAACGATGTCCATTGTATATCCATTGCCGAATTCCATATAGCATTCCATATATACCGCCATTTTAAAACGTTGTCTGCGCTATTTGTAATACCCTGCGTTTATATACTGGTGTCAACGCTGCTCTGGTTGCATAGGTTGGAGAATAACTGTGTGTTGTATGTTTGAACTTGTTCCTCCCATCATACCGCCCGTTATTCTATAGTCAATACCGCCCCACCATAATACCGACCCTCCATTCATTTAAAACCTGCGTTTAATACCGCCCTTTCATATATACGCCGGTTTCATCATTGTATATCCATTGTATAGTAATACTCCGCTCCATTTGTAAACGCTTTCTATTCCTCCGCTCCATCATTTATAAAATTCATACAATATATAACATTCATTCCATTTGTAATACTCCGCTCCATTTGTAATATTCACTTCCCATTACGCCCTTTACCTGCGTTATAATACCCTCCCATACCACTTCCCATTTTCACAATATCGCCCTCCCATAAACATTTCATATCACCCTACCATTTCATAAAATTGCTTCCCATACAAATTTTTTTTCTCCAAACAAAACAAAAAATACACATATTTTTTGGTGCAGAATTCAGTCTTTAGCAAGAGTTTTTTGTGCAGAATTTAGTTTCCAGCTTTAAACTCAGAGTATTTTTCCAGCAAGAGTCTTTTGCCCCTTTAATTGAAAGATTTCAAGAGTTGAAAGTTTTTATAGCAGAAATTTTTCCTCTTCAGAAGATTTTTTCCAGCAATCTAATGCATTCTCTCATCTCAATTGTTGGGGTGGTTCTCTCCGGCAAAGAGAACTATCTTGAATGGTCTCGGAAGATTAAACACACACTCATTTTTAATGAGCTATGGAAAGGAATCTGTGAAGGATAAGAAGAAAACCCACCAGCAAAGCCCACTTCAGACAAAGAGCTTGCCATTTGGGAAAATAAGAACTGCAAGGCCTATGCCTTGATTGCAGCCTCCGTAAGTGAAGAGGTGAGTCGCCATATTTCATCATTCTCAAATGCCTATGATGCCTTGAAGAAGCTAAAAGAACTCTATGACTCACATTCAGAATTAGAAAATGTTCAATTGATGATTAAGCTGTTCAGTCTTGAAATGAAGAATGATGATCCCCTTGCTTTAGCTTCAGAAGTAAGATGTATAATGCATGACATTGAAAACACTGGTGTAAAAATGGACATATCTCTCATAGCATATGTTAAGGCATTATATCCGACTTACTCATATTATCTTGAGTCTTTGCAAGCAAGTGGAAACTTTGAGCATATCACCTTTGATACACTTGAGAAAAAGTTTGCAGAAAGAGAGAAAGCTTTTGGGAAGATGACAGTCCCTTCATCTTCCGAAGAGGCTGCATACTTGGCACATAGAGAAAAGAGTCATGCTCTAGATTCATCCAGAGGAAGAGGTGGCAGAAGAGGAAGAGGAAGAAGAAACTTCACATAAAGGGGGGGCAGACAAGCTGACAAATCCAATCTTCATTGCACACGTTGCAATAGAGATGGACATGATGCATCCAAATGCAAAACACCATGGGAGAAAATTGAGCAGCAAAGAAATCAAGACAAAGGTAAAACTAATGACAAAGACAAAGGTAAAGCACCTGAATCCGCTCATTATGTTCTAGCACATTGCAACAATGGAGTAACTGAAGACTTGTTTGATGTTTCATTTACTTCATGGAGAGATGATTGGTTGCTAGATTCAGGAGCAACATGTCACATGACATTTAGAAAAGATTTTTTTGAATAATTCACTGACAAAGTTGATGGAGCAGTATATTTCGCAGATAAATCCAAACTCAAGCCATCAAGGCTTGGCACAGTCAGGCTTAAACTGCCTGGTCTTCCTGATCATATCCTACATGAGGTTCTATACCTCCCTGAGTTGAAGAGAAACTTGCTGTCCCTGGTCGAAATCCGGCAGCAAGGACACTCAATTCACTTGTTTGATGGCAAGGTAGAGGTCAGAAAAGCATCAGATCACTCACTTGTCATGGAGGGAATAGAAGAAGGGATACTCTTGAAGTTGAAAGGTTCATCTGCTCATGCTCAAAACCTTGCATTCAGTTCACATCATGATGAAGGTACATTTCCATCAAGTCTTTTATGGCATGCTAGATTTGGACACTTAAACTATGACAGCCTTCGTTTGTTGAAGAAAAATGGTGTTGATGGACCGCCTACAATTCCTAGAAAACCTAAGGAATGTGATGCTTGTATTCTAGGAAAGCATAGCAAACAGCCATTTCGTGATTCACACTCCAGAGAACATAGAAAACTTGAACTTGTTCATTCAGATTTATGTGGCTCTATGCCTATTGCTTCTGCAAATGGAAACAAATACATGATGACATTTATTGATGACTACACCAGAATGTGTTGGATTTACTTACTGAAGAATAAGTCTGATGCTTTTCAAACTTTCAAGAATTTTCATACATGGATTGAAAATGATGCACAAACACATATTGGCTCTCTACGTATTGATAATGGAAAAGAATACACTTCAAACGAATTTGAAAATTATCTTCGTCAACATGGAATCAAACATCAAACAACTGTGCCATATAATCCACAACAGAATGGTGTAGCTGAAAGAATGAACATAACTATTTTAAATATGGTCCGCTCCATGTTATTTTTCAAGAATGTAAAATTGATGTTTTGGGCTGATGCAGTTCTATGTGCTGTTTACATAAAGAATAGGTGTCCTTCAAGTTCAATTAGAAACAAAACTCATTTTGAAATGTGGCATGGTCACATTCCTTCGGTAAAGCATTTCAGGGTCTTTGGGTCCACCTGTTATGCCTTGATACCCAAGGGTCAAAGGAACAAACTTGGTGCTAGAAGCATAAAATGTATCTTCTTGGGGTACTCCAATACCTCCAAAGGATATCGTCTCTATGATGAAGCAAATAAGAATTTTGTGATAGCAAGAGATGTCATATTTCTTGAATCTTCCAAGAGTGACAAGGTTGTTGAGCGGCAACTTGATCGCCTGGATAGATTCACACATGCAAAGTCTTTCCAAGAATTTGATAATGTGATTCCACATCTTGAAGGGGGGATTCCGATATTGAATCAAACTGTGGAATCATCTCCCCCACATGAAGAAACAACCATGGATGACACATTGGATGATGTGATTGACAGAATTGGGAGATTGAATCTTGAATCAATCCCAACTCAGTCAAATGACCAGCCTGGGCCATCTCAGAAAGGTCCTCCCAAATGGCTGACAAAGACACTGGAGAATGTTCATCCCGATGAGGTTGGAAAAACAGGAACAAGAAGTTCCACTCAACAAATCGAAGGTGATGTAGATAATTTTGATTCTCCTGTTGATATGGATATTGCTTATAACTGTGAATTGAGTTTGTCTACAGATAATGAACCAACTTCCTTCAAAGAAGCCGCTTCTCATGATGAATGGAAAGAAGCGATGCAAAAGGAGTATGATGCCTTGATAAAGAATGGCACTTGGAAGCTGGTTGATCCACCTTTGGGAACAAAACCAATTGGCTGTAAGTGGGTCTACAAGAACAAGTATACAGCAGATGGCTCACTTGATAAGCACAAGGCCAGGCTTGTGGAAAAATGTTTCGCACAAAAATAGGGAGTCGATTATGAAGAAAATTTTGCTCCCATAGCAAAATGGACCACCATCCGGACTCTCTTTGCCTTAGCAGCTCAAAATGGATGGAAATTCCATCAGATGGATGTAAAAACAACCTTCTTGAATTGAGATCTAAAGGAGAAAGTTTATATGTCCCAGCCAGAAGGATTTGTGATAAAGGGTCAAGAACACAAAGTTTTCAAACTTGTAAAATCCTTGTATGGCCTCAAGCAAGCACCACGAGCCTGGTATGAGAAATTGACTGAGCATCTTCTGAAACTTGACTTCAAACATTTTGATCTTGATGATGCAACTTTGTTTGTTAAGAAAGTTGGAAAAACAATTGTATATCTTGTGGTATATGTAGATGATCTTTTGATAACAGGAAACAATGAGAGCTATATTGCATCCATGAAGAAAGAGTTGAAGAAAGGTTTTGAAATGACTGATTTGGGTCATTTTCATTACTATTTGGGTATTGAAGTAATTCAACATCCTAAATTCATATTTCTTTCTCAAAAGAAGTAAATTGGAGATCTCTTGAACAAATTTGGCATGGATGACTGTAATCCCTTAACCACTCCAATGGAACAAAACTTGAAGCTCACATCTATTGAAGGGAAGGAATTTGAGGATGCAATTAAGTATAGACAGCTTGTAGGAAGTCTTATCTACCTGACCACCACCAGACCTGACATTTCATTTGCTGTTGGAATCCTCTCAAGGTTCATGCAAAAACCTTGTGAAGGACATTGGTCTGCTACGAAAAGAGTGTTAAGGTACTTGAAAGGGACTCAAGACTTTGGACTCAAATATACACAGGTAGGCGACTTCAGCTTGATCGGATACTCTGATTCAGACTTTGATGGCGACAAAGAAACAGGGGTGTCTACTACAGGTTACACCATGAGTCTTGGATCAGGAGTTGTCTCATGGAGATCACGCAAACAGTTAGTTCCAGCAGATTCCACGACCGAGGCAGAATATGTGGCAGCAGCTGAAGCAACAAAGGAAATTGTGTGGCTCCGGAAAATCCTGGAAGATTTGCAGATGAAACAGATGTATTCCACTCCACTCATGATCGACAACACTTCTGCAATAAAGTTGGACAAGAACCCAAAGTTCCATGATCGAACAAAGCACATCAATACAAAGTACCATCTAATTCGACATCATGTTCAGGCCAAAACCATCCATCTACATCATTGTTCCACAAATGAGCAAACTGCTGACATCTTCACCAAGGCACTTGGAAGAGAAAAGTTTGAAAAGTTCAGATCGATGCTTGGACTCACCAACATCCCTTCGGATTAAAGGGGGGAATGTTGACACCTAATCCTATGGATGGGTGTGCATATTTAATATTGTATATTAATTAATATTAGGAAATAAGGAAGGCCAAGAGTCATTGGGAGATGAATTCCAATAGCCTCACCTCCATGTATAAATCCATGTGCATTCTTCAGCTAATACACATTCTGATTTTGAAGAGTTACCTCCTGGTTTGACATGGTATTCTAGACCAAACATTATGTTGGCAGTAGGACTTGTGGCAAGATATCAAGCAGCACCAAAACAAAATCATTTACTTGCAATCAAGAGAATATTTAGATATCTACAAGGAACTTCACATTATGGCCTATGGTATCCAAAAGGAAAAAGCTTCACATTGACAGCATACACATATGCAAATTGGGCCAGCTGTGTGGATGACAGGAAAATCACAAGTGGAGGTGCATTTTATTTGGGAAAAAGTTTGGTGGCATGGCTAAGCAAGAAGCAAACTTCTATCTCTCTATCTATAGCAGAAGTAGAATACATAGCAGCAGCAACATGTTGCACACAAGTAATGTGGATGAAACAAACTCTCCAAGACATGAAGGTAAGCATTGATGAACCCATTTCTATCAAATGTGACAATACAAGTGCAATAAGTATATAAAAAATCATGTACTTCATTCAGAAACAAAGCACATCCTAATAAATTACCACTTCCTCAGAGAGCAAGTAGCACAGAAATTAGTGAAGTTGGAATATGTACCAACTAAGGAAAAAAAAACAGACATATTCACAAAAACTCTTTCTAAAGAACCATTCGAATATCTAAGAGAAAAACTAGGGGTAGTGTCTACAGATGTTACTCTCTAACATGATCAGAAATTAGAAAAGAAAAAAGGGGGATGCATACAAGAAACAGGATCAGTGCAGAAGAAAATATCAGACAAGAAAGTATCATTCTAGGGGGAAAGCAGTCAATAAATTGTTATCAAAGAGCTAGAACAATGGAGCAGTGTATGGAACAGGTCCTCAAGATCAGA
The DNA here is from genome assembly GCA_034641835.2 of Pinus albicaulis. NCBI lineage: Eukaryota > Viridiplantae > Streptophyta > Pinopsida > Pinales > Pinaceae > Pinus > Pinus albicaulis. The sequence continues at coordinate 581,320,602 of CM076579.1, read as the reverse complement.
GGAAATGAAAAGATACAAACTACATTGGCAGATGCGCAACCTTTTGTCATTGATGTCAAAGGGGGAGTAAAATCAAGCAAAAGAAGAAAGGGGCTTCTGAAAAAGAAGCAGAGGAAGTTCTAGAGGAAGCATTGGAGTATTGCCATCAATGCCAAAGGGGGATACTGTTGGAAATATTGTCATTGATGGAAAAGGAGCATAAAGGAGTAACACTAGAATTACCAGTGATAGTGGAATCGACAGAGGCAGCGAAGGCAACAGAGGTAGCGAGCGTAGTTTAACAACAAAGGCAACAGTGGAACTACATTAAAAATTGGCATAAACCAAAGAATTTCCATCATTATTGAGCTATGGGATTACTGAAGCTCACCTCGTACAAAGCATTTCAAGGAGATATTACACATTCTGTTATGTATACACAGTGAAGTGACATCCAGAGTTTGAAGTTACATTTGGGGGTTTTATTGTATTTACAAACGATTATAAAACCACAGAAAATGAATAATAGAGGTTAAATCATCTGTGGAATGAATGCCAGAGTGGGTTTGAAGATTGGTTGACATCATTAAAACTGAACGATGGAGTAAAGGAGAAGTCATAGTGTAGTGAATAGAAATTGATGGTTTTTTTGAACAAAGCATGTGGAGGAACTGTAACGAAAGAAATTAGATGTGGAATTGGGAGTCAACGGCAAAGGAGAACAATGGATAGCTTCAAAAAACAACAGATGGTTTTCGCACATCTTTAGAGTGGTAAGTGGTAAAAGTTGAAAGGAATGCGATAGCGTTAAGGAGTTGACACGTAGCAACACAAAACTGGCTATTTCGCATGATATTGAAAAATTGAAGGTCATGTATCTTTGTTATGCGATAGTCATTGGATATATGAGTGATTAGATTGACGGTGTAAAATGTACGTTGAATAAAGGTGTGGGCCCATAAATATTTATATGGTTTATTTGGGGTTTAAACCATAGAGTTGAGAATCATAAGCGCAGATGATATTATGATAGCGCTTGAGTATTAATCATAAGTGCTAGTACTAACGAGGACCGTAGATCTGGACAGATCAACGGTGATGATCGCATCGATGGAAATCAGATCATAAATCAGAAGAAAGTGTGATGGATGCGATGTGATACTATCGCCTATCGCAATCAACGATGCTTATGTGATAAGAATTCATAATTTATATAATTTGTGATGTGATGGATGAATGTGATGTGATTGATGCGATGCGATGCAATCGCATATCGCAATCGGGGCAGGAGAAAAATTGCACAAACACAGTGGTCACAGAAAATGCGAAGTGCGATATGATGACGTGGGGATGACATGGCAAGTGACGTGGCTGCTGACCTGGACCTGACCCCACAAATCACAAATAAATCAAGATGACGTGGCGATGATGTGGCAAGGTGACGTGGCATGATGACATGGAGATGATGTGGACCTAGCTCACATATCGCAAATCGCAAGATCGTAGGGATGAAGATTGTAAGAGCAAAGTTGCAATGCGATGGATAGAAGAGATGCGATGTGCCGATGTGAAGGGGCACATGGCACCATAACACAATATCGCACATTGGCGATGCGAATTTCATCGCATACTGCGAAGTGGAAATGCGATGCGAAGTGGCGATGCGAATCGACGATGTGAAGTTCATCGCATATCGCAGATCGCAAAGCTCAGGGGAGATATCGCACAATCTTAGAAGTCATGTGAGTTGCGATGCAAAGTAGCGATAAATTCAAGTGGTACCCGATCGCATATCGCTCATCGCAAGCTCAGGACAAAGTGCGATAAAGGAGCTGGATGCGATGTAGCCCAGAACCATTATTTAAGAGATTTTCAAGTTCGAGTGTATATTATTTTCATTTGTAAATTGCATCATGTAGAAAATGAGCCATATATCAAAGAGTGTTTGAAACACCGAAGTGCAATAAAGCGATAACTGTTGGATCATGGAGTAGAGATCTACGATGCAGATTAGAAGTGCTAATTTGGGCATCGATAAATGTGCAATATTGGCAGAAACGAAAAATTTGTGAATGTATAAGGTTTCCCTTTGAGAAATTGCATCAGGAGGATAAAAGAGAAACATAGAAATGAAGAAAAAGAGAAATAGCCAAAACACCAAGATACAGCTTGGTGGGACCCTTTGCACATCGCATATCGGGAGATCAGATCGATGAAGGCACATAGGATATCTGAATCACCGAAGTGCGATAAAGAGATAAGACGCGATGAAGATCAAAGCTGAAGCCTAAATCGTTTCTGAGAGCAAAGGAGGATTATTACGTAAAAAAAGAAGGAAAGTATGAACGTGGGTAGAAAGACTCAGGTTAGGACCCAACATAGAGAAAAAGAGGCAGAGTCGGGAAAAAGGAGAATATGGTGGCACCGTTTGAAACACAACAGTTGGGTCAAGTTAGGAAAAAATCACATTTATGTAGAATTGTGTTGAATATAATAGCAGGAACCGAAATGACTCTGACATCAGCATAAAAGACAAATGCACAACGAGCAAAGAGATGAAAGGACTGAGTGAAATATTTTTTTGTAACTGTACATGTAAAAGAATTAATTATTTTTATTGTGTGTGATGCAAAGGAAAGTCTCTGTAGGAAAAAGAAAAAATCCTCTGTAATAATAAAATGTATACATACTATTATATTATTCTGAATGGGCTGGACAAGAAAATGAGAAGGGGGAAGGCTAAGAGTCATACCTGTATATTTTGGTTTCCTATGGAATGCATAGTGTTATGAGGTGATCTCTATAAATAATGTTACATACATATGCATAAAAAAAGAGAATGGAGAATTAGGTCAGAGATTCTAAGAATAAGAAGGATCCAGAGAGAGGAGTTGTGAAGATCCAGAGATGATATAAAGCAAATTTGAAGGCTGGAAGGACAACAGTAAAGAAGGAGAAAAACTGAGCTGATATCTAGGTAAATCAGCATATGATTTTATTGTACAATGAGGAGGTTGGTGCTTCATATCAAGTTGTAGCTTAATAGATGTCTAGTTGTAGATGGCTAGTGCAAAGCCTCCACCTTGGGTTGTAGCACCAGAAAATAGATGGGGGGTTGGAGCTTCCTTGCGAGTTGTAGCTTGTAGAATTGAGGTGGTAGCCTCATGTGGGTTGGAGCCTACGAAAAGAATTGATGTGGTGAGGGTTTGATCTTGCCTTTGCATCACAACAATAATAAGATGGTTTTATCCCTTATAGGTTTCCAATTATATGTTGTCTATGTGCATGATAGTTATATGTTGATAAAACATATTTTAGTACGCTTAATACACCTTAACTCCTTATTAATATTGTTGTTCCATTGTATATTAAGTTGATCACGAAATGAAGACGTAAATAAGTGTAAGAAAGTTTTACAAGACCATGTTGCATTAAACTAATTCAGCCCCCCTCTTGAGTTTCACAAGGGTTCAATATAAGGCCTGATGTTTGGAGGAACACTTCATGGAATCAAATGAATGGCATGATCACGATCACAAATAGGTGGGAGTCCTTTGGGAGTTTCAAACACCTTGGAATGATTGTCCATGACTTTTTGGAGATCTACACAAATAGATGATTTTGATGTTGGAACTTCTAGTGATCATAATTGTGAAATTACACCTCGTTGTTCTTTCTTCAGAAGCTTTTTCATGACATTAGAGTTTATTATCTTTCCCGGCTTCCCTGCGATACCCCATAATTCAACTTCCTTTCCTTTTGAAAAAATTTCAAGAAAATTTTTTGAAAATTAAAAGCTACCATCCCCAAAGATTGTAACCATTGTACTCCTAGTACAACATCAGCACCTCCCATAGGAATGGAAAGCATTGGAATATTCAATACATATTCCCCCATGGTTAGCTTGATATTATGGAATTTTCTAGAGCAATTTATAGTCCCTCCATTTGCAACCATCACTTGACACTCTAGTCTTAGGGTAAAGGAAGAAATTCAATTCCTTGGCTACCTTACACTAAATAAAATTATGGGTACTACTTGAATCAATCAACACTATTACATTTTCTTCTTGATATGTCTCTATCTTGAGAGTTTGAGGAGTGGTAATTCTTACCAATGCATTCTGAGGATATGGTCGGACTCATTTCGGTGGCTCCGAAGGAAATTGTCTTTCTCTAGGGTTGGTTCCTGGTGTATATCCTCTTCTTTTGAAGTTTCTTGTTCATTTTCTTCCTTCTCTTCATAATATATGTAAAATAATTTCTTCTCAGCACATTTATGACCTTTAGTGTATTTGCTATCAGAATTGTAGCAAAGCCATTTTTCTCTTTTTTCTTCCAATTGTTGTGGTGTCAACCTTGTAGTTTGTGTAAGTCTAGGAGTAGCAACACTCCATCTTTATAATGTGAGTGGTAGGCTTCCTTGTAGCCATAATTTTACTTTTAATTTTTCTTGCCAACTTGAATGCCTTTTCCAATGAATCAAGTTCCCAAAGGTGAACTTCATTTTGGATGTTATCCTTTAAAGTCCCTATGAAGACATCAATCTTGTGTTCCTCTAGAATATCAGTTACCCTTATATTCAATTTTTGGAAGTCCTCAATGTGCTCCACCATTGAACCCTTTTGTTTGATATTTATCAATTGGCTAAAGAAGGTGTTGCTATTTGTATCCTCGTAATGTACGATCATTTCCTCCATAAAAATTGACCAAGTGACAATTTTTTTACGAGAGAAAAGTCATCGATACCATACAAACGTTTTTTGTTCTAAATGTAAAGTTGAAATGTGTACCTTTTGTGTGTTTTTCACATTATGGAGATCAAAATATTGCTCCATCGGTAGTATCCATGTTACGGGATCCTTGCCATAAAAATTCCTCATATCGATATTTGGAATATGGTGGATATTCAATCCAACATTAGAGTTTATGAAATCATGATTAACATTTATTTTTTTCTCATCGTGAGTTTCCTGTACTACATTTTCGCCATTAGGAATCATTTCTTGTATCAACTTTTTCAAACCTTCCTTCAAACCTTCCATGTCTATTTTTAGATCATTCTTCATGTCTTCCATGTTGTCTTTCATTTTTTCATCTATCTTAGCTTCCATGTCATCCATCTTAGCTTCCATGCCATCCATCTTAGCTTCCATGCCATTCTTCAAACCATCCATCTTAGCTTCCACGCCTTTCTTCAAACCATCCATATTAGCTTTCACGCCTTTCTTCAAAACTTCCATTTCTTTTTTTGTTGCTCTTTGCGAGAGCGAAATTTGGTGCACTTGGTCTTGTAATTTTGATATATCATGTTGCACTTCTTCCTCTTCATGAGTCATAGTAGAGCCTTCTGAGGGCTTAATGGGTGTTGAATTCTATTTAGGGGCCATTTTAGAACCCAATACTGATATCTATGCTTCAATATGCACTTGGAATCACTTCAAACTGAATTTTCAAACAAGACTTATGCAATTTGAAAAACAAATACACACCTTTTTCTTGCTTTTGAGGAGCTCAATATTGAGACTGATGTATCTCTGGAATTTTAGATCCATGATATTTTACCTTCAGTCCTTTAGTAGCCATCTAAGTCTTCATTCCAATGCCAAAGGTATAACCTGATTTGGATTCTTCAAGGAAAAGTTATGCCTAATCTCTCGCAATGACCTAATTATGGAATGGTTCAGTAGAGAGAACTTGTACGGCATGCCATGTGTCACTGTTTCCCTCTTTGGCTCTAAAATTGATGCACAGTAAACTACAGTATGTATACTTTCAGCCACTTATTATAGAATTCCAATATAATGCTCAAAGAGATAGTTATGACGATTTTCCCAAGGTCATCTCTTTGCGATGAAAATAGGGAGCCTACAAAAACTCTAACTTCCACAGATCATATCTCCGAAATATTGTGAACCAAGATCTAAAATTTTTACACGACGTTCATCAGGATTTCTTTGCAAATGGGTTTTTTTAGCTTCTGAACCTTCGTAGAAAAAATGTTATAGAAAAAATTCCACGATGGCCTGTTTGAAGCAGCAAAACCCTAAAATCCAAAGCTCTGATACTAAATGTTATGAAATGTAATATCCCAAATTGGGAACTGCTAGCAAGGCATGACTGGAAAATGCATTTTCCAGTAATGGATGATATAGTGATGAAATTCAGCAGTTGGATCCCTTAGATCTAAGTATCCAAGTCCTAAATCCAAGAGGGCATCAAAAATAAATCATCCTAGGTGGGTTAAACAGATCTCCCACACCTAGTTGTCTTCAGAAATGCCTCAAAGAGAGACTGCAGCAATAACAAAGAATTCTGCTTAGGAAATAACGTAGTTTCTGCAGAGCAGTGATAGGAGGCTCATAAAAGATGTCTCAATAGTATTCACAGCAGTAAATAAGTTTACAATTCAGTCCATCAAGTACAGAGTTGAAAATACAAGGTAATGGCAGAAGAAATCTCCTCAAGAGAGGGCTACAACCATATGTTTGACAAAATGTTGCCTTGACAGTGTTATTTTTATTGAGTTGCACTGTTGTATGATACATGTCAGATGTAGAGCAGATCTTTGCATAAAATGTCATATCTATATCAAATTCATGCACTAGAAGAGCTCCTCTTTCAGATCCCCTTGGAATTTCGGGGTTTGCACCAAGCATGAACAGTAGATCTGAGATCTATAAAAGAAGATCTGAAAAAAAATTCAGGATTACTGAAGTATTCAAATTATGCAGATCAGATCTAGAAAGCACAAGTGTAGATCTCCTCCACAAGATCCCAGAATGAAGAGTGGATCCTCAACACTCCAAAACCAGCTCTCCAGTTAATGCACCCAAACCCCCTGCAGCACCTCCTACAGGAATAACACAGATCTAGAGCAGAAACTACGCTTTAGGGGTTAGACAGCTGATGGCCACATGCCAAGATCAGAAAATGAGGCTCATGCACTCCAATACACTTCCTCCAATAGAGTAGAGGCCTCCTCCACTGACAAAGAGCACTGAAATGACTTAGATATGAAGAGATCTTATCTCCATGAAAATAACACAGTCTCTCAAGGGAGACTGTGTTGCAGCTTAATTAACTGATTTGGCCTGATGCCAAGATAAAAAACTAAAGCTCAACAATGGAAGCACTCTTCCAGGAGGTTAAAATACACACTCACTGAGAAGAGGTTCCAATACAAACTAGATCTTTGCAGATCTAGAGTTCCACTTGCTGCAGCGCACATAGACAACCCAATCCTAAGCAGAACTGCACTGTAGATGCAAGATGAGGCTTGGCCAAATGCCAGATAGTGGACTAGGAAAACAATGCTCCTCCAAGAGCTACTCAAGGAAGGAGGTGGGAGTTCCTAAATGGGAAATCCCAATAGAGGTGTGTCTCAACAGAAAAAACCTTCAGGAAATACTAACATCAACAACCTTCTCTTGTTGTCCTCCTTCTTTTATAGGATGAAATCCCTCTCAAACCTTAAACCACCTCAATGAGTTAACCCCTTTCACATGTGGAACCTCCATCTAGAACTGCGTTGTGGATCCATGAGGTTCATTGCACCTAGACTGCGTTGTTGATTTCGTCATGGTTGACCCAGTCTTGTGCTTTAAGCTCATTCACACCTGCAAGATATTATTTACATGGCCCAAATATGTCTCTGTTTACATGGGCATTGATTTATTCATGGATTTTAGGATTTTTACATGTCCTCCTTCATATTTTACTCATAAATATTAAATGCAAGATAAAATAAAGAAAAATAAGATATTCCCATTAGCTTGGGATAAATGGGAATATTACATGAAACCAGCTCCAAAAATAGAAGAAAAGAGAGATCAACGCCTTATAAAGAAGCCACTTCGAGGGGGAAACCTCCTTTACATTATATAAATGAACAATTCTTGGATGATTCAAATGACAAAACATCCTTTCTATATATATGAGTCCATGGGGTCACAATATAATCCTCATTGACTTAACAATAATAATGTAAGGGCACAACCATAACAATTGTGGGGTTTTATGGGGCACAATAATAACAATATGGGGACTCTAGGGGTACAACAATAAAAATAAGGGGGCTACACTAACAACAATAAGGGACTACACTAGTAATATAGGGACCTAACACACCTCCGTAGGACTTCGACTACACCCATCTTGTACAGTTGGCCGACAATTAGAGTAAATTCAGATGCACGCGCGACCAACTATTTCTTCTGTTGTAGTGTATACTCCATGGGCACACTTCTAGTGGTCAAGAAATGAATAATATCTGAAAAATTATCATCAAATAAATTTATATCAAATAGTTTTGCATCTTGTAAGATGTCTTCCAAGCTAGTTGGCTCTTCTCCACTTTCAATGCATGACAGATGGTATGGCCCAGCATTCAGTCTCCCAGGTTTCACAATTACTTCAAAGTCATACTCCTGAAATAGAAACAACCATCTGCAGACCTTCCCCCCTCCCCAACACAGGATTATTAACTAGGTACTTTGGCGTAGAATGGTCAATACGAATCTTAAAGTGGCCTCCAAATAGATAGTGGCAGAATTTCTGCAGCGCATAGGCCATAGCCAATCCTTCTCTCTTCGTGGTCGAGTAATTATGCTCCACACTTGATAAATTCCTACTTTCAAATGCAATAGGGTGGTCAATCTCCCCAGCTCCTAGTTGTGCTAAAATAGCTCCCAGCACAATGCAAGAGGCATCGAAGTGTACATGAAATACCTTCGTCCAGTCTAGAAAGACCAATATGGGCATAGTGACCATCTTCTCCTTAAGCAATTCAAAACTCTTTTGGCATTCTTCATCCCAAAAGAATGACACATACTTTTGGAGAAATTTCTCCATGGGTGTAGTGATCAGCGCATAACCCTAAATGAACTTCTAGTAATACCATGAGCACAGTTGTTTGAAATTTGCAGGAACTTCCAGGTTAACAATAGCAGTTACATTGGCTGGGTCCACCATCAATCCTTGTTGACAAACAATATTACTGAGAAAGATCCTGAATGGCACACATAATATACACTTTTTCAGATTAAGTGAGATCCGATACTTTCAACAAGTATCCAGCATTAGGCGCAGACTTGATACATGCTTCTTCAACAAACCAAAGACAGTCCAGTCATAAAAGTATACATCTATTAACTTGTGGATGTATTCTTTGAACGCAGCTACTACCATGTGCGAGAAGATAGCTAGCGCATTCTTCAGACTGAATGGCATGATTGTATACTGAAAGGATCCACATTTTGTCGCAAATATTGTCTTACTTCTATCTTCTAGTGTGATTTTGATCTAGTTATATCCTAAGAAACCATTTGTAAATGAGTAGGCCTCCCTTCATCCTACATTGTTGAGGATCTCATCAGAAAATGGGGTTGGGAACGGGTCATGTACGCAAGCATCATTCAATTTTCATAGATCCATACAAATCCTTATTTCTCCTTTGATTTTCTTATCCTGCACCACCATAGGACTCGCCCAATCAGATTCTTCCACTATCTCTATGATTCCGGCAACAACCATTTTCTCCAATTTCTCTTTGAATTTCTACTTATATTTGGGATTAAGCCTATATGGGTGCTACTTCACAGGTCGTGCATATGGTTTCAAGGTAATCTTCATCACCCTGAGGTCTCATATTATCCCCTTTAGCTCAGAAAATTTTGTAGGAAACAGGTCTTGATATTCAGTCAACAGGTCAGTGACCTTTCCCACCGTATCATCATCCCAGTAATCCCCGATCTTTGCTAATTTTAGTTGTTCCTCTTAGCCAATGTTGACTTGTCAAATCTTCAGGGGCTTAGTTACATCTAGTGACTCAATCATAGGTCCAGCAACTTCATGTTTTCCTTTTGATTTAAGGATCGTAATGTTCCTTTGAACTTCCTCATTATCTTCAACTGACAATTTTCAACAATTGACATTGTCCTTCATCTGCGCATCCCATGTTGGAAAGGCGCACTCTAAATTCAGATTTGTGTTGTCAAAGATGACCTCCTAAATATCCTGTAGTGCTTTTCCCAAGCATTTGGACCCACTTTCAAAACTAAAGGTCAAGATAAAACTTTCTGTCATCGCAGTCCATTCAATGGTTCCTCGTCGCAGCTCAGTTTCCAGGTGCATTCCCCAAAGTGTGGATGAACATGTGCACCCATCCTAGAATCAGCTCTGGGCCCAATGCTTTATTCCATCTAGCCAGATGTTTGCATGGATTACCTTTTCCAAAATAGGTTTCTTGTATTATGGTATTTGGATTCTCAAATCGCAAACGCATCATATGGGTGCATTCTTCCTAGTTACCCAATTTTCCCTTGTGTGTCTCCCACCCGCGTGTTGGGGTTGAGCGTAGCGCTATATCAAGTGCATGGAATATTTGTGCTTCTGGAACATATTTTTCAATTTCTCATAAAAACATGTTAACATTAGCCAGACCATCATAATAAGGCAATTCTCGTACTCTAATGGATAAGCATTGAAAATATTTTGTCACTCGATTACAGCGTAGTGCAAATACTTCATGTAGTTGGTTCTACCAGTTCTTCAGTTCTTCATCTAAATATGAGAAGTAGGAACTATGCTTCTCCTAGTTATGTCTTCCATCAGTTATCGGGTTGATAAAATCTTCATCTCTCGTAGTCATCTTATAGATATGATCGACATCATCATCTACACACACCAGCTTTGTATATCTTTCACCTTCCACAGGATCTAGGGGAACCACAACTCTGGTCCATTGTTCTCAAATACCATACTTCTACGCTTAAAATTGATGATTCCATCCATATCAATAGCCCAATATAAACCCAACGGCATAGGATAGGGGTCAGTATCATCCACAATCTGTATAACTTCAAAGTCTGTGAGCACGTTTACTCCTTCGATATCTACTACAACCTGTGAGAGTCTTCCTAATGGAATAATAGTTTGTTGATTTTTGATGCGCAGCGAGATCATGGACCATTCTGACTTAGGTTATCCCATTCACTGCCAAGTCTATTTTGGTAAAACATTTGCATCAGATCCTAGATCCAAAATAACCTGATCCATTTCATATGCACCAATATGAGTAGGCAGGCGCATCTCCCGTCCAGTTCTTCTTTTATTCTTATAGAATTTATTAACAACCTTCTGCTCCATCTGGGGTTGTTCTTTCTCTGCACAATTTTCTATCAATTCTTGGAGGTTCTCGGTTGCCTTCTTATTATGCAACATTTTGATACAAGCCTATAGGAAGGGCTTTATCTCTTCATCTACTCTGACCACGTCCATAGGTTTACCTTATGTCAATGCGCTCACTTCAACGAAACCATTTTTTGCTTCTACAATTGCATTGTAAGTTGAATCATTCCTTCTTTTCAGGTGATTTTTGTATCCAAAGATTAGTCTCAGGCTTCTTCCCTTTGTCTTCACCTGGCTGCACCACTCCTAGTGACGACATTCACAGTTAGTTCTTCTTCGTGCAACTCAGCTCCTACCATCTAAATATTTTGAGTAGGGGTCTTCGTTTTCTTTTCCTGCATCTTTGCAATCAAAATAGTACAATATTCAATAAAATGATCAAATTGTCTATTGTACCTCCAAGACTGTCGTGCTAGATTTGAAAATTCAAGTGCATAATGACCCGTGTCTCCACAATTGTAGCAGATGAGTTTCCCCCTTCCTCGGCGAGCTCCTCCTCCTCTTCCTCGTCCTCTATTTTTGAATCCACCATGCCCAGAAGAGGATGCTGGTGAGGTAGGTTCTGCGTGCATTTTATATAGGTCAACTCGGTCAATCATCAAGTCGAAGCTACGATAGTGTTGTTCATTATGTCCTAACGATGAGCAAAATTTGCAAAAAGGCAGCTTAAGCTTAGGCATATATTTACCAATCCTTGGAAAGTATTTTGTCGTATGCATACTCATAGCTTGACAAATTGCGCACCATAACGTAGGAGTCCCACTTGGTCCAATCGCGCTCTTCAACAGGCTTGGTCCTCCAGCTTGTAGATAATCATTGAATACAAGGCATTATGATGCCCAGCAACATTGTAGCGTATAAACCATACATTTGTGCAAGCCTCCTTACCCTTATCCTTGCACAAACTTTGTATTTATAAGTGCATTTCCTCCAACTGGCTTTGGATCTGCTGGGTCCCGATCTGTGCAACGGGTACCGGTGAAGCCTCTAGCTCAATGGAAATCTCTACAGCTTCGGCCTGCATTGCACTCCTCTACTGATTTAAGGGTTGGTGCAGATGCAGTAGCAGCATGGCAATAAACCACTCTTTGTGTTGGGTGTTATTCTTTTGTATTTCTATAGAATCACCAAATGACTGTTTATTTCTTACATTATACTGAAAATAATATTCCCTGACTATCATTTAATTTCATAAATTTCACTGCCTTCATTATTTTCCATTTAACCTCTCCATTATCTCCCATTTTACCTTTTCTAACACTCTCATGCTCTGAAAACCCATATTTGACCTCAATCCCCTCATTTTAGCCTTTTCCCCCCATCTTAAAAACATTTTTCACTATGCTAAAGCCCCATTTTTCTCGCTAAAACCCCTTCCCCTTCACTCATTCCCCTCTGTTCATTCAAAACAATGTAAAAACCTATTTTTACATTATTTTGAAATAAAATTTGTTTCAGGTCCCACTTTAAATAAATTATGTTTATTAAACTACCCGACCCCTTATATATTTAGACCCCCACCTTAAAAACCTTATTCCCACGCTTTAATGTGACCCTGGCCCCACCTTATATTAAGCACCTTTGCTTTAATATTTTCCCCGGGCCCCGTGTTATATTAAACCTCCATTTCCTTTAAAACCCCTGACCCACCTTTATATTTAAAGTGCCTCCGCATTAATATACCCGGGCCCCATTCTGCATTTAAACCCGCCACTTTATTTAAAACCCCGACCCCACCCTTTCAAACTAACCCGTGATCTATTAAACCCCGACCACTGTCTGATCTCCTTCTCCTGATCCGACGACTCCCAACCCGTTTCGCACCTCCAATCACTCGTCATTTAAACACCACCGAGGGTTGCAAAAAGGGCGGTTTCACAACCCCTCCCTTCTTCCATGTGTCTCTCTCTTGTTTTATCGCATCCTTCCATCTAATACCGCCTAACCGCTTATGTCTCTTGTGATAAACCACAAACCTCCTTTGCGCCATAAGGCTAAACCACTAACCATTCAAAATCTATGGACTTCGCACTATTTTCAATAAGCCCCCAAAACACTGTGATAGCCTTTGCAAAAATTTTAAAGGAACTGGAAGGCCAAAGCTAAACGCAGAAACAGAAAAACCCCCACTGTCCAGACTTTGTCTAACAAATTTCCCGACTGCCTTCAAAGCCATATCATTTCCATGCAGAAATCCCTGTGTTTTAAATTAATAATTGTTTGGATTGTGTAGGATATTAGCGTGCCAACGGATGGGATAAACAAACTTTGGGATCCAGTTCCAAAGACTTGTTTAATCCAGACCCTCTGAATTTTGATTTGGAAGCCTTATTCATTAAAGGATTAGGAGCTGAAGATAAAAAAAGCAGCAATGGAGCAGAAAGGGAGGCATTAATGATTAATATCAGTGGTTATACATTCATTCCAGTAGCATCAAGTTTTATTCAATTCAAAGGACAATAAAGGCAAAAGAGTTAAACGGAACGATCAGAGTATAGATGAAGACATGTTTGAGATGAAGGACAGAGTTAAGAAGAAATCAGATCAAACAGTAAGATAAAGGAATAAATTACAGTGACAACAAAAGAAATAAAAGGAAAATAGATAAAAGGTACAGATCAGGTCAATTCAAAAGTTAAAAGACAAATCAAATAACACATCAACGAGGGAGGTAGAGCCAAATGACAAGGCCACTCAGCATTTACTTCTTCTAAATCACAGTGGCCACCTCCAGCTTAGTTTTGATTTAATAAGATCCAACAAAGTCAACATTACAGTCAGAGATATTTTCAGGAATCAATTCGGAAGTTATTGTAAAAGTTAAATTCTACAGGCAGTTGGTCAAAAATATCTTAAAGTTAGCTCAGTAGTTAATTTGAAAGTTATTACTATAGTGGGTCTTTCAGGGATACTTTTGGCTTGGGCCTTGCATGGTCTCAATTTTCAAACATCATTTACTGTATAGTAAATACAAATATGTCACCCTAGATTAGGGAAACCTCCTCAGTTGCAATTAAATACTGCATGTATTGTTCATTATGGTTGTGGGTTGTTAGGTTGGATTTTTCTTAGACTCTGAGTTGCAAAGATTATTGCATTGGAGCACTGTAACTATTTTGAGCTGGACATCAGTAATAAAATCACTTTCACAGGATTCTTGAGCTATGTTTAATGGTGATTTTATCCTTCTTTGTTAATGTTTTTCCTTTTTTTTCCATATTGTGCATCGATCTCCCTGATAGTAGAACAGAAATCTTAGACTAAGATATGCTGCATGAGCACCTTAATTATGTCTGTAATTGTTATCTTAATGTTTTCCTCTACAAAGTATAGCTAAATAATTTAGAGACGGTCTGATTTTTAGGTTCACCTAGTTGTTACCTTAAGGTTTTTCTCTCGAATTTTAACTAAAGAATTCATATATTGTCTACTCTTTAGTTTCTCTTAGACTGTTATCTTGAGGTCTCTATTATGATGTTGAGTCAAAGAATTCTTAACTGCTCTTTACCTCTACTGAATTGTTGCGTTACATTTTTTCCTCTAAGGACTTGAATGCAGAATTCAGAGTATGTCTGCTCTGATTTTATGTTGAAATATAGTTAAAGAATTCGGACACTATCTGCTCTTTAGCTTTTTTGAACACATTATCATCTCATATTCATCCTTCCACAAAGATCCATTTGATATAGTTAGCTTGCCCTATGAAAACCCTTGAAAATTTGATGTAAAATTTGACCCTTTTATGACTCCATAGCCCAATGGATTAAGCTTCCCACAATCTACCTATCCAACCTACGATCAATCAAACAAGAAAACAACCCCAAGCTTTATAACTAGCCTAAAATCAGAAAATATAAGCATAAAGCTAAATCATTTACTCATAAACACAGGGAGAGCCCTCTCTAAGCCTAGGAAGGCTAGGTCTGGGACTCCAAAGTGGTTTGATGTGGTTCTCTACTATTTTTTCTTTCCAATATTACAAATTATGGGGTGTAATGTTCCAAAATTTTAGCCTCAAAGCTAAAATGGAACAATAGAGTAAGCAGCAGCTTTAGCCGGTGAATAAATGGGTAGAAAAGCCCATAAGTCTCCTAAGGAGGATAAAAACACTCCAAGTGTGAAAGGAGACACTCTTTCTAGCTCAATAAGACACCACCATGTGTGAACAGGGTTAAATTGAAGCTATTTTGACTAAGTCAACAGCGCAGTTTTAGTGGAGGAGGAATCCTAGGAGGGATAACGCAATTTTGGAGGGAGATGTAACTTGGGTTAGAAGTAACCTAAGTGAGTGGGGCCAAGGGCAAGAAAACTCATATCTTATATAAGGAATAGGATGGCAGCATTATGGATCATGTTGTAGATTATTATTCTTGGCTGCCAAGAATTGTTGTTGCTTGCTACTTAGCAAGCTGCAGTGTTGTTTAGCACTAGGTGTTCCCGGGCGGGAATCCCACCTCTTTCCTTTGAGGAGCTTATTGGGAGATTTTTTATTCATCATTCCACATCATATTTTTAGGCCAAGCTTCAGCCATCTTCATCAGCACAACTTTTTCGGAGTTTGTGTAGTGTTGTTGGGTGCAGCAGTGGAAGGGGTTGGAATCCCGGCTTCTGAGCTAGTTTCTCATTGGAGGAAGGTTTCCTTCACTTGAGAGATATGTTTGGAGAGAAATAGAGCATATTTCAGATCTATGGTATCAGAACACACATTTCCCATACATTCCTAGTGTTTTTTATGTTAGGTAATGCGTTATTTTGGAGGCAGTGCTCCTTGCATGGTTTGGTGGCTCCGTTGCTGAGTTTCCTTGTGATTGAGAGGTTCATCCTTTCATGGGAGGAAGCCCTTGAGGGATCTACATCAGATCAGACATCTTTCAGCCTTGTAAACTCATGTGCTTCAGTGTTGCAGTGATAATTCAGTGATTTCCTGAATATCACATTTGTATACAGAGTGTTTGGACAAGAAACCCTTGCTGGTTTCTGTTGTATTTTGTATAAGGAGCTTAGATATTTGTTCTTCATCATTTTTTATTGATATATGAGTAGATATATTGTTCTCCTATCATTTTATGTGTGAACCCTCTCTTATACTGCGCAGTCCCTTGAGCATTTGCTCCGGCATTTTGCAGTCTTAGGGTTTTAACACTTTTTGGTCATTCTAGGTGTGGGAGATCTGTTTAGCCCACCTAGTTTGATTTGTTTCATCTCATTTCTTGGATTTATATTTAATATTTATTATTTTATGGGATCCAAGAGTCCATTTCGGTATTTTATTGCATATTTTGCTGGAAATGCGTTTTTGATGCATGTTTTATGAGCAATCTTGAAAAAGGAATATTACAGTGGTATCATAGCATGATATATGGCTTAGCCTGTGAGATCTAGCTATCAGAAGAAGGAGAGATGGATAGAAGCCAGAAAGCTTCAGAATGTGCAGGAAGAAATGAATACAAGCTTACAAAGCTTCTTCCAAAATCTATGAAGAGCTTTCAAGAAGAGCTGAAGAAAATAAGATTGGAGATGAAATCTCCAAAGGAGGTTGATTCTAGAGTTGAATCTAGATTTTCACATGGTGAGTGTGATAATGCAGCTGCACTCCATTATGCACAACGTAGTCAAACTCCCAGATTTATCCTAAGATGGATGGGAGGATGAAGAATGCCTAAGAGAATGACTCTTAGTGATTTTTTGCAAGAGTATGAATCTCAAACTGAGAGGTTTAGAGATCATACTGATTTCCAAAATTTTTGAAAGATCTATATGGATAAGAGCCAGCAGCAAGATGTGGATATATTTCTTCTATCTACTTTTGTCGGATCACCTACATGTTCAGTTGGAGCTTGGGTGAAGGAGCTAAACTCCTATTTGCAGTTGCACCATATTTTCAGAGATGAAGCTATTAGAGTTGCAGCACTGCATTTTAGAGGTAAGGCTCATGCATGGTGGATTTTTTAATCTTGTTCCTTAAAAAATGCCAATACTTTCTCTTATGCAAGATTCATAAAAAAATTGATGGGGAGGTTTGGTGAAAAAATTCCTAAGACACATGAGCAGGGAAAACTTGAGAAAACAAAACCCTTGCATGTGATGGAGGAAACTCCATTTCAGAAAACCATAAGAGTTGATGTCTTGCATTACACATTTCTGGAAGAAAAACCTCCAGTTCATATTCTTGAACAAGAGGGCATGGGGATCACTTTTTCACAAAGGGATCCAATTGTTGAGATTTTATCTACACACATTGATGAAGAAGAGGGCAACAGCACTGTCACATCTAGAGCACATCCAGTGCCTCATGCAGAGGAAGGAGGAGCACATGCTCCAACAGGAGGGATTCTTGTGCCTTTGCAAGAAGTTCCCCAGGATCTCATACATGGCGATCCAAGCACAATCAATGAGCAGCATGATTCTGTCGCATTGTAGCTGGAAGGAGGAGGTAGGTGTTAGGGTCCCGTGATTTGGCCGATTGGTAAGCCAAATGACGATGTAACATCAAACCAAGCTTTGGAGCCCAAGGACCTAGCCTTCCTGGACTCAGAGAGGGCTCTCTCTATTTGTGTAAAGGATATCGGTGTGTTTGCTTATGGTGTTCTGATATTAGGCTAGTTATGAAGTGAGTTTTTTTATTTTTGGTTTTTAGTTTGTGAGGGATAAAACTGATCAAAGATATAAAAATGGATAACAAGAAGTCATATCAATTGGGCTATGGGGTCAAACAGGTCAAGGAAGCTATGAGATGATGATGTAAGGCTGCTGTAGGGCCGATTTGATTCAAGGTAGAAAGGACCTTTGGGAAAAATGGAGTAAATGGACATCAAGTTTGTGAAAGACGAGGGATTTCAAGTGTAACTAGTTGATAGAAGACATAAACATGTTATAGCAAGCCATTAATCATGCTAAATGTAGCTATGAGCTAATTAATACATAGAAATCAAACATTCCAGCCATACATAGAAGTATAAGACCCTCTAACTTTGGGAAATGGCTATCAGACTTTGGGGAAAACACATAAGAAGGACTAACAACTCATAAACTATGCCGGAACGCCTAAACACAGTCTTTAAGTTATTGGGCACTTGGATAAACAAGCTTTCATAGTTTTAGGCAAAGGGCTAGATCGGGACTAGGCCTCCTTGGTTCAACAAGATGATAAGCTAATCAGTCAAAGAGATAGTTTTATGGACAAAACTATGGACAATCATAGGTAGGCAGGGCACACCATACATCCTACTCAAGATACATAGAACTTATGAATAAAACTAGCAACAATACCTTAAGTTACTAAAGAGTAGTTAAGAATTCTTTAGTATAACTAAGGAAGAAGAAAACATAAAGCTATGAAGATTCATGAATTTTGAGGTGCCTCCATGGGCATATCTCAAAATTAATCTCTACTGATCTATAGTAGCAAGAAGCATGTATCATGAATGAAAACTAGAAGACAACAACAAAGCAAGAAACACTATACCATTCTACCATGTCATGGAATCCATCACCAATCCTTCATCATTCATCAAAAGCATCCAAGAGGCAGTCCAAAAATCATAACACAAGTATGTTCTTCAAAGCTCATATGACCAATATATTGATTCTTCTCTCAAGTTCAGCCTCTGTTTTACAATGAAACCCATGGAATAAATAGGCTTGAGGAAGGAAAACCCCATGGAGCAACTAGCTATCCCATTGGCCAAGTCAAAATATCTAAACTTGTCCTTGAGGCTTTGCAAAGCCCAAGGCACAAAATATCCCATAAAATATCTAAAAAAATGCTAAAAACGGAAATTATATTGACTTTACATCATTTCCCAAGTGTAAAAATAGCTAAACGCACATTTGGGAAAAGCAGATTTTTGAGGTTCAAAAATTACAAAAATACTTCATATTTATATCTGAAAAAGGTCCCCTGACTTGCTGGAGGCAATTGGCAGCCTTCCCGATGTCGAAACGAGGTTCATGATAGCTCGTTGGAAAGCTTTCTGTGTCTACTTTCCGGCGCAACTAAAATCATCTCAATCTGATGCCTGGAAGTCCTCCAAAACTGTACCTGTGTGCAAAAAACCAGGAAATAGCATACTGCTGATATGGCGGGCAGAATGTGCAAAAAGTGGGCATTTTTCGCCAATTTGAGGGGGTGAATGATCTCCAAATGCTCTAAAAATCGTTGGGGACCTGCTCATAGAATTATGGCATCCATTGGTATCATTCTTCTCCTTTGACAAATCCTCAAACTGAAATGGCGAATTTATGAGTTTTCGACCAAAAACCCAAAAAATGCCAAAAAACAAAAAGTTGTCGAAAAGGGCTCAAAATTGGCATGCATGACCCTCAGGGGTCCCTAGCAACATGCTCCGAAGCTGATGCCAAAATATCAAGGGCTGATATTCTTTTCTCCTCTTTCCGTGACGGGTGCTTCCTCTTTGCCTTCTTCAATTTCTCTTGGGCTGCCTTTAGTTTGCGCCTGGCAAACTGATTCAACTTTTGAAAGTGATGAGTCCTCTTCCTTTGCAGCTCTAGATCTCTATTCGCCCTCTCAAGCTTCATTTCCAAGTGTTTGTTAGCTCTTTCAAGCCATGCCTCTTTGTTTTCTTCAATTTCCTGCTCAAGGAGTGCAGTGAGAGGAAAGGCTTGGAGATGGGCTTGTTCTTCTGCTTTCTGCTTTTCCAAGGCTCTTTTAAGCCCTATGGTCCTAGGCCTCTTCCGCCTAGGCTGGTATCCCTCCTCTTCCTCATCAAACTCACCAATGAGTTCTTCTATCCTTGCTTGCGCCTTAGCTGCCTCATTCTTATATTTGATCGCCCGTGCCTCATGAACAGCTGTGTGAACATTCATCTGTTTGTTTTGGATCTCTAAGAAGTGGTTGAAGTTCCTTGCTCTTTGAAGATCCTCCTCTAGTGCCTCAATTTGTCCCTCTTTATGAATTAGGAGGTTTTCAAGAAGGCGGGCCTCATTATCACTATCATCGCTTTGGATAGGGATGACAGCCAATGCACCTCCATGCTTTGTACTTTCTCCAACTTTGCCTTTCCCTTTGAAGGCCAGTCTTGCGCTTTTCCTCCTTTGCATGCTAGTAGGTGCCCTTTTGGGCAATTTCCTTTTGCTAGGAACAACCTTTGTCACTGTTAGAGTGGCAGCCTTCTACCTTGAATGTACCTCAGACAGGCAGATTTCTCAATAGGATACCATATAGTAACAAGGAGGCAGACTGCTGGGTAAATTCCCTGTGCACAGTGTTAAGAAATCACTTTTTCTTGTGAATTTTCAAAAGATCAATCAACACATCTATATCTGTGTCTCCAAGGTAAAATTCAATCATTAAAACCCTGCTCTTCAGAAAGTGGCCTTCCACCTTGAAAATATCTCAGTTAACAACTTCTCAGTAAGAAATAATACAGTGGAAAGAAGGGCAGACTGCTTAGGAGGAGTTTGCTGTGAGAAGTGCTAAAATCACCCTGTTCTGTGAAATTTTAGATGTCAATCAATACATATGTATCTCTGCCTCAAGGTAGAATTTCAATCATTCACAACCTGCTCTTCTTGGAGTGCAAATAAATCAACATACTTATGGATATGCAATCAAACTTCAGTGTAGGTATACAGTCACTGTCACAGCCCTGAGCAAAGATGACAGAGTTTGACAGACTTCAAGAGTTTTTTAGGCAGAAGCTATGTGAATTTTCTCCTTGACCTTGCTTAGGCAGTTTCTTGAAATATATGTCGATATGTAAATGTGGTCAAACTCAACAATTTGTCCCAACCCTTACTCTCACACCACAGTTTGAAACAGGCCTTTTAAACCTTCCTGTCACTTAGCAAATTTTTGAAACCGAGGGGAAAATATATAAGAATACCTTCAATTTTGATGAAAAACCCTTGGGGAGAGCCGGAGATAGCTCTGGAGGTCTTCAAGCATGCGCGGCACTCTTCAGGGGAAGAACGGCGCGCAAACAACCATTCGGGTGAGTTGTCGGGTCGGGGGTCGGGCGCCGTGTACAGGCGCGTCGCGCAACTGTACAGGTGTGTCGCGCATACACTGACCGCTCGTTCACAAATTCCGCCAGGCGCGTCGCGCGGCCACAAACGAACAGAAACTCTTTGAAATTGCTCAAAAATTGTTTTGATGTCTAGGGATTTGCGAAGGCAAACTTCAAATTCTTGCTTGGTGTAATGAAAGCTTTGACCTTCGACCCCACTTCTTTGATATGGCAAACCCCGACGGTCTTAAACCTTTTGAAATGTAAATTTTAACATTCAGCTCCGTTTTTTGTAAAACCTTGTAATGCTGCCTTGGTGCATTTCTAGAAATTTGAAAACATGTAGACTTTATTTGAGGGGTACTTCCTTTTTGAAATGATTTCGGCCACAGAATATTTATGCCCTTCAAAAATGTCAATAAAGTTTTCAACTCTTTTTCAAAGAAAACAAACACAGTTTTTCTTAAAAGGCCAGAACTCTGTCTATTTAGGCATATAGGTCTGAGGGGTGGTTTCTGTTGATTTTGTCCTTTTTGGTGACAATTCAACATCGAAATTCGAACTTTGGATAATAACTTAATACCTTCATACCATCTCTGTCCCCTGTTTTACCTTCTTGGTGATATTTTAAAGAAAAAATCACTCAAGATCTGTTGAAGAGCTTTGAAAGCTATTTTGTCATTTTAAAAGGAGATGGTATGTCTTCTTCCAATTTGTTTGATAATTTCTGCTTCTAGGTGATTTATAAGCTCCTCCTTGGATTGTAAGCGCCATATTTTAACTGCATTCATTCATACTATATTTCTCTGTTTACTTGAAAGGTGCTTCTTTAGACTTCTTGGCATGTGACAGTGAGGTGTTGTGTGGCCTCTTCTCCTAAGGAAACTGCCCCCTTTTGTATCAATGGCCTGCATATTCAAATTGTCTCCTGTCCACTATGAAGTATAGCTTGAAAGACATTTCCCTATGAGTAGGAAAACTAATACATTTTGAAACATAAACACCATCTTTCACCTGTGTAAAGACTTTTGCTTTCTTTATTTGTCTCTTTCCACTGCATCTTTTAACCAATCAGTCTTCAACAACATTCAATGCCTTGGCCATCTGCTCATGAACGAAGGAGGCCCTTCTCTTGGCAAAGTATCTAAAAATTGTTTGATAAACCTGCCTGACAAAGATTTTTCTTGGATGTGATGGTAAGCAAACAACTTGAAAAACATCAATACTGGCACCTCTGCTTGCAATCACTACTGTACTTCAGGAAAACCCTAGTCAAGGTGTCACTGTCTCACTGTATTGCTCTGAGGGTAACTGAAATGTCATCAGCTTTGGTCAACTTATGACAAATTATTTGAAAGATAATCCCTGTGACTATGGAGGTCAGCACCTTTTGAAAAACAAACACCTTTTCTTCTGCCTGTGTAATGACATGTTTTGTCAGTACATCTTTAATTTGGTCTTGTGGAAAAGCAGGCTACTTATGATTGGAATTGTTTTTACTAATGATATGCCTCTCTAAAGTTTCATCAATTCACATGATTTGAAAACTTCTCATGACTTCCTTTACAAAACCAAACTATGTTTTCCTTTGAACTTGCATACTTCAGATTCTATCCCTGTTGTGATTATCACTTACACTTAGAAATCCTGGAGTCATTGTTTCACTGTTCAGTAAAAAGCAAACCTGGGCTTCTGCAATCCTTTAAATCAATACTGGCCAGCGCCCTCTGCTTGTAGATGAAGGAGGCGCCCTAACCCTCTGCTTGTAAATGAAGGAGGTTCTTGTGCCATGACAAATTACCAGTTTGCTGTGACAGTGGTGTCTTTCTCTTACTGTGATTTTCATGCTGGAAAGAGAAACTGCAAGGTCTTGATGAGTGACTCTCTGTTTTGCAGACAATATCTCAGGCTCATGTTACATTTAGAAGTAGTTGTTCTTCTAACTGTAGATTCAAGCATTTCCTCCTGAGATGAAGTTAGATTTCCTGTCTTTGTAGAATCCATAAAAACTGTGAAACACCTAATAATCAGCTTGAGACTGTGGTTTATGCAGTGCTGAGACCTAGGGATATAAGTGGCGCGACTTAGAGCTGTTATCAACTTGATTTGCAGAGTGGGAGGTCAGTCATGGTTAGTCTGTAGCAGATGGAGGCTTTTTGGCTTTTTGATGATTGCCAAGGGTAAAATGTCTTAAAGCGCCACTTCCTAACATAGGGGAGACTTTTGAAACAGACTTGGATTTTTCTTTTAAAGCTGATGGGCAAACCAATAGGGCTGAAGCCAGATAGGATAGTGATAATGAGGTTTTGATTTTGACATGGGTGGACTGAAAAGTAGAAGGGCGAAAAAAGTTTTAGGAGGGTTTTCTAGATGACAGATTGACATATGGAATTTAGCTTCTAGAAAACTCAACTATGGATATAGTCATCACTAACATGTAGAAAATACTGATGGCTAACAGTAGGGATGGAGAGCAGCATCAGTTGATGAGAAGCACGCACCCTTCTCTATTTCATAGAGCC
Organism: Pinus albicaulis; assembly: GCA_034641835.2. Classification (NCBI taxonomy): domain Eukaryota; kingdom Viridiplantae; phylum Streptophyta; class Pinopsida; order Pinales; family Pinaceae; genus Pinus; species Pinus albicaulis. The sequence goes on along the minus strand of CM076579.1, from coordinate 581,296,944 downwards.
AATTCAAGGACAAGGCAAACTGATTTGCGTTGTAAAATCAGGGCCAAGGTTGCCCAACCATCTATGAAGTCTACTCTTGACATTGATGTCTCACTTCATGGAGGCATTCCACCTGGGAGGCCACCAGATCTACAGTTGATGAGAGATATCTTGTCTTTGGGTTCACCACTCTTGGATTTTGGAGATTTGAAGAGTTTGGAGGAAGAATTTGGCATGGGGAATGTCAGATTAGTGGGTAGCAGCATGAGGAGAGCTTCACATTCCAGATCACCAGCACTGTCTTTGAGGAGGATTGATACTTATTGGAGGCCTCAGCTTTTGGTGGAGTACTCCAAGGATCTTGGTGCATGCATGATTCTTGATGACCCAGATGGAGATGACAGATACATGGTGGATGATGTGGTCATCTATTCCTATGGCAGCATCTTCTTGACTAGATCTTCTAGTCTTAAGGAGAAGCTTCTACATGCAGCACATGAGGACTTCTCTTCTATGCACTTTGATGCATATTTCCAGTTGATGGAGGAGTTCACTTGGGAGGGCATCTAGCATGACATATATCAGCATATGGAGAGATGCATATCCTAGATGGTGATAGAGAGGATGTCACAGCCACCTTCCTACTCATTGGGAGTAAGGGAGAATTTCCAGTTGAGCCATTTCAGCTCAAGACTTCAAGTACATAATGGAGGAGGTATCATTTCATGTTTTGTATTGTACTTCTTTCCCTTAATTGAGCAGCATGATGTAACAAGAGGAAATATTTCTTCTTGCATATTATATGATGATGTACTTGTAGCTACTTGTAGCATTGATATTGGCTATCCTTTTAATGAGTTGTGGGGGAAGCCATATGTCTCCTGTTGTGCATCAATGACACCATATTGTGATTTCATGTTTTCATCTTATAAGATGACTATGGCAGCAAACAAGTGGTTGGCAAAGCACTTGTTATTTCTTATTTTGATGCAGGCCAAGGATGCACTGCGCTCGTTCCATGAAAGGGACCATGATTCACTCTCTAGTTGTCATTTGGAAACTAGTCTTTATTGTATCTTGCTTCCATGTATTGCTGATGTGTTTTTGTTCAAAGGAAGCTTTGTATGGAGAGAAAAATCAATTGGATGGCATGGCACCCATATGATAGAGCAACAGAAGACTTGTTGGTATGGAGCATCATACAAGTTGACCTTCATGACCTTACTCTATGGCTTGTATGAGGGAGAGATGAGGCAGCAACAAAAGTTGTTGTTGCTTTGGTTGCACTTGGGAGAGTATGGGAAAAATTCTTCCCATACTTTTCATGATATTTCTGAAGAGGAGAAAGGCACATTCATGGTGCAAGGAGGCTACCTTCAGTGTTGGAGTATCATGAGAGAATTCCATACCAGAAGATGATTTTCTCACATAGCAGCATGATGGTGGATGACTTTCGCATGTGGAATGTCAAAGGGAGAAGTCATGGAGCCTTATTCTTAAGGCCTACAGCGCTGTCACATGGGAGTGTGTTCTTATTGATGGAGTGTTCCAAAGAGTATTTGTATCCCTTCTTCTTGCATATTTTTGTGAGGGAATCCTCATGGGGGAGCTTATACATGGACCTCACTTTTAGCCTACTCACTATGTATGGTAGGGAATTAATTTCTGTACTTGTTGATTACTCCATTGAGTATTTGTACTTTCCCACCATGTTTGAATAGCGCATTGCTCCTCAAAAGAGCAAGAGTATTTTTTGGTTTGATGGTCACTTTAGGGCCAATGTTTATGATGATAGTAGCCCATCTATACATGACCTTGGGCAAGTGTATTGTTATTTTATCCATGTACATCTGATAGACATTGATTCTTACTTCCCCATGTTGGGATAACAGACATATACAGCTTGTAACTTGTTGCAGGATCACTTGCCATATGACATTCTCAAGCAGCAGTTGGGGGGACTGTGTAATATCCACTTGGAGAACCTTTGGTACCATCCAAAATTGCACTTAAATTTCAGAAATTTTCTGATTTGGATGCCAAATGGTGATGATGTGCCATTCATCTTGGATGGAATGGTTTGGGTTGACATGTCTCATGATTTTGGAGGGAGAGTACTTGGAGGCTCAATCTTCCTCTTGCCATTGGAGGGCAATCATGTTGCAGCCCAAGATTAGCATGCCTTCTAGACTTATCATAAGTGGAAGGGAGGACAGCGTGGGATAGGCCCTCTTGCCTATCATGTTCATTTATTCAGCCCACCTACATGTTGGTAGCACAAGGTGGAGGAGACTTTTCATGAGTTACCATGTTGGAGGGTGACTCACTTCATTTGGATGATAGCATGGGTGAGGGAGGCACTCATTCACCATGATGATCATCACTCCTATTTTGTGGAGGCCATGAGACAGATAGCAAGTTTCCATTCACACTTTCCACCTTTGATTGATGTAGACACTTTGGTTTTGCACACTTGGGAGGGAGCATTAGATGACATTATATTTGCAGATTCTCTTGATGCAGTGATGGAGGCTATTGATGGAGGCCACATGAGGAAGAGGGGAGAAATTTTGTTCTCCTTATGCATTTTCTTGAGGACAAGCAAATATTTTAGAGGGGAGGACTGTAATGTTCCAAAATTTTAGCCTCAAAGCTAAAATGGAACATTAAAGTAAGCAGCAGCTTTAGCCGGTGAATAAATGGGTAGAAAAGCCCATAAGTCTCCTAAGGAGGATAAAAACACTCCAAGTGTGAAAGGATACACTCTTTCTAGCTCAATAAGACACCTCCATGTGTGAATAGGGTTAAATTGAAGTTGTTTTGACTAAGTCAACAGCGCAGTTTTAGTGGAGGAGGAATCCTAGGAGGGATAACGCAATTTTGGAGGGAGATGTAACTTGGGTTAGAAGTAACCTAAGTGAGTGGGGCCAAGGGCAAGAAAACTCATATATTATATAAGGAAGAGGATGGAAGCATTATGGATCATGTTGTAGATTATTATTCTTGGCTGCCAAGAATTGTTGCTGCTTGCTTCTTAGCAAGCTGCAATGTTGTTTAGAATTGGGTGTTCCCGGGCGGGAATCCCACCTCTTTCCTTTGAAAAGCTCATTGGGAGAGTTTTTATTCATCATTACACATCATTTTTTCAGGCCAAGCTTCAGCCATCTTCATCAGCACAACTTTTCCGGAGTTTTTGTAGTGTTGCTGGGTGCAGCAGTGGAAGGGATTGGAATCCCAGCTTCTGAGCTAGTTTCTCATTGGAGGAAGGTTTCCTTCACTTGAGAGATCTATTTGGAGAGCTCCAGAGCATATTTCAGATCTGTGTTATCAGACCACACATTTCCCATACATTCCCAACGCTGTTTCTATTAGGGAATGTGTTATTTTGGAGGCAGTGCTCATTGCATGGTTTGGTGGCTTTGTTGCTGAGTTTCCTTGTGATTGAGAGGTTCATCCTTTCATGGGAGGAAGCCCTTGAGGGATATACAATAGATCAGACATATTTCATCCTTGTACACTCATGTGCTTTAGTTTTTCAGTGATAATTCAGTGATTTCCTGAATATCACATTTGTAATAGAGTGTTTGGACAAGAAACCCTTGCCGGTTTCTGTTGTATTTTGTATAAGGAGCTTAGATATTTGTTCTTCATCATTTTTTATCAATATATGAGTAGATATATTTTTCTCTTATCATTTTATATGTGAACCCTCTCTTAGACTGCACAATCCCTTGAGCAGTTGCTCCGGCATTTTGCAATCTTGGGGTTTTAGCACTTTTTGGTCATTCTAGGTGTGGGAGATCTATTTAGCCCACCTAGTTTGATTTGTTTTAGCTCATATGGGATTCAAGATTCCATTTTAGTATTTTATTGCATATGTTGCTGGAAATGTGTTTTTGATGCATGTTTTATGAGCAATCCTGAAAAATCAATATTACATAGGGAGCCAACATTGGGTATCACCAATAGTAAATCATCCATCTCTGATAGTGTGCTTCAAACTTTGATATGCATCCCATACAGATTTTTTCAATTCTTGGAAAATATCCTTCAAATCAGTTACATATTGCGTAAATGATTTCGGCCTCTTGAATTCGTCTTTGAATGTGGCTTTCAGATTATCAATAGTTTCATTAAGATTTTTGCTACATATGTTATATACCAATCCAACATGCGGTCTTGAAAAGAAATGGCCAACTGTGCTTTCTTAACATCGCCATTATTAACCTATTGCGTTGTCCACACAGCGTCAGTGACAAACCAGAATTGGTCTGTATCTTCATTCCCAATACTACAAAAAGTAGGTATGGAGGCGACCATCTCTATTCCTGGTAGTGATCGAGGTGGAGGTGGAGGTGGAGTGGATGACTTGTTAGAGTGAGATGAGTTCAGAAGTGGGGTGGATGGGATCTGAACTATGGCCAATGACCCAATACTATTATGATCTTGCAATACTTCTTCTTCAGAGTGTGCAAATTCACTAGAGCTACTAGCTTTTTATTCTTTGTCACTGTCAGATTTACCCTTGAAAGGACTGTAAATAAAACCTTCTTCTAGATCTACTCTATAAGTTCTTCCACTACGTGTATTTGGGCCTCTATGGAACATTCACTCAATATGACTGCATAGAGTACCCTGTTCACATAATATATTTTTAATCCACAGCTTCAGAGAGCACAGGAACTTACCTCTAGGACCCTTGAAAAACCTTCGTTGAGCTTTAGAATAAGATACAAATTGATCAATAGAAAATTCAGTCACAAATCCTCCCAAAACACGATCGATCCAATAATCTACTGCGTGGGTGATCTTGTTGCTAGTATTCTCTAACTGTTGTACCAACTATGGGATCCACTGAGTGATCACGTCATCCTTCACACGGGTCTAGAATGTAGTAAGTTAAGACAACCACTCGTGAAACTCAGTCGCAAAGGAAGCAAAAAAAAATTCCATGGACCTTTGTATAGATATACTTATGTGTCCAATCTTCGGCAGACAATTTAGAGCTTCTATTTTCTTGGATCACAAATTCAAATATCTTCTTTTCAATCCAATCTTGTAATTCATTCTGCATCGGATTCCAAAGCATCAAATCTCCCTCAAAATGATCCCTATCCTGGAAACATAAACATTTGTTAGCTTGAGGGGCCCTGACCCAAGTTCAGAGTTATCGAGTAACCAAAAAAACCCTCCAACTACTGGCCATTTTGGCAGTGATCTGCATAAGTCTCACCCAATTTAGTATGGGGGGGTGTTGGAACCAGGTTTTCGCACCCTGAGGAAGATTTTGATGTAGTGGCCCAAATAAAACTTAGTGCAGATACTATAATATATTCGTGCATATGCAGTCAACAGATCAAACCCTTTCACAGATTATCAGAGAATACTTCAATATATCTTGTGCATAGTAACTAAATATACTTCAATCAAATCTATTCATCTAACATCAACTGATATTCACACACAGTGTACTTCATTCAGATTTACTCATTAACTAATATTAGTGAAGATGCAATTAACCATTAACAAAAGTAAATACCCAACACATAACAGATTCATATCTTAAATCAAATAACAGATAATCAATACAGCAAATCACATAAGCGTCTAGGTTCGCCAAAATTGTCATATTTATTAAGAGATATGCAATTCAGTACATTCAATCCTTCTGTGCACACAGCCAATAGAGTCCACACACAGCTAGGACTTAGGTCTTCGCGCACACATCCAGCATGAGCCTTTCTACCTAGACAAACCCATACTTAGATCAAAACATTAACAACACATTCTTATCTGATATCTTGATTGATTCTACTCGACTCGATCCTTACATATTTATACTATCTATACGTGCACATACCATGGTCTCAAACCATGGTATGAGACTCATGGTTTTCCCTTTAAACCCATTACAATGAATAAGGGAATTTGACCCGCCCCAGAGCCCCTTTGACTCTTTTCACGCAGCACGTACAAAAAAACTTATATAAAAATATCCCAAAAATGCACCTCAGGGGACCCCGCTCTGATAGTGTGCCTCATGCTATGTTGTGATGGTTCGGGTTATTTGCCTCATGTTATGTTCAAAGATATTTGGTAGTTTTTTCTATGTATTTTTTATGGAGTGATTGTTTGATGCTCATGTGCATGTTGTTGCATGTTGTTGTTCAGTGTGATGTTGCTCATTGATGCATGTATGGTTGGTATTATGGTGTGCATAGTTCCATCGAGCTGATGTTGGCATTGGTTCATGATGCTGGCTAGCTTATGTTGGCATTGATATCAACCCTATGTAGCCTAGTTGATGTATGGATGTCATTCTTGTAGCATTGTTACAAATAGTTGTGTTGTAATTGATATGATTATGTTAGCATTGATGTCAACCTAATGATTTCAATCTTGATTTTCAGATGATGGTAGTGTGTGGTTAATGGTTCCTCATGTGCTAGTGGTGTTTATGTTCTTGTTCATGACCTAGTGCAAGATGGAGGTTGAGTTGTTGGAGTTATGATGATGTTTTTGAGGTACTACAGTGTGTTGCAAGTCTGTACAGATGAGTTGCAGCTTGTGCAGATGCTTTTGGAGAGTGTAGGACTTGATGGCAGGCTTGAAAACCTTTGTTTGTATGCCTTTTAGTTCAACTTGGGAGTGACACTTGGAAGACTTTTTTGGTCCATTTTTTGAGGTGTTATTGAGCTTAATAAAGGCTTGTGGGTTTTACAAGACTTGGAGAAGGTGACCAATTAGTTGGCTGAGGTTCTGGGCTGAGGTTTAATTCTTACTTATTTTTTTCCCCAACCGCTAGCATGTAAGCTTGTGGGAGCAATAGAAAGGCTCTAACCACTAATAGACAAGCCTATGGGAGCAGTTAACCTATATCAGCTATAGTTTTCCATGTGGTTAAGCCTTTTCATGGAAATTTATCTATATTCCTCACACAAATAAAATTTAATTTGGCATGGAAATTCCCAGAGGCTTCTAGATTAAGTTGTAAAGGTCGAAAATGGTTTGAAAAGGTCCCACAATGATGTGAACACCTTTAGTGCACGAGTAGTTGTGATAATGGATTTATTTTGTCAACTTTGTGCACTCTTGATCTCAACCCTAAGGTGAATTTTTCCCAACACATTTTATATACATCATTTTGGGGTTGAGTATTGGTTGGATGAGTGAGTGTATGAGTCAGAAGGTTGCAAAGAAGTAGAGGAATGCTTCAGACCTAGTATATAGCATAGATGCTTTAGTGTGTGTGTTCTGATGGTAGTAGAATGAGCAGATCTATTTTTTGAATCAGTGTTTTGATTCAGAACTTCAAATTGAAACTCAGAGAGTAGAGGTGTTAGTAGAGATGGAGAGCTTGGTATAGCTCCATATTTGATATTCTCACATTTGTTTTTTTAGGATTTTTTGATGCATTTGGCACATAACCATTGTGTTTTATGTTGTTGATTGTATTATGCAACAATCATATTTTGGTGTGAGGATTTGTTATTATGGCCAAGTATGAATTTTATTTCAGCTATTGGTGATAGTATTATTCAGAGTTGATGCATGCATTGTGGCCACTATTTTTCTAGAGTGGAAAGCATATGATTATGGTGTTTTTGATTGATTTGATTATGGTGTCCTAATGCTAGAGATCGTATTGTAGAGCTTATTCAAGTTGAGCAAATAGCCTTGGGATCTATTATGAAAATAGATTAAATGAGGTCTGTATAGAGTAGAGGAGCAGTGACTTCATGGGTGTGGAGCAGTGATTGTGAATTTTCAGCGAAAGGAACAATTTCTCCATCCAATCGGAGTTGGGCAAGGATCATTGATCGCGGTGGATTTTAGTGGATGGTAGTCCATAAATCCGTGTGACAACATAGTATTTTGAGCTAATCAGTATATTTGAGTCTCTTGGCTGATGGGAGTCAACCGATTGTAATGAGGTTGAGTATCCATGCTAATGGCATTCATCAATCTATGTAAAATACACGTTTAGCTTAATATAAGATTCAGAGCAGCGCAACAACAATAAGGATGGTTTTTTGCTCGATGAAGGGTTTTCTACCATATATCTTGTGTCCTTTGTGTGGATGTGTTTTGATGTGTTGTTTATTTTTGCTCTCATGGTTATCTTGTTTTAGCTGCTTATATGGTTTATGTTTATGAGATAACCTATTATGATGTTGGTTAATATTGTGTGATTCAATAGAGAAGTTTTAAGTGGTAAAATTGTTAAAGAACTCACACTACTTATTCACCCCCCCCCCCCCCCTCATCAGTGCTCAAATGTTTCAATAGTTAGTGGTCCATTTTTCCATGCAGAATCAGAAACTCATACATTTTTATTACAAATTTTAGAGGGAGAAAGCAAAATAAGTAATCTTATAATCACTAAAAACATGGAACTAATGGTAGATTCTTAGAAGGAGAGAATTATATCAATGATTAAAAACATGTTTTTTGTCGCTATACATGATGTATCTTTAGAAATGTATTAGTCAATATGTGACTTGAATAGGTATACATGCACTCCAAACATGTCTTTATCGGATGAATATTTTTCATACACAAATATGACATCAGGAAAAGAATTTCTTCAAACCACTAAAGAGGTGTATTAGAAAAAATTATAAGATGAGATATTACATAACCAAATTTTCTCAATTCTAGTTTATGAAAGCACTAATCGAACTATGAAACACCATTTGATTGTTTATATTACATGTTTGACAAATGGAGGAAGAGGTCGATGTGTGAAAAATTTTATATGTTTGCTTCATATAAATTATGGAACATCTCAATGCATGTATGATGCTTAGAAAATACTTTAGCAGAGATGGATCTATCTTTGAAGAAGTTAATTGGTTTTTTCTCAGATGGTGCATCTACCATGAGGGGTATTCATGAAGGTTTATCTTCTAAGATTCTTTGAGATTCTCTTCATTTATCATATATCAATTACATAGCTCATAGAGAAGCATTTGCTGAAAATGATGCTTCATCTTATTTTCCATAGTTGCAATATATTGACAAATTTGCAAGCAAAGAGTATTCATGGCTTGGGAAATTGAAAAGAAGATGTGGAGAATTGAAAGAGCTAATGGAATAATTTAAAATCACTAAAATATAGGTCTTAAAAATTTATCAAATTAGATGGATTTATAGAGGAAAAGTCATGGAAATACTTGCTAAACTCATGCCTTATTTGTTAAAAGATTGAGAGTTCGGGGAGAAAAAAATGTATGAGTTCGCAACAATATTTCAAGTGAAATTTCTCATCCATCTACTTGTAGATGTTCTCATTGAATTGAATAATTTGAATCAAATTTTTCAAGACGATCATGTTGATATTACATCTATTAGCACTACTCTAGATGTTTCTATGAGCATGCTTCGCAAACAATTTTTAGGAAGCAATTTTGGGCAGGTGCAATCCACATATCCTCTTTTTTTAATTAAAGCACAAGGGGTGACCCTTGAATTTTTGGATAACATATATATGGTACATTTACGTCCATTGAGGTTTGAAATTTTTCCAAATATGAAAACATCAGGGACAAAATATGATTGTATTATTTTGGGAAAATGTTCTGTTATGAAGGTTATTGAATCTCTAGATAAGAGGTTCACATATTTAACTATATTTAAGGTTGCTAATTTTTTCAGTCCTCAACATTATTATGAAGATTTGAATGATAGAGACTCTCAAACTGAAATATGGTTGACGTGTTTATGTGAAAAATTTAGTGTTGGGAAATCACTGATTATGGATATTGTTAGATGTTTGGGTGAAATGGATGAATTTATTTGTACTATTTCTAAATCATACCTCAAAAATAATATGTTTGGAGCATGGGATCTATGTGGAGATTAACTTGAATGGTATGAATGCTTTCCATAATTCATGCAATTATTGCAATCAATTCTTGTTATTCCAATAAGCACAATAGTGTGTGAAAGAGCCTTCCCAAAATTAAATAGGATTAAAAGCAATAATAGATCAAGACTTTCATTGGAGACGCTAGATATGTTGATGTTCCTCTCTCTTAGTGCACCTCGTGCTCTACATGAGGTATATTTGAATGTTATTTATGATGTATGGAAACAAATGAAAAGTTATAAAGTCTCTCCCATTGGGCAAATAGATTGAAATTTTCAATGATGTAAGTCAAAATATTTTTGAAGATCATCTAATGAATGAAAGAAACATTTGCTCAATTGATTTTAAAATAAAATTTCAGAAAAATATTTCCTTATTTACTAGTTTTATTGAAATTTTAGAGTATTTTTATGTAACCACGATCTAATTTTTCAAGATGTAAAGTTTTAGAAGGGAACTAATTTATTTAGGCATTTTTTAATGAAGGGTTTATTTACTTTACATTTTTCAATTGAAGTACAATTTTTTTTAACCTTTCATGCTTGAAGGATTAAATGAATATATACCCTTCCAAATGAAAATAATATCGACCCTTCAAATCTAATCATTTTTTCGGACAATGGCTCACCGCCCAACCATAGACAACTGCATCCAATATTTATTTGCAACTGTCACCCCCGAGCTGGATTCCAAGGCTTCAGGTGGGGTGCTTCTGAGTGTTTCTATCCAACCAACACAATTGAGACACGATGTTGCAAGGCCGTTATTTTCTTCATCCACTAGCTAAGCTCATTATAACTCACACTCTCCATGCATAAATATATTTATGAAAATATTTCACAATACAATGAACTCTTGCTCACTTTCAGCAGAAGATATTCCATTTATCAGGAAGGGTCATCTACTTACATGCAAGCTACACTCTTTATGCCATTTACACAGCAAGCTTCACCCCGAAGGTTTTTTATTTGTGCTTCCTTTGCTAGGATTTCATTCAGTGCTAGAGACTACTTGATTTTTCTCTTAGGTCTGTGTTCTCACACACATTCCTCCCCATTTTTTGTTCATTGTTAGTACATTTCTTCTTCTTCTTTTTCATGTGTTCCAGTAAGAGGGAGCATGTATTTATCCACCAATCAATGAATGAGCATGTGTCTTGCTCCTCCAAAATATTAACTACCTTCGTCTTTTCTCAAGTCACACCATAATCATCCCCTGACAGTGCAACCCATGTTGCTCTTAAATTTTTCCCTTTATTTTCTTACTATTTGAGATAAAGGGAACTTATACCAGTCCCTCCTCTTTCAGTTAAATTTAATACACAACCAACACATTTAATTCCTTTCACCAAAACAAGACTGATATTTAAATAACAACCATTTCCTCAAGCAACTCCCTTCCTCAAGCAATGGAATTTGTGTCCCTATCTCAACCATTTAAAATAATTACAATTATTTACAAGAGGAAAAATTTTAGCCAGGGGATATCACAGTGCCCTCCCCCTTGACGGGGAACACCTTCATCGATGTTCAATAGCCTTAATCAAAGCAAGAAAAATTGATATGGATCTTTATACACACATATTTAAACAACATTTACAACTCACATACTTAGTCACTTGTCGAGCAACTCAATGGATATATATACATATACCCATTAACTCGATCATCCTTCAGTGACCTTTTGTAGCTTTCTTGGTGCTTTTTTTGTGCACTTTAATATCTTCAAGCTATTGCAATCCTATTTTCAGCTAGATTTGTTCGCCGCAACCCAAAAATCACATGCCTTCCTGTAACATGGTATACAATCTCTTGAGTTTCATCATAGAAAATTTGCAAAAAAATAGATTATACCTCTTGCCTTGTCCTTTGAATTGTCGTTCAGCCATTCACACACATGACTTTAACATATCCCATTTATCATGTGTTATCAATAAATATTCACTATTACACCACAATGGCTACAAATCAGTCATTAACAATCCCGTTTATTAGGTGTTCTCAACATCTCCTTGTTGTTACACCAAAGTGGCTACAAATCATCATAGATTCATGCATAGAACAAAGAGTCTAAATTAAACCTTGAGAGAGATATATAATTAGTAATGAGGAGGTTTTATCAATTGCATTACTCTTGAAGGGATAAGAGTGAACTCTCCAACAACTTCTCAGTGGAACTACCACCTGTGTTCTTATCCCAACCTCTTGTAACTACAATTATGTGTTATCTTCCCACTAGTCATGGGTGTCTCATCCTCCCATAAGCTATTAACCAACCTAGTCTCAAATGGATTTATCATCCTGTAAGGTACAACCAATGCTCAGTTATTATCAGCCAGCAAGCCTCTTGGGTTTCTCAGCGGAGCTATCATATAAGCTTACTCTATTGTTATCATCCAACAAGCCTCATGTGTTTCTCAGTTGTGTTATCATCAGAGCTTCTTTATGATTATCAACTAGAAAGCCTTATGGGTTTCTCAACTGGGCTATCATTAAATTTATGCTATATGATTATAAGCCAACAAGCCTCATGGGTTTATTATTTATGCTATCATCATAGCTTCTCTACTCCACCAAACTCTCTTCTGGAATCATCAAAATGCTCAATGGAGTACATATCCAATCTTGAAAGCAAGGATTATTCTTATTATTTAATATACATGTTTTCATAACCATCAACATTTCCTTGGCATCCATATGACACAACATGATCATATACAATCATATTCTTATTCAAAATTATTGGTTTCCCAAGGCTTCACTACCCCATCAATTCCTCTTTCAACCAGGAATCTAATTGGACAACTTATCATGTCATCCCATATAGCCATTTATATTTTCATTATGTAAAATTTATACAATCATTCTTCCACAAGAATGATTCCTAACAAGACCCTATCAAACGCAATGGAATTTATACATACATATCAACATGATCATGAACATACATTTACACATGAAATTAGAGTCAAAGTCAATAGAAACTCCTTTTGAACCATTTTCATGGCTACCATATTCCTCCCCATTATACCCATGGAACAAGCTAACCTATTTGACTCTCCCATTGTCATTCAATTAGTCATGGATAATCATATTGAAACAACCATCCTTCTTAAATCAAATTTTAGTTTTTATTTTATTTTTTATTTTTTATTTTTTATTTTTTTTATAATATTTTTCGTTTTCTCTACAAATAAGTTGAAAGCTCTGATTAGTTTCCAACCATCATAGTTGGATGCTCTCATCTTTTTAATATGGCTGCAAAGGTACTTAAGTGTGTCCCAAATTATATACGGATGTTGCCTTACGTTGATGCATAAAAGATAGACTACATTTAAATTACAAGGAAAGTAGACTTGTCCAATCATGGAATACCACCATGATTCACTAAAATTAGTAACAATTGTTCCAAATTCACAAATGACTTATTCTGTAAAGGATCAGTTTTACCCATCTTGAAAGTGTAAGGTAGCTAACTAGGTTTTCTACAAAGCAACTATAAACGATAACAAGCATTCTCCATTTGAATGCAACAAAGCATAAATAAGGCATAAAAATATTTCTCTAATTTAACATTGTAAAGCACTTAGTGGCATTCAACACCTTCCAAAATCCTGTGGAAAGAAAATTCCTTGACCTAATCATATAACAACAAAATACTAATTTGCAATGCAAATGATTATTTAATTAATGACCATTGTTAACGACTACTAAAATTCAATATGGATGAGATTACAAAAATCATCCTTAAATGTTGTCTAATGGGAATTAAAATTGTCTCATAATGCATGGAATTTAAACAACATGGATAATTGGAAGAATTTCCAATTATCATTATAGTGATGAGAATGTGGTCAATAATTTGCACCTTCATTTTTGTCACAAGGATATAAATTCACTTAACCAACCTTGTGATAAGGACTCAGATGAACCCTCATATGAATTCATCTAAAAATGCCCCTCCATCAAGTTCAACCTGGATTTTGGTAATGAATTTGCCTCCTAATATGTGCCTAAAATCCATGTCTAAAAACCTTAAAAGAAAGGGGACATATTTAACCTGTTGAAACAGAAAAAATAGATTGATATCTTGAAACTCAACAATTCCCTCAAAAAGTTAATAACTAGGTGTTATCACCAAAATCGTACCTGATTGGCTGTTGATCAGACAACTTCAGTGTAACTATTTCAAACCAATATTTTGACTGAGGCTTAGCTTCCTCAGCCTGAGAGGGCTCTCTCAAGGGTTAATGATATGGAATAAAGATATATATAGATGAATAACTCTATGAATTAAGTATTTATTTTGTATATTTTCAGGTTGAAAAGATGAAGGCTAATACTACCATTGGGCTTATGGAGTCAACAAATCAGTAGGTTCAGTGGCAAGGTTTCTTGACATGGAAGCTAAGGAAAATAGGGGTCTTAAACAAAGACAATTCACTCAAGAACATAGGTCAACACAATAATTTCATTACTAAATGAAGTCATAGCATAGAGTTATGAATTCTGAGTAATAGTAATGAAATCTACTGCTAGTGGTTCAAAGGCAATTCACTCATAAAACACAGAAAAACAAAGTCACCTCATTACTAAAGGAAGTCAGAGCATAGGGTTATGAATTTCTAAGTAATAAAAATGAGATATACTGCAAGTAGTTAAACATAATAGGTAGATCAATAAAGCATTAAAACCCCATGAGAATTTCAGGTCTGTCAAGAAGAAAACCTCTCTGCATTACTGAACACAGTCAATTACATAAAGCAGTAGCTTTTGCCAAAAAGTCTCCAACCCCTTTAGAATTCGACCTCGTGATCTATATAGAACATTTACAATATAGGATTCTTTCATCCTCTACTAGAGAATTCGAATTCCCATGCTTTGACACCTTTCCTAATCTAGAAACATGCTATTAATTACAAAAAAACAATTATAACCCTAATGAGCAGTCCTATTCCAAATAGGACTAAAACTCTTTAATAACCTCCTAACAACCTTATCTAATATTTATTACATCTTATGCCACCTGCATTCCCATGAATTCGAAATTGGATGCTCATCTTTGACTTGAAATAACCCTGCTTTAGATAGTAATGTTTTCCTAAAAACTAGGAAACATGTTTTCCTGCTTTTCAGCCCCTTTGATTCCTTTATCAGTTTTGAGTACTTTGATCATTAATAGATCAGTTTCACATGTGTCACATTTTCCAATAATTTCTCTAACACCTTTAATCTTCCAGCTATGTAGAAATGCATCTCTGAAATGATGTAAAAGAATAGAAAATACATCTGCGCTACGAAAGTAGCCTGTTTTCGTAGCGCAATTTGTAGGTTAGTGTAAAACCTTTCCTTTTAATCATTTTTTCTCCTATTTTCTTCATTTGAACCTTCACCTGTTATATCCATGCCTTCACCAGCCAATTTAAACCTAAAACTCATCAACCTTCCTTCCAAAACTTATATGAAAATATGCAAAAAGAGATCTTCAGCAGTTTCGTAGCGCGCTACGAAACCGCTGTGCAAGCTGATTTTTCAAAAAAGTATTCAAAATTCGTACCTTGGAGATGTTTAAACTTTAAAGGTGTTGGTATGATTTCAAAAACACAACAATATGACCCCCAAAACATAAACTTCATCAAATTTTACCTTCATCTTTCATCTATTAATTGGTCATTTTACCTTACTGTTTTTATCTTAAACATAGGTGTTGAGACAGAGCTTTTATCTCCTCAT
This sequence comes from Pinus albicaulis, assembly GCA_034641835.2. Classification (NCBI taxonomy): domain Eukaryota; kingdom Viridiplantae; phylum Streptophyta; class Pinopsida; order Pinales; family Pinaceae; genus Pinus; species Pinus albicaulis. Next base: position 581,281,362 of record CM076579.1, on the reverse strand, counting down.
CCATAATGTATTTTGCAAAACTTAAGGAGGCTTTTGTATTCCATTCTGTCTTGAACAAAAACCTCTCTTTGTTTTTTGAAATACTTTTCCTACTGTCCAGAAACTGTCTTTGAACAACATGTCTAAAACGGGAAAACTCTGCTTTCTAAAAATATGGCTTCAAATAAGTACTTGTATCTCCCAACTGGTAACACTTGTGATAAAAGTGAGAGAGGTTATTTTAGCTAAATATTTGATGAATAAAAAATTCTTTCATAATTCTAAAAACCTTTTTCATTTGGCCAAAAACTTAACTTGAATTTTGACTACTAAACAACCATGTACAGGACATTTTGTAACAACAGTTTCGTAGTGAAAGTTAATTTATCAATTTCTCCCACTTAATAATGAATTTGAAGAAACTGAGAGAGGTTTTTTTTATTTAAGTATGTTAGGAAGAAAAATCTCTTTCAGTTTTCACAAATTCATTTTCACTTTCCCAGAAACCCCCTTGTAAGTTTACTACTAAAACCAGAAAACAGAGTTTTTCTTCAAGACTGAAAAAGCTGCTACAGCAGTTTCGTAGTGCGCTACGAAAGTAGCAGCGCTTTCGTAGTGCATTTCCTCATTTTTGAACTAGAGGCACTACAAAAGTGTGGATTCTTGGCTAATTTCATAATTTCAACCCGAAACCTAATGGAATGACCCCTAAATGAAAAATATGACTTTTTAATCATGGAATGGACCTAAAAGACTTTATTTGAACTTGAAATATGACCTTTAAAACTTATGAAACTATGATTTACCCTTTACGAAGACTTAAAATTACTTTTAGACGTACATGAAATCATGACCAAAAACAGAGTTGACACTGCTAGTACCAAATCACCAGGCCGAAATGAAGTAAACTCAAGGCTACATCAAACCACGCTCAGCCTCGTAGCTAGCCCTACGAGGACAGGAGAGGGCTCTCTCCGTCAATCTCGAGAAAATAAGCAATAGGATGCGAGATGACTTACAATAAGAACCGATTTTAGGCTAGTAAAGAGATAAGTATGTTTGTTTTTTGGTTTTTGGGTTTTCGCTGGAGAAATGGGAAAACAAATTTTGGGTCCGGGGATAAGGTCAGACCTTTGCAGATTTCAAGTTGGGGCGAGGTAGGTGAATGTATTGATGCTTTTGATTGGATATATGGACAGATTAGACCGACGAGGAGCTGAAGAGGGCAAAGAAGAACTTGGATCCTCTCCAAACAGCTGAAAACATATAGAACTAACTGAATTCAAAGGCCAAGCACTGTAACCAATGGATTCAACCTTATTCACTCATTCAATTTAGTTCAGAAGCATAATGAAGGGATGGCATACATTAAACATGAAGAAACTTACAGTAAACAAAGATGAAACACCATCAAGAACAAAACACCACAAGGATCCCAACAAGTGCCGCAAAACCCCTGATTTTTCCTTAGCCAAAATATGAAAAATATGTACAATGATATCAAAAGTATCCCAAGAGTCCAACTCTCCAACCTCTGAAAATGATTGAGAAATTACAATATATAGATCACTCTAACACCTTTCCCCACCTCTAGGGGTCGAATTCCCTCTTCAGGGATCAGTTTCAACCAATTCTAATCATAGAACTACAATCTAGGCAGCTAACAACTTGCCTCTAAAAGAGTGGAAACTGATCCATTACATGATTTTTTACCCTTTTGAGAGTGAATCTTCTAGAATAGATAAAAATGAGCCAAATTTACATGCCAAACATGAATTTACATCATAAAAACCCAAAAATCCCATCCACAAGCAAAAATGGTCCATACTAGGCGAAAATCTGAGCTCAGATTTGATGATTTTGTTGTCTTCTTGCAGGGGTATGGCTCTTTAGCTGAGGAAAAGATCAGAGGTCTGCTTTGAAATTTCTTCTTGGTGAAATAAACACAATTTATTACAAAAATAATATTGAACAATTTCTAGTTCCAAAACAGAGTTTTGGACTAGAAATGTTTTTAAAATGCTGATGATAATAAAACATGAAATCAAAATTTGCGGAACCATCCTCATCCTGCAGGCTTTATGACTGGTATACAAATGACTCAAAAACCCTAGACACTAGGACCAAAGACACTTATTGACATTTTAATGACCATGAATGAAATGACAATGATTTTGAGTGATTTTTGAGGAAATTTTTAAAATAGCACTGCAGGTGTAAGCATGAGGAAACACATGACAACCGGACCCCCTCGTCAGTCAGTGGCATGCTTCTAGCGAAATTCAACGAAGTGGAACAAGCGAGACACCTAAGAATGAATACGCAAAAGACGAAATGATCACCGACTTAGAGGGTCAGAAGTGACCGACCTCTAACAGACACAATGATGTTTTGAGAATATTTGGGTGATAATAGTGGCTCCACTTGGGATAGTGTGCCCCCATGATACATTAAGAACCAGTAGTTCCAGTGATGCTATCCATTTTTTAGAATAAAACTTTGAAATTTTTCCAAACTCCTCCTCAAGCTATAATGGCCTTCACCTCGGGCTTAATCTTGATGGTCACTATAGAAAAACCAACTTCATACCTACTGAAAGATGCCCATTCACTTTTGAGCTTATTCACATACTCCTACCTACCCTATCAGTTGCAACTCTCCACTTTAACTCAATCAACATGAAACTTCCAATGAAGCCAATCATTGATATGATCTGACGCTTGAACCTCTTGATTGCACTTGAACACAAAGTATACATGATACTGTGATGACCAAGGTAACTTAGAATGTATCTGATCTTCATAATGAAAATGAAACTGTAAAACTAGACTGAAAAACTCTTCGATGTATTCAGCTATAGGGTCAAAGAAGACATGATATTTTCAATGTTTCTCATGATATTCTGTAGCTTTGGACAACTCATTCATGTTTTGATCAACCACACAAGACTTCAGTTGTGTACTCTCAAACTACTTTTCAAATTGATTTTCAAAAACAATGTATTCTTCCTCAAACTCAAAAGAGAAAGGAAGCAACACCCTCTCTTTCTGTTCTGCCATAGAAAGATTTTGAAAAGAATGATCATGATCATGAAGACTATATGATTCAATTTGACCTTGTAAACCTTCAATGACTTTCTCAATGTTCTTAGCAACTTCATCCAAAAATTTAATCTTATCTTCTGTCTTGCACTCAAATCATTTTAGATAAGAAGACGAGGAAAAAAAAAAAATTTCATCTATTTCCTCATTAATATGATCATCATTCCATTGTTTGAAACCTTGAATTGAAGGAGATTTTGCCACCAACTATGTTATTTCTATCCATTCCTCCAAAAACATAAACCAAAATTTTGCAAATGACTTAATAGATCTGACAGGAAAACTTTCAATCCACTATTTACATTTCCCTTGAAATGAATCATAGAACAACATAATTCAAACATCTTCATGTTTGACTCTAATAAACTCAGTAAAATCACATAAATCTGATATATGCTTCAAATTCAAACTCAAATCTTATCACCATTGAATTTTGGACCATTCCTTAAAAAATATGTATCCTTGGGAAAATGATTTGGGAAACCATGAATTCCTGAAAAAATTATACATGCATACCTTGAAACAAGAATGGTAGCATCTGAGTTCTTCATAAGTCCAGTGGAATCACCATGAATCTATTAATTTTGAATTCTTCAAAAATGTAGTCACCAAGGTAGTTTTGTAGCCTCGAACAGCTTCCTGAGCTCCTGCTACCTTCAAAAGTTCAACTTCTTGATTTCAGGAATGAATAATCTTCATACTCCCGGCAGACGCACCAAAATGTTATCACCAAAAACATACCTAATTCGCTGATGATCAAACAACTTCAGTGTAGCTATTTCAAACCAATATTTTGACTGAGGCTTAGCCTCCTTAGCCTGAGAGGGTTCTCTCAAGGGTTAATTATATGGAATAAAGATATAGATAAATGGCTAACTCTATGAATTAAGTATTGATTTTGTATATTTTCAGGTTGAAAGGATGAAGGCTAATACTACCATTGGGCTTATGGAGTCAACAAATCAGTAGGTTCAGTGGCAAGGTTTCTTAACATGGAAGCTAAGGAAAATAGGGGTCTTAAACAAAGACAATTCACTCAAGAACATAGGTCAACACAATAATTTCATTACTAAAGGAAGTCAGAGCATAGAGTTATGAATTCTGAGTAATGGTAATGAAATCTACTGCTAGTGGTTCAAAGGAAATTCACTCATAAAACACAGAAAAACATAGTCACCTCATTGCTAAAAGAAGTCAGAGAATAGGGTTATGAATTCTGAGTATTATCAATGAGATCTACTGAAATTATTTAAACATAATAGGTAGATCAATAAATCATTAAAACCCCATGAGAATCTTAGGTCTATCAAGAAGAAAACCTCTCTGCATTACTGATCACAGTCAATTACATAAAGCAGCAGATTTTGCCAAAAAGTATCCAACCCCTTTAGAATTCGACCTCATGCTCTATATAGATCATTTACAATATAGGATTCTTTCATTCTCCACTAGAGAATTCGAATTCCCATGCTTTGACACCTTTCCTAATCTAGAAACATGCTATTAATTACAAAATGACAGCGATAACCCTAATGAGCAGTCCTATTCCAAATAGGACTAAAAATCTTTAATAACCTCCTAACAACCTTATCTAATATTTATTACATCTTATGCCACCTGCATTCCCATGAATTCGAATTTGGATGCTCATCTTTGACTTGAAATAACCCTGCTTTAGATAGTAATGTTTTCCTAAAAACTAGGAAACATGTTTTCCTGCTTTTCAGCCCCTTTGATTCCTTTATCAGTTTTGAGTACTTTGATCATTAATAGATCAGTTTCACATGTGTCACATTTTCCAAGCATTTCTCTAACACCTTTAATCTTCCAGCTGTGTAGAAATGCATCTCTGAAATGATGTAAAAGAATAGAAAATACATCTGCGCTATGAAAGTAGCCTGTTTTCGTAGCGCAATTTGTAGGTTAGTGTAAGACCTTTCCTTTTAATCATTTTTTCTCTTTTTTTCTTCATTTGAACCTTCACCTATTATATCCATGCCTCCATCAGCCAATTTAAACCCAAAACTCATCAACCTTCCTTCCAAAACTTATATGAAAATATGCAAAAAGACATCTTCAGCAGTTTCGTAGCACGCTACGAAACTGTTGTGCACGCTTATTTTTCAAAACAGCCTTCAAAATTCGTACCTTGGAGATGTCTAAACTTTAAAGGTGTTGGTATGATTTCAAAAGCATAGCAATATGACCCCCAAAACATAATCTTCATCAATTTTAACCTTCATCTTTCATCTATGAATTGGTCATTTTACCTTACTGTTTTTATCTGAACAATAGGTGTTGAGAAAGAGCTTTTATCTCCTCATCCATAATGTAATTTGAAAAACTGAAGGAGGCTTTTGTATTCAATTTTGTCCTAAACAAAAACCTCTCTTGGTTTTTTCAAATACCTCTCCTACTGTCCAAAAACTGTCTTTGAACAACATGTGTAAAACAGGAAAACTCTGTTTTCTGAAAATATGGCTTCAAAGAAAGACTTGTATCTCCTAACTGGTAACACTTGTGAGAAAAGTGAGAGAGGTTATTGTAGCTGTAGATTTGATGAAGACAAATCTCATAATTCCAAAACACATTTTTTTTTGGCCATAAACTGAACTTTAAGGTTGACTACTAAACAACCATGTACAGGACATTTTGTAATAGCAGTTTCGTAGTGCAAGTTAAGTTATGAATTTCTCCCACTTCATAATGAATTTGAAGAAACTGAGAGATTTTTTGTAGTTAAGTATGTTAGGAAAAAAAACCTCTTTCAGTTTTCATAAATTCGTTTTCAGTTTCCCAGAAACCCCCTTGGAAGTTGACTACTAAAACCAGAAAACAGAGTTTTTCTTCATGACTGAAAAAGCTGCTACAACAGTTTCGTAGCGTGCTACGAAAGTATCAGTGCTTTCATAGTGCATTTCCTCATTTTTGAACTAGAGGCGCTACGAAAGTGTGGATTTCTAGCTAATTGCAGAATTTCAACCCGAAACCTAATGGAATGACCCCTAAATGAAAAATATGACTTTTTAATCATGGAATGAACCTAAAAGACTTTATTTTAACTTGAAATATGACCTTTAAAACTTATGAAACTATGACCTACCCTTTACCAAGACTTAAAATTACTTTTAGACCTACTTTATATCATGACCAAAAATAGAGTTGACACAATGATGTTTTGAGAATTTTTGGGTGATAACAGTGGCTCCACTTGGGATAGTGTGTCCCTGTGATACACTAAGAACCAGTAGTTCCAGTGCTGCTATCCATTTTTTAGAATAAAACTTTGAAATTTTTCCAAGCTCCTCCTCAAGCTCTAATGGCCTTCGCCTTGGGCTTGAAGCTTGATGGTTACTGCAGAAAAACCAACTTCATACCTACTAAAATATGCCCATTCACTTTTTATCTTATTCACATACTCCTACCTACCCTATCAGTTGCAACTCTCCACTTTAACTCAATCAACATGAAACTTCCAATGAAGCCAATCATTGATTTGATCTGATGCTTGAACCTCTTGATTGCACTTGAACCCAAAGTATACATGACACTGTGACAACCAAGGTAACTTAGAATGTATCTGATCTTCATAATGAAAATGAAACTGAAAAACTGGACTGAAAAACTCTTCCATGTATTCAGCTATAGGGTCAAAGAAGACATGATATTTTCGATGTTTCTCATGGCATTCTGCAGCTTTGGACAACTCATCCATGTTTTGATCAACCACACAAGGCTTCAGTTTTGTACTCGCAATTTGATTTTCAAATTTATTTTCAAAAATAATGTATTCTTCCTCAAACTTAAAAGAGAAAGGAAGCAACACCCTCTCTTTGTGTTCTGCCATAGAAAGCTTTTGAAAAGAATGATCATGATCATGGAGACTATATGATTCAATTTGACCTTGTAAACCTTCAATGTCTTTCTCAATTTTCTTAGCAACTTCATCCAAAAATTTAATCTTATCTTCTGTCTTGCACTCAAATGATTTTAGATAAGAAGACAAGGACAAGAAAAAATTTCATCTATTTCTTCATTAATATGATCATCATTCCGTTATTTGAAACCTTGAATTGAAGGATATTTTGCCACCAACTATGTTCTGTCTATCCATTCCTCCAAAAACATAAGCCAAAAGTTTGCAAATCACTTAATAGATCTGACAGGAAAACTTTCAATCCACTATTTACATTTCCCTTGAAATGAATCATAGAACAACATAATGCAAACATCTTCATGTTTGACTCTAAGAAGCTCAGTAAAATCACTAAAATCTGATATATGCTTCAAAGTCAATCTCAAATCTTCACCATTGAATTTTGGACCATTCCTTAAAAAATATGTATCCTTGGGAAAATGATTTGGGAAACCATGAATTCCTGAAAAAATTATACATGCATACCTTGAAACAAGAATGGCAGCATCTGAGTTCTTCATAAGTCCATTGGAATCACCATGAATCTATGAATTTTGAATTATTCAACAATGGAGTGGAAAAGGTAGTTCTGCAGCCTTGAATAGCTTCCTGAGCTCCTGCTACCTTAAAAAGTCCAGCTTCTTGATTTCAGGAATGAGTAATCTTCGGACTCCCGGCAGACGCACCAAAATGTTATCACCAAAATCGTACCCAATTGGTTGATGATGAGACAACTTCAGTGTAACTATTTCAAACCAATATTTTGACTAAGGCTTAGCCTCCTTAGCTTGAGAGGGCTCTCTCAAGGGTTAATGATATGTAATAAAGATATAGATAGATGGCTAACTCTATGAATTAAGTATTGATTTTGTATATTTGCAGGTTGAAAAGATAAAGGCTAATACTACCATTGGGCTTATGGAGTCAACAAATCAGTAGGTTTAGTGGCAAGGTTTCTTGACATGGAAGCTGAGGAAAATAGGTGTCTTAAACAAAGACAATTCACTCAAGAACATAGGTCAACACAATAATTTCATTACTAAAGGAAGTCAGAGCATAGAGTTATGAATTCTGAGTAATAGTAATGAAATCTACTGTTAATGGTTCAAAGGCAATTCACTCATAAAACACAGAAAAACACAGTCACCTCATTACTAAAGGAATTTAGAGCATAGGGTTATGAATTTTGAGTAATATCAATGAGATCTACTGCAAGTAGTTAAACATAATAGGTAGATCAATAAAGCATTAAAACCCCATGAGAATCTCAGGTCTGTCAAGAAGAAAACCTCTCTGCATTACTGATCACAGTCAATTACATAAAGCAGAAGCTTTTGCCGAAAAGTCTCCAACCCCTTTAGAATTCGACCTCATGCTCTATATAGAACATTTACAATATAGGTTTCTTTCATCCTCCACTAGAGAATTCGAATTCTTGTGCTTTGACACCTTTCCTAATCTAGAAACATGCTATTAATTACAAAATGACAGCTATAACCCTAATGAGCAGTCTTTTTCCAAATAGGAATAAAACTCTTTAATAACCTCCTAAAAACCTTATCAAATATTTATTACATATTATGCCACCTGCATTCCCATGAATTCGAATTTGGATGATCATCTTTGACTTGAAATAACCCTACTGTAGATAGTAATGTTTTCCTAAAAACTAGGAAACATGTTTTCCTGCTTTTCAGCCCCTTTTGATTCCTTTACCAGTTTTGCGTACTTTGATCATTAATAGATCAGTTTCACATGTGTCACATTTGCCAAGAATTTCTCTAAAACCTTTAATCTTCCAGCTGTGTAGAAATGCATCTCCGAAATGATGTAAAAGAATAGAAAATAGGTTTGTGCTACGAAAGTATCCTGTTTTCGTAGCGCAATTTGTAGGTTAGTGTAAAACCTTTCCTTTTAATCATTTTTTCTCCTGTTTTATTCATTTGAACATTCATCTATTATATCCATGCCTCCACCAGCCAATTTAAACCCAAAAATCATCAACCTTCCTTCCAAAACTTATATGAAAATATGCAAAAAGACATCTTCAGCAGTTTCGTAGTGTGCTACGAAACTATTGTGCAAGCTGATTTTTCAAAACAGTATTCAAAATTCATACCTTGGAGATGTTTAAACATTAAAGGTGTTGGTATGATTTCAAAAACACAACAATATGACCCCCAAAACATAATCTTCATCAAATTTTACCTTCATCTTTCATCTATGAATTGGTCATTTTACCTTACTGTTTTTATCTGAAAAATAGGTGTTGAGACAAAGCTTGTATCTCCTCATCCATAATGTATTTTGAAAACATAAAGGAGGCTTTTTTAGGCCATTCTGTCTTGAACAAAAATCTCTCTTGGTTTTTTGAAATACCTCTCCTACTGTCCATAAATTGTCTTTGAACAACATGTGTAAAACAGGAAAACTTTGTTTTCTGAAAATATGGCTTCAAATAAAGACTTGTATATCCCAACTGGTAACACTTGTGAGAAAAGTGAGAGAGGTTATTGTATCTGGAAATTTTATGAAGACAAACCTCTTTTATAATTCCAAAACACGTTCCTATTTGGCCAGAAAATGAACTTTAAGGTTGACTACTAAACAGCCATGTACAGGACATTTTGTAACAGCAGTTTCGTAGTGCAAGTTAATTTATCAATTTATACCACTTCATAATGAATTTGAAGAAATTGAGATAGGTTTTTTTAGTTAAGTATGTTAGGAAGAAAAACCTCATTCAGGTTTCACAAATTCGTTTTCAGTTTCCCAAAAACCCCCTTGGAAGTTGACTACTAAAACCAGAAAACAGAGTTTTTCTTCATGACTGAAAAAGCTGCAACAGCAGTTTTGTAGCGCATTTCCTCATTTTTTAACTAGAGGCACTAAAAAAGTGTGGATTCCTAGCTAATTGCATAATTTCAACCCGAAACCTAATGGAATGACCCCTAAAATAAAAATATGACTTTTTAATCATGGAGTGGACCTAAAAGACTTTATTTGAACTTGAAATATGACCTTTAAAACTTATGAAACTATGACCTACCCTTTACCAAGACTTAAAATGACTTTTATACCTACTTGAAATCATGACCAAAAACAGAGTTGACACAATGATGTTTTGAGAATTTTTGGGTGATAACACTAGGGACAAGTCCACCATAACTTATAGTTGATGCACATATTTTGTTGAAGCAAATTTTAAAATATCGAGCAAGGTAATATATTTTCATTTATTGTTGGTGCCAAGCCCATCATTTGCTTAAAGGAAAATTATTCAGAATTAGGATTAAAACACAAGACCAAGACCACAATTTTCATACATTATATCATGCCACAAAATGATTTCATGTTATATAATGTATGCTACCCAATGGTGAAACAAAAGGGTTGTTGTTAGGCAAGGCCCAACTTGGTCTAGTTTTGAGTTAAAGACTCTACATTTTGAGGAAGTGGAGTGCGTGATCTGACAGAAATAAGCCAATCATGTGGAGTGTAAAATATTCGCACAAATTTTTAGGAGTTTTAGGGCTCTGGGGCGGGTTAAAGCCCCTCTTTTTGTAAAGGCATCGAGTTTTTTTTTTTTTTTTTTTTTGAGCTCCACCCATGGTTTTGGGACCATGGTATTGTAAGAAATAAAGATATATAAGGAAATAAATTAGTGATTCAAGTCATAAGATATACATATATAGAACCATCATTGAATTATCTGTGTTTTGTATGTTTTGGGTCTTCGGAGAGGGCTCTGCAGTGATGTGCAGGGCCGCCTTGGTCTATAGCTGTGTGTGGAGACCACCCGCAACTATGCTAGCATGGGTCGAAGAAGGTGTTGAAATTCAATGAGAAAATTTCAGCACCTACGCTAGTGTGGGACCAGGAGGTCCAAGAAGCACCTGCACTAGTGTGGAACCACAGGTATTAACAGCACCTACACTGGTGTGGGATAAATTTGGTGCATGTCTATTTTAGTTATCCCTTAATTAAGATGGACAATAAAATGTAGCATAAACTCAAAATAACTTGTAATAGTTAACTGAGTGTGACAAACTCAGTTAACTCATGAATTTCGAGTTAGAGGTAGTTGGTGAGGCATTCTGAGTAATTCTAGTTGTAACAGAGTTCGAAGTGCAATGGTGCATTATTTAATGCAAGTGTAATCAGTTTAACTCAGTTAAGTGAGTTAAACTCAATTGTGATAGTTGTAATTGTTTGATACACTAGTGAGATATCTAGTGAATTAAATATTAATTAATTCACAATCAGTGATCTCACATGCAACTAAGGATTTACTATTATTAGCTGCATGCATGTCAGTTCAAGTGGAGACCCAGTTGAGATCTAGGTGAAAGGGAATTTGACTATCAGTTGTAGGATTATTGGGTTGCACCCATGCAACCAAACACCCATTGGATTTCCCATGATACTTGTGCAGTCAAGGAAGGCCAAAATTCCTATGGAATAGGGATTGCATTCCGCACAAATTTCCCAAGAAAGGCAGGTTGTCTGGAGGCAGTAAATTGGCTAAGTATTGGTCAATTTTATCTGAGACAGTGTGAGACAATTAGCTGAGTACAGGAGGACTCTTGTGATAAGAGTTGTATGTAATTGTTTCATGTATCCATGTTGAATATACAATAGAATATAGTGGGGTTTTGAGCAGCAAGCTTTCCCTGGGAAATTATCTCTGTTGTGGTTTGATTGATTCTTCTTTCCTTCAATTGATTGGCGATTGTGTTTTTAATATCCACAATTGATTTGTAGAAGCAATTCAGTATTTAACTTTATTAAATTGTTAGATCAGATTGAATACATGATATACATTCTTTTTGTATAATTTATACATGTTATCAAAGCATAGGAAATCACAATAGTGAAGGAGGAGTTGATTTTGTGACTGGATAGAACTTGAATTTGCAGAAATACTTTCTTGGTGCTACAGCTGATTTAGGATCGAAATTGCTTTCAATGGCTTGAGGTTGGAGTATGCACTCAAGGGCAGCTCTAACTATATTTCTCAGAAGGAAAATATGGAGGCAGTACTCGAAGACAATGGCTTAAAGGAATTAATTGACAATGATGTTCTTAAACTCATTGTGACAAATGCTACAAATCTTGATGCATGGAAAAAGAATGTGGAAAAGGCGGGGAGGATCCTACTGGAGGGAGTATGAGACCACATTGTCTCAAGCCTCCATGGGAAAGCCACACCATATGCAATGTGGAATGCTTTGATGAATCTATTTCAGAGTAGCAGTAACAATAAGAAATTGGCACTGGAAGATAAACTCAGGAAGATCAAGATGGAGAAAGGCGACTCCATGAAAAAATATCTAAAAAAATTTTTCCAATGTCGGGATTAGTTGGGGAGTGTTGTAATAATTGTCTCTAATGATGATTTGGTGAGTTTAGCTCTCCTAAGAATTCCCAAGGGTTGCCACAGTTATCAAGACTCTGTCAATGGAAGGGAAAAACTACTAGATTGGGAACGACTATGGTCATTTTTGGTGCAGGAAGAGTTCAAATAGAAAACTAGAGATGGATCTTCATCTAAGAATGAAGATGAAGAAGATTTTTCTTTGGCTGCCAAAGCGAAGAAAGGGAAGGGGAAGAAATTCCATTCCAAATCCGAGTCTAAATATGGCAAGAAGCAGGACATGTCCAGGGTGAAGTGTTTTTCATTGTCACGAGCATGGGCATTATGCTACTAACTGTCCACAAAAGAAGAAGAAAAATAATCCTGGAGGATCTGTCGATGGTGAGGCTTTGGCCTCGCAATTTGAGCTTGAATTCTCATTGATCGCATGCATGGTTTCAAGTGAATTGGGATTTTTGTGGTATTTGGATAGTTGTGCTTCCTTTCACATGACAGGAGACAAGGAACTTTTTAGTAGCTTGGAGGAGAAGGATCTCCAGATGCATATTGAAATGGGTGATGAAAGGTGGTACAATGCTACCGAGATTGGTACCACTACTTTCCAGAGACAGTCAAGTAAACCCTTTCAATTAAAATAGGTAATGCTTGTACCAGGATTGAAGAAAAATTTAGTCTCAGTTGCAATGTTGGAGGATAGAGGCTATGATGTTGTTTTTAGTGAAGGAAAATATTTCCTATGACACAAAAAAATAGGACAAGCCAAGAAGATAGGGATTCGAGTTAAGAATCTCTGCAAGCTGGATGTAGATGGTTGCACAACATTGATGGGCAAGGCGGACAAAGTGGTGAGCCGAGATGAGGCCGAATTATGGCACAAGAGATTAGGCCATCTTCACAATGGAGCCTTGAAAGTCATGTAGCAGATTTCTACTGGTATTCCTAGGGGTACACTTGCGTATTCCAACACATGCAAGGGATGTACTATGGGAAAATATGTAAAGGCCACCTTTCATGAGAAGGAAAACCGAGCTTCGAGGATCCTTGAGAGAGTTCACACAAACGTGTGTGGACCATTCTATGTTGCTTCGACAGCAAAACATAAGTACTATGTGATATTTGATGAATTTTCTTATAAGTGTTGGACCTACTTCATGCAGAAGAAAGATCAGACATTCTCAAATATTCTTGGGTTTAAAGCATTGGTGGAGAAAGAGTTGGGGAAGCAAGTGAAGGCTCTTAGGAGCGATAATGGTGGTGAGTACATCTCTAACAAATTCAGGAACTTATGCAGCAAATAAGAAACTCGAAGAGAATTGATAGCACCTCATAACCCACAGCAGAATGGGGTCACTGAAAGAAAGGACATATGATTGTGGGTGCAGCAAGAGCGATGTTTAATGATCAAGGCCTACTGATGCATCTGTGGGCGGAAGCATGCACCACTGCGATATTTTTGAAAAACCATTGTCCTCGTAGGATACTTGACATGAGTACACCAGAAGAGGCTTTCACTGGTAAGAAACATGATGTTTCACATTTTAAGGATTTTGGCTCATCAGTTTATGTGCATGTGACCAAAGACGCCAGGAAGAAGCTGGAACCAACAGCTGAGATTGGGATTTTTGTGGGGTACACTGAAATGCCCCACAACTATCGAGTGTATTTTCCAAATATCATAATGATTGTTGTGTGATGGGATATAAAATTAGATGAGGAGAAAGAAATGTGATTGTCCCTTGAGAGGGACCTAGACTTGCATGCAGATGAGGAACTCTTAGTTCCCAAGGATGAGCCTCAAGTTGTGGAGCAGCCACATGAGGAGGATCATGGAGTGGAAGAAAACATTCATGCAAAGTCATCCATCAAAAATGGCAGAAGGCACACCATAGAAGCTGATAGATTGAGACTTGATGCTATAGAGAATGCAGAAGCCCCTACTTCACAGTGTAGACAGAGACAATCTACAGACAGGTTTACTGGATACATGGATCTTATGAGAAAATGTATTGTGACTGAACCATATTCCTTTCAGGAGGTAGTGCAGCAACCAACCTAGGTTGATGCAATGGTAGAGGAGTATGACTCCATTGTCAAGAACAATGCATAGGGGATTGTCCCAAGACCGGTCGGCAAATCAGTGGTTGGATCTAGATCGATCTACAAAGTAAAGCAAGTTGTTGATGGGAGTTTGGAGAAATACAAGGCCATATTTGTGGCTCGGGGATTCTCACAAATCAAGGGGATAGATTGTGATGAGTCTTTTGCACCTGTTGCAAGGTATTCTTCCATTAGATCCATCCTTGCAGTCTCAGCGCAGATGGGTTGGTGCATTCATCAGATGGATGTGAAAATTGTGTTTCTCAATGGAGTGATTGAGGAAGAAGTGTACATAGAGCAGCCAGAAGATTTCGATATATTCAACAGTGAGTCGCATATGTGTCGACTCAAGAGAGCACTGTATGGGCTAAAGAAAGCATCTCGTGCTTGGTACACTCGGATAGACAGCTATTTCATTGGATTGGGCTTCACCAAAACTAAAGTTGATGCAAACCTGTACTAGATTGTGGTTGAGGGTAAGCTATTTATTATTGTTCTTTATGTTGATGATCTAATTTTGACTGGTGATGAGAAGCTTATACACTCATGCAAGGATGTTCTTGCAAGAGAGTTCAAAATGAAGGACATGGGACTCCTTCCTTATTTCCTTGGTTTGGAAATATGGTAACAGGATGGTGAACTTTTGGTTTCTCAGGGAAAGTACACCAAAGAGATATTGGGTAAGTTTCACATGGAGAGCTGCAAACCCATGGACACTCCTCTTCCAAGAAATTGGAGGAAAGAGGATGCTAATTCTGGAGAGGTAGTGGATGCTACTGTCTACAGGTAGTTAGTTGGTTCACTGATGTATCTAGTAAACACCAAACTAGACATTTTCTACGGAGTTAACCAACTGAGTCAAGCTATGGTTAAGCCTACCAAGCTCTTTTGGAAGGTGGGGAAGCATGTCTTGAGATACATTATGGGCACATTAGGGTATGGTCTTTGGTACAGACGGATAGAGGGAGTGAAGCTTCAAGGCTTCACAAATGCAGATTGGGCATGCAGTCCATCAGACAGAAAGAGCACATCGGGAGGGATCTTCAGCATAGGATCGACAACATTTTATTGGTACAGTAGGAAGCAGCAATCTGTGGCACTTAGTTTAGAAAAATCAGAGTGCATGGCAGCAAGTCAAGGTTCATGTGAGGCTATCTGGATGAAAAATATCTTGGTTTGTTTGTTTGGTTCTCAGATAGATTAGATAGTGATACATTGTGATAATTAGAATTACATTAAACTCTCGATTAATCCTATGTTTCATGATAGGTCCAAGCACATTGATATCCAGTACCACCATCTCAGAGATTGTGTGCAGAGGAGAATAATTTTTCTTCAGTACATTCCCCTGAAAGCTCAAGATGCAGATATTCTGACGAAGGCGCTCACCAGGAGAAAATTTGAATACCATAGAGGCAAGATCGGGGTGAAGGATAATGCCTTTCTTGTTGACAGGGAGTGTTGAAACAAGAAAATTTCAACACCCACGCTAGTGTGGTTTGAGGAGGTCCAAGCAACACCTGCACTAGTGTGGGACCACGGGTCTTAACAGCACCTACACTAGTGTGGGCTAAATTTGGTGCATGTCTATTTTAGTTATCCCTTAAGTAAGATGGAAAATAAAATGTAACCTAATCTCAAAAGAACTTGTAATAGTTAACTAAGTGTGATAAACTCAGTTAACTCATGAATTTTGAGTTAGAGGTAGTTGGTGAGGCATGCACAGTAATTCTAGTTGTAACAAAGTTTGAAGTGCAGTGATGCATTAGTTAATGCAGGTTGTAATCAATTTAACTTAGTTAAGTGAGTTAAACTCAGTTGCGCTAGTTGTAACTGTTTGATACACTAGTGAGAGATCAAGTGAATTAAATATTAATTAATTCACAATCAGTGATTTCACATGCAACTAAGGATTTACTATTATTATATGCATTCATGTCAGTTCTAGTGGAGACCCAGTTGAGATCTAGGTGAAAGGGAAGTTGACTATCAGTTGTAGTATTATTGGGTTGCACCCATGCAACAAAACACCCATTGGATTTCCCATGATACTTGCACAGTCAAGGAAGGCCAAAATTCCAATGGAATAGGGATTGCATTCCACACAAATTGCGCAAGCAAGGAAAGCTATCTGGAGGCAGTAAATTGGCTAATTATTGGTCAGTTTTATCTTAGACAGTGTGAGACAATTTGCTGAGTACAAGAGGGATCTTGCGAGAGGAGTTGTATGTAATTGTTTCATGTATCATGCTGAATATACAATAGAATATAGTGGGGTTTTGAGCAGCAAGCTTTCCCCAGGAAATTATTTGTGTTGTTGTTTGATTAATTCTTCTTTGCTTCATGTGATTGGCGATTGTGTTCTTAATTTTCGCAATTTATTTGTAGAATAAATCTAGTATTTAACTTTAGTACATTGTTAGATCAGATTGAATCCATGATATACATGATTTTTTTCTAATTTCTACTGAAGGATTGTACTGAAGGGACACATTATCAATAAAGAGAAGGAATATTCTGAAGTATTTCTGTGTATTTGCACAATTTGTCTTTGATTTCTCTTTGATGTTTTGTTATATATTGTGAATTCATGTATGATTTCTTATGCATAGTGAAGTACTTTGTGATGTTTATACGTGCTATATTTGACTGATTAGTGTATAAAACTGAACAAGGCGCAGTGCGCGATAGTAGTAATTGATGGATAGGGAATAAAATGTAAAATTAGATAATTGCTTATGCACAGTTCAGGAAATCATAAGGAAGAATAATAGGAGTAATTCAATGTCCTAATATCCCTATAGATGCAAAAACCTAGTTCTAGCATCCCCTACTATTGCCTCAGGTGAGATTGCAGTCTTCACAGTAGACCGTTGTCGAAATAGCCAGTAATAAAGGGTTTTGTTGGTAGTGCAACTACCCTGAACCTAGGTATAGACCCCCTCAAGCCAACAAATGGTTATGTTGTCGGGACTGGGATCTGATTGAGGGAAATGTGGATATGGAATTTGACAAGGAAAGAGATCCAAGATTGGGTAAGTTTGAAAGAACGAGAGTTCGCAGTTCAAGAAAAAATAAATCCGCGATTGTCATCTAAAGCTTGGTTGTAGAGGTATATTTTTATAGAACAGCACGAGATTTTCTTTTGAACATTTGCAAATGATATGCATGAATTGTTGTCAAGGTTGGCTAAGAATAAGACTTGTTTTAAGAATGATGAGCCTACTTCGTGGAGCCTCAAATTTTTGCAGCAACTCAAGGAAACTAATAACAAGATATCAAGTGTTGTTGATTTCTAGATCGATAGTATTTTGAGAGGATTAATAATTGAGTTCTCCATAGAAACATATGTATCCTAAAATGAAGCAGAGCCAATATTTTTCAAGGGTCCATGAGGTAAGTTCTTGAAATATTTAAAGTTGTGGATTGAGATGCTTTTACGTGAAAATGTTGTATTGTGCATGCAATCGGATTGATGTTTGGAAGAAGTAATTATGGGTCTACGTGAAGTGGTAAAATATTTAGTGTAGATAAAAAAACCTTCATTAAGACTGATTACTGTCCATTGATGAGTAGATCTGAAAGAGAAGAAGGAGAAAGTAACTCCACAACCCCTAGAGGTGTGCCACTGTTAGAATTTGGAGATCATCAGGGCGCCTCTAGGATTCCCCATCCCGCCACTCCCCTCACTCCACATTCCCATCCCCATACTTTTCCTCCACATCCACCTCCACCTCCCCCAAGAGACATGGATAATGAGGTTAGAATGCATATTTTCATAGGTCAGAGATCAGAGGATCTTGATCAATTTTGGTTTGTTGCTGAAGCAGTATGGAAAGCATGACAGGTCACAAATGATGACATAAAGAAGGTACAATTGAACACAATGCTGTAGGAAAGAGCGTTGGCATGGTATATGAAGTACTTTGCGATGCATCCAACTTCCGCATTGGATGAGACAAAGGCAGCACTAAATGTTGAATATAAGAATCCAAAATCACAGTCATAGTGTATTACGGAACGAGCAGTAGTTGAATCTATTTGGGAATTAGATCAAAGGTTCAAAATGTTACTAGGACAAGTGAACTTCCAAATTCCTAACAAGGAGCATAAGGAGTGGTTTATAGCTTCGTTTTTGTCACATATGAGGCTACCTTTGACACAGCAAAATATAGCAACACAGGTTGAAGCCTGGAAATTGCTAGGAAATTGGAAGCTTCTCCAGTCGTAGATACCTAGGTAGGGGTATAGCAGATTCAGAGCCAATTAGCAACAATGCATTTGGAGTTGCAAGATCTAAAGAAAGGTGAGGAAATTTGGTTAGAAATTCTCTCAGAGGTATGGTGTATCAAATGTAAGGCAGAAGGCCATTATAAAGATCAGTGCCTTGTGTTTAGAGATTACATCAATGGTGGTGGGCCTAATCCGTTGCACCCAGGATCAAGTGTATGGTGTGACATGTGTAAAACTTCAGGTTGACATCGCATGAAAGAATGTTATTTGATGCAGAAGTATGTGCATACCCAGAAGCAATTTTTTTGTAAATTTTGTAGCTTCATAGGATATGATGAAAATAATTGTCACAGTTATGAGTTAATGACAGATCAAACTACGGATGCATACAGAATGTGGGTTGAAGGGCGGGTGCATGAAGATCATGGTCCACTGGAATGATGTGGAGGTTTCCAAGGTAGAGGAAGAGGACAAGGATGAGGCGATGGTTGAGGATGTGGTCTGATAATATGTTACAACTACGACGAAACAGGACGTTTCACCAAGGATTTTCATAATCCCACAGCCCCTTCTTCGAGGTATTGTAGATATTTTGAGCATGTAATAGAATATTGTCCTGTTCTGATAGCGAAGATGCAGGAGAAAATAAGTCAGTAGCCTATGGAGAACTTACAGATGATGACTTTGGAGCCGAGTGAATAAGAACCTAGTGTTAACATAGTAACCCAAAGTGGTGCAACTATGGGGGAAGATAGTGCAGTAGGACAAAAGCCTATTAAGGATACGTGGGTCAAAAAATCTAGAGATAAGAATAATGGGTTCAATATTCAAAGATAAAAGGATAAATTTTTGGAGGCAAAGAGAGTTTCAGGGACCCTGGAACTTTGACATCTAGGATGCAGCCGTGGACCCAAAAAAAGATGATACCTTAGAAGAACAACACCCAGGTGATTACTACGACAAAGGAATTTGATCCAACAATCTTGAAATCATTTTTGCAGACCTGCATGAAGTAATTGAAAGACTAGAAGGTTGTCGAAAGTCTCTAGGTGTTGATAGACTCTTGTGCATGAAGGGAAGAACCGCTCAACAAGCCATGCGCAGTAAATAAATTGCATAGGTATTAGAATAGGGCAGGCAGATAAATGAGATTAACTGCGCAGATTGGGGACTACGACATGGATCAAATAATCCTTGATTTGGGATTTGATGCCAATGTATTTCCTAAGCAGACATGGGAGCGCATGGGAAAACCAAAGCTGCAATGGTCACCGATCCAATTAAGAGTGGCTAATCAGCAGAAGATTATTGCTATGGGAAGATTGGTTGGTATAGTAGTATACATTGAAGGAGTGCGTGTTATGAAAGATTTTGAAGTAATTGAGATTGTAGATGACAACAATTCATATCTAGTGCTGCTAGGATTGGATTGGGATTTTGATACTCATGCAATAATTAATTTGAAGAAAATAAAGATGGTGTTTGAATAAGGCTATCTGAGGATCATTGTTCCCCTAGACCCATCGAAAGGAGTGTGGTATACAAAGCATGTTCACGATGAATACTACGGTGCAGATATTAATATTATCAGCAAGCTCGCGGCTAAATAGGAATACTGGATCAATCCTATTGCATATGGAAGGATAACTTAGGAAAGGGACAGCTCATGTATTTTAGATTCTGATGAAGAAATAGAGAACTGGCAGAATAGGTTGCATGAAGTTTCTACTCAGAAATGTAACAACATTACAAGATCACTTTGTTGCATCACTAGAGAGGTATGTAATTTTCCTTACTATGATGGGATAGGAGATGTCAATATGTTTCTTGATTAATTTGAACGAGAAGTACCCGAAGAACAAAGGTTTCAATCTTTCGACGTAGCACTAAGATCTACACCTGCTAGATGGTGGGGGACTCATAAGGGAAATATCGGAATTTGGAGAGAATATCGCATAGTGATGATGATCATATTTGGTCAGGTAAATATTGTAGACTTGAAGTAAAATATGATGGTAAGGATGACCCTTGAGGGAACATTTTTCATTGGACTACGATGTGGGGCGAAGACTCAGCACCAGAATGGGTACATATGTTCTTTCACACATTAGATGTGGTACCTATGAATTGGTATCTTGAAACTAAACTACAACATGGAACAACAAATTAGGAAGAGTTGGTTGAAGGATTTTTAATTACTTTTAGTTTTGAAGATGACTGTCAGTACATAGACAAAAATCTTCAAGTAGTCAGAACAAGGATTTTCAAGAGTTCAATTGCGATAACCTGGACATAGCCTAACTAGGCCGTGTAGTTGGAGCAGGCATTAGAATGCTATAATGTGATAGTGGAAGAGAATGAGGAAGATCCACGCAACATTAATATCCCAGAGTGAGAAGGACAACACAAGGTTGTTGGACTAGAACCTGAGATCCTTTACATAGCGCAACCGATAAAGATGCAAAAGGTGAATACATGGATAGAAGAGGAGCCAAAATTCACGTTGATTGGGGATTATTGGGATGCAGATACAGTCAGAAAGGTTGCAGAGTTTTTGCGTGAATATCAAGAGCTATTTCCCACGAATTTTTCTGAACTGAAGGGAATAGTAGGAGACCTCATATTTATGAGGATCACTCTGAAACTAGATGTGAAGCCAGTAAAGTAGTGACCCTATATATTGAACCCAAAGTACAAGGAAAAGGTAAAGGAGGAATTTGAAAAGATGCTTAAAGCTGGCATAATTGAACCTGTGGAGGAATATAAATGGGTAAGTCCTATGGTAGTTCAGGAGAAGGAGAAAAAGGGTGAAATTAGAATTTATGTTGATTTGAGGAAGCTGAATGATGCATGTGAGCATGACCCATTCCCTACACTTTTACACATGAAGTATTGGATAATGTTTGAGGGAAAAAAGCCTACTCTTTTAGAGATGGGTTTTCAGGTCACCATCAGATTAGAATTGCACCAAAAGACAGGAGTAGGAAAATATTTTCCACCGAATGGGGATCTTATCAGTATACAGTCATGCCTTTTGGATAGAAGAATGCTCTTGCAATATTCTCTAGAGTAGTAGTCACAGTTTTTAAGGAGTACATACACAAATTTTTGGAAATTTATTTTGATGATTGGACAATCTTTGGACTATTGAAGAATCATGTTGCAAACTTAAGACTAATGTTGGATACTTGCAGACAGTATCAAATATCATTGAACTTGAAGAAATTCATCTTCTATGTAGCTTTTGGTATATTATTGGGGCGTGTGGTTTTCAGAAAAGGATTGATGGTAGACCCTATGAAGATTGTTATTATTGTGAACCTGGAACCACCTAAGACAATAAATCAACTGCACATCACACTGGTACATACTGGCTACTAAAGGAATTTTATCAATGCATATGCATAGATAATTGCGACGATGGAAAATCTATTGAATAAGGATGTTACTTATTGTTGGGATGAAGAATTTCAAAGAAGCCTCAACATCCTAAAGGAGAAGATGGTAACTGTGCCGATTCTAGTTTTTTGAGACTGGAACAAGGAGTTTCACTTTCATGTTGATGCATATTGCATAGCATTGGGCTCAGTACTAGCCCAGCCATGTGATGGATATATTGATTACCCCATATATTTTGCAAGCAAGAAGTTGTCCAAGGTAGAGAATAATTATTCTACAATAGAATGTGAATGATTGGCGATGGTATATGCACTGAAGAAAGTATGGCATTATTTATTAGGAGAACACTTCAATATGTTCACAAATCAGTCTATGCGAAGTATTTGGTGAACAAGTTGTTGGGTCAGTTTACTAGGTAAACTAACACAAGTATTTAATTATCAATCCGGGTTTGTAAAACTTGGAAGCATGTCCAAAATATATGGATTTCAATTATAGTGTTAGGTCCCTATATTACTAGTATAGTCCCTTATTATTATTAGTGTAACCCCCTTATTTTTATTATTGTACCCTTGTAACCCCCATATTTTTATTATTGTACCCTTGTAACCCCCATATTTTTATTATTGTGCCCTTAAATTATTATTGTTAGGTCGGCTAGGATTACATTGTGGCCCACTAGGATTACATTCTAGCCCCATGGATTCCTATATATAGAAAGGAGGTTTTGTAATTTGAATCATCCAAGAATTTTTTATTCATGTAATGTAATGGAGGTTCCCCCCTCAAATTGGCTTATTTCTAAGGCGTTGATATCTCTTTTCTTCTATTTTTTAAGTTGGTTTCACAACATTTGGTATCAAAGCTTTGGATTCTAGGGTTTTGCTCCTCCAAACAGGTCATCGTGGAATTTTCACGTTTCTACGAAGTTTCAGAAGCTGAAATTTTTAGGGTGAAAATCCGAAATCCTAATGAACATTTTCAAAATATTTCAAAGCTTGGTTCGCAATATTTTTTGAGATATGATCTGTGAAAGTTAGGTCTTTTTTCAGGCTCCTAAACAGGTCATTGTGGAATTTTCGCTATAACTTTTTTTCTACGAAGGTTTAGAATCTGAAATTTTTAGGGTGCAAAGCTGAAATCCTGAGGAAACACGTCAAAAAATTTTAGAGCTTGGTTTGTAATATTTTTAGAGATATGATCTGTGAAAGGTAGTGCTTTTTCAGGCTCCCGAATTTCATCTCAAAGGGGTGATCGTGGGAAAAGATTCATAACTCTCTCTCTGAGAATCGGATTGGAGTGTCGTAAAAAGTGGTCGCAAGTGCATAGATTTTAGTTTCTTGTCTATCAATTTCAGAACCTAAGGATGAAAACGTGACATGTGGAAAGTCGTACAAGTTCGCTCTACTGAACTAGTCCAAAATTGGGTCATTGTGGGAGATTGGACATAACTTTGTCTTGAAGAATCCAAATCAGATTAGACTTGTGGCATTTGAAATAAGATTTAGAGGGCTACTACAGGGCTTAATTTTAGATATTGAAGATCAGAAATTACATATATAATTCAATTTCAATATCAAGATTCTCAAAAGCAAGTAAAAGGTGTGTATTTTTATTTATTTTTTCCCTGAATTGCATAAGTCTTGTTTGAAGAATCAAGTTGAATTGATTCCAAGGGAATATTGTAGAATAGATATTAGTATTGGATTCTAAAATGGCCCCTAAAAAGAATCCAACACCCATTAAGCCTTTAGAAGGCTCTACTATGACTCATGAAGATGAAGAATGGCAACATGACATATCAAAATTAGAAGAGCAAGTGCAACAAATTTTGCTCTCGCAAAGATCAACAAAAAATGAAATGGAAGTTTTGAAGAAAGGTGTGGAAACTAATATGTATGGTTTGAAGAAAGGCGTGGAAGCTAAGATGAATGGTTTGGAAGCTAAGATGGATGGCATGGAATTGGGCATGGAAGCTAAGATGGATGACATGGAAGCTAAGATCGATGAAAGGTAATATCAAGAAGAAAAAGGTAATAGTGTTGATTGATTCAGGTAGTACCCATAATTTTATTCATTGTAAGGTAGCCAAGGAATTGAATTGTTTCCTATACCCAGCACCAGAATGTCAAGTGATGGTTGCAAATGGAGGAACTATAAATTGCTCTGAAAAATGCCATAATATCAAGCTAACCATGGGGGAATATGTATTGAATAGTCCAATTCTTTCCATTCCTATGGGAGGTGCTGATGTTGTACTAGGAGTACAATGGTTACAATCGTTGGGGACGGTAGATTTTAATTGTCAAGAACTTTTCTTGAAAAATTTTTCAGAAGGAAAGGAAGTCGAATTATGAGGTATTGTAGGGAAGCCAGGAAATATAATAAGCTCTAATGTCATGACAAATATTCTAAAGAAATAACAACGAGGCGTAATTGCACAATTATGCTCACTAGAAGTTCCAACATCAAAATCATCTATTTCTGCAGATCTCCAACAAGTCTTGGACAATCATTCCAAGGTGTTTGAAACTCCCAAAGGACTCCCACCTATTCGTGATCATGGTCATGCTATTCATTTGATTCCAGGAAGTGTTCCTCCAAACATCAGGCCTTATAGATATCCTTACTTCCAAAAGAGCGAAATTGAACGTATGATTGCAGAAATGTTAGAGGCGGGTATAATTCAACCTAGTGAAAGTTCTTTCTCTGCTCCTGTAGTATTGGTACACAAGAAGGATGGATCATGGCGAATGTGTCCGGATTATAGGGAGCTCAATAAGCTCACCATTAAAGATAAATTTCCCATTCCTGTGATTGATGAATTGTTGGATGAATTACATGGAGCAATTTATTTTACCAAGTTGGATCTTCGTTCAGGATATCATCAAATTAGAATGAAGACTGAAGATATTCCAAAAACAGCATTTCGAACTCATGAGGTCATTATGAATTTTTGGTCATGCCTTTTGGCCTTACCAATGCACCTTCTACATTTCAAGGGTTGATGAATTCCATTTTCAAACCCTTCCTTAGAAAATTTGTGCTAGTATTTTTTGATGATATACTAATCTACAACAGGTTTTGGAAGGATCATGTTGAACATGTTGACAAGGTACTCAAAATATTGTAGGAGAAACAATTATATGAAAAAACATCCAAATGTTTCTTTGGAGTACAAGAGGTGGAATATCTGGGTCACATTATATCTCACGAGGGTGTTAAAGTAGACACTAACAAAATTAAAGCCATTAAGGAATGGAAAGTCCCCACGACCATAAAGAAGTTGCGAGGATTTCTCGGGTTAACAGGGTATTATCGGAAGTTTGTTAAGAATTATGGCAGAATAGCAGCACCTCTAACAACATTATTGAAGAAAGATGCATTTTCATGGACTCCTGAAGCAACTAAGGCCTTTGAACATCTTAAAGAGGCAATGTGCCTAGCACCAGTCTTAGCTACTCTAGACTTCACAAAAACCTTTATTGTGGAATGTGATGCCTCAGGAAATGGAATTGGTGTTGTTTTGATGCAAGAAGGAAGACCCATTTATTTTGAAAGTCGTCCAGTCAAAGGAAAGTATTTACAGAAACCTATTTATGAGAAGGAAATGTTAGCAATATTGCATGCACTAAAGAAATGGAGAACTTACCTAATGGGATGACACTTCAAGGTAAAAGCAGATCATGATAGTCTTAAACACTTTTTGGAACAATGACTATCTTCAAAAGAGCAGCAAAAATGGGTCACAAAGATGTTAGGTTATGACTTTGAAATAATATACAAAAAAGGGAAGCTAAATGTTGTTGCAGATGCACTCTCAAGAAAGAATGAAGAGTTGGAAGCATTGCTTTGTTCCATTTCTATTATCCAACCAGATTGGATAACCGAAGCAAGAGATGAATGGAAGAAGGACAAAGACGTGTGGACACTCATTCAAAAGTTGCAACAAGATCCTAGTACATCTTATACATTTAGTTGGAAAAATGATTCCTTATGGTACAAAGATCGCTTATATCTTTGTAAGAATTCCCAACTAAAACAAAAGATTCTTTTGGAATTTCACACTTCTCCTTTAGGAGGACACTCAGGATTTTTAAAAACTTATCACAAGGTGAAGAAAGAATTTTTTTGGGATGGCCTTAAATCTGATATTCAAAAGTTTGTGGCGGAATTTTTAGTTTTCCAGCAGAATAAAGTTGAGACAATTAAGACCCCAGGTCTTCTACAACCTTTATCCATTCCAAGTCAACGTTGGGAGGAGATTTCAATGGATTTTATCACAGGTTTACCTAAGTCCGAAGGAAAGAGTGTCATCATGGTGCTAGTTGATAGACTTACCAAGTATGCACACTTTTGTGCATTATCTCATCCATTTAAAGCAAGTACAGTTGCTACTACATTTATGGACAGAATTCAAAAGCTACATGGAAGCCCAAGGGTTATTGTGAGCGACAGAGATCCCATTTTTACTGGAAATTTTTGGACGGAGTTATTTTCTTGTTTGGGTACTCAATTAACTCATAGCTCATCTTATCATCCTCAATCTGATGGTCAAACTGAGATAGTAAATAAATATTTGGAAGGATATCTTCATTGTTTTGTATCTGATAAACAAACACAATGGGTCAAGTGGTTACCTCTCGCTGAATGGTGGTATAACACTTCCTTCCATACTGCAGCAAAAATGACCCCATTTATGGCACTTTATGGATATCATCCACCATCCATCACATCATCTTTAGGAGAAAATTTGAAGGTTCAAGCAGTGGAAGATCACATCAAGCATCAACAAGAAGTCCTCCAACTCTTAAAGGACAACCTGAATTTGGCACAAAATCGAATGAAACAACAAGTAGATCAACATCACAGTGAGATAAGTTTTGATGTAGGAGACTGGGTACTTTTTCGGCTACAACCATAAAAACAAATGTCCCTCAAGCAAGCTAAGAAGGATAATAAATTATCTCCAAAGTACTATGGTTCTTACAAGGTGTTGCAAAATATTGGTACTATGGCATACAAATTAGAGCTTCCTGCTTCTTCACGAGTGCATCCAATCTTCCATGTTTCATGCTTAAAGAAGGTTATAGGTGAAAATATTCCAATTCAAACAATATTTCCAGAACTTGATGAGGAAGGAAAAATCATATTGGAACCTGAAGCGATCATGAAAACAAGAACTCGATAGCTACGGAATCGATCAATTTCAGAGTATCTCTTCAAGTGGAAGAACTTACCCACTGAAGATTCTTTAGGGGAGGATGAGAATTTTATACAGAAGCACCCAGCTACTCAAGCGTTGAGGACAATACTTTTTTGAAGGAGAGGGGCATGTTAGGTCCCTATATTACTAGTATATTCCCTTATTATTGTTAGTGTAACCCCCTTATTGTTATTATTTTACCCTTGTAACCCCCATATTGTTATTATTGTGCCCTTAAATTATTATTGTTAGGCCGGCTAGGATTACGTTGTGGCCCACTAGGATTACATTCTGGCCCCATGGACTCCCATATATAGAAAGGAGGTTTTGTAATTTGAATCATCCAAGAATTTTTTATTCATGTAATGTATTGGAGGTTGCCCCCTCGAAGTGGCTTATTTCTAAGGCGTTGATATCTCTTTTCTTCTATTTTTGAAGCTGGTTTCACAACATACAGTCAATTTTAGAAGAAAAATTATGGTACTTGAAAAAAATTCATATTACAAATATAAAATTTAACTAAGTAATTTCTAATTCAATATGTAATAAGCAGGAGAAGAGGCTCCTAACTTAGGAGAACCAAGTTGACCTTCTCTACAATACTGCTTCATGAACATAAATCAAAATCATTGATGAACAATAGCTTATGATGCATAAAAGAATAAGAGAAGAGGCTCCTAACTAAGGAGGTCCATGTTTTCCTTGTTTATAATTTTATTCATCATTAATACCATTGTATGAAAACTAGAAATTCAAAAAATAACTTAAACAAAGGAAAGGAAGATGAGTTCTAGTTTCTATTCTTTGATCAGATAGAAGGAGAGTTTAAATTAAACATTGGTTTGACCCTTCATATGCAGATTATAATTTAAAATAATATTCATAAAAAACATAAGAGATTTTCATACATCTAAATAACTGAGTAAACATGAAACAAAACTAGTTTAAGAAATTTCAGCTAAATTAACTAAAAAGTGTACTTATCTCAGTGTGGGGGGCCTCCACCCTCGCCTTGCACACTGAAAGTACTTTTCAGCTACTACAACTTAATCAATCATTCATCACATTGAACAATAGAAAGAAGATAGAACTGGTTGCTCCAATTAACTCACAATATTCAGAAATCTCAAAATGAAATCATACAAATTCTCCATGTTCATGCCTTCAATGTTCTTGGCTTAAATAGAAAAATATTAAAAAAACTTGACTAAAATGTCTCTAACAATCATATCTATTCTAATCCCATTTATCATGGTTGAACTCATCCATCCAATCACACAAAATCTGGAAAATCCTACAAAATACTAATTTTGGCCTATTTCCTAGGGATTTCCTCAATGACAGGTCATGTTTGACCAGCGTTGACTAGGCCTGTTTTAGCTCGGTTTGACCAAAAAAATAGGTACATGTCCATCCTTGGTTCCAAATCTTCCTAAATATGTGCTCATCTCGTGCCCAGGTGTCCTACAAGTATGACTTCAATGGAGCCATTATAGGAATTTTTAGTTATGTCCAAAAATGCACTTAAAATCCATTTTTTTGTAAAAATATCTAAACCTTGAAAAACATAATTTATATACCTGAATATGAATAAATTGGTCAAAATAAGGTATGTATGTATGGTATATGGTTGGATATAATGGAAATTAGGTGTATTTAATAAGCATAATTTGATCAAAAACGAGGGCCAACACAAGCCTGTTCTAGGAGGGAATATTTGTAGGTGGTTGTTGTTGTTTAAGGAGTATGATTTTGAAGTTATATTTAAGCCAAGAAGATTGAATGTGGTACTTGATCATCTTACAAGGATAGAGATTGGTGAGGAACCCACGAGCATTGAAGAGAACCTGGTAGATGTGTAGTTATTTGCAATTAAGGTTGTAGATGATCGCTTCGCGGACACTATTCAGTTTTTGAATGTAGGGATGGCTCCTACGGAGCATATCGTGTAGCAGAAAAATAAGTCGATAGTCAAGGCAGCTGGTTTTTCTTTGATTGTGGGACATTTGTATAAAATGGGACCAGATGAAATACTACGCAGATATGTCTCCAAGCATGCAAGATAGAGCATTTTGGAAGAAGCTCGTGGCGGAGTCGCGGGAGGAAATTATGCAGGAAAGGCCACTACGCAGAATATTTTGAGAGTTGGATTGTGGTGGCCTACATTGCACAAGGATGCAAAAGAATATTGTAGATCTTGAGATTCTTGTCAAAGAATAGGAAGACCATCTAGGAGAGATGAAATGCCCTTGAACCCGCAGGTGACCTTCCAGGAATTTTAAAAGTGGGAAATCGAATTTTTTGGACCAATTAATCCACCAGGAAAGAATACTAGCGTGAGGTATATCATCATTGCCACATATTATTTTACCAGATGGACTGAAGCTAAGCCAGTGAGGGATTGAAACACAAATACTTCTGGGAAGTTCATATTTGAATACATTATGTCAAGATTTGGGTGTCCAAATATTTTTATGAGTGACAGACGGTCACATTTCTTGCATAGAACCATTGAGGTATTGCCTGAAGAATTCCAAGTGTATCATCAGAAGAGCACACCTTATCACCCTCGATCAAATGGAAAAATTTAAGCTTTTAAAAAAAATGAGAATTCTCTAACCAAATTATTCAATGTCAACAAGAATGATTGGGATTTTAGAATTCCAACAGTCTTATGGGCATATACAACAACCTCCAAGAAGCTGACAGGAAAAACCCCTTTTAAATTGGTTTAAGGATAGGAATCAATTATTCCTATGGAATATATTGTCCCTAATCTAAGAATTATAGCAGTAGCAGATATGGAAAATAGTGATATCATGGAAGAAAGACTAGAACAATTGCTTGCTCTTGAGGAAGACAGATTCATTGTAGGATATCATCAACAAGTCCAAAATCAAGGGAAAAATCTTGGTATGACAAGAATATCAAGAAAAAAATATTCAAGGAAGGAGACCTGATGTTGATGTATGATAGCAAGTTCGAAAATTTCCCAATAAAGTTCAAAATGAATTGGTTGGGACCATATATTATCAGACACATCTCAGAGTGAGGCGCAGTTCATGTTGTGAAGTTGGATGGTCATATGATGCCAGGACGAGTGAATTAAAGTAGATTAAAGTTGTACAACGACAAATCTATTCCTGAACTTCGTGTTGACTATATGAATAGGAAATAGTCTTAGTGCCACATGCAGTTGAAAGGGGGCGTAGGACTCTAAACATGATCCAGGTGGATATCGGTGGCCACCCACCTATTCCATTTGGAGTCGCTCCATCAATTCTTGCAATTTTCACTTTCAGCACAGCTTACTATTATTAGCAAGTTTTCGGGTCCTGCACTCCCGGAGCCATTTTGGGGCCTTAATGATCCAGATGGATATTGATGGCCACCCACCTATTCCATTTGAACCCCCACCATCACTTCTTTCAGTTTTTAATTTTCAACGCAACTTACTCTTTTTAGTGGTTTTTCGAGTCCTGAACTTCCGGAGTCGTTTTGAGGCACTAAATGATGTTTTTTGGGAAAACCAAGAGCAACATGGGTCCATAGATTGATTTTTCTCACTCAAAATTTGTAGTCCTCTAATATATGTTTCTAAAAAATTATTGAGCGCGTCAAACAGAGATCAGATGCCAAATTTACGTCCCTGGGAATTTGAAACACCAATTTATCCAAACGAGACCCATAGTTTTGGTGCTTCATCTCCTAGGGTTAGGTTTTTGGATGTTTAGGGTTTTACATTGTTCTCAAAAATAAATAGGCCTTCGAGCCTCATTGTAACACAATGGAGAGGCATGTATTTATCACATCTCTTCTCACATATACGCTACCAGTGCCCTCGCTCGTTTATTTCATGTCTGTAATAGGCCTTCGAGCCTCAATGTAACATAGTTCATAGGCCTGTAGCTGCCACATATCTTCTCAGAGATATGCTACTAGCACCCTAGATTATTTCCATTATGTCTATAAGCCTATTTCAATCATTTGATTTTAATAAAATGAAATATTATTTCCGCTACATCTCTATGTTTAATGCCAAAGTTACATCCCCGGGAAGTTGAAACACCAATTTACCCAAAAGGAACCCACATTTTTGGAGCTTCATCTCCTAGGGTTAAGTTTTTGGATATTTAGGGTTTTACATTGTTTCTAAACAATAAATAGGCCTTCGAGCCTCATTGTAACACAGTGGAGAGGCCTGTATCCTTCACACCTCTTCTCATAGATACGCTACCAGTGCCCTCGCTCGTTTATTTCATGTCTACAATAGGCCTTCGAGCCTCAATGTAACACAGTTCAGAGGCCTGTATCTGCCACATCTCTTCTCAGAGATACACTACCAGCGCCCTAGATTTTTTCCATTATGTCTGTAAGCCTATTTCATTCATTTGATTTTAATAAAATGAAATATTATTTCCACTACATCTCTGTGTTTATGGTTATATGTGTATTCTATTGTGTTCCTGCATAAATTCATTTCAAAACAACTCTTTTGGAAAAGGACTTCGCCAAAGATGGAATATTGCGAGAAACTTATGGAGATATCGCAGTCGGAGGAAGCTATGACAAGGGAGGAATAACATCGCTATAAAGGAAGGTTCGTCGAAGTTCACCAAAAATATGACCATTGGAAGTGAAAAAGTTGATTTCACAGGAAATTTTATGTTAAAAGGAGTGGGGAAAATGCATTTAATGAGCACATATGGGAAAATATACCGCCAAATCTACATTTATGAAGTGAATCTGAATATAATCATGGGGTCCACAATTCAAATTTGTTATAAATATTTTATCTCGCTCCGCAATTTGACACTTTTCTCACTAAGAGTTAGACTTGTGATTTTGCGCCTAAGTGTGAGCCGAGTGTTCAGTTGTGTGTCTAAGAAGAGTTTTGAGGAGATTGCCAACGAATTTATCAACCAAGAATTAGATATAATCATGACTACTACACCGTCGGTTGTGACAGGGCCGAGGTTTCCTAGGAAGTAATTTTCTACAGGAGAAGCACAGACAAAGAAACCAAAGAAGCCTGTTGTTAGATAGTAACTGTTACACAGTATTTTGTCACTGTCCCTGCAATCCCCATCCCACACATTGGAGGATCATTTCTGTGACTTCTAAAAATTGTCATGCCTTGAAAATACCTTCATTGCATCCCTCTTCATGAAGGTAACATTCCTCTTGGTGACATTTTCCTGAATAGAACATCAAAAATCCTTGTTTTTTCCTTGGCGCGAGTAGCCAGTTCTACCCTCGCGCTGATATGGAAGATTAACACTAGGACCCACGCCACCTAACGCTCTATCCCAGTGTAATGCCTACACCAAGCTATTTTGGGAATGTTTTTTAAAAATAGAGGCGGAGGTTCCATTCCAACCACCTCTGGGATGAGTCATTGGGAGTGGTTGAACTGAAACAACCACGGACTCCTTCCTTTAGTTAGTAGTTTCCACCTCCCTTGGAACGCTCCTAAAGGATAGGCCTCCCTTTCACCTTTGTATGGATCCCAACCTCCTTTGTTCCGTCTATATTAACAAGCCTTCTCCCTTTATGAAAACTAGTTGAAAAAAGAGAATTATACAGCTGAAACGATGAACTTGGAGAACTAAGCTATAGTTGAATAACTGAGTTATTGAGAAGGTAGATCAAGAAGGAACTCTATCGAGAGGTCCCTTATCCCGTCTGAATTCCTCGACGAGCTTTGAGACGTGATTTTCCCGAGCCCCGCTGGAGGAGACCGCAATGTCAGAGCATGGTTGTATCTCTTCTTTCTACCTATTAATATAAGTGACTATTGTCTGGTTCCCATCTTGTGTTTTGTCTTTATCGAATGAAATATACTAGTCTTATCTGACTAACTAGTATTTTTTGGATGGAATTATTATGTGGTATGTGGTTATCATTTTCTAATCTCTGTGCAAGTTTCCAAACGCGATAGGTGGAGGGGTTGTGACTTGCCTTCGATCAGGATTGAGAGGTTCTCATCATTACTACGAGTGTCGACGACAGCTTTAGACCACAGGTAGGCCATCTTATCGCATCTTCTTTCATTCAAATGTCTAGGAACCTACACTCTAGCATGATTCCTTGTTACTAGACCCACTCTAGGGCTAGAGGGATCGTCTCTGTCCGCAGATAGGATTTACCTACATAAAAAGTTGGCGACTCCGCTGGGGATCAGTGTGAGTTTGTCTTTGATCTTGTTGGGTCATTTTTTGGTTTTTTGGTCTTGTTGTTTACCTTTCTGGTTGTTTAACTATGTTTCAAACCCTTGTTCAACCCCAGAATGTCACGATTGACCTCTACTCTGTAAATTTTTTCCTTTTTCCTTGGTTAACTGGCTTGGTGCGGCTTTTCCCTGAACAGTCGCACCGACTGGCACAGGTTGCTTTTGTAGCACTCGCGCCATCGCCTGTTTGGCGATGAATACCACCTCACAGTCGCGCCGACCACTGTAGGTTTTTGGGTGTGAGCTTTTCCATGATTTTTTGGTCAGTTGTCTTTGTTTCTAGGCTATTTTTAAGAGTAATTGAAGTGTTTTGGACTGTCTTTGATTGTTGGAGGCTTGTTTTCCTCAATTGTTTGTCTATTTCTTATCAGTGTAGCTTGAGTTCTTAGGGTTTCTGAGTGCCTTAGTGAACTAAGCCTTCTGTTTAGAGATCGAGTTTCTCGATAGCTGTCAATTTCGTCCCCTGTTTAATTTCTCTTGGTCTCTTTGATCCTATTGAGTACATTCATTGGTTGAATGATCATTTCCTGTCTCGTTTTGATTTTTCTTCCTCTTACTCCAAGCACCAATTACATTTCTTGTATGGGTCATTTTCGAGATTTCTCTCTGATTTGAAAAGTTTGTAGCATTAGTTTGAGTCTTGTTGTGTTTATTTCATATTATTGGAGTCATTCTGCTTCAATTTTTACATTCGCTCTCTCAAACTAGTGTTTTGTTTTGTTTTTTATGTTATTTTAGTGCATTGTTTGCTCTATTTCATTGAAAAAACAAAAATATTGCATTCTTTTTGCTTTGAAAATGAAACATTCCCTCGCTTAATTTGCATTGTATAGGCTAGGAAAGAGTTTTGTTTTCTCTAGATTGCATTAGATGCATTAGTGGATGTTTTCGCCTGATTTCATTATTTGCTACTGCTTGAAAGCTTCCTTTCCTTCTCATAGACAGCTTTCATTGAACGAAAATGGTATCTTTCCGCATGCAGTTTTTCATTTAGGAAAATTTCAGATCCAACATACGTTAAGGCCTAGAAATTGAGACCTAATCCAAGAGCAACATTAAAATTTATTTCAATTAACCTAAGGCAACATTGAAACCTAACAAAATATTCTAGTGGTCGAAGTTAGAGATGTGTTCCAGTGTCTTAAAACCTAGTACATGTCGTTCGCCATCTGGCTCTAGATAGCGCTAGTATGGACTTGTGCTCCCCATATCGTCAAGAATATAAAGGGAGACCCTTCTAGGTTGCAATCCTTTTATCCATAGGAAGTTGAGTGTGCCACCCTGTAACCATGATACACCGAACACAGCATTTTGGGAGACTACCTACACGTACGTCAAGTCCTTGGTCATTTCTCTTTCATTTGATCACCAAGGTGTATATGGCAGTTCACGAAAACCTGGCATACCCTCTTGCTTAGAATACCTGAGCAGTCATTTTTTATCTTTACTGACTCTTTAAATTTGAAAATATCATCGAGCACTTTTCCTTTCGCGCTCATTCAAAATTGAAAGTGACTAGAGTCATATTTTGCCTGTTTCTTAACTTTAAAACATGAAACAGCGAAGTTTGGTTTCAGTGTCATAAAATAAACTACCCATGATCACACGCCCATTATAAATTTTTAGTACTTGGATTTTTTTTGTTTGCCTTGGTTTTTTGAGTCTTTTCTCAGATCTCTTTTTTTCCTTCTTGTTGTGAAGCAGTCACGGTGGCGGAACCATCGGTTTCATCATCCTCGCTTCCTTCTAGAGGTAGTCCTTTACCAGACAGTTCATTTGAAACTCCTCAATCCTCTAGGTCTGTCGAGCTTTAGCAGCCTATTTTCTCGTCGATCTTACCTCTTGCTACCCGATCTCCCGCTGACGAGCCAGTTGAGTTCAATTGGCCTCCTTCGGGTGCTTGTTCTGGTTTTGGGGACGAGGAAGAATTCCCTCCTCTTATGTCAGGATCGTCATTTTTAGCTGTTGTTATACCTCCTAGTCCCCGTAGTATTTTCAAAGATCTTACGAAGGAGTCACACATGGACACATCAGGTCCTATTGGCAGTGATGGAATTCCTGTTTCTACTGAAGAATATCAACTTTTCCTTAAAAACACCCCTCATGTGTCTGCTCAATCTTCACCATCGTTGTCACTTCCAGTCGGATATAGGTCTCTGGGTCAGATTATTGTTGGTGTTGCATCCATGGCAGCATCTACTCCGTCCAGGAGCCCAGTCCTTCCATCATTAGGACTGTCACTGACGACACCTGCATCGTCGCTTTCAGTTACATCTATCCCAGTTCAACCTACTGTCTATACGGCTATGTCTGCGCTGGTCACTCAGTCACTAGCGACCTCAACTGAGATACCTAGTGGCCTCACTTTTGAAGAGTACCTATTAGCTATTTATCAATAGAACTCTCAGGTTTCTCAACAGCCTCATGCCCCTCTTAACCTGCCACACCATTATGATGAATATGGTAATCCTGTCTGTTTTCCTTATCTTACTCCTCACTATGATGTTGTCAGTACCCCCATATATGCTTTTCATACTCCCCATCATTATGATGAGCGTGGTGTTCCTGTTTATGACCCTTATGAAATTGTTCCTGAAATTGTAATGAATTATCAGGTGCAACCTCCTGGCCCACAAGGACAACCCTTTTAGGGACAACCTTCGATTCAGTTAGGACTTGCATTAGGTCCTCAGGGACAACGTTACGGTCCGCAGGGAAAACCTTTACAAGGCCAGCCTATGGTCCAACAAGGGCAACCCCAGGGGCCTTCCAGTCAACCTTTATATCAACCGAGACCTTCTTATGGTCCTAGGGGGGAATCTATTCGTCATAGGAACAACCTTTTGTACAACAATCGGGATCATATACTCAAACTGGTCCGAACATTGGGCAACAAGGACAACCCTCTGGTCCTCCTTCGGGACACCTTGGTCCATCGGAACCATCAAGCCAACCTGCTCAACAAGGGAAACTTGGTGGCTCTCAGCATCGAGGCCAACCTGCTCCGCAGGGGCAACCTGCTCAATCGGCCCAATAGCCTGCTCAATCTGCTCAACAGAAATTTTACTCTGCTTCACAGTAGGGTCCTACCTTTCAGCAGCCTGTTCACTCTGCTCAGCAGCCGATTTATCCTGTTATTCACCTCAACAAGGCCCCACTTATCAACATCCAGTTCAATCCCAAGGCGTTTATTATCCTCGTGGTCAATATCAACCAGTATATAGTGCGCCTCAAGGTCTTACTTATCACCCTCAATCTCAGTTGCAATATAATCAACCGCAAGGCCATGCTTACATTCCACCACAAAATTCTTATGTTGCTCAGCAAGGACCTCGATGGTATACTCAGAATCAGTATCCTGGTCCTCAGTATCAACAGAATTATTCGGCTTATCCCCCATATCGTCAGAATTCTTCGGGACAAAACCAATGGGGGTAGAATTTTTCTCAAATAGGATGGAATGTGAATTCAGGTTCTTATCAAGGACCTGCTATGCCTTTTAACCCTCAATTACCATTTCTCGCCACATTGGATTTGCCGAATGTGTTAAAGTTAACGAATGATCCTATTCTTCATAACCCTTATTGGCCTCCAGTTCCGACTAAGATTCCTAGTGATTGTCCCAAATTTGAGGGCAAGTCCGGAGAAGACCCCCAAGCGCATGTTATGACTTACCACTTGTGGCGTTCCTCTAACTCTTGGGTTGACGATTCTATTCAGCTTCGTCTTTTCTAACGGACTCTTATTGGTGGTGGTGCTAAGTGGTATATCGAGATTTCTCATGGTATCTTTCAAGATTTCAACTCTATTTCCATGGTGTTCCTTACTCATTTTCAGTTACCAGTTTGTTACGAAGCCAGGACGCATCTCCTCACCTCCTTTGAAACAGACCGAGCTACTCATATCTTAGATCATATTCATGAATGGATACATTGTCGTCGCTTGATCAAATTTGAAATTCTCGATCAGCTTCTTACTCATTGGTTCACTACCTCTTTTGTCAATCAGATTAGGAAAGACATAGCCTTGGGGGCATGTGTAACCAAGGAACAGGCCATTACTCGTGCCCAGTACCTTGATCTCGTGTACTCTAAATCAGGCATATTGTATGATATTTTGACTGATGCCCCTCGACCTAGAACTTCTAAAGCACCGGTAACCCCATCTGTCGACGGTATTATTGGTTTTGTGTCTCAGACTTCGCGTAAGTCTTCTTCTTCCAACCCTGGGAAGAAAAAGTCTAATTCTTCCAATGATATTGCTCCTCAGTCTACTCCGAATCCTGGTAAAACCTCGGAGGTCAATTCCGTTCAGGCCAATCCTGTGGATAAGACTTCTAAAGGAAAAAATAAGGGTAAAGGAAAACCCAAGGCTGATGCCCCGAAACCAGATTCTCCAAATCTCGTGCTGATGATGGTTCGCAGCATAAGCCGAAGTATCCCTGTCTAATTTGTGATGAAGAGAACTACACCAAGGACTGTCCTTGACGGGTCGAAGTGAGTAGATTTCTCAAGGGCACTCAAGGTACTCCTGATGTTCTTAAAGAACCTTTTCCATCTCAACAGACCCAGATGGTCGAGCAGCTTCAATCATCTGCTCTATTTGGTTCTCAAGTGTTCATGATGAACGGTTCTGCATCCGTTTCTCTCGCTACTCAGTCGAAAGATTATACTGGATCATGTCAAGCAATGGGGAAATAGATCGCTAACGGTCCTCCTCCTCCACCTGTTTCCAGCCCTCTTGAGATTTAAAGGCCCAGTGTTGAACCCGTTGTGCGACCACCTTCCAAAGGTGTTCTCCAGAAGTCTTCTTATAATCCCAATACCCGTACTACTCAACATTATAGTATTGTTGAAGATTTGGCACAGGAACCATCTTCGGCGTCTGCGTTAGAAGTACTTCAGAGTTGTCCGTCTCAGTAGAAAGCTTTATTATCTGCGATTAGCGGGGTTGATCCTGCTGATACTAGCCTTCTTGCTTTTGATCTAGAGAATTTCGTCCCATGAATTTCGCACCAGATTGTGCTCATTATACAAGTCGTTATTAATGGTCTTGACATTCATCAAGCCATTATGGACGAAGGTGCATCAACCTACGTCATGTTAGCTTTGTGCTGGAAGGCCATTGGCTCTCCAGCCCTGAATTCCTCACCAAATGCCCTTGAAGCATTTGATGGAAGGGAATCAAAACCTTTGGGAATTCTCGTAAGTTTGTCGATTACCTTAAAATGGAATACATTCAATGTTGCAATAGAATTAGTTGATGCCAAACTCAATTATAATATTCTACTCGGTCGCAGTTGGACTCACGCTATGCTTTGTGTCCCATCCACCCTCTTCCATGTTTTGAAATTTCCACACGAGGGCAAGATTGTTACTGTCGATCAATTTTCATTCTTCACCTCTTCTTCCGAGAACAACATTCCATGTGTGGATAAGATCCCTACTCCCTTCGAGAGCATTGGGCCGGGTCTCTTCAAGGATCCAGCCCTCATGGGTATTTTTCCCCTTTCACCACCTCAGACTGTTTAAGTTAATATGATCTCTCGTTCTGATGACCCATGGATTCTTCCTTCACCTGAACAATTCAATTCATTTGGTGATTCAATGCTTTTGAATCCAATTGAAATCGATTATTGTGAACTCATTGCTGCATCAGATACTCCACCTTCTGATGGTGCTCCTTTGAGCTTGTCTCTTGATGTGTATTCTCAAACCCCCTGGCTCGGCGATTCAGACTCGCATGATCCTTTGAAAGAAGTGTTTCCTTCCGATCAAGCCATCGTGGAAACCATGTCTCTCGAAGACCTGCCATGGGACGATGGTCATCATCGTTCTTCATTTATGCCTGGCCTTGGGGCTATGTCTACATGTCTTGAGCGTTTTGTGTCTCAAGCTCCTTCTCCCCCGCTTCAAACACCAATCCTGACACATGAAGTCTTTACAGAAGGAAACTTGAGCAATATCACACAAATTATGCCTATTGACATTTCTGTGAAGCCTGGAATTGTCAAGAACATCCATGTGTGGGTCACTTGTTCTTCAGATGAAGTCCACGTTTATACTAGCCTTTTTCGTGAATTTTGTGATGTCTTCGCTTGGTCCTACAAAGAAATGCCCAGCATTGATCCTGGTATAGTGGTGCATGAAATCCCTACCTATCCCGGTTCGAAGCCTGTTCGCCAGCGTCTTCGTCCGGTGCACCCTAGAAAGGCTGCGGCCATTAAAGGTGAAGTTGAAAAACTTCTCAATGCTGATTTCATTTATCCAATTCCCTTGACAAATTGGGTTACGAAAATCGTTCCTGTCGACAAGAAATAGGGAAATATCTATGTTTGTGTTGATTACCATGACATCAATCGGGCCTGTCCTAAGGATAATCATCCTACTCCCTTCATCGATCAGATCATTGACGACTATGCTAGGAGTGAAATTTTTTCCCTTATGGACGGATTTTCTGGATATAATCAGATTAACATTCTCCTGGTTGATCAACACAAGATGGATTTTATCTGTCCTTGGGGTACCTTTGCATACAAGAAACTACCTTTTGGCTTGAAGAATGTCGGGGCCACTTTCCAACGAGTGATTTCCTATGCTTTCCATGACATTCGTCATATCGTTCAGCCTTACCTAGATGACCTTCCAGCTCATTCAGCTAAGCGTAGGGACCATCTTCGTCAGATCTTTCTTCGTTTTCGACACTATAACATTCGGCTTAATCCACATAAATGTGTCTTCTACGTTGATTCTGATAGAATTTTAGGGTTTATCATGTCTAAATATGGAATTCACCTCGATCCACTCAAGGTTGAGGCTATTATCAATCTCCCTTCTCCATCCTCATTGCATCAGTTGCAGAGTCTACAAGGAAAGGCGAATTTTCTACGTCGTTTTATACCGAAATATGCAGAAGTAGCTAAAGGATACACACGACTTCTGAAACAGGACGTCCCTTTCTATTGGGATGAGATTTCTCAATGATATTTTGATGCACTCAAGACGTTGTTGGTCAACACTCCTTTATTTCATCCTCCAGATTATCACCATGATTTTTCCCTCTACTCAGCTGCCACTTTTAGTACAATTGCCATGGTTTTGGTACAAGATGATGATGATGGTAACGATCATGTCATTTATTACCTGTCTCGTAACCTTCTCGATCCTGAAACTCGTTGTGCTCATGTCGAGAATTTAGCACTAGCTGTGGTCCAAGTCATTCAGCGCTTTTGTCATTATATCCTTTTGCGTACGGTGACTGTGATTTCCGATTGAAACCCCATGACCTATATTTTATCTCGACGATTGCTGGGGGGAAAATACTAGAAGTGGATCGTTATCCTTCAAGAGTTTGATTTGGAATTTACTGCTGCCAAATCTAAGAAATCACTCGTTTTTTCTGATTTGATTTGTTCCCTCCCTTTCGACTCTACTCCGTCTCGTTCTGAGGACCGTATTCTGGACGATACACTTTTCTTGATTAGCACCCTTGACCTGTGGTACGGTGATATCATTGTATATCTCCAGACTTCCACATTCCGATCTGAGTTGACAAAGGATGCCCATCGCCGTATCTGGCATCACTCGCAACCTTATCGTATAGTCGGAGATACACTCTATCGCGTTGGAGTTGATTTCATACTCTGTCGATGTTTGACCCTTGAGGAAGCTGAGAAAGTATTGAATGATTGTCACAGTGGCACCTATGGTGGTCACATGTCTGGTTACGCTAAAACACAAAATATACTTCGTGCTGGTTATTTTTGGCCTTCCATTTTCAAAGACTGTATTGTTGCAGTTTGTAAATGTCATGATTGCCAAATTTATCAACGCAAGATGCATGCGCCACTCGTTCCTCTTCACCCTGTCATTACCGTTGGTCCTTTTTTGAAATGGGGAATCGATTTTATGACGTGTAACCCTCACTCGGCCGGGGGTCCTAACAGTCTAATTTTATTACCATGCGTAGTGTCAAATCAGGGATAGTTTGAATATCAAATTTTCCACTACCTGAACCTTTCCGCGCTCCTCGAAAAACCCTGTCGATTACCATGGTCATGTTTTCCATGCAGGTCGGGTGCCATTTAGGAGTGGTGTTGCACCCCTCCGCGATAATCCTATGATGAAATATACATCGGAGACATCGATCTCAAGCTCTTGATCCCGTAGGATGAACTTCTCTTGATTTTCGTCCCATATACTGATCAGATATTGTAGCAATTCTGGTTGGGCTCAGAGACATGGTGTTAGAAAGAATTTTAGCAAGCCACAGTTTTTGAGGGCTTCCATAAGTCCCTCATTTTCCATAGCCAACTCATCTTCTTCACTATGTTCTCGTTCTTTCCATTATATGACCATTTTTCTCCTTTCTACCTGCAAACACACACATTTGAGTGGTATTAGTCAATATTCATCCTTGAATTTGTAAACAATTGGGACATTTGGTGCATAATTTTGCCAGAAATCAGTTTGCGTCGTTGGTGCAAATGTTTCTAAAACAGTCGTGCCAATGGGCGTGCCCTAGTGTAAAAAATCAAGCGGTTGGCGCGACTCCGTGCCCAAAACCCACGCAAACTGCATAGCCCTAGTTTTTAAAATTGATTCCCCAAAATTTAAAATTGACAAATGCAGGAAGCAAGAAATAGCTTAAAATGACAAGAGCGATCTCAGCTCCTACCTGTAGTTGATGGATTTGCGATTGCTGTACTGGATTGGCCGCTATCGTCGTTGCAAGATTGCACAGTAAAATGGGTAAAAATTGCTCCACAAGAGGTAAAAAGTGAAAATTAATTATTTTTTTACCATTTTTGGCATTTTATAACTTTTTCACAACCCTAATTAGGTTTTAAGGCATGTTTTTCGATTATTTTATTATTATTTTTCGAAAAATGCATTTTACACATGTCTCTTGTGCAGCAATAGGTTTTTCATGCGACAATGATGAAGTAACGAATTATATATTATACTTTTTTGGAGTCGGTAAAAATACGAAAAATTCACTACTAGAGTCACCTTTCAGCTCTTTTCTAACTCTTTAAAACTGAAAATATTGTCGAGACGATTGTCGTTTTTAACTCATTAAATGGCTGCGAAATGATATCTACCCAGTATACGTTTACCCTTTTTCGGGCTGGGATAGATTATTTATGAAAAAGGAATACCTTAGCCTATTGCGACTAAGAGGTTCTTTCAGAATTTGTTTTCTACCTTTTCAGATCTGTGAGACTACCTACGAAAAGGGATTGCTGGAGTTTTCTTTTCTGCCTTATTTTCAAACTCTCTAAACATGAAAATATGTTGAGTTCTTCCTTTATCAAACACATTAAACTCTAATGACATCGGACTTTGTCACCATGATGTTATTCGAGTTCCTCCTTCCTAGGGCTCATAAAATGTAATAGGATGGATTTGTCCGAAGGACAAACTTACAATGCAAGCATATGCTATCCCCTTCAAGCTTGTTTTCAAAAATAATTGGGGTACTCACCAGAAATGGTGTGGGAAAATGGAACCAGATTTTAGTTATGTTGGTAGTATGTTGCTCTTGAACATAGCACTTGTCTGCATTCGTGTCGAGTTGGGGACATCTCATTTCATCATTTTTTTCCTCCATGGGTTTGGGTAATCTCTTTCGACCTCTCATTTTCTCTTTTCCACGTCATTATGACCTCAGATCCTTTGATGTCAAATACTGCCAAATCCAGTGTCGTGTTGCTGATACGTTCAAGAGAAGTTTGCCTCTGAAGTTTTCAACCTCCCTCTGATTCTTTGTTGGTCTTGATTCACAAACATCATATTCCTCTGTCTTGTGTCGATGATGTGGGAAACATTATGGCCCACCTTCAATCAGATCACTTCCTGTCAACTTCAACTCATTATCCAGGAATCTAATCTAGAGACTCCCTTTTGGTACCTTGGAGCCTGCATGCCTCAATGGCAGGTTCTTCACATTCAACGTGAGGTCCACATCATTAGCCTTCGATCGACTAACTCTGCGGATGTTCGACGCCAAATCATTGTTCACATTCTATGGATTATACCTTTCGTACCTTGAGATCCATTGACATTACTGGGGTTCCTCTCACATCTATTAACAGCTTTCATCATTGGCTGGTAATCAGATGATTTTCTTGCATGTTCGACTTCAGCTCATATATTCGCATGCTTGAATTTGTACTTGTTCGGATCGAGACGGAGTGCAAGACCCTGAATTTTGTCTATTAAAATCCAAGCTGTGAGTTCTTTGTGGATTATCATGACTTATTACATAACTCTTTGATTGGATAGTTGCGACCATACCCGAGTCCATTTAGTGATCTTTACTGCTGGATGGCTGCGTC
This sequence comes from Pinus albicaulis, assembly GCA_034641835.2. NCBI lineage: Eukaryota > Viridiplantae > Streptophyta > Pinopsida > Pinales > Pinaceae > Pinus > Pinus albicaulis. Next base: position 581,237,483 of record CM076579.1, on the reverse strand, counting down.
CATACCTAGATCTCTATTTTTATATACTCTATTATGGATGGTTGAGCCCATGCCACATGTTCATGTATCAAAGATATCAGTTGTATTTTTAATTATAAGTTTTTCAATAGTGGTGTTTGGTTCAAACACATTCTCATAAAGCATTTCACCCCTCCCTCTCCCTCAGACATCATGCTTTAGGGGGCATTTGTTACACAGCATTTTGTCACTGTCCCTGAAATCCCCATCCTGCACATTGGAGGGTCATTTTTGTGACTTCTAAAAAGTGTCGTGCCTTGCAAAGACCTTCATTGCATCCCTCTTCATGAAGGTAACATTCCTCTTGGTGACATTTTCCTGAACAGAACATCAAAAATCCTTGTTTTTTCCTTGGCGCGAGTAGCCAGTTCTACCCTCGCGCAGATGTGGAAGATTAACACTAGGGCCCATGCCACCTGGTACTCTATCCCAGTGTAATGCCCGCACCAAGCTGTTTTGGGAATGTTTTTTAAAAATAGAGGCAGAGATTCCATTCCAACCACCTCCGAGATGAGTCATTGGGAGTGGTTGAACTGAAACAACCACGGACTCCTTCCTTTAGTTAGTAGTTTCCACCTCCCTTGGAACACTCCTAAAGGATAGGCCTCCCTTCCACCTTTGTAGGGATCCCAAACTCCTTCTTTCCCTCTATATAAACAAGCTTTCTCCCTTTATGAAAACTAGCTAAACAAAGAGAATTATACAGCTGAAATGCTGAACTTGGAGAACTAAGCTATAGTTTAATAACTGAGTTATTGAGAAGGTAGATCAAGAAGGAACTCCATCAAGAGGTCCCTTATCCCATCTGAATTCCCCGACGAGCTTTGAGACGTGCTTCGCCCAAGCCCCGCTGGAGGAGACCGCAACGTCAGAGTGTGGTTATATCTCTTCTTTATACCTATTAATATAATTGACTATTGTCTGGTTCCCATCTTGTGTTTTGTCTTTATCGAATGCAGTATGATAGCCTTCTCTGACTGACTAATATTTTTTGGCTGGAATTAGTATGTGGTATGTAGTTATCGTTTTCTTATCTCTGTGCGGGTGTCCAAACGCGATAGGCATAGGGTTTGTGACTTGCCTTCGACCAGGAGCGAGAGGTTCTCATCATTACTACGAGTGTCGACGACAGGTTTGGACCACAGGTAGGCCATATTATCACATCCTCTTTCATTCAAACTTCTAGGAACCCACACTCTAGCATGATTCCTTGTTACTAGACCCACCCTAGAGCTAGAGGGATCGTCTCTATCCGCAGAGAGGATTTTCCTACATAACAGTCACCCAGGAATAATATTACCAAGAAATAGTGAACTAAGGAGTGGCTTGATAAGTTGAAGCAACTAATGGAGATCCAGGAGAGTGATGACGAGGAAATTGTCGCAGATATCCTGGAATAAATCCTGGTCGAAGAAGTTGATCCCAATTCCAAATTGTCACCTATATCCTGTCAAGGAAGTTGACTACGAAAGCGACGAAGGACCCCAGACACCACAAAATTTACTGTGTTTACACCATTGATGCTAGATGAAGTACCTTTTTTGGGAGACTTATTTGCAAAGGTACTGCAATTATGAATGGAGGACTGGGATTTCAATGACAAGAGCAAGTATCCCCAATTCAATCCCAGTCGATACTTGCCTGCATTGTATTATGAGGAAACTGATGTTACCATATTAGAGCCACATAGGTGGGCTAGAGGGATCCAACAGGTCGGGTTGCTGAATATGCTCTATGTTCCACATTTTGGGCACGACAACATGAACACGATTTATGTATGCTATATTTTGGCGTTAGTGCATGAAGAATGTCTCAAGTTGGGTGGGAGAATCCCTATTTATGATATGCTCATTATAAGAATAATCACGTTACCAAGCCAAGGACTAAACCCCGTAGACGAATTTGTAGGGAATAGTTAGGATAAGGAGGTTGTAGAGGAAATGAAGGAAACGTATGGAATCATAAAGAAGTCTTTAGGATATGATATCAACACGATCAACGATCAAGTTGTGCGCTTCACTGCACACATTTTGGCCAGAAAATCATGAGGAAGTGTCACGTAAATGAGGTGTCAACACCAGTAGTTTCTCTGACTGCACAGTGCAGCAAAGGAGTCCAGTATAACTGGGTTGGATATCTGTGGAAGGAATTTCTAGATGATTTTTGAGATGCATATGAGAATGGAAAGTAATTCCACTATGCGTGGTTATTTCTCTTAATAGCATTGATGGCTTGGAAAGAGCCCAAGGAGTCACAGTTCATCACTGGGGATCTAGACAAATGCGAATTTGCGAGGTACGCCTCGTTGTGGTTCTCTAAGAACCCTAATCGAGCGAAGGAAAATAATCTATTTTGGGTATTATTGGAGATGGACTTACGCACTATGGTGAGTCAATAGCATAGGCTCTTGCTGGTAATGTTTGAATATTATCACACAATTGCGGAGTTTAAGGCATATTTTCATCATGTCTATATCAATGTGCAGAAGGATCCTGAAGAGAAATGGTATGCACTATCCTATTTGGTCGTAGAGGATGATATTGGTGCAGGTTGTAAGCTTATGGATAAGTGATTGTTTGACTCAAACCACAGAAGGCGAGGATGCAGAGCAAGCAAGAACTAGTGGGAAAGCCACTATAGTGAAGAAGAACACCACAAGAAAGCTAGCCATAAATCCCACTAAGAAAGGCACCCAAAAGAATACAAGCAACGTCACAGAGAATGAGCCCATGAATGACACTCAAAAGGATACTAGCAAAGAAACATAGGCAGGGACAAAAAAATATGGTGAAGAGGCTAAAGATACAGAACCATAATAGGGTGACCAGGATCCCTTTGATGATACAGAAACAATAGACCCCCAGTTTTTTGTAAAACAGAGAAAAATACCTACTGCGGGAGGTGCGCGTAAGAAGCACAAGTTTTATAGATCATCATGAATGGAGCCGATGGTCCTTACTGGTGGGGACATCGATGAGAATGGTGAAAAGGTGTGTGATGTTACCAAGGATGCATGGAGTAGGCTAGAAGATCAATACACAGCTGTATTGAAGGAATTAAAACAGGGAATCCATGAATTAAAAGTACAAGAGAGCGTTGTTCAAGCGAGCGTGAATCAAGTGATCGTATCACAAGCGAGTGTGGTCCCACAAAGGCAACAAGGGCACGAGTTAGTAGTAACTCCTAAGCATCGTGTTTTGCAGGTACCTGGATAGGCGCTACATTTTGAGAATTCAAAGGATCATGAGCGCACAAAGAACTGGAACACCCTTAGGGAAAGCATGAAGAACAGAAGGTAAAACAAGAGGTTTGTACCGATCTGGAATTTTACAAGGTGTAGGGGTATGTACAAGAGCTACGGGATTAGTTTTGTCTTCTTTAGGCTCATCACTCTGAAGAGAGTCATCATAAGACGTGGGAAAAGTAAGGAGGCCAGGATCAAAGGGAAACTCAGCATTTACATTCTTTGAATAGGTCGAGTGAAGATTTTGATCACCTTTCTCATACAACAAATTCTGAAAAACTTTCAGGACAGCTTCAAGAACAGCAAAGAAATAGTTTACAAGAAAGCAGACTAGATCCTGAATACCATTCCACTTTAGATACCTGAACTTTGTGTAAGATCCTTCCATTTTCTCAGAGAAAGAGTCAGTCCTCCAGTGGAGTCTCTACATTGAGTTGGAGTCACCAGGTGAATGATTTCATCCTTCTTATGTCTGATCGTTGTCCACCATCAACCATCAGATCTGAACTCGATACATGTACTGGGGAAATTTATAAGTTAAGTGTTACGATTACAAGCTAGACCAGAGATCGACTGAAGCAGCGTTTATCTACTATGCACTCGCAGAGCAAGAGCAGTTCGAAGGCTACCTGGCGTG